>CM042023.1:35732500-36982500 GCA_023525975.1 Smallanthus sonchifolius
TGTGATTCCCAGCCTTGTGGTAGATTATGGACAGTGAGCCATAGTTACCACAAGAACAACATGGGCAATGTCTTTGTGGCATGTCAATGGTTTTGATGTTGTACAACTGGTAAGGGAGTAACGACGGTTACTCGGGTGATGACGATCATCCTAAGCGAACGAGGTAATGGGAAATCAATGACGGCGATACGTAACGGTTGATTTCCAAAGGAAAGATGCGTGTTGGGCAATGACGGCGATACGTAACGGTTGACCCCACGCATTGAAGGGTTGGGCAATGACGGCGATACGTAACGGTTGACCCAACGTAGTGGTATGGTTGTGGCAATGACGGCGATACGTAACGGTTGCCCACAACATTAAAAGTTCCTATGGGGACATAGAGACGCGTAACGATACAGATTTAGATAATAATGTATGACTTAAATGAATGTTAATATTTTAAACAAATGATTGTGTTTAAATATGCGAAGGTTTACGAATGAAAGGCCCTGTTTTCTTATACGAATGTTAAACCCTAATGAATGTTTGAATGATGAACCATTTCTTAAAACGAACGAAAACTAGAACTCACCAGCGTAGCTGACGTTTTTAAGTGTACACATTCAGGTTATGGTAGGTTCTGAGGATGGACGGTGATGCTTGGCTAGAGATGAAGAGTTACCCGACTACTTTTGAAGACTGGCATCCCGTTATGTTTAGTTATGATGTAAATATGTTTTAAACTATGTTTACGCTTCCGCATGTATGAACAACGATTAAGTTATGTTTAAATGAAATTTCCGCTGCGTTATCTGATATTCATGTTTAAGAACTGCTTGTGAATGAGTAAATCCAATAAGTGAGGCCTCCCGGGTTTGGGGCCTTACAACTTAGAAAATTTTTGACCCCTCAAACGTTTTTCAGCCAAATTCCATAAAAACCAATTCCAAGCATAAAAACATATGTAAAAATACCTGGAACTTCATTCTCGATGATTTTCCTCACCGAATAAAGCGCGGATTCCTGCAAAACATAACACAATCAAAACACATACCGAAAAAACACAGAAAAAGACACGGACTCAAACCAAGTAGTACATACAAACTCTACATCCCGGGCACTTTCTCAAGACTCAAACAAGCCTATCAGGAGGCTTCTCCTTGATCCTAACCGGAACCTCCTTCATCCTTCGCGGTCTACCGGTCCTCCACATCAGCATCAAACTCCTACTCCTATTAAACTTCAAACTTCTATTATCTTCATCCATCTGCTCCTTCCACCACAACTTAAACCTACCTGGTCCAAAGATAACACGGTTCAAGTATCCTAGCAGGTTGTCACTTCTAAACATCCCACACTTGGGGTTTTCACTCTCCCTAGATCAGATAACTCTATCAGCGCACGGGTTCTCTTCCTAGGTGGTCTAGATTTAGGGGATTACTCGGCTTCTATCCCCTCATTATGAACAATAGTAAAGGTCAAAGGCTCAATGCGTGATATCATCAAAGGTGTGGCCTCTAACATCTCGCCCGGATCCTCATGATCCTCAACTCTCTCCACTATGGGTGGCTCACAAACTATCTTCCCCACTTGTGCTAATATCTCGCTCAAACTGCAATCATCACTATCAGCACCAAGAAACGAGGATCCTATCAATTTCCAGCAAGCCAATCCGACGGGTCCTCTATCACTCCTTCTTCATCCCTATCCATAGCATCCTCTACTGGATTAGTGTCCCGACGTTCGTCCATGAAGGCATCAAGCATGCACACGGAGTGGCTATGCTCGCCAACATCCTTCACGGGTTTCATAGCATCGAATGTGATTATCTCATCCCCCATACCAAGTGTGAGTTCCCGTCAATGACATCGACCAATGCCTTGGCGGTGCGTAGGAACGGGCGTCCTAGGATGAGTGGGACTTTTTCATCCACTTCCATATCCAGAATGACGAAATCCACAGGGAAGAAAAATTTTCCAACTTACACTAACAGATTCTCCACAATTCCCCGTGGATACTTGACTGACCGGTCAGCCAAGGAAATGCTCATGCGCGTAGGATGCGATTCACCTAGGTCTAGCTGCTTATAGATCGAATAAGGCATCAGATTGACGTTAGCACCCAGGTCAGCCAACGCGTGGTTTAAGGGAAAATCACCAAGCAAACACGGGATCGTGAAACGACCCAAATTCGCCTGTTTCTCTGACAGTTTGTTCTGAACCACTGCAGAACATTGCTCACTAAGTGAGACTTCAGAGATCCCCTCTAGCTTCTTCTTGTTGGAAAGAAGATCTTTGAGGAATTTGCCATACTTAGGCATGTACTGGAGGACCTCCATAAATGGGAGATTGACCTTGAGTTGTTTAAACATATCAAGGAAGGTATCGTATTCTCTAGCATTCTTATATGGCAGCAAGCGCGCTGGGTAGGGAACACGACTCAAGTCAATATCGGGGGACTTCATCTCCACCCCCCGTCTTCTTCTCCTTTGCCTTCTCGGCATGCTTCTCCACTACACTCTCATTTGCTATCTCCTTTGCATCGATCTCAGCGAATCGAGCTCTCCAATATACCTTCTTCACCTCTTCTACCGAAGAAATGCCATAGTCAGCACCGCGGGAGGCTTCCTCTTCTACTCTCTCCTCTCTATGATTCAAGATCGACACGGCCATCACTGAAGCGTTAGAACTCTTATAGGCCGCAGAAGCTGCACTCTGCTTCTCCTTCAAGCTTTTCACGATGTCTCCTACCGTGCGTTGCAAGTCCTGAAATGCCGACTGCTGATTCTTCAATAAAGTGTCGTGGGCATCCAGTCTTTTCTTAGCGTCCATATCCTGCTAAACTAAGTGGGCAAGCATCTGTGTCTGATTCTCTATCATCTCCTCGATCTTCCTTGTGTTGACACTACTTCCCGAACTTATTCCTGCTTCAGCTCCTCCATACTGATTCTTGCGACCATTAAACCCAGATGGGTTATTTCCAGATCTTCATCCTGAGCCATAAGTATTGTTGTACCCTCGGTTCTGGTTTCCAGCAAAGCTCACCTGCTCCTGATGATTTACGGGGCAATCCCTTGTGTCGTGGCCTCCTCTGCACACCTCACACCGCTGAGCACTGAGCTTCAGCTCCTTGATCTTGTTCGCCATAGTTGCAAGTGCAGCAGCCATGCTAGTATCAGGAGTGACCTGATGCATACCTCTAGGAGAAGAGGCGGGTGCTCTAGCACTAGGAATGGAAGTCCTAGTAGTTGGCTGCTGATGTTCCGCCAGAACGAAGCTTTCGAACATCTCCTCACACTCGTCTGGCTCGAGCTTATCCATGATATGGCCTCCCGCAATTGTGTTGAACGTTTGCTGCTTCTCGAAAGTAAGACCATTGTAGAACTTCTCCACTATCTCCCAGTCAGAAAGACCATCCTGGGGACATCGGCTTAACAGCGTGTTGAACCGCTCCCAGGCCATGTGATAAGGCTCGTCAGGATCCATCTGGAACGAATGGATTTGATCCCGAAGGAGAGCGGCCCCGGAAGGTGGATAGTACTTCTTGAAAAAATTGGCTTGAAGATCCTCCCAAGTGGTAATAGAGTTGTCAGGAAGGGTATCAAGCCATGTAGATGCGCGATCAGAGAGCGAGAATGGGAAGAGACGCAAGTAGATAGCATCCTTAGACACACCCGTGATATTGAAGGTATCACTTATGCGCGCGAAGCGCGACAGGTGTCCGGGTGCATCCTCATCCTTAAGGCCATGAAATTGAGTGGCATGAGTGATCGTGCTCATGACATGTGATAGGATCTGCCATGTATTGGTGTTTGGCATAGCGGGGCGTGTGATCGAAGACCTCGCCCCCGGTGACCCCATCACTGGCCCTCTGGTGCACGGTACGCCTCGCTGGTAGAACGTACCTGGGATTTGCCCAGCTCCTTCAAACGCTCCCGGAAGTCGCGGGTGCGCTCGTGTAGCTCTCGTTCGGGCTCTTGAAAAGCTGAATATGGTGGTGATCCCGGCGAACGAGTGTGGTGCATAAACTGACACAAGACAAAAAGAAAATAAACAAAGACTCAAAACAGAAAGACTCAATTCTAAATTAGAATCACAATTAGAACACACAAGATAGTACGTAGGACAAGCACACAAAAAAGACTCAAAAGAAAAGAAAATAAAACAAACAAAAAATCAAACAAAGAACTAGTCAAAGCTAATATTGCTATTGCCAAGTGTCCCCGGCAACGGCGCCAAAAACTTGATGTCGCGCAGACGGTCTATAAAACTAATGAATAAAAACCTAACTAGACTCCTAAGTAATAAATGAAGTACCTTCAACTAAACCGCACTAACAGGCAAGTGTACTTATCGAGTGTAGCACAGCTTAATGGTAAACCGAGTTATCGAACCTTATAGACACTGAATACTAATATTATACTCTGACACGGACTAACAATTGATGATTGGGGGGTTGACTACACTAAAGATTAACTAAGAATGCAGCAAACAAGATCGACTCAAACTATCAGGATCAAGACTAAGGAAATATCAGAGATGGGAAGAATACTACCTAGGTCGGAATCTTACTTGCAAAGCACAACTTCTACCGGTTCTGGAAACTACGATGGATCTGGGTTTCAAAGGAAACAACTCTAGACTACCTAGTGGATCCCTAATCACTCTCAGGGTGTCAGTATCTAAGGAATCTAAAGATGTAATAACTCACCAGATAGTGGATCACCATTCGGTCTCTCCAACAATGATAAAGTACCCTAAAGACAGATCACCTTTTAGTATCACTGTCCACGATACATTCGAAGAATGCACGGGGTAATCTCAAGATAAGAACTATGACTCAGAATAGCAACAATCACTAGACACCTAATACCAACTTCCTCTCAGACAGCTGACACTAGGATTCCTAATGACGAAAACTAAACGACTATCTCTCACTTCTCGGGTATTGAGATAGGATACACACTCAGTTCTAAATAACATTCAACCACAACTCCTATGGATACTATTTCTAGCAAACCACACAAATAATCACAAACCCTAAGATCTATGACCTAGATACGCTAATCAAACTGGAAGACATCCACAATCAGCGTACGGAATTGAAATCAATCATCAATCAGATCTAAGTATGCAGTATTCATCACAATTAATATATCAAGACTCATTACAAAATCATTAACCATCAATTAATATCCAAAACCAGTAAAAAGCATAACTTTAACAATCAATCATCATAAGACCCAGGCAGTATCAATGTTTTAGCCAAGGATCATGCTCAAAACAACTAGAACAGAAGTAATAAACAAGAACATGGTATCAAACATCGCAATCAAAGAATAAAAATCGAATCTTGAAACCTAAAACGCTATTACTAACGAACCCGGAATCAAAAGTTCCAAACTTTAACTCCAATTGGCTTCTTACTCCTCAAAATCGCCAAAAGACTTGCTCCAGACGGCTGAATGTCGAACTTGTGACATTATGGCATTGCAATTCTATTATAATTGATTTTAGGGTTTTTTTCCTCGGAATTTCAATCTCCCGCATATCGCGAGACATCAAGCTGGGTTCTTCGTGTACCGCGCGGAACAAATTATTCGTGGCCACTTTTGGCTTCCCTCGCGTACCGCGAAGCTTCCTTCTTCTTCTCTCGCGTACCGCGAGGCTCCACTTTTCAACATTTTTCTTTTAAACTCTCGGCTTCACTTTCTAGCTCGGTTTCTTCACAATATAGCTTCCTATTCCACACGAGCTCCTGAAAACATACAATAGACTCAAATACAGACTTAAACGATTCAAAACTAACACAAAACTAATAAAAAACAAATGAAAACACTAGGAATAAAGATGTGTGCTCGCACTACATCAATCTGTATGGCTGATGAGGGTGATATATTAACTAGGTAAGCAGCTGTAGTTACCGCCTCTTCCCAAAATCTCTGAGGCAAACGTGAAGTGGACAACATACATCTGGCCTTGTCTAGCAAGGTCCTGTTCATCCTCTCCACCAGCCCATTTTGCTGGGGAGTGCCAGGAACTGTCAAGTGCCTAGTAATTCCATATCTTTGCAAAATTGATTAAACACAGTATTATAAAATTCAAGGCCATTGTCTGTTCTTAGTTTTTTTATTTTCCTGCCTTTTTGAGTTTCAACTAAAGCCTTCCATTCTTTAAATTTTCCAAAGGTGTCGTACTTATGTTTTAAAACATATACCCAAACCCTCCTTGAATGATCATCTATCAAAGACAAGAAATACCTAACACCTCCTAGTGATTCTGTTTTGGCAGGCCCCCACAAGTCAGAATGCATATAGTCTAGTGTATCCTTGGTGATAAATGTTCTTCTACCAAAACTCACCCTGTGTGCCTTCCCCATTATGCAATGTTCACAGAAACCTATCCTAGCCTCCTTGACATTTTCTATTAACTTGTAAGGCCCCTTTCTCGGGTAACCTCACTCGTTGGATTTACTCATAAACATAGTCATAAATACTGAACTTAGATTAAAAACATTCATCATTCAATTACATAACATAACATAACTTGACAGCGGAAGTCTTAACACATATATTAAAGTGGGATGTCAGTCTTGTGTCGGGTAACCTTCACGCCATCACACGACCTTTTCTTCCTTTACCTGAAATGTATACTAAAAGTCAGCTAACGCTGGTGAGTTCTAGATTAAAGACATTCACACATAACATTTATCTTATCATAAATATAATAAATGAATGTGTATTCGTACTTTTATATATTCTTTACTTTATTGTTCTCACATAACATTCATTGAGGGTACATACATATGTACATACATACTTTCATTGAGAGAACACATATTGGCCATAATCTTAAGGGAGATCAACCCATCATACTTGTCGCGAATGTCACAAAGACATCGCAGTCAGAACTACCGTCGTAGCCCATTTCATTACCGTCCGGCTCTAGAAAACCGTCCGTCATATCGTTAATTTCGTCCGGCAACCTTTGTCCGTCCGCTCTTTACCGTCCTACCGTCGTAGTCCGTCATTTTTATCCGTCTGCCCTAGGGCATCCGTTTCCCACGTGACCATTATGTATGCAACCGTTCTACATTAGTTAAGGCTTGCTTCGACCGTCCATTTATACCTTTTCATACGTCCTAGCTTGCGAAGGAACGTTTTGTCCCGGTTGCAAAATAATCACGTGGTCGTCCGTCTACCGAAGTAGCCGTTGTCATAGAAGGGTTCATAACGTTTACATTCATTCATAACATGCAATATATATAATATAAAGCAAGATTTCATTCATTTACGTTATGTCCTTCTTTCGTTCATTCTTTGTATCATACGATTCATTCTTTATTCATAATTCATTTTCACATATATAAGTAATTATATATATATATATATACGTATGATCACATTGACACTTATAACATTTATTCATTTAGTGTATACACTTCAGCCCCAAAACATTTATAAATCATTTGCACATAACATAGAAGGGGGCACATAGAACTCACCTGATAGGCGGGTCCCTGAAGTATAATAGCTGGTTTCGAAACGTCACTAAGGTCACCCACAATCTGTATAATAAAGTCATACATATAAGGTAGGGCTCCTAAATGACACTAGACATTACTGTTCTTGAACTCAGTAGTTTCGGGAGGTGGGTCGCATCGAATCTATGGTAGTTTCGAGCTATGGTCTTACACTCGAAACTAGGTAGTTTCGAGTCATAATCCTTCTATCGAAACTAGGTAGTTTCGAGTCATGAGATCCTATCGAAACTATGGTAGTTTCGAGTCATTAACTTATGAAAAATCTTAGTAGTTTAGGTTCAAGGTGACACTCGAAACTAGGTAGTTTCGAGTCCTGAGTTCCTATCGAAACTATGGTAGTTTCGAGTCATTGGCTGCTATCGAAACTAGATAGTTTCGAGTCATGGGTCTGCATCTTCCCTGACCAGAACCTTGCTCCAGCCAACTTATTTCCAATCGATTAAACCTTGAACATTTTACGTTAAACACCTTCCTTTATCGTTCTTGAGTTCAAATACGTGATTTGTTTCAAGTTTCATATGCAAAAATTGTATCTTTATTTGATTTAAACCCGAGACATGCAAAGACTCAGAATCAGAGGCGATGCTTACCTCAACAGGCCCGATTTCTGTTGCTATGCGTTGAAATGGTGGAGACGGATGATTCCCGAGCCCTTGAGTCTTCTCCTTGCGGTTTTCTTCACAAGCCGATCGCTCTCTCTCTCTCTCTCTAGTATTCTTGCGCAGGAAGATGAAATGAGAGGGGTTTGGGTTGAAGCTGCTGTTTTGTAATGGGGTTCCCCCTTTTCTTTTCGGCCCATGGGCCGAAATTTTGGCCAAGCCCACTTTATTTCCCTTTTCTATTTGTCTTGTCATTATTTGGGATGTTACAAGTCTACCCTCCTTAATGAGGTTTCGTCCTCGAAACCTGTTACACGTTAAACAACTGGGGATACAGTTCCTTCATCTCGTCTTCTTTCTCCCAAGTAGCTTCGGACCCCTTCCTGTGTTTCCATTGTATTTTGACTAAAGGGATCGACTTATTGCGTAATCGTTTCTCGGCTCTGTCAAGAATAGCTATTGGTTCTTCTACATAGTTCAAGCTGTTATCCACTTCGATTTCGTCATAAGGTATGCGAGCCGTATCGTCAGCAAGGCACTTGCGTAAGTGTGATATGTGGAATGTAGGGTGAATTCCATCGAGCTCATCTGGTAAGTCGAGTTTGTAAGCAACTCGGCCAACTCTTGCTATGATTTTGAAAGGCCCGACAAACCTTGGGCTTAATTTGCCACGTTTTCTGTATCGGATAATCCCCTTCCAGGGTGACACTTTCAATAGTACCATGTCCCCTACTTGAAATTCTAAATCCCTTCTCCTCTTGTCCGCGTATGATTTTTGTCTGTCTTTTGCGGCTTTCATGCGTGCTTTTATCTGGTCAAATTTTTCAGAAGTAGCTTTGACCACTTCGAGACTTGCAAAGTCTTTCTGTCCAATTTCCCCCCAACAAACCGGGGTTCTGCATCTCCTCCCATACAACATCTCAAACGGCGGCATGCCAATAGTTGAGTGATAGCTATTGTTATATGAAAATTCTGCCAATGGTAGATGGCTGTCCCAGCTCCCACCAAAGTCAATGATACAGGCCCGGAGCATGTCCTCCAAGGTCTGAATGGTTCTTTCAGATTGACCATCGGTCTGAGGGTGGTAAGCTGTGCTGATGTTTAGCCTAGTGCCCATCGCTTCATTGAATTTCTTCCAAAACCTTGATGTGAATCTAGTATCCCTGTCGGACACAATTGACAGCGGCATACCATGTCTGCTCACAATTTCCTTGATAAAAATTTCTGCTAGTCTTTCTGATGAAGAAGTCTCACGTATTGGCAAGAAGTGAGCACTTTTCGTCAAGCGGTCGACGATCACCCATATGGTATCATTGCCTTTAGCTGTTCGCGGTAGCTTGGTAATGAAGTCCATCGTGATCTCCTCCACTTCCATTCCGGTATTGGTAATGGTTGCATTTTACCGCATGGTTTCTGGTGTTCGGCCTTAACTAGTGAACAAGTCAGGCACTTGCTCACATATTCAGTCACATCGTTCTTCATTCCAGGCCACCAGTAGTCTTTCCTCAAGTCTTGGTACATTTTGTTTGTCCCGGGGTGAATAGAGTAGCGAGACTTATGGGCCTCGTCAAGGATTTTGGCCCTAAGTTCACCAATCTTAGGTATCCACATCCGGCCAAAACGAGTTCGTACACCATACGTATTGGTTTCCAGGTTACCCTGTTGTCCAACTATTCTTTCGCGTTTCACATTTCTCTCTAACAGTGCTTCACCTTGTGCCTTTACTATTTCATTCATTAAGTCTGGTGTTATAATCAACTGACACGCGTTGATTCTAATAGGTGTCGACTCTTCCTTCCTGCTTAAGGCGTCAGCTACTACATTTGCCTTGCCTGGGTGGTATAATATTTCGCAATCGTAGTCTTTTAGTAGTTCCAACCACCTTCTTTGTCTCATGTTTAATTCCTTCTGCTCGAAGAAGTACTTCAGGCTCTTGTGATCGGAGTAGATGGTGCATTTAACCCCGTACAAATAGTGTCTCCATATTTTTAACGCGAAAACCACTGCTGCCAACTCCAGATCGTGAGTCGGGTAGTTAACTTCATGAATCTTTAGCTGCCGCGAGGCATAAGCAATAACTTTTCCCCTTTGCATAAGTACACAACCCAATCCTTGACCCGAAGCGTCGGAGTAAACTACCAAGTCCTCGTTCCCCTCAGGTAAGGTCAAAATTGGAGCTTGGGTTAATCGTGTCTTCAATTCTTCAAATGCGTTATTTTGGGATGGGCCCCATTCATACTTTACTTCCTTACGTGTCAGCTTCGTCAGTGGCGAGGCTATTCTCGAGAAATCCTGAATGAATCTCCGATAGTAGCCTGCCAATCCCAGAAAACTTCGTATTTCCGTTGGCGTTTTCGGGATGTTCCATTCTTTTACCGTTTCGATCTTTGCAGGATCCACCATAATGCCGCCTGGGTTTATGACATGACCTAGGAATTGGACTTCTCTAAGCCAGAACGCGCATTTGGAGAATTTTGCATACAACTTCTCCTGCTTCAGAACTTCTAATACCTCTCTTAGGTGACAGCGGTGATCACCTTCGTTCTTTGAGTAGATGAGAATGTCGTCAATGAAAACTATAACTGATCGATCCAACATTGGTCGGCATACTCTATTCATTAGATCCATAAACGCTGCTGGTGCGTTGGTTAGTCCAAAGGACATCACGAGAAATTCATAATGTCCATAACGCGTACGGAACGCAGTTTTCGGTACATCTTCCTCCCTCACTTTCAATTGATGATACCCCGACCTAAGATCGATCTTAGAGAACCAACTCGCGCCTTGTAATTGATCAAAGAGATCGTCTATTCTAGGTAGTGGGTATTTGTTCTTTACTGTTCGTTTGTTCAATTCTCGGTAGTCAATGCACATGCGCATGCTGCCGTCCTTCTTCTTTACAAATAATACCGGAGCGCCCCATGGTGAGATGCTCGGTCTTATAAAGCCTTTCTCTGTTAGCTCTTCCAATTGTGACATCAATTCTTTCATTTCTGACGGAGCCAATCGGTAGGGTGCTTTGGCAACGGGTTCAGCTCCTGGCAGTAAGTCAATCTGAAATTCTATTTCCCGATCGGGTGGCAAGCCAGATAGGTCCTCTGGGAACACTTCTGGAAAATTGCACACCACGGGTACATCTTTTAGCTCTTTCGTTTTCATTCTATCGTCAATAACATACGTCAGATAAGCTTCGCAGCCGCGCCTCATGTAACTTTCGGCCTTGATCATCGAGATAACGTTCGGTATTGTGCTATTCCAGTCACCATAAACCGTAATCGGACTGCCGTCAGTGGCCTTGAGATGTATCATCTTTCGTTTACATATGATTTGAGCTTCGTTGGCAGCTAACCAATCCATGCCCAATACTACATCGAATCCTCCTAAGGTTAGAAGGTACAATTTAGATGGAAACTTATGGCCCTCTATTTCTACCATGCAATCGTCAGTCACTTGGATGACTACTGAGTTTTTACCAATAGCAGTTTGTACGCTAAAGGCCCTTATAAGGCTAGTGATTGTGCAGTCTAATTTGCGGCTAAATGCAGTGGATATAAAACTTTTACTAGCACCAGAATCAAACAGAATAGCAGCATGTTCATCATTTACTAGGAACGTACCCGACACGACGTCAGGGTTTCCTCTTGCTTCTTCCTCGGTTAAAGCATAGGCCCGAGTCCTTGCCTTTTGTTGTTCCTGTTCCTTTTCCTTTCCCGAACCAGATTGGCCGGCCTTCCTGCAATTCTTTGTCAGATGTCCAAACAATCCACATACTTGACATTTGACATCCTTCAAACAATCTCGAGAGTAGTGCCCCGGCCTTCCGCACTTATAACACACGGTGGTGCCGATTCGACACTCGCCAAGATGTTGTTTTCCACATCTCTTGCACGTTTCATATCCGACCAACCTCGGTTTCTTAGTTTCAATTGTTTCATTCCCTTTTCCGGTGCCTCTAGACGAGTTCTCCCACTTCCTCTTTTGTGTCACAGGTGCCGGGTCCTCGTTGGCATAATCGTCGTAAACGATTCCAGATAGGTTGACTACCGACTCGAAGGTCGAGGGTAGGTTGGCTTTTACGTGGACACGGACCCTTTGTGGCAGACCCTTGACATAGTATTTGATCATACGTTCTTCGGTTTCCACCAAGTGTGGTACCAGTTGGGCCAGCTCGTTGAACCTTGAAGTATATTGGCGATGAGTCTTGTCGCCAGCTTTGAAGTTTAGGAACTCGTTCTCCACACGATCAATCTCATTCTGTGGGCAGAACTTTTGGATTACGAGCTTTTTCAAGTCCTCCCATGTCATTCGGGCAAGAGCATGTGGCGACTTTGTTCTTTGAATATTTCTCCACCAACCTAGTGCTTCATTGGTGAAAGAATGAGCAACATATTTAACCGCCTGGTCTGGTCGGCACTCGCTGATGTTGATTACAGCGTTCATTCTCTCAATCCATTCCAAAGTAGCCACCGAATCCTTGCTACCATCAAACTTGGGTGGGTCTCCATCTTTGAAACTTTTATAAGTGCACCCTTTAGTGCTTGGCCCCACTTTTATCTCATCCCCGTCGCTGTCATATACTGTCTCTTCGTGGTTTCCTTCATCCCTCTCTCTACTTTTCTTTATTGCCTCGGATAGTAGATCAGGCAATACCTTCTGCAAAGTGAGCACAACTTCACGGGCAATAGCATCCCTGACTTCAGGTTCCAACTGTATAGGCCCTGGACTGTTGTCCCTAATTGGGGTCACTTCTGTTTCGTGCACACTTTCGGTGTGCTCTGCGTGCACACTCTTTTCTTCTTCAAATCTTGGGTTCAACGGAGGTCTACCTCGTCGGCCAGTGCGACCGCCTCGAGGTCCTGTCCTTCCTCCACCAACCATAGTTCTTAATTTCCTGGATTGTTAAAAAGGGAATACATCAATGTCCTTTCTTCAGATCATAGTTTGGAACAGTACGAGCAAGGTAAATTCTTAATTACAGTGACCGGTTTGTGATTACTAATTTACATTGCTTTTCGGGTTCGAAACTCTTCAAATCAGTCGTGGCATTAACATCTATTTGTTCTAAGTTAAGGTATCTATTCCTATGCAAGAGCATTAACTTTACGACTTACTTACCGTGCTAGCGTTGGCGTTGGTTACCCATACTGACATCCGTGCGTTGGTCCCATAATCAGTTTGAGTCTAGACATTTAGGGATGCCTAAATCTCTCAAACTATCGCTCTGATACCAACTTGTAAGGCCCCTTTCCCGGGTAACCTCACTCGTTGGATTTACTCATAAACATAGTCATAAATACTGAACTTAGATTAAAAACATTCATCATTCAATTACATAACATAACATAACTTGACAGCGGAAGTCTTAACACATATATTAAAGTGGGATGTCAGTCTTGTGTCGGGTAACCTTCACGCCATCACACGACCTTTTCTTCCTTTACCTGAAATGTATACTAAAAGTCAGCTAACGCTGGTGAGTTCTAGATTAAAGACATTCACACATAACATTTATCTTATCATAAATATAATAAATGAATGTGTATTCGTACTTTTATATATTCTTTACTTTATTGTTCTCACATAACATTCATTGAGGGTACATACATATGTACATACATACTTTCATTGAGAGAACACATATTGGCCATAATCTTAAGGGAGATCAACCCATCATACTTGTCGCGAATGTCACAAAGACATCGCAGTCAGAACTACCGTCGTAGCCCATTTCATTACCGTCCGGCTCTAGAAAACCGTCCGTCATATCGTTAATTTCGTCCGGCAACCTTTGTCCGTCCGCTCTTTACCGTCCTACCGTCGTAGTCCGTCATTTTTATCCGTCTGCCCTAGGGCATCCGTTTCCCACGTGACCATTATGTATGCAACCGTTCTACATTAGTTAAGGCTTGCTTCGACCGTCCATTTATACCTTTTCATACGTCCTAGCTTGCGAAGGAACGTTTTGTCCCGGTTGCAAAATAATCACGTGGTCGTCCGTCTACCGAAGTAGCCGTTGTCATAGAAGGGTTCATAACGTTTACATTCATTCATAACATGCAATATATATAATATAAAGCAAGATTTCATTCATTTACGTTATGTCCTTCTTTCGTTCATTCTTTGTATCATACGATTCATTCTTTATTCATAATTCATTTTCACATATATAAGTAATTATATATATATATATACGTATGATCACATTGACACTTATAACATTTATTCATTTAGTGTATACACTTCAGCCCCAAAACATTTATAAATCATTTGCACATAACATAGAAGGGGGCACATAGAACTCACCTGATAGGCGGGTCCCTGAAGTATAATAGCTGGTTTCGAAACGTCACTAAGGTCACCCACAATCTGTATAATAAAGTCATACATATAAGGTAGGGCTCCTAAATGACACTAGACATTACTGTTCTTGAACTCAGTAGTTTCGGGAGGTGGGTCGCATCGAATCTATGGTAGTTTCGAGCTATGGTCTTACACTCGAAACTAGGTAGTTTCGAGTCATAATCCTTCTATCGAAACTAGGTAGTTTCGAGTCATGAGATCCTATCGAAACTATGGTAGTTTCGAGTCATTAACTTATGAAAAATCTTAGTAGTTTAGGTTCAAGGTGACACTCGAAACTAGGTAGTTTCGAGTCCTGAGTTCCTATCGAAACTATGGTAGTTTCGAGTCATTGGCTGCTATCGAAACTAGATAGTTTCGAGTCATGGGTCTGCATCTTCCCTGACCAGAACCTTGCTCCAGCCAACTTATTTCCAATCGATTAAACCTTGAACATTTTACGTTAAACACCTTCCTTTATCGTTCTTGAGTTCAAATACGTGATTTGTTTCAAGTTTCATATGAAAAAATCGTATCTTTATTTGATTTAAACCCGAGACATGCAAAGACTCAGAATCAGAGGCGATGCTTACCTCAACAGGCCCGATTTCTGTTGCTATGCGTTGAAATGGTGGAGACGGATGATTCCCGAGCCCTTGAGTCTTCTCCTTGCGGTTTTCTTCACAAGCCGATCGCTCTCTCTCTCTCTCTCTAGTATTCTTGCGCAGGAAGATGAAATGAGAGGGGTTTGGGTTGAAGCTGCTGTTTTGTAATGGGGTTCCCCATTTTCTTTTCGGCCCATGGGCCGAAATTTTGGCCAAGCCCACTTTATTTCCCTTTTCTATTTGTCTTGTCATTATTTGGGATGTTACATAACTGCTGCTTTCTCAATTTAGCTAATCATTGATCACTTATGTGACCAAGCCTTTGATGCCATAAAACAGTTTCTTTGGCCCTAGTGTCTTCTACAACTGACATTTTCTAGTATCCCTTTTGTTCCTAATAATAACACCATTGACCCATTAACAACCTTAGCCTTAACATTCTTGAGACTCACAACTGACACAGCTTTCTCAAAAGTTCCAAGGGATATAAGATTTCTTGTTAACTCAGGTATGAACCTGACATTAACAAGAGTCACCTCTGACCCATTATTCAACTTCAATACAACATTCCTACATCCTTTTATCTTGCAAGGTTTGTCATCATCCAATTAAACCACCCCTTGCTCTTCAAGCTTAATTTCCTTGAAATAATCTTTGTGAGGTGTCATATGATATGAGCAGCACCTGAATCCAATATACAGTCATCATTCCCTCTGCCAATTGTGATCACTAGAATATCTGAGCTTTCATATCCATCCAAGGATGCATCAGGAGAAAAGCCATTTCATTGATTCTTGGAAGTGCTTTGTTCAAACTTCTTCTTTCTTTTCTCTGGGCAGTCTCTCTTCAAGTGTTTTTCTGAATTATAGATTAAACACTTTCTCTTGAACTTTGATTTTGACCTTGAAACACCCTTGGTCTGTAAGTTCCTCTGTTCAGGTCTACCCCTTACAAACAGCCCCTCACCTCCTCTTTCTCATCTGACCTTTTCTTGAGTTCTCTGGAATTCAAAGCTGTTAGAACTTCTTCCATAGATAATGTATCTCTCCCATACATTAGAGTATCTACAAAATCCTCAAATGTCTTTGGGAGATATGTCAAGAAATAATGGCATGTTCCTCATCTTCAAGAGTAATTTCTATATTTTCTAATTCTAAAATCAACTTATTAAACTCATCTGTATGATCCTCAATTGACTTACCTGAAGTCATATGAAAGGTCTAGAGCCTTTTCTTGAGGTATAGACGGTTTGCCAGAGACTTTGTCATATAAAGACTCTCCAATTTGGACCAAATTCTTGCCGCATACGTCTACTTTGAGACTTCTCTCAACACCTTATCACCAAGGCTTCTCAAGAACGTCCTTCTTCTCTTTATCTGCCATCGTCGCTGGTAAATTTGCTTCTCCGGTGAGTGCGTCTACCACTCCATGGTGTACCAGAAGTGCACGCATCTTCAGATGCCACAATCCAAAATCATTCCTTCCATCGAACTTATATAACTCAAATTTGGTTGAAACCATGACCAATCGTCAATCAATCGAACCTTAGATTCCTTCGTCTTCTCTAAATCGAGCTCCACCAAGCTTTGACACCTCTTGTTACCAGAGAATCAGAAATCTAGAAAACAAGCGATCAAAACCAAACGATTCTCCAACTTTATTAACCAAACGATTATCAAGGAATTACAACTGAATCAAAGAAAAGTGAATACAAGAAGAATACGATCAAAGAATGATCAGCTACTAAATCCCCAAATGCCTTTATCCTAATCAAATAGAATTAACAAACTAAACTATGACAATAACAAAATTAGCCCATGTAGTTTCACAAAAGACCAAACAGCCCCTTGCACTTACATAAAGACTCTCTACACTTGTACCATGACTTCACTGCGTTTGACTTTCCAGTTTTACTTACATTTTGACCTCTAAAAGTCATCGATAGTAAAACCATCGATGCATAACAATCTCTATGAATCTGTTTAAATGAGTTATAATTTGTGTGATACTCATTGCCTAAACTTCAACCCTTAAATAACCGAGTCAAGTATTATGTTGTCACTTTCACCTCAGATATGCGGTGAAAACAACTAATAGAGAGCTCACTTCACGTATGCATTAAATTTGTCAGTTGGTATACGTTTGTTGATGATATGCGAGTGAAATGTTATAAGCGATGGGTCCTTCGCAGAGTGCATAACTTTTAGCTTGATTTCACGAGATTGAAGTACGATAAGTAAGCGAAAGTAGATACATGACAAAGGCTTCATGTATTACATGGCTATATATGTGAATTTTTCTCAAAAATAACTATAGACATATAGTACACCTGAGAAAATGACTAAATTCATGATTTTATCTTAAAAACTACCGGTTTTCAATTGAATAAATCAAGCTTTACATTAACCGATAATGAAGTATGAGTTCCTTATATCAAAAGAATAATTTGACCATCATTATAAATAACAATTAATTTATACAAACGTTTCTATATTTTATGAAATTTGACCATCTTTTAGGTTTTACGTCGTAGTCTCGTAGTCTCCAAATCTTTAGGCCCTAATTAAAAAAAACGTTTAGATTATTTTAAGTTGGGCTTTTTTCTGGTTTGGGCTAGTTGAAAGAAAGTAAATGGAAGAATCAGGGGCGTGACTCGTGAACCGTGAAGTAGTCAGCCGTAAAATTAGGGAATTTAGGGTAAACGACTAACCACAAATATTTTGAAAAAATAATACCAGTAAAAGATCCTAGTTCAGAATAAACCCGAATTACCACAAGCAAACATAAATTGATCAAAATTCTCAAAGATATGAAATAATCCAATACAAACCAGGATGTTACACATAACAGATTTATTTGATTCGTTTCGCCATCTAAGCACACGCGTTCTTCATCTCGAGCTGTCATACCATTAAAAACTTTTGTGCATTCGGAACCCGATCAATTTGCCTTCTTATTAGCAGCACCCATTGCGAAGAACTCGGTGATAACTTCAAGGGGCATGCCTTTCGTCTCGGGCACTCTAAAATAAACAAAAAACCAAGAAATAGTACAAACGACCGCGTAAATTCCAAAAGCACCCGCGAGCCCAATGGAGGTGAGCAACATGGGAAGCGTGTAAGTGACTATAATGTCTCCAACCCAAAATGTAAGTGCACAAATGGCAATACAAAGACCTCTAACGCGAGTCGGGAAGATCTCAGAGCAAAGTGTGTTGGGGATCGGCCCGAAGCCCATCACAAAGGTGCAGAAGTAAACAACAACACTTATTGTGGAAATGACTGCATGAACAACTGAGCCCATTGGGATAATATTGCTTAAAACTAGCACAATGAGTGATAATAAAAGAACAGGAAGTGTGGCTAGAAGTAACATCCTGCACAGAATGAAAGAAAATGTTTTGCTTTATGTAGTATTGATGAAAATATACATGAGTTATCGAATTTACCTACGGCCCACTAGATCTATAAGTTTCATGGCAACACCGATGCTAGGAAGCATCAACAAAGTTGTGACACCACTGATCAGAAAAGAAGCCGATTCTGAACCAATGCCCATGTTAGCCAAAAGAAGTCCTACCCCGGCATGTTCAAGAATTTGAGGGGTGTAATATAAAACCCCGTTAATGCCAGAAAACTGTTTCGGGTTGTAAAAAAAGCCCGCTAATAAGTACATTTTAAAACGAGTTGTGGATCAAACATAGAGGTGGCAAGATGAGTATATCGGGTCAGAAGGTTGAAACATTTCATTTTTAGTACATGTTAAAATGGGTTACAAATACCCTTTTATTTTTTTTTTAATCTTTGTTATTTTAATAATATTATTATAGTAATAATTAAATCTCCAAATAAAATGATTAAGGAGATTGTGTAAGAAACAGAGTTTGGCCGACTTTCAACCCATTTGACACATTTTCCTTATAATTATTTTTTTTTATTTGACCCGTTTAGATGGAGCATCACCTAAATTGACCCAAAATGAAATGATTCACCTGTTGAAGAATTTGGATCCCAACACCAACAATCAATGCTTGTTTAATTCCGGGCTCGGAAAGATCAGACCAACTTGTCCCTTTTGTAGCAGATGGTGGCGCCTTGATCACACCGGACTGGATTGGGTTCTGACCCGTTGCATCATCTAAACAAAGAACTGATCTACTCACTAGAGCCGAGGCTCGAACCGCATCACCATCACCAGGACCAGGACCAGGACCAGGACCAGGACCAAGGAGTGAAGCAACAGAACCGCGTCTATTTTCAGCACCACCCTCCTGGTGCAAGTAGATCCTTTGAAGCCCGCCAGCATTCTTCCCGTCTTCGGTCTTCCTGTAGGCCAACTGCCACCCACCACCAATCCCCATGGCACTAGTCGTCTCACTCTCTTGCCTAGCATTTGGCGATATCAACGGGCTTTTTAGATTATTATCATCGGTTTCATCCCCAGATAAATTACCCTTTTCGTGATTGCTCTCGACATCCCAATTTTCGGGCTTCTGTTGTTCTCCTTGAAACATGCTTCCAAAGTTGGGAAATATCATACTTCTCATACTTCCCATTTCGTTTTGTTTCTCGTGGACACTTCCGAATAGAGTCACCATCGGGTCCATCATCTGTGCAGCCACGCTTCCATGACGTGAAGCTAGGACTAAAGAACTTTGGCCCCTAACCGGCTTAGCCACCCACGACTGACCCTCTTCCGCACCATACAACTTGATCTCATCTTTCTCTTGAACATGATCTTCACTAAGCTCATTGTCAGCGTTTATCATATACTCCTCTACACACGTTTCACCTCCCACTTCTAGACCTTCAACCAGTAAAGCCATTTCACCTAACAATCATATCAGATAGAATATATTAGTTAGAGTTTACTGTAATATCTTTACCATAATTACGAGATATGATTTGATTAAGTTTCCTTGGTAGCTATCTTGATTGTATTCCTATATACAGTTGATTAATAATACATAATACCTGATGACAGGGTTTTCATTATTCTATAAATTAGGTGCATTTTGAAAAGGGCCCACCTGAGACGTCTTCCTTGCCACGAAGCGCTTGCAGGACGAGTTTAGCTTCATTCATCTTACCTTTACTGACCAACCACCGCGGAGATTCAGGCAAGTAAAGCACCGCCAATGCAAAGTATGCAATGGAAGGTAAAGAAAGGACCCCGAGCATCAATCTCCAACTAGCGTTAGATTGTAACGACATAAAGAACACCATAGTGTATGCTAAGCACATTCCAATACTACCCGTGAACTGAGGGAACGTGTTCAATAGTCCCCTAATGTCCGAAGGGGCAGTTTCGGAAATATAAAGTGGCACGAGTGTCACAGCCAAACCTATCCCGAATCCATCAAGAAGTCTTGCTACTAGCAAAACATAAACATTTGGAGACCACAACATTACTAGACCACTAATGAAGTAAAACAATGAAGATATTACAAGCATGGGGCGCCTTCCAATCGCGTCTGACACCGATCCTGAGAATGTGGTGATGACAGTAGCACCGATTAGTGACATGGACACGATTAGCCCTTCGATTGTTGGTTGTGTTTCTAGATGGAATTCTTTCTTGATGTAAAGAACAGCTCCTGCATTGTTAGATCATGATGAATATCATTCATGGATTCAAGAACACAAATGTTATGATCTATACCTGCGATTGTGGCGTTATCCCATCCTTGCAACATGTTACCCATTGCTGCAGCAATGGCTACATACACAGCTCCCTTGCTCGACATTTTAACCTATGAACATCAGCAAGATTTCGTGAAAGTGATCTTATCGTCGTACCTTGATGATTCCACAAAGCGGGCAAAGTAAAGAGTTCCACAAAACTATGAACATAATGAAGATGATTAATATATCAAAGTGATGAAGCTATAATAACTTCATACACAAGGTAAGTTTTTCACCATCACATATCTACCCACATGATCATAATTATAAATTTTGGTATGAAAAAATTATGGTTTTTTTTTATGATTTGCTATTGAGGAGAGAAAGAGAGGGATAAGGGGAATGAAGTTGGTCCTAACAAATACCAGTTCTTGAGGGGTTACATGTCCGAAGAACATGGTATAAATTGGTGGATGATGATGACTTCATGGAGGGTAATGGGTCCTATTTGTTCAGTTTTATATGAAGATCCTAAATTCAATGATAGATCTCCCATAAACATGGAAATCATGTGCATTGAACAAACATCCAATTTGTAACTAAATTATGTTCCTTCAATCACATTGTTAATCGTATGACGCAGTGCGGAAACACAAAAGATATAAAAAGATCACGTGTTTTTAGGAAGGAAAATTGACAGTCTGGAATTGAAAATAAATAACTAAATATACGTGTTCATGTATTTTTGTAGTTTAACATAATGAATCAATATAATTTAACGGGAAAATCATGAGAATAGGCAAGTTGACTAAAAAAATGTATAAAATAGGCATTGACTTTTAAGTGGGTTGTGGAGGTGCCGGATTATCGGCGTCTGGGCTATGAAGGTGCCGGTTTATGGGTGTGTGGGCTATGAAGGTGTCGGATTTATGGAGTGTGGGCTGTGAAGGAGCCTGATTGGCATTGACTTTTTAGTAGGCTGTGAAGGTGCCGGATTTATGGAGTGTAGGCTCTGAAGGTGCCGTATTATGGGTCTGTGGGCTGTAAACTTGTAAAGGTACCGGATTATGGTGTGTGGGCTATAAAGGTGTCGGATTATGGGTGTGTGGGCTATGGAGTAAAAGTCAATGCCTATTTGAGCAAAAATTGTGGTCAACATGCCTATTATCGTGATTTTCCCTGGTAAAACGTCAAAGTCAAAATCATGGATCTAGCTGAGGAAATTCACAGTCCATATTTTGCAGGCCCCGTAACTCCAGATGGGTCAAAATTGATGCATGTTTTTAAGTACGGCTATTTTCTAGCCCACTTGCCTTTATCCAATTCTAGTTGCTTCAAATACGAGTTTGTCAATTCTTGAATCATCTCATGTCATGTCAAGTTGGACAATAAGGCAAGTTGGATATACACACAGTTTTGATTTTTTTTGATAAAACGATTATAACTTCAATCTATACAGTTAAACATATATTAACATGAAAACCGAATATAAGAAAGAGAAAAACAATATGAACTTTCAACATCATACACATTAGAAATATCATTAGGTTGAGCTTCTCTTAACTTGAAAACATTCTAAATCACTGACAGTTCAGTATCTGACCAACAGAGGGCGGTCCAACAGTTAACGATTAACCACCAGCAATAACTTCACTACCACGGTCAATCGCGCCTGCAGTAGGGTTGACAGCTCACCCAAATCTTCAATTGATGTGTGTAGGTGAACCAACTGCATCAGGCAAGCTGTTCCTCAAGTGTTGGAGCTCTATAAACAGATAAAACCAGTTAATAAAGTGAGATCAATATATAATATAATAACAGAGAAAATAAATTTAACTTTTTTAATATTAATCTTCATTTACTGTTGTTACTAGTATGTTTTACAACTAATTAATTACATAATTACTACAAGGAAAACATGTAATATAAGTTACATGAACATAATAATAAGAAGAAACTATAATTTTGATTAAAAATTAATCTAAATATCATAAATCAGATCTATTAGTGAATGTCAATATCTCAGATCCAGACCAAGTTCGGCCCACCAATTGTGGGCCAACCCGCATAGCGGCCAGCCCAAATATTGTTATTTTATGGCCCAACATAATTGAAATCTGCACTTACTAAATGCAGAACTTAGCATATTGTCACGGACAGCAGGGCGAAACCAGTGAATCTCGATCATACTTCCTTCGTTAACCTCTGT
The DNA here is from genome assembly GCA_023525975.1 of Smallanthus sonchifolius. Taxonomy (NCBI): domain Eukaryota; kingdom Viridiplantae; phylum Streptophyta; class Magnoliopsida; order Asterales; family Asteraceae; genus Smallanthus; species Smallanthus sonchifolius. The sequence continues at coordinate 35,755,401 of CM042023.1, forward strand.
TAAAAAAGGCGAACTAGGCAGCCACATAGTGAAACCCGCTATGCTTTCGTTTGTTAGATCTTGAAAACAAGAAAAATCGAGTCCAAGATTTCTTGTGTTTGACAGATGACACCTTCAAATCCTTCTTTTCATAAACTTCACTCATGTACCCAACAACAGCCTGGTGACCAAATAGTAAACAAATTAGTTACCAAATTAGCCATGGAATTTAAAGCTATTTAACTGTAAATAAACATGAATATAATGATTAACCTGCGCTCCTTGTTCAATCACATCATGTGGTGGTAACTCCAAAGGATTCCCTTCAACTTTCAACACGCGTAACTTTGATAACATCCTAAACGAGTCTGGAAGGGCGTGTATTTGGTTATTGCACATATCCAACTCTTCCAGAAGCTCAAGATTTCCAATGGATCTTGGTAGTGATACCAGGTCAGCAAAGTTGTTGCTAATATCGAGCTTAACGAGAGTAGTAGCAAAGCATAAGCTCTCTGGCACTGATTCAAGCTCATTAAAACTCACATCAAGTTGTTGGATGTTTTTCAATGATGACATGGTGGTTGGCAGCCTGCTGATGTTGTTGTACCGAACAGATAGTTTCTGTAAAGACTCGATTCTTCCTACGGCTTCAGGTAAAGCTTTAAGCTTGTTGTAGTCTGCAAGAAGCTCTTTGAGTGATGAACAATGACCAATAGCATGTGGGAGTTCTTCAAGATCATTAGTTTCAATATTCAGCTTTTGTAAACTAACAAGTGAACCGATCGAATCAGGAAGAAATAACAGGTTGTTTGAACTTAAATCAAGTTCTTGGAGGCGGGTCAATCTACCAAAACTTGCAGGTAGAGAAGTCAACACGTTTACATGAAGATCAAGATGGATTAAGTTAACAAGATTGGATATAGATTCTGGGAGTTCTATAATTTTGTTGGAATGGAGATTAAGTTTTGTTAATGATGAAAGGTTTCCAATGGAAGATGGCAAGGCAACAAGACCATTTTCAGATAGATTAAAAGTGATTAAACTGGTTAACTTCCCTATCGAATCGGGAAGCCATTCGATTTGGTCCATAAGTTTGTTACCAAGATTAAGATCTTTGGTTCCTTTCTTTGAAGACACTTCAATCAGACTAGCAAGCTTTATAAGACTCAGTTTCTCACCATCAGGGCCTACAAAATGCAACCATTTTTTGGAATCATCATTTCATTTTTCAGCAAAAATAGGGAAAAATTCACCCAACACTAACCAAGTTTCTCGTTTGTTCCACCAGAGTCGCTTAAAGTTTTTTTTTCTTTATAAGGTCTCGTTCCAATCAGGTGAACTCTTTTTATTGATATTAATTTTTTTTAAAATAACTGACCTGAATTGAATATATAAGAATCTTGTGGTTACAATTTAGTGATTATTTTTTTCAAATTTAACTTAAGTACAACGTAATCACTAAATAATAACCAAGTTTCATAGTTGTTCAATTTAAGTCAAATTGGAAAAAATAATCAATTAATAGTAACAAAGATTCATATATGTTCTGTCTAGTTCACTTAATTTATAAAAAAATAATATTTATAAAAAAATTTCACACGAAATAATTAAACTTCAAAGTATACAAATGAAATTCATAACAATCTCACCAGAAGTAACACCAGGTTTCAGAGTAGAATCCCCAATCTGGGGCCTGGAAAATTCATTTGATCGTCCAATCGAACCGCCATAAAATGCAGATTTCGAATTCTTCACATAGCTATCATCTCTAGTAACCAAATGCACGCTTTTGACAACTTCTTTATCAAATGACAATCTTGAAGTGGAAGCTGTAGACACACTCCCACTCACACTGCTAGCGGTACTTTGATCAAAATTTGCTGGATTCGTTGAAGGAGAAGAAGCACTTGAAGTCGATGCAGTCAATTGCGTATTAATATTATTGTTATTATCGATGTTATTACTAGTACTGGATGGGACACAACATTTTGAAGCTTTCTGAATCATTTCGTCGAAAAGTTGGTGGTAGTTTTCGAGCTCTAACAACTTAACAGCTTCCCTCTTATGTTCTTTAGTTTGGAATTGAACAAAGTGTTTCTGCATATCTACCAACACATTGAAGAGTTCCTCAGGGATGTATTTTCGCCTCTTTTGCCTGGAAATGACTTCCATTCTCGATTGTTCTTCGTTGTCTGCGTTTCTGATGAGTATAACAGCAGCTTCAACGTCATCGATTTCAGGTCTAGGAGGAAGAGATCTGTGAATTCTCATGATCTCTTCCACCACTTCGTCTGCGGATTTTATAGACGAATCCATATCTTTGTAGCTCCTGCATGATAAACAATCACTGTGTTTATAATAATGTTAAAACAAGATTAAAAACTCCAAATTGAACAGAAACTCAGAAACTGACCTTCAAATTGATCGTCAAACCGATGATGAAGTGTGTGTGTGTGTGTGTGTGTGTGAGTGTGAGCTATTCACGTAAAGTGTAAGGTGTGTGTGAATGCTACAGAAGTCCTGTATTTAAAAGGATGCTCATTTGAGTTATAAGGTTTTTTTTTTATCTTTTAATTATTATCTATCATTTTTTTACTTGTTGTGACCTTTTTTTTAATATTTGAGTGTCACAATCCTACATCAAGCGTCAACGCCATCAAAATAAAAATAAGTGCTTCTTAATCGTGCATGCGTGGCTCTGATACCACTTTTGGAGATTGTATCATGCTTTTGAAAGATTTTAAAAAGGAAAGCAAATTAGGTACAACGAGTTTAGACAACATCTAGAACTCCTCACCAATGATCTTCATGCAATGAAACAAGAAAACATAATACCATATGGGTAAACAAGTTACACCTTTTGTAGCATGCTTAAACCGATGGATGATAACGACGACTATAAACCAATGAAGTTTCCCTATAGACGTATCCACACCATAAGCAAGTTGGAGACACCAATGGTGTGCTACCATAACCATATACTAGGTTTTAATACCTTGAAGAACCCTCTCTTCAAGTCCTAAAAACCTACAAATTTCTAGAGAGAAATTGTAGGAGGCAAGAGAGTGATCTAATGTTCTTTTAAGTTTTTCTTCAAGTGTCATCTCTAGTTGCAAAGAGTAAAAGGGTAAAGGAGGTAAGGGGTAGAAATATTCATATATGATAGTCACCCACATGAAAGCACATCATGATGATTTTTTGCATGAGATGATTTAGATCTCAACACGAGGCACACTTTCTCTTGACATGGTCAAACATTATGTTGTAATTGGGTAATCATATGGTGAAACATAAGTATTCAAGATGGGATTTGCACCTCTATTCATAGGGGATATTTTTTGGGGCCTCATCAATTGAAACGGAAGAAATGTGTGGTCTCACTCAGATGAACTTCTATGATCAATTGTGTTTCTTTTTGTTCAGTTAAGATTATTAATCAAGAAATGCATTCTAAGTACCGAAAGTTTGATTTCATCCATGCTTTGTACTCATTATAAAATATATCACTTGTTGCATAAGCATCTAATCGAAATGGGTTCACTAAATATTCGATTTAGCTGAGAATACCACGAAGGTATAAGCTTTCTTCTTATTATTATTATTATTTTGAATGGCAAACTCACACACACTCTAAATCTACTCATAAATCTACACTTGTCCATGATGGGACTAGAACCCACATCCTTTTAGGAATGGAACACCATGCAATACTCCTGGTTACCATTGGGCCAAATGCCCTTTGGTATAGCTTTCTTATGATATGGTTCCCTTAATTGGCTTGCTACATACCTCCTTGAGTAAGGATGGCTGAAAAACATGAACCCGGGGGATAAAACTAAAATCGACACATTTGGGTTAGGTACTTAGGTAGGTTTTCGAGTACGTGTTCCGGGACGGGGTAAATTATTTAACAGTTTCGGATTTGACGATGGTATTATGTATCCTATGTCGTTTACTCCCACCACCACAGAGAACATTAATATTGATATATTATGTAATGTTTAAAACATAAAATAAAAATAGGTTTGTTGTTTAATCATTGTGATACGTATCCTTTTTATCATGAATTGGTGATTATGTATATTTATGATAATTATCATTTTTTTAACTTGTTAAATTTGTTAGAAAACTTTAAAGTATTAAAAATTCAAAATTTGTAGAACTATACTTAGAGTTCTTAAATATTTATAGTTGGAACTTAGGACGGGTTTGAGATCAGATTTATAATGATAGATGTTGGAGCATACATGGTCACACATTGTGAAACACACTCACTGTTTTGATGACAATAAAAATATAAACATGTGATACAAATGTTAAATATAATTAACTATATGTCTACATCTTATATTCTCCAATCATTCAAAAGGATGGCCAAATGATAAATCAATCAAGAAACAAGAAATATTGGACAAAAGCACTATGATCGATGTTACGGTCGTGTCGTGCATCAACCGCCCAAGGTAGATGTAAATTCGTGGATAAATGTTGAACAAATTTGAAGGACAAACAAAATAGGAACCACGATCAATGTTGCGGATAGAGTGTGTTGGGAACTAAAAAAAATTATGGACAAAGCAATTGGAGATCTATAGTCGATTGTTTTGGGATTAAAGATGATCACACACAAACGCACACACACGAAAGCAGTAAATAACACGAGGTTAACATGGTTCGGTCTAAACTGACCTACGTCCACAGGTGGCAACTGGGATTCTTTATTAAAAGGTGATACAAATTACAAGTACAAAGCATTGTATTTAGAAAGACTAAACTAGGGTTAGGAAACTTAATCCCCAAGTAAACCTAATTAGGACCCAAACTGAATCACGCTTAGTAACCGGGCTAGGGTCGGCTACCCTTAACCCGTTCCTGTCCCAAAAGGCCTATGCAACCAATAGATTATTGGTCCAACCATGGGATCTACCATAGAAGATCTGGGCAAATTAATAAAAATAAATAGATAAACAAGTCAATTTGTGATCTCTCAAGTCGTCAGCAAGCCTACACATCATTCGGTATACAAGACGCTTCAATCTAAAGGATAAATGAAGTGTGTTTATGTTGAGCTTATGATCACTTAAAAATGACTACATTCTTTATAATATAATTCAAGATTTATAAAAGATTGAGTTGATGAGTATATGGTATAAAAGTCCAAAGTTGAAAGTGATCATTAAAACAAGTTTTATAAAGCTAAAAGAGTTTTACAAAAATGAAATTTTTATAAAACAAAAATATGTTGAGATTATTTATAAAACTTATTAAAGTTTATAAAAGATAACTTCTTTCATAAAATGGAAATATAAAGCACAAGTGCTTGGAAGAATCTTTCATAAGAATCTTTCCAAAATGTTGTAAAGTCTTGAAAACATATACACTTTGATACAAGATTTCACCATTTGGGTTTAGGCCTAAGTTTTCACTCTAAAGCCATTCTCAAAATGTTAGTATATACTTCCTAAAGAAGTAATCAGTTTGTATGCTTGCTAAGATGTCCATCCTCAGTCAAGTGGATGGGAAAAATGTTTGAAAAACTCACAAAACATACAAAAATGTTGATAAGTTGTGTGTTGTCAGGGGTTGCGGTCGGACAGTCCATCCACTGTGGAACGACCATGGAGGTCATGGAACAATTTGAAAGTTGTGTTTTCACACTATTTAAGAAAGCATTCATCCCACATTGACTCGAACACAAAAACCTTATACTTTTAAGTTATATCAAAGTGATCTATAGCTCTTAAAATACCTACCATAAAAAATCAAAGATCATGAATATGTAAGAGAAGAAGTGTTAAATATATTCTTCATGGATTATTCTTTTCATAACGTACGTGGTTATCTGTGAGTGTTCACCTCCAAACACCATTGTGAGATTTAGATAGGCGATCTCTACCAGATAAGAGAGAACCATTATAGAGGTGATCTCCCATACTTCAAGAGAAACTTGTAAAGATGATCACTACCTTAGTTAGTGAGAAGTATTTGGTGATCCTACCAAAGAGAAATTAGGGAGAAGATTGGTTATCTATACCATATTAGAGAAGTGTTGTAAGGTGATATCTATCTTCTTAGAAAGAAGTGCTAGAAAGAGTGGATGTAAGGTGAGTTAATTAACACTCACACGAACCACGATAAACTTTGTGTTCGTGTGTTTTTCCTCTTATTTAATAACTAATTTTTATAGATTCTGACTATTTGGATTGGGAAATAGCGCAATTCTCACATTTAATGTGTCAGAGCGTCCCAAACAAAACAATTGAAGTTGAGGAAAGGCCTTCACTCATTAAAGTTCTTTAAGATATACTATTAACAAACAAAGATTTATAAAAGTCATCATTAAATTTAGGAGTAATTTGTCAACCTTCATTCTTCTATGTTCTTAAAATAGAAATCCTAAATGATAAATTTTATCTGCCTAAGATTATAATGGGGATCTTGATTCTCGATCCCCATGGGAATACCCATAAAGCTGACGGTTAGTGAGTAAAGGTACTTGATGGGATGAGACTGGGTTTGCAATACCATCTTACAATAGGGCACAGGCACACGACTAGAAACATCAAACTCATCTCAAACACGACCCATCATGCTCCCTATCCATATGTTATCTATGAAGTTAGTGTTTTCTTCCAACAGTGAAAGTTTGTTATATTATTAAGTGCATAGTACACAACATTATCACAATTTTATTTACTTCATAAGACACTGAAGGGTCACACAAACGAGCACCAACCAAATACAGAATTATAATATGTTAGTAATCATTTTGTGTGAGGATGAACATTATTTAGGTTTGTCATTTTTGTAATGTGTGAAAGACTAATCATATTTAGATTAGAATTGGGATAATTAGGCCATTCGCATTTGGATTAGGATTTGGAATAAAGAACTTCAATACTTATTAGACAAGTACAGATTTTCTTGAAGCCTAAGAAAGCCTTCGTGTGTTAAAAAAGTTTTTGGTTTTATAGAACGGAATAAAACCCGAATTCATTCCTGTGTCCGTATCTCCTCTTGGATGATTTTGAACCAAGTCTCAAGAAGCCTAAAAATCGATCTCATATGTGAAAATTTCTACTAGGGTTTCAAAGGAAACCTAAATCTATGCAAACTAGGGTTAGTAAGGAAGGTGTTCTTCATTACAACCAAGGTTTTACTAGCAACACATCCAACATGTGCATGTGGATACTAGTCATGATGCTCACCTCATTCCAGTGCTTAAAGTTTTCAACTTTAAGGAGTCTTGTTTTGTTTTGTTAATCATAAGGATCTTGGACTCATGTATATTTACACTGATCGATGTACTCGTGTGCTAGTTTGCCATCAATAATGTTTGTTCGAGAGATATTTTTAACATCTAATATAGTGCGTGAAGAAGTATTTATTTATGAGTCATCAGGGTTCTGCTCCGATGGTCAGGGGTTTTTTCCAAAGGGTTTCTCCTCTGTTGAGGCCTTGGGTTCGAGTCTGACAAGATGCACTTCATAAAATTCTGAAACACCCTTTGGACAGATTTCGAATTCCAGGCTAGAAGGGGTTAGCGACATCCTAACCGACTTGCCGTTAAAAAAAAAGTATTTATTTATGAAGCTTTGGTGTAACAAATCATTTATGATCCTCATCTCTTGATGTTATGGATCACACGTGGTGTAGCATGACAAGGTCACCCGTGTTGATAGACCTAGCTGGCGGTCATGCTCACGCCAAAACCGTCGCCTTTCCAGCTTTTACTCACACTTGCTTTTTCTTTACGATCGCAACCACATTTTGTATGGATCCAAATGAATACGGCTACTTTGGGTGTTTATGGCCACCGACACCTCCACATTACTTATTTCTAATGGCCTAATCATTTTACTAACATTAATTTAAGATATTTAAAAAACTAATTTTAAGTAGGTACATAGTCAAACCGCTGATGAACTACTCAAAATCAGCTCATAGAAAAACTCAAATTGAGCCAAACCTAAATAAGCCCGACTTATTGAGCAAAACCTAAATAAGCCCGAGCCTAAGTCGAGGTTATATTGAGGCTCAATTAATAAACACTCGAGCCCAAGCTTCACATATCAAGCTGGATGCTCGCGAGTTTAAACAAGTCGGAACAAACCTTTATTTGTATAATTTTTATTTAATATATTAAATATATATTATGTTATATAAAAAAATATAATTATAAATATATATATATATATATAGGGAGACATTCTTTTGAGAACCAACAATATGTTAAGAACCGTGAGAATCGCATTAACTCTTGCACTATTTATAATATAAATTGACTAGAATTTATATAGATTTCAATATGTTTAAACAATTATAAATATATATATATATATATATGAATAAAATAATATATAAACAATTATATATATATATATGAATAAAATAAATAAATAACTTATAAATAATAAACAAGCCGAGCTTTAGCTTTAGAAATAAAGCTCTAGACGAGCCGAGCTCAAGCTTAGGTGAGCTCGGGTTCTGCTCGGCTAGTCTACACCCCTAATTTTAAGGGTAGAACCAGAAAATCTCATATGCACTTGTACGTAAAAGAGAGACTGTTATGCGACTATATAATCTTAATCTTATGCATCACTGTTAAAACAATATACATAGATGTGTATGCGGTTTTTAAGGTTGTCCGCTTAAAAAGCAAGATTCAACACCATGATCTCTAAGTATGCCCTCTACAAATAGAAATAACATTAATAGGCCATACCTAATGCAAGATTAAACACCATTCACATACTATTTGGACATGAAACTATTATTACAATTAAAAAAAGAAAAGAAAACATAAGATTCCTAATAAATGGGGATGGGGTTTGGTTGCTTACAACACAAAGGTGAAATGGGACTTATCTCCATGGCATATTAGACATACCTTGTGGATTGCTGCTGTGGTGGTGGTTGTGGTGGTGGTTGTTATTGTTGTTGGTGGTGTGATCAAGAGGGTACCCAAGTCCACCACCTGATGATTCACCCTGTGGAGCATTTAAAACTTCTGCTTCGTTATTACCGGTTTCCACGGTTTTTGTTTGTTTCTGACTTGCAGGAACAAAGCTACCCACAATCAACTGCAAGTAAACCAAGATACCATGGTTTGAATGATTTTTATATAATATTACATTTTAACACACCTTTTTTAAATCAATCAAATGTAGATTACTAGATTATGATTTAGGTAACCTTAGAGTGGCAAGACACGCGGGTTGGTTGGGTAACAGGTCAAAACACCCACTAACATTTTATCCATCTTTTTGAGTTTTAAGAATATTTTATATGTTAAATATGATTACAAAAACTATATTGTTATAATAATACAACAATTACCACAACCATAGCCAGTAAAATCCCACCAATAGCAAAGCTATAGGGTATGAGGAGGGTAGGGTGTAGGCAAACCATATTGTTATATTAATAATCCGGGTTTTTTAGGTGAAGAGATTTTAAGAACCTTACTTATTCGACTAGGTTCCTTTTATTAAATCTTCTAACTTAACCGGTTTGACCTGGTAGAGATAAAACATAGCCCACAAAAACCGTTCTAGATTGGCATGGTTCTTGGTTCATTTATTCTTATTTCTCCAGTTCTGGTTCAATGCAGGTAGGCTCCCGACAAACACCCTTAAACCCATTTATAGGAATTGAAAAGGGGTCAAAAGTTACAAAAGGGGAAAACAAACCTGAATAGGTGATGCAGCAGTTAAGAGGCCCGCCACATTGCCACCCAAAACACGACCATCTGGACCCGACAGTGCCACACTTAACCCACCCGTTCTACTACGTTGACCATCAACCTCAGCCACCATAAATGAACCAGAAAGAGACAGGATCTCAAAACGCCCCTGAATTAACTAACTATTATTAGGAAAACGGACAAAACATGTTTGTGGGCCAACCCAACCCACACCGCACGACAAACAAATGGTTTCAACCCGACCCATTAGTGAATCTGCTTGAGGTATACAGGACTTTTTTAAAAAGACAGAAACACCAAGACAAACCTCATAGGTGACAGTTCCACCAGATGTTGCTGATTGCCTAAGTGTCACGTTTGATACGGCACCATTAGCTGACATAACACACAGAGCTCTTGTGCTATTCTGTGAGAACCACAGTAATTTTCCCAGCATGTCCTGTTTTAAAAAAAATAAAAATTTGGTAATTATTTTCTCCATTTAGAAGAGAACTAATGCTAGATTAGTAGGTGTTCTAACTTTGAAGTTTTAAGCAGTTCAATGCTATAGTAACAGATATCATTTTCTCCTATGAGTGAAAGACGGGCCTTATATTCTAAAACGAGACACTGAATTTGAAATGTTTAGTAAATATATGGACACAAGATTAACATAGTACTGTTTATCATCCACACATTATAAACAATTAGGACGATTACAGTAAACGGGAAACAAGCTGCGGCGCAACCCCCTTTTGGATAGCAAAACGATCCTACTAAAAACAAATAAACTTTAATTTCCAAATATGATATCTCTTGATACTTATTAGCTTTTTTCACAAGAATTTATCTTTGATGGCTAATGTTGATATCTCACGATACTTAATACTTGTACTTCATAAACTGTTTAGTGTATACATGTTTAACTAAGACCTTGTGAACAACTTTGTCACCACATGGGCAAATTGCATGATGACGACCATACAGACGGGTAAAAATAAAAAAAATGTTAAAAGGTCGTTATTCTAAGAATAATTTGAATTATGCGCGAGCGCATATAGTTTAATTTTGCAAAACAGATACAACCCTGAATGCCTCCTACACATGACACAAATGACTCCACCCAACTAATATACTTCTATAACATGAAGCACCCAACTAATATACTTTTACAGAATATACAAGTAAATTTGGTTTCATATTAAAATGGTAAAATTATACATGTATACAAGATATTCCTTATGAAATTTAGTAACGGTCTTTGATAACATTAGATGGATACTTTTTTGCAACAAGTAAAATTATTTATTATTTTTTGTTATCAGTCTTGAAGAGAAGAATGATGTGTAGTATTCAAAATACTGTATATAAAAATAAATAAAATAACGATTAACAAACCACACTGAAAAAACACAGAAGGGTCATAAATGCACCTCTCCAGCTTTGACATCAAGGATATGCGGCATGAACCCAACTCCTGGTGAACCTGCAAATTGTTTATTCCACATAACATAATCTAACATTTAGCAACTGCAGAAAAATAATGATAACGTCCAACACATCATTTTTACTGAATTAAAGCAATTAACAATTTTGACAGTAATACAAACTTAATAACATAGGACAGTAATATATAACAATTAGGGACAACATTGATTACTGTTTCTCACCTATCAATCATCTTGCTAGGTGTCATTTTGGCCTTTGTCTTTATGCTTCCATAAAAAATTAAGTCATAAGATTCGGTTAGATTTATTAACTTTGCTAATAAATAGATTTATCCCGTGTAGTAGTGTTATGATGGCAATTGGCAACTACATACGCAGTTACTGTCACTTCTATTGTCCTATGGTAGCAAAAGAAAACAAAAAAAACAGAGAAGAAAAGAAAACCAATGACAAGGAATTGAATCAAAGGGTTAACTTCAACCTGCAAAAGAATTAAACAAATAAAAAGAAATTATGTGAATCCTAAAGTTCAGGCGAGTTTTTTTCTTTTTTTCTTTTTCATATTAGCAGACATTCCTATCAATCCAATCCAATCCAAAGGAGAGTAATTTTATCAATGCACTAAAGATTGCATGAATCATGTTGATTTGATAGAAACTTGAATCTCAACAAATGAAGGAAGATTCCAACCTATTGAATCTATATATTATACCTGATATACCTCTAAATTTAAGAGAGTTGAAGCAACCAAAAAAAAATCAAAATAAAGTCAGCTAAAATTTGAGCATAATGTACTTCTTTCCCTCAAGAAATGACTGATGTTTTTTTGACTTTCTAAACTCGATAACTATAAGCACCTACTCGCACTTGAGAGACTCGCTTTCTAACATGATAAACAGTTAATGGTGGATTTTTAAGGGTAGGTTTCATGGCTACACAATATCTCAATCCATTCTCATTGCTAATTATTGGATTAGGTTTTTACTTTTTAAGCTAAAAGATGAACATCTTTTTAAAGCATACAATAGACATTATAGTAAAACAAATAAAATAAAGATTAAACTGATATCCAAATATAATATTCATCTTTCTTAACAAATTAATTAAACAATTGTCAATCCTGGCAAAAGCAACCAATATAAAAAGTGAAATTGTGTTAATTGTTAAAAGACAATGAAATAAATCAAATTAAATAACATATAATAATATATACCTGAAGCAGCAGGATGTTGCTTATTCAAAGAACCAGGCGGTCTGCCCCTTGGCCTCTTCACCGACGTCAATGCCGGAGACGAAAATCCACTAGCTTCGACCGCGGCCGGAGAGATAGAAGCATCGGTGGCATACCTCCTCGGCCGCCCTCTCTTCCGCTTAACTGCTACGCCACCGCTTCCGTCGATCTCTGCCGCCACCACCGCCATAGAATTATCTTTTCCGGCATGCCTACCTCCTCCGACGCCGCCTTTAGGGTTGCCGCAAGTAGGCGGCGGTGACGGAGACGCAGTAGGTCGGCTCATCGAATTGTACATAGCTGATCCATCAGTGTTGTATGCTAATTGCATGTTGTTCGACATTGTGGAAGCTTCGTATGACATAATTCGAGTTCATAAACCCTAGAATTTGACCTTGAAAAAGTCGATTGATTCTGAACAGACCTAATTCTAGTCTCTACGCGAACTCATACAGTCTGAATCCACCTCGGATTGTTCCCAGATTTGCCGAAATCATTTGGATTTTCACTCCAATTTTGAAGGAAAATTTGGGGAAATTTGCTAAATACTCTCAAAATAATATTTTCTTTTCATATATATAGCTGGTATGTAAACGAACCGAAACGAATGAAGCCGTGTTCATCTTGTGCACGAACGGTTCATGAATACTAACCGAATGAAATTTCATATTCGTGTTCGTTTATTAAGGAAATGAGTTTGTTCACAAACGGTTCACGAAAGTTACCGAACGAAGCGTTGTTTATGACTTTTGATGTCAACCCTAATGCTTACATGATTTAGCATTGAGCGAAGCTTATATTATTTAGGATTGAGAACTTAGAATTCCTAATCGAGTAATAGTAAGATAGGGAAATGATGCATAAATGAGAATACAGTTTTCTACTTTACTTAGTTAATTGTTAGGGTAATAAAAAAACTTAAAAATTAAAAATTAAATAATATAAAATGTTTAGATAAAATAAAACAAAAATATACAAAAATCTTAATGAACATCTTAAACAAACGAAAATGAACAAACATAAACGAAGGTAAATGAACAAACGTTCACGAACATATTACCGAACGTTCACGAACACAATTGAACGAACGATACCTCTGTTCATGTTCGTCCATTTAGTTAATCGAACAAAATTTCTTGTTCATGTTCGTTCATTTATTAAATGAACGAACGTAAACGAACTTTCCGCCGAACGGTTCATGAACTGTTCGCTGAAGGTTCAGTTCGTTTACAGCCCTAATTTCAAGTAATAAATTATATCTTATATTTATTATATAAGTTACGGCATATAATTTTTTTGAAGGCAATTTTTTTTATTTATGTGGGAGTGGAACTTAAACTCATGGCATCCTCAAATCTTAGTGTTTCAAGAGTATTTGTCTTTATCACTGGCCAATGACAAGTTAAGCCATATAAGAATACATTGAATATTTAAATTTTATTTAGTAATTAATTTATATGTATACTATATAATAAATAAAGGTTTTTCATGCCACGTGTCGCCTCCAAATTCATTCTCATCATTTTTTTCCGACTCTCTCTCTTATTAAATACACCTCTATCTTTTAATAATAATATATTTTTAAAGAAAATAGTAATCTTTATATTAATAAATCTCCTGACATATTTTAACGAGTGTATGTGTTAACAGATTATATTATATTCCACGGGTTTATTCAACCTGTGTAAAACGCGAGTTTTTAAAAAATAAATTTTTATTATTTAATATATAATATTATATTTATTCAACCCATGTAATACACAGAATTTTAAACTAGTTACATATAAAAAGGTAACTTTTTTTTGTGAGAGAATAGTTAGTCTTAAAACTTTAAAACTTGGTTTGTATATATTACAAGTGGTTGTTGCATTGTTTTGTTGTTTTTTTTCCTTTTCTCATAGCTAAACTTTGTGGCTAAAAGGTAACTACACTAAATTAAAACACAAAAATGACTTTGTTAGAGTGCTTTAGTTGGTTTGCGAAGGAGCAGGAAACCCGGGTTCAAAACCCGCATCCTCCCCTTGCTCGTTTTCATTGTTTTGCTATTTTTTTTCTTTTCTCACATCTTGACTATGTATTTAAAAGGAGACTGTAGTAAATTAAAACACAAAAATGGCTTTGATACGGTGGTTTAGTTGGTTTGTGTAAGCGCAGGTGAACCATGTTCGAAACCACTCATAATTGGCAAACATTGCATAAACATAGTTCTTAAACCTTGAACTAATCATTAAACATTAACAGCGGAAATCTTGTACGAAATTCAGAGTTAACAAAAGCTTTAAAACATCACATTGTTCACATTCATAATCAAATAATGGGATGTCAGTCTTCTTGCCAGCAGCATCCATCCAGCCATCCTCTCTTTACAGCCCTCGCGGCTTCATATTTTTTTCTTTCCTTTGCTACCTAATGTGCATACTAAAATAGTCAGCTAACGCTGGTGAGTTCAAGTGTTTCTTTTCTTTAACTTTATATCAAATGCTTTCTTTAAAACGTTCTTTAAACATACATATAATATTATATACGTAATACAATAAAATCTTTCTTTCTTCTTTTACATACATACGTATTTACTTTGTGCTCTTTTCTTTAAGTCATACATTAATGTCTATAATTTGTTCTGTGCTCCCAAGCGGACTTCTTCATTCTTACTTAGCGACCGTCGTGGCTAGAGTTACTCGTTACTCATATTAACCAGCTGTACAACATCCTCATTACAGTGCCCTGCCGAGCACTGTCCTGATTTTTCTCATGGTACGTCATGGACTTGTCCAAGACGCAACATCGGCTTCGAGTAGCACTAGTCTCAAGGACTATACTACTACCTCAAGACTTGCTACTATGCTTAGGGTACCACTAGTCTCGAGGACTATGCTACTACCTCAAGTCTTTCATCGTATAAGCATACTCTTACAGATTAGACAATGTATTTGACTTATTCTTCTTCTCTTTGTATATAAAACATATATTTAAATAAACCATTATTTCTTCCCTTTCTGTTTATAAAAGATATAGTTAAATAAACCATTATCTTATTCTTATCTTCTGTTTATAAAACATATAGTTGAATAAACCATTATCTTCTTCTTGTCTTCTGTTTATAAAAGATATAGTTGAATAAACCATTCTTTCTTATCTTTCTTTCTTACAAAACGTTTAATTAATAAACCGTTATCTTTCTTATCTTTTATTCCTACAAAACGTTTAATTAATAAACCGTTATCATTCTTATCTTTCTTTCTTACGAAACGTTTAATTAATAAACCGTTATCTTTCTTATCTTTCTTTCTTACAAAACGTTTAAATAATAAAATACATTTATTATAAACGTCTACTTCTTGAGTATGCACACCACCCTAAAACAGTAAAAACAAGGATTCTTGAACTCACCTGATTTCTTTAAAGATTATCTCACTCAGCAAGAACTTCGAGCTAGGTGGAGGTTAACTGATCTGTTAAAAGTCATGAACTAGATTAACACTAAGTCATTCTGTCCGAAAACTCTATGCTCTAAATTTATTTCAATCGAAATCTTTTTCGATCGAAATCTTCTTCGGCCGAAAACTAGTCATTCGAGAAGTCTTACTTCACACAATATTTTCGTTCGAAAACATACTGTCCAAAACTATTTCGATCGAAATCTTTTTCCTTAGGAATCGTTTGCTTCTGAAACTATTTCGGTCGAAATCTTTATCGACCGAAAACCATATCGATCTGACATGTTTTGTCCGAAAACTACCCCCGTCTGAAAATACTTTTCGGACAGCAAGAGTTTTCGGACCATTCAACGAGATTTCGGACGAATCATACGTTCTTGGTCAAAATCATCGTTTTTGGTTCAAGTATGAATCTTTTTACGTCCAAAACTCTTGTTTAGCTTCCATTAAGCTAGATCAATGATTTTTAGGCCGTTTTATGCGTAAAAATCCTGACTTTTGATCAAAACCCACTTAAAACCCTAAACCCCATTTTCAATCTAAAACTCAGATCTGGAGTCGGTTTGTTACATGTTTTTTGTGTGTTTCTCTTCTCAGATCAACACCAAGCTTCAGCAACGATCTCGGGTCACGGTGACAGCTTCAGGTCCGGGTTTTAGAGCTTTCTCTCTCTACTCTCTCTCTAGAAGTTGCAAATAGAGGTGATGAATGGTGGAAATGGAGAGGATGAGGAGGGTCTTACCCCTTTCTCTTGTGCTCCATTTGACCGGCCCAAGCCCGATCCTCGAACCCGAAATCCGTTTTCCTTTTTATTATTTCTTTTCTTCGCTCGTTACCCGTCGTCTTTTGTTTTATTCTTCTTTTCCTAATATTTTCGGGATGTTACAAGTCTACCCCTCTTATTAGAGGTTTCGTCCTCGAAACCTTTTAAAGGTCGAACAACTGAGGGTACAATTCCCTCATGTCCAACTCGGCCTTCCGCATGGCCTCTGACCCCTTTCGATGTTTCCATTCAACCTTGACCAGTGGAATAACCTTGTTGCGCAGTCGTTTCTCCTTCTTATCTAAAATGGCTATAGGCTCTTCAATGTAGTTAAGCTTGTTGTCCACCTCGATGTCATCGGGTGGAACATATACCGATTCGTCTGCTAAGCACTTTCGCATGTGCGATATATGAAAAGTAGGGTGGATTCCATTCAGTTCTTCGGGTAGCTCTAATCGATAAGCCACCTCCCCAACTCGAGCCACAATCTTAAATGGTCCGACAAATCTCGGACTTAGTTTGCCTCCCTTTCAAAATCGAATTATTCTTTTCCAAGGAGACATTTTCAATAGTACTTTATCTCCAACCTGAAATTCAAGGTCTCCCCTCCTTTTATCTGCGTAAGATTTTTTTCTGCCCTTAGTGGCTTTCATTCGGGCTTTGATTTGCTCAAACTTCTCTAAAGTGGGCTTGACTACATCAAGGCTTGCGAAGACTTTCTGCCCGATTTTGCCCCAACAGATGGAAGTCCTACACTTCCTTCCATATAACATCTCATAAGGCGGCATTCCAATGGTCACATGGTAACTGTTGTTGTGACAACCCGACGTTTCAACATAATTTCGTTAGTAATTCCGTTAATTTTTCTGTTAAATCCTAACCCGGTTAACCTAAACTTCAGGGATTATTTATGCCAATTCCTAAACTCTTGTGCATGAAACCAGAAGGACTAAATCCGTAATTCATCTAATCTTGATTTTTGTTGACTTTTGAAAGTCAACCCGATCAGTCTTGGGTCAAAATCGCATACCATAATCAAATTCAGTTGAAACTGTAACTGATCTTCACGATCATTGCCATTAACGCCTGCCTTTAACTCGTTTAAACTCCATCATTGCCGATTTAATCTGATTAATGGCGAGTTATGTTGAAACCGTAGACCCTCCCTTCGATCCTTATCAAAATCACACAATTCGGTTACCATTCTCACAATTGATCGTTGTATCATCTCAAACGAACTACTGTAAAGCTTTACGAGTATCAATTCGATCGAAGGAGTGGCCGAAGACTCAGAGGACGTAAGCCGTCGACGCCGGAGCACATTCCAACTGAGAACCTTCAATTCGAAGTCGTTTCTGGTAATTGAAACCTTCTACACTTTCGTTTCAGTCTATAGATCAAAAGCCCTAACCTGATTAGGGCTTGTAGTAACGATTTTAACATGAACCCGAATCTAGGGTTCATGCGTTTACAGTTTAATCGATCACCATCCCAGACCCGATTATAATCCAATTAACATATGTGGTTAGATTCGCAACTGGTCACTCATTGAAAGCCCTATGAATCCAACCATTTTTAATATCGAATTCAACTCAGTTCATAATCTAGGGTTTGTTCTTGTTTAATTTGGGGATTTTGATCTTAATCGTAATGAAAATCAAATTAAACTGTATAGATATATTCACAAACCTTTGTTGAGTAAAAGCCCCATGATCCCATCGAGTTTCAACATTCAATTTGTTCATCACGATTACGTGTTCTTATTCTAGGGTTTCGGGTTTAAAACTGGGAACTAAACGACCATACACTTAACCGTTTTACAATTAAACGAACACACAGATTCGCAAACCTCCGATTTTCAAAACCCCTATACTTTCTAGTTCGATCATGGTCGGAATCTATGGATTTAGGACGGAATTGGGTTCGAAATCGCAAATGGGGTAGGGACTGGGTGTTTGTGATGAATAAAACCATTTTGATTTGGATATGTATGCGATTCCCTAGCGGGCGAGACTGGTTAGAGTGTGTGGCTGTGGTGGGAGAGACCCGGGTTCGAGTCTCTCCACCCACATTTAATTTTAAAAACCGATTTCTATTATTATTTTAATTACCAAATAAATTGTTATATTAATATAATGTTATATTAAAGTGTTTTAACCCGGAAAATAACCCGTAGGCTCGGGTTTGATTTTATAACTTATAATTGGTAATAATTCCACTTTTGAAATAATATAATTATATTATTTTCAACCCCGACTTCGTATGAAATAATATATTAATATTATATTTAACTCGTAACTCCTATTTCTAAATAATATATATTTATATTATTTCCCTTTGTTTAAATATCTCGTGGGACGTTTTAAACTATTTAATAATATAAGTTGTTATATTATTTACCTACGTTATTTACTCGAATAAAAATAACATATTTGTTATTTTTGCTAATGATTAATTATTAATCTTACGAATATAAAATAATATATTAAATTATATTATTTTCCTAACTTTTGTAAACGACTCGAACGTACGAACTTATTTATTTATTTATTTATTATTCGTTATTAACGTTCAACGCGTAACGCATTTACCTTAATTATTATGATATATATATATATATAATTCCGTAGACACGTTCGTCTACTCTTAAATCCCTAGAATGCGTTAGGGCGTCCAATCTTCCGTGTCGTCGTCACAAATCCCAACTTGTCACTAATTTATGTGTTTATAATTTTAGGGCATACGTAAGTCGTCTGAGGCTTACACTCGTGGTTCCAACTTTTCTCTTGTATGATTCAAATCCCTACTCAAGCTCAGGTGAGTATTCACGGCCCCTTTTTACTGCTTTTAAACTGGGGGAGAAAACATGATGCAAACTCTTTTTGATTTTTGTACTTCATTTTATCACTTGTTATGACTATGCGTAAACTCTATCATGAAAATCCTCACATCGAAGCGTTTAAATATGAGTATAGCGAGGTATGTTGGGTAGTACTACTGGGTTTGACAAACCTCACCCGCGTTAGTCGCGCTAACTCGATTGGATATCGAATGGGTGCAATATTGACCTAAACGTGCACCGTGGTTGATAGACCTGGTGGGAGGCAATACAAATAGTTAGTTTACGGTTGCGAGCGTAATAGCAAACATGAACATGGGTTAGCTACTCATTGGTATATATATGTTGATTGTACAATAAATCTGGTAAACGTTTATTTATATATTGAAACCTGTGAACGCACCAACCTCGTGTTGACATTTTTACTTACATATTTTCTCAGGTCGCTAAGTTAAGACACAGGTGCACAACTAGGATCATGCATGGGATGCTTCTGATTTATTGATGTCTTGCTACTTTGATTGTTTTTTTTTTATTATTGTTTGGACTTGGACGTTTGGACTTTCTTTTTGGGGCACGTGTATTTTGCGCATTTATTTTCTTTACGCTTCCGCATTTAAACTCTGAACTTGATTATATTACACTTATGTCCCATATAGTGTCGTTCGATGTAACTGATGTCTGAGATCCTGGTGTGTCACATCCCAAAATGGTAAAACTCCGTTAGTTGAAATTGGGGGTGTGACAGATTGGTATCAGAGCCATTGGTTATAGAGAACTAGGATTGCATACTAGACTATAACCTCACACATTAGTTACATGTCATAAGCGTTTGTATGGTTGGCACTTATGTACTATATTACAGGATTATGTCGTCAACTCCGCCACCATCACCTAAGGGATCTATCTTATCATCCCCGGAGCCCAAAAGGCGCCAGACTAGTTCTAGTGACAACTCGGTGGAGCAAGGGGAACCGAGTAATGCGCAGGCAAGGAAGGTCTCGCTAAATTGGAATGCATACCCGAAGATGATCCAAAGGTGGATCGAACTAGGAAATGTTCCATCGCCTTACTTTGGTTCTACTTCCTCATCCGCTACTTTGCCAAGCTTGCCATGCACCATGGAGCAAGGTTTTGCATCCTTTGTATTTATCATAACTAAGGAATTAAAGGAGATGAAGGAATCTACCGATGAGATACCCGGCATTCTGAAACGGGAATCACTAGTGGAGGAAAACAAGGCGGGAATTGAACTCTTGACTGCAGAGTTAGCACTAACTGATCAGGTCCATAACATTTTGGTGGATCGTGTTGCACATTTAGAGACGAGGGCGGACAGCTCGGAACAGGACACAGGAGAGATTTTGGAGAGAGTGGCTAACCTGGAAGGCCAGCTCCAAGCAGCAAACCATGCCAATGAAGGACTCCATGAGAGGGTAACTCACTTGGAGGCCCAACTACAAGCGGCCCTATTTTCGGAAGACATTCCAGTATCTGATGATGAAGAGGATCCCTTTGAGGAGGAGCCCTTTGAGGAGGAGCCCTTAGAGGGGGAGCCAGCTGAGGAGGAGCCGGTGGAGATCGATGATGCACAGTCATACGTCTCTTCTGATGACGAGGATATTTGAGGATCTTCTATTCTATCTTCCTTTTATTTATGTTTTGCTCATGTTATTTCCTTTCAAACCTAAATGGGTAAGGTTGTTCCCATTCAAAAAAAGCATGAGAAGTTTAATGTTTGAGTTATTTATTTTGTAGCCTTACAATTTATTTAATTTTCAAAATAATAGATGTTGTATTGACTTACTTGTACATAAATAATGTTTAATATGCGATATATTTCTCATTGTTTTGTATTTGTGAATGTGAAGAATCATGTCAGGAAGAGGACGTGGAGGTCGTGCTGGTGGATGAGGCACCATCAACATAACAGCGGCGGAGCTAGCAGCACTAATCAATGACAGTGTAGTTGAGGCTCTAGTAGCATAGAATGCTACAGGTAAATGCTATACCTATTGACTAGTGAGGTCAATTCACCTCTTATAGCATTTTTTCTAAGCTTTAAGAATTCAAACCCGATATTATGTTTCTAAATCCAGGCCAGCAAAATCAGCAAAATCAACAACCAGCATGCACGTTCAAGACATTCATGGACTGCAAGCCTCACTCGTTTAGCGGGACTAAAGGAGCTGTCGGACTACTCCGGTGGTTCGAGAAAGTAGAATCAGTGATTGCCATGTGCAACTGCCCAGTGGCCAATCAAGTCAAGTTTGCTGCTAGAACCTTAGAGGGCTCGGCCCTCACCTGGTGGAATACTCAAGTCCAGATGTTGGGCTTAGCTATGGTAAATGGACTTCCGTGGGAGGAGTTTAAAGTGATGATGAAGGAGGAGTACTGTCCTCACGATGAGATCCAAAAGTTGGAAGGGGAATTTTGGAACCTAAAAATGGAGGGTTCCGAAATTGAATTATATACCACTCGCTCCCATGAGCTTGCTACCATGTGCCCACACATGGTGACTCCGGATTACAAACGGATAGAACTATACATTGGAGGTTTGGTACCGCAGATTCAAAGCATGGTAACCTCATCCAATCCTGTCACTATCCAGCAGACCATCAGACTTGCTCACAAGTTGACCGATCAGGCAGTGACGCAAGGAACCTTACCTCCAAGGGGTTCAGCTTCTAAACCCACCGACAGCAATAAGCGCAAGTTCGACCATCACTCCAACTCCCATTCCAACCCCAAGGGATCCCAACCCAACCAACCTCAGCACCAACAGCAGCGAAAGTTTGAGCCTGCTAGAAACCTTAATCAAACGACCTCATCAGGTCCGAATAAGTGGGAATATGCTGGGAGGTACCCCAAGTGCAACAAATGTGGCTATCACCACACGGGCACTTGTGACCGACAACGTTGCCAGCGGTGTGGTAAGATGGGCCATTCTGCGAAGGACTGTAGGGTTGCACTCCCGAACAAACAACCATTTCAATCACAGGGATTCACGAGAGGATGTTTTCAGTGCGGCAAGGAGGGGCACATTCAAAGGAATTGTCCTCAGTTGAAGAGGAGTGGAAATGGTAATGGCAGTGGTAGTGGTAACGGTAATAACCAGGGCAACAATGGTAACAACCCTAATCAGAACAACAATGGTGGGAATAACGGTAATAACGGTGGTAATGGAGGGAATGGGGCGAAAGGAAGAGCTTTTGTACTAGGATCTGGAGAAGCTCGCTACGATCATAACGTGGTCACCGGTAAGTTTCTCTTAAATAATTACTTTGCTTCTGTACTTTTTGACACTGGTGTTGATAGGAGTTTTATATCTAAGAAACTTAGTGATATGATAAAAGGAACTCCAACTCTGTTAGAAGCTAAGTATGTAATAGAGATAGCTGATGACCAAATAATTAAAGCAACCCACATTCTTAAGGGTTGTAAGCTTGATCTAGCTAGGCATATTCTTAATATCGACCTTATGCCGGTCACACTTGGTAGTTTTGATGTAATCGTCGACATGGATTGGTTGTCTAAAAACCAAGAGAAAATCATTTGTCATGAGAAAATAGTTCGAATACCCCTCCCGAATGAAGAAATCCTTTATGTTCAGGGCGAAAGGGTTGGTACTGTCATGGGTATCATATCCTTCATGAAAGCACAAAAATGCCTTCGGAAAGGACATACCGCTATCTTAGCTCTCGTTGCCGAGCAGCCATCCGAAGAGAAGAATATTGAAGATATCCCAATTGTACGGGAATTTCTGGAAGTATTTCCTGAAGATTTACCTGGTTTACCACCACACCGTTAAGTGGAATTCCAAATTGATCTAGCACCCGGAGCGGCACCGATCGCTCGAGCACCCTATTGATTAGCACCTAGTGAATTGCAAGAACTATCTACTCAGTTACAAGAATTGTTGGATAAAGGTTTCATCCGACCTAGCTCATCGCCATGGGGAGCTCCAGTCCTGTTTGTTAAAAAGAAGGACGGTACTTTCCGTATATGCATTGATTACCGGGAATTGAACAAGGTAACAATCAAGAATCGTTATCCTCTGCCGCGTATTGATGACCTCTTCGATCAACTCCAAGGGTCAAGTTTCTATTCCAAAATAGATCTTAGATCTGGTTACCATCAGCTGAGAGTCCGAGATGAGGATATCTCTAAGACTGCTTTCAGGACAAGGTACGGCCACTATGAGTTTATGGTTATGCCTTTCGGATTAACCAACGCACCTGCGGTATTCATGGACCTCATGAACCGTGTGTGTAAACCTTATCTTGATCAGTTTGTTATCGTTTTCATCGACGACATTTTAATCTACTCCAAAACTGAAGAAGAACATGAAGAACATCTTCGGTTAATTCTGGAACTGCTTAAGAATGAACAACTTTATGCCAAGTTTTCCAAGTGTGAATTTTGGATTCGGGAAGTTCAATTCTTAGGGCATGTAGTTAACGAGAAAGGGATACATGTCGATCCATCGAAGATAGAAGCCATCAAGAATTGGGCAGCACCGTCAACTCCGACTGAGGTACGACAATTTCTGGGATTGGTTGGTTACTACCGTCGTTTCATCGAAGGATTTTCTAAGATCGCACAACCCCTTACTGCTTTGACTCAAAAGGGTAAAGCCTATATCTGGAATGATAAAAAAGAGTCAGCATTTCAACTCCTTAAACAGAAACTTTGCAATGCACCTATACTACCCTTCCGGAAGGAACGGACGACTTCGTAGTATATTGTGATGCGTCTATCCAAGGTTTAGGTTGTGTGTTGATGCAGCGGGAGAAAGTGATCGCATATGCATCGCGTCAGCTAAAAATTCATGAGAAAAACTACACCACTCATGACCTAGAGTTGGGAGCCGTAGTTTTCGCACTTAAGATATGGAGACACTACTTGTACGGTACCAAGTGCACCATCTACATCGATCACAAGAGTCTTCAGCATATCTTCGAGCAGAAAGAGCTGAACAAGAGACAGCGTTGTTGGGTCGAGCTCTTAAATGATTATGAATGTGCGATCCGATACCATCCGGGTAAAGCTAATGTTGTGGCTGATGCTCTAAGTCGAAAGGAAACCAAGCCCAAGCGAGTTCGAGCGTTACAACTTACTATCCATCCTGGATTACCTGACAAAATCCGTAGTGCTCAACTCGAAGCCTTAAAGGAGGAAAATCTACCGCTAGAAGGTGTGCGCGGTATGGAAGCACAGCTGGAGGTCAAATCAGATGGTATTCGCTACTTTGCTGAACGAATATGGATTCCCGTGTTCGGGGATATAAGGGAACTAGTCATGGATGAGTCTCATAAGTCTCGTTACTCTATTCATCCAGGCTCAGACAAGATGTACCACGATTTAAAGGTACTGTATTGGTGGCCAAAGATGAAAGCCGATATAGCTACTTATGTGAACAAGTGCCTGACTTGCGCAAAGGTCAAAGTTGAATATCAAAAACCTTCCGGTCTCCTCCAGCAACCAGAGATTCCCATGTGGAAATGGGAACAAATATCCATGGACTTCATCACAAAATTGCCACGAACTCCTACCGGATGCGATACCATTTGGGTAATCGTTGATCGTTTAACAAAATCCGCCCATCTCTTAGCCATTAAGGAAACCGATAAGATGGAAAAGCTTACTCGTATTTACTTAAAAGAAGTAGTATCTCGGCAAGGGGTGCCAATCTCTATCATTTCGGATTGTGATGCACGATTCACCTCTCGTTTCTGGCAATCGTCACATAAAGCTTTAGGCACGCGTCTAGATATGAGCACAGCTTACCATCCTCAAACCGATGGCCAAACAGAACGTACTATTCAAAATATGGAGGACATGCTACGAGCTTGTGTGATTGATTTCGGTTACAACAACGGTTATCACACTAGCATCAAGGCAGCTCCATTTGAAGCACTGTATGGACGGAAATGCCGTTCTCCTATCTGTTGGGCCGAAGTTGGGGATAGTCAACTTACAGGTCCTGAACTCGTACTCGAAACTTATGAGAAAATCGTCCAGATTAGAAGCCGTATGGCAGCAGCTCGTGATCATCAAAAGAGCTATGCCGATAAGCGTCGTAAAAAATTAGAATTTCAAGTAGGGGATATGGTCTTGTTAAAAGTCTCACCTTGGAAGGGTGTCATTCGTTTTGGGAAGCGAGGTAAGCTAAATCCTCGTTATGTTAGACCATTCAAGATTTTAAAGAGAATCGGACCAGTGGCGTATCAACTGGACTTACCTGAAAGACTTAGTGGTGTACACAACGTCTTTCACATCTCGAACTTAAAGAAATGTTTAACAGACGAATCGCTCGCAGTTCCTCTTGAGGAACTGCATATTGATGAACAGTTGCATTTCATCGAAGAACCTGTCGAAATCATGGATAGGGAAGTCAAAACGTTAAAGCGCAGCAAAATCCCTATTGTTAGAGTCCGTTGGAATTCGAAACGCGGACCGGAATTCACGTGGGAGCGCGAGGATCAAATGCTGCGCAAATATCCTAATCTGTTCAAGCACTTCACGTCAAACTCTTAAGGTACTATTTAATTTTCGGGATGAAAATTCTTTCAACTAGGGGATGATGTGACATTCAGAAAAAAAAAATTTATCATTTAATTTTCAGGACGAAAATTCTTTCAACTAGGGGATAATGTGATAACCCGACGTTTCAAAATAATTCCGTTAGTAATTTCATTAATTTTTCTGTTAAATCCTAACCCGGTTAACCTAAACCTAAACTTCAGGGATTGTTTCTGCCAATTCCTAAACTCCTGTGCATGAAACCAGAAGGACTAAATCCGTAATTCATCTAATCTTGATTTTTGTTGACTTTTGAAAGTCAACCCGATCAGTCTTGAGTCAAAATCGCATACCATAATCAAATTCAGTTGAAACCGTAACTGATGTTCACGATCATTGCCATTAACGCCTGCCTTTAACTCGTTTAAACTCAATCATTGCCGAATTAATCTGATTAATGGCGAGTTATGTTGAAACCGTCGACCCTCCCATCGATCCTTATCAAAATCACACAATTCGGTTACCATTCTCATAATTGATCGTTGTATCATCTCAAACGAACTACTGTAAAGCCTTTACGAGTATCAATTCGATCGAAGGAGTGGCCGAAGACTCAAAGGACGTAAGCCGTCGACGCCGGAGCACATTCCAACTGAGAACCTTCAATTCGAAGTCGTTTCTGGTAATTGAAACCTTCTACACTTTCGTTTCAGTCTATAGATCAAAAGCCCTAACCTGATTAGGGCTTGCAGTAACGATTTTAACATGAACCCGAATCTAGGGTTCATGCGTTTACAGTTTAATCGATCACCATCCTAGACCCGATTATAATCCAATTAACATATGTGGTTAGATTCGCAACTGGTCACTCATTGAAAGCCCTATGAATCCAACCATTTTTAATATCGAATTCAACTCAGTTCATAATCTAGGGTTTGTTCTTGTTTAATTTGGGGATTTTGATCTTAATCGTAATGAAAATCAAATTAAACTGTATAGATATATTCACAAACCTTTGTTGAGTAAAAGCCCCATGATCCCATCGAGTTTCAACATTCAATTTGTTCATCACGATTACGTGTTCTTATTCTAGGGTTTCGGGTTTAAAACTGGGAATTAAACGATCATACACTTAACCGTTTTACAATTAAACGAACACACAGATTCGCAAACCTCCGATTTTCAAAACCCCTATACTTTCTGGTTCGATCATGGTCGGAATCTATGGATTTAGGACGGAATTGGGTTCGAAATTGCGAATGGGGTAGGGACTGGGTGTTTGTGATGAATAAAACTATTTTGATTTGGATATGTATGCGATTCCCTAGCGGGCGGGACTGGTTAGAGTGTGTGGCTGTGGTGGGAGAGACTCGGGTTCGAGTCTCTCCACCCACATTTATTTTTAAAAACCGATTTCTATTATTATTTTAATTACCAAATAAATTGTTATATTAATATAATGTTATATTAAAGTGTTTTAACCCGGAAAACAACCCGTAGGCTCGGGTTTGATTTTATAACTTATAATTGGTAATAATTCCTCTTTTGAAATAATATAATTATATTATTTTCAACCTCGACTTCGTATGAAATAATATATTAATATTATTTTTAACTCGTGACTCCTATTTCTAAATAATATATATTTATATTATTCCACTTTGTTTAAATATCTCGTGCGACGTTTTAAACTATTTAATAATATAAGTTGTTATATTATTTACCTACGTTATTTGCTCGAATAAAAATAACATATTTGTTATTTTTGCTAATGATTAATTATTAATCTTACGAATATAAAATAATATATTAAATTATATTATTTTCCTAACTTTTGTAAACGACTCGAACGTACGAACTTATTTATTTATTTATTTATTTTTCGTTATTAACTTTCAACGCGTAACGCATTTACCTTAATTATTATGATATATATATATATATAATTCCGTAGACACGTTCGTCTACTCTTAAATCCCTAGAATGCGTTAGGGCGTCCAATCTTCCGTGTCGTCGTGTCAAATCCCAACTTCTCCCTAATTTATGTGTTTATAATTTTAGGGCATACGTAAGTCGTCTGAGACTTACACTCGTGGTTCCAACTTTTCTCTTGTGTGATTCAAATCCCTACTCAAGCTCAAGTGAGTATTCACGGCACCTTTTACTGCTTTTAAACTGGGAGAGAAAATATGATGCAAACTCTTTTTGATTTTTGTACTTCATTTTATATCACTTATTATGACTATGTGTAAACTCTATCATGAAAATCCTCACATCGAAGCGTTTAAATATGAATATAGCGAGGTATGTTGGGTAGTACTACTGGGTTTGACAAACCTCACCCGCGTTAGTCGCGCTAACTCGATTGGATATCGAACGGGTGCAATATTGACCTAAACATGCACCGTGGTTGATAGACCTGCTGGGAGGCAATACAAATAGTCAGTTTACGGTTGTGAGCGTAATAGCAAACATGAACATCGGTTAGCTACTCATTGGTATATATATGTTGATTGTACAATAAATCTGGTAAATGTTTATTTATATATTGAAACCTGTGAACTCACCAACCTCGTGTTGACATTTTTACTTACAGGTTTTCTCAGGTCGCTAAGTTAAGACACAGGTGCACAACTAGGATCATGCATGGGATGCTTCTGATTTATTGATGTCTTGCTACTTTGATTGTTTTCTTTTTATTATTGTTTGGACTTGGACGTTTCGACTTTCTTTTTAGGGCGCGTGTATTTTGCGCATTTATTTTCTTTACGCTTCCGCATTTAAACTCTGAACTTTGATTATATTACACTTATGTCCCATATAGTGTTGTTCGATGTAACTGATGTCTGAGATCCTGGTGTGTCACGTCCCAAAACGGTAAAACTCTGTTAGTTGAAATTGGGGGTGTGACAGTTGTTGTAAGAAAACTCTGCCAGTGGTAAGTGACTATCCCAATTTCCTCCGAAGTCAATGATACATGCCCGTAGCATGTTCTTAAGGGTTTGGATAGTCCTTCCAGATTGACCATTGGTTTGTGGGTGGTAAGTTGTACTGATATTAAGCCTCGTACCCATTGCCTCATGGAATCGCTTCCCGAACCTCGATGTGAACCGCGTGTCCCGGTCCGACACAATGGACAAAGGCATGCCGTGTCTAGCCACAATCTCATTGATAAACAATTCCGCTAGCTTCTATGACGAGTAAGTCTCACGTGTAGGCAAGAAGTGGGCGCTCTTCGTTAGTCTATCCACAATTACCCATATGGTATCATGACCTTTAGCTGTACGCGATAGCTTGGTTATGAAATACATGGTAATGTGTTCCTATTTCCATTCAGGAATGAACAAAGGTTACATCTTCCCACACGGTTTCTGATGCTTGGCCTTCACCTGTGAGCAAGTTAGGCATCTGCTCACATAATCGGTTACATCGTTCTTCATGTCGGGCCACCAGTACTCTTTCTTCAAATCATGGTACATCTTGTTGGTTCCATGATGAATAGAGTAGCGAGACTTGTGAGCCTCATCAAGGATTTTGACTCTTAGTTCGCCACCCTTTGGTATCCACATCCTCCCGAACCGTGTTCGTACTCCATAAGCATTAGTTTCTCACTTTTCCTGCTGACCCACTATTCTTTCCCTTTTGACATTTTCCTATTTCAAAGCTTCATCCTAGGCATGTCTTATTTCTTTCATAAGATCTGGAGTTACGACCAGTTGATATGCTTTCACTTTGATAGGAGTTGTCGTCTGCTTTCGACTCAAGGCATCGGCCACTACGTTTGCCTTTCCGGGGTGGTAAATGATTTCACAATCATAGTCCTTCAACAAATCTATCCACCGACGCTGTCTCATGTTCAATTCCTTTTGCTCGAAGAAGTACTTCAAGCTTTTGTGGTCAGAGTAGATGGTGCATTTGACTCCATAGATATAATGTCTCCAAATCTTTAAGGCAAAGACAACTGCCGCGAGCTCAAGTTCGTGAGTCGGGTAATTGACTTCATGAGTCTTTAACTGTTGTGACGCATATGCAATCACCTTCCCTCGTTGCATGAGCACACAGCCTAAACCCTGACCTGAAGCGTCGGAATACACCACTATGTCCTCGTTACCATCGGGTAGGGTCAGCACTGGTGCTTGGGTTAACCTCTTCCTTAATTCCTCGAAGGCATTTGTTTGGGCCTGGCCCCATTCATACTTTACTTCCTTACGAGTCAGTTTGGTTAAAGGTGAGGCTATCTTAGAGAAGTCTTGTATAAACCTCCGGTAGTAGCCTGCCAAACCTAGAAAACTTCGTACATCCGTTAGTGTTCTGGGAATTTCCCAATTCCACACAGCATCAATTTTTGCTGGTATACCATGATGCCTTCTACGTTAATCACATGACCTAGGAATTGGACTTCCTTTAGCCAGAACGCGTATTTCGAGAACTTAGCATATAGCTTCTCTGTCTTTAGTGTGTCCAGAACTTCTCGCATGTGACATGCATGATAAGCTTAGCTCTTAGAATATACAAGTATATCGTCGATGAAGACTGTTACTGACCGGTCTAACATTGGTCGACACACTCTGTTAATCATATCCATGAATGTCGCGGGAGCATTTGTCAACCCAAAGGATATTACACGGAACTCATAGTGTCCATACCGCGTACGGAACGAGGTTTTGGGTATGTCTTCCTCTTTTACTTTTAGTTGATGATAACCTGACCACAGGTCGATTTTTGAGAACCATTTGGCACCTTGCAGTTGGTCGAACAGATCATCGATCCTGGGTAGCGGGTACTTGTTTTTCACCGTTCTTTTGTTCAATTCTCTGTAGTCGATGCACATTCTCACGGCACCGTCTTTCTTCTTGACGAACAGCACCGGAGTACCCCAAGGTGAAATGCTCTGTCTGATAAATCCTTTTTCCAAGAGTTCTTCCAGTTAGGTCATTAGCTCTTTCATCTCAAGTGGCGCTAGTCGGTAAGGTGCTTTGGTAATGGGCTGAGCACCAGGCATTAGATCTATTTGAAATTTTGTTTCCCAATCAGGTGGAAACCCAGGCAGTTCCTCAGGAAACACTTCCGGATAATGGCACACCACGGGTACTTTGCTTAACTTTTTCACTTTCACATCTTTATCGATCACGTAATCCAAGTAGGTCTCACACCCACGCCTCATATATTTTTCTGCTTTCATCATTGAGATTACATTAGTCAATGGAATGTCTCGTTCCCCATAAATTACGACCTCACTGCTATCAGGAGCGTGGAGCTGAATCACCTTTCATTTACACATAATTCGAGCTTCATTGGCAGATAAACAATCCATTCCTAATACTACATCAAATCTTCCCAATGCTATAATGAATAATTTAACAGGAAATCTGTGGCCTTCTATTTTTATGGTAAGGTCGTCCACTAGTTCTACTACTTTCGTGTTTCTACCCACGACAATTTCTACACTAAAAGCCTTTTCTATCTTGGAGGTTTTGTAGTTCCATCTTTCACAGAACGAAGAGGATATAAAACTTTTACTAGCACCTGAATCAAATAGAACAGAAACAAAGGCGTGGTCAAGGATGAACGTACCTGACACCACGTTGGGATCCCCATTGCTTCCTCCTGTGTCAGGGCATAGGCTCTGGTCCTCGCTCCCCCTTTCTCAGCCTCCTTTGTCTTTTCATTGTTTGCTGCCCTCAGCTTACGACAATCCTTGGAGAAATGACCTGACTCGCCATAGTTGTGAAACTTCCCATAGTTTGCAGAACCCGGGACACGGTTGCAATCTCGGGACATGTGCCCAGTCTTGCCACAATGGTAACATATGTCCAGCCCATACTTGCACTCCCCAAGGTGTGCCTTACCACATTTGCTATAGTTGACCTTTTTCTCCACTCTTGGCTTCTTACCTTTCGAGGCAAACCAATCCCCGCCCAAGCGCTTAGTGGCGTTAGACCACTTCTTTTGAGTTTCAGCGGGGGTTGCGCCTTCTGCGGCCACATCATCAAAAATCTTTCCACTCATAGCCACCACCGAGTCAAAGTCTCCAGGAGTGTTGGCATTAATGATCGTGCGAACTCTTGGAGGTAGCTTCTGAATATAGCATTTGATCCTTCTTTCTTCTGTGCTCACCAAATGCGGAACCAGCTGAGTTAATTCATTAAATTTGGAGGTGAATTGTCGGTGCGTCATGCTACCAGCCTTGAGTTCCATGAAGGCTTCTTCCATTTTGTCAATCTCATTTTACGGACGAACTTTTGAATGACCAGGGCTTTCAGATCTTCCCACTTCATTCTATCAACATCTCTTTCAGACTTAGCTTTCTTCACATTCTCCCACCAGCTCAATGTCTGGTCAGCCCGACATTCACTCATCTTGATGACTGCAGTCATGCGGTCAATCCAGTAGTATACGACAATAGCATCTTTCTTGCCGTCAAAAGTTGTCGGATCACAGTTACAGAAGGATTTGTAATCACATCCACGCTTCTCATCATAGTCAGAGTTATCACTTTCTGACTCGTTTTCAATCACATTCCTGTTCTCGGCCCGTAGGCCCCATCCTCTTTCTTCTTCCATAGTCTTCAGAGCCTTTGTGAGTGCTGCAGGTAGAGTGTTTTTCAGAACTGCGGCCACTTCGTCGGCTATCGCTTTCCTTACAATTGCCTCCAAGACTAAGCCTCCTTCATCATGTGCTCTAGGGTTACTCGGAGCATTCTCACTAGCAGTATGGATCGATACCGATCCATGAACAGAGGGTTCGCTTTCTTCCCTTTCGACCCGGTTGGCTCGTGGTCTACCCCTACGTCCAGTACCGGCTCCTCTCTTTGAACCTCTCTTTCTAGCCATGATGTTTTCTTACTGCGAACAAGGAATACTCATGTTATCATGATAGGTAATTATTTAGAACACCATGATGTAATGTAAATTACTAATTACAGAGACTAGTATGAAATTACTAATTTACTTTACTCCTTGAGTTCTGAACAATCCCTGTCAGAGTAACATCTGTACTCAAGTCCAGAGTTTCTACATCAGACACATTCTTTCTATTTTCTATTCTAAGGTATTTAGTGTCTATGTTCTAAACCAGGACATGGACTACCTTCCAATTCTAAGGCCCTTACCGTTTACTGTTTCTACTGTTATCTATTACTAAGGCCTTACTGTTCTTCTTTCGTGGCTTGGCTGCTCTGACTGACATCCCATTCTTCTGTCCCATTCTCAGTTTAAGTTCAGACATTTTGGCGAGTGTCCGAATCACTTAAACTATGGCTCTTATACCAACTTGAAAGGACCCAAACCCGGGAACCTCTCATAGGTGGCAAACATTGCATAAACATAGTTCTTAAACCTTGAATTAATCATTAAACATTAACAACGGAAGTCTTGTACAAAATTCAGAGTTAATAAAAACTTTAAAACATCACATTGTTCACATTCATAATCAAATAATGGGATGTCAGTCTTCTTACCAGCAGCAGCCATCCTCTCTTTACAGCCCTCGCAGCTTCATATCTTTTTCTTTCCTTTGCTACCTGATGTGCATACTAAAATAGTCAGATAAAGCTGGTGAGTTCAAGTGTTTCTTTTCTTTAACTTTATATCAAATGCTTTCTTTAAAACGTTCTTTAAACATACATATTATATTATACACGTAATACAATAAAATCTTTCTTTCTTCTTTTACATACATACGTATTTACTTTGTGCTCTTTTCTTTAAGTCATACATTAATGTCTATAATATGTTCTGTGCCCCCAAGCGGGCTTCTTCATTCTTACTTAGCGACCATCGCCACTAGAGTAACCGTCGTTACTCATCTTAACCAGTTGTATAACATCCTCGTTACAGTGCCCTGCCGAGCACTGTCCCGATTTTTCTCATGGTACGTCATGGACTTGTCCAAGACGCAACATCGGCTTCGAGTAGCACTAGTCTCAAGGACTATACTACTACCTCAAGACTTGCTACTATGCTTAGGGTACCACTAGTCTCGAGGACTATGCTACTACCCCAAGTCTTTCATCGTATAAGCATACTCTTACAAATTAGACAATGTATTTGACTTATTCTTTTTCTCTTTGTTTATAAAACATATAGGTAAATAAACCATTCTTTCTTCCCTTTCTGTTTATAAAACATATAGTTAAATAAACCATTATCTTCTTCTTAGCTTCTGTTTATAAAACATATAGTTGAATAAACCATTATCTTCTTCTTATCTTCTGTTTATAAAAGATATAGTTGAATAAACCATTCTTTCTTATCTTTCTTTCTTACAAAACGTTTAATTAATAAACCATTATCTTTCTTATATTTCTTTCTTACAAAACGTTTAATTAATAAACCGTTATCATTCTTATCTTTCTTTCTTACAAAATGTTTAATTAATAAACCGTTATCTTTCTTTCTTACAAAACGTTTAAATAATAAACTACATTTATTATAAACGTATACTTCTTGAGTATGCACACCACCCTAAAACAGTAAAAATAGGGATTCTTGAACTCTT
The DNA here is from genome assembly GCA_023525975.1 of Smallanthus sonchifolius. Taxonomy (NCBI): domain Eukaryota; kingdom Viridiplantae; phylum Streptophyta; class Magnoliopsida; order Asterales; family Asteraceae; genus Smallanthus; species Smallanthus sonchifolius. The sequence continues at coordinate 35,789,807 of CM042023.1, forward strand.
TGATTTCTTTAAAGATTAACTCACTCAGCAAGAACTTCGAGCTAGGTGGAGGTTAACTGATCTGTTAAAATTCATGAACTAGATTAACACTAAGTCATTCTGTCCGAAAACTTTATGCTCGAAATTTATTTCGATCGAAATCTTCTTCGATCGAAATCTTCTTCGATCGAAATCTTCTTCGATCGAAATCTTCTTCGGCCGAAAACTAGTCATTCGAAAAGTCTTACTTCGCACAATATTTTCGTTCGAAAACATACTGTCCAAAACCATTTCGATCGAAATCTTTTTCCTTAGGAATCGTTTGCTTCTGAAACTATTTCGGTTGAAATCTTTTTCGACCGAAAACCATATCGATCTGACATGTTTTGTCTGAATACTACCCCCGTCCGATAATACTTTTCGGACTGCCAGAGTTTTCGGACCATTCAACGAGATTTCGGACGAATCATACGTTCTTAGCCAAAATCATCGTTTTTTGTTCAAGTTTGAATCTTTTTACGTCCAAAACTCTTGTTTAGCTTCCATGAAGCTAGATCAATGATTTTTAGGCCGTTTTATACGTAAAAATCCCGACTTTTGATCAAAACCCACTTAAAACCCTAAACCCCATTTTCAATCTAAAACTCAGATATGGAGTAGGTTTGTTACCTGTTTCTGGTGTGTTTCTCTTCTCTGATCAACACCAAGCTTCAGCAACGATCTCGGGTCACGGTGACAGCTTCAGGTCCGGGTTTTAGAGCTTTCTCTCTCTACTCTCTCTCTCTCTAGAAGTTGCAAGTGGAGGTGATGAATGGTGGAAATGGAGAGGATGAGGAGGGTCTTACCCCTTTCTCTTGTGTTCCATTTGACCGGTCCAAGCCCGATCCTCGAACCCGAAATCCGTTTTCCTTTTTATTCTTTCTTTTCTTCGATCGTTACCCGTCGTCTTTTGTTTTATTCTTCTTTTCCTAATAATTTCGGGATGTTACAGTATGTTAATTTCTTCTACGGTTTAACACGCCACAAAGCACGTGTCTAAAAGGTAGCATTCTCGCCCGGAAGCCACCGCAACGCGCGGGGCCTCCTTCTAGTTCTAATGTAAATTTTGAAGCGATGATGTTACATGTACCCTTTAAAAGTTAAATAATATTGAGAATTAGATTTTAATAATTCAAAACATCACTTATTGATTCGATGATAATTCATGCTAATAATTTAACCAATTACGATCATAACTTTCAGTTTCATTGTTAAAGGCAATCTCACGCGCATATTTATCATAAGTTTATACTTGATTTTGTCTTACAATGATGATTATGAACGAAATAAGGAAATGCACAAGCAAAATCGGGTGTGATTATTTTACTACTGAGATTGCTATTGACAACGAAAGTAAAAGTTAATAGTTTCATTGATCAAATTGTCAGTATTGGATCATTAAAATCCAGTTTGCCTAAATAATATGATATTTACGAGAATAAAATCATAATATCAATTAATCACATTTTTATGTTTGTGGCATTTATACCTTTTTTAATGTAACTATTTAGATATTTTTAAATTATAAGAGTTTAATTTCTAATGAAAAAAGGAGAAGGGTATAATGGTATATTGGTATAGTGTAAATTATATTTAATAAAAAGGATGAATATAAAATTTAAGTGTTTTAAATATATTTGATATTAATTATTTTATTTGAATAAAAATGATATTATATAAGTTTTTAAGGTAATTTAAATATATACATGAAGGATTAGTTTCAGGTAAAAAAACATTTTAATTATAAGAAGGGTGAGAAAGATTTAGGACAGTAGAAAAGATTTAATAGTTGAGATTAAATTCTAGGAGAAAAAGTTGTTGAAATGGTATTTTAGTCTTGACCACTTTTGTTGACTTTTATCAAGTTCCCCCCTCATTTTTAAACGTTCATAACTTTTACATACGACATTATTTTTTCAAAAAAATTACACCATAAAAACGAGCGTTTTTTTTATCTTTAAAACGAGTATAGTGTCGTTATAAACAAAAACAATTTTTTTTACGTTTTCCAGCTCATTGTATAATTAGTCAGGTCAATGTGTAATACTTGTTCATTGTGTAATACAAGTTCAATGTGTAATACAAGTTCATTGTGTAATACAAGTTCATTGTGTAATACCACGTCTGGTCATTGTGTAATACAAGTTCATTGTGTTATATGTATTTATCATTGTGTTTTACGTTTTCCAGCTCATTGTGTAGTTAGTCGGGTCATTGTGTAATACAAGTTCATCGTGTATTACAAGTTCATCGTGTAATGCAAGTTCATTGTGTAATACAAGTTCATTGTATAATACCACGTCTGGTCATTGTGTAATATTTGGTCATTGTGTAATACAAGTTTATTGTGTAATACAAGTTCATTGTGTAATTAGTCAAGTCATTGTGTAATACAAGTTCATTGTGTAATTAGTCAGGTCACTGTGTAATACAAGTTCATTATGTAATACAAGTTCATTGTGTTATAGAAGTTCAATGTGTAATACAGGTTCATTGTGTTATATGTATTTATCATTGTGTTTTACGTTTTTCAGCTCATTGTGTAGTTAGTCAGGTCATTGTGTAATACAAGTTTATCGTGTAATACAAGTTCATTGTGTAATACAAGTTCATTGTGTAATTAGTCAAGTCATTGTGTAATACAAGTTCATTGTGTAATTAGTCAGGTCATTGTGTAATACAAGTTCATTGTGTAATACAAGTTCATTGTGTCAAATATTTTTTATCATTGTGTTATATGTTTTCATCATTATGTTTTACGTTTTCCAGATCATTGTGTAATTCGCTCAAATATGTCAGGTCATTGTGTAATATGACCTGGTGTATTACACATTGACCTGGTGTATTACACATTGACCTGGTATATTACACATTGACCATTATGCCCTCCCTTTAAAAACAATAAAATGACACATGTCAAACTTAGAATTCTTCTTACCCTTTTTCTTTAAAACCCTTTTTACTATAAACTAATCCTATAAATGAAAAGAAAAATTAACATGACAAGAACCATTTTGTTCTTTCTTTAACCCCTTTGTTTTCGAATTGAAGATTGTCGCTTTCGACATTGACGGCTCACAAACAAAGTCATTGAATACAATGACTCGGAAAATAATTAACAATTATCCAATAAATATTTCATTGCAAAGCTATTTAAATTATGAACAATTGTCACTGAATTATTTTGAATGTGGTGGACCGTGGATGTTTGGATTATGATCAACTTGCAATATTAAGTTATAAATATTTAGTTTCAGTTAAATTTAATATAAACTAGGATTGTGCCCGAGCGCGTTGCGGCGCGTTAAACCGAGGAAGAACTTAACGTCCTCGAAAGCCTATACATAGAAAAACGAAACCGTTAAAAAAATCATCGTCTACGAAATAAATAAACGTACTCGGAACTTTATATAAATAAGCAAATCTTTACGCAAACTCACATGTTACAGCGAAATATGTAGTAATATTCCAAAAATTTTATAAAAAAAACGAAATTGTGACAAAGTTGGTAAAAAGAAGTTAACCGGTAAAAAAATTAGAAAAAGAAAGCAAAACGTTTAAAAAAAGTAAAGAGTTAAAAAAATTTATAACGACGTTACACGCAAATGGCTAGATAACTTGTACACTATCACACACAACTCCGTTACAATTGTGTGTGTGCCACGTCTTGTAATTTGGTTGGTAAAAGAAGAGAAAAAATTATAATGTGTAAATGATAACTTTATTAAAGTTCATAGGTTGTAGTATAAATTTCTGAAAAGAAAAATAAAAAATTTATTTTAAAGTTCAAGGGGTTTAAAGTAAATATGTTATAATATAGGGGGCTAAGTGTAAAATTCCAAAAAAATTAAAATTGCTACTAGTAATTTATGCATTGCTTTTCTTAAAGATCGTAAGTATTTGAATGAATATGCAATGCATATTTAACTAATGAATAAAATGCAGCCCAATTGTGGATTTTCCTTATCAAGGGATTGAGTGAGACAAAGAAAATTGTAATATGAAGAAATGAAATATCAGCTTTGGCTAAAGAAATAGCCTCCAAAGTATGGGAAAGTGGAAAAGTTGAACGTTTTTGTGGTGATAAAAAACATACACTAAAATAATTAAATAATTAATATAAAAAAATAAACAAGTTGAACCAGAGCCGAGATGTCTTAAGTTGACCGAGCCAAGTTCAAGCTTAGACGAACTTAGGCTCAGCTCGTTTACACCCATAGTATTAGCAGCAGAAGTTTAAATTTTATCAAGAACAATTGAACGCTCAAAAACACATAAGACAATAATTATCGAAAATGCAATCAATTACGAATGAACTCATGTAAATACAATTCCTAAGTTAACAAACTCCTTATGAAAAAGTAAAAGATAGTTACAAATGATTATAAGATTACAGGGATAATTACAAATAAAGATAATAGAAACTTTATTTGAGTTCTTTGTCTTCTGAGCATCAACTCTTTAAGTAGAGATAATCTGGCGGTATTAAGTGATCATCGGTAGAAACTTGCCTTAAGTTTTTTTTGTAACATCAATTCCTAAGATTTATTTCCCAACTTGATTTTTGTAACATAATCTGTCATAAGGTTGGAGTACATGAGTTGTTCTACACAACCTAGGTAATTTATTCAAATCCAATTTTCTTGACACATTCATCAATATTATACATAATTTTATGAAATGTACAAGTCTAACTGCCCAGCAAGTTCTAAATGACATTTATGTTATAACTTATGTTCCAAAAATCGAATGCGAAGTTCATTTTTAACCTCGTATTTGTGCGGATCGTAGTCCACAAAACCACACACGTGAGAATCAAGTCCTCAAGAGTCAAGACCATTTTAAGCATATAGAAATATCTTTTATAAACTAAATCAAAGTTTTATAAAATAATGTAGGATTTACAAAAGATTGCGTTGATGAAGATAAATCATAAATGTGATCACTAAAACAAGTTTATAAAATTAAAATAGTTCTATAAAAATATAATTTTATGAAACAAATCAAATATGTTGAATTGTCTATAAAACTTATTAATTTATATAGAATACGGTATGTTTTATAATATGGAAGTATAAAACAAAATGGTTGGAAGTTAGTTGTATATGTGATTACTAGTTTGGTAAATTCACTCACTTGAGACTAAAGGGAAGTTAGTTCTATCTATCTTTCATTATTTTTAACACTTGCTTCTTCACCATCTTTATGTCTTTCTTCTCCCACTAATCGGATTGTGTTTGCGTCCGCAAGTATTCACTATATTTCTAACAATTGAAAAGACAATTAACCAAGTTACGATTACATATTTTATTAAATAGTTTCTAAGACTTCTACTTGAAAATTATGTCACTTGAAGTGGACAACAAATATATACACATACATGTCTATATGGCTATCTCGAATGAAGTCTACCACAACTTAGATTACGAATGTGTCCCTCTTGTAGGAACTTGAGTCACTTTTATTGATAAAATAATAATAAAACAATGCTAAAGATACTCTCGTTAATCATGGTAAATAAACTAGTACAAAACCGAATGAAATTATATATAAGATGCAAATATATATATCAACTTTGATTCAAGCCTGAGTCTTTATCGGGTACTTCAACAATTCTTCGTGTAAAATCCTTAACTTGAATCTTCAATATGTAGAGTCTTCAACTTTGTTCTTCAACAATGTCTTCTTGTAGTCTACTTGGCTGCAAAAATGAACAAACTAATGTTGACGGTTGTGGCTGAGGATCCGTGTTCAACACGGGACCCTTAAAATAGATTTCACGTCTCTACTTAGACAACACGTCTGTCTCCCAATGTACAATAGCCGAAGCAGTATGTACTGCCAGAGAAGGTCACACGCCTAAAGTTACATCAAGTAAATTACTAATGTATTAGAACTTGGAAAATATGAAGATGAAGTTTAGAGAGTACTCCTCTCTAACTTTTCTTGAAAGAAAGAAATATACTAAGGTTTCTTTAGTTTGTGTGATTTTGAGTAATACTCATTATCTTTTTTTCTAAATAAAATAAACCTTCATGTTTATTATATATATTCACACAAACCACTACTACAAAAACGACCATTTGCGACCGTCAAAACGGTCGCTAAACGGTCGCAATTTCCCTTTTGCGACCGTTTTGCGACCGCATTCGGTGGTCGGTTATACCTTGGTCGGTAATCACTTTTGTGACCGAAATATTCTTGCAACCGACTTTGCGACTGGAATTTTCATCGCAAAACTAGCAACCAATTTTGTGACCGAACCTTTAGTGACTGAGATTAGGACCGAAACTCTTTGCGACCAATTAGAGGTGCTCAAAAGAACCGGAACCGAATCCGATCCGATGGATTATCCGAAACCGGATCCGTCTAGAACCGGTTTTTTTGGGACCGGACCGAATTTTGTGAGAACCGGTTCTGGTTTTTTTGACGGACCGGATAAAAATCGGACAAAATGGAACCGGTTTTTTTCGGACAATTTGGAACCGGTTCGGAACCGGTTATAGCCGTTGGAAGAAAAAAACCCGGCTATATAGCCGTATTTTTGGCCGTTTTTTTTGTTTTTTTTTTGTTTTTAAGGCTTGAAACTTAGTATAAATAGGTATTGGGCTCTCAAAACTCAAAAACGCTCTCAAAACGCTCACTTTACGCAAAAAAAAACGCTCTCATGGCTTTCGCTTCCGCAAGCACTCAAAATTCGGTTGGTGGTTCTACTAGCGATGTCACGGTGGTGTCAATACTTCCTTGCTCCCGAAACCAAGAGATATGGGCTTATTTCGATTTATGGGAAATGTCGAACGGTTTGCAAAAGGCTCGTTGCAAACGTTGTGGTAGAATTTTGGGTGCGGCGGGAAATAGCACTTTGAGGAAACATATTGCTAGTCACGCAAAACACACTCAAGGTGAAGATCAAACTCAAATTGGTAGGGATGGAGGAGTTTGGCAAAACAATGTCGAGAGGGTTCGTGAGAGAATGGCACATTTCGTCATTCAAGAAGGATTGCCTTTTGATCACTTTGATAATCCGCACTTGACGAGGATGATACAAGAGACGCTTCAACCGAGTTACACAAATGTAAGTCGTTTTACTTTGAGAAGAGATTGTTTAAAAATGTGGAAAAGAGCTAAAAAAGAATTAATTTTTAGTTTTGAAAATTTAAATACCGGCATTAACTTAACAACGGACGTTTGGTCCGCTCCACATGGTTTACCCGAATCGTTGTCACACCCCAACCGTGCATCTTAACCACGGGTGCGACTTAATTGACAAAAGAACACAATGGAATAAAGACATTTACTATTAAAGTTTCATAATATAAAAAAATCCCAATTACATAAGTTTCGAATTAAACCAAACAGATAACATGTTCAAAAGACAAGCAACTTAAAATAAGATTCTTCAATTGATATCTAGGCAAATCCTATGTGATATTGACTTGACCTATCACGAGCTTAATCACCTGAAACATGTACGAAAAACTAGTGTCAACTAAAAATAGTTGGTGAGAAATCACAGGTTTAATAAAAGTATAAGTTTGGCAAAGGTGACAATTCATATTCCAAGATCATCATATAGCACGTAATAAAACAAACACATGATTAGCAAATCCAACCTAAAATGATGAGTAACGAATAAGTGGTACAACTCGCAAGTTGCACTAATAACGAATAAGATGTCCAACCAAAAGTTGTCCATAAAGTATATGCGGTTTCCATCCTATTGCCCATATCTATACTACCGTTGGCTTGAAAGTTTCAAGTTAAGTATTTGCAAGTTTAACGTTTATCATGTTGTGTTCATTTACTCACATACATATATGATTCGCTTGTTTTAGAATTGTTTGAAAACGTGTTTTAATGCGTGCCAACGCGTACATGTTTCCCCCAAAACGATTTGAATAAAGTGGGGCTATGAAGTCTCACCATGAAAGTTAGACGAGATAAGAAACTTGAACGAATAGACGAGATGAATCACGGACCAGACCCTAAACAAATAAATAAACCAGTTTTAGGGTAGGTTCGATGGTTACGAGTGTTAGATAGGCGGTTCGGGTCATAAGATTAAGAATTAGTTGCAAAAATAGAGTTTTAATTGATTTTCAGATTTGGACAGCAAAGTAGCTGAACAGAAACGGGATTGTTAAAAATATCAAACGATGTCTAAAAATTATGAAATTTTACAAAGAATTAGTTTAAGTCGTTCCGAAGAAGTTTCGTTTAGAAATTTTTTCCATTTGAGACTCGGATCATAGTCAAAATAGTCCAACAAGACAGAATGTACTGAAAAAGGTTTCTGTCCCGTTTTGGCTACTACGGAGTCATACTTTTGAATTAGAAAACGATCCAATTATGGTTGGAAATGAAATTCGACGAACTACGTCGTGGAAATTGATTTTGCTCAGTTTAGATTAATTATGGTCAAGTTACGCTCAGTTAAATTCAGCACAGTTTCTGTCCAAAATCAATGGTTGCACTTCAGTGGTCCGTTTAGGGTTTTAAGATTACCGAACGTGCAAATAAAAATTAGACGAATGTTATTATAATACATAATATAATTAGATTAGGTTAGCCAAAACGTACCGTGTCACCGGTCTAGCCATGATATTCACAGAAGCGTTTTGGAGAATCACAGAATGCAATCGGCATAGCCGACACGAGCAAGCGGATTCTATATTTAATTAGCGTGTGAGTTCATATAAGTGATAATATAGAATAAATAACATGTTTTAAGTTAGCAAGAACATACTAAAGCATCGGCAGAGCCACTTTTGCAATAGTTGTCTTGAGGATTCGCAGAATGCGACGGCATAGCCGCCATTGCAAACGGGATCCTTTGTTTGTTAGTTGGTGATGTTAGCTTGATTTATTAGTTTGATTAAGATTATTAGAGGGGTTTTAGGGCTGAGGTTTCACATGATCAAGTGATCATGGATAGAAAATAGAAAAAGATTGAGGGGATGAAGAAAGAATAAAATAAAAAGACGGTATTCAACTTCGGAGGGTTACTTACTTGTTTGATCTTCAAACTCTTGGAATCCTCTAAGGGATTTTCGAAATCTTCAAGGTTGGGAAAGGATTTCACAACTTAGGAGGGGTTGGGAGTGTTTGAGGGAGAATTAGCAAAGAAAACAAGATCCTAAGCCTCCTATTTATACTAATGGTTGAAGGGGTGTAAATATGGAATGTCTTGGAAAGCAATTTAGGGTTTTAGGGCCCTCAAATCTGCGAAATTTTCCTCAATGGGGCTGGGTTTTTTGTGATTTCTTGCTTGGTCTAGGTCCAAGAGTAGGTGGGTTGGGTCCTAGCTTGATCCGGTTGAGTGCGCGCATTCGAAAATTGCGATTTTAAGCATTTCTAAGCGAAATTGGCAAATGTTTTCAACATTAAAGTTGATTGTCATAACAAAAAGAGTATGTTTAGCTAAAAACATTTAAGTTAAAGTTACGTTATTCGTGTATAGTAGTTGGCGATCGGTGGGCGAGAAAACGGACTTTTTGATCGTTTTTCGAATTTCAGGATTTATTTAAGGAAAGTTTTCCAAAAAAACTTTGTTTTAATTAAAGAAATGAATATTTTAAAATTTTAAAACATAAATTAATGTCATATTAAACGATTTGTCGGTCGTGGACGGTACGTAGTTAACGACGGTTTAAAAGGCAAACGATCGCACGAAAGTACTAACTAGTACTTTTAAGCATCAATTCACATTGAATGGGTTGTAAGAACATGTTTGAGATGTATGGGGGTGGTTCATGTGTATTTAATGTGTCATAAAGATCAATTAAGTCTACGTGCGATCCATGAATCAATCACAGATAAGTATAAGTCTTTGAAATCAAGCATAAACGTAATGTTTCACATGTGAACTAGTATTGTAACAACGTCTGAATAGGATTTCAAGTAAAATGAAATGTCATGCGGATTTTCATTGATAAGTCTAGAATGAGTACAAGTAGTGAAAATCAGAAGTGTCACAGTCTCCCCTAGTTAAAAGAATTTCGTCCTCGAAATTCAACTAGTAGAGGCTGTAGGGTCTAGAAAGAGATGAGGGTACTTATGTTTCATTTGGTCTTCACGTTCCCAGGTGAACTCAGGACCTACTAACCGTCCAAGCTTCTACGGTAGCTTCGGAATCTGCTTTTTCTCTTAGTGGCAGGGTTTTATCTATTCGAAGAACGATGCTTACACCGGAATCTATGGAGATGTGTATTTGCTTGAAGGACCATTTGAATGCCGCCGAACGTGTACAACATGTTGCAAAACTAGAAGGCGAGCTTGACATTGAACAAGAAATACATGAATTCGAAGTAGAACAAGGGGCGGCGAATCCACTTTCGGACGAAGAACAAGCTTATGATGAAGCCCAACGCATCTCAAGCGAAGAAGAATGAAAACCGATGTTACGAAGACTACGACGAAGAAGATTGAAAACATAATAAATAATATATATTTTGTATTTTTTTTACGAACTATTGTTAAATCACTTAAAAAAAGCTACAAAATAAATAAAACATGTATTTTATAGTGTATCTTTGTTAATTTTTTTTAAAAAAATTTTAAAAAAAAAAAATCCAGTGGAACCGGTTTTTTTGTCCGGTCCGGTTCCATAAATCCGGTCCGGTCCCAATAGGTTCCAAGTCTCCACTCTCTTAACCGGATCCGATCCGGAACCGGTTCCATTGGATCCGGTTGTTGACCATCGTTGACGGAACCGGTCCGGATCCGATCCGGTTCCGGAAAAAAACCGGTTTGTGCACCTCTACGACCAATTTTGCGACTAACTGTTAGCGACCGAAACTATTTGTGACCGAACCTTTTTGCAACCAACTTTGTGACTGAACTGTTAGCGACCAACCAAATTTGTGACTGATTTTGCGACCAAACATGTTGTGACTGATTTTGTGACCAAAATTATTAGCGACCGATTTAGCAACTAAGTTACATTTAAAACTTGAGACCGGCTTTGCATCCACCATTTCGGTGGCAAAAGAAAATATATAGAATTATAAAATATATATTTATAAATTTCAATAACCAAAATAAAATAATTATTTTCACAATATTGTACCGATTTATAAAAATATAACCATTGAAAGCCAAATATGAACAAAGTATCTAAAGACCAAAGACGATATTCATTTAATTGAAGCATAACATTTCAATACGTACAATAAGCAATTATACAAACATAAGTACGTAAATAAGTATCCAAATTGACCATATTTACAAAAAAACAAAAATCACATACATAACTAGTTGAGAAATTTTTTGATATGTTACTCAACAAAAATTGAATTTGGTCTTTCATTTCCATGTTTGCCTTTCGCTCTTCTTTCTGATTTTTCTCTTGTAGATGTAGTACTATTTCCTCATTCAACCGATGTACCTATAATTATTACAACACATTAAAAACCAAACAACTCGTTATAACCCATTAGAATCAAATATAACTCATACACATATTATGACCCATTACAAATAATAACCACCAAATGCAGACATAGGCTCCCAAACAATAGTATATCTTGTATATCACTCATTGCGACCTGTAGTAACATAATAAAACGAAATAATACCCTTTTATGAGTGGTATGACCCATTAAAAACAAATAACTTGTTTAAAAATCTATACTATATAATAAAGAAAGGTTTTGTATGTCACGTGTCGTCACCATATTCAATCTCATCATTGTTTTCTCGCCTCTCTCTCTTATTAAATGCATCCATATCTTTTGATAAATTAATAATCTATCCTATATAATAAACAAGTAAAATTTAGAGACACATGGCATCTCCACATTAATTTAGAGACACATGGCATCTCCACATTTCATCTCAACCATTTAGCAAAATGTCGCGGACCTAAACCAGAACCGGATCTAACTATTTGGATACTACGTAAACCTTTTAACCCGCCTCCAAACACCAGGCCGTTCCCATTCTCAAGTTCCCCAAACCCTAATTTTCTCTCTTCTCTTCTTCACATTTTTGTTTCGATTTGAAGATCTTACCTGATGCATAATATCATCGATAAATCGATAGGTAACATCTATTGTTGTTCAATTATTTCAAATTTCGTTCTTTTTTGTGTATCGATCTATGATTCTTCCTTTTAACCTCATCTGTTATCATTTTTCCTTTAAAGTTGTAGCGGCTGCATCCTATAATTCATCAATCGGTATGTATTATCTTTTTTGTTCTATTTTTTCAATTTCCGTTGTATTTTTGTTATTGACTTATGATTCATCAATCAGTATGATAGTATCTAACCTAGGTTTATCCGCTTTACGATTTTGGACGATATCTTGAGACAGATGTTTCAAACGATTCATACAGACAACAGTGCTCAAAATACGTTTGAAGAACTTAAGGCTGGATTAAAAAGAGTTGTTGCTAATATTAAGGAATCAGAAATTTATGATCTCATGCAAGCAATAAGCCCTAAAAAAACACTTAATTTGGGTTTTATTAGTTTTGATGGTTTAATATTGTAGATGTTGTCTGTATGAATCATGAACTCCAGGTTTGTTTTCTTATTGTTTTAAAATTATATTTTTGTCTACATTTGATTTTTGGCTGAAGAACTTCTGTTTTTGTTCCATAATGTTTGTTTCCGTTTGTATCATGATCGAACCAAATTTATGTTTCTTTTATTAATCGGTTGCAGAACGCAATGGAATATGTATTTGGTTCAACTTTTGTCTGCAAGATTGAAGCGGCACGAGAGGTACTTTGTTATAAGAATAATACAAATACTATTTGCACAAATGAGAATCTATGCAATTCTGTTCAACGGTTGGCTCTTATTTGCTACTATCTTTTGGTAGTCATATCGGTTTCTGTAGTTTTTATTCTGTGTATATCAACTTATTGCACACGGGTTACTTTCAACCATTAATTAAGTTAAAACCCCAAATGTGCCATTAGAAGGTGAAATATATCAACCAAGTGGACTCATGAAGGGTGGTTCTCGTAAGTAAGCAACATTGCGTAAATTTATATTAATTTTCACATTTATCATTGTACTTGAGAACCCAAAATAGAAAATATCTTTTTATTTTTCTGTTAGTTTTCACATTGATTTTCCAATGAGCATTAGAAGCTTACATTCCATTCAGGGGTGTGCAAAAATTAGTGTAACAAAAGAACAGAATGTGGACAAAACAGGGACTATATTAGCTTTATTGGGTGGTGTGGGCCCCAGCCGGTTCTGTTTTTTTTCTGTTTCTTGGGTCGGGGCGGGTCAAATCCAGTTTCCACCCATTAAACACTGTTGGATTTTATGGACCGATCCGATGGACAATGTGACTGGCCGAGCTATGACCCGTAAGAGTTACACCTAGGGCAACGAACATTAAATCCATTTAACCTGCTTAACTGGTAATTACGAATTGTTAGCGAGACGATATATTTTATATATATTTATTAGACGGGAATTATTATTTATACTAGTTTATAAATAATAATTATATATATTGTTTTAATCTTTAATTAAAACAATTAAATGGGTACAAGCTTTTTATCTCGTAATAAACTTTGGACCCGGAAACAATTAATAGGGTTTATAAATATTATATATATATATATATATATATATATATATATTAATCCTGTTTTTGTTTTCAAAAAAACTAACATTTGAAAAACAAGCCGCCGTTTTCTTCTTTTTGATCGAGGAAAGAGAAACAAAAAAAGGGTGTGATTTCCAGCACCACCAAACCAACCTAAGCCGGACCCTGCCCCACTGCTGTCCCGTTTCCGGCCTGTCCCGTCGCTACTCGTCTCTCGTGTTGTCAGTTCGTGATCTAGCATCGGTTCGTTGTGTCTCGGTGTCTCAACCGGTTAATCATTAACCCCTAAGGTATAATTAATCTCATCAGTAGATTAATTGTTTTTTTGTGTTTGCGTGTTCATAACCAGATCCTGTTCGGTTTGTCAGTGCTGTTAAATAGGTTATGATTTTATTTTCCGTTGCGTATTCATTAATTAACTGAATTAATTATTTCTCTGTCAAAAACTCGTTTTTACAAAAGTCAAACTGATCACCACTGATTCCCAACAGTGATATCAGAGCCTGGGTTATAACACGCAAATCGGAACCGATCTGGTTTCACCGATTAGATTAATCACAAACTTTAACTATCTTGAAGTTTCTGATCTGATATGTTTTTGGAGCAATTTTTTTATTTATTAATTTGGTCGTTTTTAATTTTTTTTTTGACCAAATTTATTGCACGTATGTGATTGTGTTGAATATGTAAATCTGGCCCGACCTATGTGATTGAGTTGTTTGTGTTTATTATTCAGTTTTATGGTTTTGGCCCACTTTTGATGGCTCAAAGTTGTAATAGAATAGACTTTTTTATTTTATGTAATGTAATAAAAACCCGAAGACAAATCTGAAGACGCAACAGGAATCATGGAGTCAGTGGGAGTTATCCAAGACGACTACATGCACTAAAATCCATCCTTGTGGTTGTTTTAATTTTGTGGACCCCGTGACTCGTTTGGTCTTGCTAACTGGCTCTAGCAAGATCAAACAAACTTGGCCCTAAAAGATTTACATATTTATTTGCTTTATGGTTGCTTTTAATTTTATTTTTTTATAACTTAAATTTATTATAAACCAACCAAACACCAAACGTTTTAAAAGGAGTTTTAAAATGTCACAATCTGTAACCACAAGTTCTAATTTTACAACTTGTAGAATTTTATAAAAATAACAACTGGCTTGTTTTTATAAAATAAATAATGGCTAAAGTTTTGCAATTTAAACTAAATTTAATTTCAAAACTTATAACTTAATAGTTTTCAACTATTAACTTTAACTGGTTATTCAAGTTGCGACAAACTTAGTTTTAATAAGTTATTTAAAATTAAGTGTCCTGAGAGATGAAAGTGTTCATCAAATTTGTCATGACTTTAAATAGTAAAACTGACTTTTATAACACACATATGATTTAATCATTCGTTGTGTTTGACCCTATTCGGTAAACACTAAAATTGGAACCCATATTTAAAACCATTGGTTTATGCCATCCTATTATAAGGAACACTTGGAGCATAAAACGAAACATCGGTGTTTGGAGCCACAACACCGCACTGGATGTGTAGTTTATCATTCCAATGCGCAAGGGTTTCGTTGACACATTCTGCCCTTCCGCAAGTACATGTTTTAGGACGACTATTACTTTTCTCTCTTGTTACATGCCCTAGCTATCAAGAGATTAAAAGTGGGCATAGATGAGGCTAAACGTATCAATGCATAGACATGTCTTGTCTTAGCGGCCTCATACACGAGAGTTGTGCATCTTTCCACAATTGACACTAATTGTCAGTCTAGTTACCCACTTACTAATGTTGTATGCCACAACTACCATTAGTGACTGATTTAGCTAGATTCTCACTCCTTATTCTAATTTCTGTAATTGGGTCATAAATTAATAAAGAATTTTCACTTTCTTTATACTAATTTATTTTCTTTGCTTATCTTGACAGATGTCTACTGAAAATATTAATACTAATAACTCCTTCGCTCTCAAGTCTATCCTTGAGAATGAAAAGCTGGATAACACCAACTTTCTCTCATGGCAGTGCAATCTGAGAATAGTTCTCAAGATGGCCAAGAAGCTCTATGTTCTCGATGCACCAGTCCTTGAGGCACCCGATGGTAACACGGCTGCCGCTCGTAAGGCCTGGGAAAAACAAAGAGATGATGCCACTGAGGTGGCCTGCCTTATGCTAGCCTGCATGTCTCGTGAGCTCCAAAAGAGCATAGAGGACCTGGATGCCTTTGACATGATTGAGCAACTTAAGGGCATGTTCTTAAAACAAGCCCGACAAGAACGCTATGAAACCATGTCTCAGCTCATTCGTTGCACGATGCAAGAGGGCACGCCTGTTAGTACTCATGTACTTAAGATGAAAGGGTACATCGACCAGATGAACAAACTTGGATATCCCATGAAGGATGACATGGCTACTGATTTCATCTTAAACTATCTCCCAATCTCCTATGCTCAATTCGTAATGAATTTTAACATGAATGGCTTGGAGAAGACAGTGGCCGAGCTACATGGTATGCTCAAAACGGCCGAGATGAATATCCAAGGAAAGAAAAATCAAGTTCTGATGGTCAGATCTGCTAGTGTTAAAAAAAAGCCTAACCCCAAGAAAAGAGATTTTAATAGCAAAGGCAAGAAGAAGGTTAATGTTGCTGCCAAGCCTGCCACTAACAATAACAAGAAAGCTTCAAAAGCACCCCTCCTGAAGAGCGCCAATGCTTTGAATGCAACAAAATGGGGCACTTGAAACGTAACTGTCCTGAATATCTAGCCAAGCTGAAGCTGCAGAGGGCCAGTGGTGAGGGCACCTCTTCAGGTATTCTCATTTATATTATTGAAATTTTTACTGTTTCTAGCAACACATGGGTATTTGATGCCGGATGTGGATACCACATCATTAATGTCTTGCAGGAGCCTAAAAGTTGGAGGAAGCTGAAAGAAAGCGACATGGAGCTCATCGTTGGTGATGGGAAAAGAGTAGTTCTTGCAACTGGAATATATCATCTCTCATGTCCTTTTGACCTTGTGGTTGTTTTGAACAATTGTTTGTTTGCACCTGGTTTAACCAGAAACATTATTTTAGTTTCTTTATTGTTTGAACAAGGATTTAAGTACGTTTTTAATGGTATTGCTATTTCTGCCTACTTAAATGATATCTTTTATTTTGAGGCTAAACCTCAAAACGGTATTTATGAGATTGACGTTCAAACTGACAATAACATATATAATCTTTCTAAATGTATCAAATCTGGCATTAATGATACTTTTCTATGGCATTGCGAGTTAGCCACATAAGCAAGGCACGCATTAAAAGACTCTAATCTGAGGGAATTTTTGAACCTACCGGACATGACTCATTTGATAATTGCGAGTCTTGTTTAGCTGGTAAACTCACAAAGTACCCCTTCACCCATGTTGGTGAACGAGCCAAGGATCTGCTAGGCCTTATACACACTGATGTGTGTGGCACTTTCAAAACCATGTCTAGAAATCATGAAAGATACTTCGTTTCATTTACAGACGATTATAGTCGATATGCTTATGTCTATCTTATGAAACATAAGCATGAAACATTTGAAAAGTTCAAAGAGTTTCAAAACGAAGTAGTGTAACAACTCGATAAATCTATCAAGACACTTCGATCAGATCGAGGTGGCGAGTATCTCAGCTTAGAATTTCTTAATCATCTGAAGGAGCACGGAATTATTTCTCTGCCCACTCCTCCTGGCACACCCCAACTTAATGGCGTGAGCTAGAGGAGAAATCGAACGCTACTTAATATGGTTCGATCGATGATGTGTAGAACTAACTTGCCTCATTCCTTCTGGAGTTATGCTCTTATAACCGCCGCCCGCCTTGTAAATCTGGCACCGACTAAGAAGGTGGACAAAACCCCATATGAGATATTGTGACACCCGACATTTCAGGTCAATATCCGTACATGTATTAAACAAGTTACATTTTAATTGTTTTTGTGATTTATTTAATTTCACAAACAAGGACATTAAGGTCTAACAAAAACCGAACATTGTCTCATTTCATATCTTGGTAATTCTAGGAGTTACCGGTTCACGTGTCATATAAACCGACTAATACGAACGTTAGTGGTTAAATTAAATAACCAGAAAAATATATATACATATATATTACACAAACTTTACGTGGAACAATAAATTATTTTTAGAATAAATTTATAATACCGTGGAGAACCTAAACCAAATTAAATTACCCCTTTAAAAACTCTAAATGATATTAAGATACACTTAAAACTAATTGTTTGATTAATTAACCCAAACCAACCCACTACTTTGACTTTCTCGGCCGAAGACAGAGAAAACCCCTCCCATTCTCGCATCCCATTTACCATACTTTCAAATTGACCCATACCATACCTGTGAGAAAACTCAGATATAAACCATACCCCTTTCAATCAAAAGTCTCACGAAATCCTTTTATCACTCATTTTTCTTTCGGCAAGTCTTCCCATTTGAAGTCAAGTTTTAAGGCAAAAATCTACCATAGTTCAGTATTCAAGGATTTTCTCAAAGGTTTTCAGCAAAGAAATTCGAGATCATCTTCTTCTGTTTCTCTCACCATCTTCATCTCTGTTTTGAGGTAAAAACTCAATACTATCTACATTATTTTCTTTAAACCGTAGCTAAACATACAACTTTTTTGAACGCAAGTAAGATACCAAGAAAAGTGTGTCGAATTCAAGATTTAAAACCTAAAAATATGCAGGACTGATTCTGTCAAGCAGAAGTCCAGTAATCGAAACTATAGTTTCGATACCTGTTTACTCAATCAAAACTAGAAGTTTCGTTACTAGTTGTTCAATCGAAACTAGGTAGTTTCGATACCCTTCTTGCCAATCGAAACTAGGTAGTTTCGATACCAGTTAACTCAACCGAAACTAGGTAGTTTCGATACCCAACTACTCAATCGAAACTAGGTAGTTTCGATACCCATCTACTCAATCGAAACTAGGAAGTTTCGATACTCAATTGCCCGTGTCAGTCCCCTTTTTGGGCAGTAACTAAGAACTGTTTTTATAACAAAACAAGTGTTGAAAATCTAAGAAGACATTTAAACAAAAGCAACCAGATTTACCAGGTCGGTGAACAATTTGCAATATGAGACGTTCTGTCTTAACACAATTTACCCTTTGGTATCTAGGGTACGAATAGTCAAGTTTGACTACAACAAGTATCATTACAAGTATACACAAACTCAAGGTGAGTTTCATGGCCCCTTTTTACTGTTTTCTATATTTGAGGGAAAAACATACTTACAACTATTTTATGGGATAACAAGAGAATAAGGCACGACTTTTATGTTTACATGAGATGAGAACAACAAGTTGAGGCCGCTAAAGTCCCCTGGAACAACGTAGTAACCATTAACTGTAGCCTAGGGTCCTATGAATAGTACTATGGAGAGTGACGTCTCCCCGTCATGGTTAGTCGCGCTAACCACAATCTGGAGGATTTATGGCCGCATAGAACCGGATAACGAAATTAGGGACGTGTACAATTGTCATGGTTTGGTTACGCCTCATGTATGAACATATTATTTGTATTCCTAGCTAGTTTACAAATGGGTCAACAATTCTTATTCTGCTTATCACATACAACTGGAACTATTTACGAACAATTGAATTTTACAAAGATCTATCTGATTTAAACCTGTGAACTCACCAACCTCGTGTTGACAATTTTAAGTATGTTTTTCATGAAATTGACGTGATCGCAAGGTTAACAATGTAGATTACATGCATGCACAATGGATACAACTTTTGGGGGATTTCTCTTGTATAACTCATTGTAATAGAGTCATATTTGTGAAATCTTCAATTTTTTTGTAAACTCCATTTACATTTTGAAATGTAAAACGTTAAACTTGTTTATGTATCCATTTATCATGTATGTGTTTGCGGTAATCATATGCTTTGGAAATCATGAACGTCGCGCCTCGCTTTTCCGCCTTGGCGGGGTGTGACAGATATGGCACGGGTGTAAACCCAATTTGTCTTACCTTAGAGTATGGGGATGTGATGCATATGTCACCAGCAATTTTGATGACAAGCTCGATCCCAGAGGCGAAAAAGTTGTTTTCGTCGGTTACTACAACAAAAGCGGATATTATTTCTATCATCCTGATGCAAACATTGTTTCCATCAAAAGGAAAGGACGCTTTCTCGAGGAACCAGAAATAATATTATGCATCTTGAAGAAATTCGAGAAACACAAACAACCGCTGAGGAAGTCGGAGCGTCTGATCAACAAGAAGTTGTTGCTGATGAATCAGACATAAACACAAGCGTTCGCAGAAGTAGCAGGTCTCGTAAAGAACCCAATAGATACCTATGGCATCTTGAAACTTCTGAAGTCCTGTTAGTAGCCGAGTCAAATGACGAACCTACAAACTACAAATCTGCTATCTCGGATCCTGAATCTGATAAATGGATTGAAGCCATGAACGCCGAGATGCAATCTATGCGTGATAATCAGGTCTAGGACTTGATTGAGATTCCCCCCGGTTCTCGGGCAATAAGGAGCAAATGGATTTTCAAAAGAAAAACCGACATGCATGGTAATGTACAAACCTATAAAGCACGGCTAGTTGCAAAGGGTTTCACTCAAACTCAAGGTATTGACTATGATGAAACTTTCTCACCCGTTGCTATGATCAAATCGATCAGGATACTGCTTGCCATAGCCACATACCATGATTACGAGATATGGCAAATGGATGTCAAAACCGCTTTTCTTAATGGACATCTCTCTGAAGATGTCTATATGGTTCAGCCTGACGGTTTTGTTGATCCAAAGTATCCTAGTAGGGTCTGCAAACTGAATAAGTCCATTTATGGACTTAAACAGGCATCTCGAAGCTGAAATCTTCATTTTGATCAGAAAATCAAAGAATTTGGTTTTGTCAAGAATGAAGATGAGCCTTGTGTTTACATAAAGGCTAGTGGGAGCACTATATCATTTCTCATCTTGTATGTGGATGATATACTGATCATTGGAAACAACATCCTTGTGCTTGACAAAGTCAAACAATGGTTAGAATCTTGTTTTGCAATGAAGGATCTTGGAGAAGCTACTTACATTCTAGGAATCAAGATCTACAAGGATAGATCTAAGCGGCTTCTAGGGCTAAGTCAGAGTACTTACATAGACAAAATTATGACACGCTTTAGGATGGAAAACTCCAAGAAAGGAGGTGTTCCAATGACTAAAGGCACTGTGTTGAACAAATCGCAATCTCCTTCCACGGACATTGAACTTAAGGAAATGGAAGCAATTCCATATGCCTCAGCGATTGGTTCTATCATGTATGATATGTTGTGCACTAGACCTGACGTCTCGTATGCTTTAAGCATGACCAGTCGTTTTCAGCAAAGTCCTGGCATTGCCCATTGGACTGCAGTCAAGAACATCATGAGGTACTTAAGAAGGACCAAAGACATGTTTTTAATATTTGGAGGAGTGAAAGAGGAGCTCACTGTACGGTGTTACATTGATGCTAGCTTTCAAACTGACCGAGATGACTCTCGCTCACAGTCGGGTTTTGTATTCACTCTTAATGAAGGAGTTGTCTCATGGAAAAGCTCCAAGCAGAGTGTAGTGGCGGATTCAACCACCGAATCTGAGTATATAGCCGCATCAGATGCTGCTAAGGAATCTGCTTGGATGAAGAAATTCATTACTGACCTCGATGTGGTTCCGAGTATTCGCCAACCAATCGAGATACTTTGTGATAACACAGGTTCTATAGCTCAAGCCAAAGAGCCCAGATCTCATCACAAAGCCAAGCACATTCAAAGGAAGTTCCACTATATACGGGAAATTGTAGAACGTGGAGACATCGTGATAAGCAAAGTAGACACAAATCAAAACCTAGCGGACCCGTTCACTAAGCCGATGACTCAGGAAAAGCATGATCAGCACAGAAATGCTATCGGTCTTAGTTTTTCTAGTGATATGTTTTGATTTAGTATTTTGAATGTGCGAACATTTAAACAATTGTACTTTTGAATTCTTTTGGTTTACTGATTTAAATGCAATTCTGAATTCTTATAACCGTGTTCGATTTTAATACGTTTAATCCATGAATCTTGTATTCTTAATTATCCGTAGTCGGTCAGACTCGTGGGAACGTCTCTGAATTAAGACTATTATGAACTTCGGCTCAAGGAGTTGACTCCGAACTTCACAGACCTCATTTTAAATGACGTTAGATGTAACTCGCATCAAATCATCTTCATGGATCTTTGTCATAAGATGTTTTGCTATTGGTATACTCATTAGTATCCTCTGACCTGAGATACGTACTAGAACTGCCGTTTACCGAGAACCATTCTTTAATCACTGTCAAACGCTGTCGCGTAACTGTCAGTTATAAAGACTTTGATTAGGAATAGTTTTGAAGTTCAGTGGGAGTTGTATGTAGTCAATAAGAGATTCTGTACTCTTACATTATATGTAACAGATAGGTATCGTGGCGCCCTCGTTGATTCAAACTGATAAAGTGTAAGGCCTTACCCAAACTTACTGTGTGTTTGATTGGACCACTTTGATTCTTGATCGAGAACAATAATAATTGAACGCCATATGAGAATGAACTAAATCAATGTCTCATTGATTCAATTGATGTTTTATACGGAAAGGATGAATGACAACTATTGACATAAGTCTATTGTCTTGCTTTAGTTAGCTGTTACTAACACCGAGATATTTGGTTAATGACTTTAAAGCGTCATACCTTGTTAGGGACAGCCATGTGCAGCTAGAGCGCCGCTGACTGATTGTGTTGATTTATCGTGGATCGCCCAAGTGAGAGATTGTTGGATTTTATGGACCGACTCGATGGACAACGCGGCTGACCGAGCTATGACCCGTAAGAGTTACACCTAGGGCAACGAACATTAAATCCATTTAACCTACTTAACTGGTAATTACGAATTGTTAGCGAGACGATATATTTTATATATATTTATTAGACGGGAATTATTATTTATACTAGTTTATAAATAATAATTATATATATTGTTTTAATCTTTAATTAAAACAATTAAATGGGTATAGACTTTTTATCTCGTAATGAACTTTGGGCCCGAAAACAATTAATAGGGTTTATAAATATTATATATATATATATATATTAATCCTGTTTTTGTTTTAAAAAAAACTAACATTTGAAAAACAAGCCGCCGTTTTCTTCTTTTTGATCGAGGAAAGAAGAAACAAAAAAAGAGTGTGATTTCCAGCACCACCAAACCAACCCAAGCCGGACCCTTCCCCGCAGCTGTCCCGTTTCCGGCCAGCCCCGTCGCTACTCGTCTCTCGTGTTGTCAGTTCGTGATCTAGCATCGGTTCGTTGTACCTCGGTGTCTCAACCGGTTAATCATTAACCCCTAAGGTATAATTAATCTCATCAGTAGATTAATTGTTTTTTTGTGTTTGCGTGTTCATAACCAGATCTTGTTCGGTTTGTCAGTGTTGTTAAATAAGTTATGATTTTATTTTCCGTTGCGTATTCATTAATTAACTGAATTAATTATTTCTCTGTCAAAAACCCGTTTTTACAAAAGTCAAACTGATCACCACTGATTCCCAACAAACACTACTACTTGCATTTCATTATCTGCTTTCTGTTTACATGATGGTGAAGATACAAGTGCAGCTGCATTTCATTATCCCCCATTTTAAATAGATGAGGTAAGAACATACTTATAATCATGCTTCAGGATAAGAGGTAAAGTATTACATTGCAGGATTTATTACTTGATAAATACTTCTGTGTATAATTAATACTCAATATAGAAACTAGAAGACAATGAAAGACCATTCATCAACTTTTTTAGTTATCTTTTCTATAGAGAACAAGAAAACTCCGGTTTTAGGAAATATATCAATCACAAGTTTCAACCAATATAACTAACATTTCATTTAATAAGGGTAAACACAACTCTTTTAAAAAGAAGAAAATTAGTGCATCTAAATCCAAATGTGAAAAGAAAAGTACATGAAATACTCTTTGCCATGAGTTCAAACTACCTTCCAAATGTCTAATTAGTCTTCCTCTCAGGCAAAAATGAAAGCCAGCATTTTCTAAATTTAGTGTTAGACAACATGCAGAATTAAGCATTTAATTGTTTCTGATTTTATTTCCTAAAATTTTGGTTACAATTATTTCATGAATTTACACATTACATCTTTAAATGCTAATTTCAATTGCTCTATTTTCCAGAAAAAAAAGAGTGAAAAAGCTTCCAAAAACACAGCAAAGATTCTCAAGAATACCAAGATTTAGGACTGTCTTTTGCCACTTTAGCACGAAAGGGTCACTTAAAGTGCCCAAGTGATGTCTGCATACTCGCTGAGTTTGCATCTAACTGACATTTACAAATAATTTCACAAGTTCATATGTATTTAACAATATTTGGTTAAGAGGCCTTTTTTCGTGCAAAATGTGAAAGTTTTGATTTTTATGGACAAATCTGGAATTATTTGTTCAATTTTCAGGTTCATAAAGACATCTTTTCTGATATAGTTGTTAGGTATGAATATCCACGTGTCAAATTTGACATTGGTGATGGTATATACAAGAATCAACTTTGTCACTATTTTCTTTTATTTTTTAATAATTTTCTTGATCCCAATTATAAACTTAGGAAGTTAGCTCAAGAACACGGAATTATTGGATTGCAAATATCATCACATCCTGCTTTGATTTGTTTAGATACTTTATAGATTACACATTTGACTTTTACATGGATTTATGGTAGTTTCTTCTTTAAATATGTACATATTATTTTCAAACAATGCATAAGTTTTGAATTACAATGTGTGTATGTCCCATGAAGAAGGATGGATGGTTTTTTTGGTTGAATGAAATGTAGCATGTTTTCGAATCCTGCTATTATTATGATTTGTTCTTTTGACCAGATAATTGTCCCAATTTTATCATTAGACCATCGTTTCTCCAAATAATTAATTTCCGATGTATGTTTTATAAATGTTTAGTTATGTTTATATTGGTACTTTTCTTTTATCAAATTTTGGAGTTTGGATTTGAATCTATTATTTGAAACTTATTGCGGAACTCAATTTATTTAGTATTGTCTTCTCTAAATATTAACCTTATTTATGGATCTCATTTTATTTTAATTGGTATTATCATATAATTGGAAAATTTTCAAACAGAACATCCGACGTTGTATACAGAAAAATATTTACTGACTTATGAATTGTATTCATCATTTTTTTAGTTTCAAATTGTATTTTGTTTTTCACCTTTTTTATACCCGTGTAATACACGGGTTCTAACACTAGTATACTAATAAAACACATTTATTTTTAAATTATCCTTTATTATAAAAAAACTCTAATTATGTAATTTTTATTTTCAATCAAACAGTAAATGGAAGTCAAATTACATTAAATAGTAATTAACGTATTTTCGAAACCCAATTATATATTATTTTTTACATATTTTGAATTTTGTTTTATATTCTTAATATAAAGTAATACATTTTTACACCTGTAAAATACATAAATAAAATTTAAGAAATTTATGTATTGATATTTTTCACTCGTGTGTATTACGCGAGGTCTAAGTCAGTATACCATTAAAAAAACAAAGTGGTTTTCCCCCATATTATGATTTAGGCCTACCTCTACAAAGTTTGGATAATCTGCAAGCCATATCAACAACAGAAATTGGGATGAATAGAACTGCCCTTACCACATCGGCTCTAAATACACCTTGAATATCCAAAAAAACCTATATTGGTTAATTAAAAAAATAAGTATACACCGAATGCATCGCAAAACGCGTAATTAAAAATGGGATTATCAGAAATAAGTAATAGGTTAATCGCAAGGGGAATGAAACTCAAGAATTACAACGGAACTTACTATCATTGGAGTACCATGAACCTGCATTCGATGCTCTCCTGAGTTTTGAATTTGTAAACAGGTTAATTGAACAAAAAAATAACAGAAGAATCGAACTAATAATTGAGCACAAGTCGAGCAAAACAAAATTATAAGAGAGATGAGTGAGTAGATCGTATGTAATGTTTTAATAGGAAGAATAAAAATAGTGGGAGGGAAATACAATTTTGGGGGGAAGATGGAGGAATTGAAATTTCAGGATTGAAATGTTTTAAATTTTGAATTTTGTTTTTAAAATGTACGTAATGTTTTTCGATCTATATTTTCGATAAGCCTAGGCATCTAATTTTTCTAATTATCTTTTAAATGATTACTTCTTTATTATTTTTTATTTAAATGGTAACTGCTTTTACTAAAAATATAATTTGTGATTTCCATAATTGATCATAAATGGTGATCCAACCAATGTTTAACCCGACCCGGTCCAGTTAAAATAGTTGAATCGGGATGTTCGGTCCGGTTTTAAAATCATATTTATGTTTTACTATGTTTCACCATGATTACCCTTATTTAACCATGATTTACCCATATTCATTATATTTAACCATAATTAACAATGTTTGACTAATATTGACTTAATTTTACATAGCTTTTATCTATCAATCTTTTAATTTAGTTGTTTTATTAAGTCTAATAGGTCATGATATCTTTGATCGAGTCATATTAGGTTGTAATATTGTCAGAAATCCACAAGGTGTGTAGATCGAAGGTGTAGCCATCTATAGTGTTACAGTGGGGATATCCATCATCAGTGGTGGTACAGTGTGATACGGATTTTCTAATATTGACTCTGATTAATCGTATTTATCCACAATTAATCCTAATTGGTGACCATTGACTAATATAAATGGCTCTAATTATCCTCACTGACCAATTAACTCTTAATTGGCCATTGTCCAATATTAATCATGACTGACCTAATTGACTCTCACTAACCCTTATTGACCAATATTCACCCTATTGACCATTATTAAACCTCATTGGTCCTAATTAAACATTATTGACCATTATTAACCCTCATTGTCCTAATTGACACTAGTTTAGCCTATTTGCCCCTAATTGTTCCTAACTGGTGACTATAAACCGTTATCAACCCTAATCACCCCTATTAACGATAATTGACACTAAACAACCCATATTGGCCCTAATTGTCCGCACTTGGACATCATTGATCCTATCATTGACCCATATTGATCGTGATCAAACCCAATGGCCCATGTTACCCTTATTAACCCAATTGGCACTAATTGACACTAGTTGATCATAAGTGCCCAATGTTGACACTAATTGCCTTTAATTGACCATCATTGAATGTATTAAGCATTAATGAGCAATACTAGACCTAAATGCCCATAGTTGACAATATTGACCTTAATTGATCATAATAGATTATTGGTCCCTAATTGATCCTAACTAACATTAATTTCCCCTAATTTCCTGTATTGCCCCTACCAATACTAATGATAATTAACCATAATTAATCATCATTGACTATCATTAGACATAATTGACCAATAATAACCCTAATTACCTCGAATTTACCATTGTTGACTTTACTTGACCACTATTAATACTAATTAGGGAAAAATACCAAAATTGACATTTAGCTGGCAAAATTCAAAGGCTTAGCCGGCAAAAACCAAAGCCTTAGCCGGCATAGTACCGGCTAAATGCCCATTTTGACAATTTTTTGCCGGCTAATGTGCATTTTGATATTTTTCCCTACTAATTAACCTTAATTGATTATCAATACTATTAATGCTAATCGAATCAAGTTGACAATCATTATACATAATTGACAAATGATAGTTCTAATTGACCAATATGAACACTAATTAACCATAATTGATCATCATTGTGATTTTTGTTTCTTTTATTGTATTTAAAAAATGAAATCATTCTTGTGACCAAATTTTATCCTTACTTCTACCAATATAAATATCGGCCATATTTTGCGGCTACATCATTATCGGTAGCTAGGTTTGCGACTATTCATTTCGGCCACAATATTTGCATCTGTTTTAATTTTTATTTTAATATTTTTTAAAGCCGGCGAATGTATTTGCGACCAAAGCAACTTTGGTAGTTATTTTTGTGACCGTTTTCGCGACCACATTAATATTTTTTTTCTTTTAAATTGGTGCATATATTTGCAACCGAAGCAATTTTTATTGCTATATTTGCGGTTGTTTTTGCTACCAGATTAGTTTTTATATTACTTTTCTTTTATAAAACTAATGACAGTATTTGTGACCAAAACAATTTCGGTTGCTATATTTGCGACCGTTTTACAACTGCAATAATTTTGTTGCAATATTTGCAACCGGTTTTGTTTTAAAGTACAAGGGAGGAATTAGAATTATAAAGAGCATAATCTTTAGAATTTTCAGAAACCGGAATTATATTTGGATCAGAGTAGTAACATGGTTTTTTTTATCAGAGTCCTCTGCAACCCAATGTTAGTTCTGATGTTCTTCTTCCATCCCTTCAACTGAGGGCATGGATATTGTTTCGGTAGGCCATACCACCCGTATTGTTGACTGCGTAGCCCTACTGGACCCAGCCTGATTCACTTCACTTACCCTTGGTGGAGGAATATCTATTCGCACGTTACTTAAATCTAAATCTTCGTTATTTCTTGAACACTCAGATCCGCATCTTCGTGTACATATATGTTGTATCACGTTTTCTGAACAAAGATGGTACTTGGGTCGTCATCATTGGGGATTTTATTTATTTATTTATTTTTATTTTTTTACGTCGCCCGAGTTCCATATAGATTTTCTATCGGTTCTTGTTTAATAGGACGATTGATATCATAATAGCTATTATAACTATCATCACTCGACATCCTGCGATTTCTTATAATTTAGTCTTAGATATGAGTATCTACGTACAAGTATCTACCTACTTTTCTTAGTAGACATTCTTTCTCAATCTAGTTAAAGGTTAGATACTATGGCAAACATCTAACTAAAACCTGAGGTATAATCAAGGTTAAAGCTTAGATACAATCTTAAGTATCTAATTCGCTGAAACCTGTGACTCTGATACCAACTTGTCACACCCCGATGAAATAACACCCCGGGCGTGCTACTCAGATTGGTACCTGTTTTGAACAATCATTTTATTTGCACAGCAAAAATTACATGATTATGAGTTTTATAAAAATTCTCGACTTTTGTAGTCGAGTAACTGCCATTTTCATAAAACATGGGGAATTAAACACCCCTAATAAATTACAATCATTATTATGAAAATTCAAAGTTTTGTACTTCGTATTACAATATTGTTTAATAATATCCCGAGCCACGGGAGCCATGCTTCTATGTACTGTAGTCACCACCAGCTGGTTCAAAAGAAGGTAATGTATTCTGGAGTTTAGGGGTATATCTTTCCTAAACCACTACCTTATTATCAAGGCTATTCATGATTTCCTGAAAACATTTTAAAAATATATGTCAACAAAAGCTGGTGAATAACATTTACAAGACACAAAGCATTTTGCAACATGATATCGTTCAACTCATATAACCATATTTTACGGTAAAATACGCATACACTACTACAATTTATACCCTAACAACTGGAATACAAATGGGTAAAACTCCCAGAACCCTGGGTACCCTCCGGTAACGTTATTTCTCCCCAATTTGTGTGAAGCTAGCTATGCCATAACCTTCGCTATGGCATATTATGAATTTGATCAATCCATACGTATAAAAATGGCAAGATGCTTCCTGTAAGTTACCTTTACGCTTATATTTATTCAACAATTTCATGCCATTTTAAAAACATAAAACATTTGTATAGTTTGATAAAAAGTATAAATGTATTCACCTTAAATGAGTTCCTAAATGAAAGCAGCGCTTCGTCCCTTATCTCGAAGATTTCTGGGTCCTGATACAGTAACTCTATGTTAGGTTAGGGTACACCTAACTAATTATTATTTTGGTTGATATTGACTAACGCTGTCTTAGTTAAACATGGATAATCAGTGCATACCTAACTAAAGCTAGACTACACAATATCTACCCTAATAATCCTAAGGTCTATTATTATCCGGGTTGATATTGACTAACGCTAGCTTGGTTAAGCATGGATGATCAGTCCATGGCTAACTAAAGTTAGGCTACCCAATACCTACTCTGGCAATAACCCTAAAGCCTAATAAAAATAAAAATAACTAATAATAAACTAGGCATTAACTTAAATGAGAATATACCTGAAAACTATTTACAACAATTTGATGTAGAGTCTCCCTACTCGTGCTCCAAAATAACTAATAACAACACCGAAAGGGTATTGAGAACTCGAGATTCTCTTTATATTAGAGCGTTCCCAAAAAAACTTATATTGTAAACGAACTTATATACTTCTATTTATAATTGAACTTGAGATGCCTGCTTTCTGTTTACCTTCGATGTGGGATAAAACTTTGACCACGTCACTTTGACGTGTTGTAGACAATGTTTAAGTTATAATTTTTATTATTCTAATTAATTCAGCCGCTTAACTCGTTTTTCTCTTATAACTTTTAAAATATAACGTTTTATAAAATTACAAATATGCCGTTGGGACGAGCTTATTTTTCTCTATAAGTCAACCTAAGTTTCAGAAATAATATTATTTTATTATTATTATTATTATTATTATTATTATTATTGCTATTATTGTTATTATTATTATTAGTAAATGATCTCTCATGACACTAAAAGGTCGTTTAAACCTCAAATTTCAAGTAGTCATTTTACTCGTTTATGATTACGAGGTCGAGCGTTATAAAAATATTCGGGGTATTACAGGTGGTTAGCGATCGGGGGAGGTAGGAGGTAGTCTTTGGAAGTCGGGAACAGAACCGTGGGTAACCGGTATACGCCCGACGTGAGGTTTTTATTGAGCGTGGGGTTGTGGGTCGCGCATGACAACATGCGGGGAGCGGGTTGGCCATGCATGGCGACTAGTGAATCGAGAGAGTTGGGGTTTAAACCTCGAGTCGCGTGTTGACGTGTATATTGTGTGTTGTAGGTTTCAATTGTGTCTGATAGGGACACGAGAGTTACTCCATCTAGAAGAGATTTAATGAAGCTATAGGGACTCGATTGCATATAAGTATGACGTATCATCCTCAGACTGACGGACAGTCCGAGCGAACGATACAAACTTTGGCGGACATGTGTTATCGATTTTAGTGGTCCATGGGATAGTCACCTACCACTGGTGGAATTTTCTTATAACAATAGTTATCAACAACTATATGAATGAAGCCATTCGAAAATGTTGTACGGGCGGAAGTGCAGGACCCCGGTTTGTTAGGGTGAGATTGGGCAGAAAGAACCAGGGAGCCTAGACGTGGTGAAAGAAACGTCTGAGAAATTTG
The DNA here is from genome assembly GCA_023525975.1 of Smallanthus sonchifolius. Classification (NCBI taxonomy): domain Eukaryota; kingdom Viridiplantae; phylum Streptophyta; class Magnoliopsida; order Asterales; family Asteraceae; genus Smallanthus; species Smallanthus sonchifolius. The sequence goes on from CM042023.1 coordinate 35,820,736, forward strand.
AGACCGTGAAAGCAAGGATGAAATCTGCTCAAGATCGACAGAAGTCGTATGCAGACAAGAGACGACGACCAATAGAATTCAACGTGGGTGATTTTGTTATGTTGGGTGCGGGAGGAAGGTGGTTAGGGATCGGGGGAGGTAGGAGGTAGTCGTTGGGAGCCGGGAACGGAACTGTGTCGCCTCCATATGTAATTTAAAGAAGTTTGTATAATTAATAGGAGAGAGAGGCTGAAAAAAAATATTAAGGATGAACATGGGAATGACAAATGTCTATAAAAACCTTTATTTATTATATATTATAGTTATAGATAATAAATAAAGGTTTTTCCATGCCACGTGTCGCCTCCATATTTATTCTCATCATTTTTTCTCACATTTCTCTCTCTTATTAAATACAACTCTATTTTTTAATAATAATTATATTTTTAAAGAAACTACTAATTATACTAATAAAACATATTTATTTTAAATTATTTCTTATTATAAGAAACTTTGAAATCTAATTATGTAACTTTTATTTTCAATCAAATAGTAAATAAAAGTCAAATTACATTAAATAGTAATTAACGTTTTTTTGAAACCCAATTATATATTAATTTTTACATATTTTAAATTTTGTTTTCTATCCTTAGAATATGTAATACATTTTACACATTTAAAATATATACATAAAGATTTAAGAATTTTATGTATTAATATTTTTCACCCCGTGTCTACTAAACTAGTATAAGTATATATACAAGTTTATTGTAATATACATTTTTTCTAAGGGAAAACTTCCTACAATAGTAACTAACTTTCAACTTTGTTCCAATTAATTAACTCATACTTTTTTTGTTTCAATTAGGTCACTCAACTTGTTAATGGTGTTCTAATACTATGTTTTTTTTTGCCTAAACAACAAGTTAACTTGTCTATGTGGCATTTTTCTAATTCTTTTTTTATGTCGAATTAATATATATATATATATATATATATATATATATATATATATATATATATATTTCAACAGCAAATTCCAAATTCCTAAATATAACTGTATGAAAAAAATTTGCAAATTCTCATTTAAAAAAATTTACAATTCTAAATTCCTAAATATCATTTTTTTAATTGTTCCAAATTCCTATTTCAATAGAAATATTCGAAAAAAAATTCCAAAGAAACAAACAAGTAATATATTTTCTTTCCAGTTCAATAATTCATGTATATGTATTCATGTACAAACAAACAATTGCGAACATTCATCTGTATATTTTCTTTCCAGTTCAATAACAAATAAACAAATAATATTTAATAATTTCTTTAAAATTCTTAGGTATATTTAATACGCAATAAAATATCAAACTAATAGTTAGTCAAAGTCAAGAAATATCATCAAATAAACCTGCCGTCAATCTTCTACTGTTTAAGTTTGTTCCTCTTGTTCACCGAGTTTAAGCTCCTGCCGTAGCAAAAACCGTCATTCACGTTCACCGAGTTCACGGCGTTCTTGTTCTATGCCTCAGTTCTACGTTTCTCTCGACGTTCTTGTTCTACGTCCTAGTTCTACGGTCGTCGTTCATGTTTCTTCTTGGAACCCTAATTCTTGAAAGTTCGTGGACGTAGTCTGAATTTGATCGATTGTTTGAATATAAGAATTTTGATTATTTTAAATAATAAATCTTAAATATATATATATATATATATATATATATATATTAATTCCATATCAGCATCAATTAAAAAAAAAGAAAAAGAAAAAAAAGCCGCATAAGAAAGTTAACCTGTTGTTTAGGTAAAAAACATAGTATTAGAACACCATTAACAAGTTGAGTGACCTAATTGAGACAAAAAAATATGTGTTACTTAATTTAAACAAAGTTGAAAGTTGGTTAATATTTTATGAAGTTTTCTCTTTTTCTAATGCATCGCGCGGAAAGAAATAGCTAGTGTATTATAAAACACAAAAAGTCAAATCTGATACACATTTGAAAAATTAATGAACTAGAATCATGTAAAATTTCATTATACATACTAATTAATTTTGAGGCTCAAAACAAATTAACAATTTTTTTACATGCAAATTAAAAAAATCCTCACTTGTTGATTAGTTCTTTAATAAATTAACATTTTTATTAAGAAAATATAACATAAAGTTAGACGATGGTTAATTTAATTACAAATTAGTTATTAGTTGTGATGACTAACGAGTGATGCTATGAACAAATAGAAACTTCAAAAGAACAATACTCTCTATTGTCATCTTGTATGTGTCCTTGTCAATGAAGTAATGAACGACAACCCTTTTATGTTTATCTATTTAAGTTGTGATGTAAATGGACTATCTTATCCTCGTTTAGACATTTGTCTTCTTATCCACTTTTTTTAATAAATTTACGAATGGCATACTCCCACGACACGGTTTTAAAAGCCATGAAGATTCTACGAAATAAGTCAAACTAGTAATTTTACCCGCCGCGTGTTGCGGCGGTGTCGAAACATAGCCTAACTCGAATTCGCGCGATCCGCGGCTTGAAGCGGATCTGAAACGGTTGAGACGGTAAAAAAAGAAACATAGTTACGTACATAAAATAACATATAAGATTATGACTACTCGTTTAAACTTGAAAGAAAATATAAAAAAAAGAAAAAACCAAAGTAAAAAAATGTTTTGGCGTTAACACTAACGTACGTAAGTAAAAAAAAGTAACGTACGAATTTGAAGTGTATCGGTTTTGAAGATAGAACCATAGATATAAAAATTTATTATGGCTCTAACGTTGAACCTAATAATTAAAAACGAATAATCAAAAGAATAATAGAAGAAAAAGAAAAAAAAAATTTGTTGGCCACATGTTTCAAACCTGTGACCTAATGACTATGCCTAAAGAAAGGAAATGTAAGTTAGCCCAAAACCACTACACCAGCAGCATCATTTGTTTTGGATTTGGACTAACAAATATAAAATAGGAAAAACGTTGTGTGGTGGCAAACCCCCCGACCACCGTCCTTGTAAATTAAGGTATAGTAAATACCAAAATAAAAAAAGAAAACATTTAAATATCTAAACAAATAGTTTCTTTTTAACTTTATGGTACCTATTAGAAAAAAACACAAATAAAAATAATTAACAGTAGTATTGTTCTTTTTTTTTTTTTGTTATCCTAGACTGTATAAGTGTTGTCTATTTTATCCTAAATAACTTAGATGTTGTTCAAAAAAAGAGTATTACTTCTCTTTTAAAGGAGCGAATTGCGCTAATAATAACTATTGTATTTGATAGCTTGTATCATAAAAATTATTATACTAGAGTAAATCTTGACAAGAGTTTTTGTAAAAGTATAAGTGGTCTGATATGATTTTGATTTTTATTAGAGAAAAACTAAATGGTCACTATTTGGTTTTAATGTTTTGAACTTAAGCTGGATTAAATTAAGTTTGCTCAAATGTCTAATGGATTGTGAACTTTAAACAAGGTGATCCTCGTTTGTGAGGATATTGCTTGTCTGATCTGGTAAGAAAAATCGAACTCTCATCATGTGAATCACAAGGATGGACGCTACAGATCACCTTTGACATGAGAGTAAGAACTCATGAAAGGACATAAAATATATAGTTGGGATGATGAGTGACACAGAAGAAGAGAGGGGGGGGGGGGGGGGGGTTCAAGGTTGGGAGTGATGATGTGTTTAGGAGGTTTGATTAGGACCGCGTCTTTCCACTTCCATTAAATCTATAGAGATTATTATTAAATTATTATGAAATATCTCTTCCTATTTTATAGCATAGTCTCCTTATTTCATTGAGAGACTAGGTTAGAATCCCGTGTATTATACGAGATTGTATATTAAAAAAGATAAAACTTATAAATTTGTAAATACGTCATCAAGTGAAAATGTGTGTGTATATAACAAATTAGTATTTTTCTTTAATTAGTTATATTTTGATTTTCTATTATATATTCTTATTTAATATAATTAGTATTCTTTTTTAATAATATATTTATAATATCATTACTATTTAATAAGATAGATGCACATTTATTAGGAGAGAGAGACGGGAAAATCAATGTGAGGAGGCCTGAGGAGGTGACACGTGTCCTATCAAAACCTTTATTTATTAGTATAGATTGTACTATATAAACCTTTTACCTATGGAATGAAAATAACTTTCTGCCATCTAAATTTGTTATGGCATCAGAGCCGAGATCCACTAACCTAAAACCCTAATCGCCGGCTCTCATCTTCTTCCATGCCCGGTGACAAAGAAGAACCCAAAACCGACAACAATGTTGTCGATCACAACTCCCCCTATTACACCCATGCCTCCGACTATCCAAGACAAATGCATGTAAACGATGCTTTGAACGACAACAACAATATCGATTGGTCCCAAGAGATGTTGAACTTCCTCTTTGCCAAGAATAAAGTAGGGTTCATCGATGGGTCGGGAAGGATAGCGCTCAACACAGCAATGTTGAAGGATATTAGGATTAGCGTAAAATACGCTAACACCGCTGCGGAGATCTGGAACAATTTAAAAGAACGCTTCGGGAAGGATAGTGTTCCCAGGGCGTACTAGCTAAAACAAACGCTCACCATCACCAGGCAAAAAGGAGCCTCAGTGTCGGGATACTATACGAAACTGCGTATTTTATGGGACAAAATACAGTCGGTGTTACCCACACCAAAGTGCTCGTGTAATGGCTGCACATGCGGGGTAAGCAAGAAGATGATTGAGGTTAAAGAAAAGGAGAGATTGTATGAGTTCTTACTTGGGCTCGATGCAGAGTTTTCCACGATTAGAACCCAGATCCTTGCCATGACACCCACGCCCACACTTGGTACGGAGTAGTGGCGTACCATCTGGTGGCTGAGGACGAACAACAAAGGGCTGTCTCGGCTGTAAAGAAATCAAGTCAAGATACGGCTGCTTTCAATGTTTTCGCTGCGACAAGAAGAGACTAAATCCGACAACAAAGGAAACACATGCAAAGAGATGGTAAGAATGCAACAGCCGATCCGATTGAACGTTGTACTTTTTGCGGGAGAGATGGGCACAAAAAGGAGGGTTGTTTCAAGATCACCGAGTACCTGGATTAGTGACAAGGTAAAGGAAAACAGGAAAAATAAAAGCCGAAGGTCGCTTGCATTAAACGAAGCTCAAGCCCATTGCCGGGTCTTTCCAATGAGCAGTATGAGCAGTTTGTGAAACAGTTTGGAAGGCTCAACATAAGTAAGAATGATGTAACCCCAAAGGCAAATGCGACAGGTAACATTATCCAAAATGATTGCTGGGTTGTTGACTCGGGTTCCACCGAGCATATAATCCAGAAAGCTTCCTGTCTCAAAAACAAGGTTATGCTAAATTACGAACCACCAATTACTATTCCACATAGAGAGGCAATAAAAGTAGAGGGGCGGGAATGGGACACCTATCACGGGTGTCCTACACGTCCCAAAGCTTCATTGCAACCTATTGTCGGTTAGTAGATTATCTAAAGACCTACAATGTGCAGTAACGTTCTTTCCTGATTTCTTTGTTATGTAGGGCTTGTGTTCGATGAAGTTGATTAGAACCGGTAGATGCATCAAAGATATATATCAAATGGAGATGACGGGGAAATAAGACAAGCTATGACTGTTTCCACAGAGACTTGGCATAAGAGATTAGGACATGCCTCTAATTCTAAACTTTGTCATTTTAAGTTTCTTAAAGGTGTTTCTTTAAATTCCAAAGATAGTTTTTGTGATTCTTGTGCTAGAGCCAAACATAAAAGGTTGCTATTTCCAATTAGTGTAACTAAAACTTTTGGTTGTTTTGAATTAATACATTGTGACATTTGGGGAAAGTATCGAACTCCTTCGCTCTTTAGAGCAACATATTTTCACAATTGTTGACGATTTTAGCAGAGCCGTTTGGGTCTTTCTTTTGAAACATAAGGATAAGGCTAGTGACTGCTTGGTCAATTTCCACAAGATGGTGAAGCTGCAATTTGATAAAAATATTAAGAGGGTGAGATGTGATAATGGGGGGAGTTCACCTCAAATAGGATGATGGATTTCTTTGCCAAAGAAAGGATTCTCTTGGAAACCACCTGCCCTCACACACCACAACAAAATGGTGTGGTGGAGAAGAAACACAGGCACCAACTAGAAACTACACGGGCGCTCAATGTCACACCCCGGTTTCAGGACACCCTGGGTGTGCGACCAAATTGGCACCTCTAATCTTATTTTATTTATGAAATCAGAGTTAGTTTAGCAACGGAAATACTTTTGGATCGAAGTTGTAATAAATCTCAACCCGAGGGTTGATATTGCATATTTTTCAAATCCGGGGATAAATAAAATATCATTTCATTTCATTGGGGATTTAAATATCCCTTCTCTATACAAAAACTATGGTCCACAATCATTTACATGTCACCTGTGTAAGAAGGGTAGAACTAGAGCCACAAGTTAGATGGCTTGTGCATGAGGAGTTAACGCTATCCAATACCAAGCCATACAAGCATTGGCATCTAAGGGTTTTACCTTCCGGCACCTAACCCTGTGTATAACAAGGAAGTATCCATGTCTAGGAATACATCTTCCTAACATCTCCTCTTGTTTTTATTCCTGTAGAGTTATCTCCATGCTAGCAGCATATAACCCTGTCCAAATTCCTTTATGTACACATTTATCCCCCTAGACTATCCCGTAGGACTAGTCTTAGATAATCATTGATCACCTGAAAACATTTTGGAAAATAAAACGTCAGCACGAACGCTGGGGAACATGATTATCATGACCATTTTCAGTTGGCAAATACAATATTAAAACATTTAACCATAATACGGGTACAATCCACCATTCAGCAGAACTATTTCATCTGAGTGTAAAACCACGGTATACACCAATAATTTTCGTAAAAGGACTGCTGTCATTACCAGACTTACTTACTGCGATGTCCCTTGATCAAGTTTTTCGTATAGTTATGACCTGAATGTTTTACGTAGACGCCCTTATGCATCAAACTTTTGAATACAAATATTGCCATTTTGTAAATTTAAAACTTTCAAAGTTTTGAATATAAATACAGATAAACATAGTCACCTTAATAGTAGCTTGATCTTATCTCAGGGTATCTCTTGTAAGCTAGTGAAAACCATAAAGCAAGTTCTAATTCAAGTTAGTATCTTAATGCACGAATTCAGAAATAAGCGAAAGTGCGGAAAATAAATGAAAGTCAGATATTTTACCGGAATGTGAGCACGAGGATCGAGGTGAGTATCGAGGTAGATCTCAGCTCCTAGATTCTTGGAATGTTGTTGTGTTTGTGTGTGCAAAAATGTGAAGTCGGATGGAGGTATTTATAGGTGTAACCCCAGACCCATAGCGGACAGTTATGCTAGGGCATAGCGGTCCGCTATCGCCAAGTGTACGCGTCAGCCCTAGATGTCACCTCCTGATTAGACCGTTCCTCGGATTTCGGCTGGCGGACCGTTATGGTGGAGCATGGCGGTCCGCTATGAAGACAAGCTTCGGATTTTAGGGCTGAGTCATAGGACACGTGTTAACATAAGAAATTGCGACTGAGTGACGGTTATCAGACCGTTATCCGGTTGATATCGGTCCGCTATCTGACCTGATATCCATTGCGGACCGAAAAGAGAATTGATAGCACTCCGACATCCGATCCTTAGCTCATAGCGGACCGTTAAGAATAAAGATAGGGGTCCGCTATCTATCAAAATTCAATATTTTTCATTTTTAACCCTTAAACTTTGGGGACTTGGCATATCCAACCCCTAGGGTTTCATGTTTGGCAAATGAGCATGTTTGGCAAATGAGGACCTCGGAATTGGCCTAGTGTTACATCCTCCCCACTTTTATTCAAATCTCGTCCTTGAGATTTATTGGAACATGTGTGGGTATTTCTTTTTCATTTCACTCTGTAGTTCCTACGTGAATTCAGTTCCACGTCTGGAGTTCCATTTCACTTTTACCAACACCATCCTCTTCCTTTTCAGTTTCTTAACTTGACGATCCTCAATTTGCAGAGGTTATTCAATGAATTTTAATTTTGGATCCACATCTACATCTTGCAGAGGCTTTACCAGAGATTCATCAGCCAAACATATTCGTAGGTTTGACACATGGAATACGTCATGAACATCGTTCATTTCCTATGGCAATTCAAGTTGATAGGCGATCGATCCGATTCTTTTCAGAATCTTAAATGGTCCAACGAATCTTGGACTGCGTTTTCCTTTCTTTCCAAATCGTACCACACCCTTCCAAGGTGAAACTTTTAACAATACTCAATCGCCCACAGAGAATTCTAATGGCTTACGACGCTTATCAGCATAACTTTTCTGTCTGTCACGAGCCGTTTTCAAACGTTCACGAATTTGTAATACTTTGTCAGTTGTTTCTTGAACTATTTCAGGACCTGACAATTGATTTCTCCAATTTCTGCCCAACAAACATGATTTCTGCATTTTCTGCCATACAAGGCTTCAAATGGCGCATCTTGGATACTTGTGTGATAATTATTATTATACGAGAATTCCATTAGAGGTAAGTGATCATCCCAACTTCCTGGAAGGTCTATTACACAAGCTCGACACATATCTTCCAGAGTTTGTATCGTTCTTTCACTCTGACCATCCGTTTGAGGATGATAAGCAGTGCTAAGATTTAATCGTGTTCCAAGAGCTTTCTAGAAGCTTTTCTAGAATCGAGACGTAAACCGGCTGTCTCTATCTGTCACAATGGATAATGACACACCGTGTAAATACACGATTTCACTAACATACATTTGTGTCAATTTATCCGTACTATAAGTTCCTTTCGTTAGAAGAAAATGGGTATACTTAGTCAGTCTATCAATGATAACCCAGATAATATCATTCCCATGACTTGTTCGGGGAAGTTTTGTAATGAAGTCCATCGTTATCATTTCCCATTTACATACAGGAAGTTCAAGTTGTTGCAATAGCCCAGAAGGTTTCCGGTGTTCAGCCTTAACTTGTGAACAAGTTAGACATTTTTCAACATAGGAGGCAGTATGCTTTTTCATTCCAATCCACCAGTAATCTGGTCTCAGATTTTTATACATTTTATCGCCTCCTGGGTGCATGGTATATTTTTATTTATGAGCCTCTTCAAGAATTCGTTCTTGAAGATCTCCTATCATCGGTACTCATACTCGTTTATTCATTCGGAGAAGGCCATCATTTCCTTTGATTAATTGATTAGTCATTTTCCCCAGCCTTTCTTGTTCAATATTAGTTTTTTCTAAAGCTATATTCTGTGCCTCTTTAATTTTTTCTAAGAGATCGAATTTCAATTCGAGTCTCAAAGCACATACTCTTTTAGGCTTTTCTCTTTCTTTTCGGCTTAAGGCATCAACTACTACATTAGCTTTACTGTAACATTTCTGCTTATCGCGTACTTGTAATGCTTACCATATTCGTGAATCAATGAACCTTGAAACCCTCATCATAGCTCGTGTTCACATAATACCTGAAACATACCTATTTCATGCACATTATACTTATTACATGGTCACATGTTGACTTCAACGCTTGGAATTGTCTTAAATTGCAACTTGGACCGTTGAATCGTTTAAAAACTCGTCAACCGACAAGAAAACTCACCCACTACTAATTCAAAGGAAATGTATCAACATAGTTATTTAACTCATTCAAGTTGTCACATAATTCAAATTGATGCCCTAGTACGTTAGCTTGTGCCTATACGTATCCGTTTGCCTTCTAAACCGCAGTTTGATTCCTTACTGTCCACAACCAAAAAAATACATCCTTTATGACACTAAATTATGTTTTAAAATGACTAACACATCCATTTCATTAAATAAAACAACTTTCATTTACAAAACGTTCCTTAAATAAACACCGAAATTCGAAAAACGGTCAAGTTGCGTGTATACGAATCGTTTGGACCATCCATGGGTCAAGACGACCCTAGACCCTTACCCACTTCACCATTTGTGAAACCCAAGCCCCAAACCACATGAAAATTTCAGCCTCCTTCTCCTTTTGCACCCCTTGAAACCCTAAAACTTGTTCTCAAAGTCTTTCCATACTTAAACCCCTTAACCTACAACAATAAATACAAGGCTTAATTCCCACATTCTCTTCACACTTTGTTACAACTTTTACCAGCCAAATCACTGCCTTAATCCCCTAAGAAATTCGTGAGACATCCTCCTCCATCCAAGAAGAAATCGCAACAACAAGGTAAGCTAGTTCGTCTTTTGTTCTTTCGTTCTTTCATCCTTGTCTCGACAAACTGCTTGTGTCGACTTTGAATGGCCATTTCTTGGCCATTCCTTAACCAAAAAGGTTGATTCTTGAGAGTAAAAGCAATTTTAAAGAGTCTACTTTCCATAAAATCTAACCTCGTAATTTTTTGACAAGTTTAAGGTTTTCAAACATATTTGTTTAGAGGTAAAGGTCATTTCTGACTTTTTGACAGAATATTTGTCATTACTTTTCAGGACCATATCTCTCAATATACAAATCGAATCGTGTTCAATATTTTTTCAAATCAAAATTTATTGAATATTATTTAAAACCATGTATAATTGACATCCTAACTCTTTGTAATACTCCCTAAAATGACAAATAAAGACAGAGAGGTCTATTCTGGACCTCTGATCTTGTGTCACGATTTTGGGATATTTAAATTGCCCAAATTAAAAATATTTCTGAACAAAAGTTGTTTACTATAACCTAAATTAAAGATCTGGAGAATCTTAGAATTTTGAAAATTGTTTATTATTTTTAAAACTTGCATAAAGTTCAGCAACACAATCTGTCTAAATCTGAATTTTATAAAACTAACCCCAATCTTCTAACATTCGAGCATCCTTAATTCTTTGATTTTCTTTTCTTAAAAACATTTTATTCATAATCTAAGGTGTTGCATGCATTATAACTCTATCCAAGCCTACGATTTACATATATGACAAATGAACGGTTCTGGCTAGAAAAGACGTGGTAATCTAAACGAGTACTTTGCGACCGACCCCTCTTTCCTGGGAATCTTTTCATTGGATGTACTACTCTATGTGGATTATCATGTTCTATTATGCAACCACCTATCCTCCTTCGTCGTTCTCATTCAAAATTTCTCTTCGCGTAACGATAACTCCTTAAACTTATTCAATTCTTAAATTCTATAGGGCACGTTCACTAAGGTTGATACACCCGCCTGCTCTTTAATCATCAAGGTGAGATTCATAGCCCCTTTTCTTCTAATCTTTTGAGGTGGCACATGTAAACATATCAAAAATACGTTTTCTATCAATACAATTCAAACATAGACGTTCAACTAAACTTATTATTAACAACTTTAACATGATAATCATAATCTTTCGCAAACATTGAATTACTCGGGGTTTTGACGTATTCTTGTTCAAACACGAGGAAGCTATAAACTTTGAACTACTCGTGGTTTGACGTATTCTTGTTCAAACACGAGGGAGCTATAAACTTTTGGATAACTCGAGGTTTGACGTATTCTTGTTCAAACACGAGGGAGCTATAAACTTTTTGGGTAATATTGAGGATTATGCCATCTATCTAGGACACCCATGGGGTTATGCCACATTGTTATTCTTTTGGTATTCTTTGATTGATTTTATTATCTATATACGTGCTTGCTTGATAATGTGTTTATTTGAATCTTGTTAATAAATTTTATAAAATTTTCTATTATGGTTTTATCTAAACCTATGCATCTCACCAACTATGTTTAGTTGACCCGTTTTATTACATGTTTCAGGAAATACCGCGTAAGGATAGACTTTGGATTTGCTCACATAGGATGACCTAGTTATCAATTGAAGACTTATGATTTATTTTAAAGTTGTTTTGTTTGATCAAGATTGTTATCTTTGGTTATTTTGAGACACGTGTAATCAATTTAATGTTTATGAAATCTTAATAGTAATTTTCTTTATTGCCTTGTGTTCTCTTATTCAATTTCGTCGCACTCCCGTGTTTCCGCCACAGGCGGGGGTGTGACAGATTGGTATCAGAGCCTTGGTTATAGAGAATTAGGTCCCCTAGAAATGACCTAGACTATAACCCTAGGTATCTATTATCATAGGAACTATGTGCATACGTGATTTACTTGTACTAACCATTCCTCTTATAAAATGTTGACTTATTCTGCAAACGTCTCTGACAACACCTTTGTCACCTCGGCTCGTGAGGACTCGGATCTACCATCTTACACCGGAGAATTCTTGATCTCAAGGCCCAATCCATTGGAGTAAGCTAATGTCACCCCGATCATCTTCACGAAGCCCACTACCCTTGAGCTATTTCGTCAAGCCTGGAGATTCGAATTGCTCTCTGATGCAACAACCCAATACCATCCTGCACTAGTACCTGAGGTGAGAGTCATCAACATCTTGAGTGATTCCGAGCCCAGCGATGCGGAAAGTAACGTTGGACCGAAGAGCAGTAGCCCAAGAAGAAAATGAAGACCAAGCAAGAGGAAGAAGACCCCGAACTCCCATCTAATGCAACAAACAAACCCCAAAGTGACGAGAACCTAAGCGACAAGGAAGACAAGGTTGGGCCTGCACCCAAAGCCTATCTACCCTTCAAGAAGAGAAGAACCAAGACCAGTGAAACAAAGCCCAATTCTTAAACCATCGTCGAGATCAAAGGCCCAACGGTAATACTAGTGACACATGTGGACCGGAAGAGTGAGTGCATGTACGCTCGGGTCTCTCCCACTAAGGAAAGTGTGTTGCGCAGGACGTGGTGCACTTTCCTGGGACGCCCTAGTTGTGAGTTATTGCTTATAGGAAAACATGTCTTTTTGGTATTATTTATTGGACCCCGAATCTTGATAAGTCAACTATTATCCATTTTAAATATTTCAATCTTTCGTAAACATCAAATAGACATAATGCCTCCTCGTCGTGATCCTACCGACACCACTATCTCTAATATCGGCGATACCACCAACACTTCTTCCACTGCTGACAGTACTGCCATAGCCACCCTCCTCACACAGCAACTCGCCGCTGTACTACCCGACTTGGTCACACAACTCAGAACTACAAAACCAACACCAATAATGCCACAATCACCAACCCTACACCTATCAGCTATGTTAGGGCCTGACCACCTCAAAAAAAAACCGTTTCCCAAACTTCACCCTGTTAACAATCAAGTTGCTCAAGCTCGGTTTTTTGTCTTAGGAGCACGTGAAGACCCTGCCGCCTAAGATGACGTGAACCCCACTGTTAATTTTTGGGATGAAATCCCCTTAACTAAGGGAGACATGATAACTATGTTACTTATTTGATTTCTTAATTTGTTACATTGGTTCATCAAAACTTGAATTCTATGTTTGTTTGGATGACTCTATCTTGAGATATAGGTTGATTTCTTTTATCAATGAATCATGTTTGCTCATAAAATTTGCACTATGATGTATTATTATTCAAGATTCATTTTGTGGATTGCTATGTGAATGTCACACTTTATACACTACTACTAAATATGCATAAGATACCTATTTAATCATGATTCTTAAATCTCAAAACAACATGTTTTCACTGCCCTTCGATAATATTCGTAACCTCAGTCTACATTACTATCATCACTTTATAGGTGCATAGTAGGAGGACATATCACACCCGTGTAAGGTAAATTGACGATTGCGATCGCGGACGTAATTGTGAATTTATGGGTACATTGGTGTGAAGTGAAATTCTACGATGTAGCTACCCATAACCAATTCCTGAACTCGAATCATGCCACCCAACATTATCCGTGTTAGTGGTAGTCTTGATAGGTGGCTAGTACGCCTCCAAGGCGCCAAAAGTGTGGTGGGTTAGTTGCGGTACACCCTATATATAAACACTGATGGTGCATTGCAAGTGGGACTAGGCATCGGATCAAGGACTAGCCCTAGTCAACGTATATCATAACCTATCCTTTCCTAGTTATCGCCGTCTCTACTAGTTGAATTTCGGGGACGAAATTCCCTTAACTAGGGGAGACTGTAACATTTCTGCTTTTCGCGTACTTGTAACGCTTACCATATTCGTGAATCAATGAACCTTGAAACCCTCATCATAGCTCATGTTCACATAATACTTGAAACATACCTATTTCATGCACATTATACTTATTACATGGTCATATGTTGACTGCAACGCTTGGAATTGCCTTAAATTGCAACTTGGAACGTTGAACCGTTTAAAAACTCGTTTACCGACACGAAAACTCACCCACTACTAATTCAAAGGCAATGTGTCAACCATACGTGCCTAACATATTTATTTAACTCATTCAAGTTGTCACATAATTCAAATTGATGCCCTAGTACGTTAGTTAGTGCTTATACGTATCCGTTCGCCTTCTAAATCGCAGTTTGACTCTGTACCGTCCACAACCAACAAATACATCCTTTATGACACTAAATTATGTTTTAAAATGACTAAAACATCCATTTCATTAAATAAAACAACATTCATTTACAAAACTTTCCTTAAATAAACACCGAAATTCGAAAAAAGGTCAAATTGCGTGTATACGAATCGTTTGGACCATCCATGGGTCAAGACGACTCAAGACCCTTACCCACTTCACCATTTGTGAAACCCAAGCCCCAAACCACATGAAAATTTCGGCCTCCTTCCCCTTTTGCACCCCTTGAAACCCTAAAACTTGTTCTCAAAATCTTTCCATACTTAAACCCCTTAACCTACAACAATAAATACAAGGCTTAATTCCCACATTCTCTTCACACTTTGTTACAACTTTTACCAGCCAAATCTCTGCCTTAATCCCCTAAGAAATTCATGAGGCATCCTCCTCCATCCAAGAAGAAATCGCCACAACAAGGTAAGCTAGTTCGTCTTTCGTTCTTTCATCCTTGTCTCGACAGACTGCTTGTGTCGACTTTGAATGGCCATTTCTTGGCCATTCCTTAGCCAAAAAGGTTAATTCGTGAGACTAAAAGCAATTTTAAAGAGTATACTTTCTATAAAATCTAACCTCATAATTTTTCGAGAAGTTTAAGGCTTTCAAACATATTTGTTTAGAGGTAAAGGTTAATTCTGATGTTTTGACAGAATATTTGTCATTACTTTCCGGGACCATATCTCTCAATATACAAATCCAATCGTGTTCAATCTTTTTAAAAATCAAAGTTTATTGAATATTATTTAAAACCATGTATAATTGACATCCTAAATCTTTGTAATACTCCCTAAAATGACAAATTAAGACAGAAAGGTCTATTCTAGACCTCTGATCTTGTGTCACGATTTTGGGATATTTAAGTTGCCCAAATTAAAACTATTTCTCAACAAAAGTTGTTTTATATAACCTAAATTAAAGATCTGGAGAATTTTATAATTTTTGGAAATTGTTTATTATTTTTCAAACTTGCCTAAAGTTCAGCAACACAATCTGTCCAAATCTGAATTTTACAAAACTAACCCTAATCTTCTAACATTTGAGCATCCTTATTTCTTTGATTTTCTTTTATTAAAAATATTTTATTCATAATCTAAGGTGTTTCATGCATTAGAACTCTATTCAAGCCTACGATGTAAGTATATGACAAATGAACGGTTCTGGCTAGGAAAGACGCGGTAAACTAAACGAGTCCTTTGCGACCGACCCCTCTTTCCTGGGAATATTTTCATTGGATGTACTACTCTAGGTGGATTGTCATAATCTATTATGCAACCACCTATCCTCCTTCGTCGTTCTTATTCAAACTTTCTCTTGGCGTAACGATAATTCCTTAAACTTATTAAATTCTTAAATTCTATAGGGCACGTTCACTAAGGTTGATACACCCGCCTGCTCTTTAATCATCAAGGTGAGATTCATAGCCCCCTTTTCTTCTAATCTTTTGAGGTGGCACATGTAAACATATCAAAAACACGTTTTCTATCAGATACAATTCAAACATAGACGTTCAACTAAACTTATTATTAACAAGTTCAACATGATAATCATAATCTTTCGCAAACATTGAACTACTCAGGGTTTTGACGTATTCTTGTTCAAACACGAGGAAGCTATAAACTTTGAACTACTCGGGGTTTGACGTATTCTTTTTCAAACACGAGGGAGCTATAAACTTTTGGACAACTCGGGGTTTGACGTATTCTAGTTCAAACACGAGGGGGCTATAAACTTTATGGGTAATCTTGAGGATTAGGCTATCTATCTAGGACAGCCATGGGGTTGTGCAGCATTGTTATTCTTTTGGTATTCTTTGCTTGATTTTATTATCTACATACGCGCTTGCTTGATAATGTGTTTATTTGAATCTTGTTAGTGAATTGTATAAAATCTTTTATTATGCTTTTATCTAAACCTATGCATCTCACCAACTATGTTTAGTTGACCCGTTTTATTACATGTTTCAGGAAATACTGCGTAAGGATAGACTTTGGATTTGCTCACATAGGATGGCATAGTTGTCAATTGAAGAATTATGATTTATTTTAAAGTTGTTTTGATTGATCAAGATTGTTATCTTTGGTTATTTTGAGACACTACCGACTCAGTTTTCTCATAGAGTACTTTGTCTGCTTCAAGTCATTTACTTATAGCCAATACCGACTCAGTTTTCTCAAGCCATCTCAGTGCTGCTATCGCTCCTTCTCTTCCTGCAAATTCATAGGGTTTGCAGTCCTTAAAATTCTTATATGTGCATTCAAGATTTCTCTGCCTCTTGTATGCAGAGTCATACCCGTCCTTGGGAGTAGCCATAGAGGAATCATGACTTTCCCGGTATGTTCTCTTAGTGGATTTACTGTGGAAGTTTGATTGGCCTCCCTCAGTATGTTTTGAAAATTGAGGGGTAGAAATTTCATTTTCCGTTTCTCTTGTTTTAGATTTTTACAACAAGTATTCTTGTTTCTTAGCAGCTTTACTTTCTTCTATAGCTGCTACAATTTTTGGAATTGCTTTCTCGATTCCAACATCGATCATTTTTGTTATATCTCCCTTCTAAGTTTCAGCAATATCATTTTCAATCATCTGCTTCTTCTTAACACGGGTATTATTTGATGGTCCACTTTTCGACATTCTATAAATAAACAAGATTGGAATCAAGAACATAAATTTTATTACTGAAATTTATACAATAAACATATACATATAGAAATCATTGTTCTAGTAATTATTATGATTCTTTTATTCTAAAGCTTGAATTAGAAGAATATTTCGAGCTTCAATTTCAGCTTTCTCTCGTTCTAGTTCAGCTATTCGATTTAACAGCATTCGTTCCCTCTCATTTCCAGATGCTTCTTCATTTATGTAAGGAGTAGGGAAATAAACTGTCTCATGATAAGGAATAAAAGGTTTGTTGGAATCTGCTTGTTCTTCATCTTCAGGAAAATATCTATTTTCACAAGGTATTTTAGTGAATCCTTTATGAAAATTATGTGAGTATATTGGAGTAATGTTATAGCTTCCTGCAGTAGGAGCAAAATGATAACTGATAGAAGGTTTATAAGGAATACTAGGATTCCCTATTTCTCCAAGGCTTCGGAATGTTGAACTTTCAGTTTCTTCATTATTTTCTATAGTTGTCTCATTAGTTTTACGTTCGAAATAATTAGCTGGCGCAAAATTACAAACAAAACTAGGACCCTTGCTTTTTCCAACCATTTCTGTAAATAAAACAAACAACTTTATATAAGAAAATATATTACAACGAGAACGAAATACAATATATCTAATTAATCTTTCATTAATTCAGATCCGATGATCATCAGATTCTTCCCATATTCATAAACCTGTTGTCCATAGAACTGCATCCTTGCTTTGTTCATAATTCTCTCCCTGTTTATTTCGTCCGTTTGGCGCAACAAACGATCTAGACATTCTACGGGAGATGAAGGCATGTTGTGTTCACACCCATATTTAGACGGAGGTTCACGAAGACCAACCATTATATCATTATAGGCGATTTGATACTCTGGTGGTGCTTGAAAGTAATCTTCATAAGGACTAGTATATATAGGTTCAGGAACAACATAGGGGTCATGAAAAATAGGAGACTCAGGATTATAAAAGGGATAATCCTCCGGATTTTCAGACACAGGAGCATACTGATGAGATTCTTCGGATGTTTCCTCCACTAGTGCATTTTGATAAGCTTCTTCCATCCAAGAACTCTCAACATCAGATGATTGTGGATGATACTCAGGTGTTGGAGTATCTAGATTTATAATGAAAGGATTATTATCATTAGGAAATGTGATCGGCTCCATCTGAGATCCATAGAAAGGATACTCAGGTGATTCTTCTTTGATCGGACGATTAGGATCATAGTACGAAAGACTTTGTTCTCAAGACATCCTAAAATCTTTAAATATTAGTAATTTGTTCTCATATTGATATGAACTTAGATACTAAGGCTAGTATCTTTATCTTAACTAAAGTTCTACAAGGATGGTTATCTTCCCAGAGCAGTACCTCAAACAGAGATGTTCCCAGGAAAAAAATGACGGGTCTAGAAGAGATTTATACACCATTCTTTCCTTAGACAGAACATTCCGTTTGTCAGATAACTAAATACTGGTTAGAAGGTTATCTTTTTTCTTATCTTAATTTAAGGCATAATATTTAAACTATGGGTGAAGCTTAGATACTAAGGCTACTATCTAATCGCTAAAACCTTGGGCTCTGATACTAACCTATCACACCCCGGTTTCAGGACACCCGGGGCGTGCGACCAGATTGAAACCTCCAATCTTATTTTATTTATGAAATCATAGTTAGTTTAGCAGCGGAAATATTTTTGGATCGAACTTGTAATAAATCTCAACCCGAGGGTTGTTATTGCATATTTTTCAAATCTGGGGATAAATAAAATATCATTTCATTTCATCGGGGATTTAAATACCCCTTCCGTATACAAAAACTATGGTCCACGACCATTTACATGTCACCTGCATAAGCAGGGTAGAACTTGAGCCACAAGTACCATGTGCCTAGGGAGTTAACCCTGTCCAATACCAAGCCATACAAGCATTGGTATCTAAGGGTTTTACCTTCTGGCACCTAACCCTGTGTATAACAAGAGAGTATCCAGGTCTAGGAATACATCTTCCTAACATCTCCTCTTGTTTTTATTCCTGCAGAGTTATCTCCATGCTAGCAACACATAACCTTGTCAAAATTACTTTATGTACACATTTATCCCCGAAGACTAACCCGTAGGACTAGTCTTAGAAAATCATTGATTACCTGGAAATATTTTGGAAAATAAAACGTCAGCTCGAACGCTGGTGAACATGATTATCATGACCAGCTTCAGTTGGCAAATATAGTATTAAAACATTTAACCATAATCTGGGTACAATCTACCATTCAGCAGAACTATTTCATCTGAGTGTACAACCACGGTATACACTAATAATTTCCGTAAAAGGACTGCTGGCATTACCAGACTTACTTACTGCGATGTCCCTTAACTGAGACCCCGTCTTACATCCAGTTACAGACAATTACCAGCCCCAATATGAGAATTTTACCCATAAAGCGTGTATCCCTTGATCAATTTTTATGTATACTTATGGCCTGAATGTTTTATGTAGACACCCTTATGCATCAAACTTTTGAATACAAGTATTGCCATTTTGTAAACGTAAAACTTTCAAAGTTTTGAAGATAAAGACAGATAAACATATTCACCTTAATAGTAGCTTGATCTTATCTCAAGGTACCTCTTGTAATCTAATGAAAACCTTAAAGCAAGTTCTAAGTCAAGTTAGTATCTTAACGCACGAATTCGGAAATAAGCGAAAGTGCAAAAAATAAGAGAAAGTCAGATATTTTACCAGAATGTGAGCACGAGGATCAAGATAGAGCTCAACTCCTGGATTCTTGGAATGTTGTTGTGTTTGTGTGTGCAAAAATGTGAAGCCGGATGGAGGTATTTATAAGTGCAACCCCAGACCCATAGCGGACCGTTATGCTAGGGCGTAGCGGTCCGCTAACGCCAAGTGTACGCGTCAGCCCTAGATGTCACCTCCTGATTGGACTGTTCCTCGGATTACGGCTGGCGGACCGTTATGGTGGAGCATGGCGATCCGCTATCAAGACACGCGTCAGATTTTAGGGCTGAATCATAGGATACGTGTCAACATAAGAAATTGCGGCTGAGTAACGGTTATCGGACCGTTATCCGGTTGATATCGGTCCGCTATCTGACCTGATATCCATTGTGGACCGAGAAGAGAATTGATAGCAGTCCGACATGTCACACCCCACCTCAGACACCCCCTGGACGGGTGTGAGCACGATTGGTACCTGTTTTGATTTTAGCGTTTTTATAAAACACAACGGAAGTCTTTTTCACAAGGATCGTTCATAACTTATATCAACATCGAGGGTTGTATTTGTAAATATCAAGACCCAGTTGAAAAAAAAAAGTCTAGTATTTATTTCATAAACACAGGGATTTAAATACCCCTTTTTATTTGATTACAAAACAGAGTTTGAAACCAAATATATCTCTTGCCTTATAGACAAGTTCACGCCACAGGAAATAGTCCTATCCAAGGGTGATCAGTCCCTTGGTCCTATCGCCTTTTTCATCTTTTAGGATTTCCTATGCATGAGGCCTGAGAATCCAGCGTGCAAATTATCCTCTTTCAATTTTCATTTCTGGGTCAAATCTTATGTATGCATGTATCCCTTTCTCCTTTTCATTTTATTCATTGCCTAAAAACATTTTAAAAATGAAACGTCAGCGCGAACGCCGGTGAATACAGTTATCTTGACAATAAAATCATTTGGCCCAAACAAGTGATAATTTTATAATCATAACTTTATGTTCAATCTACACATTCAGCATGCTCATGTCCTGACTGTATGCACCACTGTATACACTGGCGTCATACCTTATAACAACGGACAGGTCTACGCCTCCGAATTTGTTATAAGATAAGCATCGGCCGCAATCCGGGACTCTCACCTGAGACCTGTGTATCCCTTGCAAGTTTTACGTATACCTATGACCCGAATGCTTTGTTCGTAGAAGAACGTTGAGCATTATTCCCTTAACCTTTATTTGGCCGTTTTCGTAAACGTAAATGTTTGACTCAAAGTTTTAAAAGCAGATAAAGTATTCACCTTAATAAAATGAAAGAGTAATAAGTATAAAATGAGCCTCCTAAGCTTGGGAGTATAGAACTAGCTTTCTATCTCAGTTTCCTTGAGCGTTTCTTACTATTTATAGACTGAAAATGCAACCTGTAGCGGACCATTACGGAAGGTCGTGGCGGTCGCCACCGCCTAAGATGGCATCAGCCCTAAATGTCACTCGCTGATTGGACCCTTCCTCAAATTGCGGCTAGCGGACCGTTAGCCAAGAGCTTAGTAGTCCGCCAAGCTGCCACGCGTCAGAACCCTCATGTTTTGCGGATGGCGGACCGTTAGCCAAAGTCTAAGCGGTCCGCCACCCTGCCACGCGTCAGATTTCTTCCTTAATAGTCAGCACCCATGTGGCATGACGTGGCATCACCTGGTTTAACCTTATCCAACCCTTAGGGGACCGTGTAAGGATCCTTAGCGGTCCGCTAAGGTCCTGAAATCCATATTTTTCATTATTAAATCTTGAATTTCTAGGTTATTTGCAGAACCTACCCTAGGGTTTTATTTTTTTTTATAAATTGAATTATAATCAAACCTGTCACACTCTTTATGCTTAGTTCTGACGCCATTGTGACTGGTCAGGACTTTTGTTCCTGTTCAGGACCAAAATAATCTTAGGCGAAGTCCTAAAATAAATGAAGTATGAACTAGTTATAACCCTAAGCTCTACTCCTAATATTTAAAATATTTAAATTTAGAAATTATACTTACATAATTTGATACTTAAGACCCAAAGAGGGTTCCCAGCACCGGAGGCAATGGAATTCTTAAACAGGGTTCAACGAGTCGTGCATAGTAATATATTTTTGCCCCTAAGACCCAAAGCTTTGTTTTTAGTAGGATCGGTTTTGCTATTCAAAAGGGGATTGCAGCACAACTTGTTGTCCGTTTATCTGCCACTTTATTGTAATCGTCATTCTTTTCTTATAATAATAAACATTTGATATAAAAAAATATAAGTACAATATATGTACGTACCTGAGTGTGAAGATTTTTGAAAAATGATTTTTTAACGAATGCAACTAATTATAGTGTTTCTTAACCGCCTCATAAAAGTCGGTTTTTTTTCTCAATAAATCTTAAATTTCAAGATTGAATTTGGTTGAAACACACCGTCGCACACACGTGTTCGCTTTATGTGATTTCTATCTTTTTAATATTTGATTATTATTATTATTATATTATATTTATGAGCTCAAACATATCGCAGGTAAAATTTGAGATTGAATTAATATTATTATAATTAATTTAACACCTATTCCGTTTTTCTCTTGTAACATTTCAAATATAATGTTTTATAAGATTTCAAATAAGTCATCGGAACGTACTCATTTTCTTTATGTTTCGACCTAAGTTTCATAAAAAACAGAGCAGGTTCAGAAAAATATATTTTAATATTATTTTTAAATAATAATCGTTCGTCTAGGATTTCTAGGTCGAACGTCTCAATTTTAAGACTCCAAATTGAGACTACACGAACTCCACAACTTACTTAGGCTATGTTTCATTTCTCGGGGTTATAACTGTTACCTCTAAGGTCGGGGTGTTACACGACATCCGATCCTTAGCTCATAGCGGACCGTTAAGAAGAAAGATAGCGGTCCGCTATGTATCAGAATTCAATATTTTTTATTTTTTACCCTTGAACTTTGAGGACTTGGCATATCCAACCCCTAGGGTTTCAAGTTTGGCAAATGAGGACCTCGGAATTGGCCTGGTGTTACACTCAAGTTTGAAGCAAACTTGCCCGCTAAGTATTGGGGTGAATGTCTATTTACAGCAGCATACCTCATTACTTTGTTGCCATTGAGTGTTAATGAAAACAAGACTCCGTATGAAGTGATACATAATCAAAAACCCGATTATGACCAAATGAGGGTTTTTGGTTGTCTCGCCTATTATAGAAGTACGGAGACGAAAGATGACAAGTTCGAAGAAAGGGGGAGACCAGATGTGTTTTTAGGTTACCCACGTGGCACCAAGGGTTACAGAATTCTTGACATAAAGCATGGGAAAGTGATAACGTCTAGAGATGTTAAGTTTGTTGAGCACATTTTCCCTTTTGCCGATGTTGAAAATGACAACGGAGAAGAGGACGTTTTATGCTTTCCTAATCATTGGGATGATATTCCTATTGAAAAAGTTGTGCACTAGTGAACCTGAGATTACCAACTCAAACACTAATAAGCATGACTCAAACACAGATGCATATAACATCGTACAAGGGGGCGAGAGGCACAGTGTGAATGCCGAAGGGTAGCCCACTCCACAAGGCCCAATTAGTAATGAGGATGCGCCAAGTACTACATGTGATAGCAAGGCCTTGGATGACCAAAATGTCACAGAAGGGGTTGGTATTATAAGGGAAAAGAGGGCCCGAAATCAGCCCAAACACTTGGAAGATTTCATGACCAATCTTCCCCTGTCCATAGACCATGAACCCGACTTCAGTCAACGATCCTCAATGGTACATTCCCTTGCAAACTTTGTCTCTTATAAGAATTTTTCTCCTACTCACAAAGCTTTTCTAACGGCCATTAACAATCATTACGAGCCGAAACATTTTAATCAAGCTGTACAGGACGGCAATTGGAGAGAAGCAATGAAGAGAGAAATTCAAGCCCTTGAAGAAAATGGGACGTGGTCCATTAAAGAGCTACCAAAGGGAAAAAGGGTAATTGACTCCAAGTGGGTATACAAAGTAAAGTACAAGCCAAATGGAGAAGTTGAAAGGTACAAAGCCCCACTTGTACCAAAGGGGTTTACACAGATGGAAGGGGTGGACTTCCATGATACCTTTGCTTCGGTGGCGAAGCTTGTCACGGTTCAGTGCCTTCTTGCCGTGGCCGTAAAAAGAAACTGGATTATTCACTAATTGGATGTGAATAACGCTTTCCTGCATAGCGACTTAGACAAGGAAGTTTACATGAAAATACCACAAGGTTTTGACAAACGGGAGGACACAAGGGTTTGCAAATTAAAGAAATATCTCTATGGTTTGAAGCAAGCATCGAGAAATTGGTATCAAAACTTTACAAAGTCTTGGATCAAAATTGGCTTCAAACAATCCAAGGCAGATTATTCTCTATTCATATTTAGGAGCAAAGACGTGTTTGTTGTAGCTCTCATATATGTTTACGATGTCATAATTGTGGGGAATGACTAGGAAAAGTTTAAACAAACAAAGGCCTATCTGGACAAAGAGTTCAATATTAAAGATCTTGGACCCCTAAAATACTTTCTCGGGATAGAGGTGGCACAGACAAGAGATGGTCCTGTCATAAGTCAATGGAAGTATACCTTGGACATTCTCGAAGACTCTGGAATGTCAGGATGTCGCCCAAGTGCTTTTCCCATGGAACAGAATATCAAAGTTGACAAAGATAATTACGAGTCCTTGGTAGATCTGACTCAGTACCGACGACTTATTGGTCATTTACTATATCTTCAGGCCACAAGACCAAATATAACTGTAACACCTGCCACAAAAATGTCCAAGAAATGCCAAGGTTAGAACCTAAAATGGCTTGTGTATCTAAAGTACCAAAGTCCGGGGTTAAAAATGAAAACTTTGACTTCCAGGTAGGTAGCGGACCGCTATCATATCCATTAACGGTCCGCAATGGGTAGAGGGTCGGATAGCGAACCGACATGGATTGGATAACAGTCCGACTAGCCGCCTTCAGCCGCAATTTGTGGTGCGGACACGTGTCCTATGACTCAGCCTTAGGTTTTGACGCGTGTCTCAATAACGGACCGATATGCACCTCCATAACGGTCCGCTAGCCGTAATACGAGGTGCGGTCCAATCAGATTTGGACGTGTAGGGCTACGCAAGCATAGGCGGATAGCGGATCGCTATGCCTTGCCATGTCGGTCCGACATGGGTCCAGATTCCGACCTATAAATAGCTGATCGATTTTAGCTTCATTCTTCATCCCACATTCGATCTTCACTTCACTTTCTTGTTCCAGAAGTTCCCTAGGCTGTTCCCGACGATCCCGTTTCAATTCCCGCTCGTTGCAGTGCTCGGTTAAGAAGGTAACGCTCGTAGAAGTGATGAAACGCTAGAGAAACCAAGTTAGAAAGCTGACTCTATAATTTCCAACTTAGAGACTCATTCCTATTATCAAGGTGAATACTTTATCTATTTCAAAAATTATGTCAAACATTAACGTTTACGAAAATGGCGAAATAAAGGTTAAGGGAATAATGATTAACGTTCTTCTACAAACAAAACATTTAGACCATAGGTATACGTAAAACTTGCAAGGGATATACGGATCTTGGGTGAAAGTCTCGGATTGCGACCGGTACTTATCTTATAATAATTTCGGAGGCGTAGACCTGGCCATTGTTATAAGGCATGATACCAGTGTATAAAGTGGTGCATATGATCAGGAGATAAGGGCCTACTAAATGTTTAGATTGAACACAAAGTTGTGATTATGAAATTAATACTTGTTTGTGCCAAATGATTTTATGTCAAGATAATTGTATTCACCGGCTTTCGCGGTTACGTTTCATTATCAAAATGTTTTCAGGAAATGAATAAAATGTAAAGGAAAAAGGGATAGGGGCAGACAAAGGATCTGACCCATGAAATGAGAAATGAAAAAGATGAAATGCATGTTCGATTCTCAGGCCTCATGCATAGATAATCCTGAAAAGAAGAAAAAGGAGATATGACCAAGGGATTAATCAACCTTGGATAGTACTATTTCCTGGTGGATTGAAACTTGTCCATAAGAGACAAGAGATATATTTGATTTTAAACTCTGATTTGTAATCAAATGAAAAAAGGTATTTAAACCCCTATGTTTTGAAATAAATGCAAGGCTTTTGTTTTCCAACTGGGTCTTGATATTTGCAATTACAACCTTTGAGGTTGAAACAAATGATGAAACGATCCTTGTGAAAAAGACTTCCGCTGTGTTTTATAAAAACTCTGAAATCAAAACAGGTACCAATAGAGCTTACACACGTCCAGGGGGTGCCTGAGGCCGGGTGTGACAATAACTTACTCAGTGTATATTCCGAGTCAGTTTGTTGCTGATCCGAAGGTAGCTCATTTAGAAGCTGCCATCCGGGTTGTTCGTTACCTCAAATCTACACCAGGGCAAGGAATTATTATTTCAAAAGAAGAAGGTATGAATATAATTTCTTATAGTGACTTAGGTTAGCTAGGCTGCCCATTTACCAGAAAATCAAGGACCAAATATTTGATGTTATTAGGAGGATCGATGGTCTCTTGGAAGTCAAAGAAACAATCAGTCATGTCCTGATCCTCGGTGGAAGCCGAATATAGAGCAATGACTATAGCGGTGAGTGAGAATTTGTGGCTTAGATGGCTTTTGACAGAACTTGATGTGGAAGTTCTGGCCCGACTACCTTGTTTTGTGATAACCAAGGCGCCCGACATATCGCCAACAATCACGTCTTTCACGAAAGAACAATTAAAACACGTAGAGATGGAATGTTATTTTGTTAGAGAACGGGTGGAATCTAAAGAAATTCAACCAATGCACGTTGGTACAAAGGAACAAGTGGCGGACCTGTTTACCAAGCTGTTAGGCGCGTCACAACTCCGCTGCTTATTAGACAAATTAGGCATTTCGCGATCTTCATGCTCCAACTTGAGGGGGAGTATAGATATTATTGTTAATTTATTATGAGACTAGCTTAGAACCCGTGTACTACACATGGGGTAAAACATATCAATACATTAAATTTTTAAATCTTTATGGATATATTTTACAAGTGTAAAATTGTATTACATATACTAAGGATAGAAAACAAAATTCAAAATATGTAAAAATTAATATATAACTGAGTTTCGAAAATATGTTAATTACTATTTAATGTAAATTGACTTTAGTTTACTATTTGATTGAAAATACAAGTTACATAATTAGATTTCAAAGTTTCTTATAATAAGGGATAATTTAAAATAAATGTGTTTTTATTAGAATAATTAGTATTTTCTTTAAAAATATATTACTAGGTTAAAATCCCGTGTATTACACGGGTTAAATAAATATAATTTTTTTAAAACTCGTGTTTTACACAGGTTGAATAACCCGTTAAACAAAATATAATGTGTTAATACATACACTCGTCAAAATATGTTAGAAGATTTATAATATAAAGATTAATATTTTCTTTAAAAATATATTATTATTTTTGGATAGTGGTGTAATTAATAGGAGAGAGAAGCGGGAAAAAAGTGATGAAAATGAATGTGGAAACGACACGTGGCATAGAAAACCTTTATTTATTATATAGTATAGATTATTAAAAGATAAAGGTGTATTTAATAAGAGAAGGAGGTGGTAAAAAATGATAAGAATAAATATGGAGGTGACACGTGCCATCAAAAATCTTTATTTATTAGGTAATATAGATATCTCTTCCTATTTATAGGATAGTCTCCTTATTTTATTGAGATATTGTACTATATAAACCTTTTACCTATGGAATGAAAATAACTTTCTGCCATCTAAATTTGTTAGAATCTTAATCATCTCCTGCTCACGAAGACCAAGCGATTAGGGCTCGGAGGGATGAGCGACATGGAATGGGGGAATAAGCTTGGGAGGGATAATCGACAAGGAAGGGAAAATGGTCGATATAAGAGTGATTTAGTCATTTAACCTTTAGTTTTAATTCCTTTAACAAATTTACAAATTAAATACCACATGAATTTTCAAAGGAATTAATTTCAAGTGCAATCAGATTTTAGTTCCATTTCCTTCAAAAACACTATGCAAACCAAACGCCCTCGTAACTTATAAGCGAGAACACGTTAAGCATACTTACCATAATTAGGTGAGGATTAACCTATATTTATAGTGTTAGAGAATATTTTTAGATGATAGCTACATGCTAATCATTTGGATTCCAAGCAATATTAGCCGGACTAAACAACGAACTTACCACCTTACTGATCGTTGGTCAGATCGGATTTAAGAACCAGATGACGTTATAAATAATATAAAAATTTAAACTATATATATGAACAAAATATAAAAATATTTGTGTTATTAGAATTTACAATTTTAATGTCACATGAACACTTAAATAAATAAAATATGAAACATAGAATACTAACTAATTAAAAAAATGGAAATGCAGTCAGCCACCTGGTACGGTTCACCGGTCCAATTGGTAACTAGGGTTGTTCGAAAAGATTCGATGAAAAACTCAAAATTTTGAATCCGAATTATTCAAAAATTCGGATATCCGTATTTCAGATTCGAATTTGGATTGTAATTAATTTTTTTGGATATTTTGGATATTCGAATATTTTTTAAATTTATTTATAAAATATATTTAGCAAATTGGATTTTAATAATCCAAACTATTACCCATTGACTGATAATAATCCATATTGGCAGTGTGAAAGGTGACAATTCTAACTTTCACTTTTGTTGTCACGGGCAGTCCTAGTAGCATAACCAATCATAGATTTACACCTGACTAGATGGATCGAGAAATTAATAGTGTACAAAACTTATTTTCAAGCTTTACCTTATTGAAAGTGAATCTGTGCAAACTTTGAAGCAATTCACAAACTTCATGCTTTGTTGATTCAAGCATTCATACTTCTATGTCTATGTAGAGTTGGTATGTTAGCATGCTGAAAGGGTTGCTAGAAGTTGTGAATTATGAATTCGGTTTGTAAAGATTCTTGCCTTTTAATATACGGTGACTTAGTATTCTAAGGACTTGACTTTGCATATTGCCATTACCTTTGAAGATATAGAATCAAATCAAGGGGTTCATAATGGTTAGTGTGTAAAGTCCCTTGTCTAAAGACACAATTTTGATATTTTAATTCCG
Source organism: Smallanthus sonchifolius (assembly GCA_023525975.1). Classification (NCBI taxonomy): domain Eukaryota; kingdom Viridiplantae; phylum Streptophyta; class Magnoliopsida; order Asterales; family Asteraceae; genus Smallanthus; species Smallanthus sonchifolius. Next base: position 35,849,732 of record CM042023.1, read on the forward strand.
ACATTGAGGTGGTTGTCATATGATATGATTGTGGCAACTTTCCAATATTGTTGTGAGAGTTAATGTCTCGACCCAGGAATTGCTTCATCTTTTGCACTAACACATACATTATCACTGAGCTTCATAGAACCTTTTTAGGTGGTTGTCATGTGATATGATCTTGGCAACTTTCTGAAGAAACGTATGATTTGTAACCTCACCAGGACCCATTTCTAGCTTAACATCGGGGTGTCATGTTGCTGAGACTACTACCCTTGGGAAGACAAAACCGACCCTCGCCATAGGGTCTAGTGACTTAAGTGTCAATCGCCATGTTTGCAACATAGTGATCTTTTGAGAATCCATGAATGGAAGTTAATCATATCATTGGAGGGAATTCAAACCAAAGTGATTTACCCTTGTTATTGAGTAAATTTACCATTTCTACCATTTTCTTAATCAATACCAAAATCAATCAATTTTTAATCCGGCTAGATTAGACTTTGACCAATATCCGGTATCTTACTAACGATATATTACGTATACGATGGGTGCACTTGCCCTATGTGTATTGTAGTGAGTGGAAGTAATTACCGTTTCTATAAATTAAAGCTTAAATTGTGTTTAAAAATCATCAATTTTTATATATACACTCTAACACATCATTGGCCTTCGCCATCTAACATTGTGAAATTCCACCGAATGGTTGGAAACCTGATAATCATTCTGCTTTGCGAACAAATCAAAAGGAAGGGGTCGAGCGATAAGAGGATAAAGGAGAAGCCACGTAAGCGGGTCTGGCCCACCATATACATCACAGTAATCTGGAGCAAGGATGAGTCAGGCTGAGAACTCGATAATAAACCACAAGTTTCTAGGAGGCAACCCGAGGGTGTGAAGCTTTCTATGTTCCAATGGGCTTGAATAAACCGAATGTGGCCTGTATCTACCTAAGTGTACGACCCGTATGCCTCTCAATCAAGAGAATAAAAACATGTGCAAAGGCCCTTTTGATCTTTACACCCCCACACCAAAATACACCGGCAACACACATATATAGGCAGTGATTTTGAAGATCCGACCGAGCCCCAACAAGTTTCAAGTGATTTACTCATCCCACAATCTACGTAACAATCGACTTTAGCTTTAAATCTCGAAAAGCACCTGCTATCATCCATTCCGAGTTTAAGACCTCGTTCTTGGGAGAGCTTTATGACCAAAACGCAAACCCCAAGCCATTTATCTCATCCCCATTTGTTTGAATAAGTGGGACGCAGCTAGATCCAGCCCCTGATCCATTGTGCTCTTAATCGACTCGGCGTACGACCCGTATCCATGTTTAAGTACGGGTCGCACGTCCTTTATAAGAATAACAAATGGGCCCGTACATACCCCTGAACTCAGTTTTCAACCACTATGATGTTTGAAATGTAATTTGTGCAGATGACTTCATAGTCAAGAAACCCACGCATGAAGCGTGCCCATTGAATGGGCGAGGAGACACCTCCCCGACATCCAGTAGAGTCAGAGGAAGAGATGGAGGTCGAGGAACCTTACATAGCTCTATATCTGCATGATTGGATGTTGTACCGGATTTTACACCATCGAGTACGGATGCTTACACACACTAGTACACGAGCCATGCCTCAAGATGAAGACGACTGACCGAGCGTTTGCAGACGCGATTGACATGAGGGCGAGACTGGATGATATATTCACGCAACAGTGGAGGTGGATGCTGAGTCTGATAGGGCCAGTCTACGTAGAGTTGGTTCTTGAGTTTTATTGTTCTTTCCACTTTGATCCCAAATACACCAACATGGACGCCCTGAAGGTGACCACATTTGATTTGTGAGGCCATATTCATGAGCTATACCTTAGAAAGTTTGCAGGATATACCGGGTTCTACACCGGCCCTGAGCTGCAGGGAGATGGATTTGATGTAATGCTCTGCAAGTAGCAGGTGTCCACCCTCACACTTACTGAGTGGTGGCCACAGTAGGAGACGGTCGGCACAAAAAGGATTATGGCCAGTTGTCTTAGAGATCATGTACACCGCTATGAGCATAAGGTGATTTCCCACACCATCGCTGCTAGATACCAGAGCACAGAGCGGATCACTCTCACTGATTCATTCCTACTTTATTGCCTACTTACGAGTCAACCATGTAATCTGGCCCATGACATGGCATCCAAATTTGTCAGGCATCGCTCGAGAAGTAGAGGAGCACACATTGGCGGTGGTACATTCATCATGGGGATTGCAGAGGGCATGGGTGTGCTCTCGCAGGAGATTAAGGATGAGTTGACAGTAGTGGCACCTACCACCAAAAAAGAGTAGGATTCCATTCACCATACAAACATTGTTGAGGATTTTGAGGATGGATTCATGTTGGTGGCCGCAAGAGAGGCACAGTGATGGTGGAGTCGAAGGTCGAAGGCCCGTCAGGACAGGGAGAGCCCGGTGGTGAGGTTGGGTAATGTGTTTCAAATTACATAGCCGTTTCATGCATAATTCCTTACATTCTGAGTTATTTTTAGTGCAAATCTTATAGGAATGGACACCTAATCGTTTTTTCTATTGAATTGCAGGTTTTGATGCTAAAAGAAGGATTTGTGGAAGATATGAAGCTGATAGAGGAGAGTTGGAAGAAAGAAGCCAGAGTCAGGAAGGGGGTACGACCCGTACACCCTTGTGGGTATAACCCGTACACGCATGAGAGACCTTGTACTTGTCTGTGAGGTTACAGGTACGCAAAGACTTAGGAACCGCGACCCATTTAATAGTATACGGCCCGTACGTCGGCCTGGAAACCTAATGTGAGCCTATTAAGCATTGTGACGGCTCTAGGGTTGAAGATTTGACTTTTGGAGGCTGAGAACACCATTTTGGAGCAGAAGAGGTGATTGAAACCTATAGAGATTGAGAGGTTGAAGATCTGGCCTTCCGGTTTATGTGTATATGCATAGATCGACCTGGTTTGTGATTTCTTTTGGTTATCTTTTATTTTCTGATTATGTTTTCTTATGAGTTGTGTTTGCTTTACACTACCATGTTCGAGTAAACACTTTATAATTGTTTTGATGAGATGATTCTATGTTTGGTTTGATGTTTGGATTGATTAAACTTATGTCTGTGTGATTTAGTGAGTTTGTTGTCATGAACTTATGATGTGTATGATTACAAGTGTTTATTGGTTTTAGATATGATTTGTGTAGTCTTGTGGGTCTTTCTACGAAGTTGTGCGTGTTAGATCCAACGAGTTCTATATTTAGGGTATAAAAGTGCACTTATAACCTGAGACCTGACACCTTAGTTGGTAATAGAAAAATCGGTAACATAACTAGTAAAACACTTGAGCTACCTAGGGAATAGATCTCAACAAAATGGTCTAGGAACTTGTTAGGATTCTATGTGTTAATCTGATCACGCATTGTAAATCGCTAGGGAGCTTATCTGTCCAGATCTGATATAGAAATTCTAAGTCATAAGGAATTGGTAATAAAATTGGTTTCACTTGATTTGGATATTAGTGTATGTTTGTAGGTCCTGAAGAAAGGGTCCATGTGCTAGAATGACTCTAGTCAGGAAGCAACCAACAAATCAACTATAGTGAAGCTGATGCTGATGATAATAAGAAACACAAAATGAAGAGCAACATAAACAAGAACATAAACTGCTCGATTCTATTATATCCACAATGAAACGATTACAAATAAACACCTGGATTACAAAGATAACAATCAAAACCTCCAACCGGCTCTCTAAATGACTATAATAACGACGTGTGATGCCAGAGCTAATTAACTAGGTTTTTGGTCATCTATTTATAAGAAATATAGAGAGAGTCGCCATGCTAATAGCCGACTCTCAGAGAGTTGGCTGGACACCGACATAGCGACTCTCACCAAAAACCTAGATTACAAAATATTTCATTCTAGCCCCTATAGTTATCAGGAATGCAATGGTTTTTCTGGTTCCAATAATTTCCCCAGAAACCGTTGCACTCCTAATTCCTTATTGTTCCATGGGCCTCTCCTACTCTGGATCCTTGGGATTGTCTTCCTTTTCTTTAGCTTCGATGCTGGCTTTTAGTTCAACCATTTTCTTCTTTAAATCCAAAGCTCGAGTTGCGGCACGAGCAAATAACATTGCTTATTCTTTAGTAGCATGACCTGCACTTCTGATGTTATTCTTGAATAGGATCTCAAGATCGGGAATTGAAAAAGAGAACATGTCCATTGGATCAAGCACACAGATATCATTTAACGGAGTCCCGTTTCTTAAAAGCACAGCTTCTCATGTGAGATTATCATAGTACCATTTGATGAAGTGATGAAGGCAGGTCTCTTTCTGGTGGAATTAAAACTCTATTCAAAACTTTTTTCGGTTGAACATAAGTAATGATTTTTGGATGCTTGGTCACTGGATCCACTTCTTTCTTTGATTTTCTCTTCTTTAGTTGTTGTGGCTTGAACATCGGGAACCTTTTATGGCATTCGGAGATTATCATCTTTTCAACGTTGGTGCCCTCCGAGTGATTGCCATGATTGATCATATTTAGCTTCTCCAGAGCATAGATATCCCACAATGGTAGAGATTGAAGATCATGCTCAATCTAGAAATACTAGATTTCTCCCATTCTTCTCTTGATTATAAACACATGTTTCAAACCATCAAAAGCCCATGAGATAATTTTTTTCTGATGCTTTCTGAAGTACTTCGATGTTTTGATGGAGGGGGCGAGGGATAGCCTTGAGAGTTTTGAACCATTCGGACTTGTCAATTGGATCATCATCCTCTAAGTTGATGGATTCCCCAAAGACAGTTTCATAAATAGTTTTCTCTACTTCTCCTTCCTCCATAAATTCTTCTGGCATCTCTTCCAAGTCATTATTTCCAACATCATCATCTTCGGCTACTTCCAATTCAAGAACATTGGTAGCACCTTCTTTATTACCTTCAACACCTGTTGTCTGGGTAACAGGGGCACTAGAGCTTGTACCGCATGTTCCCAAGCCAGTGCCATCATGTCCTTCATCATCATCATCATTTCTGTTCTTTGGCATTTCTATGCTAGGTTCTGGATCCGCTGGCTTTTCATTTTTCTCTTCTTCCTTCTCATCTTGATCCACATAAAAAATAATCACATAATTTAAGATGGATAAGTCAAAGATATCTTCAAAAATCAGAGGATCTTCATTCAAACGTTCTCGCAACCTATTCACTTCTTTTTTCAGGCTGAAACCTCCTTTCTTTAATACCATTATGGCTTTACCCATATCATTCAGGTTTCTCTGCATTTCCCTGTTTAAAGTACTTTGATTCTCAAACTGAAACTTCAGCTTCTCAATAACCAATTGCTACTTAGCCACAGTTCCTTTCAATTCTTCAGCTTCATTATCTCGATCATCTTCTCTATTTTTTGAAGCCTTTATCTGCCCCTTCATCCATCTTATCAGCCTAGCAGTTTTAACCCCGACCTTTTCAACTAACTCAGGATCCAATGATTCTTTTACAGGAGGAAGAACAGGTTTTCCCATTGTCCTTGACTTCTTTCTGGCCATTGACTGCAATCCCTTGGGAGTACCGGTTAGAGGGTCTTGTTGTGTCCTTGGTGGAGAGTGTCTTGTTCCCGAAGTGCCTTCTGTTTTCCTGGACGGAGGAGGTCCTTCGGTATCCAGAGCGGCACGAGCTAGGCGATCCGCTTCGATGTCTTCTTCAGTGATATCGTGGGGAGGAGGAATTTCGAGTCTCGATGGACTTCTTTGTTGGTGACGGACATAGCTATCTCTTGCATCTTTCATGAATCCTTCGCCATCGCCTCCAGATTTTTGTTTCTTTTTATTTCCGCCATCAGGGTCAATGGCTTTCCCTATGACTTTTCTTTAACCATCTCTTCATCATCGCTTGGAGGTTCCTTTTCTTTCTTATTTTTCTTCTTCTTTTCAACAATCCTTTCTTTCTCTTTCTCTCTCTTCTTTTCTTTGATGGACTTAAGAGCAACTTTGATTGTTTGCAATCACTCTTCTCGATACATATTGTCGAACATAGGAGTCCATTTCCCAAAGAATTTTTCATACATACGCAACACATCAGTGTAGATTCGAGATTCCACTTTTGCAAATGCTATAGGACGACCACATGGTGGCAGATCTTTAATTAGGAAGTTGAGGATCATTTGAATAAAACGAGGATATAGCAGCCACTTGTTGTCTTTTGCTCGGTTGATTAACTGGGTGAAGATGTGATAAGATAGGTTGAATTTTTCTTCCCTGCAGATTTTTAGCAGAATTGCTCCCCAATAAACACTTAAAGCATCATACCCTCCTTTTCTGTGAGACAAAGAGTGTATGAAGACATACATGATAACCTTCCAATCTCTTGACAAAAATCTCTTTTGAATCTCATTCTTTCGAAAGGGTCCTTCGTATCCCAACTCTTGTATGAATTTGTTTTTGGCATCATTTTCATCAATAACTATTGGATCCCGTCTATCATCATCTAATTGTAACGCATTTCTGGCAGTACTTTCATAGATCAGTACCCCCTTCCCATGAACAAATGATCTCACATGAGGCTTATTTGTTACAGAGTGGACTTTATACTCAGGATTAATCCAGAATTCCTTGATCAGGTCACTATAAACTGCTTCATTCCAAGTGATTGCATATGCTATCTTATTATGAAGAATCCATCTAACAACATCACTAAATTCATCAAGAACTGATTCAAGAAAGGATATTGCCATGTTGTGCCGGTTATCACTAGCAAGATGATTGTCATCCATATTCTGTAACACAATGAACACTGACATTTAGTAATTAAACACAGATTTAGTTAAGTAAAGAAAGACACACAAAACAAAAAAAATAAACAATGGGAGAGTCGGCCAAAAGATGAGAGTTGGCTATAAGAATCGACTGTAGAAATCTATTTCTTGGTGGGAGTCGACCAAAGAGATTAAAATCATTCTTAAACTGAGAGTCGCTATCGACGCTTGACAATCGGCCGAAGAAGAGTCGTCCACAATCATTTGTCATAAAACAGAGAGTCGACTAGATCAGAGGCAAGATTCTGCCCTGATCAAGAAAGAGTCGGCTGTTTACTCGGTGACAGTCGGCGGTTCATTATGAGGTATTCTGAAGAATTGGCCCAAAGTAGACTGTTAACAGTTGGGCACGGTTTTGAACTTGCGTTCAAAAAATCGATGTTCTTAAGTCAAATACGATGATGAGAGTCGGCTCCCTCGAGCCGATTCTTGTCATCTTCTTCATCAAGACAGTCGGCCCAAGGGAATATGAATAGTCAGAAATGTTGGAGGCCATAAACAGATTGAAAGACCTCATCTTGTTGCGGTATCAATGATCTAAACATATAAATGATGTTAATAGACATGTGTAGAATCATAAAGTTACCTTAATAATGCGCAAGAATCACACAATAAAACTCGAACCGGAAAATATGGGGATTTGAACGGAACAGCGAGAAAATCGCCAGAGAAGATTCAGTAAAAGTTAGGGTTTCAGGTAAAAACATTTTCCCCCTTTTTCAACATATATATACTCGATAAAAATTTTGACGGGCCGACTCTAAACTATCGATCCAAGAGTCGCTACGGCTAAAATTAAAAAGAAAATTTGAACTTTTGACCAAAACTGATCAATTTTCGAGCTAGAATTTTTTGAATAAACGACCTAAGAAGCTTTGTATAGGGATATATACATACTAAAGAGCATTAGAGTAAACATGAAGACCAGATACGAGGCTCAAACGAGACGGAACTTACAAACTTGCAAACCTGATCATGTGGAATCATACCGACATAACTTGACACTTAACCTTTTCTTATTGCATTTGGACGTCCACGGCCTACGTACGACTGTTGGTATATTTGCCCTCTGAAGCCCATGCACCATTCTTTCAACGTACAACTAGCGAACGTTTATCATGTTTTGGTGTTAAGATAAAATCAGTGTTCCCCACAGTTGTCAGGTATAACCTACCCATCCTCATGGTCTTTTGAGTGCGATGATGAGAGATTCAGGTCTATGCCAATGCATAATCAGAGAAGTTGATCAACGAGAATCCTAATATAGCTAATTGATCATAACTAGCAAGGGTCCGTGAATTGTTCAGGGAATCTTTAAAAATATTTTTGAGTCAAGGAGATAGCACGATGGACTTATATGCCCTGATTATGAAATACGTTTGGATTTACTTGCACGTCGGACTTACAAGCCATGTTTTTGTCAACAGAATCCCTTTACAGTCACAGGAACCCAAAAATGAAAATATATATATATATATATATATATATATATATATATATATATATATATATATGTACACACTGACATTGTGTATCTTTTTTGATTTTTGTTCCTAATGCACGACATTGACATTGCGTGTCTTTTGCTCAAGATTAACGAATTCAGTACTATGATGCACTTCATTGGTGTCTTTTGCTTGGATTTGCACGTCAAAGCATGTCTTTTATTGCCTAATGCACGTCATTGCGTGTCTGTTTGTTCTTTTTGAATATATATATATATATATATAATAGAGACTCGCAACCCATTTGTGATGGGACTATGGTTATGTGCAGACCTAGACAAGATGGGTATTCACTTTTCAGCAATCATTATCTTTTGTCACTGAATTGCAGTCTAGTTGTTTGATCGCTGAGCCTACCAACATGTCCTTCAGTATAACCACTTCCTCCTTTAGATCCTATTCAAACAGTGATCAAGTATGTCAGTTTAACTATCATTTCCCACAATAACAGTTATGCAAAAGCAGCAAAGAAACACATCTTTTTCAAACTATTTTCTTTTCTATTCACAGACACTTTCCCCCAAAAATTTTATTTATAGACAACCTCTAGAAATGGAATTTTCTAAACAAAAGACAGAAAATTTTGTAGCTCAATCATCAAATCAGTTTGGTCAAGAAAATATTTTTGGATTTTTGAAAGAAAATGAACAAATATGTACATAATGCATGAGGATAGAAGATGTTACTCAAAATTCAACATACCCAATTTCTGCACGAGATCAAGAAACTTGGATTTATCAAATGCCTTCGTGAAAATATCAGCTTTCTGATCATTGGTGTTCACTGGAAGGACTTGTATATACTCTTTCTCATAAGCATCCCGAATGGCATGAACCCGCACATCGATGTGCTTTTTTTTAATGACAGATCGGGTTCTTGACGATTTTCAAACAAGCTTCATTGTCAATGAACATCGGAGTCTACTTCAGGTTGATACCATAATCCATTATTTGATGCTGTATCCAGAGGATTTGAGAGCAGCAACTGGAAGCAACGATATATTCAGCTTCTGCAGAAGAAATGGAGACTGATGTTTGTTTCTTGCATTGCCACGACACTAGACAGTGCCCCAAGAATTGAGATCCTCCTAACATGGATTTTCTGTCAAGCTGACATCTACCATGATCATTATAAGAGAAAGTCACAAAATCAAAGCTATTGACTTTTGGATACCAAAACCCTAACTTGGGAAGTAGCATAAGATTCTTTTAACTACAATTTCATGGGATTCCTTGGGATTCGTCTGATAAAGGGCATAATAGCAAACACAACGAACACGATGTCCGGACGGCTGGCAGTGAGATATAGGAGAGAACCTATCATTGAATGATAATGATGCCTATTAACAGGTTTTCCTTCTGGATCGGTAGAGATGGGAGTTTGAGCAGCAAAAGGTGTGGATCCTGCCTTAGAGTCAGTCATCTAAAACTTTTTAAGCATGTCTTGAACATACTTGGCTTGATGAATCAAGTTTCCGTCATGTGACTGCTTTACTTCCAATCCAAGAAAGAATGTGAGCTCACCTATTTTGCTCATTTCAAATTTGGCCATCATAACGTTCTCAATATCTCTGCACGGCTTCTCATTGGTCGACCCGAAGATGATGTCGTCTACAAAATCTGCACCAACATAATATCCTTTCCAATTTTCTTCTTGAATAAAGTCATATAAATCTCCCCACATTCAAAGCCATTCTATAGAAGATAAGATGATAGAGTATCATACCAAGCCCTCGGAGCCTGATGAAGTCCGTACAGAGCTTTGTCTAACTTGAGGACTCGACTCGGATAATCTGGATCTTCAAATCTCGAAGGCTAGCACACATAGACTTCCTCCTTGACCTTCCCATATAAGAATGCACTTTTAATGTCCATTTTATATACCTTAAAGTTCTTGAAACACGCATAATCCAGAAAAATCCTTATTGCTTCCAAACGAGCCACGAGAGCGAACACTTCCTCAAAATCAATTCCTTCTTCTCGTGTAAAGCCTTGCATAACCAACCTTGCTTTATTCTTGATTAAAACGTTTCTTTCACCAGTTTTGTTCCGGAAGACCCAATGAGTACCAATTAGATACTTATTCTTTGGAAGGTCAACCAGATTCCAGACTTTCAATTTCCTAAACTGAGTCAGCTCTTCCAGCATGACATATATCCTGCTCGAGTCCTTCAGGGCCATGGAGATATTCTTTGGAATATCATGTGAGAGAAAACAAGCACACAGGTTCGTGTTGTAGGGAGTTGAATAACTTATAGTACGAACACCTTCAGTGGTTGACCTAATCGTATTCTCCAATGGATGATTAGACAATGTTTTGAAAGATGGCCAATCAGCAACTTCAACTTAATCAGGAAGGTTCGTTAAATTTTCATTAGGAATAACCGGTCCATCATTATTATTAGAATCACTCTCAGAGTCGACAGAGGGTTTGTCAAGTCTTGGTTAACATTAGAATTTACAGTTGCTATGTCACCAGAACTGACATCACCAGAAGTATTTTCAGGAGTATTCTCAGCAGTCTTAGAGCGAGAAGAGGTTACTGTACTATTGATGGATACAGATAAAGGATCTGCAACAACATGTGTGATTTTTGTTGAAAAATGCATAAATTCATCTTCTGCATGAATGGATGAAAAGAATGATGGTTCAGCTGATGGGGATGGTTCAGGTACGAGTGGTGCAGGAGGTTTGAAATTGTTGAAGATAATATCTGCATCATAGAACCAGTAAGGACCAGTTCCAGTATTTGTAGTATTAGCTTCTTGCAAGTCAACATAATAAGATTCTTGCACGATCTTTGTCCTTTTGTTGTAAACACGGTAGGCTTTTTGAGATGATGAATATCCAATGAAATAACATTCATCACCGACTACTCCAAACTTTGCAAGATTCTTAGCTGTGTTCAAGAGTAAATGAACATCCAAATGCTCTAAAGAATTCAACCAGGGGCTTCCTTCCATGAAACAGCTCATAAGTAGTCTTGTTATGAGCCTTGACCACTAAAGCTCGATTCTATCATAATTTACAGTGTTAACTGCTTCAGCCCAAAAGATAATTGAAAGCTTTTAATCTATCAGCATCGTTCTAGCTGCCTCGATCAAAGTTCGGTTCTTTCTCTCAGCGACTCCGTTCTGCTGCGGAGTCCTGCAACACTAAATTATCGAGAAATTCCTTTGCTTTCGCAAAATTCATTCAAGACATGATTTTTAAACTCGGTGCCATTGTCACTTCCGATAGAAATAACCAAACGCTTGCAGATTTTCTCGATTTCGAGAATCAGACTCTTCAATACTTCAGAAGTTTCATCTTTAGTTGCTAAGAAATTAACCCAAGAATACCTGGAGAAATCATCTGTCACAACCAAACAATATGAATTTTTAGAGATGCTTTTAACACTAATGGGACCAAAAAGGTCCATATGAAGTAACTGAAGAGGAACATAAATGGAATTCACTGCTTTGGACTTATGTGACTTCTTGTGTTGTTTGCCTATAGCACATGCCATGCATTTTTCTGAAAAATTGAAGTCCTTAGAGGGCAAACCTCTCACAAGGTCTTGTTTGACCAAACGATTTATATTTTTAAAATTCACATGACCTAGTCGACGATGCCAGAGCAGTGATTCAGAATCAGATGCTTTCGATAACAAGCATGCAATAGAAGCTTTTATTTTCGGATCATTCAAATCAACGACATAGGTGTTGTTCATTCTTGGAGTCCTCAGCAGGATTAGATCTTCTGGAACAACGATTCTAGGTTTGAGAAAGAGACACTCAACATTGTTGAACAGTATGGAAAGTTGTTTATCACAGACTTGTGATACGCTCATCTGATTATAACAGAGTTTAGGAACGAGATTGACTTTCTCCAAAGTGAGAGTTCCATTGCATACAGTTCCTTGACCTGTGATCTTTCCTCCCTTTTCGTCACCAGAAAAGGCAACATATCCCCCATCGATTATCATGAAGTCAGTCAGCAGATCTTTTAGCCCGGTCATGTGACGAGAGAACCCGCTATCAACATACCATGTATTATCAATAGTCCTCCTGGGAAACCCCTGTCACATTTAAAAACAATTTATTGAGAAATCGAAACCCAAGTCTTTTTCAACTTTGGCAGAACATTAATTTTAGCATTTCTATCAGTTCTGGTTCTCCACCAACATGTTCCCTTTAGAAAATGATTTACATTTTGACAAATTTTGTCAATTTTGTGATAAAATGGATTATGATCTTGTTGGTGTCTATTAGTGTTTCCGACACTATGCATCCTAGTTCGTTCTAATTTGACCCAATTATTATGATAAGATGCACTACTGCATTGCCTAGCAGTATGACCGCCCTTCCCACAACTAAAACAATTAACATGCTTAAAGGGTTTTCTTTTATGTGGCGGTTGATAAGATGATGAGGATGATTGTTGCTGAACTGGCCCTTTGATTTGCTTTCTGCTTTTGCCTTTGATGAATCTCTCTTTCTTTTGATCAACATGAGTGGTTGATGATCCTTGATCAGATTCTTTGTCAGCATTTTTCATTTGTTTTGCTTCACCATCAGGTTCATTGTATGATTATGTGGATGTCTCAACAGATATGTCCGAATCATATGCACTTTCTTCACTATCTCTTGTATACAAATTGTCTAAGTCACTTGGACTTGTTGATGCTGGGGTGAAGACCGGAATTTCCTCTCTTACAAACCTTTCAAACTGGTTTCTTGACAAAGAATCATACGAATCATTAAACAAACATCATTCATATAAATAAATTTATTACAACTATTATGTTCATTACAATCGGAGTTAGAGTTAATTATCCTCAAACAAGATTTACTGCTGCTATCAACAGAGCCCGAATTACATAACTCTGGATTCTTGGAATTTAAATTTAAAAACGAAGATAAAACAGATTCTTGATTGCATTCCTTGTGGCCCAATCCAGCACCACAATCATCCCTAACATCATCATCCTGTCCTTTGAATCTTGCAGTATTTACATTAGTAGCAGAAACAAATAGTTTTGCAAGAACATTTTTAAGATGTGGAGACGAAATTGGGTCATATTGACCATGGGTGGGAGGGTGAAACAGTTTCCCCTCAAAGCCATTCGAATCCAAGTATCCAACCCTTTTTTCACAAAACCAGGAGTATTTTGACAATCTAACATGGTATCTTGTACCTTTTTTCGTACGTTCCATTTGTCAATAATAATTTGCAATTTAACAGTTTCACTTCTGGAAGAAGTTAGCTTTTCAGTCAAATTATTGATCAAAAATTCTATTCTTTAGACAAACTCTTTCAGGATTTGGATTTCTTGATTCGCTTTGTTCAAACTAACTTTGAGAGCAACCTCGCTCTTTTTGATTTGATTAAGGATAGCAAGAGCGTCATCCTTTTCACGAATAATGAGTTTATTTAATGTGCGATAGTGAACAATCATGCCAACACAATCAGAGGAACAGAGACGAGATTTTACCTTAGGTGGAATCAGCTCAGCAACAGTTTTCCTGCAGATGCATCCTTGATTAGAGCTTCCATCACCATTGGCTTGAGTTCCATCACTTGCACTCGTCGGAGAGTTAACTCGATCTGTTGAGCTGGAATTAGGGCAGTTATCCTTCTTCTCATCACTGACCTTCACTGCATCCATGAGCTTGATGTTGGCATTCTCTTTCATGCTTCTTTCAGTATCAATGATCTGACTCTCTATCCCTTGAATGGAAAACTGTCTAAGGAGAGTAGCCGGTCCAATAGAGTTAGTGTTCACGATTGCCTTTTTGAGCACCTCATTCTTTCCCTTTTCCACAAGACTTGCTTCCATACCGTGAACCACGAACTAAGTTGATGGAGTATTATCCATGAAAGCCTTGCATACTTCAACCCGAGCTTCCTCAATCTCATTGCTCCAATCAAAGTCATTTACAACCAGAGCATTTGCCGGTTCTTTTGCTTTCTCTATCTGTTCTTGACCATCAGTAATAGCAACAATGGTAGGAAGAGGCAAAGTATCGGTAATGGGATGGGGACATTCCCTCTTGAAGTGCCTGAGTTGCTTACAGTTGTAACATCTCAGCTTAGATATGTCGAACCCTGCAAACTTTCCACCAAGACGCTTCTTTCCTGTTCTATCCATGAATCTCTTAGCCCTTAGAGTTAACATAGCCATCTTCCATATCGTCAGGATCAACTTGAACATCTTCAATATGACTCACCCAGGCCTTCAATTCTCCCAAAATGAGAGCTTGATAACTGTTGACAAACAGACTGAACAAAGTCATATACTCACTTGATGGGTTTGGAACAACGGTAGTTTTCTGATTACTTTTGGATTTATTGCTAGACGAACTCTGCTGATTGGTAGATGGAGCGGAAACCATAGCAGGAATGACTCCAGATGAGCTAGCAGCACTTCTTGAGGAGGTTGGGGCTATAAAAGCTGCATTGGTAGGTGCCCTGGTTTTAGTGTACCCCATCTGATTCATTTGACGCTTTTCGATGTCCATTTCAAAGGAATTTAGGGTGTTTATCACATCAGATAGAGTGGATGCTTCATTTACATAATATCTTTTGATCAACATACATTGTATGCTCCACTCTTGAGGTAAAGAATCTAGCAGCTTCTTGATCAGATCAAAATTTCTAATGACAACCCCGGCTTTCTTCAGTTTGCTGGAAGTTTCCATGAACCTGGAGATATGTTTAGACAGACCTTCTCCTTTGATACTCCCGAAGGTATCGTACTGTTTTTGGAGCATATCTTTCTTTCCTTCTTTCAAGTCAGAATTTCCCTCATAGAATTCACACAATGCTTGCCACATAGTTTGAGCGGTCTTGTACTCCTTAAACATGCTCATAATATATCAGCTACAAGAGCCATGTTAATGGCACCAAAGGCTTTGTAATCAATTAAAATTAGAAGTTTATCATTCTCAGTATAAGACGCGGGATCAGTTTGAGATTGAACATCGTCCTCTCCGGTGGTCATTGGATAGTGTCGACCATTAGTGGTCGAGATCCACCGACCGAAGTCAGTCACGTAAAAGTACGCCTTCATGCGGTTCTTCCAGTTAGGGAAATCATCGGTGGATAGGAGCTTGGGAAGTCTAGACATGGAGCCGGTCTCCAAATCAGCTTGGGTGATAGATGTAACCTCCATCTAGAAAGAAACAGGCTTAAACAAAAACAAGGAATGAGAAAAACAGAGAGTCGGCTAGGGTCAAGAAAGACAGTCGGCTCGTGAGAGTCGGCCGGAGAAAACAGACAATCGGTACTACCACTAGGTGATCAAAAACAATCTCACTCAGAGTGTCGGCACAGAAGAGTTGGTACCTCACACTAGTAAGTCGTAAACTTGCGTTTACTGAGAGAATCAACGAGAATAACTGACAGTCGGCCAGGAAAACCGGCCAAGACAAGCGATAATCGGCTGGAACAGTTGATCACCAAACACAACAGACGCTCAAGCAAGAGAGTCGACTTAGACAATCGGCTCAAGAACATCAACAAACTCTTTTTCACAAAATAACACCAAATCAATCACTGAATGCTCAGATCTAAATGAAAATGACAATTAGATCTGTCAAACTCTTCACAAACAAGTTTCTGAGTGAATTTCAATGTCAATTTCTGAACTTGATACAAATCAAACCAGAAATCAAAGAAACTCAAATATCAATAAAAACCCTAAAAACTCACAAAAATCACTAAAATCAAGAGCACGGAAGGCTCTAATACCAAATTGTAGGTCGTGAAGATAGGGTCACTGTGCTAGAATGATTCTAGTCAGGAAACAACCAACAAATCAGCGATGATAATGAGAAACACAAAATGAAGAGCAACACAAACAAGAACATAAATTGCTCGATTCTATTATACCACAATGAAACGATTACAAATCAGCACCTGGATTACAAAGATAACAATCAAAACCTCCTACCGGCTCTCTAAATGGCTATAATAACGACGTGTGATGCAACAGCTAATTAACTAGGTTTTTGGTCATCTATTTATAAGAAATATAGAAAGAGTCGCCATGCTGATTGCCGACTCTCAGAGAGTCGACTGGACATCGACATATCGACTCTCGAGAGTCGCTAGCGACTCTTGACCAAAAACCTAGATAACAAAATATTTCATTCTAGCCCCTATAGTTATCAGGAATGCAATGGTTTTTCAGGTTCCAACAATGTCTATAGCACTATTTCTATGGTTTTGTGGGATTAAAACCTGGTTTGGATTAATAGTTGTTCTAGCACTTCATACGTTGTTTTGTTCTTAATCATAAATCATAAAAATAGTTTTCATAAGTAAAATCAATCCTATTTGTCATTCCAACTTAGATGATTCAAGTGTAAATGGTTATCTCTTAATTCTGATTTCTCAAAGCTTTCTAAATTCATAAATTTTGTCGTGTCTACAACCATTAGTTTGTTAATCAAATCTCTTTTTCACTACTTAGATATTGATAGAGGATTTAGTATCGGGAGCCAACATGTCCAGGGATTGATATCCGGTTCTTACCATCTACTGTACCATGTTGCAATATATATACTTACCTATACGTGTGTAGTTTAGTTTATTAGTGATTACCATTTAAAACTAAACACGTGCAAGCAAACTGTTAATTAATTTTATGTTACTAATTGCACACGTCAAGTTTTTGGTGTCGTTGACAGGGATACAGTGATTCTAAAAACCATCCAAGTCAGTAGTTTAACCATTTTTTATTATTTGTTTTAATTCAAAGTGCTTGTGTCATACGTGTTATTTGTGCTTTAGGGATAGTTGCTTTAGTGCCTTTTACGGTTCGTGTATGCCTAGGTCATCTTCAGGAAACTTTTCACTGCTATTTGCTTAACCCAAGCGCGAGTTTCACAAGTGTCAGATGGAGAACAGTGAAGCAGAGATCCTTGCAAGTCATCAAAAAGAAGAAGGAATACAAATGGCAGCACCAGGAGGAGACCAGAGGACGATTTCCGACTACGCAAAGCCATCACTATATGGGGCACGTCCAAGCGTTACAAGACCAATTTTGGAGGCGAACAACTTTTCAATCCCTCCCCAAATCATTCAAATGATTCAAAACACCTGTGAATTCGATGGTCTTACCGATAAAGATCCGAATGCTCATGTCACATACTTCTTAGAGGTGTGTGACACTTTCGGAATCACTGGTGTTACTAAAGAAGCAGTCAAGCTGACACTGTTTCTGTTTTCTCTATGGGAAAAGCCAGAGCGTGGCTAAGTTCCTTACTAGCCGGATCCATTACTACATGGGCCAACATGGCTGAGAAATTTATGCTAAAATACTTTTCTACCGTCAAGAACTACTCAATACTGAAACGAGATCCAATCTTTCATCCAAGAAGACGGAGAAACAATTTATGAAGCATTGTAGAGATTCAAGGAGTTGCTAAGGAAATGTCCTCATCACGGACTAGAACTTTGGCTACAAGTAAAAACATTTTATAATGGTTGTTGGATATTGGATGTCCGATCATCGATAATATCAACTTACTATTGAGGTACGATCTAAAGAGTTACACTTTGGACAACAAGCAATTAATAATGTTTAGTCGTAGACGTTATAGTTCACGAAATGCGGATTTATAATTAGGTGGATAAATATTTAGCGAAATATTTAAACTGTTAATTCGGCGATTAATTATTTAGAGAAATAATTAAAAGACGAAAGTTTGAACATTTAAGAGATAAACGTTAATCAGTTGGGATTTACTAATTATTTGTAATTAGTAAAGCGCGAGTTTTAAAAGTAATTAACAGTTAATTACAAGGGGAATAACAGTTAATTTCCAAGGGGTCTAGTTTGTATTTATTTTGATTATAAATATACCCTTAACTCAAAACCCTAATACTAGTTCTTGGCCTCCCTCCTTTTTGCGCAAGAACCCAAGCCGTCGACCCCCCCCCCCCACGTCGTCGTTAGACGCCGCCGGCCACCACTAGCGCCGCCGTGAGCCGTCGATCGCCGCCACAACGGCCGTTGGTTTTCCTCCGCTGGTTCCGAGTGTGAACCGTGTTCTTTTCTTGATCCGTTTCGCGTAAACCATGACACCGGTTTGTTGGTTGCGGGTTTCGTGAACAAGTCACTAGCGAGACGTTTGTTGTTTCGAAGTGTGAATCTTTCGGGAATTGTCAAAGGTATAATCTTTTACCCGCTATGGTTGATTTATAATTATTGTCTTTATGAGTGTAATTAGATCACTGACGCTTTCAATAATGCAAATCTGATTTGTTAATTAGTTTGATTAATAAAAATTGTTTTAAAAGTTAAAATCGATACATGGATTCCCAACAGTGGTATCAGAACGACCTTTACGCGCGTTTACAAATAATTGTTTTTATTCGATGTTATGTTTTATTTGTCAAAACTTTTGTTTGACAAAAAGATCGGACCTTTTTCGTTGATGGTTGATTTAGTTGTTAAATGGATCACTAGTGTCCCGTCGTTGTTTATTTTGGTTTTTGTAATCTTTGTATTTTTTACGGGCTATTTGGAACCCATGTAATAGTTAGGCTTATTTTGTTTATTATTTATTGTAAATGTAAATATATTGTAAATCGAACGAGTCGGAGATTGAAGACCAAAGATAGAGACGACCGGGACACGAAGTTGGAGATCTTGGAGTAAGTGGGAGATAACAACATTATTTGTTTTGTTTGTCCCTTAGACTGGTTCAGTTTTCGTTTGATGGCTCGAACGAAACCGAACAACATTTCTACTGGCTCGATTTATTTGTTTGTGATTGTTGACATTATTTAGGATAATAATTAAACCGCAAAACTTTTATAAAACGTTTGGACACAATCATAAAACGACGACAAAATTAAAATGGTCAAAGATTTCTCGTACAAGTAATTTAAATAAAAGGTGTTTTAAATTAAAATTGTTTTATTTAAAACTAATTTAAATTAATTAAGGAGTTAATTAGTTTAAAACTTGGTTCGCGATTAACGACCAATTTAGATTAAATAGGTATTTAAAATTGGATCCTGTCGAGAGTTGAAAGGCGTTTCAATTGATCATCAACTAAAACGGTAAAACTGGTTTTACTAAATTGCACGACTTAACTCATGTTTCTAGTCGTCCAAAATGTTTTTTACCCTTATACGGTAACTTAAAACATTAAAGTAAATCCCAAATTTAAATCGATATTTCTGCGCCACCCTAAATTGTGACACTTCAACTGATCTATCTGAACCCCAGTGTTAGTGATTACCCTGCATCTGAGCCTACGGTTTCAGTTGAAAGTAGAGCCGCGATTCCTGAGTCAATTAGGCCGGTTCTACAGTCACAGTTGAAGGGAAAATATCACTTAAGGTCGTATTGAGTAGGCGTAGTTGGGGGAAACATATCGAAGCTTGACATTACTCGTCTTGCCCCCCAAACCGAGAATTGGGTAGTTGACACAACTAGTAAATTGTTACCTACCTACATAGCCATGCTAGTGAAGAGTGCTCAGCCATTCACTGAGCAATGGTGAACCGGGATCTCATTCCTAATTATATACTTTTGCAATTCGGTCATAAATTTAATTAGGATGCTGAGCATGAAAATACTATGACTTTATTTTTGAACTTTGTAGATGTCTAACGATATCCATTCCTACTCCTTATTTGCACTTAAGTATATGTTGTAGGTCCCGGGAGCCTCGTCGCGCAGCGGACATACACGGACCTGTTCTGTGATTTGTGTCGGAACCAAGAAACGAGACAGAGAAACACGAACAAAGACAAAAGATAATGAAACGACATGTAATCCATAACATAGAAGTCATCCCGTATTACAGACTACATACTGAAGGAGCACACATCTCTCATCTAAGCTCACGGTCCAGGGGTCGGGAGAGCTCGTCCCGACCCGGACACCTCTCAACCTAGTTCCAGAGTTCCACCTACAAATGAAGACAAGTCTTCTATTTATAGGGGAAGGAACATTACATGCGTACTTGTCTAAGTACGCAGGGTTTGGTCATGCGTACTTACTAAGTACGCAAGACCAAACTGGTGAACAAGCTAAGTACGCAGGAACACCCTCTTGCGTACTAGCCTAGTACACCGATACATAGAATTTAATCTGTAGTTACAAAAACATGCTTCTACAAACTCCCTCTTAACTATAGCATCAAATTCTATCTATCACTAACACTGATAATCATCAGTTTACAAAGAATATCCTAACAGACTCCCTCTAAACTAATGACATCAAGTGTCTTCTGGTGAGACTTGATCTTCTGGCATTCCACTTGAGATCTTCAAATCTTCAAACTTCAGTCTTCAGTTGCCGAGTGATACACACGACTCCCTCATAACTGTAGCTTTCATTGTAGACCAAACCAAGTGCTTCAATAAGAACCAACTAACCCAACACAACTCATTGTAGTTCATCCTCTCAGTAGTAGCTTGCTCCACTCTGACTTAGAACTCTGAGTCTGACAATGTCTTCTTAACCATGTAACAATAGTAGACTAAGACAACTCAAAATCAGTTGGCATATGATAGAGAGTTTGAATTTCCAATAACATGCATCAAACTAATCAGCTCCCATAGGAATTCCAGTAAGATAAACTTTAGTCTTCACACCATATGTGTCCAACTCTATCCTGTATCTTAACGAGTCAACCAAATTCTCGAAGATATTCATTTCCAATTTCCCCTTTCAGTTTAAGCTCCATCTGACTAGACGAGAAACAAGGGTATGTTTCATATCCCATCGGCCAATGATAAAAGGTTCCATCTTCAACTAATAATCCAATGGATATCCAGCTTCATCCTGAAAACACTTGATAGAATCAAACACAAAATCATGCTCAGCAGTGATCACCTTATATCCAAAGTCCGACATTCTTCATCTAGATCTTCATTCCTGGTTCACACCTCCTAATCTGTATATGTTTACCGCGGTGAAGTTCCATAACTAGGTTGTCTATCTGGATTCCGCCCAGATCCCAAATGAGAAATCTCATCATAATTGAATCACATCAAATCTTAAACACATGCTTGACCAATGACCACGAAAAATATAGTTTACACGAGAAATCACAGTTGATGATACGTCCTCCCTATTTCTCTGTAAACTATGACCAGCTTCATCATCACTTCACTCAAATCCTCAAAAAGCACAACTAGCCAACTCTAGGATTTTATTCTTTTATTTCTTTGCAAAGAACCAAAGCAGCAAATCCTTGGGTTCAAGTTGTTCCAGTATTCATCCCCTATTAAAGAAGTATCCAGGATACTCTAGCCTACATATTCAAGTTTGAATACCTAAACAAGATGATTCTTTTTCCAAAAGACCCAAAGCAGCCACATCTTCACAAATAGAACGAGACCTTTAGCCAATGACGACCCAATTGCTCCCATTAGTTCAGCATTCATACCCTATTAAATAAGTATCACGGATACTCGTAGCCTACATTTTCAGGTATGGACACTTAAACAATGTATGACAAGTGGTATCATCCAACAAAAATCTTGTCCGTGTTTCGCCAAGCCACATCGTATACAAATTATTGTCCGGAAAAACTAAAATTACTATCTTCTCAAAAATGGGCCGAAACACGCGCATAAATGATCCCTAAAAATTTTGGCGAAGAAATTTTTCCCCGCCTACATATGCTTTATCAGAACATGCTCCATGGAGGAAACTTCTCGGAGTGGTTCCGTAACTTAAGAAATGTTCTTAAAGATGAAGGAAGATCATATGTTCTATAAATTCCATTTCCCTTGGTTCCACCGACTAGCGGCTCCAAAGAGCTTTGGAGACGACTTGTTGAAGATTCAAATGAAGTTCATTTGTAATGCTGTCAACTATGTCCGATGATCTTCGTCGTGAGGTAGAGTACTATCACGCCTATGATATGGTTTGCGAGATAAAGAATAGGTATCATCAAACTCACGATGAGCATTTTAAAGTGCTTAAATCACTATCAAGTGGCATGAAAAATGGAACAGGGATTAGCTCACATTTTTCTAAAATGATGAGCCGCATCGACAGGCTAAAAGAACTTGGTTCTCCAATCAACCAAGATATGGCTATAGACTTCATTCTGATGTCTTTGCCCATTGAATATGAAGAGTTCATAAATTACTACAAAAGGGGTGTAATTGGAGGGACTTTATTCGAGTTGTGAGAGTCGCTTTTGACCGCCGAAATGACAATGGGATACATGAAAACTTTGTATTCCAAACCGAGAAAGCGAGGCAAGAAAAAAGATTTAATCTGAGATGGTGACGTCTGTCATCATTGTGGTGAGACTGGGCATTGGAAGAGAACTTACCCAAATTACCTTGCTAAGAAGGTCAAGGCTTCAGAAGTTGTCACTTCAGGTATATTCGTTATTGAGATCTTCTTTTTGTCTAGCAAATCTTGTGTGTTTGATACTTGATGTGGTTTTCATATTTGTAATGATTTGCAGGGATTAAGGAAGGTTAAGAAACTGAAGCAAGGCGACTTGGAGCTCCATGTTGGTAATGGACAAAGAGTCGCGGTGAAGGTTGTAGGAGAATATGGTCTTTTACTTCCTAGTTGTGTTGAACTTATTTTGAACAATGTTTGCTACATACCTAGTTTATCTGGGAATATTGTTTAGGTTTCTGCTTTACGTGAACAAGGATTTGAATGTGCTTTTAATAGTGATTTTATTTATGCATATTTGAATGGTTTGTTTTATTTTACTACAAAGCCTCATGATGGAATCTATGAGATAGAAGTCCATAACAATAACGCATTATACAATATCTCCTCTAAACGTACGAAATTGGATTTCAATGATACGTATCTATGGCATTGTCGACTAGGACACATAAACAAGAATCGCATGAAAAATTTCCAAACCGCAGGAATTTTGAATTCCACCGGTCAAGAGTCTTTTGATGAATGTGAATCTTGTTTAAGTGGTAAGTTGACCAAAGCTCCTTTTTCTGGTATTGGTCAAAGAACTAAGGATCTGTTAGGACTCATACATACTGATGTGTGTGGCCCATTCAGAACAATGTCTAGGAATGGAGAGAGATACTTCATCACATTTACTGATGACTTCAGTAGATATGGTTATGTTTATCTTATGACACATAAACATGAAACGTTTGAAATGTTCAAACAATACCAGAACGAAGAACATAATCAGTTGTATAAGATGATTAAGATGCTTCGATCAGATCGAGGTGGAGAATATCTTAGTCTTGAGTTTGACGAACATATAAAGAAATGTGGGAACATTTCACAACTTACTCCACCTGGAATGCCACAACTTAATGGTGTGTCTGAGAGGAGAAATCGAACTCTATTAGACATGGTTCGATCTATGATGTGTTGTACAAACCTCTCACACTCCTTCTGGAGTTTTGCTCTTAAGACTGCCACAAGAATCATTAATCTAGCTCCAACAAAGAAGGTGGAAAAAACGACGTATGTGATATGGCATGGGGAGAAACCAAAGTGTCCTACCTTAGTGTCTGGGGATTTAACGCTTATGTTACTAGTGAATCTACGGATAAACTGGATCCCCGTGGCGATAAAGTTGTTTTCGTCGGATTCCCTATAACAATTGGTTACTACTTCTACAATCCTACTGAAAACTGGGTTATCATAAAACGCAGAGCTACATTCTTAGAGAAGGAACTGTTTGCACAAGGGATTGGAGAAAACCATGTGGATCTAGAAGAAGTCCGAGAACCATAAGTAACCGAACCTCAAGTTAAAACTGCCAATCAACATGAGTGTAGGATCGATGTTTTACAAGATGGTTCTGTTTAATTGAGATTGGCGAAAATAATAACAACTATGCTAAGTAACAAGAAACAATGAGAATACTGATAAATGCAAATGTATTACTCTTCAAAGTTTACAAGTTACAGAGAAAACTTTAAGCAAGCATACTTACAACAAAAGAGAAATAATACATATAAAGGAACTTAGAATCAAGACAGACCCTTGATTCTAAGGATCAGATCAAACATAAGCCGTTGATCTTGAACTGATGAGAAGCTACACTACTATTGGTTTACAATATAGAGACAAGTAGCAAAAAGACAACTGTAGTGAAAAGACTTCTGCAATGAAAAGACAACAAAACCAAGGTCTTCTCAGTAATCATTGCAGGACATAGCAGAAAAGGAGCATTGTCTTTTTTCATCTGCACGAATAACATTCCTTCTGCTGATAGGTGTGTCTGTTTTGCAGAAGAGATGTCAATAGTAAAGTCAAGGCTCCGGATGATTTGCCTATCAGCAGCATCAATGTTTGATGTTGCTGAGAAGCCTATCAAAAGCAACCTTTGAATTTATGCAGATAAGCCCTATCTGCAGCATAGTTGTTGATCATCAACAAAGAGTAACTATCCGCAGCATAAACACTTATCCGCAACAAGTTCATCAGTGTGAAAATTGTGGAGTCCGCAGCATTTACACTTAGAGAATTTTGTAGTCATCTGTCTTTATCTCTACAAACTCCCCCTAGACTGATGCTACCAAAACTCTTTAGTGCCTTTGTTCCTGAAGCATATGCATGTTAAGAAGAATCCTTGCAGTCTCATAGCCTCTTGGATCCTTGCTGTGATTGTCAAAGGGAATTTCAGACAAAGACTTAATGTCCCTGCTTGGCATGCTGAAGATAGCCTTGCTGGAACACCTCATCTTGTATCCTTTGACATCTTCCAGTGTGTATTCATCTTTGGCAGCATTGTAGGACCATTTGACAAGAGGAAAGTGGGATTGGAGAGGTTTTGCATCAATGACAACATTTTTGCTAGGATTGAAGTAATGTTTTATTATTAGCAAGAGATGCCTCCCACTTTAATTGTCAGACTTATGAGCTTCACCCAACTCCAAAATTTGTAGAAATATAGACTGATGGCTACAAAATTCTCTAAGTACAAATGCTATTGATCTCAAAGATTGCTGCGGATCAACAAAGTTGCAGCTGATAGGCTTTATCCGCTGCTGACCAAAGCTGCAGCTGATAAGTCTTATCAGCTGCTGATCAAAGTTGCAGCTGATAGGCCTTATCTGCTGCTGACCAAAGTTGCAGCTGATAGGCCTTATCTGCTGCTGACCAAAGTTACAGCTGACAGGCCTTATCCAATGAAGATCAAAGTTACAGCTGATAGCCTTTTCACTGAAAATCAAACGTTGTAGCTGACTGTTCTTGATAAAGCAACCAATACCACTGACAACTTTCTGCTGTTAAACTGACACACTCCACGCAGAAAGAATGTCATTGGCACAAGACAATAAAAGACAACGAAGCTTTCCTTTTGAGTATTCAAGCAATGATGCAGAGAAGACGTTTGAATAAAGTTAACCTTTGTAGTTATTATTATTATCTGTATATGTAGAATAGCTTCAATACAAGATCAACGATCAATGTTAGATCTGATCCTTATAATCAAGGGTCTGTCTTGATTCTATGTTACTATATAAGTAGTACTTAGATTCATTGTAAAAGTGCTTTTTGCTTAAGAGTTTTCTCTGTAATCTTGTAACACTTGAAGCTTAATACAAATTGCATTTATCAGTATTCTTCTTGTCTACTTGTTTACTTTTCTTAAGTTGTGATTGTTTTCGCCAATCTCAACTGGAATAGAACCATCTTGTATTTACCGATCCAACAAGTGGTATCAGAGCTGGGGCTCACAGATTAAACAAACTCACATTTGTTTAATCATTCTCTGGTTCTATTCTTATCTATCTCTTTGCTAAAGTCACTCATTGTCTAAAACTCAAAATGGCACAAAACAATGGATTTGAAGACATTGGAAGCATCTCCAGACCACCAAGACTGGTGTCTGGAAAAGACTATGATATGTTGAAGAACAGGATGGAAAGTTTCTTCTGCTATCAAGAATATGGGATGTGGAAATCCATTAAAAATGGACCATACATACCCATGGTGGCCTTAGCTGATTCTGGAGGTACACTGGTTCCCAAAGAATCCTCCAAGTACTCTGATGAAGACATCAAGAAAATGGAGGTAGACTTCAAAGCCTTGGGAGCCATTCAAATGTGCTTACCAAATGAAGTTTTTCACAACTTCAGAGGTTACAAAACTGCTAAGGAGCTATGGGAGGCTCTTGAGAAGATGTTTGTTGGCTCAAAGGAAGTCAAAGAAACAAAACGGACATCCTGAAGCAGTGTACGAAAACTTCGTCTGGAAGGAAGGTGAGTCCCTAACTATTTTATATAACAGATTTACTTATCTTGTAGGTGAGCTGCAGTGCTCAAAGGTGAAGCTGGAGAATGAAGATATTCTCAAAAAGTTCATCAGGTCTTTACCTAGCTGTTGGACACTCTACACAGTGTCCATTAGAAGAACTGAGAATCTGAAGACTCTCCAAATGACTGAGTTATTCGGTATGCTGAAAACCTATGAGCTAGAGATGATTCAGGCAAAACAACGAAGCTCAAGCTATCAAAATGCCTCAACATCCACCACCACCTCTGCCATCCACTCTGACCACTCAGGTCCTAGTTCTAGCAACTACTATCCTCCCACTGTCACCCATCCACAAACTCCAACCTCTCAAACAAACACCTCACCATTTCTCCTAGAAGCTCATCCTCAAACCTCAACCTTTGCTGCTTTTGTTTAGGAAAACTCATGCAACATGTCCTTTATCAAGGAGGATCTGGAATGCTTCCTTCCAGATGACTTAGAAGAAATGGACATACAACACTCGTATGCCATGCTCTCTATAAGAGTAAAAAGGTTTACTCTAGAACCGGAAGACCCATTCCAAGCAACAACTCCAACACCAGAGTTGGATTGGATAAAAGCAAACTAAGATGTTACAACTGTAACCAACTGGGTCACTTTGCTAGAGAATGCAAGGTACCAAGAGCCAATCCAGCTACTCCTCAATCAAGACAAGCTCACCAAGCCCAACCCAGACAATAACAGCAACAAGCTACTCCTCCAGTTCAAACTGCAGCTTGTGCAACTATTGGAACTTCTGACTTCGACTGGATCTGCCTCCCAACAACCAAGCTCTTATGACAGACACAACTGAGATACCGCCTCAAGTATATGAACATCTCTGTTCCCAAGCTTGTATTGATAAGGTGTTAGGCTACAGAAAGCATAATCAAAACCTTATAGATCAAAATGAAGAGTTTCATCAAATGAAATCTGAATTCATAAAGGTTGAAAACAGTTATAAAGAAAAAATTAACTGCCTAAAGAAAGATATTTCATTACTAAAACATGAACAAAGCAATCTTGAAACTCAGATTGATGATCTACGGGCTAGATTAAAAGCTACCAGAGCAGAATTGGCAGAACAAAAAGTTCATGTTGATAAATTTGCATCTAAAAAGCTACAAAGACTTTTAGATGCTCAAATTCATGAAAAGGTAAAAACTGGTCTGGGGTATCATGGTGAACAATACCAAGTCGTTGCACCTCCTGCTGACTACGTTGTCATCCATGAACCAAGCTTCAATCTCTCAAACCTTGAAACGGCCAACCGAGATCTTGATCCCTCAAGGCATGAACCGTTGGTACAAGAGTGCACTACCTCGTCAGATTCTGAGTCAACTTGTTCAGAGTCCACTAAAGCTGAGGAGGCCTTATCAACAACTCAAGTACCAGCACCGCCTGTCTTGGAAGTCATTCAAACAAGTGCTCCTGTTCCTTTCATTCCCTCAGTACAAGTACCAGCTTCAGTACAAGTACCAGCTGCTCCAGTTCCTATGCCTTTCAGCCAAATCAAAATCAGCTATCCTCCAGAAGGAAGAAAGTTAACTGTTGAAAAGGGACAGTCCTCAACTTCTATCAACTCTAAGCCTCAAAGGAAGGTGTTTGACATATGTCATGCTCCTGGAGAAAGAGTTCCATATGTTCAAAAGACATTGGAAGAAGCTCCTTTTGAGCACAACAAAGCTCACCCTTGGAACTTCAAAGACCTTTTCAAAAGAAAGGATTATGTTTATCTTTCAAGGGACAAACTGGCTAAATCATGCTTTGTCTGTGGCAAATACAATCACACTGCCAGCAACTGCTTCTACTACCTTTAGCAGTAGAGGAATCAGCAACAAAGATTTCAAAAACCACATGCTTTTGAGAAAACAAACAAAAGCAAACAGGTTAGAAGCTTTGAAGCAAAGGCAACTCAATTCCAAAACTCTCCTTCTCCACCAAGGAAGCAGCTGCAAAAATCTCAACAAACTTGCATCATCTGTGGTGAATTAGACCACTTTGCTGCAAATTGTCAATTTAACCCTTTCAACCAGATCCTTCATCAAGCCCCTCAAAGATAAAAGGTAAAGAAGGATCAACATACATCGGTTGTTAAACCATCAACAACCAGAAAAAGTGTTGGTAATCAAGTGAAGCACAAGCAACCTAAAGACAAGCCTTAGCAGCAACCAAATCTGCTGCTGCTCAAGCAAAACCATCAGCAGCAACAATATCTGCTGCTGATAAGCTTAAGTCAGCAGCAACAAAATCTGCTGCTGAGAAGCCAAAGCTATCAGCAGCAACAAATCCTGCTGCTGATAAGCTAAAGTCCCCAGCAACAAAATCTGTTGCTGTTAAAGAACATCCATCAGCAGCCAAAGCAAAATCAACTGCTGACAGAGAAAAGAGAACTGGAAGACCATCTCCTCAACAATGGAAAGCAAAGATCCCAGTTTCTATCACTCCAAGAATCATCTTGGCTCTGCTGAATGCACACATGATGAATCTAACATCCTAAGAACCCTTTTCTTCAAGGATGCAAGCTCTTGGACTCCTCCCACAAACTAGATCTCTATCATGTGCAGGGACAGCCAGGTCACAAGAATAACACTTGGGTGGTAGACAGTGGTTGTTCTAGGCACATGACAGGCAACAGATCCATCCTCTCCAACTTCAGACACTTCAATGGATGATATGTTTCCTTTGGAAGTGACTCAAAGGGAGGATCCATTACTGGACAAGGAACTGTGTCCAACGAAAGAATGAGCATTGATAAAGTCAACTATGTCAAAGAATTGGACTTCAATATCATGAGTGTTTCCCAGGTCTGTGATCAAAAGCATTGGATGCTCTTCACAGATAAAGAATGCTTTGTACTGTCTCCAGGCTTATCCAAACCTCCTCCAGAAAAGATTTTATTAACTGCTCAGAGAAAAGAAAATCTCTATGTACTGGACATGAATGAAGTCACTCCATCTGGGAGTGTTTCCTGTTTTCTGTCAAAAGCCTCAGTTGATGAATCAGCTCTCTAGCACAGGAGATTAAGTCATGTTAATATCAAAACTATTAACAAACCGGTGAAGGATAATCTTGTCAGAGTGCTTCCTGACAAAGAATTCCAGCTAGAAGACTACTGCAATGCTTGCTTAAAGGGGAAGCAACACAAGAGTTCTAACAAGCCCAAGACCTTGAATACAAATGATACTCCACTACAGCTGCTGCATATGGATCTCTTTGGTCCTACAAATGTCACGTCAATAGGCAAGAAGTCATACTGTCTGGTGTTAACTGATGACTACACCAGATTCTCATGGGTATACTTCTTGAGAACTAAAGATGAAACTGCTGAAATTCTCAAATCCTACATTCTTAGGGTAGAGAATCAAAGCAATCAAAAGGTGAAGATCATAAGGTGTGATCAGGGCACAGAGTTCAAGAACCACACTTTGAACTGTTTCTGTGAAACCAAGGGGATAGAAAGACAATACAGTGCTCTAAGAACTCCTCAACAAAATGGAGTTGCTGAAAGGAGAAACAGAACTCTAATTGAGTCAGCAAGATCTATGTTGGCTGACTCAAAACTGCCTCTCACATTCTAGGCAGAAGCAGTTAGCACAGCCTGCTATGTGTAAAATAGAGTTCTCATTGTCAAGCCCTTCAACAAGACACCTTATGAACTTTGGTTTCAAAGAGTTCCCTACATTGGGTTTCTAAAGCCTTTTGGGTGTCCATGCACCATTCTCATCACACATGGAGTTCTTCTTAAGTTTGGTGCCAAATCTGATGAAGGATATTTTGTGGGCTAGTCCTCTCAATCAAAGGCCTACAGAGTATTCAATTCAAGAACAAGAATTATGGAAGAATAAGCAAATGTGGAATGTAGAGAACACAATGTCTGTGAGTAGAGAAAAGGCCAAAACTGGCTCTTTGACATAGACTCTTTCTCCCAAATATTTGAGCCTCTCATCTTCTCAAATATGGAGTCTACCTCTACACAAACACCTGTCTCCACTTCATCCACTGACTACAGACCGGATTTTCCCAAATCTTCTATCAGTTTGAGAAGACCATCCATTGATCCTCCATCAGTTGTGGAAGCAATTGAAGTAAGTGAAGCCGGAACAAGACTCTCCAATGTCACCAGCAGCAGCCTGTCTGAAACTGAAAATTTAGATGAAGACTCTTCGGTAAATGCTGTAGATGCTGTTGATGCTATTGCTGAAAATATTGATGTGACTACTGATGTTGAAGACTCTTCCACCATGAATGAAGAGACCCCTGATCAAAATCAAAGCAATCTGGAGCAAGGGATACAGCCGGAGGTGGTACCAGCACAGAGGATCCACAAAGAACATCCTCAAGAAAATATTACTGGCCAAGTCCACCAAGGAGTTTTCACAAGAAGCAAATCTCATGAGGCCAATATATGCTTGTTTTCATGTTTTCTATCTCAGGTGGAACCCAAGAAGATAGATGAAGCACTGAAACACAACAGCTGGATTGAGGCAATGCAGGAAGAGTTGCTGCAATTCAAGAGGAAGGATGTCTAGAAACTTATTGATCTTCCACAAGGTCAATATTCTATTGGCACACGATGGGTTTTTAGGAACAAGCAAGATGAGAGAGGCATTATAGTCAAGAACAAAGCCAGACTTGTAGCTCAAGGCTACACTCAGGAAGAAGGAATTGACTATGATGAAGTCTTTGCTCCTGTTACCAGGCTGGAGGCCATCAGAATCTTCCTGGCATATGTTGCATCCAAGAATTTCACTGTTTATCAAATGGATGTAAAGAGTGCCTTTCTGTATGGGAAAATTGGTGAGGAAGTATACGTCAAACAGCCTCTAGGCTTTGTAGATCATGCACATCCTACTCAAGTGTTCAAACTAGACAAAGCTCTGTATGGCTTACATCAAGCACCAAGAGCCTGGTATGAAACTTTGTCAGGATATCTACTAAGCAACAACTTCAGAAGAGGTGCTATTGACCAGACCTTTTTTTATCAAAGATGAAGGGGGAGAAATCTTACTAGTTCAAATCTATGTTGATGATATCATCTTTGGATCAACAAGGAAAAAGCTGTGCAAAGACTTTGAGATTCTGATGCACTCAAAGTTTGAAATGAGTTCAATGGGTGAACTTCTTTTTGGGTCTACAAGTCAAACAAGTCCCAAATGGAATCTTCATCAACCAATCCAAATATGTAAAGAGCATTTTGGAAAGATTCAAGATGGCTGACTACTCTGCTGCAAGAACCCCTATGCAAGTGCATCATCAGCTGACTCCAGACAAAGATGGCCAAGACACTGATCAACATCAGTACCGTGCAATGATAGGGTCTCTCATGTATCTCACTGCCTCAAGGCCAGATATCATGTTTGCAGTATGTCTCTATGCAAGATTTCAAGCAGCTCCAAAGGTTTCACATCTTCAAGCTGTCAAGAGAATTATTAGATACCTAAAGGGAGCCCCAAGACTTGGGCTTTGGTACTCTAAATATGACAAGTTCAATCTGTATGCATACACTGACAGTGATTATGGGGGATGCAACTTGGACAAAAAGTCCACATCAGGGGGATGTCAGTTTCTGGGAGGGAGACTGATTTCATGGCAGTGCAAGAAGCAAACATGTGTTTCAACTTCTACAGCTGAAGCAGAATACATTGCAGCTTCAAGTTGCTGTGCACAAGTCATCTGGATACAAAATCAAATGATGGATTATGGGATGACTTTCATGGCAACCCCAATTCACATTGACAACATGAGTGCTATATCAATCACAAAAAATCCGGTGCAGCACTCCAAGACAAAGCACATTGACATCATGTATCATTTCATAAGAGATCAAGCTGAGAAAAAGAGAATTATTTTAACCAAAGTTCATACCAATGAGCAATATGTTGATTTGTTTACAAAACCTTTTGATGAAGCTAGATTTAGATATTTAGTTGAATCCATTGGTATGATGAACTTTGATTAAAATCTATCTCTAAAATTCTGTTTTAAAATGTGTTTTGTCTTTTGTTGTAAATAAAAGTTATGAGTCAGCAGCATTTTTGTCCTTCAGCTGCTGACAGGTTTAATCTTCAGCAGCAAAGGATTTGCCACTGACTGCTTTAAGTTATCAGCAGGAACAGATTTCCTGCGGATAGCTTTAAGGCTGTCAGCAGCAACATCCTTGCTGCAGATCATTGAATCCATCAGTAGCAATTGAGTTTGTTGCTGACAGACTTAACCTTCCGCAGCAACCAAGCTTGCAGCGGACATGCTTATCCATCAGCAGCAACCAAGTTTGCTGCTGATGGGTAAATTTAAGTCCAAATTAACTTTTACCTGCTGTAAAAAATAACGTCAGTCTTTACCATGACTGCCTCGGTGTATTACAGCTATAACAGTAAAAAGTGAATAAGGTTGTACTATACAAGTCATTTTGCTTTTTCCCTCCTCTGCCGTTATAAGAACAAATCAAATTTCCTTACCACCTCTTCACATTCAATTTCACCCTAAACCCACATCACTTTCTCTTAAGTCCCCACCACATTCAAAGCCTTCCATCCTTAAAACATTCAAAGCCTTCCATCCTTAAAACATTCAAAGCCTTCCATATTCTTAAACCTTCAAACCTTCCCTCAAAAATCAAAAAACAATGGCAGACATCAATAACCCTGATGATAAGTTCTCCCCGTACCACAACCTTACAGTATACTTAACCAAGGGAAAGAAATCCGAAGGATTCGATGATATGATCGACTTCCTATGCCGATCAAAGATCCATTTTGCCCTCACAACCAACCCTACCATATATATCCCTCATATGGAGGATTTCTAGAATACCGCCGTCTACTCTACCGAACAGGGGATTCCCCAAATAAAGGCCAAGGTAGACGGCAAGGACATCATCATCTCTGAAGCTACCCTCCGAAAACATCTTAAGCTTCAGGATAAGGGAGCAACCATCTCATACTCAAAGGACGAGTACATGAGGACCTTTGTATCCATAGGGTACACTGGAAATCAAAATGAGTATACAATCGAGAAGGCGCTAATGGGCCCTCCATGGAAGTATCTCTGCCACACTATTCTCCAATGCATATCTTAGAAGAGAAGTGGATGGCATCAAGTGAGCTCCGCACTTGCCTCTGCTTTTCATGGTATGATTACTGGCCTAGGTTTCAAATTTGCACACCTCATCTTTGAGGGTTTGAGATATAACCTTCAAGAGGGTGCAAAGCAACAATTTTTTATGTACCCAAGATTCTTGTAGGAGGTTTGCAACCAGGAACTAAAAGAACTCTCAAAACCTGCAAGAATCTACATCATGTTGGGACATAAAAATAATATTTTTCAAAGTATGAGAACTGTTTCCAAAAAGTTCTCAGGGGTCAATGTTCCATTGTTATCTACAATGTTGAACATACAAAGTACCCCGGGTGACAGTTCAACAATCCCAGCTGATACTGATCCCACACTCTCCACATCACATCCTGAACAACAATCTGCTTCCACCATTCGAACCCGTGTGCATACTACTAAGGATGCACAGGTACAAAAATCACTTACATCTGTTTTGGATGTTATCATTCAACTGGAACAAAGGGCCTCAGTTGCAACGACATACACCAGAAAAAGGAGCAAGAAGACTCCTTCTCTTCTTGTCTAAAAGGCCCAAATCCAACCTCTAAGCTATCATTCAGAATCCCAACATTCTAATGAGAATACCAAAAGGGATAGCCACAACACTAGAGAGACTTCCTTGGAAGCCTCTCTATTAGGATCAGGATCACATCTCGGATCCATAGAGCAACCCCCAGAGCCATTCCATTATTTTTCTTCTTTGAACTTATGTGTAGAGGCACCTGGTCAAGATGATATACCTTCTCCAACAACCACTATATCGAAGGTATTGATTGACTTGGCTGCTGGTGCACCCAACTCAGGTTCATCACCCAATAAGGTTCACTCTGGTAGTATTGATAGAGTGAATGTGGAAAGGGCTATCACTACTCCTAGTACATCAACTGCCCAAAAGGACATTGATAACATAGCTAAGACCCTAACCACGGCAACTCATAGTGAGGATTTTTTCTGTGAAACACTCTTCACTAAGAGGAATCCCAGGCACCAAGAAAACCAGGGTGATGGGGATGCAGAGGTTAGGCCTAAGGCCCCATCTAGCTCCAAGGATTCCACAACTATGGATGAGGACAGACTGAAACTTCATAACTTGGAATTTACGGCCAGGGTGGCAATGCTAGAGGCTGAAGTGTCCAAACTAAGACACCAAGTCTCTATGCATGAAGCCCATCAATGCCCAACTGTGGCTACTCCCTCTCTTGTATCAGTGGGAACTCAAACAGATACATCCTTTTTCACTGATGCAACCAAAAAGGGGGAGGTGGTTACTAAGGAAGATGATGCTGACATCCTCGAAGAATGGATACAAGAGCAGATTGTGTTTCAAAGTTCCCTGTACAAACCTGCTTTTGTTCAAATCCATGACTTGCCAGACTCAGTAGATGAAGAGGAAGATGTCACTGAGGATTGGAAGTTAGTCGTCCGAGCTGTTGATGACGTGCTACAAGAAGAAACTCTCCATTAAGACACACCTCCATCATTCAGCATTCTTCCTGAAGCTGCAGCCATAATAAGTCATTCATCTACCCCCAACTCTTCCTAATTTCAAAGAAGCTAGAATTTGACTCCATTCTAGCTTAGGGGTATGATGGAATAGCTGAGAGATTCTGGATTGGATGGGAGTTTAGTGGAGTAGAAGAGCTAAACTGGAACTCTCTTAATGCCCTCCAAGTTCTCAATCTGTATCTGACAAAATGCATCAACACTTCATCAGATCTCTCAGCAGAACTTGCAATCAGCAGGTTCTATGACTTAATGGAGGATAACATGCCCTGGTTTGAAAGACTACTACAAGAAGCAAACAGGGTGGCATATCCTGAATCTTCATCAGCAGCAGAACAAAGACTGGCTCTGAGAAGACTTGACATAAACAGGAGCAGTGCTTTAACTGAAGAAGAGGTTATCTGCTGGAGAAGATTCCTGTACAACATAATGGTCAGGGATGTGGAAGTTCAAGGATGGATAAGCACTGACTCCCATGACTTCACCTTCTTCCTGAGCAATGGATCTTCTCTCTCAATCAACATCAAAGAGATCTTGCTCCTACCTTCAGCCTTCCTTCACAAGGTCTTTGAGATCAGATCGCTCATCTTCAATGTCAACTCCTTAGAAAGTCAAGAAATGATCAAAATCATCAAGGCTTCTCTTTATAAGGAGGAATCTGGATCTGACTCAGACCTATCCTTTCTCTCTTCTCCAACAGTCAGACTGAACACAGAAGAAGAATAAAAAAGAAGAGACGAGGAAAAGATGAAAGAAGCATGGAAAGAAGTGACAGGTATGGATTGGAAAGAAGATGAAGAAAGTTCCCTTCACATGTCCATTCCCCAAAATGCCAATGAAGCTGAAGCTGAGATCCCAACAGCATCTACTACATCTACTGTTGTGGTCCATGAAGTTGAAGCAGAGGCATCCAACAAAGATAAGGGAAAGGGACTAATGACCAAAGAAGATGAAGATAGAATTGAGAAGGAGAAGAAAGAAAAGGAGGATAAAAGAAGAAGAAAAAGAGAAGTAGAGGAGATGGTTGAACTAAAGAAAGCTCAAGACAGAAAAACAGTCATTCTCCTCAGAGAACAACAGATCCAGCTGTATGCAAAACAGCTGGATGATCTGAAAGTAAAAATTCCTGCAGTTTAACAAATTGAAGAAGATGAAGCTCTTGCCCTTCAACTGCAGGAACAATTCCCTCTTCCAGAGTGTAGCCCTGAGCTACAAGTCTAGCTTTGTTTTTTATTACAATCCCTCTCTCATCTTGTTTGTTTCTAAAGACCCACCTTGTGCCTATAGCAGTTTTTCCAGGTGACATATCAACTAGGGTCCACACTTCTTGTCTCTTGAATTACAGAAGCTCTTCCTACATTGCTTTAATCCAGCTGCTGTGCTGCAGTGCTTCATCTATCTTCTTTGGTTCAACTTGAGACAGAAAGAAAGAGTACATACAGATATTGGCTTCATGTGACTTTCTTTTTGTCTGAACTCCTTGTTGAACTGAACCAATGACATTCTCTAGAGGATGTGTTCTATTAATTCTTTGGGTTGGAACAACATCCATCCAGATTTCTTGGTCAAGATTGCTTTGGTTTTGATCAGGAACATTTTCAAGAGGGTTGTTTACAGAATTGCCTTCAACAGCAACAACATCTTCAAGTGAGCTGTCAGCAGCATCAGATGCAATACCCTAATCTACAGTAAGTGCCTCTATGTCAGCTGCAGAGTGATTAATGTTCTCATCTTAATCTTCATTGTCAGAGAGACTGTTGCTGGTGACATTTGAGTTACTTGTTCTGGCTTCAATAGCATCAAAAACAGATGGAGGATCAATTGATGGTCTTTTGATTCTTATAGATGGACCATTGAAGCCTAATATGTAGTCATCAATTGATGAAGTGGCCGGGTCGTGTGAGGATGATGACTCCATATTTGAGAAGATGAGAGGCTCAAATATTTGAGAGAAGGAATCTATATCAAAAGCCAGTCTGGCTCTTTTCCCTTTTCACATGGAATGTGTTCCCTACATTCCACATTTGTTGATTCTTCAACTATTCTTGTTCTAGATTTGAATACTTGTAGGCTTTAGATTGAGAGGAATATCCCACAAAGTATCCTTCATCAGATTTGGCACCAAATTTTGAAAGAACACCATTAGTGATAAGAATAGTACATGGGCATCCAATGGGTTTTAGGAAGCCAATATAGGGAACTCTATTGAACCACGATTCCTAAGGTGTTTTGTTGAGAGGCTTGACAATAAGAACTCTATTTTGTACATAAAAAGTTGTACTAACTGCCTCAGCCCAGAATGTGAGAGGCAGCTTTGAGTCAGCCAACATGGATCTGACAGACTCAATTAGAGTTCTGTTTCTTCTTTCAGCAACCCCAATTTATTGAGGGGTTCTTGGAGCACTGTATTGTCTCTGAATGCCTTTGTTCTCACAAAAACAGTTCAAGGTTTGATTTTTGAACTGAGTCCCTTGATCACACCTTATTGTATTGACTTTCTGATTGCTTTGATTCTTAACCCTGAGAATGAAGGATTTCAGAATCTTAGCAGTTTCATATTTTGTTCTCAAGAAGTATACCCATGAGAATCTGGTATAGTCATCAGTTATCAACAGACATTATGACTTCTTTCCTATAGACATAACATTTGTAGGACCAAAAAGATCCATATACAGCAGCTGTAGTGGAGTGTCATTTGAGTTTAGTGTCTTGGGCTTGTGATAACTCTTGTGTTGCTTCCCCTTTAGGCATGCTATGCAATGATCTTCAAGTTGAAATTCTTTATCAGGTAGTCCTCTGACTAGATTTTCTTTAACCAACTTGTTGATGGTTTTGACATTGACATAACTCAATCTGCTATGCTATAGAGCAGATTCATCAACTGATGCCTTGGATAGAAAGCAAGATACACTGCCAGATGGTGTAACCTTGTTCATATCAAGCACATATAGATTGTCCTTTCTTTGAGCAATTAACAAGATCTTTTCAGGAGGAGGTTTGCTCAGTCCAGAGGATAACACAAAACATTCTTCATCTGTGAACAACATCCAATGCTTTTGATCACAGATTTTGACACACTCATGAGGTTAAACTTCAATTCCTTCACATAATTCACTCTTTCAATGCTCATCCTTTCACTAGACACAGTTCCTTGTCTGGTGATAGAGCCTCCTTTTGAATTACTCCCAAACGCAACATATCCTCCATAAAAGTTTCTGAAGTCTGAGAAGATGGACCTTTTGCCTGTCATGTGTCTGGAACAACCACTATCTACAACCCAGGTGTTATCTATGTTACCTGGTTGTTCCTTCACATGAGAGAGTTCTAGTTAGAAAGGGGGACTCAAGAGCTTGCAGACTTGGGTGGGACTTTTGGCTTAAGACAAAAATCATCAACAGGCTAGCATTTAATTGATCCAATGATGATACTCTGAGACGATGAGGATTTGGATTTTCTTGCCATTGTTGAATCACCTTTGCAGTTCTTTTAACATTATCAGCAACAGATGTAGCTTTAGCTGCTGATAGTTCTGTCTGATTTTTTATATTCATGGGTTTAGACTGATCAGTAGCAAACTTGGTTGCTGCTGATGGTTTTAACTAATCAACAACAGATTTGGTTGCTGCTGAAGGCTTTGGATGGAGGTTGAGGATGTTGAGGATTGGCCCTTTTCAATAATCAGTTTTCTTCCTTGAGGAGGATAGCTGATTTTGATTTGTTTGGTGGGTTGTGTGACTGGTATAGATGGAATGAAAGGACTTGGAAAGTTTGTTTGAATCACTTTCCCAGATTTGGTGGTTTTCATAATTACTTCATTTGTGGGAAGTAAAGGGGCATCACAGTTTTTAGAGGAGTCTGAGCATGTGGAATCAGACTCAGTGGAGGTACTGCATTCTTGCACAACAATGTCTTCCTTGGAAGGATCAAGGTTTCGGTTTGCATGGTCAATATTGGTTAGGTTGAAGTTGGGTTCATGAATGGTTACATAATCAATGGGTGGTGGTACAGATTTGTACTGTTCAGTTTGGTACCCAAGACCGACAGTTACTTTTTCATGGATTTGAGCATCCAATAATCTTTGCAGCTTTTTGGATGCAAACTCATATTTTTCAACATGAACCATTTGATATGCCAGATCAGCTCTTGTAGCTTTTAACTTAACCAATAGATCATCAATCTGAGTTTCAATATTTGTTTGTTCATGTTTTAATGATGAAATTTCTTTCTTTAGACAGTTAATGTTTTCTTTATAACTGTTGTCAACCTTTTTGAACTCAGATTTCATTTGATGAAACTCTTCATTTTGATCTATTAGATTTTGGTTATGCTTTCTACATCCCAAAACTTTATCAATACAAGCTTGAGAGCAAAGATGTTCATATACCTAAGGTGGGATCTCTGTGGTGTCTGCCATGAGTGCTTGGTTGTTGGCAGATATTTCTTCACACTGAAAGCTCCAGTCAAAGTTAGCTGTTCCAACTTGTTGAGTTGCACAAGCAGTAGTTTGAGCAGGTTGAGTGTTATGACCTGTTTGACCTTGATGAGTCTGTCTTGGTTGTGCAGCAGCTGGGTTTGCCTTTGGTGCTTTACATTCTCTGGAAAAATGACCAAGTTGATTACAGTTGTAGAATCTTAACTTGCTCTTATCTAAGCCAACTCTGGTGTTTGGACTATTTCTTAGGATAGGTCTTCCGGATAAGAATGTTGTATGTCCATTTCTTCTAAGTTATCTGGATGAAAATACTCCAGATCTTCTTTGATAAAAGACATGTTGCTTGGGGTATCAGAAACAAAGGCAACAGGGTTTGGATTTTGAGGAGAAGCTTCAAGAAGGAATGAAGAGTTTTTTGCTTGTGAGGTAGGTGTTTGAGGATGTGTGACAATGGGATGATAATAGTTGCTTGAGTTTGGTAGTGTATGGTCAGAGTGTAATGCAGAGGCTGTGGTGAATGATGAGGGTGTATAATAACCTGATTTTCTCTCTCTGGCTTGAATCATTTCCAGCTCATATGTCTTTAACATAACAAACAGCGCAGTCATTGTGAGAGTCTTCAAGTTTTCAGTTCTTCTAATTGACACGGTATAGAGTGTCCAGCAACTTGGAAGGGATCTAATGAACTTTTTGAGAATATTTTCATTCTCTAGCTTGACCTTAGAGCACTGCAGCTCAGCCACAAGATAAATGTACCTGTTGTACAGGGTTGTAAGGGACTCACCATCCTTCTATACGAAATTTTCATATTGTTGCTTCAGAATGTCTCTCATGTTTTCCTTAACCTCTTCAGATCCATCAAACATCTTCTCAAGCGCTTCCCATACATCTTTAGCAGTCTTGTGTTCTCTGAAGTTGTGAAACACTTCATTTGGTAGGCACATCTGTATAGCTCCTAGAGCTTTAAAGTCTACCTCCATCTTCTTAATATCTTCTTCTGAATATTTTGAAGCTTCTTTAGGAACGGATGGACCTCCGGAATCAGCAGAGGCCACCATAGGCACATAAGGACCATCAATTATGGATTTCCACATTCCATATTCTTGATAACATAAGAAGTTTTCCATTATGTTCTTCCACATGTCATAATCTTCCCCAGACACCAGCCTTGGTGGTCTGTGAAGGCTTCCAATATCATCAAATCCAGTATTTTGTGCCATACTTTGGATGGATGATGTGCAGCAAAGAGATAATAGTAACAGAACCAGAGAGTGATTAAACAAGTATGAGTTTACTTAATCTGAGAGCCAAGCTCTGATACCACTTGTAGGAACTATGTTTTACAAGATGGTTCTGTTTAGTTGAGATTGGCGGAAACAACAACTATGCTAAGTAATAAGAAACAATGAGAATACTGATAAATGCAAATGTATTACTCTTCAAAGTTTAC
The DNA here is from genome assembly GCA_023525975.1 of Smallanthus sonchifolius. Lineage (NCBI taxonomy): Eukaryota > Viridiplantae > Streptophyta > Magnoliopsida > Asterales > Asteraceae > Smallanthus > Smallanthus sonchifolius. Next base: position 35,890,763 of record CM042023.1, read on the forward strand.
AAGTTACAGAGAAAACTCTAAGCAAGCATACTTACAACAAAAGATAAATAATACATATAAAGGAACTTAGAATCAAGACAGACCCTTGATTCTAAGGATCAGATCAAACACAAGCCGTTGATCTTGAACTGATGAGAAGCTACACTACTATTGGTTTAAAACATAAAGACAAGTAGCAAAAAGACAACTGCAGTGAAAAGACTTCTGCAATGAAAAGACAACAGCAAAACAAAGGTCTTCTAAGTAATCGTTGCATGACAGAGTAGAAAAGGAGCATTGTCTTTTGTCATCTGCACCAATAACATTCCTTCTGCTGATAGGTGTGTCAGTGTTGTAGAAGAGATGTCAGTAGTAAAGTCATGGCTGCGGATGATTTGCCTATCAGCAGCATCAATGTTTGATGCTGCTGAGAAGCCTATCAGCAGCAACCTTTGAACTTCTGCAGATAAGCTATATCCGCAAAATAGTTATTGATCAGCAGCAAAGAGTAACTATCCGCAACATAAACACTTATCTGCAACAACTTCATCAATGTTAAAATTGTGGAATCCGTAGCATTTACACTTAGAGTATTTTGTAGTCATCAGTCTTAATCTCTACAATGAGATTACTGAAACTGAATTTGAAAGAGTTCAAGATTCAACAGTAACACCAAGCATATGCAGAAGTACTAGGGATCATCATGAACCCGACATGTATATCGGGATTCACGAAAATGACATCATGATAATCAATCAGGTTAAACCAACTAGCTACAAGTCTGCAATTCTAGATTCTAAATCTAAGAAATGGCTAGAAGCCATGAGCGCCGAGATTCAATCCATGTATAAGAACCATGCATGGGACTTGGTTGATCTTCCTCCCGAGTGTCGGACTTTAGGAAACAAGTGGATTTTCAAGAAGAAAACCGACATGGATGTAAAGTGCAAACCTTCAAAGCTAGGCTAGTAGTGAAAGTTTTTACTCAGACTCAAGGAATTGATTATGAGGAGCCTTCTCACTTGTAGCCATGCTTAGGTCTATTAGGATCTTATTTGACATTGTTATCTATTATGACTACTAGATATGGCAAATGGATGTCAAAACCACATTCCTAAATGGACACCTTACTAAAGATGTCTATATGGTTCAACCGAAAGGTTTTGAGGATCCAGAGAATCCTAATAAGGTATGCAAGTTGAACAAACCCATTTATGGATTGAAACAGGCTTCTCGAAGCTGGAATCTTCGATTTGACTAGAAAATCAAAGAGTTTGGTTTTATTAAAAACGAAGATGAACTGTTTGTTTACATGAAGGCAAGTGGGAGTTTCATTACTTTTCTGATTATGTATGTAGATAACATACTGCTCATTGGAAACCTGTTCCTATGCTACAAGTCATAAAGTCTTGGCTAGGGAAATGTTTCACAATGAAATATCTTGGCGAAGCCGTCTATATTCTAGGAATAAAGATCTATATAGATAGATAGAAGCGGCTTATAGGTTTAAGTCAAAGTACATATATTGATAAGGTCATTCGACGCTTTTCAATGGAAGATTCCAAGAGGGGATCGTTGCCCATGGCACACTGAACCATACTGAGTAACAAGCAGTGCCCTCTGTCGGACGAGGAAAAGAAGAAGATGGAAAGAGTTTCATATGCTTCTTCTATTGGTTCCATCTTGTATGCCATGTTGTGTACTAGACCAGACGTATCATACACGTTAAGCATGATAAGTAGATATCAATAGAATCCTGGTAAGAGTCACTGGATAGCTGTGAAGAACATCCTTAAGTACTTGAGAAGAACTAAGGATATGTTCTTGATGTATGGAGAAATAGAAGAAGAACTAGCAGTTAAATGTTATACTGATGCTAGCTTCCAGACGGATCGAGTTGATTCTCAATTTCAAACGGGATATGTGTTTATTCTGAATGGTGGAGCTATTACCTAGAAGAATACCAAGCAGAGCGTTGTTGCTCAATCCACCACCGAGTCAGAATACAATTCCATTTCAGATGCTGCAAATGAGGCTTCTTGGATGAAGAAGTTCATTGTTGATCTCGATGTGATGCATAGCATCCAGAAACCGATTGAGATACTATGTAATAATACTGGTGCCATAGCTCAGGCAAAGAAACCAAGGTCACCCTGCATCACGAAGCACATACTCATGAGATTTCATTATATTAGATATATGTTGGAACGGGGAGACATCATGTTAAACAAAGTTCACACAGATCAGAATCTAGCTGACCCGTTCACTAAGCCTATGCCTCAAGCTAAACATGAGGAGCATGCTGATATGATAGGCCTTAGACTTGTTAGACAGTGGTTTTGATCTGTAATTTTGTATTTGGTCCTTTCGAACTATATAGTTACATTGGTATTTTATTATGATTTAATGGTTAAATGCATTATAAATAAATGTTTCTAGGTTTGACATTTTATATGTTTTAGTATGCTTGAATATTTTATTCTAAATGTTCATAGTTGATCAGATTCATGGGAATCAATCTGAATGTAAGACTATTATGAATAGTTGGTTAGTTCACGGGGTGAAAGCTCATGGTGTTGAGAACCAAGATTCGTAGATATGCATTAGAGAATGATATCAGACGAAACTCGTTTCAAAACTCTCTTCATGGATCGATGTTATAAGAAGTTTTGAATATGGTAAGATCAATATGTCCTTCCACCTAAGGCACATATTTGAACCAACTTTGACTAAAGTTTGTTCTTTGACCATATCTAACGTTGTTCCGTGAAAGGTAGTAATAAGGATATGATTGGGAATAAATATGAAGTTTAGTGGGAGTTGTATGTGGCCAAATGAATTATGTTCTCCTTTGATTAGGATTTGGACATTCTGGTGCCCTCGTTAATTCGAACTGGTGTAAAATGCGTGGACATGCTCGAACTTAGTGAATTTTGTTATACCACTTTGAAATAGAGACTAGAACAAGAACGGTTGAACAACATATGAGAAATGATGAGTATCCATGTCTCATGTTCAACGGATGTCCTAAACAGAAAGGATAAATAGATAAGTTTACCATGACTGTTATACTTGGTTAAGTAATGGTTACTTGAACATAAGGAAATAGTTGACGATTATAATACATCATACCTTGTTAGGGACAGTGAGATGCAGTTAGGCGTTCACCAGTTTTTACGTTGAGACGATTAATCGATGAATCGTCCAAGTGAGAGATTGTTGGATATTAGATGTACGATCATCGATAATATAAATGTTACTATCGAGGTACGATCCAAAGAGTTAAACTTTGGACAATGAGCAATTCATAATGTTTAGTCGTAAACGTTATAGTTCAGGAAACGCGAATTTATAATTCGGTGGATAAATATTTAGCGAAATATTTAAACGGTTAACTCGATGATTAATTATTTAGAGAAATAATTAAAAGACGAAGGTTTGAATGTTTAAGAGTTAAACGTTAATCGGTTGGGATTTACTAATTATTTGTAATTAGTAAAGGCGAGGTTTAAAAGTAATTGACAGTTAATTACCAGGGAATTAATAGCTAATTTCCAAGGGGTGCAGTTTGTATTTATTTGGATTATAAATATATCCTTAACTCAAAACCCTAATACTAGTTCTTGGCCTCCCTCCTTTTTGCGCAAGAACACAAACCGTCGACCCCTCTGTCTTCGTTAGACGCCGCCGATCGCTGCCGCAACGGCTGTTGGTTTTCCTCCGCTGGTTCCAGGTGTGAACCAGGTTCTTTTCTTGAACCATTTTGCGCAAACCATGACACCGGTTTGTTGGTTGCTGGTTTCTTGAACAAGTCACTAGCGAGACGTTCTTGTTCTGAAGTGTGAATCTTTCGGGAATTGTCAAAGGTATAATCTTTTACCTGCTATGGTTGACTTATATTTATTGTCTTTATGCATGTAATTAGATCTCCGATGGGATTCCGGTTTAGAACCGTAAACGTGTACTAACGCTTTTGCTAATGAAAATCTGATTTGTTAAATAATTTGATTAATTAAAACTGTTTTAAAAGTTAAAACTGGTACATGGATTCCCAACAATGGTCCGTATCCACAAGCCAGAATAACAGTGGTCACCATAACCGGTGGCATCTTTAGCAGTCTGACACCTGATAGGGCTTATGAACTCCTTGAGAAGCTAGCAACCAATGATTACCAATGGCCTACCACCAGAGCTCGTCTACCTACGTAGAAAGTAGAAGTTCACAAAGTACACTCTCACATAGCTTTGGAAGCCAAGGTAGATGCCATGGCTAGCCGCAATGAGCGCCTGCTCAATAATCAAGTAAGCTATGAAAAATGCAGTGGGTCGCACAAGACTAGTGCGTGCTCAATCGGTACTTCATCTGTTTAACAGGAAGAAGTAAACTGTTAGGATTCGTGCATAGGTTATTAAAATTTTAAACGCGGTGGAAATAAGACACGAACCGATCTAGGCCAAAAACCTAGATCTCCAACTAGTAGTCCAGATGCAAACCAAATAATCAATAACACAACCATATGGGGTTTAGGATTATACGTTTCACGAAAAGGAGACGACAACCAAATTGGAACACCACGTGACAACAATCTTGTAGCTAGATCCGACTACACGAACTAAACATGGGAGTCTAATCACCCGTACAAAACCCATATTTCTATCCGGCTTGGCTCCAAAGCACCCGAACCTAAAAATCAAATCTCTATTCGATTCCTTCCAATCGAATCTCCGAACCACCAACAACAAATACAACGGCGACTGCGGCATGTAAAACGGTCTCACAACAACGCGTGGGGTGGCCGAGGACCCATGGATGTTCGCCGGGGGTGTGGAGGTTGGTGACAGGCGGGGAGGGCGATGGGTGGCGGACGACGGTTGGTCGGCAAGTGGCAGCGGCGATGATTGGGAGGGGTGAGGGGATTAGGGTTTTGTAACTTTTGTAATTAGTTGTGTGTTCTAAATCCTCATCCCTAGCCCTTGTATTTATATTAATCCCATGACTTAATCCCCAAGTTAGGGTTAAGTATGGATTAATTACATTTTCAATCATTGTGATTATCATATAATCATAAACAACCAACAACTTTGGTTATTTTAATTATATAACTTTTATATAATTATCCATGTAATTATTAAAACATTAAATTAACTTACAATTAATTATATATATATCTTATATGTATAATTAACTATTATTTTGTAATTCTATACTAAAAAACTTAGTCAATTAATTATTTCTCATTCCAAATATTAATTTATCATTAGTTATTCCAAATAATTTAGATAATTATTTCATAAACAACCATCTTGCCCCTTTATCAGTTCGTGTAAGATACGTTTAACTCTTTAAACAACCTATTATTACATTGTTGTTAATGGTATAATTCTTTTGGTTCTTATCTTGGTGGCCGTGTAGTCAAACGTCGTTACTCGGGCATATAAATCCAACAGACTCTCACTTGCACGACTCTCGATCATTGTTAACACAGAAAGTGGTGAAAGGCTAGCTACATCTCACTGCCCCCACTAAGATATGTCGTTTTAAAATAAAACCGTCTACTATTCCCGATTAGTCTAAGTACCCCTACTTAACTATTCATAATAGTCATTATAATCTGTCAATTATTCTTTCTGTAATAGACATCTGTCGAAAATAAGACATTGATCAAATCTTCATTCTTATATAGTGTTCGGTTATTCTCTTTCTCGATCCAGATTCAAAGTGGTCTATCAAACACTCAATTTGGGCATGGCCATGCATATACACAGGTTTGAATCAACGAGGGTGCCAAAGATGTCTCCCACTTACTAGTGTAAGGGAACATAATTTCATCTTGACTACATACATGATACAACTATAACTAAACTTCATATATGCTCCTAACCGTCAAGAGCAATCTGTTGTAGAATCAAGCTCTAGTATGTATCTTAGGTATCAAATACAATGACGATATCATTTTCAAATCTACCTATGACTTCTATTCATGAATTAGTTTGAAGCGAGTTACATCCAATATTCATTCTATAATGAATATCCATGAACTTGGTCTCCAACTCTTTGGACTTTCATCTAAATGAACCAACCAACTGATTCACAATAGTCTTAATTTGGTTTTATTCCCATAAAACCGACTGACTACGAATATTTAGAATAACCTTTACTCACAGATCTTAAAACGTACTAAAAATCGAACAAACTAACATTAATGAACTTGATATTAACCGTTAATATCCAACTTATATAAATGTAACTGTTACCGTTCAAGGAAACATCCAAATACCTTATGGATCTTTTATCCTGTTTGGCTATCCAAATCAAGTATGTGCCTTAACCATTTTGATTTGATTTTACGGGTATGCCAAACTTAGATCCAACTTACATTAGTTACTGTGTCTCTAAGTTTCATGATTCCGGTATTCATTGAAACTTTTATGGAGACCCATTGGAAACTCTTCAAATGCTTAGAAGTTGCTGAACTCTTTTAGAATGTTGGCTTCTAACGTTTCCATTCTGCTACATATCATGTCGCAATGTGATTACATCTTTTGGAACAATTTCATGTAACCTTATTTGATAAAACCCTTTCTATAGATATTATTCTAAATAATCTATTTAGTGTTTGTCTTAACACTTAAGTCCTTTTGTTTTGACCACTAGGATATCATAACCTTTTACGACTCATTCCACAATACAAGAACTCTTTATTAGTGTCAAAAATACTCACCATAACTCCTTTTGGTATCCACTAACAATGCTTCTTAAGCATTTCCTATTATTCTGATATATTCGATTTCAAGCAGTTAATTTTCATCACATGAAAGTTCTAACATTGGGAGTTAGACTGATATATATTTTCTTATCCCTTAGATGAATCCGAATAAACTCTTTCTCTCTTCACCTTATTTCCAATGCAGTATTGGATTAGAGATAAATTTATACCAGCAATTTATCTATAAGACTTTGTCTAACAAAGCTTTGGATAATCTTACATATGTCAGTAGATTGCTTAAGATTCTACATTAGAATCTTGTTCCCATACATGTTAACAATCCAACAGATTTGAAATCGATCACATAAGATACTTATCTTTTACTAATTTGATAAACTAGTGGACTTAACATCATATCTCCATATACTCTTGATTTAACAATATTCCTATCTTGCTTTGCGGGTTTTACACTTCTTGGAAATATTTTGTGCATCTCCATACACTTCTGAGGAACAAGATAATATGTCTCCACGTATTATTTTAGTGTGGATACTTGCTTCCACTAGCCTTTGCATTAATTACATAAATTATGTCGTGATTTGATCCTATCAATTCAAGACCTGTGCATTAGATGCATTTCTAGTTTTCATTAGACTTGCATATTGCTCTTGGAGTTTCCTTGTGTTTTCAGTAATTAAAATTTGAAACATTCCTTTTACGTACTCCATTTAAAACACTCTCGTATCATTGATATGTGTTTTAATCAATCAGTTCTTAAGCTGATCCAAAGCTTGTAATCATTTTCTTTGTCAAGAAACATCGAATGAAATTCCTCTAATATCAACTATTGATCGTTTATCAAGCTTTCAGGAGTATGTATAATCCATACTTGTTTGTAAAACCATCCTACCTTTATAAATTAGATTCATAGTGTAGTCCGATCAAGTCTCACTTGCTCCGGTATAGATTTTTCATCTAAGGCACCATGAAATGGAATCCTTCAAAGACCTTCAGTGATCTATCGTAAGATGTCTTATGAGGAGTACTCCTTGTATTTCGTCGTGGACGATCTCTATCTTTCTGGATATAATTCCATGTGTCTATGTATGTTATGTTTCTGATTATTCCTAATATCAGAATCTTAGCAACTCTTTGCTTATTGTTCAAATTAAGGTATACATTCTTGTAAGTGATAGTTTCACTCCATGTTACTAAGATTTAGAAACATCAATGACTTTTAAGGAAATATACGAAAACTTCTTTCCATATGGGAACATTTCATCTCATGAAACTTTCTTACTTTCCTTAAATAGTTTGTAGGACTCTTCCCATTCCATATCTCATATAGTGTTGGTTACCTAATATGTTTGAACTTTATTTTCAAACTAGTGTAGGCTTTGTTAAGACCTATTAACTGGAACTAGAAAATTAGCCATGCGCTCCGCGACGGCAAGAGGCGGACCTTAAACAGTTGAGGCGGACCTTAAACAGTTGAGGCGGGGCCATTAACATGGCTAAACACAAAAAGAAACGTGGTTAAGTACATAGAAGAAACATACGAAGTTACAGCGACTCTTTTATGTAGACTGAAATATAGATAAAAGATAGTTATATAACGGAACCAATGTTTTTCAGTTGGTGTTGGTCTCATTATTCACGGTACCAACACGTTACCGTTAGTCGATATAACTCATGACACTTAAAAAATACTCTACATTGAATACGACTCCGTTTTTAATGAAATTTATACCGGGACGTCAAGAAAAAAAATTAATTAACGAATGAAATTTATAGAGGAAAATCTATACTATATAATAAATAAAGGTTTCTTCATGCTACATGTCGCCTCCATATTCATTCTTATCCATTTTTTTCCGCCTCTCTCTCTAATTAAATACATATATATATCTTTTAATAATAATATATTTTTAAAAAAATACTAAATATACTAATAAAAACATTTATTTTAAATTATCTCTTACTATTATAAGAAAATTTGAAATCTAATTATGTAACTTTTATTTTCAATCAAATAGTAAATGAAACTCAAATCATATTAAATAGTAATTACCGTATTTTCGAAACCAATTGTATATTAATTTTTATATATTTTGAATTTTATTGTCTATCCTTATTATATGTAATACATTTTTACACCTGTAAAATACATACGTAAAGATTTAATAATTTTATGTATTGATATTTTTCAACCCGTGTGTATTACACGGGTTCTAAGCTAGTTAGATTATATATACTACATGGGGTAAACGCGAAACTTTAGAAATTTGAGGGGGGTTAAAGTGCCAATTTATAAAGTTAAGGATCAAATTTGTCATTTTCTCAAAGTTGAGGGGTGGGAGTAGTCGGTGGCAAAAGCCACCGCCACTTCCATTTAAGATTTACTATAATAGCTGACTTTCTTCCCTTATGATCTGTGTTTAGACATGATTTAGCAAACCTCGTCTAATCACAGAGCTCCTATAATGGGAACTATTATCCTTTTGGAATTCATCTTATCTCATAAGATGATTCTGTCTCGCAAGAGCCGGATGATGAAACAATTTCGGTTATCTTGAAACGATGATTAAACCCAAGTATGTCTCATTTTATCTCATATAATGATAATATATAGTTTAGTCTAGACGGTTTTGTTTTTAACTCATTCTGGTATCCATTAGATCCAACCTAATGTTCATCTACTTGACTTGACATGAGTTATATAACTAACATAACTTGTTAATTATATGTTTTATGATGTCTTTGAATTCTCAATTCAATTGTGGCAACACTAGTATTACATGAATAACTTATCATAATAGGTCCAAAATTTTATTAAAAATAAAATTTTCAGTTCATGCAAAAAAAAACAAAAGGAAAAACCAAAATTAAATTGTTCTAAACAAAATAATCTGATGTATGCGAATGGTATACATAAATATATCAACCACAACTTTAAATTTATAAAATGAAAATTACCAAAAACCAAATTACATACACGTAGGCAAGTGTACCTATCATATACACAATATAGTATTGGCAAGAACCTAGTATCGGTCCACGGACACAATGGCTCATGATACTCAAACATATGTCAATATCTAACCGATGCAAAGAGGATGTGATTTGATTAAACTAAAGGACAATCAGGAGCTTGGTTTCTTTTTGGCCCCCTCGCGGTTTCGAGGGTGTGGTGTGAATGATATTTACCTTTAAAAAAAAGGACAATCAGGAAACAACAAGAGAAGTCTTAAGGAAATCAGATGGAGAAAATAACCACCTAGGGGTCGAATCCTTTTGACTGGAATGACAAATTGGGATGACTCTATGAAGAACAGTTGTGTGAAGTGTTTGAACAAACTAGATCCTGCTAGGGCTTATAGTCTCAAGATAGAAAAAGACCAATGCTATAGACACACAAAAGATGCAAAGTAAATGAAGTAATAATGCAACTTAAATACGGAAGACGATAGGACAACACAATAACTCTAAGTTTTCACAGCCTTAGTCAACCTCTTCGAAAATTATCGGATGGAAGACCATGTACGAGTGAAGAAGTAGTGGAGCATACTGGTGACAAACCTTGGGTAGTGATTTTGAACTTGATTATGACAGACCTTACTTCATCGCGTTTTTAACAACTTGCGATTGTGGGTTCGATGGAGTCGGGAGCTTCCAATGGAAAGAAAGGAGTTCGGGAGTAGAGATTGAGAGGGGGACTATATCCATAAAATTTAAAACTGAAGGACCAAATCCATAATTTTTTCAAACCACATGTGGACTAGTTTACTCTTTAGTGGTTTCCAGGGGCGGGGAAGAGTAATAGTTGAAACTACAGGGACTAAATTGCAACTTCAGTTATGATGACATCAACCTCCATTACTGGCGAAATAATTCCTCGAAGATTCTTTCTCCGCTTGTAATTATCAACAACTCTCTCTCTCTCTCTTTCGCTGTCCGGCATAATTTTTTAGGGTTCTACCAGGGTTTCGATCAACATGCGAATCGAAATTAGCTTCTGATTTCAAGCAATTGTAGTTAGATGAATGCTTATCAGCCGATGAGAGGAGGCGGATCAAGTTTGCAGTTCCTGAATAATCCATTTGGGGACACTACGTATACGAAGGTGTTTGTTGGAGGGCTCGCATGGGAGACTCACAGCGAGACGTTGCACCGTTATTTTGAACAATTTGGGGAGATTTTAGAAGCTGTTGTTATCATCGATAAGCAAACTGGGAGATCAAAAGGCTATGGATTTGTAAGTATTTGTTTATTAGAAATGAGCATGAAAGAATTGAAATTTAACAGAAGAATCAATTACATGTTTACACAATTGATTATGTGCTTTAAGTTCATATATTTTATATCCTTTTGGGTTTAGGGATCGCGGATAAAGGTTAGGGGGGACGGTAGAGATGATCTTTGGTGTCGGTGTGTTAGATACTTTTTAGGTTTGATTTTAAACTTAGGTTTACCTAGTCTTATCCACTTGCTTTTACTTCACATCGGTTTTAGTCTGGTTAGCTACTGCGTAGGTTTGCCTTTAGTTAGTTAGGGTGGAGGGTATGGAGTCGAGGTGGGTGCGGCACCACCTAGGACCTGGCGGGAACACCGCCCCTCATTCTCGGTCAGTACTGCACGCATGAATTTGATTAATTATATTACTTTTATAGTTTATTATTATTATATTATTTTTATTTTATTATTATTTTATTTAAAATTTAGTTTGATTTTTCTGCAATGTTTTCAAACCTGACCGGGGTCGGACCGGTCCGACCCGTGGCTTGAACGGTCCGGTTTAGGGTGCTGAAACGATCCTACAAAGACCCGGCCGGTCGGACCGGGAACCAGTGGCCGGACCGGGAACCAGTGGCCGGACCGGGAACCAGCGGTTGAACCGGGTTGAACCATCGTTGTAACCAGATCAGCTGTCGGGATTAAAGAGGAGGGGCGGATCTAAAGAAGAGTGCGGATCTGAAGAGGAGTGATCTTGCTGTTCTCGTCGGATTCCATGGAAGTAGTGGCCGGAAAAGGTTAGAAATTAGAGAGAGAGAGTTGGAACAGATCTGACTTTGGGAAAAGAAATGAAGAGTATGGAGATTTCAAACTAGAGAGGAGTGATCAGAGATTTCTTTGGAAAAAGAAAAGTTGTTGTAGGGTAGGTGAAAGATCTGATTTTGTAATTAATTTTTTCATTTAGTTTATTAAATAATACAAGAAATATTAAACGTTGGTATATTTTTTTTTATCAATTATTCAATACTATTATTTTTAGCTTATTAATTATATGTAAATGTGTGTATATATATATATATATATATATTAATTTTATATTATTTGAGATATCATCCGGTTCTTAAATCCGGTCCGACCGGTGAACTTCTAGAGGGTCCGGTTCTGAAAACTTTGTTTTTCTGTAATAACTTGTGCTTGTTAATTTAAAAAAAAAATCTAGATACAAAGTTTTGTTTGTTTTTTTTGTTAACATTCCGGTATAAAGTTTAATGGAAAGGAGTTGTATTCAAAATAAAGTATTTTTTGGGTCTGTAAATAGCTTTGTTTCAACGGCTATATATCAACGAATATTTCAAAATCTTTCTCTACTTTCATATTCTCTCCAAAAAATGGCAATATTGTGGACTACGATCAAAGAAGAGGCTCTAGCACGTGCATGGATCGATGTGATACCGGTAACTCACGAATTTCTGGTAGTTTTTGGAGGCACGTTTCGAATCATTTTCATACCTCAATGAACTGCGAAGATTATCGTACGCCTCATCAACTTAATCGGAAGTAGATGGATTTAAGGCGAAAGTTAAGGAGGTTTAATGTCATCTACAACAACCTCGACAATTAAATGAGAATTGGTACGTGTGAAACTGATATTTTGAACACGGCTAATGATCAATACCGTTTCGTAAACGGCATAGCCTTTCCACATATGGCGGCATGGAGAATAGTTAAAGATCATCCTAGTTTTTTGTAGTGCAACGTAATTTTTATTAGTATTGTATTATTTTATTGTAATTTCGTTTATTAATAAATCTAGTTTTTATTTATTTTTTATATTTTTAAATTTAATTTTCTATTTATTTATTGTAAGTAAATTATTTTTAAATAATTAATTTGAAAATGGTTTTGGGATGAATTGGGAAGCATTCCCCCCCTTAGGGAAGGATTAGGAAGGGATAGAAAATCTTATGTGGCGCTGACATGGCTTCAGGGGTAGGGGTAGGGGTGGTAGGGATGCATACCCTCCACTGTTAGGTTTGCCTTTTAGTCTTAGCCACTCTAGTCTTAGAAATTTCTATTCCTCCATGCTCTTTCATCTTTTGTTACTAATAAATACTGCTATGATACTTGTTCTTCATGTATTTTTTTTCTGTATCTTCCTTTAAAGAAAAGAAAAAAAAGAGGTTTTCTTTAGTCGGGTGTCTCTTTGGGAGCGCCCTCTTTATCCCCTAGGATAGAGGTAAGGTTTGACCTCATCTTACCCTCCCCAGACCCTACTGCATGAGAGTGATTTTTGCTGGGTATGTTATATTATGTTATGCTATGTTATGTTATATCCTTTTGGGTTTATTTTGTTTTTCTTTGATATGCATCCTGTAGTTATGTCTCCTTGAGTCATTAGTCATTGGTAATTCTTGTTGAATGTTGAGTTCAGGTAACATTTCGCAATGCTGAAGCTGCAAAGAGGGCTTGTGCTGATCTTAATCCAGTTATTGATGGTAGACGGACGAATTGTAATTTGGCGTCACTTGGTCGGCCCCAACCGCCTTTGCCTTTTGGTATGTTTTCAAACCCTTGATCCAATTAAATTTATTTGCACACGCGTGTATCACATTTTCTATATTCGGACATATCAAATGATGATGAATTTGAGTGAGTGCACGCGTGTCTAATCCTTTAAGGTTATCCAAGAAAGTGTGAAATCTATGATATTGGTTTTTACTTGTAGGACGCCTTAGACCAGCGACACCATACTTTGGTAGTCCCCATGGGGGACCGTTTGTTGGAAGCTCAAGTTACCGCCCACCGGTTCCATACAACTATCAGCAATTCCCATATTCCTTATATGGGTTAGTTATTTTTCATTACATCTTTTCAATGGTTATCCAACCTGTCCATCAAATATAGACCTAATTGCACAATCACTTCTGATGCTAGACTGCCATTTAAAAATGTAAAATAATAAAAAAAAATTGGGTTTTGATAGGTATCCACCTTACGGGCCCGAATATGTCTTCCATCAGGTGAATGAACTTGAAACTCTTGCTGCTCATACTTTACAACTTCCACAGAGTTAACAGACCTTGAATTTCTTTCATTAGGTTCCGTATAATCCCTACATGGGCCAGCTGCAACATAACCCTCAGATGTTTGGAATACCTGGCTCGATTAACACAAATGTTTTTCCGTTTGGTCAAATGGGCGCACCTCCCCTTGGAAGCCCAGGACAGAGAGCGGTTCAGGGGATTGCGGCACCTGGTCCTCATGTTCTGCCATATACTAGACCAACTGTCAGTGGGGCGACTACAGAAATTGTTCCAATGTCTCCAGCACCTTACGTTACAGGCACGCATGTTTTCTTATTTAATCTATTAGTTCCTTTTATAATCAGAATTTGTCAAACACATAAAAGTTGTTATTTGATTATGACAAGTTTAAACAGTAGAAATCTATCCAAACACTCTCTTACAACCTGTTTTGTTATAGTTGTCTGCCTGTAGTGTTTGTTATTATTCAGCATCACATAACCACTTTCAAAATGTGCATCCAAACACCCCTTTAAAAGACATTCTGGGTGAGCAAGAATTGTATACTAGGTCCTGACTATATAGTGGAGAATGCAAATGTTGAATTTTATTTTTATTTTTATTTTATTATTTCTTTAATCTTGAATAAGAAATTCAAACAGAAAAATAATAAATTTATTGTTATATTTGTCTATAAGGTTAGTAGGTTACCTTCATAATACACTTGAAATACCAATGACTAGTTTATATTACAAAGTTCAAGAGTATTATTATTATTTGACTTTTACCTTTAGCTCTAAAAAAATTAAATTTTAAATTTAGTATTATGAATATTATTATGTTAAGGATAGTTTGGATATAAAGAAAAAAAAACATTAGTTTTTCAATATCTATTTTAATATCCATTTGGTTCTTTCAGGCATCGCGCCACCATTTTTGAGACAGATGAGGAGTACCCATCCTTCTCAGTTTAATCAAGGTAGCGGTTCTGAGTAAAAAGGGTGTAATTGGGAGACAGCCGAATTACCTTCTGAGACCCACTAACTGCAAGATGACCTCACGTGGTACTCGAGTGACAATTTTCACTTTTGTCCGTGGAATTCATCATCGTATTTGTCAAAGAGGTAAAACGAAATTATTGAATCACGTCACAACTCACTTTACAGAGCGCGACGTAGGTTGGATTTACACAGTATTTACTTTAAAATCAAAACAAAAGTCTTACATTTGTAAATCATAATTTGTCCAAGGCTAACAGAATCATGATTCTTTATATCGTTGTGATATTGTAAATATCAGTTCTAGAAAGTTTTGTGTAAACCCAACTCACGTCGCGCTCTGAGGTGTGACAAATCAATTACTAATCATCATGGCTTTGTGTTTTTACTCATGGCAACTTCTGTTTGATCGGTTTTCAGGTCATCAGAAGTCGTGGGCACAATGGGTCAAACGGAGTCAAACTTGAAAACGAATCTGAATCCCAAACAACAAATGTGAAAAATGCAAAAACGTGCGTTAACTGGTTTGTATAACAAGTGTCACACTCGTGTCAACAGTCGAGATTGATTGCTATGAATATGGTTTTCCAGCAATCATGTGTGAGGGAATCATCATATGATTTCCTTGATGGTTGACTAGACCTGGTGGTCATTGTCACTGCTTAACCGTGTCTTCTAACATCCCATCACCAATGGGAAACCTATGAATATTATGTTTGATGAATTCTAGAAATTATGGTCTAGAGGCTGCTAAATGGATGCATCAATCAATAAAGGATTTCTAATCATTCAATGTATTGTTTTATGAAAGTGACTCTTATCGACTTATATGGGTTACATTACTTGGTTACAAATCTTATGTGGCTCGCAATGCTCGAGTAACTCGTGGCATGACACGTTGAATTTTATAAAAACGTTTAAATTAATAACCAGTTGATAATGATATTAAATTATACAAGTCTTAAATAATAAAGTATTATTCTAATATAAAAGTTAAAAAAATGTTAATTTAAACTAGCCAGTTATTCTATGCTAGTTGAATTAATTTTAGTACGAGCTATCTCATTAAAGTACTTTTTAATAAAAAAAATTATTTAAAAAATAGCTCGTAGTCTAACTTTAGATTGTGGATAAATGTAGATTGTGATGTATTTATATTAGAAAATGTAGGAATTATTGTTAAAAAAAACTAAAATCTTATAATAACTTTTAATGAGTAAATAAATAAAAAAATTAAGAATTTTGTAGTATGTCTACTGAAATGGGAAATAAAAGATATTAATACTTTCTTGAAGTAAAGAAAGTATTTAATCAATGGTAAATTATTTTCAAGATTATAATGAGTCTTGTCAGCCTGAAAGCACGAGAAGTATCCATGCGATTTAATGTAGGTACCAACAAACTTATTTAATATGATTTGTTTAAAGTTTTAACATATATTTATCAAACTTGACTTTTTCTAAAATTAAATAACATATTTACTGCAGATTAAATTCTTTTTTAATGGCAAATTATATTGAGTACTCCAACAGGAAGCTGAAGCATCAAAAGCAAGATACATTTACTGCACATTAAGAGGATGTTTGGGAGTTTGGTAGGAAATGGTCTATTTACTTATTAGCTTTTTAAAATTTAATAAGTTAATAAAACATTCTTAAAAGTTAAGAAATCCAGACTTATAGAAATGACTTATTGACTTATTAGCTTTTTAAAAAACCAATAAGTTAATAAATCATTTTCAAATACACATCCAAACAAATGAAAATTTTAGAAGTTGAATACCTTTAACGACTTGTATTAAACAAATCTTTTTTTTTCAACGGCGACAATATATTAGAAAACAAAAACAAGAGGGACTAGCAAGAAGCTAGACCCAAAAAGCACACACACCCTAAGTACATTACAAAATGAAATAAAAATTACACCAATGATTCCACTCTAAACTAGCCACCTTGGATCTATTTTTAATCCATAAGAAGCTAGTAGCTTTTATACCCTTCATGGTTTTCATAATACAAACATCTTTGTTATTAAATACCTTATCATTACCAACCATCCAAAAACTCCAAAAAGTCACTAGAAAAATCTCATAGAGAATCCTTTGTTTCTTGTCATTCCTTGAAACCACGAAAGGAAGCTTCAAAAGATCTTTCAAACAAGAATTTAGTATAGTTGCCAGTTTGCACCAGACTTGAACTTGCCCCCATATGTTTTTAGTCAAATCACAATGAAGTAAAATATGGTCCAAGTCTTCGCTGTGATGATTACAAATCGGACATAAACCCCACCAATATTATTAACGCCTCTTCTAGCGAGAGCCATGAGAGTAGGAAGACGATCCATAGAAACTCTCCAACAAAAAAAATCCACTTTAATCGAAACCCAAGACTCCCATTTATACCAATTAAAAGGAATCAAATCCAAACTTCTCTCCAATTTGTTGCAAAGATCTTTAGTAGAAAATGACACACAATTTACCAAATAGGTATGAAGATCGATATTGCATTTAGTAAAATCACCATCAATAGTCATAATATTCTTCCATGTGCATGTGATACTTGGTTTTAACGACAAAGGAGTATTCGACCGCATTTTAGCATGAATTGAGGCAATAACTCTAAACCAAAGAGAAGTAGATCCATCTATCGCTCTCCACCACCATTTAGCTAAAAGAGAAATATTGATATCTCCAAGCGAACCAATTCCGGCCAAACCACCCTTACATTTAGGAGCCATCACTTTCTCCCAAGAAATTGATTCAAAATTATAAAAGAATTAAACCTAAATATTATGTTCTATTGGTTTTTTTAATTCAGTTTTTTTATTATTTTTATAAACCAATCTCCAACTTAAAAAACCTTTGTCTTGGGTCTATAAACAGGAGTGTAAACGAGCCGAGCTTAAGCTCGTAAACTATTTGAGATCGATCAACTCGTTAAAAACTTGAATCGAGCTGAACTAAAGCGAGCTCGAGCCTATATTGAAGCTAATTTAATAAACGAGTTTGAGTATGAGTTTCACATATCGAGTTGACTAGACTCACAAGCCTAAACCAACTTATAATTATTTATATACTTTTTATTTACTATATTAATATATATATATATATATATATATTTACATAATAATTATATGTATAATTGTTTTCACATGGTCTTTAGAAGTCGTTTTGAAGGGTGGATGTTCACATGGTCTTTATAAGTTGTTTTGAGTTTGTAGTTGGGGGCTGGGTTTACAATATGATGATCTTGACGGTTCGGTTCTCAGGTTGTGATGGTGGGTTAGTGGTCTCGGCTTGGTCGTGATTGGGCTTCGGCTTTACGGTGGCCCATGTTATTGGGTTATCCACTTTTTTGTATGATTGTGCACCATGGTGACCTTAATGTGGTTAACATGTTGCATGACATGGTGCTTGAATGGGTGGTTGGAGGCTATGGGTCTTAACAAGTTGTGGGAGTGTGGTAGCCTAGGCTGGACCGAATGGTGTGTGGATTAGAGTATCGATCTAGGTTTTAGTCGTGGGGTGTTCAGGCTTGGGATTTTTTTTGTTGTAGGTTTACAATGGATTGGGCAATATGGGCAAATGTTTGGGCCTTGTGATTGTGTTTGTGGTCTAAGGCATTTCTTATGAAGAAGGCTTTTTAGGAGAGGGGAGGGGGGAGAGATGATGTAGGAGCATCGTCGGGTTTCTCTACGGAAGAGTATAGGCTTATGGAAGGTTGGAGTTCGCGGGCCAGCTCCATGGTTAGGCCGATCTAGGGTGGGGTCCGTAAGCTGATGGTGGCTGCAATGAAGAAAGGAGGAGATTTATATTATCTATTATTATTTGATAGAAATTTGAATTCCTAAATTATTTTATGTCTTTTCCCTGTTTAAACTCTTACTCTCATATATAAGTTGGGAGCTAGGGTTTTAAAACTCCCCAGACTAGGTACATCTCTTAGTTGGCACAAAACACGTTAAACATAGTTCTTAAACCGGAACCGGAATCTATTACAGCGGAAGTCTTTGAATAAAACATTCATAATTCAATATCAAACAATCTTTAACAATCATTGTTCTAAAACAAAAACTATCAGGAAAGGGAATGTCAGTCTTCAGCACAACAATCCGGCAGTCCACGCTATCCAGCCCTCACAACTCCTTTACTCTTTACTTTACTTTACTTTTGCTACCTGACATGCATACTAAAAAGTCAGCTAACGCTGGTGGGTTCTATCTTTACTTTCAACTGTAACTTTTCTTTTAGGTAGCTTAGTTATATAAAATAAAATAAGCTTTTCTTTCTTCACTTTCAAACAACTTTGCCTTTACTTTAAAACTTTACAACGTTATAATTTATAAAATCGTTACGTTACTATCTTTCATTAAAACTTTACTTTTGAGGAAACCCGTTAAGGTGTCATCCTTTACTCAATCAACTTTACTTTTTCACTTGTATAAGACAAGTGACTATCACATACTTTAACTATCACATATAGATCATTGTCCGAGGTAAGACTTTTTACTTTAGCTGTGCCCACACCTTAGGGTGGGATTTTCTCGCTTATACCTCAGGGTAAGACTCCTTTAGCCGTGCTCACACTTCATGGTGAGACTTCTACTTTAGCATGCTCACACCTCGGGGTGAGACTTCTACTTTAGCATGCTTGCAGGACTTTCTACTATGCAACTACTATGGAATTACACTACTACAAAAAATAGAATGCAATCACATATAACATCACGTAGACAAATAGCACATATTAACACATAAGCATATAACATGGCATCTGTCATTGTCACTATCGAGCTATACTGAAGTACATCTCCTTTACCGTTCTTTAACTTTCATTCTTTACTTTCTTTAAAATATTTTTTCAAAGATAGTACTATACTCTTTATCTTCTTTCTCTTTCTTTTTATAAAAATATCAATTTTGTAAAAACTATATTTTGCTTTTCAAAACTATCTGTTTGTAAGCATGCCAACCCAAAACCATAAGAAAAAAGGGCAATAAGAACTCACCTAAGCTAAGCAACTGGTATAACGAGTCTAAACATGATTGAGAGTCTCTATGGATTTTTTAACTTATACATACACATTCTAAGGGCCCAGTTTCATGTTCCAAGTATTTGCGATGAAAGTTATCGTATCATTGACAAGTTCTCGCTAAAGTTCTCGTTTCATCTCACTCGAGAACTATGAAGTTTTCGTTTATACATAACATCCGAGAACTGTGAAGTTCTCGTTCAGAAGCTTATTAGCGAGAACTATGAACAGAGGACTATGAACTGTGAACTATGAACCATGAATTATGAACCGTGAACTATGAACCGAGAACTAGGTTCATAACCCCAATTTGCATGGAGTTCAGATTTGGATGCTTTTGGACGTAAAGCTTGGAAATTTACACGTCCAGATCGTTTGCTCAACACCCATGATACTAAGTCTATCGGTTTTATCTCAAATAGTACGTAATACCTCCACCTTTTTATCAAAAGGAACCCGAGAACCCAGCATACACGAAAACTCAGATTTGATTGGGTTACATACTTGTTTTGAGCCCAACTCCACGATCCTTAGCTACTGTTGATGATGGTTAACGATCCTTGAGCTTCACAAATCGAATCTTGACTTTCTCTCTCTAAACTCTCTCAAGATTTCTCTCTCTAAAATGTTTGCAAATAGAAGAAGTGAGTGTCAAGGGGAGGTGACGGCTAGGATTAAGCCTCCCCTTCCCATTCGTCTTTCGTCCGTTGTCGTGTTTACCCCCTCTCACTCCTTCGTTCAGTCTTTTATTTCCCAAGTCCCATTCGTAAATACATGCTTATTATTATTATTATTATTATTTCTTTTTGGATGTTACAAGTCTACCCTCCTTACGAAAAGTTTCGTCCTCGAAACCTGTCATAGGTCAAACATATGAGGGTATGACTCCTTCATTTCTATCTCAATTTCCCAAGTAGCTTCTGATCATTTACGATGTTTCCAATGTACCTTAACCAATTGAATGACTTTATTGAGCAGTCGTTTCTCTTTCCTGTCTAATATGGTCACGGGTTCTTCAACATAATTGAGGTTGTTGTCTACCTCGATGTCATTAATTGGCACGTGCGCTGACTCGTCAGCTAGACATTTGCGCAAGTGTGACACATGGAATATAGAGTGGATTCCACTCAACTCATCAGGCAAATCCAACCAGTAAGCAACTTCACCAACCCGTGCCAGAATCTTAAAAGGCCCAACAAACCTCAGACTCAGTTTCCCTCTTTTTCTGAAACGAATAATCCCCTTCCATGTAGATACTTTTAACAACACTTGATCCCCAGCATTGAACTCGATGGGTCTCCGCCTCTTATCTGCGTAAGACTTTTGACGATCTTGCGCTGCTTTCATTTGGGCTTTAATCTGGTCAAACTTTTCAGAGGTCGTCGTGACTACCTCTAAGCTTCCCAGCTCTTTCTGTCTTATGTCACCCCAATAGACCGAGGTTCTGCACCTTCTACCATACAATATTTCATAAGGTGGCATGCCAATAGTGACGTGGTAGTTGTTTTTTTAGGAGAATTCCGTGAGAGGTAGGTGACTATCCCAACTGCCACCAAAGTCTATAATACAAGCGTGGAGCATATCCTCCAACGTTTGAATGGTCCGCTCTGACTGACCATCTGTCTGTGGGTGATAAGCCGTGCTGATATTTAACCTCGTACCCATTGCCTCATGAAATATTTTCTAGAACCTCGATGTGAATCTTGAGTCCCGGTCAGATACAATCGACAGTGGTACACCATGTTGAGTGACTATTTCATTGATAAACACCTCTGCCAGTTTCTCAGATGAATACGTTTCACGGGTCGACAGGAAGTGTGCGCTTTTCGCCAAACATTCTACTACAACCTAAATCGTGTCATGGCCTTTAGCTGTGCGAGGCGGCTTAGTGATAAAGTCCATGGTTATACGCTCCCATTTCTATTCCGGTATGTCTAGAGGCTGGATCTTCCAGTATGGTTTTTGATGTTTAGCTTTAACCTGTGAGCAAGTTAGACACTTACTCACATACTCTGTCACTTCATTCTTCAAATTCGGCCACTAATACTCTTTATTTAAATCTTTATACATCTTTGTGGTTCCCGGGTGGATGGAATATCGAAACTTATGGCCTCGTCAAGTACTTTGGCCCTAAGATCTCCGCCCTTTGGTACCCACATGCGACCACATCGGGTCCTCACTCCATGTGTGTTCGTCTCTAACTTTACCAGCCGATCGACCATTCGTTCTCTCTTTATATTTTCTTCCGTGAGTGCCTATGTTTGTGCCCTTTCTATCCCGGTTATCAAATCCGATGTTACTACTAACTGGTATGCTTTCACCCTAATATGAGGTTGGTTCTCCTTTCTACTTAGGGCATCGGAAACCACATTCCCTTTCCCTAGTGGTATAGGATTTCACAATCGTAATCCTTTAATAGCTCCAACCACCGCCTCTGTCGCATATTCAAGTCTTTCTGCTCGAAGAAATACTTCAAGCTCTTGTGATCCGAATAAATGGTGCATTTTACTCCATAGTGGTAATGCCTCTAAATCTTCAATGCGAAGACATCTGCTGCGAGCTCAAGATCGTGAGTCGGGTACTTGACTTCGTGGATCTATAACTACCGTGACACATACGCGATAACTTTTCCCCTTTGCATTAATACACATCCTAACCCTTGACCCGAAGCGTTAAGATACAATCATATCTTCATTACCCTTGGGTAGAGCCAACACCGGGGCTTCGGTCAGTTTCTTCTTTAACTCTGTAAATGCTTCAGACTGAGCATGACCCCATTTGTACTTTACTTCTCTGCATGTCAACTTTGTTAGCGGCGAGGCTATTTTAGAGAAGTCCTTAATGAACCTTCGGTAGTAGCCTGCCAATACCAGAAAACTCTGAATCTCTGTCGGCGTATTCGGGATTTCCCAATCTCTCACTGTCGTGATCTTTGTCGGGTCAACCATGATGCCGTCTGTGTTAATAACGTGACCTAGGAACTGAACTTCCCTAAGCCAGAACGAGCACATGGAAAATTTAGCATACAACTTTTCCCTTTGCAACGTCTTTAGTACCTCTCGTAGGTGACATGAATTATCACCTTCACTTTTCGAATAGATGAGTATGTCGTCTATGAATACTATCATCGATCGATCCAACATCGGTCGGCACACCTGATTCATCATACTCATGAATGCTGCTGGGGCATTCATCAAACCAAAGGACATCACGCGGAATTCATAATGCCTGTACCACGTACGAAACGCCGTTTTCGGTATATCCTCTTACCTTACTTGTAACTGGTGATACCCCGACCGTAGGTCGATCTTGGAGAACCATTTTGCGCCTTGCAGCTCGTCGAACAGATCATTGATCTTGGGTAGCGGATATTTGTTCTTTATTGTACGTTTATTCAACTCTCTATAATCGATGCACATTCTCATGGAACCATCTTTCTTCTTTACAAAAAGAACCAGAGCACCCCAAGGAAAAATACTCTGTCTAATAAAGCCTTTATCAAGAAGCTCTTCTAACTTTGTCACCTGCTCTTTCATCTCCAAAGGCGCAAGTCGGTACGGTGCTTTAACCATGGGCTGGGCACCTGGCACTAAATCTATCTGGAACTCCGTCTCCCGATCGGGTGGTAATCCAGGCAAGTCCTCGGGGAACACCTCTGAAAAATTACACACCACAGGTACGTCTTTCAACTCTTTTAGTTCTATATCTTTGTCTATGACATACGCCAGGTAGGCCTCGCATTCGTGTCTCATATACTTCTCTGACTTTATCATTGAAATGATGTTTGTTATCTGAGCTTTGAGCTGAACTATCTTTCGCTTACAAACAATTCAGGCATCGTTGGCAGCTAACCAATCCATACCCAAGACCACATAGAACCATCCCAAGGCTATAACATACAACCTAATGGGTAATATATGGCTATCTATCTTTATCATGCAACTGTCCACTATTTCTATTACTTTTGTGGTTTTACCCACATTAGTCTCCACATTAAAGGGTCGTTCTCCATTAGTAGATTTGCATTTCATTCTTTTACACCGTGAAGACGATATGAAACTTCTACATGCACCAGAATCAAATAATACCGAAACAAAGGTGTGGTCAAGAATGAACGTACCTGACACCATATCGGGGTTCTCTCTAGCTTACTCATGTGTTAGTGCATATGCTCGGGTTCTTGCCTTTGGCTTCTCGGCTTCCTTTCCTTTCTCGGTGCCAGTAGCTTTGGGTTGACGACAGTCCTTGGCCATATGGCCAGAAGTTCCACAATTATAACATGTCGATGCACTAGGGCATTCCCGTGAATAATGCCTTGTCTTTCAATACTGATAACAGATATTCAAACCCATGCGGCACTCCCCCGAGTGCTTCTTTCTTCACTGTGAAAAATCATTCCCATCCTCTATTCTCAACTTCTGTGCCTCCGGCCCCGCCCACTGCTTTGCCGGACGCTTAACGGCGCTTGATACTTCCTGTTGGGTTTCGGCAGGTAGTGGGTCCGCGGAGTCAAAGTCATCATATACTATCCCAGCTAGCTCCACCACTGATTCAAAACTTGTAGGGGAGTTGGCTTTAACGTGCATACGAACTTTCTGTGGGAACCCCTTTATGTAATACTTTATCCTTTTCTCCTTGGTATCCACTAGATGTGGAACCTAACTGAGCTAGCTCTTTGTATTTCGAGGTGTACTGGCGATGAATCATGCTACCAGCACAAAGCCCCAAAAACTCTCTCTCTCAACTCTATCAATCTCGTTCTGTGAGCATAACTTCTTGATTATCAACTCTCTTTCCTCTAGCCATTCGTGTCTTCCTGGGAACAAGGAATACTCATGTCATCATGATAGGTAATTATGTAGAACACCTCGAGTAAATGTAAATTACTAATTACAGACACCGGTATTAAATTACTAATTTATTTTACTACTCGGGTTCTGAACATTTCCTGTCAGGAATAACATTTGCATCTAAGTTTAGAGTCCCTACTTTAAGGCACATACTGTCTACCGTCTATGCTAAAACGTGTAATATGTACTATATATGCTAAAGCATTTACTGTCTACTATCTATACTAAGTCATTATTATCGATGTTCTATGTTAGGACATTGACTACCTTCTTTCTACTATTTTTTCCATGGATGGGCTGCTTTGACTGAAATTCCTTTCCTTTTCTTTATCCCATTCTCAGTTTAAGTTCAGACATTATTGCAAATGTCTGAATCTCTTAAACTATGGCTCTGATACCAACTTGGAATGCCCCAAACTTGGTACATCTCATAATTGTCACAAAACACGATAAATATGGTTCTTAAACCGGAACCAGAATCTATTACAGCGTAAGTCTTTGAATAAAACATTCACAATTCAATATCAGCAATATTTACCAATCATTGTTCCAAAACATAAACTATCTGGAAAGGGAATGTCAGTCTTCGGCACAACAACCCGACAGTCCACGCTATCCAGCCCTCACGGTTCCTTTACTATTTACTTTACTTTACGTTTGATACCTGACGTGCTTACTAAAAAGTCTGCTAACACTGGTGAGTTCTTTCTTTACTTTCAACTGTAACTTTTCTTTTAGATAGCCTAGTTATATAAAATAAAATAAGCTTTTCTTTTTTCAGTTTAAAACAACTTTGCCTTTACGTCAAAACTTTACAACGTTATAATTCATAAAATCGTTATGTTACTATCTTTCATTAAAACTTTGCTTTTGATGAAACACGTTAAGGTGTCCTCCTTTACTCTTTCAACTTTACTTTTTCACTTGTACAGTATCACACCCCAACCACAACGGTTTACCGGGGGCGCGATAGTCAAGGATCATTGTCACTGATTACATAGAATGACCTCGATATGGTTTTGAAAATCACGCATTCCATGGCGTTCCAAAATACATCATTGTTTTACAGAGTTAAATGCAGAATGTAATGCGGAAGGAAATTAATTGGGTTAAAATATACAATGCTAAGTAAAAGACATTCAGGAGCTCGTTATCCTTAGAATGGCAAAAGACTTCTTGCGTGATGTGCAATCTAATTCCATGCAAGCTTAACGACCTGAGAAAACATGCTTAAACGAGTCAACAATAATGTTGGTGATTTCACATGTTTAAATGTAAAAGTAAATCGTTGTAATGGAGCACAAAACTTTCTATGATTTGATTGTTGTACGGACAATGCTATAATATTACCATAAGCACACCGACACCGAAGCTAGACTGTAACTGTAATGTAATGCAATGCCTCTAACCACGCCTATCGTATGCATGGACGTGATTAGGCTAATAATGCACCCGTTTTGACCTCTAGTCAAAGTTAGCGCGACTAACGCGGGTGGGGGTTGTCAAACCCCAATAGATCTATCCATGATTACCTCATTTAGAAACTAACGGTTTAGTTTTGAGATGACTCAATAGGATATGTAACCGCTTATGTAACATGTGAAATCATATAAGTGTAATTGTGTCCAATGAAAATAATATGTACAAAGGAAAATAAGTAAAATGGGGCCGTGAGACTCACCTGAAGCTTGAGTACCGAAAGCGTGCAAGTAGTAAAATTCCAAGAGTAAACCGTCCTATGCGTGCCCTAGAATATATAATACACCTTAAGGTATAAGTAATAATTCTACATGCAAGTTGGTCATGTTACAGTTTCACCCAACTCGTTACATTATGTGTGTAAGTTTTGGTTTAAAGCGTTTTGACTCTATGACCCGTTGGTGATATATATTTATTACCCAAAAATATATTTTTACATAAAATAAATATAAGTTATATATTCGGTCAAGTGTGTTCATGTCTATAAGTAACTAGGTGTCAACTTAGTGTTCCACTTTCAAAATAAAGATTGACCCGACCCGAGTCGTAACTCGATGCGAACAGTAAATAAATATATCATATATATTTATTCAAAATAATGTTTTCAAAATACGTTAAGTTTTTAGGTAAAAATAATATTTATATTATTTCTACAAAATATAAGTTTGAAAATTATTGCTCTTATAATAATGTTGGTTTTCGTTTTCCGACCAAAGTGTACATATATATTTTTAAAATTATATATATTTTAAAATCTAGTTTTGGAAATTTTAAATATTTACAATTACTAAAAATTAACTTTACATGTTTCAAAATTTGTAACTAACCCATGTAAACTATGACACTAACTTTACAACAATTAATAATATATTTTCATAACTAGTATTAAGTTTATCCAAAATACCAAGAACTAATAATAGTCAAATAAAGCATAAGTCATGTAAATTACTAACAACACGTATGGATGTATATACCATTTGATTATTTGACTTATGAAAAGTAGGTAAAACACAAAGAGGTGTATGAGTGTGTAATTTTCGGATGGTGTCAAACAGGAGGAAAAAAAGAAATGTGTAAACTTAATTGACCTAATTAATAATAATATAAGGGTACCTAAGTTAAAATAAATTAATTGGGTATTAGAGTGGTAGCGGGTATAAGTTAGACGTGATATAAAATAAAAACCGAGTTAAATAAATCATACAATATATAATTGGTGGTTTACTAACATGTAAATGTTTAGTAATTTAATGTTGCGGAATAGCGCGTTAAAATAGGGTATACCGGTGAAACGGTAAAGATGCGCGTTAAAGTACTAAGTTGATATAAATAAACGCACATATATATATTTAAGTTCTAAAATAGTGTCGTAACACCTCGAAATATTTATTAAAACATAAATATTAATTATCATCGATGTTTGTGTGTGCCTTTTATACTGCATGTGACCCGGTAATTTACCGAATTACCGACCCGTGAAATGTTATGAATGGACTTTGCTAATTGTTAAATGAGCTTAATTAACCATAACTAAGTCTAACACGTATATGATGCATGCAAATAATGACTTAGACGGGTGTCACATACTCCCTAGGTTAAAAAGAATTTTGTCCTGAAATTCAGTTAGTGTCATCCGTGACTAGTGTAGTTTAAAAAAATGCGGGTACTTGTGCTTCATCTGGTTCTCGCGTTCCCATGTAAACTCTGGTACTCGTCTAGAACTCCACCGAACTTTTAAAATAGGAATGCGACTCTGTATCATTCTCTTGACCTCTCGGTCCATGATCTCAATGGGTTCTTCGACGAAATGAAGTTGATCGGCGATCTGAATTTCTTCAATTGGTATAACATGCGTCTCATCTGATAAACAATTCTTCAGATTTGACACGTGGAAGGTGTCATGAACACCACTGAGTTCTTGTGGAAGTTTGTCCTTGCCAGGATTTCGAAAGGTCCGATGTATCTAGGGTTTAGCTTACCACGTTTACTGAAGCGAATAACTCCCTTCCAGGGTAAGACTTTGACTAAAACCTTATCACCCACCTGGAATTCCAACGGTTTGCGTCTCACGTCAATGTAACTCTTCTAACGATCACGCGCAGTTTTAAGTCTATTCCGAATCTGGACGATCTTTTCTATTGTTTCGTGAGTGATCTCTGGCCAAGTAAGCTGGCTATATCTAATTTCTGTCCAACATAGTGGTGATCGACACTTTCATCCATACAGTGCTTCAAAAGGTGAAACATTGATGCTAGTGTGATAACTATTATTGTAGGAAAACTCAACCAATGGTAGATGAGTATCCCATTTGTTTCCGAAATCAATCACACTTCGCCCTAAGCATATCCTCCAAGGTCTGAATATCCCTTTCACCTTGACCATCAGTTTGGGGGTGATACGCGGTACTCATGTCTAATCGCGTACCCAATGCTTTCTATAGAGATTGCAGAATCTATAGGTGAATCAGCTATCTCTGTCTGAAATGATGGAGACTGGCACTCCACGTCTCGAGATAACCTCCTTGAGGTAAATCCTGGTCAACCTTTCCATATTTTCAGTTTCCTTAATCGGTAAGAAATGCGCAGACTTTGTCAATCGGTCGACAATTACCCAGATCGTGTCGCAGCTTGTGGATGTCTTAGGTAA
This sequence comes from Smallanthus sonchifolius, assembly GCA_023525975.1. Classification (NCBI taxonomy): domain Eukaryota; kingdom Viridiplantae; phylum Streptophyta; class Magnoliopsida; order Asterales; family Asteraceae; genus Smallanthus; species Smallanthus sonchifolius. The sequence continues at coordinate 35,919,709 of CM042023.1, forward strand.
CTTTATGATGAAATCCATAGAAATCTGCTCCCGTTTATATTGTGGAATTTCTGATTGATGTAGTAACCCTGACAGCTTTTGGTATTTTGCTTTAACTTTTGAACACGTTAGGCACTTGCTAACGTAGGTGGCGATGCCAACTTTCATGTTGGGCCACCAGTATAGCTCCTTGAGATCCTGAAACATTTTGTCAGAGCGTAGGTGAATCGAGTATCTGGGCTTGTGTGCTTCGTTCATCACTAATTCCATCAAGTTCCCAAAGCTTGATACCCAAATTCGATTCATGAAGTAACGGGTTTCATCGGATTTGATTTCAAATTGCTTGTCCATGCCACACAAGGACTCATCTTTTAGATTCTACTCCTTGAGTGCTTCTAACTGAGCATCGCGTATTTGAGTGGTTAGACTCGGGTGAATTGTCATTCCCAATGCTCACACTCGTAGGGTTTTGGTTCGTTCCTTCCTGCTCGAGGCATCCGCTATGACGCTGGCCTTTCTAGGATGAAATCGAATCTCGCAGTCGTAGTCGTTTAGCAATTCGACCCATCTGCGTTGTCTCATGTTTAGCTCCTTCCGGTCAAAGATATGTTGGAGACTCTTGTGGTCAGTGAAGATAGTACATCTAGTACTGTATAGGTAATGTCTCCAGATTTTGAGCTCAAAAACTACGGCTCCTTATTCTAAGTCATGGGTGGTGTAGATTTTCTCATGTACTTTGAGTTGTCGGGACGCGTAAGCAATAACCTTGCTGTTTTGCAACAGCACGCAACCAAGACCTTGGCGTGATGCTTCACAGTATACCAAAAATCCGTCTGTTCCCTCTGGTAAGGATAGGATCGGTGCACAACACAGTTGTAGAAATAAAGGCTGATGGCTACAAAATTCTCTAAGTACAAATGCTGCTGATCTCAAAGATTGCTGCGGATCGACAAAGTTGCAGCTGATAGGCTTTATTCGCTGCTGACCAAAACTTGCAGCTGATAGGCTTTATCCGTTGCTGACCAAAACCGCACCTGATATGCCTTATCCACTGAAGATCAAAGTTGCAGCTGATAGCCTTCTCACTGAAGATCAAACGTAGCAGCTGACTGTTCTTGATAAAGCAACTAATACCACTGACAACTTTCTGCTGTTACACTGACACACTCCACGCAGAAAGAATGTCATTGGCATAAGACAATAAAAGACAACGACGCTCTTCTTTTGAGTATTAAAGCAATGATGCAAAGAAGACGTTTGAATAAAGTTAACCTTTGTAGTTATTATTATTGTCTGTATATGTAGAATAGCTTCAATACAAGATCAACGGTCTGTGTTAGATCTGATCCTTAGAATCAAGGGTCTGTCGTGATTCTAAGTTACTATATAAGTAGTACTTAGATTCATTGTAAAAGTACTGTTTGCTTAAGATTTTTCTCTATAATCTTGTAACACTTGAAGCTTAATACAAATTGCCTTTATCAGTATTCTTCTCGTCTACTTGTTTACTTTGATTAAGTTGTGATTGTTTCCGCCAATCTCAACTGGAATAGAACCATCTTGTAATTACCGATCCTACAAGTGGTATCAGAGCTTTGGCTCACAGATTAATCAAACTCACATTTGTTTAATCATTCTCTGGTTCTATTCTTATCTATCTCTTTGCTAAAAGTCACTCATTGTCTAAAAGACAGAAATGGCTCAAAACAATGAATTTGAAGATATTAGAAGCATCAACAGACCACCAAGACTGGTGTCTGGTGAAGATTACGATACGTGGAAGAACAGAATGGAAAGCTTCTTCTGCTATCAGGAATATGGGATGTGGAAATCCATTAAAGATGGACCATACATACCCATGGTGTCTTCTGCTGATTCCGGAGGTGCACTGGTTCCCAAAGAACCCTCCAAGTACTCTGATGAAGATATCAAGAAAATGGAGTTAGACTTCAAAGCCTTGGGAGCCATTCAAATGTGCTTACCAAATGAATTTTTTCATAACTTCAGAGGTTACAAAACTGCTAAGGAGCTATGGGAGGCTCTTGAGAAAATATTTGCTGGCTCAGAGGAAGTCAAAGAAAACAGAAGGGACATCCTGAAGCAGTAGTACGAAAACTTTGTCTGGAAGGAAGGTGAGTCCCTAACTGTTTTATATAACAGATTTACTTATCTTGTAGGTGAGCTGCAGTGCTCAAAGGTGAAGCTGGAGAATGAAGATATTCTCAAAAAATTCATTAGGTCTTTACCTAGCTGCTGGACACTCTACATAGTGTCCATTAGAAGAACTGAAAATCTGAAGACTCTCCAAATGACTGAGCTCTTTGGTATGCTGAAAACCTATGAGCTAGAGATGATTCAGGCAAAAGAACGAAGCTCAAGCTATCAAAATGCCTCAACATCCACCACTACCTCTACCCTCCACTCTAACCACTCAGGTCCTAGTTCCAGCAACTACTATCCTCCCATTGTCACCCATCCACAAACTCCAACCTCTCAAACAAACACCTCACCATTTCTCCTAGAAGCTCCTCCTCAAACCTCAACCTCTGCTGCTTTTGTTTTTGAAAAATCAAGCAACATGTCCTTTATCAAGGAGGATCTGGAATGCTTCCATCCAGATGACTTAGAAGAAATGGACATACAACACTCGTATGCCATGCTCTCTATAAGAGCAAAAAGGTTCTACTCTAGAACCGGAAGACCCATTCCAAGCAACAACTCCAACATCAGAGTTGGATTGGATAAAAGCAAACTAAGATGTTACAACTGTAACCAACTGGGTCACTTTGCTAGAGAATGCAAGGCACCAAGATCCAATCCAGCTACTCCTCAATCAAGACAAGCTCACCAAGCCCAACCCAGACAACAACAGCAACAAGCTACTCCTCCAGTTCAAACTGCAGCCTGTGCAACTGTTGGAACTTCTGACTTCGACTGGAGCTTCTAGTATGAAGAGCTGACTGCCAACAACCAAGCGCTTATGGCAGACACAACTGAGATACCGCCTCAGGTATATGAACATCTCTGTTCCCATGCTTGTATTGATATGGTGTTAGGCTACAGAAAGCATAATCAAAACCTGATAGATCAAAATGAAGAGTTTCATCACATGAAATCTGAATTCATAAAGGTAGAAAAAATTATAAAGAAAAAATTAACTCCCTAAAGAAAGAGATTTCATTACTAAAACATGAACAAAGCAATCTTGAAACTTAGATTGATGATCTACTGGCTAGACTAAAAGCTACCAGAGCAGAATTGGCAGAACAAAAAGTTCATATTGATAAATATGAATTTGCATCTAAAAATCTGCAAAGACTTTTAGATGCTCAAATTCATGAAAAAGTAAAAACTGGTCTGGGGTATCATAGTGAACAATACCAAGCCATTGCACCTCCTGCTGACTACGTTGCCATCCATGAACCAAGCTTCAATCTCTCAAATCTTGAAAAGGCCAACCGAGATCGTGATCCTTCAATATATGAACCACTGGTGCAAGAATACACTACCTCATCAGAATCTGAGTCATCTTGCTCAGAGTCCACTAAAACTAAGGAGATCTCATCACCAGTACAAGTACCAAAGCCTGTTCTTGATGTCATTCAAACAAGTACTCCTGTTCCTTTACCAGCCGCTCCGGTTCCTATACCTTTTAACCAAATCAAAATTAGCTATCCTCCAGAAGGAAGAAAGCTAAATGTTGAACAGGGGCAGTCTTCAACCTCAAAGCCTCAAAGAAAGGTGTTTGACATATGCCATAAGCCTGGAGAAAGAGTTCCATGTGTTCAAAATACATTGGAAGAAGCTACTTTTGAGAACAACAAAGCTCACCCTTGGAACTTCAAAGATCTTTTCAAAAGAAAGGATTATGTTTATCTTTTAAGGGACAAACTGGCAAAATCATGCTTTGTCTGTGGAAAATATAACCACACTGCTAGCACCTGCTTCTACTACCTTCAGCATCAAGGAAACCCCAGGCAACGTGCTTTTGAGAAGACAAAGAAGAACAATCAGGTAAGAAGGTTTGAAGCAAAGACAATTCAATTCAGAAACTCTCTTTCTCCACCAAGGGAGCAGTTGTTAAAATCTCAACAGACGTGCATCATCTGTGGTGAATCAGACCACTTTGCTGCAAATTGTCAATTTAACCCTTTCAACCAGATCCTTCATCAAGCCCCTCAAAGACGAAAGGTAAAGAAGGACCAGCATACATCGGTTGTTAAACCATCAGCAGCTAGAAAAAATGTTGGTAATCAAGTGAAGCACAAGAAACCTAAAGACAAGCCTTCAGCAGCAACCAAATCTGCTGCTGCTCAAGCAAAACCATCATCACCAACAACATCTGCTGCTGATAAGCTTAAATCAGCAGCTGCTGAGAAGCCAAAGCCATCAGCAGCAACAAAATCTGCCGCTGATAAGCCAAAGTCCCCAGCAGCAAAATCTGCTGCTGTTAAAAAACAGCCATCAGCAGTGAAAGCAAAATCAACCGCTGACAGAGAAAAGAGAACAGGAAGACCATCTCCTTAACAATGGAAATCCAAGATCCCAATTTCTATCACTCCAAGACTTATCATTGGTTCTGTTGAGTGCACACATGATGAATCTAACATTCCAAGAACCCTTTTCTTCAAGGATGCAAGCTCTTGGACTCCTCCCACTAACTAGATCTCTATCATGTGCAGGGACTGCCAGGTCACAAGAATAACACCTGGGTGGTAGACAGTGGTTGTTCTAGGCACATGACAGGCAACATATCCATCCTCTCCAACTTCAGACATTTCAATGGAGGATATGTTGCCTTTGGAAGTGACTCAAAGGGAGGATCCATTACTGGACAAGGAACTGTGTCTAACGAAAGAATGAGCATTGATAAAGTCAACTATGTCAAAGAATTGGACTTCAATCTCATGAGTGTTTCCCAAGTCTGTGACCAAAAGCATTGGATGCTCTTCACAGATAAAGAATGCTTCGTAATGTCTCCAGGCTTATCCATACCTCCTCCGGAAAAGATTTTATTAACTGCTCAAAGAAAAGAGAATCTCTATGTACTGGACATGAATGAAGTCACTCCATCTGGGAGTGTTTCCTGTTTTCTGTCAAAAGCCTCAGTTGATGAATCAGCTCTCTGGCACAGGAGATTAAGTCATGTTAATATCAAAACTTTTAACAAACCGGTAAAGGACAATCTTGTCCGAGGGCTTCTTGACAAAGAATTCCAGCTAGAAGACCACTGCATTGCTTGCTTAAAGGGGAAGCAACACAAGAGTTCTCACAAGCCCAAGACCTTGAATACAAATGACACTCCACTACAGCTGCTGCACATGGATCTCTTTGGTCCTAGAAATGTCATGTCAATGGGCAAGAAGTCATACTGTCTGGTGATAACTGATGACTACACCAGATTCTCATGGGTATACTTCTTGAGAACTAAAGATGAAACTGCTGAAATTCTCAAATCCTACATTCTTAGGGTAGAGAATCAAAGCAATCAAAAGGTGTGATCAGGGCACAGAGTTCAAGAACCACACTTTAAACTGTTTCTGTGAAAGCAGGGGGATAGAAAGACAATACAGTACTCCAAGAACTCCTAAACAAAATGGAGTTGATGAAAGGAGAAACAGAACTCTAATTGAGTCAGTAAGATCTACGTTGGCTGACTCAAAACTGTATCTCACATTCTGGGCAGAAGCAGTTAGCATAGCCTGCTATGTGCAAAATAGAGTTCTCATCGTCAAGCCCCTCAACAAGACACCTTATGAACTTTGGTTTCAAAGAGTTCCCTACATTGGGTTTCTAAAGCCCTTTGGGTGTCCATGCACCATTCTCATCACACATAGGGTTCTTCCTAAGTTTAGTGCCAAATCTGATGAAGGATATTTTGTAGGCTATTCCTCTCAATCAATGGCCTACAGAGTATTCAATTCAAGAACAAGAATTGTGGAAGAATCAGAAAATGTGGAATGTAGAGAACACATCGTCTGTGAGCCGGGTAAAGGCCCAAACTGGCTCTTTGACATAGACTCCTTCTCCCAAATATTTGAGCCTCTCACCTTCTCAAATATGGAGTCAAAATCAACACAAACACCTGCCTCCACTTCATCCACTGACTACAGACTGGATTTTCCTAAACCTTCTATCCGTCTGCGAAGACCATCCATTGATCCTCCATCAGTTGTGGAAGCAATTGAAGCAAGCGAAGCCAAAACAAGACTCTCCAATGTCACCAGCAGCAGCCTGTCTGAAACTGAAATTTTAGATGAAGACTCTTCAGTAAATGCTGTAGATACTGTTGATGCTATTGCTGAAAATATTGATGTGGCTGCTGATATTGAAGACTCTTCCACCATGAATGAAGAGACCCCTGATCAAAATCAAAGCAATATGGGGAAAGGGATACAGCTGGAGGTGGTACCAGCACAGTGGATCTACAAAGAACATCATCAAGAAAATATTATTGGCCAAGTCTACCAAGGAGTTCTCACAAGAAGCAAATCTCACGAGGCCAATATATGCTTGTTTTCATGTTTTCTATCTCAGGTGGAACCCAGGAAGATAGATGAGGCACTCAAACATAGCAGCTGGATTGAGGCAATGCAGGAAGAGTTACTGCAATTCAAGAGGCAGGATGTCTGGAAACTTGTTGATCTTCCACCAGGTCAATATGCTATTGGCACACGATGAGTTTTCAGGAACAAGCAAGATGAGAGAGGCATTTTAGTAAAAAATAAAGCCAGACTTGTAGCTCAAGGCTACACCCAGGAAGAAGGAATTGACTATGATGAAGTCTTTGCTCCTGTTGCCAGGCTGGAGGCCATCAAAATCTTCCTGGCATATGCTGCATCCAAGAATTTCACTGTCTATCAAATGGATGTAAAGAGTGACTTTCTATATGGAAAGATTGGTGAGGAAGTATACGTCAAACAGCCTCCAGGATTTGTAGTTCCTGCACATGCTACTCAAGTGTTTAAACTAGATAAAGCTCTATATGGCTTACATCAAGCACCAAGAGCCTGGTATGAAACTTTGTTAGGATATCTACTAAGCAACAACTTCAGAAGGGGTGCTATTGACCAGACCTTGTTTATTAAAGATGAAGGGAGAGAAATCTTACTAGTTCAAATCTATGTTGATGATATCATCTTTGGATCAACAAGGAAAAAGCTGTGCAAAGAATTTGAGATTCTGATGCAATCAAAGATTGAAATGAGTTCAATGGGTGAACTAAATTTCTTTTTGGGTCTACAAGTCAAACAAGTCCCAAATGGAATCTTCATCAGCCAATCCAAATATGTAAAAAGCATTTTGGAAAGATTCAAGATGGCTGACTGCTCTGCTGCAAGAACCCCTATGCAAGTGCACCATCAGCTGAATCCAGACAAAGATGGCCAAGACACTGATCAACATCAGTACCGTGCAATGATAGGGTCTCTCATGTATCTCACTGCCTCAAGGCCAGATATCATGTTTGTAGTATGTCTCTTTGCAAGATTTCAAGCAGCTCCAAAGGTTTCACATCTTCAAGCTGTCAAGAGAATTATTAGATACCTAAAAGGAGCCCCAAGACATGGGCTTTGGTACTCTAAAGATGACAAGTTCAATCTGCATGCATACACTAACAATGATTACGGGGGATGCAACTTGGACAAAAAGTCCACATCAGGGGGATGTCAGTTTCTAGGAGGAAGACTGATTTCATGGCAGTGCAAAAAGCAAACATGTGTTTCAACTTCTACAGCTGAAGCAGAATACATTGCGGCTTAAAATTGCTGTGCACAAGTCATATGGATACAAAATCAAATGCTGGATTATGGGATGACTTTCATGGCAACTCCAATTCACATTGACAACATGAGTGCTATATCAATCACACACAATCCAGTGCAGCACTCCAAGACAAAGCACATTGACATCAAGTATCATTTCATAAGAGATAAGCTGCAAAAAAGAGGATTATTTTAACCAAAGTTCATACAAATGAGCAATATGCTGATTTGTTTACAAAACCTTTTGATGAAGCTAGATTTAGATATTTAGTTGAATCCATTGGTATGATAAACTTTGATTAAAATGTATCTCTAAAATTCTATTTTAAAATGTGTTTTGTCTTTTGTTGTAAATAAAAGTTATAAGTCAGCAGCATTTTTGTCCTTCAGCTGCTGACAGGTTTAATCTTCAGCAGCAAAGGATTTGCCACCGACTGCTTTAAGTTATCAGCAGGAACAAGTTTCCTACGGATAGCTTTAAGGCTGTCAGCAGCGACATCCTTGCCGTAGATCATTGAATCCATCGGTTGCAATTGAGTTCGCTGCTGACAGACTTAACCTTCCGCAGCAACCAAGCTTGCAGCGGACAGGCTTATTCATCCACAGCAACCAAGTTTGTTGCTGATGGGTAAATTTAAGTCCAAATTAACTTTTACCCGCTGTAAAAATTAACGTCAGTCTTTACCATGACTGCCTCGGTGTATTACAGCTGTAACAGTAAAAGGTGAATGAGGTTGTACTGTACAAGTCATTTTGCTTTTTCCCTCCTATGCCGTTATAAGAACAAATCAAATTTCCTTACCACCTCTTCACATTCAATTTCACCCTAAACCCACATCACTTTCTCTCAAGTCCCCACCACATTCAAAGCCTTCCATCCTTAAAACATTCAAAGCCTTCCATATTCTTAAACCTTCAAACCTTCCCTCCAAAATCAAACAACAATGGCAGACATCAATAACCCTGGAGATAAGTTCTCCCCGTACCACAACCTTACAGCATACTTAACCAAGGGAAAGAAATCTGAAGGATTCGATGATATGATCGACTTCCTATGCCTATCAAAGATCCATTTTGCCCTCACAACCAACCCTACCATATATATCCCTCATATGGAGGATTTCTGGAATACCGACGTCTACTCTACCGAACAGGGGATTCCCCAAATAAAAGCCAAGGTAGACGGCAATGACATCATCATCTCTGAAGCTACCCTCCGAAAACATCTTAAGGTTCAAGATGAGGGAGCAGTCATCTCATACTCAAAGGACGAGTACATGAGGACCTTTGTATTCATAGGGTACACTGGAAATCAAAATGAGTATACAATAGAGAAGGCACTGATGGGCCCTCCATGGAAGTATCTTTGCCACACTCTTCTCCAATGCATATCTCAGAAGAGAAGTGGATGGCATCAAGTGAGCTCCGCACTTGCCTCTGCTTTCCATGGTATGATTACTGGCCTAGGTTTCAACATTGCACACCTCATCTTTGAGGGTTTGAGATATAACCTTCATGAGGGTGCAAAGCAACAATTTTTTATGTACCCAAGATTCTTACAGGAGGTTTTCAACCAGGAACTAAAAGAACTTTCAAAACCTACAAGAATCTACATCATGTTGGGACATAAAATAATATTTTTCAAAGTATGAGAACTGTTTCCAAAAGATTTTCAGGGGTTAATGTTCCATTATTATCTACAATGCTGAACATACAATGTACCCTAGGTGACAGTTGAGCAATCTCAGCTGATACTGATCCCACACCCTCCACATCACATCCTGAACAACAATCTGCTTCCACCATTCGAACCCCTGTGCATAGTACTAAGGATGCACATGTACAAAAAGTATTTAGATCTGTTTTAGATGTTATCGTTCAACTGGAACAAAGGGCCCCAGTTGCAACGACATACACCAGAAAAAGGAGCAAGAAGACTCCTTATCTTTTTGTCTCAAAGGCCCAAACCCAACCTCTAAGCCCTCATTCAGAATCCCAACATTCTGATGAGAATACCTAAAGGGATAGCCACAACACTAGAGAGACTTCCTTGGAAGCCTCTCTATTAGGATCAGGATCACATCCTGGATCCATAGAGCAACCCTCTGAGCCATTCCATTATTTCTCTTCTCTGAACCTAAGTGTAGAGGCACCTGGTCAAGATGATATACCTTCTCCAACAACCATTATATCAGAGGTATTGATTGACTTGGCTGCTAGCGCACCCAACCCAGGTTCATCACCCAAGAAGGTTCACTCCGGTAGTATTGATATAGTGAATGTGGAAAGGGCTATCACTACTCCTTGTACATCAACTGCCCAGGAGGACAGTGATAACATAGCTAAGACCTTAACCATGGCAACTCCCAGTGAAGATGTTTCCTGTGAAACACTCTTCACTGAGAGGAATCCCATGCGCCAAGAAAACCAGGGTGATGGGGATGCAAAGGCAAGGCCTAAGGCCCCATCTAGCTCCAAGGATTCCACAAATGTGGATGAGGACAGACTAAAACTTCATAACTTGGAATTGACTGCCAGGGTGGCAATGCTAGAGGCTGAAGTGTCCAAACTAAGACACCAAGTCTCTATGCATGAAGCCCATCAATGCCCAACTATGCCTACTCCCTCTCTTGTATCAGTGGGAACTCAAATAGATATATCCCTTTTCACTGATGCAACCAAAAAGGGGGAGGTGGTTACCAAGGAAGATGATGCTGACAGCCTCGAAGAATGGATACAAGAGCAGACTGTGTTTCAAAGTTCCCTATACAAACCTGCTTTTGTTTAAATCCATGACTTGCCAGACTCAGAAGATGAAGTGGAAGATGTCAATGAGGATTGGAAGTTAGTTGTTCGAGCTGTTGATGAGGTGCTACAAGAAGAAACTCCCCATGAAGATACACCTCCATCATTCAGCCTTCTTCCTGAAGCTGCAGCCATAATAAGTCATTCATCTACCCCCCCCAACTCTTCCCAACTTCAAAGAAGCTAGAATTTGACTCCATTCTAGTTTGGGGATATGATCTGAGAGATTCTGGATTGTATGGGAGTTTAGTGGAGTAGAAGAGTTAAACTGGAACTCTCTTAATGCCCTCCAAGTTCTCAATCTGTATCTAACAAAATGTGTCAACACTTCATCAGATCTCTCAGCAGAACTTGCAATCAGCAGGTTCTATGACTTAATGGAGGATAACATGCCCTGGTTTGAAAGACTACTAAAAGAAGCAAACAGAGAGGCTTATCCTGAATCTTCATCATCAGCAGAACAAAGACTGGCTCTGAGAAGACTTGACATAATCAGGAGCAGTACTTCAACTGAAGAAGAGGTTATCTGCTGGAGAAGATTCCTGTACAACATAATGGTCAGGGATGTAGAAGTGCAAGGATGGATAAACACTGACTCCCATGACTTCACCTTCTTCCTGAGCAATGGATCTTCTCTCTCAATCAACATCAAAGAGATCTTGCTCCTACCTTCAGCTTTCCTGCACAAAATCTTTGAGCTCAGATCACTCATCTTCAATGTCAACTCCTTAGAAAGTCAAGAAATGATCAAAATCATCAAGGCTTCTCTTATAAGGAGGAATCTAGATCTGAATCAGACCTATCCTTTCTCTCTTCTCCAACAGTTAGACTGAACACAGAAGAAGAATCAAAGAGAAGAGACGAGGAAAATATGAAAGAAGCATGGAAATAAGTGACAGGTACGGAATGGAAAGAAGATGAAGAAAGTTCTCTTCCCTTGTCCATTCCCCAACATGCCAATGAAGCTAAAGCTGAGATCTCAACAGCATCTACTACACCTACTGTTGTGGTCCATGAAGCTGAAGGAGAGGCATCCAACAAAGATAACGGAAATGGACTAATGACCAAAGGAGATGAAGAAAGAATTGAGAAGGAAAAGAAAGAAAAGGAGGATAGAAGAAGAAGAAGAAGAGAAGAAGAGGAGATGGCTGAACTAAAGAAAGCTCAAGACAGACTCACAGCCATTCTCCTCAGAGAACAACAGATCCAGCTGTATGCAAAACAGCTGGATGATCTGGAAGTAAAAATTCCTGCAGTTTATCAAATTGAAGAAGATGAAGCTCTTGCTCTTCAACTGTAGGAACAATTCGATAAAGAAGAAGAAGAGATACAGAAGAAGAAGAAGAAGAAGTAAGAGGCTAATTCTGAACTAGCCAAAGAAATGAGAGAGGAATGGGTAAAGGCTCTGATTTCTCAAGGTGAGGATGTAGACTACCTTAAGAAATTATCAAATAAAGAAATCTACAGAACCTTCATGGGTCAGCAGGGTCAACTGGAAAACAAGAAAAAGGGTGAAGAAGAAGAAAAAGCCAAACAAAAGTCCAAGAAGACCATTGCCTTTAACCGAAGATCTCATAAAGAAAGGAAGATCATGATTGACTTCCTTAAGGCTAGAGGAGAGAGTGGAAAGAGGCTAGGTCCCATGAACTTCATGAACCTGCAAGCCCCCTACCTTAAAGTCAAGAAGGATGAGGAAGAAAGACTGAGGAAGAAAGGCTCCAAGAAAAGGGTAATAATTCAAGAAGAAGAAAGGAAAACAAAGAAACCCAAGCCTTCTACCTCACCCAACACTTCCTCAATCCAACAACCTTCCACTCTCCATCCTCGACCTCCCTCCTCTCCACCCTCAAAGTCCAAATCCTCACACCCAGCTCCTACTCATCAACAACCTCCCAAAAAGAAAAACAAACCTACTTCCAAACCAGAAGACTCAAGAGAAATAATCAGATGGTCATACAGCTCTCAAGACCAATGGTTTGAAGTTTTCAGGGGGAGGACAAAAGTTAAAAGATCAATTTATACATCTGTTGATGAGGTACTACAGCTTCCAGATTCTGATCTAAGAAGAATGATGGATCTGGGTGAAGTCAATGAGCCCATGAATGAAGGTGGGAGACATCTGCTGCTGGCAATCAAACATCACTTCAACCCCAGCAGATATGAAATCCTTGATGTCAAACCTCACCAATCTCACTCTCCATTCATCAGCTGGTCCTACAATGCTGAAAAAGATGAGTTCACATTGACAGATGTTAAAGGACAGAAGATGAGATGTTCAAGCAAAGCTATCTTCAAAATGGCCAGCAAAGACATCAAGACTCTATCTGAGCTTCGTCTTAACAATCCCAGCAAGGACCAGAGAGGATATGAGATTGAAAGAATTGTCAGCCACATGCAAAAGCTTCAGCAACAAAAGCAGTAAGAGAGTTTTGGTAGCATCAGTCTAGGGGGAGTTTGTAGAAATAAAGACTGATGGCTACAAAATTCTCTAAGTACAAATGCTGCTGATCTCAAAGATTGCTGTGGATCGACAAAGTTGCAGCTGATAGGCTTTATCCGTTGCTGACCAAAACTTGCAGTTGATAGGCTTTATCCGCTGCTGACCAAAACTGCAGCTGATATGCCTTATCCACTGAAGATCAAAGTTGTAGCTGATAGCCTTTTCACTGAAGATCAAATGTTGCAGCTGACTGTTCTTGATAAAGTAACCAATACCACTGACAACTTTCTGCTGTTACACTGACACACTCCACACAGAAAGAATGTCATTGGCATAAGACAATAAAAGACAACGACGCTCTCCTTTTGAGTATTAAAGCAATGATGCAAAGAAGATGTTTGAATAAAGTTAACCTTTGTAGTTATTATTATTGTCTGTATATGTAGAATAGCTTCAATACAAGATCAACGGTCTGTGTTAAATCTGATCCTTAGAATCAAGGGTCTGTCTTGATTCTAAGTTACTATATTAGTAGTACTTAGATTCTTTGTAAAAGTACTTTTTGCTTAAGATTTTTCTCTGTAATCTTGTAACACTTGAAGCTAATACAAATTGCCTTTATCAGTATTCTTCTCGTCTACTTGTTTACTTTGATTAAGTTGTGATTGTTTCCGCAAATCTCATCTGGAATAGAACCATCTTGTATTTACCGATCCTACAACAGTTTCTGCTTCAACAACTGAAAATCTGCTTCTTGCTTATCGCCCCAATCGAACTTCCTGTCTTTCTGGGTTAAGGTCATCATTGGCTGAGCTATCTTGGAGAAATTTTTGATAAACCGTCTGTAATAGCCTGCCAGACCTAGGAATTGTCGCACCTCGGTCAGAGTCTTTGGTGCTTCCCAATTCTTTATTGTTTCAATCTTGGATGGGTCAACATGTATACCCTTCTCGTTGACCACATGCCTGAGAAATTGCACTTCTCGAATCCAGAAATCGCATTTCGATAACTTAGCATACATCTTCTCGTTCTTAAGTAGTTCCAGGATTAGTCTCAAATGCTACGCGTGTTCTTCTTTAGTTTGTGAGTATATCAAGATGTCGTCGATGAAAATAATCACGAATTTATCCAAGTAGGGCTTGCACACTCTATTAATAAGGTCCATGAATACAGCTAGTGCGTTGGTCAGCCCAAACGGCATGACCATGAACTCGTAGTGACCGTAACGAGTCTGAAACGCAGTCTTAGGAATATCCTCCTCTTGAATCTGTAATTGATGGTACCCTGAACGTAATTCGATCTTCGAATAATAACTAGATCCTTGAAGTTGGTCGAACAAGTCATCGATCCTTGGAAGTGGATACCGGTACTTAAAAGTTAGCTTGTTTAAGTCCTGGTAATCGATGCACATTTGGAAGAATCCATCCTTCTTTTTGACAAAGAATACCGGGGCTCCCCAAGGCCAGAAACTCGGTCTTATGAATCCCTTGTCTAACAAATCCTGTAGTTGGTTAGACAATTCTTTCATTTCTGATGGCGCTAGCTGGTATGGTGATCGTGCTATTGGTGTGGCTCCAGGGTACCAGATCGATTTGAAACTTGACTTGTCTCGAAGACGGAAGTCCTGCCAATCCCTTGTCAGAAGGCTCTGAAAGACCTCTCGCATGTCTATCTCTTATGAATGGAGGATCGTGAAGATATTACTTTATAGAAGCTGCGAAACCAAACCAAGTCTTTGGGAAAGACTTCGGGGTAGTCTCGAACGATCGGTATATCCTTGAATTTTCTAGCCTCCGTTGGCTTCTCTGTTACGTGCGCTAAGATTGCATGATAGCCCTTTCCTAAGCACTTCCGGGCCTTCATACAAGTAATGATCCTTAGCGTAGTACCGATCCTTTCTATTTGAATCGAAAGTGTTTCCCTATTCGGAAGCGGAATACGAACAATGTTTTCATGGCAAACGATTTCTGCTTGATTCTTTGACAACCAATCCATCCCGATGACGATATCAAAACTTCCAAGTGTTATAGGTAACAAATCTATGATGAACGGATGATCTGCCAAATTTAAACTACACCCTTGTATTACTTTATCGGTTTCGATTGGCTTACCTTCGACTAAATCTATGGTATATTAATAGTTAACATGGTTGGTTTAATACTGAGTAATGGACTAAATTCGCTAGACATAAAACTCTTATCAGCACCCGCATCAAACAAAATTAAAGCATAGTGATCATTTATGAGAAACGTACCCGTAACATTGTTCGGATCTTGACGGGCTTATCCTGCTCCAAAAACAAAGGCTCTACCGCGTGCATTGTTTCCCCCTTGATTTCTCAGTTTTGGGCAATTCTTGCGGAACTTAGCAGTACTCCTGCATTCGAAGCAACCACGGTTGGCTCCTAGGTTGGCGTCTGGTCCAGTCATTAGACAGTTTTTGGTTGCCTGACCAAACCTTTTGCACTTCTGACATTTAGAATATTCACATGAACCCACGTGCTGAAAACCACATTTGTTACACTTAGGTAGGTTCCCGGTATACCCACCTTTTGGTTTCTTCTTAGCTGGGCCTGCAGCAAAGGCCTTTACCATTTCCTGCTTCTTCTGGAGTAGTGTACAAAGGCTTTGCCATGATTATTATCCCATTTCCTCTTTTTGTCATCGTTTCTCACAAAGCAACCCTTTTTCACCAAAACACCCTGGCGAACCGCTTGATCAGTTAAGTGGTGAGCAAGTCTTACTACGCTTTGAATCGTAGCGGGTTCAGCAGAAGTCTCCATGCTTTTGGATCTGAGGTGCTTGACCCCAGAGATACCTTTCAATCCTTTATTACTTAGGTGTGACTATGTGTGGTCACAACCGTGCATAGTCATGAAATTTGGTGGTGTAAGTGTCCACATCGGCACCTTCCATGGTTAAGTTCCAAAACTCATGCTCTATTTTCTGTAATCCATTGTGAGGGCAATATTCTTCTTTCAGCATTTCCTTGAACTCTTCCCATGGTATTGCATTGGCTACATCCAAACCTAAATTCTGAATGTGAGAGTTCCACCATGATAGTGCCTGCCCTTTGAATGTACTAGAGGCGAACTTGACTCAACAGTCCGCCGTACAGTTACTCATGCTGAAAACAGACTCTGCCTTTTCCATCCATCTCACTAAACCAACTGCTCCCTCAGAGCCAGTGAATGTAAGAGGCTTGAAGTTAAGGAAGGACTTAAATGAACAACCCTTAGCATTTTCCTCTAATCCTGAATTGTATATATCACTTTGTTAGTAACCAATAATGTAGCTCCTCATATTCTTTTGTCATACCTCCATCGCCTCCGTTTATCTCTGATCCTCCACCGGATCCTACATTCCGGTTAGCTTCATAAGTGGCGATGGCATCGCCTACTAGCCGTGAGATCATGGCTTCAATCTCTGCAGAGCTCATAAGTGTGCTACCTCTTGCATTATTGCAGGGGACTCTCCTTCGTAGCGGCATGTTTCTTCAAATCATAATGATAATCAAGATAAGACAATATATACAATAAAGTCAACATATGTGCACAAAGTAAACAACCACATAAACCAAATAATCACGTAATATAAAAGATAACATAACTTGATAAATAAATTGTACAGGATTCACAGTATTTTTAGAGTACAAAGCTCCAAAAAAAAACATATTCAATACTAAAATATTACGTGAGCACAGCCCGCTCATGATAGGCTAATAGACAAATCGAGAAAATACACCAACCAGAATGGCCACAGACGCGTGAAGAGTACTAACTGCAGCGAGTGGTACAGCAGACTCCGCCCGTTCTTGAGCCTCAACAGCCTGCTGCTTGGTGATAACAGCACGCTGATCGGCAGCCACGATCTGCTCCTAGACGGCGACAACCCTGAAATGAATAATGTGAAGTGACTGGTCTACAATGTAGGCCCACTCCTCTATGGAGTG
The DNA here is from genome assembly GCA_023525975.1 of Smallanthus sonchifolius. Lineage (NCBI taxonomy): Eukaryota > Viridiplantae > Streptophyta > Magnoliopsida > Asterales > Asteraceae > Smallanthus > Smallanthus sonchifolius. Next base: position 35,936,647 of record CM042023.1, read on the forward strand.
CATGCGATCTACCAGTGACTCAATGTGGAGGCCTCTAAGTCTCTCTGTGTCGTCCTGAAGTGAGTGTATCTCCCGGTCATGGCGAGCACCTCGTGCCACTAGTCTTGGCACGGTGCGCTTGACTGGCTTCCCCGTCAGCGGTAGGCAATGGGGTGTATGTGATGACTCACCCTTCTTGTGATTGGAGGGTAATCCATCCTCGTCCAGCCACCCATTGAGGGTGTGGGGCATCCAGGACCATTCCCTCATCAAAGTCCAAGCCTTCTTCTATGGAGGCTCATGTGAAGTGTCGTTTGTCCCTACGGTCTCACCGGCAGGTGTGGGTGGTGACTGTGCGGACCACTTTCCTATTATGGGGAGCTGCTTCCTAACAGTCTGTATTGTCCTTCTTCCGATGCGAAGGACATTTGGGGGTGATGGTACGGAACTTGGTGGCCTAGGATCTCTTAGTGTAGAAACTGGGCACTCTCCCTTGAGGTAGACTCCCCATAGACCACAGCATTGCACCATATCTCCTGAGCTGGTGTTGTCGCCCCCGGCGGCTGCTCCATCTGAACTATCGGTGGCTGACTCTCCGGACGGTGCAAGTGCAGGTGGCAAAGGTGGTAGTGTCCCAGCAGGTGGTGGCGGCGGGGTCACGAGTGTGTAATCTTTATCTGAAGCGTATACAACAATGGGGTCCACTGAAGACATATCTGCGACTAGGTAATATTCGAAATACTATGCAACATAAGTACGCTGTGTGTGTATGAAGTAATGTAAATGTTATGAGCCTATGGTTATAGTCTAAGCCCACTAAATGCAACTTAGTTCGCTATAACTAGGGCTCTGATACCAATCTGTTACACCCCAACCACGGTGGTTTCCGGCGGGGCGTGACGGTCAAGGATCATCGTCATTGATTACATAGAACGACCTCTATATGGTTTTGAACAAATCTCTATAGACTTCAGTGGGAACAAATCTCTATGGACTTCATCACAAAATTTGCCAAGACATCAAGTGGTTATGACACATCTGGGTAATTGTCGACCGATTAATAAAGTCAGCGCACTTCCTATCAATCAAAGAAACGAATAAGATGGAAAGGTTGACTAGAGTCTATCTAAAGGAAGTCGTCTCGAGACACGGAATACCAATCTCTATCATCTCAGATAGAGATAGTTGCTTCACTTCAAGGTTTTGGCAATCGTTATAAAAAGCGTTGGGTACACGCTTAGACATGAGCACCGTGTACCACCCACAAATGGATGGTCGGAGAGAAAGGACTATCCAAACCCTTGAAGATATGCACAGAGCATGTGTGATATACTTTGGAAAGAATTGGGACACTCATCCACCCTTAGCTGAATTCTCTTATAATAACAACTATCACACCAGTATCAAAGCCGCACTGTTTGAAGCACTTTATGATCAAAAGTGTCGATCACCATTATGTTGGATGGAAGTTGGTGAAAGCTAACTCACCGGCCCTGAAATCATTTAAGAAACAACCGATAAAATCTTCAAGATCAGGGAATGAATCAAAGCTGCTAGAGATCGTCAAAAGAGTTATGCGGACATAAGACGTAAGCCCATGGAATTCCTAGTTGGAGACAACGTACTCTTGAAAGTCTCACCTTGGAAAGGGGTTATCAGGTTTGGCAAAGGAAGTAGGCTCAACCTCGATTCATCGGACCATTCGAAATCTTAGCAAGAGTAGGCCCTATGGCTTATCGACTTAAGCTACCTCAAGAACGTAGCGGTGTGCACGACACATTTCATGTGTCAAATCGGAAGAAATACTATCAAATGAAAAACTTATTATACCACTTGAAGAAATTCAAATCGATGATAAACTGCACTTTGTGGAGCAACGAGTGGAGATCATGGACCGGGAAATCAAGAGACTTAAAATAAGCCGCATTCCCATTGTGAATGTCCGACGGAACTCTAGGCGAGGCCCATAGTTTACTTGGGAACACGAGGACAAAATGAAAAGCAAATACTCTGCTTTATTTGAGGAACCCCCAACAACGAACGACGCAAGCTAAATTTCAGGACGAAATTCTCTGAACAGGGAGAGAATGTGACACCCGACAAATTTCATATCAATATCCGTATGATCATTAAACTAGGATTATAAATTACTTCGCATTAGACTTAATTATAACTAATTAGGTCACCTCATATACAGCAAAGTCCATCTCATTTCATACATTGGTAATTTAGGAGAATTCCCGGGTCGCACACGCACATTTACCCGACATATACTGACGTTGATGATAAATTTAAAATACTAAAATAAAGCAATCTAATTATTCATTTTATGTGTAATACTACAAGGTGTATATATGTATAAGTAATGATTTTCATATTATTTGGACCCGTTAACGCATATTAATTTTATAAACTTATACGTTTTATAACCCGACACGTACTCTAACGATTATGAACTATTTCCTTTAAAACCGAGTTCTATTTAACGGGTGTCCTACCGGGTCCAACTAACATCAAAACACCACCACCTTAACCACCTCAAGCTACCACCCTACCACCACCCCCTCACCCGTCTCCTCCCTCCTCTTTCTCAACCGAGAAGGCCACCCCAAGGGGCCACCTTTGCCTCCTGTCCCCTCTTTGATTAGCCACTCACTTCTTGTCTCTCAAGCCACCTTGATGTCCCCTAGACCAACATGTCTCCAAGGAGACAACATGGTTCCCCCATGTATATATATGTATATATATTTACCACACTAAATGATTTACGACTCAGGTCGAGTCGAGACATATTTTATAACCTAAAATGTCAAGTTGACATAAGAATATATGGAGTCTTTGGACACACTTTATTGCACACATTATTTATATTTTATCTCATATAAATACATGATTTTTAGAGAAATAAAAACATATCACCAACAGTCGTCGGATTAAACGATTTGGATAGCGAAACCAAAAACACAACAAGTTTAAGTTGGGTGATTAGATACACGACCAACTTTTACATTGAAATCATACTTGGGCCTTAAAGTGTCTTAATCATCCTTAGGGCACGATTAGGTCTACACGGCCCCATTTTTACTTTGAAATCATACTCAGACTTTGCTACTTACTCCACCACCTTGCTCCTAAGGTAAGTCTTCACGGCCCCACTTTTACTTTGCTATTTTGGATACGAGTACATAAACATATTTTTGCATGAGTACTTACCGTGATATTAAGTCACCGGGAATACTATAACCGTTAGCTAGGTTAGACGTGGAAAGCATGAATAGATCTATTTGGATTGACACCCCCACCCGTGGTTAGTCGCTCTAACCTTGATTGGAGGTCAAAGCGGGTGCATATTGTCCATACATACTTACAATGTTTCATGACAGAACATTGGGCGAGGCACATCAATTACATGGTAGAGTCGGTTATGGTAGCTCATGGTAACAAAGCACATACATACTTACAATGTTTCATGACAGAACATTGACTTACAACGTCGAACTTATTTTGAAACCTCGTAGTCCAAAGGGATCATATTTTTCTACTTATTTAAACCTGTGAACTCACCAACTTTATGTTGACATTTTAGCATGTATTTCTCAAGTAATTGATGTACTGCTTGGAAACCGCATTAGGAAATAAGATACATGGAGTCATCATGCATATTGTAGCTTTTGGAGTTTTCCTTTTATCGTCTATTACATTAGACTATAATCGTATAACTTATTGTCATTACTTCTAAGGTTACCGTTAGGGTAACAATTTAACCCATGTTGTCATTCAAAACAATTAATTCTGATTATGTAAACCTCGTTATCATTTAGAAGTCGTTTGTTATGATCAAAGGCTGTGTAAACCACCGACCCGTTACACCCCGTGTTTTCGCCAAGGCGGGGTGTGACAGATTGGTATCAGAGCCATTGGTTATAGCGAACTAGATTGCATTAGTGAGCCTAGTATATAGCCGTAGAGACAGGACACGATCATTGCACTACGTAGACATTTGCATAACTTATACTATATGATTTGTACTAACATTGAAATGTCACAGCTATGTCAACACAATGTGGCTGGACTTACATCATGGACTCCGATGAGGAGCCCCACCACGAGCCGGTGTCACTGACTTCCTCTGTAGCCTCATCCACTGCACCCCTGCACCGCTATTGCCACATACCCCCAAGGAGGATGCCATGATCGAGGATCCGGAGGAGGATCTAGAGGAGGTCCCGGAGCCTACCCTGACAGTCCCCGAGCCTACTCCGATGGACACCGAGACACCACCAGCAGAGCCCGAGGCTCCCATTCCAGAGGAATTTCCTGTTACAGTAGGGACCATACGCCATACTCTTATCATCTCACCTCCCTTCAATACCCACCCAGGAGGGACCCGCATCCACGTCACCCCGCGGAAGAAGGTCCTTTCGCCTCGCAAGAGGCCAGCATCCCCCACTCCCGCTATCCCCGAGCCCAAGCCCAAGAGGGCTAAGGCTTCTACCAGGAGATGGGGATAGATCCCTTACACTGTACAAAGATGGCTATAGGAGGAGCACATTCCCTCTCTTATAGCATCCTACTTCACAGGACAGCTGATTGAGCTGACTGTTCCTCTCCTCGTGGCACGGGGCGTCCGCCACGAGAACCAGATGTGTAACATCCCTAAATTAAATAAACCCGAATAAATGAGATAGAGGTCGAGATCGATAAAGTAAGGTGGAAGGAAACATGCAGGCTTGGCCTAGGGCTGGCCCATGGGCCGTGAGCAAGGGAGTGAGGCCTTCAAGTCAGCTACATCACCACATCCTTCCCTTACCTCCAACATTTGCGTAACCTTAGAGAAAGAAAGAGAGAACCGGGTCTAGAGAAAGAAAGCAAAGGAAACGGCTCAAAAGCACGGGAATCATCACTCTTCATCTCAGGAATGTTTTGCAACAAAGGGGAAACAAAAACAGGTAACCTCTATGCTCGAATCTAAGCTTTTAGTTAAGAAATGGGTTTTAGGGTTTAAGTAGGTTTAGAATCAAAAGTCAGGATTTTTACGTGTAAAATGGCATAAAAAGTATGTATTTAGCTTCATGGAAGCTAGATACAAGTTTTGGACGTAAAAAGATCAAATCTTGGATCCAAAACGATGAAATCAGCCAAGAACATATGAATCATCCGAAATTCAATGAATGGTCCGAAAACTTTGAATGGTCCGAAAAGTATTTTCGGACGGAACATTTCGATTGGAAAGTATTTTCGGACAAGACATTACGGTCGGAATATATTTTGGGCAGAAAGGGATTTCAGACAGATGTTTTCAAACAAAAAAGCCACGTAAAATAAAATAGTTATGACACAGAAGTTTTAGGTCGAAATAGTTTTCGGTCGAGAAAGATTTCGACCGAAATAGATTTCAGTCGAACAAGATTTCGGGCAGATAGTTTTCAAATGAAACATATAGGTTGTGACCTTATTCCATTCATGAACCTTGATAGATCCGTTAACACCCACCTAACTCGGAGCTCCTTAGTATCCTACGGGAACTGCTCATCAGGTGAGTTCTATATGCCCCATATATGTTACGTGCAAATCATTTTAAATGTTTTGGGGCTGAAGTGTATACACTAAATAAATGAATGTTATGAATGCCAATGTGACTATATATGATATATATATATATATATATATATAAATGTTAATATGATCATACGTAAAAGAATGATAAACAAGAATAAAACGTATGTATACAAAGAATGAAATGAATGAATGACATAACGTATATGAATGAAATCTTGCTTTATATTTATATATAGCATGTTATGAATGAATGAAAATATTATGGACGCTTCGATGATAACGGCTACTTCGGTAGACGGACGACCACGTAACTATTTTGCAACCGGGACATATACGTACCTTCATTAGCTAGGACGTTTAAGAGTGTAATAACGGACTTCCGCTGCTATGATATGTAACTGAATGATGTATGCTTCCGGTTCTTTGATGTTTTAATATTAAGTATGGCATTTGAACACTATATTTATGAGTAAATCCAACGAGTGAGGTTTCCGAGAAAAAAGGCCTTACAAGTTGGTATCAGAGCAATAGTTTGAGAGATTCAGACATCCCTAAATGACTAAACTCAAGCTGGTAATGGGACCAACACACGGATGTCAGTTTGGGTAGCCAACGCCGACACATTTACAGTAAGTAAGTAATAAAGTTAATGCTTGTAGATAGGAATAGATGCTTTAACTTAGAACACATAGATGTTAATGTCACCCCTGATGTGAAGAGTATTGAACCGGAAAAGCAAACCAAATTATTAATCACAAACCGGTCACTGTTATTAAGAACTTACCTTGTTCGTACTGTTCTAAACTATGATATGAAGGAATGACATTGATGCATACCCTTTTACTTATCAGGATATCTTGGAAATTATGCCTCGTATAGGAAGAATTGGACACCGAGGCGGTCACACTGGCCGAGTCGGTAGACCACCATTGAACCAAATATTGGAGGAAGAGGAAAGTGTGCACGTGGAATACACTGAGAGCGTGCATGAAACATATGTGACACCACCGAGAGACGACAATGAAGGGTCCCTATGACTGGAACCCAAAGTCAGGGATGCTATCGCCCGTGAGGTTGTACTAACTCTGAAGGACGTATTGCCTGATCTGTTATCTGAGGCACTTATTAAGATCAAGGAGGAGGAGGAAAAGAACCATGGGGATAAAGTGTATGATAGTGATGGGGATGAGGTGACTGAGGTACTTAACACCCGAGGGTGTACTTACAAGGGGTTTAAGGACGGTGACCCGCCCAATTTTGATGGAAACAAGGATTCAGTGGCTACGTTTGAGTGGATCGAGAGGATGAACGGCATAATCAACATAAGCGAGTGTCGACCCGACCAGGCTGTTAACTATGTTGCTCACTCTTTCACTAACGAAGCACTGAGTTGGTGGAGGAACATTCAGAGGACTAAGACGCAGAACGCTCTAAAAAGGATGATTTAGGAAGACTTGAAAAAGCTAATAATACAGAAGTTATGTCCCTAGATTGAGATTGATAGGGTAGAGAACGAATTCGTAAACTTCAAGGCTGGCAACAAGACTCATCGTCAGTACACTTCTAGATTCAATGAACTGGCCCAACTGGTACCCCACCTGGTAGAAACTGAAGACCGACTGATCAAGTACTATGTCAAGGGTCTGCCATAGAGGGTCTGAGTCCATGTGAAAGCTAACCTACCCTCGACCTTCGAGTCAGTAGTGAATCTGAGTGAGATCGTCTATGACGACTATGCAAATGAGGACCCGTCACTTGAGACACAGAAGATGAAGTGGGAAAACCCGTCTAGGGGGAATGGAAAGGGAGTTGTCACAACTAAGGCTAAGAAGCTGAGATTGGACGAGAACGAAACTTGCTCGAAATGCGGGAAACAACACCGCGGTGAATGTCTGGCTAGCTCTACCATATACTACAAATGTGGAAAAGCTGGTCATTTCTCCCGAGACTGTAGGAGTGGACTCAAGTGCGAGAACTGTGGTTGGTTGGGACACATGACTAAGTATTGTAGGAAAACCGGACAATCTGGTTCGGGAAAAGAGAAAGAATGGGAGAAGGAACAACCGAAGGCTAGGACTCGGGCTTATGCCTTGACTGAGGAGGAAGCCAGAGGAAACCCTGATGTTGTATCAAGTACGTTCATAGTTAATGATGAACATGCTACTATTTAATTTGACTCCAGTGCAAGCAAAAATTTTATATCAAATGATTTTAGTCACAAACTAAATTGCACAATCACCAAACTCGTAATGGCCTTTAGCGTAGAAACTGCTAATTGTAGAAACTCAGTAGTCATCCGTACGATTGACGATTTTATGATAGAAATAGAGGGCCATAAGTTTCCTTCTAGATTGTACCTTCTAAGCTTAGGAGGATTTGACATAGTGTTGGGCATGGATTGGTTAGCTGCCAATGAAGCACAAATCGTATGTAAGCGAAAGATGATACATCTCAAAGCCACTAACGGCAGTCCGATTAAGGTTTATGGTGATTGGAATTAAATTATGTCAAACATCATCTCTATGATCAAGGCTGAAAGTTACATGAGGCATGGTTGTGAAGCTTATCTGGCGTATGTTATTGACGATAAAATGAAAACAAAAGAACTCAATGACGTACCCGTGGTGTGCAACTTTCCAGAAGTGTTCCTAGAGGACCTAATTAGCTTGCCGCCCAATCGGGAAATAGAATTTCTGATTGACTTACCGCCAGGGGCCCAGCCCGTTGCTACCGATTGGCTCTGTCAGAAATGAAAGAATTAATGTATCAACTTGAAGAATTGACAGAGAAAGGATTTATCAGACCGAGCATCTCACCATGCTGCACTCCGGTATTATTTTTAGAAAAGAAGGATGGCAGCATGCGTATGTACATCGACTACCGGGAATTGAACAAGTACCCACTTCTTAGAATAGACGATATTTTTGATCAACTACAAGCCACGAGTTGGTTCTCAAAGATCGATCTTAGGTCATGTTACCTTCAATTGAAAGTAAGGGAGGAAGATGTACCGAAAACCGTGTTTCGTACGCGTTATGGACACTATGAATTCCTCGTAATGTCCTTCGGACTAACCAATGCACCTCTGGCGTTCATGGATTTGATAAATAGGGTATGCCGACCAATGTTGGATCGGTCAGTGATAGTTTTCATATATGAAATTCTCATCTATTCAAAGAAAGAAGGTGATCACCACTTTCACCTAAAAGAAGTTTTGATGCAAGAGAAGTTGTACGCAAAATTCTTCAAATGCGCATTCTGGCTTAGGGAAGTCCAATTCCTAGGTCATGTTATTAACCCAAACGGTATTATGGTAGATCCTACAAAGATCGAAACAGTAAAAGATTGGAACATCCCGAAAACGCCAGCGGAGATACGAAGTTTTCTAGGATTAGCAGGCTACTATCGAAGATTCATTCAAGATTTCTTGAGGATAGCCTTGCCATTAAAAAAGCTAACACGTAAGGAGGTACAGTATGAATGAGGACAATGCGTTTGAAGAACTAAAGACACGATTAACCCAGGCTCCAGTCTTGACCTTACCTAAGGGAAACGAAGACTTGGTGGTTTACTCAGACGCTTCGGGTCAGGGATTGTGGTGTGTAGTTATGCAACGGGGAAAAGTAATTGCTTATGCCTCACGACAGTTAAAGATTCACGAGGTTAACTACCCGACTCACGACCTGGAGTTGGCTGCGGTAGTTTTTGCATTAAAAATATAGAGACACTATTTGTATGGAGTTAAATGTACCATTTACTCTGATCACAAAAGCCTGAAGTACTTCTTCGAGCAAAAGGAATTAAACATGAGACAAAGTAGGTGGTTAGAACTACTAAAGGATTATGATTGTGAAATATTGTACCATCCAGGAAAGGCAAACATAGTGGCTGACGCCTTAAGTAGAAAGGAAGAGTCGACACTTATCCAGGTCAAAGCATGTCAGTTGATTATAACACCAGGTTTGATGAATGAAACAACAAAAGCGCAAGATGAAACACTATTAGAAAGGAATGTGAAACGGGAAAGAATAGTGGGACAACAGATCAATCTGGAGACTAATGCGTATAATGTATGAACTCGTTTTGGCCGGATGTGGATACCTAGGATTGGTGAACTTAGAGCCAAAATCCTTGATGAGACACATAAGTCTCGCTACTCTATCACCCCGGTACGAATAAAATGTATCAAGACTTGAAGAAAGAGTATTGGTGGCTGGGCATGAAGAACGATGTAACCGAATATGTGAGCAAGTGCCTAACTTGTTAGCTAGTTAAGACCGAGCACCAGAAACCATGCGGTAAAATGCAACCCTTGCCGATACCGGAATGGAAGTGGGAAGAGATCACAATGGACTTCATTACCAAGCTACCGCGAACAGCTAAAGGCAATGATACCATTTGGGTGATTGTAGATCGCTTGACGAAAAGTGCTCACTTCTTACCTATACGTGAGGCCTCTTCGTCAGAGAAGCTAGCAGAGGTGTTCATCAACAAAATTGTAAGCAGACATGGTATGCAGTGTCGTTCGTGTCCAACAGGGACACTCAATTCACATCAAGATTTTGGAAGAATTTCAATGAATCAATGGGTACTAGACTGAATATCAGCACCGCTTACCACCCTCAAACCGATGGTCAATCGGAAAGGACCATTCAGACCTTGGAGGACATGCTCCGGGCCTGTATCATTGATTTTGGTGGGAGCTGGGACGGCCACTTGCCATTGGCAGAATTTTCATACAACAATAACTACCACTCCACGATCGGCATGCCGCTATTTGAGATGATGTATGGAAGAAGATGTAGAACCCCAGTTTGTTGGGGAGAAATTGGACAGAAAGACTTTGCGAGCCTCGAAGTGGTAAAAGCAACTTCCGAGAAATTTGATCAATCAAAGCTCGCATGAAAGCCGCTAAAGACAGACATAAATCGTAAGCGAATAAGCGTAAGAGGGATTTAGAATTTCAAGTAGGGGACAAGGTACTATTAAAAGTGTCGCCCTAGAAAAGGATTATCCGATTTAAAAAAGGGCCAAACTAAGTCCAAGGTTTGTCAGACCTTTCAAAATCTTAGCCAGAGTTGGTCAAGTTGCTTACAGACTCGACCTACCCGATGAGCTCAGCGGAATTCCCCCTACAATCCACGTGTCGCACTTACGCAAGTGCCTCGCTAACGACATGGCTCACTTGCCATATGACGAAATCGAGGTAGATAACAGTCTAAACTATGTAGAGGAACCGATGACTATTCTTGACGGAGCCGAGAAACGACTACGCAATAAGTCGATTCCTTTAGTCAAAGTACAATGGAAACACGGAAAAGGGTCAGAAGCTACATGGGAGAAAGAGGACGAAATGAAGGAACTGTATCCACAGTTGTTTAACTAATGATGAGTTTTGAGGGCGAAACTTCTAACATCACTAAATTAAAAAAACCCGAATAAACGAGATAGCGGTCGAGATTGATAAAGTAAGGTGGAAGGAAACATGCAGGCTTGGCCTAGGGCTGGCCCATGGGCCGTGAGCAAGGGAGTGAGGCCTTCAAGTCAGCTACATCACCACATCCTTCCCTTACCTCCAACATTTGCGTAACCTTAGAGAAAGAAAGAGAGAACCGGGTCTAGAGAGAGAAAGCAAAGGAAACGGCTCAAAAGCACGGGAATCATCACTCTTCATCTCAGGAATGTTTTGCAACAAAAGGGAAACAAAAACAGGTAACCTCTATGCTCGAATCTAAGCTTTTAGTTAAGAAATGCGTTTTAGGGCTTAAATGGGTTTTGAATCAAAAGTCAGCATTTTTATATGTAAAATGGTATAAAAAGTATGTTTTTAGCTTCATGGAAGCTAGATACAAGTTTTGGACGTAAAAAGATCAAATCTTGGATCAAAAACGATAAAATCAGCCAAGAACATATGAATCGTCCGAAAACTCAATGAAAGGTCCGAAAACTTTGAATCGTCTGAAAAGTATTTTCGGACGGAACATTTCGATCGGAAAATATTTTTGGACAAGACATTTCGATCGAAATATATTTTGGACAGAAAGGGATTTCAAACAGATGTTTTTGAACGAAAAAGCCATGTAAAAGAAAATAGTTCTACCAAAGAAGTTTTCGGTCTAAAAAGATTTCGAGCGAAATAGATTTTGGTCGAACATGATTTCGAGCAGATAGTTTTCAAATGAAACATATAGGTTGTGACCTTATTCCATTCATGACCCTTGAAAGATCCGTTAACACCCACCTAACTCGGAGCTCCTTTGTATCCTACGGGAACTGCTCATCAGGTGAGTTCTATGTGCCCCCTATATGTTACATGCAAATCATTTTAAATGTTTTGGGGCTGAAGTGTATACACTAAATGAATGAATGTTATGAATGTCAATGTGACCATATGTGATATATATATAGATGTTAATATGATCATACGTAAAAGAATGATAAACAACAATGAAACGTATGTATACAAAGAATGAAATGAATGAATGTCATAACGTATATGAATGAAATATTGCTTTATATTTATATATAGCATGTTATGAATGAATGAAAATGTTATGGACGCTTCGATGACAACGGCTACTTCGGTAGACGGACGACCACATAACTATTTTGCAACCGGGACATATACGTACCTTCATCAGCTAGGACATTTAAGAGGGCAATAACGGACGGTCACATTTGTGATCGGACAATTGCAATAATAAGTAGAACGGTTGCATAAATAATAGTACGCATGGGAAACGAATGCCTTAGGGCAAACGAGCGAATAATACGGTCTACGACGGTAGAACGGTGAGGACGGCCGATCGAAGGAATCCAGATGGTATAGCATGACGTATGGTTGAAGGAATCTGTACGATCAGGGAGGACGGACTTCGACGGTAGGACGGGCGTTTGTCTATGTGACTTACGCAAATCAATATTAGGTTGATCACCCTTATGTGTTTGACCAATGACTGTTTAATGAATGCAAAGGTGAATATATATATATATATGAATTCACAAACGAATGGTAAATGAAGCCAATGATATGTTAAACATGTATTTATATATTTTATATATTTATACTTATAAGGAAATGATGCTTATACCAAATTGATAAAATAGAACTCACCAGCGTTAGCTGACTTTTAGTATGCACTTCAGTTAAGAAGAAACGAGGTCACGCGAAGGCTTGAAGGCTACCCCGCTCAAGGACTGACATTCCATTTACTTAAATTTAATGTTAAGACAATGTTTATGTTGAATGTTTTATGACTTCCACTGCTATGATATGTAACTGAATAATGTATGCTTTCACTTCTTTGATGTTTTAATATTAAGTACGGCATTTGATGACTATGTTTATGAGTAAATCCAATGAGTGAGATTTCCCAGAAAAAGGGCCTTACAGGATGGAAATCCTGCAGGAGGAGATATAGAACGTCCAGGCCCACGTGGAGGGTCTGGAAGCTCTTCAGGGACAGATGGCGAGACTAGACCTCATGCAGTACCTTGAGGCAAAGGCGAGGCTCAATGTGAGCAACCGTCTTGACCACCATGAGGATGGAGTCGAGGCCCTAGCTGGGATCGGTGATTGGACCATCGACACTGATCAACGGATCTCCGACCTAGCGGAGAGATGGACCGCGGGGACGCATAGGCTGGCGGCCACTGAGAAGGAGGTAGTAGCTCTACGAGGGGATCTATAAGACACGAGGACCCTTGCTACCATCTGTGCCATTTTGGCCTCTTCCGCTACTCAGGCAGGGTTATTTTTACATCTCCCTCATGGACCTATGTGAGCGGTTTGTGCTCACCTAGTTTAGGATGAAAACTTGTAATGATGAGGATATGTATCCTCATCCATTTTGTGCCTGTTACAAACTATATAACAAGTTTAATCCATCTATATGCTATGCATGTTTCATGCGTTATATGTTTGTTGTGGTTGTTTACATTTCCTGTTCATGTGATGAAAAATATTTTATGTATATTGTCTTAATTCTTTTATTGTCATATATACTAGAAAGAAAACCATGGCGCCTAAAGGAAGACCTCGACGTAACACCCGAAAAGACACTAAGACGACACAACCCATGATATCTGAGGAGATAACACAACTAGTAGCTCAACAAGTGGCCGCTGCACTAGCAAGGAATGAAAAAACCGGAACACGAGATTTGAAAGTTGATCAGGGAATGTAGGCAATGGCAATGATGGGATTGGCGAAGACGCAGCGGAACTAGAAACGCCAATGTCGACGGTAGCGGTACTAACGGAACTGGCAATGGATCCGGAACCACATTGGGTAATTCAAACAATCACAATGTCTCCGACATAGAAGTCATTATTTATGATTAGTAAAAATCCTAACATGATGACCTCATCAATTCAAGGACAAACGACGCCCCGAGAGGCTGCACTTACAAAGACTTCATCAACTTCAAACCTCGTCTCTTCAGTGGATCGGAAGGAGCAATAGGGCTCATGTGATGGATCGAGAAGATAGAGTATGTCATCAATATAAGTAACTGTGCTAACAACTACAGGGTTAAGTATGTGACCTACACCTTTTAAGACCAAGCCCTCACTTAGTGGAATGCATTAGTCAAGACTTTTAGCATGGATGTTGTTTACTAGATGCCATGGGATAACTTCAAGCATATGCTAATGGAAGAGTATTGCCCAAGGAACAAGATTCAGAAACTTGAGGAAGAATTCTAGAATCAATCAATGGTTGGAGCTGAAGTGATAGCCTACACCACCCGATTTCATGAGCTTGCCCGATTGGTCCCACATATGGACACCCCAGTAATTAAAAGGATTGAAAGGTACATTTGAGGTCTCGCACCCCAAATCCAAAGTATGGTGACATCATCTAAACCTACCACCATTGAATGTGTGACAAGATTAGCACACGACTTGACTGATCAGGAGGTTCGATTTGGAACCTTGGTAAAAACGGAATCGACTGAGAAGAGTTTCAGTGGAAAAAGGAAATGGAATAATAATGGAGGAAGAAACACAGGACACAAAGCCCCCAAGAAATAAGACACTGTGAAGGCTTACAATGCAGGATCAGTTGCAAAGAAGCCATATGCTGGGAGCAGCCCTAAGTGCAACAAGTGCGATTACCATCATTTGGGCACTTGTGAGAACTTTGCCTGTACCAAATGCAAGAGGCCAGGACATGTGGCCAAATATTGCAAGGTTGTCATCAATGGCAAAGCAAGGAATATTTTTTGGTTGGTCGCTTTTTTTCGATGATCAATTTTCTAAGTTCCCGATTACGACTGTTTTAGGCCTGTTAATTAATAGAATTAATTAAATCTAACTTATGGGCTTAATTAATAGAATTGATTAAATTAAAAAAAAAGCTTTATATTTTTTCATCATTCGGGGTCAAATATTTTTCTTAAAGACCAATGGGGTCAACCTCGAAAAAATACCGGGTCGCTCAGCATTCGGATAATGTATCGCTACTTATAATTTGAATTCTAGTGGGGTCGGTGGACCCCAGTTGGAACACACTACCTCCGCCCCTGGCTGTCATCCCTGCTGCAGCCCCTGGTATCGACCGAGCCTGTTTTGAATGTGGAATTATGGGACACTTCAAGAAAGATTGCCCAAAATTAAGGAACCAGGGCACGAACCAAGATCGCAGAAGGGATTTTGTGATTAGAGCTGGAGAAGCTCGCAAGGATCCCAACATTGTCACTGGTACGTTCCTTGTTAATAATCATTATGCATCCATACTCTTTGACACGGGAGCCGATAGAAGTTCGTTTCGACCGACTTTAGCCCACTAATTGGCATTAAACCAACTAAATTGGATAGCAATTACACAATAGAGTTAGCTAATGGCAAACTGATAGAAACCGGAGAAATAATCCAAGAATGTACCCTGAATTTAAACGATCACCTCTTTAGCATAGACTTATTACCCGTAAAATTGGGAAGTTACGACATTGTGATTGGTATTGATTCTTTATCCAAGAATTTAGCAGAGATTGTGTGTCGCGAAAAGTTGGTTCGTATTCAACTCCCAAATGTTGAAACACTTACAATCCAAGGGGAAAGGAGTGGAACCACGCTAAAGATCATCACCTGCATGAAAGCCCGAAAATACTTGAAAAGGGGATATCGTGCAATCTTGCCACACGTAACGGGAAAGAAGTTGGAGGAGAAGCGACTTGAAGATATACCAATCGTTCTAGACTATCCGGAAGTATTCCCCGAAGACTTACCTAGACTCCCGCCACCTAGGAATGTGGATTTTCGAATCGACCTGGTGCCTGGAGCGGCACCAATTGCACGATCACCAAACCGATTAGCACCATCAGAGATGCAAGAACTATCCAATCAATTACAATAATTGTTGGATAAAGGATTCATAAGACCGATTTTCTCGTCATGGGGAGCTCCAGTTCTATTTTTGAAGAAGAAGGATGGAACCTTCATAATGTGTATTGATTATCGGGAACTAAACAAGCTAACCATTAAGAACCGGTATCCCCTATCGAGGATTGATGACTTGTTTGATTAACTACAAGGTTCTAGCTTCTACTTAGATATAGACCTACGTTCGTGGTACCATCAACTAAGAATACAGGAGAAAGACATCCCAAAGACTACATTCATGACTCGTTATGGTCACTACGAGTTCCTGGTAATGCCCTTTGGTTTGTCTGACGCTCCAGCAGTGTTCATGGACCTCATGAATAGGGTCTACAAGCCTTATTTGGATAAATTCATGATTGTATTTACTGATGACAGTTTAATATACTCACGAAACAAGGAGGAACATGAGCACCATTTGAAGCTTATCCTAGAGTTGCTTAGAAACGAAAAACTGTATGCCAAATTTTTGAAATGCGATTTTTGGATTCGGGAAGCACATTTCCTCGGCCACGTGATCAATGACAAGGGCATACATGTAGATCCATCTAAGATCGAGGCAATCAATAATTGGGAAGCACCAAGAACTCCAACCGAGGTGCGACAGTTCTTAGGTCTAGCTGGCTATTACAGACGTTTTATTGATAATTTTTCCAAAATAGCCCAACCTTTGATAACCTTGACTCAGAAAGAAAAGAAATTCGATTGGGGTGACAAACAAGAATCTACATTCCGGTTATTAAAACAAAATTTGTGTTGTGCACCAATCCTATCCCTTCCAGAAGGAACAGACAATTTTGTGGTGTATTACGATGTGTCACACCAGGGTCTCGGTTGTGTCTTAATGCAAAAAGAGAAAGTCATCACGTACGCATCCCAACAGCTTAAGATAGATGAGAAGAATTACACTACCCACGACCTAGAGCCGGGAGCGGTCGTGTTTGCACTTAAAATCTAGAGACATTACCTATACTGTACAAAATGTACTGTTTTCACTGATCATAAAAGTCATCTTCTACCAAAAAGAGTTAAACATGAGAGAACGAATATGGGTAGAACTACTGAATGACTACGATTGTGACATTCGCTACCATCCTTGCAAAGCAAATGTGGTAGCCAATGCTTTAAGCAGGAAAGATAGAGTCAAGACTCTTAGAGTGCGAGCGTTGGGAATGACCATTCACACAATCCTTACCACTCAAATTCGTAATGCCTAGCAAGAAGCACTCAAGGAAGAAAACTTGAAGGATGAATCCTTACGAGGTATGAAACAAAAAATGGAAATCAAGAATGATGAAGCATGCTATTTCATGAATCAAATTTTGGTACCGCGATTTGGAAACCTACGGGAATTGGTGTTAAACAAAGCACACAAGTCCAGGTATTTGATTCACCCAGGATTCGACAAGATGTATAAGGATCTCAAGGAGTTGTACTGGAGGCCCAACATGAAGGCAGACATTGCTACCTACATGGGTAAATGCCTGACTGTTCCAAGGTTAAGGCAGAATATCAAAAGCCATCACAAAATTGCCCAAGACATCAAGTGGTTACGACACTATCTAGGCAATTGTCGACCGATTAACAAAGTCTGCGCACTTCTTACCAATCAAAGATACATGTAAGATGGAAAGGTTGACTAGAGTCTATCTAAAGGAAGTCGTCTCGAGACACGGAATACCAATATCTATCATCTCGGATAGGGATAGTCGCTTCAGTTCAAGGTTTTGGCAATCGTTACAAAAAGCGTTGGGTATACGATTAGACATGAGCACCGCGTACCACCCACAAACGGATGGTCAGAGCGAAAGGACTATCCAAACCCTTGAAGATATTCTCAGAGCATGTGTGATAGACTTTGGAAAGAATTGGGACACTCATCTATCCTTAGCTGAATTCTCTTATAATAACAACTAAGTTGAATTCTCTTATAATAACATCTATCACACAAGTATCAAAGATGCACCGTTTGAAGCACTTTATGGTTGAAGTGTCGATCACTGTTATGTTAGGCAGAGGTTGGAGACAACCAACTCACCAGCCCTGAAATCATTCAAGAAACAACCGATAAAATCTTCAAGATCAGGGAAAGAATCAAAGCTGCCATAGATCGTCAAAAGAGTTATGTTGACATAAGAGGTAAGCCCTTGGAATTTCATGATGGAGACAACGTACTCTTGAAAGTCTCACCTTGGAAAGGGGTTACAAGGTTTAGCAAACGAGGTAAGCTCCACCCCCGATACATCAGACCATTCAAAATCTTGGCAAGAGTAGGCCCTGTGGCTTAGCGACTTAAGATACCTCAAGAACTTAGCAGTGTGCATAACACATTTCATGTGTCAAACCCGAAAAAATGCCTATCAAATGAAACGCTTATTATACCACTTCAAGAAATTCATATCAATGAAAAACTCCACTTTGTGGAGCAACCGGTGGAGATCATGGACCGGGAAATCAAGAGACTTAAATGAAGCCGCATTCCCATTGTGAAAATCCGATAGAACTCTAGGCGAGGGCCAGAGTTTGCTTGGGAACCTAAGGACCAAATGAAAAACAAATACCCTGATTTATTTGAGGAACCCTCAACAACGAACGACGCAAGCTAAATTTTAGGATGAATTTCTCTCAATAGGGGGAGAATGTGACACCCGACAAATTTCAGGTCAATATCCATACGATCATTAAACTAGGGTCATAAATTACTGCGCATTAGACTTAATTTTAACTAATTAGGTTACCTCATATACAACAAAGTCCATCTCATTTCACACATTGGTAATTTAGGAGAATTACCGGGTCGCACACGCACATTTACCCGAGATATACCGACGTTGATGAGAAATTTTAAATACTAAAATAAAGCAGTCTAATTATTCATTTTATGTGTAATACTACAAGATATATATATAACTACAGAATTTCATATTATTTGGACCCGTTAACGTATCTTAATTTTGTAAACTTATATGTTTTATAAACCTGACACGTACTCTAACGATTATGAACTATTTCATTTAAAATCGGGTTCTATTTAACGGGTGTCCTATCGGGTCCAAAAAACATCAAAACACCACCACCTTAACCACCCCAAGCTACCACCCTACCACCTCCTCCCTCCTCCTCTTTCTCGGCCGAGAAGGCCACCCCAAGGGGCCTCCTTTGCTTCTTGTCCCCTCTTTGATTAGCCACTTACTTCTTGTCTCTCAAGTCACCATTATGTCCCCTAGACCAACATGTCTCCAAGGAGACAACATGGTTCCCCCATGCCATCAAGACCCCATAGGTAATTACCCAAATTGTAAGGCATAAAATCATGACCATTCCATTGAATTCACCACACCTAAATCACCAACACGTTCATTTCTTTCCTTCTTTGGATTACGGCTCAAACCCACCCACCTATACACCATCATTTTTTAAATTTCCTCCAATAGATCGAGTGTTGAAAGCTTTTCAAGTTGATTCAAGTAGAACATTTGGTATTACAAGCCTTCTTTCATTGACTCGGGTCTTTCTTGCTTGCTATACGTAAGCATTCTTACCTCTCTTTGTAGTTTTATTTCATTAGTTGTTGATTCGTGTAGAACCCTTCACATAAACTAGTAAAAAATCTTAATCCCTCTAAATCAAGGAAACAAAACACGTTGTACAAAAACTTGGTTTTGGTGAGTTGGTGCACTAGTTAGTAACCATTTTCGAAAATTAAAAAGAGTTATATTCATATGAGTTAAACTTGATTTAAAAGTTCATGAATTCTAGCAACTTGGATTATGTAGGAATGTATAGTAATATTACATAACTTATGATTTTTAGTATTGTGAAAACTTAACAATTTTAGCTTGTAGAAATAACTACTTGTTTATAGTTATGGATACATACACACACATATATATATATATATGTTAAAGTATATATTGGAAAAATATCATAACTCATTATATGGAAGTTAAAAACTTGATTAGTATAATTATTTGGAAACTAAATTTTTCTTATATATATATATATATATATGTATATATATACTTATTGTTAAAAGATTTCAAATATATATATATACACACACTAATAGTTAAACGAAAGATTTCAAATATATATATATATACTATTAATTAAACGGGAGATTTCAATATATATATATATATATATATATATTAAAACGAAAGATTTCAGAAACATATATATGTTACTTAAGTTTTCAACATGTTGGATTTTTACAAACATTTCATCTATACATATCTATTAAATATATGAGCATATAAAACCTCGGATCATAAAATAGGACCAAGCTTAAAAGTATGGTAATTATTTAGTTACAATTGAGGTAATATTACAAATATATATGTTGATCGTAAAACGAAAACAGACAATTAATTTAAAGTATGGCAACAATTTTAGTAGAAGTAATAATAAATATTATTTTATATGTTGCGTATTTAGAAAATGATATTATTTAATAAGTATACATACTAAACGACTTACGACTCAAGTGTATATATATATATATATATATATATATATATATATATATATATATGTATGTAGGTATATATATGTATGTAGGTATATATATTTACCATACTAAACGACTTACGACTCGGGTCGAGTCGAGACATATTTTATAACTTAAAACGTCAAGTTGACATAAGAATATATGGAATCTTTGGACACACTTGATTGTACACATTGTTTATATTTTATCTCATATAAATACATGATTTTTTGGGAAATAAAAACATATCACCAACGGTCGTCGGATTTAACGATTTGGACAGGAAAACCTAAAACACAACAAGTTTAAGTTGGGTGATTAGATACACGACCAACTTATACATTGAAATCATACTTGGGCCTTAAAGTAACTTAATCATCCTTAGGGCACGATTAGGTCAAGAGGTACTCAGACTTTGCTACTTACTCCATCACCTTACTGCTATGGTGAGTCTTCACGGCCCCACTTTTACTTTGATTTAAACGATTTCTAAACATATGGGGGAGAATACATGGCTCATATTTTGGATACGAGTACATAAACATATTGTTGCATGAGTACTTACTGTCATATTAAGTCCCGGAAATACTATAACCGTTAGCTAGTTTAGACGTGGAAAGCATGAACATATCTATTTGGGTTGACACCCCCACCCGTGGTTAGTCGTCTAACCTTGATTGGAGGTCAAAGAGGGTGCATATTGTCTATACATACTTACAATTTTCATGACAGAGCATTGGGAAGGGCACATCAATTACACAGTCAAGTGTAGGTTATGGTAGCTAATGGTAACAAAGCACATACATAAGTGTTGTTTGACTTACAACACTGAACTTATTTTGAAATCTCGTAGTCCAAACGGAACATATTTTTCTACTTATTTAAACCCGTGAACTCACTAACTTTATGTTGATATTTTAGCATGTATTTCTCAGGTAATTGATGCACTGCTTGGAAACCGCATTAGGAAATAAGATACATGGAGTCATCATGCATATTTTAGCTTTTGGAGTTCTCCTTTTATTGTCTATTGCATTAGACTATAATTGTAAAATTTATTGTCATTACTTTTGATGATACTATTAGGGTAACCATTTGACCCATGTTGTCATTCAAAACAATAAAATCTGATTATGTAAACCTCGTTATCATTTAGAGGTCGTTTGTTATGATCAAAGTCTTTGTAAATCACCGACCCGTTACACCCCGTGTTTCCGCCTTGGCAGTGTGTGACAAATGTGAAATAATATAAGTGTAATTATGTCCAATGAAAATAATTTATATGCATGTAATCTCCCCCAAAAAGAAAATAAGTAAAATGGGGCTGTGAGACTCACCTGATGCGTGAGTACCGAAAGCGTGCAAGTAGCAAAAGTCCAAGAGTAAACCGACTTATGCGTGCCCTATGTTATATAAGACACCTTAAGGTCTAGGTAATGATTTTACATGCATGTTGGTCATGTAACAGTTTCACCAACTCGTTACGTTATGTGTGTAAGTTTTGGTTTAAAGCATTTTGACTCGACGACCCGTTGGTGATATGTATTGGTTACCCAAAAATATATTTTTACATAAAATAAATATAAGTTATGTATTCGGTCAAGTGTGTCCATGCCTATAAGTAACTTGGTGTCAACTTAGTGTTCCGGTTTCAAAATAAAGCTTAACTCGACATGAGTCGTAACTCGATGCGAACGGTAAATAAATATATTATATATATTTATTCAAAATAATGTTTTTGAAATACTTCATGTTTTTAGGTAAAAATAATATTTATACCATTTCTACAAAATATAACCTTGAATTGCTCTTATAATAATGTTGGTTTTCGTTTTACCACCAAAGTGTACATATATATTTATAAAATTATATATATTTATAAAATTATATATATTTTAAAATCTAGTTTTGGACATTTTAAATATTTACAATTACTAAAAATTAACTCCTAGAATTTATATGTTTCAAAATATATAACTAACCCATGTAAACTACTTAACAAATAATACTAAATTTATAACTAGTAATAATATATTTTCATAACTAGTCATAAGTTTACCCAAAATATCAACAACTAATAATAGTTATATAAAACATAAGTCATGTAAATTACTAACAACCACGTATGGATATATATATAAAGACTACTTGAACCCATGGACATGTCAAACTCACTTGATGCATATAAACATACACTTATCTTTCTTTGTAAGAGTCTTTATTTAGTGAAAATAATCAACAAAAAACTAGAATCACCAACTTAAATATTTACTTTAGTTCAAGAATCCAGTTATAGTTATTTTTATACAAAAACTAGTCTTATGATGATATTAGTTTATAAAACTCTATATTTAACAAAGATGAGTCTTTGTAGATGAAAGTTGCTACATAACATTTGTATGTAAAACAAAGCATAAAACAAGAACAAAATATAAATAAGTAGGGGATTTTCTTACTAGAAGCAAGCAAGCAAGAAGGAAGGAATGGATTAGTTTGTTTGGAGCTTCCAAAGATGAGTTGATGTTTACTAGAGAAGGCTTGTAATATACTTATATGCTTGAATGATGAACAAAACAAATGGATGTTGGTGGTTAGAGCTTAGAGCCGTAACAAGAGGGAAAGAAAGGGAAATGAGTTTGTGTAGGTATCTTTTTATAAACCAAGGAAGTAGTGTAGGTGAAAGATAATGGGAAAGGGTGGGTTTTTAGTTCAAATTATCGGATTCAAATTGGGGAATCTAAAGGCTAAAGATGGCAAATGCTCAACGGTGGGATTTGAAACATGTAAAAAGTGTCTAAACACAAAAGTAGTAATCCTTGGGTTTATTAAAATAAGAGGTCAACACACAAAAAAATATTATGTGTGTGGTTAGGAAAAGTTGGCAAAAAGATGTAAAAAGGGGAAGGTGGTTTTCGAAACTTTCATGTAACTAGTTTGTGTGTGAAAGTTGATATACCATTTGATTATTTGACTTATCAAAAGTATAGGTAAAACACAAAGAGGTGTATGAGTTTGTAATTTTTGGATGGTGTTAAACAGAAGAAAAAAAAAAGAAATGTGTAAACTTAATTGACATGCAAGGCCTCTTTCCCAGGAGATCTCATTTGTTGGATTTACTTATAAACATAGTTGGTCATCAATCACTGAACTTTAATTAAAATCATTCAAACACACCGTAAACATTCATCATTCAATTACATAGACATTTTAACATTTAATCATGAAAACATTGTCTTAACATAAATTCAATTAACAGGATGTCAGTCTTGAGCCAGGTAGCTGTCATGCCTTAGCCCGTCCTTTCCTCTTGTTACCTGAAATGCATACTAAAACTCAGCTAACGCCGGTAAGTTCTAGTTTAAAACAATTAGGTATAACATCAGTCATTCATTGGTACCATTAGCATATTTATTTATATATATCATTGTTTTGTTGAACATAAATTGACTATACACATTATATGTGTATATACATACATTGAACATTCATTGGTCATACACATAATGGTGATCAACCCGCCATTGATTACGTAAGTCACAAAGACAAATGCTCCGTCCAACCGCCTTAGGCCGTAATTCATACCGTGTCTACCGAAGTAGTCTGTCATTCATTAACGTCCGGCATACCGTGTCTACCGTCGTAGCCCGTTGTTTCGCCCATTTATCCTAAGGCATTCGTTTCCCACACGAAGTATATATGCAACCGTGCTTCGATTAAGGGCCTCCATCCTACCGTATTAGTCCGTATTTAGTCTACCTTTGTAGACTTTAACATACCTTCTACATAATAGTCGCATGGTCGTCCGTCTACCAAAGTTGCTGTCACCATTGAGCCGTTGTACCGAAGTAGTCCGTATATCCATCCATAACGTTTACATACAATATATAACATGCAATATATATATAAATATAAAGCAAGATTTCATTCATTTACGTTATGTCATTCGTTCATTTCATTCCTTGTAAACATTGGTTTCACTCTTTGTTCATAATTACATTTATATAACATGTATGTCATATAAACATTCATAACATTCATTCATTTGCATGTATACACTCCAGGCCCAAAACATTGGAATACATATACACATATCACATAGTGGGCACATAGAACTCACCTGATCGAGCGGTTCCTGAGGTATACTTATGTAGGACCCTGTTATTATGATTAAGCTTGTTTAGGTGTTTTGGTATAACTGTGAACTTGAAGTTCACGCCTAGGGTGTTTGGACCGGCTATAAGCCGAGTACATGTATTATTTACTTAGTATTGTGTAGCTATGTATAAATATGTGTATACCCTAACCGTATGTGGTTAGTGGTCATTATTAGTTTTTCTTTTTAACTTCGATTAAGGAATACAATCGTGTTTACTTTGAATCCATGTTCTTTAATCACCATACAAAGTAGATTCCGCCTACTTTGTGTGAGAGTTTGATATCTTGTTCATGTGTTTGAAGATCCATCAAAATATTCGAGACTTACAATTGGTATTAGAGCCATTGAAATCATTCAAGGCTCGGTTTGTGATATCAAGGATTCAAGATTTGAGGTATTCTTTAAGTTTTTGGTTGTTTTTGCTACTGATCGTTTGTGTATGTGTTAGATTTTCATCTTTTTCTGCTGAAAAAGGAAGAGTTATTGCTATTCTTTTGTTAAATCATTACTATATTGTTGCTGCTGGAAAGACTCTGCTTTGAAAAGTGATTAAAATCGACTTCGTGTTCATTGGGAGTATTTTGGATTCAAAATTCAAAATCTCACAATTTTAGGGATTTGTTTTGGAAACAAAATAAGGTCAAAGATTTGTTACTCGGGTTTAGTTTACGGCGAGCTTCACGGTCTACCTCACGGGAAGGCCGGGTACACGGGCTCAAGTTCACGGGCTCATAGTTCACGGGTTAGGTACTCGGGTTCTTAGTTCACGGAAGTGAGTTCATGGCTTGATTTGTTCTCGGGTAATATTCACGGGCCAAGTACCCAGCAAGTTTTTCTTGGGTTCTAGTTTACATGAAATTAACTTCACAACTCTATTGTGTGTTCACGGCTTCAAGCAAGTTCACAGGTTTTACTATCTGTTCACGGTGTTAACCTAGTTCACGGTTAGACATAAGTTCACGGCTGAACTTGTGTTCACAATTTCATTTAAGTTGATATTCAAGTTTTATAGGCTAGATCAAGGGATTTGCACTCTGATAAAGATGAATTCTCAACAAACCATGAATCTTAATAGCATTCTAGACCTTCAAATTGGTACCGGCACAAAACCATTAAGAGTCACCTCTGCAGAAGATTTTGTTGACTAGAAATACAGGTACCAGAATTATGTCATGCTTTCAGAAGCTAAAATGTGGAGGAGTATTATCAGGGGTCCTCGGATTCCTATGTACACCAAAGAAGATGGTACAAAGGCACCCAAGCAGATTGAGAACTATACCAATGAAGACTATGATCTAGTTGAACGTGATCTAAAAGCTTTGGCCTCTCTAACTATGGCACTATCACCTGATATTGCCCATAGTTTCAAAGAGTGTACTTCTACTAAACAATTATGGGAGTCTTTAGAGAAAGTGTTTGAAGGGAATGATGACATGAAAGCCAGTATGAAAGAGATTCTTTTGCAGAAGTTTAACATGTTAAATCATATTCTAGGAGAATCTCTGAAGGTGCAGCTGCAAGGGTTTACTAAGTTAGTAACTGAGATGAGAGGCGCTCAGATTGAATTAAGCACAGGTGATTTGAATAGGAAGTTGCTGAATGGTCTCCTACAAAGCTGGGACATGAATGTTGCTCTACTGAAAAGAACTAAGGATTTAAAGGCTACTCCTCTGAGTGAACTGATTTCAATCATTAAATCCTATGATCTTGATGATAAGCAAAGAAAGATGAATCATGCAAACAGTCTGAACACAGTCGGGGCACAAAGTAGCAACAGTGCATTTTTGTCCGGTGTGTCTCAAGGAGCATCTGGATCCGGAGAAGATGCTACAAGTCAGTCTGCAGCTGCTAAATCCACTACACAAGATCAGTAGGCATATTCTGCTCAGCATGCATAATTAATTGAAGCTAATACCTCTCTGTGCACCTGTATTATGAATTGCTATGCTGCTTTTGCATCTGGAAATCTTTCTCCATTTGAGATACTTACCGCTGAGTTGAATCAAATTCATCCTAAAGATGTTGAGGAGTTGGATATTTCATGGAAACTGGCTATGGAAGTCTTTAGAGCAAAGAACTTTATCAACAAAACTAGAAAATTCAGATGGAATGAAGATACTGGAAAGAAGATCGGGTTCAACAAGTCGAATCTCCGATGCAACAATTGTCATGAACCAGGTTATTTTGCTGGAGAGTGCACTAAGCCAAAGCAGCAAAGGAGTGGTGACACAGGTCAAGCTGCAGGAGGAAAGGCTGTGGATAATTCTAAAGCTCTAATCAGTCAGCAAACAAGTGGTTATGACTGGGGAGATCAGCTCTAGTCAATCTGAATCAAGCATTTATGGTTGATATCACTGGAGAATCTTCTTCTTCCTCTTCTTCTGCTACTCCACCTGAGGTAACCGCTAATTTATTCTCTAAGTTATGCATTGATAATGTAGAACTGTATAGAACACATAATGCTGATTTGATTTTTGAAATTAAAAATCTTAAATATCAAAATTCTAAGTTTTCCAAAACAGAAAAGGCATACAAAGATGTAATAGAAGCAAATAAGAAAGATATATATTTGCTTAAATCTCAACTCAGTGAAAAATGTTGTGTGCTCACTGATGCTAAGCAAGACATTACTAGATTGACCACTGAATTAGAACAAGGAAAATCAAATTTTGTTGAGGCTAAATTTAAAGTAGAATTCTTTTGAGGAACAAGAGAGGAGTATAAAATGTTGATATAATGGAAAATCAACTTCATAAACCCAGAAATACGAGTAAAGGGATTGGGTACAATAACATGCCTCCTCCGTTCAATGGGAACTGTACCATTGTTCCACCTTCTGTTGAGGAACAAGAGAGGAGTATAAAATGTTATCCTTTGGAAATTTGTCAAATACTGATGAATCCAAATCATCATCCTTAGCTTCAAATGTTAAACGTGTGAACAATTCTAATGCTTCTACATCATGTGTAGACACAATAGAAATACAAGATTGGTCGAGTGATGATGATGAAGTTGATGAGCCATAAGTTTGTAATTTGAATTTGAAATCTAATAACCATTAAAACAATGCTTTTTTCAGTTCAGTTTTTAAAAGAAACAAACCTTATGTGTGTGATTTTATTGGTTTGAATGATTCTAGTAATAAATCATCTGCTTTGAAACATGTGAATGTGGGTAAAGGTACTGTCTTTGTAAAACCATCAGTCAACGGTAAAGTTGAAAAACATGTTTTTAAGAAAACTAAACATGTGATTAAACAAACGGTCTCTGTTCAAACCTCAAATGCTTCACCTAAGTATTATACAAAGGATCAATTTTATTCCAAATTTGATTATCATCATAAGAGGTTTGAACAAAGTCATGCTCATCAACACAGGAAACCTGAGCAAGCCTTCAATAACAAAAAGGGTGGTTCATCTCATCAGTGGTCAAACAAGTCAAGCTTTGCACCGTACGCAAAGAAGCAGTCATGTTATACTTATGGAAAATCTGGTCATGTGGCAAGACATTGTGTTCATCGTCCATATGTGCCTTATTATGAGCAAAATCAGAAGACTACACAAAGGAAAGTCACTCACTCTAAGCCAGTGAAGGCTACACAGCCCAAGTCTATGAAGAGTCAATCACCTTATGTTAAGCCCTCTGATGGTGACTGGTATGTTGCAAAGCGAAACAGACATGATTTTTTGAAAGAAAAAAGTTTAAACAAAATAAACAGAAGGAGAAACCTAAATCTCCGGTTTCAAAAGAAAGAAAAGCTTATGTTCCATCTAAGCCTGTCTGGAAAGCTAAAGAAAAAATTAAAGCAGCATCCAAACTTGAGTCTAACAATGATATGTGCCTGCATGAAGTGTCATATATTGATGCTTTGGGAATACCCAGATCTACTATGGCATGGGTACCAAGTACGAATTAATCTCCAATTTTGTGTAGGAATAGCCAAGGAGGACTGTCAATAACCTTTGGTATGTTGATAGTGGTTGTTCAGGCATATAACAGGAGACATATCTCTACTTCATGATTTATAGAATTTTAATGGAGGCTATGTTTCCTTTACAGGAGGTAAAGGTGGCAAAATTAGTATGAAAGGTACTGTGGTAAATGGTTCTTTAAGTTTTCATGACGTAAGCTTCGTCTCCGAGCTAAACCATAGCTTTCTAAGTGTTTCCCGAATTTGTGATAAAGACTATTCAACACATTTCACAAATAAGGAATGCTTAATTTTAAAACCGAGCTTCGTGGTGCCCGAGGAATGGATTTTGTTAAGAACACCCCTTAAGGGAAACTCATATGTTATTGACATGAACAGTAAACTTGTTTATGAAAATACATGTCTTTTATCAAAATCAGCTGAAACCGATGTTATGATATGGCATCGTCGTCTTGGTCATGTTAATTTGAAAAATCTTAATCGAATTGCAAAGGGAAATCATGTTCGTGATCTACCTATTAAAGATTTTTTTCTCAATTGAGAAATGTGTTGCATGTGCCAAAAGGAAACAACAAAGGAAGCCACATAAGTCAAAGTTGATTAATTCAATTGACTATATTATTCATCTACTTCATATGGATCTCTTCGATCCGGTGAATGTGATGAGCATCGGGCAAAAGTCTTATTGTTTAGTTATTACTGATGACTACTCACGTTTTTCATGGGTTTTCTTTTTGGCTAACAAAAGTGAGAATGCAGATCTGATTAAGAATTTCAACATTTTGGTGGAAAATCAAAGGGATGTGAAGGTTAAGGCTATTCGGTGCGATAATGGAACTGAATTCAAGAATGCAATCTTGAATCAATTTTGCACTGAAAAGGGATAGCCAAATAATACAGTGTCGCTCGTACACCTCAACAAAATGGTGTGCCAGAGCGAAAGAATCAAGCACTCATCAAAGCTGCTAGAACAATGCTCTCTGAATCCAAGTTGCCATTATTATTTTGGACTGAGGCAGTCAACACAGCTTGTTACGCAAAACTGAAGGTGAAGGATTGTGTGATTGTTTGCGTATTGGAGAAAGAAATTGAAGAGATTAAAATTGCAGAAAACTGTGTGAATTCAAAAAGGTTATGGAAAAAAAGTTTGAGATGAGTGCCTTGGGTGAAATGACATTCTTTCTTGCTCTGCAAGTGAAACAAACAAGTAATGGTACTCTCATCTATCAAGGCAAATATGTGGATGACATTCCCGAAAAGTTCAAGTTTGCTGATGCTCATGCTGCTACAACACCTATGTTTGCTCGGCCAGTTCTAGATGCCGACACAACCGGGGTCACCGTTGATCAGAAACTTTATCGATCCATGATCGGTTCATTGATGTATTTAACGGCCAGTCGTCCGGACATAATGTTTGCAGTCTATCAGTGTGCCCGTTATCAGGCCAATCCTAAGATGTCCCATTTAACTACTGTTAAACGTATCTTCCGGTATCTAAAGGGCAAGCCTCGGCATGGCCTTTGCTATCCCAAAGATTCTAATTTTGACTTGTATGCTTTCTCTGAAAGTGCCTATGGAGGATGTTAATTAGACAGGAAATCTACAAAGCGGGGGATGTCAATTTCTAGGAGATAGGCTCATCCATGGCAGTGTAAGGAGCAACACACAGTGTCCACCTCCACTGTTGAGGTTGAATACAATGTTGCATCAGCTTGTTGCTCACAAGTCATCTAGATGCAACACCAATTGATGGACTACGGTTTGACTTTTCTAAACACCGTTATTTTTTGTGATAATGAGGCTGCAGTGCTTATAGTTAAAATTCTGGTCCAACATTCTAAAACCAAGCATATTGATATCAAGGTGCATTTTATCCGGGACCGTTTTGAGAGAAATCTCAGATGTCTTGAACGTGTTGATACTGATAACACTGTTGCAGACATCTTCACGAAAGCATTTGATACATCTCGTTTCAATGTGCTTGTATAATCGCTGAAAATGATTGGTTTTAAAAATTGAAATGGTCACAAAAAGATATTTCTTTATAGTTTAAGTATGTACCTTTTCATTTACTTCTAATTTTTTTTATGCACAAGATTAGGGGGAGAAATAAGAAAAATACAAAAACAGTCTACTTTAAGTTTATTAGTGTATTAGTGTCAAGAAAAAACACATGAGGCACTAAATTGAAATGACTGGGATCTTTGTTGGATATGTTGATAGGCTCTGCATGTGATACACTTGAACTAAATAATCCTATGGCATTAGTGGGGAACATCTCATTGATTAGTATAATTAGTGATCCCTGTTAATAATAGAAAACTTAAACATAAAGGTTGATAAACTATGGATAACCCTTGCTCCAGTGGGATTGCACTAACCGAGACCCTTCACAAAGGGGTTACGAGATGACTTGTTACAAGTCTCTTTATATAGTATATATAAATAAAAGACATGCGTTGTAATGCAAAAAGTGAAAAGACGCTCAATGTAAGTGCAAAGAAAAATTTTGAGCAAAAAAACACGCAATGTTAATGTCTTGCTATAGGAACAAATTCAAAAGATATGTCTAAAGGCGTACATAAATGTATATATATATATATATATATATATATATATATATATTTCTTTTGGGCTATGGTGACCGATATAAAAGGTTTTTGATGAATTCAGGATACATAAGTCCGTCGTGTTGTATTTCTAGGCAAAATTCTAATACTCCTAAAATCCGCTCAGAAACACATGCTAGTTATGCTCAATTCGTTATTAGTTAGGTGCTCAAAAGATCATGAGCAAGGGAAGGTTTACGTGATAAGTTGTGGGGTCCATTAAAGTTAATCAAGAACTCACATAATTCATAGTTAATTAATCACATGTTTCGATATGAGTGTGGGTGCCATTAAGTCATAAATAATTCTACCCAAAATATGATAATTTAAATCACAGTGAAAGACTTAGGTTTGGAACTAAAGCATGAGTTTAGAAGGATTTGAATATTAGCAATCTACTTGATATGTCTAAGTAAATACATGCTGAAAAATGTTCCTTGTTCTGCCTATAAAACGATATGATCCTATTGCAAACTTCTTAAAGGACCGTTGTTGCTAGATTGTATAGATATGGTTCTGTTTATTTTTGTTTTATTTTAGTTTAGTTTATTTTGATTTTATTTTAACTTAGTTTATTTTATTTTAAATTTTATTTTTTATTCATATAAAATGACCTTGTAAGATTTTTTTATCTAAATCATTTAAGGGGTTATTATCGGATGTGTATTCGGGATTTGCTTTGGCCCACCAATGTTCACGGTGGGCCCTAATGTTCACTAAGCCATGTGGAATAATGAATAAAAGGGTTAAACCCCTCCCTTAGGGTTTTACGTTCACGACACTTTCAAAAGAAACCCAATTCATCTATTTCCTTCTCGGTGACAGTCTATCTCTAATTGTTGCTTAAACTCCTCCGTATTGGATCATTGACAAGCTTTTGTTGCAGATTTAAGGTATCATTTACTTATACTTTACCAAAATTGCTGAGTGATGAAATTGGAATCTATGTTTTGGCCGAATACCCTCAAGCCAAGGAATCCATGACCTTATTCCTTTAATTTGTGGGTCAAAAGTGAAATTGGGTGATTGTTTGGGGTCAAAAATTGTTGGCGATCATAGGAATATGATCAAGAACCTGCAAATCAGTGTTTTAGTAATGAAATTTGGAAGATGAGCGTTAATTGGTGTTACCCAAAAAAAGGGTTCACGGTAAAAATTCAAATATATCGTGAACCTCTTAACATTCCCGTATACGGTTTTCATTTACCATGAACCATAAGGAGGTCGTGAACCCTCAACAAGGCCGTACACATTGTCTTCCCATGAAACTCCTTTGGGCCGTAAACCCCTTTGACCGTAAACCAAGGCTGGGCCATAAACCCCTAGGAAACCGAATACTTCCTAGAAACCGGATACCTTGATTTCCCGAGAATCCTTTTAACCTTAATTTAATTTTCATTCATTAATTATGAATCTAACTTATTAAGTTTTGTGCAGAAATGGCCGAGATGAGGTTTGTTCCTAACCACAATGAGTGTGCATTCACATTGAATCCACATGAGGATATGATCACTCAGATATATGGTTGTGTTGACACTTCCCCCAGCAAAGAAACTGTTATGGAAAACCCCATCATCTACAGAAGCTTTATCCAGGAATTCTAGGAGACTGATACCATACATCCCAATAACAATGGAGAAGAATGCATTTTTGGAAATGTGCAGAACAAAAGCGTTAGAATATCTAAGGCTTTGATTAGAGATGCATTACAGTTTGATGATGATGTCGGATATCCAACAAAACTTGCTACTGATACTGTTACTCCTATCTTGCTGAGAATGGGATATGAATGGAACTATCCTCCAGTTTACAAGAAATTACTGAACCCCTACTAGAGATATCTTGTACATGTGTGCATGAATTGCTTATCTGGAAGACACGGTGGCTTTGACGAACTAAATGCCACTATCTCCTCAGCTATGGTTGCCTTGACCATGAGCTGGAACTACAACTTCTCTAAGATGGTGTTTGAGGAGTTCAAGAGCAATTTGAAGGGAGCAAAGAAACACATTTTCATGATGTTTCCAAGATTTCTCCAGATCATTCTCAATAAGAACCATGCTGGTCTGGTACCTACAGTGGAGACACTTGATCTAAAAGCCATCGGTCCAATGATTTTTAAGTATATGAATGTGAATAAACAAGGCAAGAGAGTATATCAGGGGCTGCATCCCCTTGAGAAGTTTGGTAGATTCGCTGCTTTGGAAGATGAAGTACGGGAAGAACCGGTTGTTCAGGTTGAAGCTGAGGTTGCTGAAGATGATGAAATTATGCAACTACAACAACCATAACCACAGATAGAACAACAACAACATGATCAACAATCACAAGAACCGGTTGTGCCAAAGTCAGAAGCTGCTGAAATTTTATCTTCGCCTAACAGTGAAGGTACATCGGAAAGACCACTAGTACCTATCAATCGGTACATTCGGGAAATGGAAAGCAAAAGGCATAGAGTTTAGATTCCTCCTCTTACCTCCTCTAGCCGAAACCGATCCAGAGTACACACCGGGTCAATATCTTCAATCAAGACCTAGAAAAAGAAAAGATTCGAGAAGTGTTCGTATGCCACCAACACCCACACCTACACCAACACCAACTCCAACACCTTCCTCATCCACACAGCC
This sequence comes from Smallanthus sonchifolius, assembly GCA_023525975.1. Taxonomy (NCBI): domain Eukaryota; kingdom Viridiplantae; phylum Streptophyta; class Magnoliopsida; order Asterales; family Asteraceae; genus Smallanthus; species Smallanthus sonchifolius. The sequence goes on from CM042023.1 coordinate 35,970,377, forward strand.
ACCATAACCACAACTACCGACGTCAACCCTACCTCACACATCATCTCAGGTGAGCCTTGATACTATTGTTTTCGACACTGAACAATTCCTTGTGTCATCAGTTGAAGCCTATAGAGCTGAGAAAGCGAGGGGCAAGAGCCATGTTGAAACTTCTACTCCTACTCCTGTGGATCCACATGTTCTACAGGAAAGGGTGTTTGCACTAGAACAACAAGTAGCAGCTCAGAATGCTAAAATCATGTCCTTGGAAGCCAATAAAGGCTATCTAACTGCCCTGGTATTTCAGTTAAAGAAGAAGCTAGAGGACCTAGTAGCCAAGGATACTGAGAAACAAGATGATGACAATAATGACAATGATAATGATAATCAAGGAGGTGGAAATGCAGGGGGAAGTAATCAGGACAATCAAAATGAAGACAATCAAGATTATGACTTTTATAACTTCGATTTTGATGAGAATCTTGATGATAATCAAGATGATGTGTCTCCTGAAGACTTAAACAAAGAAACAGATACAACCCCCATGGATACATCAAATGTCGAAATGTTTGAGAGTTCTTCTGATTCGGAGTTAGAGAGACTAAATCAAGACATAGATGATGAAATCAATCTGACCAGCTCCACTACTGAGGTAACTGAATTAACAAACGCAGGAGCAAAAGCAAGAAAAGAACGTCCTACATGGATATTACCACCTGGTCCACCTAGAGAAACTCATGTTACAACAAGTATTGATGGCTATTATTTAAAGAGAGGTGACAGGTCGGGGATTGCTTCTTAGCAATTTGACAAAGAGAAGAACATGTTCGTGGTGAAGAGGAGCAGTGGTCAGCTGGAATACTACAAGCATGCTAATGACTTTAGTTCCTGGACTAAGCTCGATCTCCGGGAGTTAAATGAAGCACATTTTTTTAACATAAGAAATCTTACAATGGCAGACATGTTCTATAAGTTCCTTAACAATGCCTGACTAACTTTGCTTGTATGAAAACTGAAGAATCAAGACTGAAGAAAGCAAAAGGGGTAAAAGACCCTTATACTGGTAAAAGCTAGTACAATGTCATCTGGCCTGCACCAAAGACAATGAAACGAGTACCTGTCCACAAGAAGGTTCCTATTAACTCTTTGAGGGACTTTCAATTCTGGGCATACTATCCGGTTGCTTCTGAAGATGTGATCGTCACCAATCATACTGAGTTTAGAATTATTGATCCACTTGATTTGTCGAAGATTGTTGAGCAAGATATCAATGTATTGGCAAGAAGTCAGATCAGAAGTGATCAGTTGTTTGAAGAACAAGCCAAAGTCTACACTAGAGCAGTTGCAGATATTCTAAGTAAGAAGCTTTATGCATGAAGTGGAAGTCATGGGGTAGATATTAACTTTTGAAGATCATTTACTAGCTTAATCCTAGGGGGAGAATGTAGGACCCTGTTATTATGATTAAGCTTGTTTAGGTGTTTTGGTATAACCGTGAACTTCAAACTTGAAGTTCACGGCTAAGGTGTTTGGGCCGGCTATAGGCCGAGTACATGTATTATGGACTTACTATTGTATAGCTAAGTATAAATATGTGTATACCCTAACCGTATGTGGTTAGCGGTCATTATTAGTTTTTCTTTGTAACTTCGATTAAGGAATACAATTGTGTTTACTTTGAATCCTTGTTCTTGAATCACCATACAAAGTAGATTCCGCCTACTTTGTGTGAGTGTTTGATATCTTGTTTTGTATTTGTTCGTGTGTTTGAAGATCCATCGATAGATTCGGGACTTACAACTTAGTTGGTTACTGAGCATTACCAAGGTTACACACAATTTGTATAATTGATAGCGTGTTTAGTGTATATAAATATATTTAGAGATATTAGTTTCACGAGATCAGGTTTTAAATTTATAAAATGATAATTACTTTAACTTAAAACACACAATAGGCAAGTGTACCTATCACAGCGTAATATAGTTTATGTTAGAACCAAGTATCGAACCAATGGACATGGTCGAGTTCCAGTACTCAACTTTAGTTATCGTTTAACTGGATCAATTAGTGTGTGGGTTTTGTGTGCTTGTGAATGAAATGACAGAAAAGTAAATAACGGTAAAGTAAGTAACAGAAAAGTAAAAACGTGCGTGGTGTGTGTAACAGAAATGTAACGAACAGAATAGTAAATAGCAGAAAAGTAAATATCTTGGAAATGATCAGGTCACGGAGAGTATTGCTTCGGGCTTCGAATCAGCTTGGTATGTGATAATGTTAAATTGATTAATCCAGTGATATGACTACTACAAACTTGTGACCTGGGTCACCGCTAGAGCCTCGTCCTCACGACATTTGATTCACGAATTAAAATCTTTAAATTAAAATAGTAGTGCCTCCCATTAGGGACAACGGTTACCCTCAACCCTTCGAATGGTTATCTCCGGGTTGGTTTAAGACATTGAACGTAAATGCTTTGTATTAACGTTAAATAGGTGATTATATCTTGTTCATCGGGAGGCGGTGTAACAATGGGACTGAGTATAAAAATGTACCGTTCCCAACATGAGTTCACCAATTCTTGGTCGCATAATAAGTTCGTATAAAGACGTACGACATTAATAATGTTGACCAAGCCTTGGCTTATCAATCTCTGCTTGTATAAAGACGTACAAGCTTCAAAGAAAGTTTGATTAAAAAGGTTTTACGATATTACACTTTAAAATCAAGAACACTCACAAATATAAAGACGGATTTAGAAAGTAGTTAAAAGCTCACCAAATGGTGGTTTTAAGAACGAATAATTAAAGACATAAACATACCACTAGATTAATACGTCAAACATTAACACGCACCAAATATTATCTTCACCCTAGCAATACAAGAAGTTTAGCCACGAATGGCCATACTAACTAGCGTAACGCTGAGTTTCGTAGGCTCTCCTATTGCGGACAAAGAGGATGAGCCTCTCTACTCTCTAATATTTACTCTAGACTATAGAAACAGAATTTCTTTAGCTCTGGTTGGGTGTGTATGTTATATTTAATGAAGAACTCAAGCAACCTATTTATACGCCTCAAAATGAGCAATGCATGGCTGTGCATTGGATTTCACAGGCGTGCAAAAACCTCGGGAATCAAACAGGGTACACATCACAGTGTACTATAGCCTTGGGGAGCAAGGAGGCCTTTGCACGGTCGTGTAATAAGATGCACGGTCGTGCATTGCTTCCCAGTTTCATCTTTTAGCTGCTTGTTGACTTCTTGTTGTCCAAATTTAACTTCTTTGGGGTCAAAGCTCGGGAATGATCTTCCAAAAGGCTTAATTTCTTGGTGTTTTTTACTGTTTCATCTTGATTTATATTTATAACACCGAATAACCTGCAATTTTAAAATATTAACGTTTTAAGTATCAATTGCAAGGTTATTAATCAATTAATATCATAATATGGGGATTATTATAAATGCAAAACATGTATAATTTAGGACATATCAATAATCAGGTCATACAAGATAAGATAATGAACCCAAACGACACTAAACGTTTCTAGTCTTAGGGTTTGGCGAACTTAGGTAAGTTCGCCACTTTTGGCTTAAGCGAACTTTAAGTTCGCTTCTTTTGAGTTAGGCAAACTTGAGTAAGCTCTCTATATCTTAGCTTAGGTGAACTTGATATGTTCGCCATATTGAGCTTCGGCGAACATATTAAGTTCGCTTACTTGGTTAGGCGAACTTGTGGTAAGTTCGCTTACTTGTCTGAGCGTACATGCCTGAGCGAACTTGATAAGTTTGATGGGTTAGTGCCAGGCAAACTTTTTAAGTTCGTCTGTGTGATCATCTTCTCCAACCAGAAACCCTAGATCTGGTCTCCGGTTTCAAGTTGATCAAGCTTTCAATGTTTTACGTTCAAAACGTTCCATTTCATCCACGAACCCAAATATATGGTTTGTTTCAAGTTCCTTGCGTAAAAACACGTACTTTAATCGTTTTTACCCAAAACCTAAAAACGTATAAAAACTCAGATCTAGAGGTGATGCTTACCTCTTGAGATCCGATTTCAGTTGCTATCCGTTGCTGGGCTACTGAGTGATGATTCCCTAGCTTTTGAATTGATTTATGAGTTTTCTCTCTCTAAACCCATGCTTTCCTTTCTCTTTCTAAGTTTGCGTAAATGTGTGTGAATGAGGGAGGAGGAGCTGGTCTCATTCCTCTTATACATGGGCTCCCCTCGGCCCGTTGAGGCCAAGCCCAAGCATGTTCTCATTTCCCTTTTTTATTTAAATCTTTGTTTTATTCCCGGCCTCGTTTATACTTATTTATTGTTTGTAAATTTGGGAAGTTACAAGTCTACCTCCCTTATAAAGGTTTCGTCCTCTTAACCTTTTACAAGTTAAACAATTGAGCGTATAACTCTTTCATTTCGTCCTCTTTTTTTCAAGTGGCTCGTGATCCTTTTCTATGTTTCCATTGCACTTTGACCAGAGGAACTGATTTGTTGCGTAACCGTTTCTCAGCTCAGTCAAGAATAGCTTTTGGTTTTTCTACATAGTTTAGACTATTGTCTACTTGAATGTCGTCATAGGGTATATGAGCCGTGTCGTCAGCTATGCACTTGCGTAAGTGCGGCACGTGGAATGTAGGGGGGATTGTACTAAGTTCATCGGACAGGTCTAGTCGATAAGCTACTTGAACCACTTTTGCTAGAATCTTGAAAGGTCCGACAAACCTTGTACTTAGTTTGCCTCTTTTCTGGAATCGGATGATTCCTTTCCAGGGTGACACCTTTAGCTGCACCATGTCTCCCACTTGAAACTCTAGATCCCTTCTTCTCTTATCCGTGTATGATTTCTACCTATCTTTAGCGGTTTTCATGCGAGCTTTGATCTGTTCAAATTTCTCGGAAGTAACTTTGATCACTTCGAGGTTCACAAAGTCTTTCTGTCCGATCACTCCCCAACACACCAGCATCTCAAATGGCAACATGCCAATGGTTGAGTGATAGTTGTTGTTATATGAACACTCTGCCAAGGGCAGATAGCTGTCCCAACTCCCACCGAAATCAATGATACATGCCCGGAGAATGTCCTTCAAGGTCTGAATGGTCCGCTCGGATTGACCGTCGGTTTGAAGGTGGTAAGCGGTGCTGATGTTTAGTCTAGTACCCATTACTTCATTGAAATTCTTCCAAAACCTTGACGTGAACCGTGTGTCTTTGTTGGACACTATTGATAATGGCATACCATGTCTGCTCCCAATTTCATTGATAAATAATTCTGCCAGTTTCTCGAATGAAGAAGCCTCACGTATGGGTAAGAAATGAGCACTTTTCGTAAAGCGGTTGACGATCACCCAAACGGTATCATTGCCTTTAACTGTCCGTGGTAGCTTTGTAATGAAGTCCATCGTGATCTCCTCCCACTTCCATTCTGGTTTCGACAAAGGTTGTGTTTTACCGCATGGTTTCTAGTGCTCGGCCTTAACCAGTGAACAAGTCAGGCACTTGCTTACATATTCAGTTACATCTTTCTTCATGCCAGGCCACTAGTATTCTTTCTTCAAGTCCTGGTACATTTTGTTTGCCCCGGGGTGGACATAGTAGCGAGACTTATGGGCCTCATCAAGGACTTTGGCCCTAAGTTCACCAATCTTAGGTATCCACATCCGATTAAACCGAGTTCATACCCCATATGTATTAGTTCTCATAATTTCTTGTCTGCCTACTATTCTTTCTCGTTTCACATTCCTTTCCAATAGTGCTTCATCTTGTGCCTTTGCTATTTCATTCATCAAGCCCGGGGTTATAATTAATTGACATGCTTTGATCCCGATAGGTGTCGGTTCTTCTTTTCTGCTTAAGGCGTCAGCCTCTATGTTTGCCTTACCTAGATGGTACAATATTTCACTGTCTTAATCCTTTAGTAGTTCCAACTGCCTTCTTTATCTCATGTTCAATTCCTTTTGCTCAAAGAAATACTTCTGGCCTTTGTGATCGGAGTAAATGGAGCATTTGACTCCGTACAAGCAGTGTCTCCAAATCTTCAATACGAAAACTACCACCTCTAGCTCTAGGTTGTGAGTTAGGTAGTTAATCTCATGAATCTTTAATTGTCACGAGGCATAAGCAATTACCTTTCCTCGCTGCATGAGTACACAACCCAAGCCCTAACCCGAAGCGTCATAGTAGACTACTAAATCTTCGTTTCCCTCATGTAAGGTTAAGACTGGAGCTTGGGTTAATCGTGTCTTTAGTTCTTCAAACGCGTTATTTTTGTTGGACCACATTCATACTTTACCTCCTTACACATTAACTTTGTCAGTGGCGAGGCTATTCTCGAGAAATCATCGATGATTCTCCGGTAGTAACCTGCCAATCCTAGAAAACTTCGTATCTCTGTTGGTGTCTTTGGGATGTTCCATTATTTCACTGTTACGATCTTTGCAGGGTCTACCATAATGTCGTTTAGGTTTATCATGACCTACAAATTGGACTTCCATAAGCTAGAACGCACATTTTGAAAATTTTGCATACAACTTCTCCTTCTTCAGAACTTCTAATACTTCTCTAAGGTGACAATGGTGATCACCCTCGTTCTTTGAGTAGATGAGAATGTCATCTATGCAAACTATCATTGACTGATCCAATATTGGTCGTCATACTCGGTTCATTAAGTCCATAAACACTACAAGGGTGTTGGTTAGTCCAAAGGACATCACGAGGAATTCATAATGCCCATAACGCATGCGAAACGTGGTTTTCGGTACATCTTCCTCTCTTACTTTCAATTGATGGTAACTCAACGTAAGATTGATATTTGAGAAGCAACTTACGCCTGGTAGTTGATCAAAAAGGTCATCTATCCTATGTAGTGGGTATTTGTTCTTCACTATCCATTTATTCCGCTCACGGTAGTCGATGCACATATACATGCTGCGGTCTTTCTGCTTTAAAAATAATACCGGAGTGCCCCATGGTGAGATGCTCGGTCTGATAAATATTTTCTATGTTAATTCTTCTAGTTGAGACATTAATTCTTTCATTTCTGACGGAGTAATCGGTAGGGTGCTTTGGCAACGGGCTGAGCTCCTAGTAGTAAGTCAATCTGAAATTCTATCTCCCGATCGGGTGGCAAGCTAGGTGGGTCCTCTAGGAACACTTCTGGAAAGTTTCACACCACGGGCACATCTTTGAGTTATTTGGTTTTCATTCTATCATCGATAACATACGCCACATAAGCTTCGCAACCGTGTTTCATGTAACTTTCAGCCTTAATCATTAAGATAAAATTTGGCATTGTGCTATTCCAATCACCATGAACCGTAATCGAGATGCTGTTAGTAGCTTTGAGATGTATCAACTTTCGTTTACATACGATTTGTGCTTCGTTGGCATCTAGTCAATCCATGCCCAATACTATATCAAATCATCCTAACGTTAGAAGGTAAAATCTAGAAGGAAATTTATGGCCCTCTTTTTCTATCATGCAATCGTCAGTCATTTGGATGACTACTGAGTTTCTACCAACAACAGTTTCTATGCTAAAGGCCATTATGAGGTTGGTGATTGTGTAGTCTAGTTTGCGGCTAAATGCAGTGGATATAAAGCTTTTGCTTGCACGGAATCAAATAAAATAGTAGCATTTTCATCATTAACAAGGAACATACCTGACACGACATCAGTGTTTCACCTTGCTTCTTCCTCTGTTAAGGCATAGGCTCGGGTCCTAGCCTTGGGCTACTCTTGCTTCTTCTCCTTTCCTGAACCAGACTATCTAGTTTTCCTGCAATCCTTGGTTGCGTGCCCAAACATGCCATAGTTCTGGCACTTGGCATTAACCCTACAGTCTTTCGAGTAGTGTCATGCTTTTCCACATCGATAGCACATGGTGGAGTCGGCTCGACACTCTCCGCGGTGTTGCTTTACGCATTTTGTGCAAGATTCATTCTCCTCAGTCCTTGGCTTCTTAACCTCAGGTGCACCGTTTCCCTTAGACGGGTTCTCCTACTCTCTTTTTGGTGCCTCAGTTGCCGGGACCTCGTTAGCATAATCGTCAAAGACGATTCCACTCAGATTCACTACCGACTCGAAAGTGGAGGGTAGGTTAGCTTTCACATGTATGCGGACCCTTTGAGGCAAGCCCTTCACATATTACTTGATCGGTCTTTCTTCAATTTCTACCATATGAGGTACTAGTGTATTGGCGATGAGTCATGTTGCCAAACTTGAAGTTCAAAAACTCGTTCTCCATTCGGTCAATTTCGTTCTGAGGGCAGAACTTCTTGATCATAAGTACCTTAAGGTCTTCCCATGTCATCCTTTTGAGTGCATTTGGGGATTTGGGGATTTGGAAATTTGGATAGTCCTCCACCAACTCAGTGCCTCATTGGTGAAAGAATGAGCAACAAATTTGACTGATTGGTCAGTTCGGCATTCACTTATGCTAATCACCCCATTTATTCCTCGATCTACTCAAACGTATCCACAGAGTCTTTCTTTCCATCAAACTTGGGCGGGTCGCAGTCTTTGAAGCCCTTATAATTGCATCCTCGAGTGGTCAGCCCTGTGTTTACCTCATCCACATTACTGTCATAAACCTTCTCTCCTGGGTTTCCTTCTTCTTCCTCTTTGCTTTCCTTTAGTGCCTCAGCCAGTAGGTCTGGCAGTACATCCTTCAGAGTTAACACGACCTCCCGAGGAATAGCATCTGTGACTTCAGGTTCCAGTCGTAGTGATCCTTAAATTCCTTCACTCGGTGGTGTCACATTAGTTTCATGCACACTCTCAGTACGTTCTACGTGTACACTTTCTTCACATTCCACATGTACATTTTCCTCATCATTACGTCTTCGGTTCAATGGTGGCCTACCGACTCGCCTGGTACGAATGTCGCGACGTCCAGATCCTCCTCTACCATCCATGATTTCTAAATTCCTGAACAGTAAAGGGAATACACCAATGTCATTCCTTCAGATCATAGTATAGAACAATACGAGCAAGGTAAATTCTTAATTATAGTGATCGGTCTGTGATTACTAATTTGCTTTGCTTTTCGGGTTCAAAACTCTTCACATCAGTAGTGACATTGACAACTATATAGTCTAAGTTAAGGCATCTATCCCTAACTACATGCATTAACTTTACTACTTACTTACTTTGTTGGCATTGGCGTTGACTACCCAAACTGACATCCTTGCGTTGGTCCCATTATCAGCTTGAGTCCAAACATTTAGGGATGTCTGAATGTCTCAAACTTACGTTATAATACCAACTTGTAAAGCCTCTTTCCCGGGAGACCTCACTTGTTGGATTTACTCATAAACATAGTCATCAATCACTTTACTTTAATTAAAAACATTCAAACACAGCGGAAGCATTCATCATTCAATTACATAGACAGCGAAAGTCTTAACATTTAATCATGAAAACATTGTCTTAACATAAATTCAATTAACAGGATGTCTGTCTTGAGCTGGGTAGTCATCATGCCGTAGCCCGTCGTTTCCTCTTGTTACCTAAAGTGCATAGTAAAAGTCAGCTAACGCTGGTGAGTTCTAGTTTAAAGCAATTAGGTATAACATCAGTTACTCATTGGTACCATTAGCATATATATATATATATATATATATATATATATATATATATATATATATATTTGTTTCATTGAACATACATTGACTACACACATTATATTTGTATATGCATACATTGAACATTCATTGGTCATACACATAAGGATGAACAGCCCGCCATTGATTGCGTAAGTCACAAAGACAGACGCTCCGTCCTTCCGTCGTGGGCCGTAATTCATACCGTATCTACCGAAGTACCGTCCGGAAAACCTTTGGCCGTCCGTCATACCATGTCTACCGTCGCAGTCCGTCCTTTCGCCCGTCTTCCCTAAGGCATCCGTTTCCCATGCGAACTATATATGCAACCATGCTTCGATTAAGGGCCTCCGTCATACCGTAGTAGTTCGTATTTAGTCTAACTTTCTATACTTTAACATACTACCTGCATAATAGTCGCATGGTCGTCTGTCTACCGAAGTAGCCATCACAATTGATCCGTTCTACCGAAGTAGTCTGTATATCCATCCATAACGTTTACATACATTCATAGCATGCAATATATATATATATATAAATAAAGCAAGATTTCATTCATTTACGTTATGTCATTTTTTCATTTCATTCGTTGTAAACATTGGTTTCATTCTTTGTTCATCATTACATTCATATAATACGTATGTCATATAAGCATTCATAACATTCATTCATTTGCATGTATACACTCCAGCCCCAAAACATTGGAAAACATTTGCACATATCACATAGGGGGCACATAGAACTCACCTGATTGAGCGGTTCCTGAGGTATACTTAGCTAGTTACTAAGCGTCACTAAGGTTACACACAATCTTCATAATCAGGTCATACAAGATAAGATAATAAACATAAATGACACTAAACGTTTCTAGTCTTAGGGTTTGGCAAACTTAGGTAAGTTCGCCAGTTTTGGCTTAAGCGAACTTGAGTAAGTTCGCCATGTCGTAGCTTAGGTGAACATGATAAGTTCGCCATATTTAGCTTAGGCGAACATAATAAATTTGCTTACTTGGTTAGGCGAACTTGTGGTAAGTTCCCTAACTTTGGTTTAGGCGAACTTGTGTAAGTTCGCTTCTTTTGGTTTAGGCGAACTTGTGGTAAGTTAACTTACTTGTCTGAGCGAACATGCATGAACGAACTTGATAAGTTCGCTGGGTTAGTGTTAATTTCGCCTGCGCGGTCATCTTTTCCAACCAGAAACCCTAGATCTTGTCTTCGGTTTCAAGTTAATCAAGTTATAAGACGTAAATTATACATATTTTGAATGCATAATTAACCCCATATTCATCAAAATTATTAAAAAAAATGTTAGGAATTGATAATTAATCTATTCATTTGTGTTACAATAGGATAATTACCCTTGATGTGCAAAAACATGAAGAAATCACTCAAAATCAAGGGAAAATCAGCACCCGGAAGTCAATCGAACGTTCGTGCACCTAGGGAGTCAAACCAGGAAGTTAAAATCAAGCACCAATCAAAATTGGAGGATGCACAACCTTGCATCCAAACGCACAGCCGTGAAAATGGTCAAAATTGGCCCTGAGCCTGCAAAAGCTGCCAGATTCCCTCACGTGCAAGAAACGGGTACTTTGCACGCCCGTGCAATCCAATGCGCGCCGTGCATTGCCCAGCTCTCAGCCTATAGATAGCAATCTCATTCTAAGCATTTGGGTGTCTAAGATCAAGAGTAAGGAAGGCCTTAGTGCTTTGCTAAGAACCGGAACTCTCTCGGTTTTGTTCCGTTTTAGCTTTCATGTTTATTTTCCTTTTTAAAGTCTTGTAATATGAATGTTTCTTCTCGTTCAAATAATCAAGAGGCAACCTATACCCATTCTCCCTTGATGTTGGAATACTTCCACACATTATCTAAGGGTTAGTGGATTCACTTGTATGGTCATTCATGGCTAGTCCTCTTGTATTGCTCGAGTTGGTTGAAGTTTAATTAATTAATGAAGTATTTTTAGTATGTTATGTTTTTTGAAGTCTTTACTATGAGTTATGTTAAAAAGACAAGAATAAATGATCTTTAAACCAATCTAATAATCTTAAATCTTGTAAGTTATATAAGCAATACTTCTTGTTTTGGAAGCTTATCCGAGTTTGTACGGTCTATATACATGTCACACCCTCAAATTCCACTAACGGAGTTTTACCGTTTTGGAAGGTGACAAACCAGGATCTCAGACATCAGTTACTTCAAACGACACTATATGGGACTTGAAATGAAATAACATAAAAGATCAAGGTTCAGAGTAAAAGTTACGGAAGCGTTAAATAAAGTAAATGCGCAAAACAACGCGCCCAAAACCAAATACTATAAAACATAAAGATTGTTCAATAGATAATTATTTCAATTGCAGTCCAAGACACATGCATGACTTAACGTGATCCTGAGTGCCAAACTGAGATAACATGTAAGAAAACGAGTCAACACTAGGTTGGTGAGTTCACATGTTTTAATCATTTCAAATAAAGCGTTTGCGGATTATGTACATTCAATATATATATCAATAGGTTGCATGCCTATATTCATGTTTTACTAAAGCGCTTGCAACCGAAACTGACAGTGAGTTTGTTTATTTGCCTCCAGCCAGGTCTATCAACTCTGACTAATGTGTTAAGGTAAATATAACACCCGTTCGACCTCTAATAAAAACAATAAAAGGGGCCGTGAAACTCACCTGAGTTTGAGTAGTGGTTGGATTACACAGGAAATAAGTTGGAACCACAAGTGTAAGCCGCAGACGACTTACGTATGCCCTAGAATTATAAACGTATAAAATTAGGGACAAGTTGGGATTTGTGATGACACGGAAGATTGAATGCCTTAACGCATTCTAGGGATTTAAGAGTAGACGAACGTGTCTACGGAAATATATATATATATATATATCATAATATAATAATTAAGGTAAATGGGTTACGTGTCGAACGTTAATAACGAATAATAAATAAATAAATAAATTCGTACGTTCGAGTCGTTTACAAAAGTTAGGAAAATAATATAATTTAATATATTATTTTTAGGTTCGTAGGATTATCTAAATAATCATTTGTGTGGAAAAATAATAAATATATTATTTTTAATCGAGTATAATAAACGCGAGTAAATAATATAAACAATTATATTATTTTTAGTTTAAACGTCACACAAAGTAATTTAAACGAGGTGAAATAATATAAAAATATATATTATTTAATAGTAGGTGTTACGGGTTGAAAATAATATAAACATATTATTTTAGTTTGATAATAACATAAATATATTATTTTTAAAAGTGGGAATAATAATGAAAATAGGTTATAAATTCAAACCCGAGCCTACGGGTGTTTTCCGAGGCTAAAACACTTTAATATACTAATATATTAATATAGGGGTAAGTTTTTATATTAAAATAATACTAGAAAAGGCCCCAAAAATAAAATACAGGACCCGGACTAGAACCCGGGTCTCTCCCACACACGCACACAGTCTTAACCATCTATGCACACCCATACAAAAAACAGTCCGGATTCCACCATTTTCGATTACGATCGCTCAAAATAGTAAATGGGTTTTGCAAATCGAGTGTTGGCGAGTATGTGAGTGAATTTAATTTGGAAATCATCAAGCCTAGAATAGTTAAATTTACAAAATCAAATGTCGAAACCCTAGGTATGAACACGAGATCGATTTGATAAAATTCGATATTAAGAGTTGTTAGAATCATAGAGTTTTCACTAAATAGATCATTTCGAATCTGATGGTGTTGTTTGATTTGATTGAAATTAGGTCTAGAGCAAAAAGCCCCAAAACGTTTTAATGATGAACCCTAGTTTATGGATTATGATCAAATCGATGTTATACATTTAAATTAACATAGGGCTTTTATTAAATAGAAGATTGCGAGTCTGGTGATACAAGTTAGTTGGATTTAAAACAGGTTTAGAGTAGGATTCGATCAAACTAGAAATGTTAAGAACCCTAGATTCAGATCTTGTTAAATCCGATAATGGAAGCCCGAATTATGATGGGGCTTTTGATTACCAGGTTAAAACGAATCAAAAGATGGAATCAATTACCAGAATGGATGTCGAATTGATAGTGTACGCTTAGAACTAGTTCCGGCTTCGACTGCTTTGGTCCTTGGTGTCTCCGGTCACTTCTCCGATCAATATGATACATGCAATAGCTTCTGTGGTACTCGTACAGGGTGTGTAGTGTGTTGGATTGAGAGAGTGATACATGAATTCATCTAATTTGATGGTTAAGCTAAGAGTGTCGACGGTTATGTCTTGATTGGCCATTATGTGGTTTAATTCGTGTAATGATGGTGATTAATCCGATGGTTATGACTGTTAATGAAATTGTCATGCGATTTCAGTTACAAACTCCAACAGAAATCGATCATGGAATTCAAATTTTGAACAAAACTGCGAGTTTGACTTTAGAAAGTCAAACAGAAATTGACTGAGAGTTAATTACAGGATTGGCCCCTCTGGTTTCTTGAATCTGAGTTTGAAAGAGTCAGAATTGGTCCCTTTGATTTGGATGGAGTTAGAACATGGTTAGTTTGACTATTACAAGTCAACAGGAAATATGATTTTGACTTTCAAAGTCAACAGAATAGTTTAGAGCTATTACATAACTAGTCCTTGGAGTTTGAGTTTAGATTACTAACAGAATTAGTCCCTAGGGTTTGAGATAAGTCAAATAAGTTAGGATTTAACTGGAGATTTGGGTATTCAGCAAGTTGTTTGAGCCCTAACCAGACCGGGCGGTTTGTGTCGGTATTTCGTTACTTCTCTCGTGTCGGCTTGCAGAGGACTTCAAGCGGGAGCCATGGGGGTTTGATCTTGAGAATGAAAGTCTTATTTATTTAAAATAATATTGTAAGTAAAGCAACTATTTAAGAACATAATTTGTTAGGTCTGAGAGTTCATAAAGTACCTTTGGAGGAAGTCATACATTCCGAATTACCAAAAAATTTACAAGACATGACGTACGTCAGTCGTTGGATAATCCTAGTCCGAGTAATGAATCACGAGATAACCGGCGGACTTGAGACCCCGTTCAAGGTCCGGAGATTCATTAAGGAACAGTTGGCCGACCGTATCCACTGTTCCGTTACGAAATGCTAACTCCCCTATCGAAAGGGTTAGTACTAGTAACTATGATCAACCTTACTTTAAATATAACATTAATTAATAAGGGATAACAACTAGAGTAACACCTTAAACGGGATAATACTTCTAATTACATTTCTTATCTTTTAATTTTCCTTTTAAAACAAAACCCATTTTCCAACTTATTATCCTAGTCAGACATTAGCTTGGGTTGAGTATGGGATCCGTGTCCATGGTTCGATACTTGGTTCTTACACATACTATACTACGCTGCGATAGGTACACTTGCTTATTGTGTGTGTGTTTAGTTGAAGTAATTATCATTTTAATTTATAAATTTAAAATCCGATTTTGTGTAGATCTAAATAGAATATATATATTACTACTAAAAACACACTATCATCAAGCTTCCAACATTTTTCGTTCAAAACGTTCCATTTTCATCCATGAACCCAAATATATGGTTTGTTTCATGTTCCATACGTAATAACCCTTACTTTAACCATGTTTACCCGAAACCCAAAAACGTATAAAAACTCAGATCTAGAGGTGATGCTTACCTCTTGGGCTCCGATTTCTGTTGCTATCTGTTGCTGGGCTACTGAGTGATGATTCCCGAGCTTTTGAATCGATTCCCGAGCTTTCTCTCTCTCAACCCGTGCTCTCCTTTCTCTCTCTAAGTTTATGTAAATGTGTGTGAATGAGGGAGGAGGAGCTGGTCTCATTCATCTTATACCTGGGCTCCCCTCAGCCCGTTGAGACCAACCCCAAGCCCGTTCTCATTTCCCTTTTTATTTAAATCTTCGTTTTATTCCCGGCCTCGTTTATACTTATTTATTGTTTGTAAATTTGGGATGTTACATGACCTAATTAATAATAATATAAGGGTACCTAAGTTAAATAAATTAATTATGTATTACAGTGGTAGTAGGTATAAGTTAGACGTGATATAAAATAAAAACCAAGTTAAATAAATTATACAATATATAATTGGTGTTTTACTAACATGTAAATATATGTTTAGTAATTTAATGTTGTGGAATAGGGTATACCGCTGAAACGATAAAGGTGCACGTTAAAGTACTAAGTTGATATAAATAAACGCACGCATATATTTAAGTTCTAAAATAGTGTCGTAACACCTCGAAATATTTATTAAAACATAAATATTAATTATCACCAACGTTCGTGTGTGCCGGTTATACTGCGTGTGACCCAGTAATTTACCGAATTACCGATGCGTGGAATGTTATTAATGAACTTTGCTAATTATGAAATGAGCTTAATTAACTATAATTAAGTATAACACGTATATGATGCATGCAAATAATGGCTGAGACGGGGAAGGGTATTGACCTGAATTTTTCGGTTGTCACATACAGGACAAGTGACCATCACATATGGATCATTGTCCGAGGACAAGATCCCTTTCTCACTTACACCTCGGGGTAAGACTTTTACTTTAGCTATGCCCACACCTCAGGCTGGGGGGAGTACCCCGTGAAAACTGCTCCGTGGCTGAGCTTGACAGCGTGGGTGGCTTAGAACACCATGCCCACCTTGCGTGGACCATTACGTGGAAGAGAATCAGTGAAGATTTGCACGCTCATGGTGGTGGTTTTGTAGCCGTTGGGGGTGGGGCCCAAACCACTCAAACGGTAACATTTAAAAAAAAATTTTAAATATATTTCATATTATAAATTTAACCAATCTCCACTATCTCAATCATATATTTACCATCTCAAACACATATAATCTTCTAAAATCTCAACCATCTCAAACAATTTTTCAATCCAACCCAATCTTAAATGCATTCACTCAATTCACCTTATTCTAAATCCGAAGGTGTCGCTCCTATCATTTTGGAAACGGTTTCCGCAACTATCATTGAAATACTTAGAGACGATGCTGAAAGTTCGAACATGCCTACGTACACACGAAGAGCCACTTTGAACCGAGACCGTGAAAACGCTCACGAACGTTTAATTAAAGATTACTTTAGCGACGAGCCGCTTTATAACGCCGAGACATTCCGAAATCGTTTTCGTATGAATAGAAGTTTATTTTTACGAATTGCTAACGATTTGAAATGGGAGATGGATTATTTCACATTGAAATGGGGTGCAAGAGGTCGAAGAGGGTTCACCACCATTCAAAAGTGCATCACCGCTCTATGTCAATTGGCATATGGATCTGGCTTCGACCAATTAGATAAAAATATAAAGATCGCCAAAACAACGGCACAAGTTTGTTTATACAAATTTTTTAAAGGCGTAATTAACATCTACTGGCCAACATAATTATTCAAACCGACTTCAAGCGACATTCAACAAATATACAAACATCACGAGGAGGTGCATGGGCTACCCGGAATGCTTGGTAGCCTAGATTGTATGCATTAGGAGTGGAGTAAATGCCTAAATACTTGGCTAAGGTAATATATGCGAGGTGACAATCAGGCTCCAACAATTATGCTCGAGGCGCTCGCATCACAAGATCTATGGTGTGGCCTGCTTTCTTTGGAGTTGCGGGTTCAAACAACGACATAAATTTGCTTAACCAATCCCCATTATTCAACACCATGGTTAACGGAACTGCACCCGATAGTTCTTTTGAGCTTAGAGGTACAAGATATAAGCAAGGCTATTACCTCGTTGATGGTATTTATCCCGAATGGGCTAGTTTTGTGAAATTGTTTTCATGGCAGGAAGATTAACCTTGAAAATATTTCAAACGCCGACAAGAATCGGCGAGAAAAGATATTGAACGTGCTTTTGGTGTACTAAAACAGAAATTTCATATAATGAAAAATTTAATATAATGAAAAACCCGGCTCGTGCATGGAAGCTCGAAAGAATACGTCGTGTAATGTACACTTTGATTAGAGAAAGTTAGCGAGGCCCAACAAAGTGTAAACGAACAATATAAACGCAACCGTGAAATACACAACAATCTTCGTCATGATTTGGTGCTTAATCTCGACTCGGACAATAATTAAAGTCTAGTTTTAAGTTGATTATTAAGTTTTTTATGTATTTTTATTATTTCCTTTTTTATTATTAATGTATTTTTAGTTATTAATCAAAAACTAGAAATGTTGCCGCGGCGGGATTAAACGGTTGAGGCGACGACATTTACGTGGCTAAGCAAAAAAATAAAGAAACATGGTTAAATAAATTTTGCCCTTAGATGCATGGCGGGATGCGGACCTTAAACGGTTAAGGCGGTGACACTAATGTGGCTATGTTCAAAAAGCAATGTGCTCCAATACATAAAAGACAGTTATATAACGATACCGATATTTTTCAGTCAGTATCGGTCTCATTCATAACAGTACCAACACGTCACTGCCAGTCGATATAACCCACGATACCCAAAAAATATTTTGTTTTGAATACGACTCCGTTTTTTAACAAAATTTATACCGGGACGTTAAAAAAATTAAACAAACAAACGAAAATAATTAAGAAAAAATCAGATTATATATACTATAGGGATAAACTTGAAACTTTATCAACTTGAAAAGATCAAAGTGACATTTTAAAAAGTTAGGGGCCCATTTTTACCAAAGCACTAAAAATTTGAGGGGTTGAAGTGGTCGGTGACAACTCTTTAAGTAATAGTAAATATTATTTTCTTTTTAATTTATTAATGCATTTATATTAGTTATTAAAAAAATTTATTATTAAATTAAATTAGAAAAAGAACATGACGTGACGGTATGGAGATATGGAACCGTTTCCCTCAAATGTGGAGGTGTGTGGAAAAGATGTGGAATATGATGTGACGCTAACGGGAGGGGTGTGGAGGTATGGAAATTGTGGGTAGTACCCTTAGCCTTACACCTCGGGGTAAGACTCCTTTAGCTGTGCTCACACCTTAGGGTGAGACTTCTATTTTAGCTTGCTCATACCTCGGGGTGAGACTTCTACTTTAGCATGGCTGCAGGACTTTCTACTATGCAATTACATTACTGCCCAAAATATAATGCAATCACATATAACATAACGTAGACAAATATCACATATTAACACATAAGCATATAACATGGCATATGTCACTGTTACTGTCGAGCTATGCCGAAGTACAACTCACTTACTGTTCTTTAACTTTCATTCTTTACTTTCTTTAAACTATTTATTTTCAAAGATAGTACTATACTCTTTATCTTCTTTCTCTTTCTTTTTATGAAAATATCATTTTTATAAAAACTATACTTTGTCTTTCAAAACTATTTGTTTATATGCATGTCAGCCCAAAACCATAGGAAAAAGGGCAATAAGTACTCAACTGAGCTAAGTAACTGGTATAACGAGTCTAAACACGATTGTGAGTCTCTATGGATTCTTTAACAAGTACATACACATTCTAAGGACTCAGTTTCACGTTCTAAGTATTTGCTAAGAAAGTTCTCGTATCATTGACAAGTTCTCGCTAAAGTTCCCGTTTCATCTCACCCGAGAACTATGAAGTTCTCGTTTATACATAACATCTGACAACTATGAAGTTCTCGTTCAGAAGCTTATCAGCGAGAACTATGAACCGAGAACTATGAACTGAAAACTAGGTTCATAACCCCAGTTTGCATGGAAAACAAATCTGGATGCTTTTGGACGTAAAGCTTGGAACTTTACACGTCCAAACCGTTTGCTCAACACCCATGATACTAAATCTATCGGCTTTATCTCAAATAGTACGTAAAAACCCCACATTTTATCAAAACTAACACGAGAATCCACCATACACGAAAACTCAGATTTGATTAGGTTACATACCTGTTTTGAGCCCAACTCCACGATCCTTAGCTACTGTTGATGATGGTGAACGATCCTTGAGCTTCCCAACTCAAATCTTGACTTTCTCTCTCTGGATTAGTTCTCTTGGTGCTTATTGAAGTCTGGATCAGAATTTGTCGAGGCAACTGTCGAAGCCTAAATCAGAATTTGTCGAGGTTAGTTCAAGTGGTCATCTTCAAGATTTGTTCTATCGGTCTTGTTTCAATATCCGGTGTTGGCGACTTGGCGTAGCAGGACATACGTGAACAGGTTACTTGTGGGGAAGAGAGTATGTTGAACTTGATAAAAAAAAAACCTTTTCATCAAAATTTTTTATTCTGGAAAAACTTCATTATTCACGATTTTTCTAGCAATACTTTTGTGGACTTTTGGATTCTGGAACTTGTTGAATTACATTTTCTTTCGAAAACAGAGTTAAGAATTAAAGTGGTTTTTGGTAATATTTCAATATTCCATTCAAATGTCTAGAATTCTTTTACTTAAGTGAAGGAAAGTTAGATGGTCTTAAATTCCATTGATTGAAGGAAGTAATTCTAATTCTAACTCCTTTATTTCCTAACCAAACACGGTTTTGGATGGAAAGTTTTCCAATTCTATAGAATTGCAAAAACCAAACGGCTCCTAACCAAAACTTGAAAAAATCCTAATTAAAAGTAAGTTACTTTTTTGAGTAAATTCCAGTTTTAGTCCATGTGATTTGGGTAAATTCTCTATTTTAGTACATTAGTTTTAATTCCTCTTTTTTAGTGAGTCTGGTTTTATTTTTGTTTCAATTAAAGCCACACCTCTAACACCCTTTGTTTTTCTATTAACTTTTTTTATGAAAAATCAAAAATACCCCTATTACTAATAAAAATTACAGAAAGACAAAAATGTCCACCACTATAATCTTTCTTCTCCATAAAAACCCTAAAATCCACCTCTACCTCCATTCCCACCACCGCTCACCTCCACCTTCATTGCCACCACCACCCACAAAAATCCGGCTCAAAATTGGGGAGGGGGAGAGAGAGAGCACCAGGGCTCTGGCTACCACCTCCCATCTTTAACCATCGATTGCAACCCCAAAAATTGAGCAACCCCAAAAATCGAACAAAGCCCAAAAATCGAGGTGGCAGTGTACTGAACGGAGGTGGGTGGTGGCTTCGCTGGAAAAACGTGGTGAAAGAGGGTGGTGGTGGGTTTTCATTAATTAATTGATTGTTTCTCCTCGATTTTGAATCTTGTTCTTGAATTTTGACTTTTGTTTTTTAGATTTAGGGTTAGTTGCAAGGAGAGTTACAGTCACACAGGGGAGGAGTGACGGGGAGGAGCCGTCTAAGATGAGGATGTAGTTGCTGGAGGAGGACGGGTGGTCGTCGGGATCGGCCGACGACTTGAAAAAGCTGACGTGAGAGAGTGCGGCGAGGAGGAGGGAAACGAGATGAGAGCCGATGTTTGAGACGATTGTGAGTGTGATGGCTTGTGGAATCTTGTTTGCTAGATACAGAAATTGAATCCCCATGGATGACTGATTGGATGAGAAGAACCGACGGTGATTTATGGAGGGATGATGGTGGTTGTCTGGTTCTTAATGTTGTTAAAGGACAGAAGATATGAACAAAGGCAACACTCGTCTGCTTATTTTATTATTCAATCACTTTCATTTATTGTTTATTATTTTTCTTTACAGATAATAGAGAGTGGTGGGTGGCAGGATATTTAGGGTGGTGGAGGGTGGCCGGATATTTAGGGTGGTGAAGAGTGGTCGGATTTTTGTGTGTGGTGGTGGCAATGGAGGTGGAGGTGAGTGTATATTTTAGGGTTTTTATGAAGAATAAAATAGTGGAGTAGGGTGTATAATTAGAGGGGTATTTTTGTCTTTTCATAAAAAGTTAACAGAAAATTTTAATGGTGTTAGCCATTTGGCTTTAAATGAAACCATAGTGACTAAAAAATAGAAATTAAAACTAATGGACTAAAATAGGGAATTGACCCAAACTAAGGAGACTAAAACCGGAGTTTACTCTACTTTTTTTAATATCAAATAGGGCCCTAAAACTTCGGGGCCTAAAGCCCTTGCTTTACCCGCTATGCCCATTGGGCCGGCCCTGCTTGTAAATAATGTCCTTTTTAATTTTTTTTGTTCCTTATTTCCCATTTCAACTACCAAACTTGAGTTTATATATTTAGCTTGAGTTATAAAAAACGGATGAAAAAGACTGGAAAAGATAAATGTGAGAATGAGTAGTTAAGAACAATGAAAGTAATGGATGAAGTTGTTAGAAATGACCGGCTGATAAAAAGTTAAAGTGAAAAAAAATATAATATCAATTCTAGAAAAAGAAAAGTGAGAGATTAAAAATAAAAAAAAATGAAACTTTAAATGAGCTTTTTAAATAACCCTTTTTAAAATCTAAATAGAAACTTTTTTGAAAACTCTAAATTTAAACGGGTTAACGAGTCAACACGTTTATTAACATGATGAGTTCTGGTTAATCATTTATTAAATGTGCCGTGTTCGAAGTGACCTATTTAGTAAACGGGTCATATTAAATAATCTAAAACATGATTATATTCGTGCTACGTTTTAGGGCGTATTAAAAATTACCACCCCTATTAATTTTTTTTACTACAATATTACTGATTATTGACCTTCATTATATATAGTAAAGCACAAATCGTCTTTACTATAAAGTAGTTGAAGTCATTTAGGGTTTTGTATTTAATTAAACAGGTTTTGTATTAACTAATCCTCTTGAGTTCCAAAAGATAGGCCAAAAGTCATTTGATGATTACTAAATGATGCTCTTTGTTTGGAGGTTAAATCATCATCTAGAACATCTACTGGAACTATGTTCAACTACCAAAAGAAAGACATTAAAAAAATTTCAATACTAAAAAAGAATCATGTTGCATTAGTTTAGTTAAATATTAAGAAAAAAGTCATGATTTATTCATAGATTTGGGTTCCGCTAGAAAAGGGTATTTTAATTTGAGAAGAGTTATGAACTATTTATTTGATTAAATCAATGGTTAAGATGATCTAAGGATGTTACGTTAGGGAATTTTTTTAATCAATGGGTCTTGAGGGTAAAACTGACCAAAAAAATCAACTAGTGTTGACTATTACCGACTTCCATCAATTTCTTTTAAAGTAGGGAATTTTTTGAATCAGTGGGTTTTGAGGGGTAAAACTAACAAAAAAAATCAACTAGTGCTGACTATTACCGACTTTCATCAATTTTTTTTAAAACATAATTAACTTTTTTATAAGTTATTATTATGTAAGGCCCAAACCCGGGAGATCTCATGTGTTTTATTTACTCAATCACAAACTCTTCTTAAACTTCAAATATCAATAGCCGCGGAAATTAACGTCATTACATAGTCTCAAAATCACAACCAAACAAAACATTGTCTATTACATTCACAATCATTCAAAACGGGATGCCAGACTTCTTGCGCCGCGTAACTCTTGCGCCGGGTAACTCTTTAGATTAGCCAAGCCGCATCTAATCATCATCCTTCTCAAACTTAACCTGACATGCATACTAAAAGTCAGCTAACGCTGGTAAATTCAAGCCTTTCATTCATTTTAGGAAACGGTTTATCATTCGTTCAATCGTTCGTTAGGGTTTTAATATTCATAAGGAAATAGGGCATACATTCATTCCTTATTTACATACATCATCAAAACATTCCTTCAAGTCATACATTTATTTGTCTAAATCTATATCATCATTCTTTCCGTCCATTTCATTAATCTTCGTTCCTCGCCCTTACGACTCGTAAGTCAATAAGGTAATAATATCTCCCTTACGACTCATAGATCGATAAGGTAACATCGTTCATCACTCTTGAGACTCGTAGGTCCAAGGTCATACCATTCCTTTTATCACTTATAGAACCCGCAAGCCCCAAGTGACATCATTCCTTGGTCACGTTAACCCCGAGTAACCGTCGTTACCCTTACCTCGCCAATTGTACAACCGTCATACCATTGATAGGCCACAAAGGCACTATCCATGTTATACTTATGGCAAAACATGCCATAAGGCTGGGGATTTACATTCCTAGACTTCGTTCGTCAATTCCTTCGTTTAACAGATTAGACATGTATTGACTTTTTTAAAACTTTCGCCCATTTCTTTTCATAAAACATTATATATTTCATAAAACATATTGTTAATTCAGTAAACCCTTTTCATTCATTTAAAACCATTCCTTTACATCGTTCCCTTCGTAAACATTCATTTCGTAAAACGTTCTTGTTTCAAACATCGTTTCTTTCGAAAACTATTCATTTGTAAACATTTCATTTCAGTCATCTTTTCATAAACATTCATTTAGTAAGCACATCACCCTAGAAACAAGTAAATAGAGATTCTTGACTCACATGTTTGTTCGTACTTAACCTCAATCAGACGTCTAGTTGGTGTTAACTCCTTACCCGATCTGCACATAAGTCAACACGCGAAATTCCATCATTAACCCTAGTGTCATATGACAATGTCGCCTGGAAAATGTCATGGTGTCGCCAGGCACATTTATAGCGTCGCCAAAACTTGCGTTCTAGACTTAGTATCGTGGAACTCAACTGTCACCCACCGCAGTGTCGTCAAATGTATTTGGCGACACACTTAGGGTCGCCAGGGAAATGATACGTGTCCAATCATTGGATTTCTTGGGCACAACGCCATCACCCCAGCCTCATCACCGGCAAGTGTCGCCACTTTAAGGTGGCGACACTAGCAGTGTCGCCTGATAAACATCATCTCTAAACCAGCTCGTTTTCCACCCAAGTTTGCAATGTTTTACTTCGAAAACGTTTGTTTAACTTCCATAATGATTGATCTGGGATTTATTCTCCTTTTTACATGTAAAAATCCTTGCTTTGAGATGAAAACCCTAGTTCGATCCATACCTCAAATCGGACGTTTCTTCGTGTAATCTTCCTCACCAACACTAGAGCAACAACCTGGAACATATATTCAAACCCTTGAGGATGATTCTTAACTTTCTCACTCTAAAACACCCACTTTCTCTCCCTAGACGATTTTTGGAGCTTGATGCAAATGAGGGCTGATTAGGGGATACTAGGGTTTAAGGAAATCCCCCATGGGCCAAGCCCATGCATTCCCTTAAGCCCATCATCTAAGTTCTCCATTCTTCCACACCTTTTCGGTCCATTAAGCGAGTCGGGTTTTCGGGATCTTACAAGTCTACCCACCTAAAAAGAGGTTTCATCCTCGAAACTTGTTACAGGTCGAACAGTTGCGGGTACGCCTCCTTCATCTTGTCATCCTGTTCCCAAGTGGCTTCCGAACCTCATCGGTGTTTCCATTGTACCTTTACCATTCATATCACTTTATTTCGCAGTTGCTTTTCCTTCCTATCCACAATGGCCACGGGCTCTTCAATATCGTTTAGACGGTTATCCACCTCGATGTTCGAGAGCGGCACGTGGGATGTGTTGTCAGCCAAACACTTTTGCAAGTGTGACATTTGGAAAGTAGGATGAATCCCACTTAGATCATCAGGTAGATCCAGTCTATATGCCACCTTCTCTACACGTGCGAAGATTTTAAACGGTCCGACAAACCTCGGACTCAACTTCCGCCTTTTAAGAAAACGGATTATCCCTTTCCAAGGAGATACTTTGAGTAGTACAAGATATTCGACCTAGAATTCGAGGGACCTTCGCCTCCAATCTACATAAGATTTCTTTCTATCTTGCGCAGCCTTCATTCTTGCATTGATCTGATTAAAATTATCGGATGTAGCCTTAACAACTTCCAAACTCTCAAATTCCTTCTGACCAATTTCTCCCTAGTATAGTGGAGTCATACATCGCCTCCCATACAACATTTCGAAGGGCGGTATGTCTATCGTCGAGAGATAACTGTTGTAAGAGAACTCCGCTAGCGGTAGATGATTGTCCCAACTACCACCGAAGTCGATAATACAGGCACGATGTCACACCCCGGCCGACGGCGGATTATACGCTGGGGCTGACGCGGTTGTTCGTAAGCACATGATCATCTATTAATAAGTGATAGTATGTATTCATCATAGTTAAAAGCATCCGTTACACAAAGAAATAGAAAACAAAGAATTCATAACATAACATAAGTTAAATTCAATCTTTATTAGGGCTAGGTCAATAGTCCTATATGATCAATAGTGTCCTCAACTGGTGTACCTGAAATATGCGAGTAAATGTCAACTACAAGTAGTTGGTGAGTAACATAGGTTTTGACACCAAACAAAGATAAGTATAGGTTTACAATTCAATATGTTCAAAGCATGTCTAAAGCGTGAATGTGAAAACATACAAGGTTCTAAGTGTACAATTCAATCCTTGTAATGGAAAACTAGATACGCAATCCCACTGATTGCCATTTTGAAAAAGGGGCAAAATGATACCCAAGTTGTAAGTTGATACCCAACAAAACCCGCCAAGGTTTTGTGGTAGGTTATAGTTTCGGATTCCCGTATAAATGATCATAAAAGGTACTACCTTAGGCTTGGGCTGCAAGTTAATGAATATACTGACACGAACACATGTAATGGTCACCAGGTAGTTCAAGACATAAAGCATAAAGATTAAAGCATAAGGACATAGGTATTGAATCGTATATGAAAGATAGTTAATAACATGTTTCACCCTAAAAGTAAAAATAGTAAAAAGGGGCTATGTAAACTCACCTGTAATGGAGCTAGTAATGGTATGATTTGTTAAGGTCAGATAGGCCTCATGAGAAATCCTCACAATTAACCTACATAGATGATTGTGTTCTTAAGCTCAACATATGTCTAATGGAAAGTATGAAATCTTGAGATTTTAGGGTTTCACATCATTTGGAATTGGTTATATGATCTGTACAAGTTTTGACAAATATACACGTTTATCATATGTATTGGCTAGTAACGATAAAGTAATTTATATATATATATATATATATTTAATTAGAATCTCTAATTAATTATACATGTATAGGATTTATAAAGACGATACATTTGATTTTATTTAAATAACCATTCTAAGAATGATAAATAAATTGCGTATTAGGAATGGTGTAAATAAATTATTATTAACTTACCTAATGGATTTCTTTTACTAAAAAAATAAAAGAGATATTAAATAAATGTTAATATAAGTAAGCTTAAAGAAACTAAATGAATTTGTTTAATTATTTATCTAAAAATAATTATTTAAGTAATTCTATAAATTTCTAATTGTTTTAAATAGTTATTCTTTACCAAAATAATTATATATATATATTTTGAGAAAATGATTAGTAATGTTTTAAATAGTTATTTAAAATTTTGTTTTATAAACATTACTTATTTTATAAATAAAACAACATAATTAGGTTCATTTAAATAAGTTATTTTCATAATATTTATTTAAGAATTTCAATGTTTATAAAGTGTTTTTAATAAATTAAAATGACTAAAACATCATTTTAATTCTTCTGCTTTTATAATGGTTATAAAATATATTTATAAGATTTATAAAAATTAAATTGGAATTTAAATTGTTAGTTTCTGTAATAGAATAACAAGAAAAAGGTCTAAACAGAAAAAGGGTAACGGGACTCGAACCCGTGACCTATGCTGTGGGAGAGTAATGCCTTAACAAAGTGGTCTGGGCGTCTGCCTTAGTTACTAACAGAAACACAAACTTAAAACTACTACCCGCTGCTTCAAACCTTCTCTACCCAGCCCCTGTTTCCTAAACCAATCTCCAAACAAACAAAAACCCTAGTCTGCAGATCGATGGACTGAATCAATCGATCAAAGGGGTTTTTAAACACGAAAGAAAATCGAGCAAAGGTGAGTTGGAGGGTTACCTGGAATCGGCCGATTTGGATGAAAAGGACGGGTTCTTTGTTTGCTCCCACGGGTTGGGGAAACAGGGACGAGTTCTAGTATGATTGGAGTGTAAATCGATTGCAATGCGGTATGGGGACTTCAAGGTATGGTTAATACATGCGTTACAACCGTTATTGAAATGAGATCGACGAAAAATGAATTTGATTTATGGGTTCTTGAAGCCTTTCCAACCGTAACCCCGAATGAGGTCATAAAAGTCTAGAATGAATGTTTTATTATTATTACTTTATAAAAGAGAGATGTCCATTTTTATAAAATTACAAAGTGAATAAACGATTGATTTAATAACATCAAATGTATTTAGGTTTAAATAGATTTACAAGGGTTTATTTAAAAATGTCATATGTGTATATCTTTAAAACAAACAAATCTGTTAATATAGTTTGTTTAAAGATTTCAAACATATAAATAAATATGTTTATATACCTATACATATAAATGATAACTTCACACACACACACATACACACACATATATATATATATATATGTATGTATGTATGCCTATAAAGGAGTGAAGTTATAGGATTGAAGTCCACAGGTTATAGTTTAATTTAATTGATTTACAAAAATACATATATAAATTATACATGTGTATTTTATTGTAAATCTAAAATATGAAATTGTAAGGATAAAATTTGAACTTGAAATACTTGAATCACAATGTATTTAACTAGAATAAAAATTTAAAATATTATCATTGTACTATTATAATAATTAGTATATAAAATAAAATAATATAAAAAAGTGGCCGGAAAATTCATGGATGTTACACATGAAGCATGTACTCTAGGGTTTGAAAGGTCCTTTCGGACTGACCATCCATTTGAGGATGATACTCTATGCTTATATTCAGCCTCGTACCCATCGCTCCGTGAAACTTCTTCCAAAACCGTGAAGTGAACCGAGTATCTCAGTCCGAGAAAATGGACACCGGCACACCATGATGAGCTACAACTTCATTTATAAACACCTCTGCCAAAGGTTTAAATGAAAATTTTTCACGAATCCGTAGGAAGTGAGCGTTCTTCATAAGTCGGTCTACAATCACCCAAATGGTGTCAAAACTTTTAGCTGTGCGAGGTAGCTTGGTAATGAAGTCGATGGTGATGTGTTCCCATTTCCACTCTGGTATCTCCAGGGGTTGGATCTTATCGCAGGGATTTTGATGCTCGGCCTACACCTCCAAATAAGTCAGACACTTGCTTACATAAGAGGTTACATCATTCTTCAGGCCCGACCACCAATAATCCTTCTTCAAGTCTTGATACATTTTTGTGGTTCTTGGATGTATAGAATAACGAGACTTATGGGCTTCGTCTAAGATCTTCGCCTAAAGCTAGCCTTCCTTGGGTATCCAAATACGGCCAAACCGAGTCCGCACACCAAGGGTGTTCATCTCCAGTGACTCTTGTTGACATACCATCCTTTCTTTCTTTATATTTTCCGGTTTTAGTGCTTCAACTTGTGCCTTCTCAATTTTTGTCATAAGATCAGGTCTCACCACCAATTGCCATGATTTCACTCTGATAGGAGTTGGCTTCTCCTTTCGACTCAGAGCGTCACCACCATGTTTGCTTTCCCCAGGTGGTACAAGATCTCACAATCGTAGTTCTTTAACAACACCAACCAACTCCTTCCGTTCAAAGAAGTACTTTGATGTGCTAGATATGGGTTGTAAAAACTAAACAAAAACTAACCTAGACACTCGAGTTAAACTCTAGAAAACCCTTAAACTAGACCAAAATGACAGGCAAGCATACCTAGCGATTGTAGTACAGCCTAATGGAAGTTTGAATATCAAACCCACGAGACACTGACAATAACTAAAACTAGACTCTGAAAAGTAACTAAAAGATTTGGATTTGGGGGGGGGGGATTCTGTTAAAAAGGTTTAAGATAATTCAAATTAAAAGAAAATTAAAATAACTAAAGATAACCAACTATCACTCAAAACACTTAGATGAACTCAAGAATTGGGAAAGGCACC
This sequence comes from Smallanthus sonchifolius, assembly GCA_023525975.1. NCBI lineage: Eukaryota > Viridiplantae > Streptophyta > Magnoliopsida > Asterales > Asteraceae > Smallanthus > Smallanthus sonchifolius. Next base: position 35,999,729 of record CM042023.1, read on the forward strand.
ACCCAGGTAAGAATCCTATTTGTGAATCTTGGATTTCTCTCAGCTATGGAAACTATGATGGAACCCGGATCTTGAAGTATGACACCCTCAGAAAACCTAGTGGATCCCTGATCATTCTCCGGGTGTGACCAGAAGGAAACCGTAAGGGCCGTGTGATATTCACCGGTTGGCTGGATCACCTTTCAGTTACTCCAACAACACTAAAGTACCCTAAAGACAGATTACCTCTCAGTTTCACTATCTCAATACATCCAAAAATGCAAGAGGTAATCTAAGAACAACTGGAACGACACGGACTAGCAAAAGTATCAGGAAATCTAGGGAAACCTCATTTCAGAGTCTTTACACCTGAAACCCTAACACCTGAGACTAACCGACTATCTATCACCTCTCAGCTATCTAGATATGCAGAATACTAACCTCTAAAAAATCACTAATAAATGTTCCTATGGATTACTACGTCTAGCAAAACCATAAACTAATCACAAACACAGTAAGTGACCTAAATGTGCACCTATAACTGAAAGACATTCAACAAGAAACACACGAAACAAGGATTAGCAATAAATCAGATCAAAACACGCATACGCATCAATTCAGTTGTAAAAAGATTCATTACTTTAGCATTTATCCATCAATCATAACCAAAAACCGATAAATCTCCAAAAACTCAACAAATCATCATTAAACCTGGGTAGTATTTAAAGTCTAGCCAAAAATCATGTTCTTTTGTAACAAATCAGTCATATGAATTGAAAACATGTTATCTAAAGATCTGAACAACCAACGAGAATCAAAGTTCGTAAACCGAATAACGCAATCTAACCAAACCGTGCTCTCAATCTTCAACCTCATGCTCCCAACGAACACTCTGCTCCTGAAATCGCTAAAAATCTCTTGCTTTGAGGGCTGGAAGTCGATGATCCTGAATGGAATGGTAAAATATGCTTAAATACTCAAATTATGGTTTTTTCCCGTATTTATGGTTCTTGGCGTGTCGCCAAAACCTAGATATCCCTCTTCGCGTGCCTCCAAGGAAAAAAATAGTCGGCCCCCTTATTTTCCTGAATTCCTGGCCTTAGCGTGTCGCCAAGACCTGTGCCATGTTCTTCGCGTGGCGCCAACAGATAAATTTCAAGATTTTAATATTCTTTTTAATGTCTTTTCTCGTGTGCTCAATTTCTTAAAGATTTAACTTCAATTTCCGCTCCTTTTGCATACGAACACCTGTAGACAAATTAACAACTAAGTATGAGCTAAAAATGACAAATTAAATAACAAAAACTAAAGGATAAACGGATGTGTTTTGCAACACCTCAGATTTTATGGAACCAAGCATTGGGGCTGAATTGGTGGTTGTATATGGTTAATAACTTGTTTAAAGTGATAAACTAGCTTGATTAGTGCTAATGAGTAGTTAATAACATCATGATAACACCCCATTTGGAGATTCAAGAACTAGGGTTCTTGAGGGGAATTTGGGGGTTTTCTATTTGAGGATGTTTAAATGATGAATTGAGGGTTGGTAAGTGTCTATGGTGATAAGAAACCTCAATCAATTTGACAATTTAGAAATTAGGGTTCTTGAGAACCTAATTTGGGGGTTTTATAATTGGAGGTGTTTAAATGGTGAATTGAGTATGGATAAGTATTTATGATGTAATATATACACATTTTCAAGTATAAAACTCAATTGAATTTGTGAAGTATGGATTGATGAAATTATGGAATTAGGTGAAATCCTTAATGGGTCAAAATGAGTAGAATTGAATTGTTAATGGTTAAAAGCTTGTATGAGGCTTAATAATCCAAGATTAGATGATAGTGAAGATCATAAGATCCTGGGTGGGAGTTAAACTTCAGTTTGGTATATGTTTTTGGGGGTAGACTAGAATACTTAAACCTGTGGAATGTTTAAGTGATCGAGGCAATAAAGGTGATAGCTTTGAGGAACGATTGTAATCTTCATTGACAAAGGTAACTGATTTGCACTTACTTAGTAGTGGATAAGTAGTTTATATGTAAGTATATTATGTGGTTTAATTCTATTTACATCTTGTATGTTGATTTTGACTATGTGGTATAAAGTCAAACTAAAGTGTGAGTATAGTAGAATTGGTGTAGTTGACTTAATGAGGAAATTAGTCAAACTAACGGCTGAAATGTGGTAAAAGTGGTGTAGTTGACTAATGTGGTAAATAGTCAAACATAATGTGGTAAATAGGTGTAGTTTACTAGTGTGGTATATAGTCAAACTAAAACATAGAATGTGGTGATTGTTGTAAAATTGACTTAATATGGCATAAGTCAAACCATTGTGGACAATGGTGAAATTGATGTAAAATTGACTTAATGTGGTATAAGTCAAATCAATGTGGATAATGGTGAAATTGGTGTAATTTGACCTTAGTGGTATAGGGTCAAAGTATTACGTTGAAATTTGTATAGATAGACTATGTGGGTAATAGTCAAACTTGAATGTGTAAATGCGGTTAATAGGTGTAATTAGACTATGTGGTTAATAGTCAAACTTGAATGTGCAAATGTGGTAAATAGATGTAACTTGACTTATGTGGTTATTGGTGAAACTAATGTGTGATATGTGGTTAAATGGTGTAAATGACTCAATATGGTCAAAAGTCAAGTAAAGTGTAGAATGTTGTAATATTAGACTAAAATTGACTTAATATGGTAAGAGTCAATCGTTGGTGGTAAAACGGTAAATTAGTTGATTACAAGAAGTGTGTATACTTCATGGAAGTGTTTACATGAAGTGTAGATACTTCATGGAGGTGTTTACATGAAGGCAAATACTTCACGAGTGGTAGTGAGGTCAAGTACCTCACGGGTGAAAGAGAAGTCAAGTACTTCACAGGTGACATGAAGTGTGGATACTTCATGGGTCGGCATGGAGTCAAATACTCCATGCGTAAAACACTATTGGTGGTTCTCGCAATAGACATGTGGATATGTCAAATTGATGATTGGTGAAACGTTAGGGATGGTATGGTCAATACATGTCTAAGTTATAGGTTGTGGTATGCCTATACAATTAATTGGTAGAACTTGAAGTTAAACCCTTCTTGGGTGCAAAACGAGTTGTTGTTATTGTGTCGGACGTGTCTACAAAATTTATATTTTGATCTTGGGTGTTTAAAACATTCACAAAATGTTATTGGTGGTTTAAAATGACTAGGGGTCGAGTCGGGAGGGTCAAAAATGCCAAAAACTACAAGTTGGGGTTGGATGGTTCAGGGCTGGAGTCTGGGACGCCCACTAGGACTGTGGGACGCCTAAAGTGGGACGCCTAGGCGTCTGGGAAGCCTGATGAGTTTTTCCAGCGCCCAAGTGTGACGCCCGTTGGATGAATTTATGAGTTTTATTCCTAGGACACTTTGAGGAGTCTTGGGAATTGATGTATCATTACTAATGGTTTATTTGTGATGTTTTGAATGTAGGGAAAGCTCCAGAATGATCTCGGATCTCGCAAAAGTTGGACATCAGATTCTTAAAGTTATTTTAGATGTTTGTTTTGTTTAAAACTAATCTTGTGGATGGGTATACATCCTGGTGATGTCGTTTTGATTAAACTTCTCGTGGGAGACTTTTACAAACATGTTGGATTGTTTAACACTTGTAGATAAGTGTGACTAACTTGACTTCTTTTGTGTATTCTAGAAGTCTAACTTATGTTTGTAAAACTTAAACATGTGGATACGTTATATTTTTGTCTGGGACCTAAACTCTGTGTTGTTTTAAAAACTTAAATTAGTTTAAAAAATCCGGGTGTTACAACCGTAAGTAGGGATGGCAATGGGTCAGGTTCGGGCCGGGTAATGGTAATCCCATACCCATACCCGATTATAAATTCTTGTCCCATACCCGACCCATTACTCATCGGGTTTGTGTCGGGTAATTACCCATCGGGTGTTGGGTATACCCGCGGGTATCGAGTATACCCGATAGTATTGAATATCGGGCATAGCCGCGTATCGGATAATACTCGTCATGTAGGTGTTGGGCACATTTCTACATAATATATATATATATATATATATATATATATATATATATATATATATATATATATAGGGGAGGTTCAAATAAGAAGTAGTTTTTCGCTAAAAAATCTAAGAAATGACAAAAACCTTAATAAACGATATCAAACGAAATCCGATTGAGCTCATTTCAGCGGCGTTGGAACCGTCTCGTCGAACTCTACCATTTTAGCTTTTAGGTTTTAGATTTTAAAGTTTAGATTTTACGTTTGATTTTTAGGGTTTTAGCCTTATGGTTTAGCCTTAGAGTTTAGCTTTTAGGGTTTAGATTTTTTGGTTTAACCCCACCCCGAAAAGCCTAAAACCACCACCCCACCCCCAAAAAACCTAAACCCCCCACCCTACCCCCCCCCCCCCCAAAAAAAAACCTAAACCCACCCCAAAAACCTAAAACCCCCCATATATATACATATATATATATATAGGGGACGGTTTGTCACACCCCCAAATTCCACTAACGGAGTTTTACCATTTGAAAGGTGACACACCAGGATCTCAGTCATTAGTTACATCAAACGACACTATATGGGACTTAAAATGTCATAACACAAAAGTTCAGAGTTAATGCGGAAGCGTAAACGTTAATATGAAATCAAAAGTAAATACATGTAACAAGCGTCAATCAATGTAAATAAGTAAACTATTTAAAATGTTTGAAATGAATGATATGACAGTAGGACTCCATGCATGCCTTAAGTGTGCAACCTGTGCCAAAGCGACTTGAGAAACATGTAAGAAAAAATGTCAACACGATGTTGGTGAGTTCACAGGTTTCACTTTTGCAATGAGAGCATTTGCCAGATTATGTATATTCAATATGCATATCTATAGGTAGCTAGCCTATATTCATGTCTTACTAAAGCGCTCGCAACCGAAGCTGATAGTGTTTGTTTGTTTGCCTCTAGCCAGGTCTATCAACTCTAACTAATGTGTTAAGGTTAATATTTCACCCGTTCATCCTCTAATCGAGTTAGCACGACTAACACGGGTGGGGTTTGTCAAACCCAGTAGTACTACCAAAATTACCTCGCTAATTCCATATTAACGGTCCGAAGTGTGTGAGGACTTTCGTGATAGTGTGTTATGCTTAGCCTCAATAGTGATATCATATAAAGTACCATAATCAAAATAGTTTGCGTCATGTTTTCTCCCCGAACGGGAAAAACATGTAAAATAATGTTTCTTTGCGTACCTGTTTTTCCCCCGCGGGAAAACAAGTAAAAGTATGATTGCTTGCGTGTATGTTTCTCCCTCAATGGGAAAACAAGTAAAAGATGTTGATTTGTGTACATGTTTCTCCCCCAATAGGAAAACGAGTAAAAAGGGGTCGTGAAACTCACCTGAGTTGTGTACGAGTAGAAGATAACACCATACAAGGATGCAAGTAGGAAACACAAGAGTTTGCCTGTGAACTGCTTACGTATGCCCTAAAATTATAAGCATAATAAAATTAGGGTCATAAGGGGTTTGTGACGACGACACAGAAGATTGAACGTCTTAACGCCTTGTAAGTATTTAAGAGTAGACGAATGTGTCTATGGGAAAATAGATTTCTTAATATAATAATCAAGATCAATGTGTTACGTGTCGATCGTTAATAACGAATAATATTAAGTAAATAAATAAATCCGTATGTTTGCCATTTAAAATGGTTAGGAAAATAATATAACTATATACTATTTTTAAGTCATATGATTAACAAAATAATCATTTGTGTGGAAAAATAAAAGATATATTATTTTTAATCGAATATATAAACGTGGGTAAATAATATAACAATCATATTATTAATTAGTTTAAAACCTCACACGAGTTAATTAAACGAGGCGAAATAATATAAATTATATATTATTTTATAACATGAGTCACAGGTTGAAAATAATTAAAACATATTATTTTATACGAAATCGTGGTTTGAAAACAATATAAATAATATTATTAAAAGTGGAAATACTATAAATATAAGTTATAAAACCAAACCCGAGCCTACGGGTCGTGTCTGAGTTCTAAAATGTCATAATATAATACTCAATATCGTTTAGAAAATATAAAATTTACAAACAAGAATCTGCCAAATAATTAACGCACACACGACGTGCCAAGGATAGGCACGACCGTGCTTAGTTTAGTGAGTGCGACCGTGCTGGTCTGGAGCGCGCCCATGGTTGGTCAGAAGACATAACCGGGGTCTGTTCATCAGGCATGACCGTGCTCGTGACCGATACGACCGTGTCTTTTGTTTTCAGGGCATGACCTTGTCTGGCTAGTAGCACGACCAGGTCAGGTATGGGGCACGACTGTGCTCGGAGAGGCACGACCACGCTAGAAGATTAGCGCGACCGTTTCTAGTCAATTTCAGAAACAAATTTCTCGAATCTTATAAGATTAACGTTGGTGATCATAGGGCTTTTCATAAACAAGGTATTGCGAACATAACCGTGTATTTTAATTGGATTGATTCCTGTCTAGACTAGAGTTCGATTAAAATGAAAAGTATGAAAAACTTAGTTCTGATTCGAGTTCAATTCGGCGATGTAAGCCCTGAATAGGTTAGGGCTTTCAATCTAGATACTAAAACGAAGGTAAAGATGAGTTCAATTACTAGAATAGATGACGAATTGATAGAGATCGACTAAAACCGAGACCGATGATGACTGGTTCGATCTCCGGCGACTTTTGCTGTGATTCCGACGAGTTTGCTTTGTGCCAAAGCTTCGAGAGAGTTCGTACAAGATGCGCAGAGTTTCAATTCGTGAGGATGACACACGAATTCGTCGAATTCGATGGGTATAAAATGGTGATCGACGGTTTTGAAATAATTACACATAATGGAGTTTAATTCGATATAATGCGGGTGTTTAAGTGGACGTTAAAGTCTCACTGATGATTTGAATTAATCGAATATACGTTACAACATTGAAATCGACGGGTATGAGTTAAAAGGATGTGTTTACGTTTCAATCTGGAAAGAGACGCGACTGTGCCTGTGCACCAGGCACGACCGTGCTTGAGTACACCGCGCGACTGTGCTTGTGAACTGGCGCGACCGTGCTAAGTAGAGTTTTGGTAAAATACAGAAATAGTCCTTGTGGTTTGAGATGTTTGAGATTTGACAGGTTTGGTACATGTAGTTTATGAGATAACGGAGTTTAGATTGACGGAGTTAACAGAAATTTGTCGGGTGTCACATCATCCCCTAGTTGAAAGAATTTTCGTCCCGAAATTAAAATAATTTTTTTTCTTTTCTGAGGTGTCACATCATCCCCTAGTTGAAAAAATTTTTGTCACGAAAATTAGAATAGTACCTTACGAGTTTGAAGTGGATTGCTTGAACAGATGCGGATATTTGCGTATCATCTTATCCTAGCGCTTCCAAGTGAATTCCGGTCAGCGTTTCGAGTTCCAACGAACTCTGACAATAAGGATTTTACTGCGTTTGAGGGTTTTGATTTCCCTATCCATGATTTCTACCGGTTCTTCAACGAACCGCAGTTGTTCATCGATGTGTAGTTCCTCAAGAGGAACCGTGAGTGTCTCGTCTGCTAGACATTTCTTCATGTTCGAGACATGAAAGACATCGTGTACACCACTAAGTCCTTCAGGTAGCTCTAGTTGATATGCTACTGGGCCAATTCTTTTCAATATCTTGAATGGTCCAACATAACGAGGATTCAGTTTGCCTCGTTTTCTGAAGCGAATTACACCTTTCCAAGGTGAGACTTTGAGTAGAACCATGTCACCTACTTGAAACTCTTAACGGTTTCCGACGCTTATCGGCGTAGCTCTTTTGACGATTACGAGCTGCCGCCATATGGTTTAAAATTTGAACAATCTTTTCAGAGGTCTCGAATACAATTCGGGACCTGTAAGTTGGCTATCCCCAACTTCAGCCCAACAGATAGGAGATCGGCATTTACGTCCATACAATGCCTCGAATGGTGCTGCCTTGATGCTAGTGTGATAACTGTTGTTGTAGGAGAACTCCACTAAAGGTAAGTGAGACTCCCAAGTGTTACCGATGTCGATCACACAAGCTTGTAGCATGTCCTCTAAGGTTTGGATGATACGTTCCGTTTGACCATCAGTTTGAGGATGATACGCCGTACTCATGTCTAGACGCGTACCTAAAGCTTTTTGCAGAGATTGATAGAAATGTGATGTGAATCGAGCGTCTCGATCCGAAATGATAGAAATTGGCACACCGTGCCGAGAGACTACTTCCTTTAAGTAAATACGAGTGAGTTTTTCCATCTTGTCAGTTTCTTTGATTGCAAGGAAGTGTGTAGATTTTGTCAAGCGATCTACGATCACCAAGATGGTGTCGCATCTGCTAGGAGTTCTGGGTAGTTTGGTTATGAAGTCCATAGAAATCTGTTCCCATTTCCACATTGGGATATCTGGTTGTTGAAGTAGACCAGAAGGCTTTTGGTATTCAACTTTGACTTTTGAGCAGGTTAGGCACTTGCTCACGTAGGTGGCTATATCGGTCTTCATCTTCGGCCACCAATATAACACTTTAACGTCATGGTACATTTTCTCAAAACCTGGATGAATAGAGTATTGGGATTCGTGTGCTTCATCCATAACCAGCTATCTTAAGTTCCCATACACTGGAACCCATATTCGCTCTACCATGTAGCGAATGCTAGATGATTTGACCTCCAGTTGTCCTTCCATACCGCGTGTGGCTTCCAGCGGTAGGTTCTCCTCTTTAAGGGCTTCGAGTTGAGCACTTCAGATTTTGTCAGGTAATCCGGGGTGAATAGTAAGTTGTAATGCTCGAACTCATTTAGGTTTGGTGTCCTTACGGCTTAGGGCATCGGCTACTATATTAGCCTTCCGTGGATGGTATCTGATTGCATAGTCATAGACGCTTAAGAGTTCGATCCAATGATGCTATCGCATGTTCAAATCTTTCTGCTCAAAGATATGCCGAAGACTTTTGTGATCGGTGTAGATAGTGCATTTGGTACTGTACAAGTAATGTCTCCATATCTTTTAGTGCAAATACCAAAGCTCCAACCTCTAAGTCATGAGTTGTGTAGTTTTTCACATGTATTTTCAGTTGACGAGAAGCGCAAGAGATGACCTTCTCGTGTTACATCAGTACACAACCAAGATCTTGAATTGATGCATCACAATACACCACAAAATCATCCGTTCCTTCCGAAAGAGATAGGATTGGTGCACTGCAAAGTTTCTGCTTCAGAAGTTGTAATGCTGATTCCTGGGTATCACACCAGTTATAAGGTTTACTCTTTTTAGTTAAGGTTGTGAGGGGTTGTGCAGTTTTGGAGAATCCTTCAATGAAACGACGGTAATAGCCAGCCAATTCCATAAATTATCGCACCTCAGTTGGCGTTGTCGGTGCCGCCCAATTCTTGATTGCTTCTATTTTAGATGGGTCGACAAGTATCCCTTTCTCGTTGACTACATGTCCTAAGAATTGCACTTCACGAATCCAGAATTTGTACTTTGAAAGTTTTGCGTACAATTGTTCATGTTTTAGCAATTCTAGAATCAAACGAAGATGTTCCTCGCGTTCATCCCTATTCTTGGAATAGATGAGGATGTCATCAATGAAGACGATAACGAATTGGTCAAGGTACGGTTTACACACACGGTTCATGAGATCCAAGAACACCGCTGGTGCGTTGGTTAGTCCAAATGACATGCCCATAAACTCGTAATGGCCATACCTAGTTCTGGATGCAGTCTTTGAGATGTCTTCTTCTCGGACTCTCAATTGATGATAACCGGACCTAAGGTCGATCTTGGAATAGAAGCTTGATCCTTGAAGTTGATCAAACAGGTCATCAATGCGGGGTAAAGGATGCCGGTTCTTGATATTCACTTTGCTCAGCTCACGGTAGTCAATGTACATACAGAAAGTCCCGTCTTTCTTCTTGGCGAATAGGACTGGAGTTCCCCATGGCGATGGGCTAGGTCGGATGAAACCTCTATCCAACAACTCTTCCAGTTGTGTAGATAGTTCTTGTAGCTCACTGAGTTCAAGTCTTTACGGTGCCCGAGCAATAGGCGCTGCTCCGGGTGCTAGATTGATCTGAAAATTGACTTGATGATGAGGCGGAAGACCAGGAAAGTCTTTGGGAAGTACTTCTGGATAAGCACAAATGATCGGAATGTCGTCAGTCTTCTTCTCCTCACATGGCTGCTCGGCGACGAGAGCCAAAATGGCAGTGTGACTCTTTACGCAAGCACTTCTACGCTCTCATGAAGGATATGATGCCTATGACTGCACCACTCCTTATGCCTTGGGCAGAAAGGGTTTCTCCACTCGGGAGAGGAAGGCGAACAATTTTCTCATGACAAATAATTTCGGCTTGATTCTTGGATAACTAATCCATACCAAAAATTACGTCAAAATTGCCAAGCGTGACTGGCATGAGGTCAATGTCAAGCTTATGACCAGCCAATCCCAGTTTACATCCTCTAAGAATGTGAGTTGCTTTGATTATTTGATCGTCTACTATTTATATAGTGTACTTAGTTTCTAATAGAGTTGGAGTATGACAACACTAACATGAAATTCTTGAAGTCACGCTGAGACTTCTAGTGAGACCTGCACTTATAAGGTAAGCGTCGGTCAACACAAAGGCTGAGGGAAGAGGTTCACATGTAGGAAAAGAAATTTAATAAGATACAGATTCAGTAACATAAGGGATAGGATGTCTGTTTAAGTAGTCGCGTTCAACTGATGGTTGGTTAGAGCAAATCCCCGTTTCCTAATGTCATTGAATATCTGGATATGCTGGGGTACAAATCAAGTTAGACTCAATAATAGTCACAGGATAAAGCAATAGGGTCAAATGGAACGTATTAGTTTAGAAAGAATTCCTCGGATTCCACTTACATAGTTGGAGTCTGTGGGTTTACCATGAGGTTCTACTAGAGTTTTGATCGAGATGGTTTCATTAATCAAGTCTGGATGAGAGTCTTAGGTTCACTAAGGATCTTACATGAGTGGAATCAAATGATGGATCCTATGGATGATAGTTCAGTGTGTTCGTAAATACCTTCAACATGATAGTCACGTCTATCAACTGTTAAACAGGTTTAACGATACCAACTAGTCGTTGAGTGGTTTACAAGAATTTCTACTGACAGTGGAAACTTAAGTCTGTAAATCACTGATTAGGACCATTTATCCGCACACTAGGTTTCACCAGGACTTACATGCACCTCAAATTACTATTACCTATGCACCCGTAATGATAATTTGCTTTGCATGCTTACCCTAGTTCTCCCTGTCCTGTGTCAAAATGTCCTTTAGTTTGTATTGCCAAGTACAAGGTGTTGTTAGATATGATAAGTCATTGAAAGGTGTAGTCATCATCCATAAGTTGATCGACTAGGACTCATATCATGATGAGTAGTCGGAAATCGTTTGATCCGAGTATTCACTCGAGTTGAAATACACTACGATGGTCCAATCCAGTGGATTGTAGATGAGATCATGCACGTAAAATGCGACTTCGAGAAGTGAAACTAGTTCATGGATATGTGTTACTGGAAAAGGCAAAGTTACCGTCTTTCCAGCTGAGTCAGGATAGGTTTTGGGTATGCAATGTGCAAGGCGTTCTCAACCTTGTGGTCAATCTTTCTTTAACAGAACATCGACCAAAGCGCGAGCCCGTGGCTCAGGAAAGTGATGACATCTACGTGTCAATGGATTCTGCAATGATGCGTGAAATAGTCTGCCTTCACACGGTGTATCGTTGCTAGTGGGTACGGTAGGGACTCGCCTCCGACGATCCGAACTCCCAAAGAGACATGTGCTACTGCTGAGTGTCGTCCATAACATGGACCTGAGAAAGCCCACCATACCCAACAGATGATGGTGGTGTGAGAGACTCCTCCGAAGGCTCCGTCTTGCTACCCTCAGACGGGAGTGGATGTTGTTTTGGTGATTCCCCGAGTGTCTCCACTGGGAATGATGATGCAATGCGAATGACGTGTTCCTCGTCAGGAGAGGGTAATATGGATGATGTCAACATTCCTGCAATGCAACGCATGTGTAGATGCTACGTGTAGCATGTATGAGTGTCTGTGTCGTGTAACTAATGTGTGTGGGTTATAGTCTAGTATGCAATTTCCTAGTTCGCTATAATCAATGGCTCTGATACCAATCTGTCACACCCCCAAATTCCACTAACGGAGTTTTACCGTTTGGAAGGTGACACACCAGGATCTCAGTCATTAGTAACATCAAACGACACTATATGGGACTTAAAATGTCATAACACAAAAGTTCAGAGTTAATGCGGAAGCATAAACGTTAATATGAAATAAAAAATAATTACATGCAACAAGCGTCAATCAATGTAAATAAGTAAACTGTTTAAAATGTTTGAAATGAATGATATGACAGTAGGACTCCATGCATGTCCTAAGTATGCAACATGTGCCAAAGCGACATGAGAAACATGTAAGAAAAAATGTCAACACGAGGTTGGTGAGTTCACAGGTTTCCAGTTTGCAATGAGAGCGTTTGCCAGATTATGTACATTAAATATGCATATCTATAGGTGGCTAGCCTATGTTCATGTCTTACTAAAGCGCTCGCAGCCGAAACTGACAGTGTTTTTTTGTTTACCTCCAGCCAAGTCTATCAACTCTGACTAATGTGTTAAGGTCAATATTTCACCCGTTCGACCTCCAATCGAGTTAGCGTGACTAACGCGGGTGGGGTTTGTCAAACACATTTGTACTACCAAAATTTCCTCGCTAATTCCATATTAACGTACCGAAGTGTGGGAGGACTTTCATGATAGTGTGTTACGCTTAGCCTCAACAGTGATATCATATGAAGTACCATAATCAAAATAGTTTGCGTCATGTTTTCTTCCCGAATGGGAAAAACATGTAAAATAATGTTTGTTTGCGTACCTATTTCTCCCCCGCGGGAAAACAAGTAAAAGTATGATTGCTTGCGTTTATGTTTCTCCCTCAACGGGAAAACAAGTAAAAGATGTTGATTTGTGTACATGTTTCTCCCCTAACAGAAAAACGAGTAAAAGGGGCCGTGAAACTCACCTGAGTTGTGTACGAGTAGAAGATAGCACCACACAAGGATGCAAGTAGGAAACACAAGAGTTTGCCTGTGTACTGCTTATGTATGCCCTAAAATTATAAGCATAATAAAATTAGGGTCATAAGGGGTTTGTGACGACGACACGGAAGATTGAACATCTTAACGCCTTCTAAGGATTTAAGAGTAGACGAACGTGTCTACGGGAAAATAGATTTCTTAATATAATAATCAAGATCAATGTGTTACTTGTCGAACGCTAATAACGAATAATATTAAGTAGATAAATAAATTCGTACGTTTGCCATTTTAAATGGTTAGGAAAATAATATAACTATCTATTATTTTTAAGTAGTATGATTAACAAAATAATCATCTGTGTGAAAAAATAATAGATATAATATTTTTAATCGAATATATAAACGTGGGTAAATAATATAACAATCTTATTATTAATTAGTTTAAGACGTCACACGAGATAATTAAACGAGGCGAAAAAATATAAATTATATATTATTTTACAACATGAGTCACGTGTTAAAAATAATATAAACATATTATTTTATACGAAATCGTGGTTTGAAAACAATATAAATAATATTATTAAAAGTGGAAATACTATAAATATAAGTTATAAAACCAAAATCGAGCCTACGGTTCATTTCTGAGTTTTAAAATATCATAATATAATATTCAATATCGTTTAGAAAATATAAAATTTATAAACAAGAATCTGCCAAAGAATTAAGCTACACACGACCGTGCCAAAGATAGGCACAACTGTGCTTAGTTTAGTGAGCGCGACCGTGCTGGTCTGAAGCGCGCCCATGGATGGTCAGAAGACATAACCGGGGTCTGTTCATCAGGCACGACCGTGCTCGTGACCGGCACTACCGTGTCTTTGGTTTTCAGGGTATGACCTTGTCTGGCTAGCAGCACGACCAAGTCAGGTATGGGGCACGACTGTGCTCGGAGAGGCACGACCGCGCTAGAAGATTAGCGCGACCGTTTCTGGTCAATTTTAGAAACAAATTGCTCGAATCTTATAAGATTAACATTGGAGATCATAGGGCTTTTCATAAACAAGGTATTGTGAACATAACCGTGTATTTTAATTGGATTGAGGTCCTGTTTAGACTCGAGTTCGATTAAAATGAAAAGTATGAAAAACTTAGTTCTGATTCAAGTTCAATTCGGCGATGTAAGCCCTGAATAGGTTAGGGATTTCAATCTAGATACTAAAACGAAGGTAAATATGAGTTCAATTACCAGAATAGATGACGAATTGATAGAGATCGATTAAAACCAAGACCGATGATGACTGGTTCGATCTCCGGCGACTTCTGTTGTGATTCCTACGAGTTTGCTGTGTGCCAAAGCTTCGAGAGAGTTCGTACAAGATGCGAAGAGTTTCAATTCGTTAGAATGTCACACGAATTCATCGAATTCGATGGGTATAAAATGGTGATCGACGGTTTTGAAATAAATACAAATAATGTAGTTTAATTCGATATAATGCGGGTGTTTAAGTGGACGTTAAAGGCTCAGTGATGATTTGAATTAATCGAATATACGTTACAACATTGAAATCGACAGGTATGAGTTAAAAGGCTGCATTTACGTTTCAATATGGAAAGAGACGCGACCGTGCCAGTGCACCAGGCACGACCGTGCTTGAGTACACGGCGCGACCGTGCTCGTGCACTGGCGCGACCGTGCTATATTGAGTTTTGGTAAAATAAAGAAATAGTCCTTGTGGTTTGAGATGTTTGAGATTTGACAGGTTTGGTCCCTGTAGTTTATGAGATAACAGAGTTTAGAATGACGGAGTTAACGGAAATTTGTCGTGTGTCACACAGTTCCACTAAGAAGTGGTTTTTCGCTAATAAATCATAAGAAGTGGGTCAAACGAACTCTGATTGAGCTCATTCGAGCGGCGCTGGAACCGTCTCATCGAACCATAACCCGGACCCAAAAACCTAAACCCCCCTCCACCCTCACCCCAAAAACCTAAAACCCCCTCCAACCCCACCCCGAAAAGCCTAAAATCACCACCCCCACCCCACCCCCCCAAAAAAAAAACCTAAACCCCCCACCCCTACCCCCCAAAAAAAACCTAAACACTAAAATCTAAACCCTAAAAGCTAAACCATAAACCTAAAACCCTAAAATTCAAACGTAAAATCTAAACCTTAAAAGCTAAACCCTAAAAGCTAAGATGATAGAGTTCAACGAGACGGTTCCAACGCCGCTGAAATGAGCTCAATAGGAGTTCGTTTGATATCATTTCTTAAGGTTTTTGTTATTTCTTATATTTTTTATCGAAAAAGTATTTCTTATTTGAACCTCCCATATATATAAATAAATAAACAGAAGAAAATAGAAACAGAAGGTGTATATATATATAAAGAAGAAAATCCAATAAGAATGTTATCTATGTATTCAAATTTGGTATATTTCATGTATTTTTTCAAGATTTCATGCATGCAAATATAGTACTCTTTCAGTTAAACATCAAATTTTCAATTTGAATTTGAAGCTTTGATTAAAATAATTAAGTTAGAAATGCCATTTTCCTTCAAATGATAATTTAAATAAATAACCAAATACAATAATCCAAACTGCATCAAAAAATGAAGGGATAACTTGAATGATAAGGATTAAGGACGGCAATTTTCACAGGGATAACTCAAAGCAGTGTAAGCAATTATGATTTATGGGTGGCAATTGAGAAAATATTGGAGAAAGGATAGTCTACTCGTCTTCATCTTGGAAAGGGAAACATAAAATTATTTAATTATTTATGTATTTTGAATAAAAGAAAAATAAAATATTGCGGGTATCGCATCGGGTAATCGGGTATATATATTTCGGGTAATCGGGCCAGGTTTCGCTTAATGCCATACCCGTACCCGAACCCGATTTTTAAAAAAAAATTAATACCATACCCGCCCCATTACCCGAATAACAGACCCGTTACCTGGCCCAGATGTTTCGGGTATCGGGTTTTCTCATCGGATTCGGGTTTTTCTGCCATCCCTAACCGCAAGGCAAGTTACCCGTCGAAACAAGTTGGGTGTTTTATAACAAGAAGGATGAAAGTGGGGTAATAGTCAGGAAAAAGGCACGACTGGTTGTGTAAGGTTTTTATCAACAGGAAGGAATCGATTACGAAGAAGTGTTCGCACCCATAGCTCGTCTTGAGGCTATAAAAATCTTTCTCTCCTATGCATCTTATATGAATTTCAAGGTTTATCAAATGGATGTGAAGACATCATTTATGTATGGAAAGGTCCAGGAAGATATCTACGTGTGTCAACCACCTGGGAACATGTCTACAAGCTGGATAAGGCTTTGTATAGTTTACATCAAACACCTCATGCATTGTATGTGACACTGACAGAGCACCTTCTAGCAAATGGCTACACTCGTGGATTTATTGATCAAACGTTGTTTCTTAAGAAATTGGGTGATGACCTGATACTTGTTCAAATCTATGTAGACGACATCATCTTCGGATCAACTAATGATGTTCTATGTAAAGAACTTGAGAATGTGATGACGAAGAAATATGAAGTAAGTTCAATGGGGGGAATTGGCTTTCTTCTTAGGATTGCAAGTTAGACAGAATGATGATGGTATCCTAATCCATCAGGAAAAGTATGTTAATCACATATTCATCAAGTTTAACTTCGCTGACTCTAAGCCGGCCTCGACTCCCATGGCAACTCGACCCTTTCTTACTCCAGATCTTGGTGAACCAGGGATTGACCAACATATCTACAGGTCAACGATTGGCTCGTTAATGTACCTGAATGCCTGTCGTCTAAACATCATGTTTGCGGTTTGTCAGTGTGCAAGATACCAAGCTAATCCTAAACCCTCTCATCTTCATGCTGTCAAACGAATTCGGCTTGGTATTTGCTATCCGAAAGACTCGGAATTTAAATTGTTTACTTTTACAGACAGTGATCATGAAGGATGAAATCTGGACAGAAAATCAACTACTGGGGGATGCCAGTTTCTGGGGGAGAGATTAGTATCATGGCAGTGCAAGAAACAAACAACCGTTTCGACTTCTACTGCCGAAGCTGAATATGTCGCCGCGTCTGCATGTTGTTCTCAGGTCATTTGGATTCAACACCAATTGTTGGACTACGGTTTGAATTTCTTTTACTATGGTTTGAAATTTTTTACTCTCCTATTTTATGTGATAATGAAGCTGCTTTACAGATTGTTAAGAACCCGGTGCAACATTCTAAGACTAAAAACATAGTTATCAGGGTGCATCACATTTGTGATTGTTTTGAAAGAAAGCTCATGTATCTTGAGCAAGTTTCCAATTATGATAATGTTGTTGATATTTTTACAAAAGCTTTTGATTTGGCCGGGTTTAATTATCCGGTTGAATGTCTGAAAATGATTTCTTTTGACTAAAGGGTCCATGATCGGCCACCAAAAATATTTTCTTGTTTTTCTTAGATTAAATTTTGTTTTGTTTATTTTATATCCAAAAGCAAAAGTTTAGGGAGAGAAATTTTCTAAAACATAAAAAAATATTTTTTGTTTGAGTTTTGTGTTTTTCAAAATAAAAAATTCTAAAAATATTTTATTTTCTCTTATGCTTTATAATTTAAAATTAAGAATTCTGTCTGTTGGGAAATGATAGTACATCATTTTAGAGCTATATGTTCATATGTAAGGCCTATAACTGAAAGGATTAGGATCTATATGTGATATGTTCATAGGCGTAGCTTTAACTGTAAATATGTGATACACGGCAAATTCAGGTTAATATTCATACCCGACTATTACTTGAATTCACATGATTACACTTGCATCATACTTAATTATAGAGTAATTAAGTACATATTTAATATAGCAAGTCCATTTGTTTCATTTCATTACATACATCGGTAATCGGGCGGATTACCGGGTCACACACGCGTCCTGTCACACGAACGTTAGTGAATTCTAGAAATAGTATTTAGACATATAATTGGTGTACAAAAATTATATGTAATACTTTGATTTAATATTTCAAGCTTATATGAATTTTTCCGGAATTTTTATAGCAACTTTTATTTTAACGCATCTTAAGCGGATACGCGATATGTGCCAACAATTCTAAAATAATTTTATTAAAATAATGTGTTTAAATACTTGGGCTAAATAATTCAGCACTTCTTATTATTTGTCCTAATTAGAAGCCCAAATCTCATTAAAATGCCCTTAAAACTCAAGAAAGCCCAACACCCTTTTTACTTAAACTTTCCTAAATACCCTTAACCCTCATTTTCACCCTAACCCTAAAGACACACTTTCCCCTCTCCCTCTCACTTTCAGCCGCCCCCCTCTCCATAGCCTCCACCCATTTTTCAAATTTCCATTATCAAATCTAGTGTTCTAAGTCCATTACAAGGTGACTCAAGGTGTTAGGAGCTAATCTCACATCCATTCTACCTTCCTACTTGAATTTTGTAAGTGTTTATCCATATTTTCTTGTCATTTTCGACCAAAGTAAGAAACCGACTCATCCAAACGAGTTTTGTTGTTATAAGTATTCTAATCCATGTTTTTATCAATGGTTTTTCATAATAAAGAGTTGTTGACACATATTTGCACTTTTTATGGTTTGAAATGTTTAGTTATGTTGATATTTGCTTGTTTCTATTTATAGAAACTTTGTTGGTTGAGATTTTGCATAAATAAATATATGATATGTGTGAAAGTGTAAATGATACTTATATTAGTATAACTAGGTTAGAATCCCGTGTATTACACGGGTTGTATATTGAAAACGATATAACTTATAAATTTGTAAATATATTATAACTTGTCAGACTATTATGATCGTCTCGAGATATATCAAGTGGAAATGTGTTTATATAACAAATTAGTATTTTTATTTAATACTTATATTTTGATTTCCTATTATATATTCTTATTTAATATAATTAGTATTTTTCTTTAATAATATATTTATAATATCATTTTTATTTAATAAGATACAAACGTATTTATTAGGAGAGAGAGGCGGGAAAACCAATGTAAGGAGGCACGAGGAAATGACAAGTGTCCATCTTAAACATTTATTTATTAGTATATATAAGTAGGAAATGTGAATTTTTTGGTTGAAATAATATGTTACACTATGTTATTGTCGACTTACTATATAAGAAAACTTTAATTTGTCATATTTTGAGTTATGTTGTTTTAATGGATGAAAGCATGCTAATATGGTTATATAACATCTATTAAAGTGTTAGAAAGAGTCATTGAAGGTTACACATGTGTAGAAGGTCGTTTGGACCACTTTCCTAAAAAGGAAACTTTAATTGAACATATTTTGTATGTGTATGTTATAAATGTCTAAAATAGGTTAAATGGTTTTATTACTATATGAATAGATGTCTTATGCAAGAATATGTAATTTGAAATGGTATTATACGTGTTTTGAAGGAACTTGCTAAATAAGGAAACTTTATTAGTTTGGGAACTTCACCTTTGTTTGAAATAGAAAGTATATGCATAGAATCATGTTTAGGGTATGTTACTAGTATAATTTCATGTATAACTTGTTTAGTTGAACTATGACACCTAAAGTGCCCTAAAACCCTAATTTCCTAAAAAGGGAAACCTTGCTATGTTAAGAGCTATGGTATAGTAATGACATGTTATGATTCTTGTTCAAATGAGTTGACATATTGTTAATAGATTATTAGTGTAATGACATAACTTATGTGGATGATTGGTTAACATGTATGGGATATACCATGAGGATGTACAAATACCATGTCACTTACTTATGCAATTTGTAGGTCCCTCGGATCATCACATGCAAGTGTGTTCCTAGTCGAACTGGGTGCGGAATGCCCGTGACTAGTGGAGTATCAAACAACACAAAATAAACCAACAACAAAGACACAAGATACTTTCAAACTTCGTCTATTGATAATCACAGCCGGTTACAGAGAGAATGAGTGCGTACATAATTCTGTCACTAACTGGTCATATATACTAGACCTGGGCTCTTCGCACTTAGCAAGTGCGCAGGGAAAAATGCTCATACGTACTTAGCAAGTACGCAGAGTGTTCTTGCGTACTTGCTAAGTACGCAGGAGTTTACTCCTGCGCACATGCTAAGTGCGCAAAACACTTAAAGAATTTAGAGAACGAGTACATACAAAAGTAAATACAACTCGATAACTAATACATACAGACACTAAGATACAAAGACTAATACATACAAGACAAGTATGAAATCTAAGACAATATCCAGAGTGTTTGTCACACAAAAGTGCTTCAACAAACTCCTCCTTGACAACAGCTCTAGATTGTCTTCGGTCTTCACAGCTCCCCAGCTTTAGCTTCCATCTTCTTCTTGTAGTCAAGGCAGAACTTTACCACCTTGTCATATTTTGAAGCTAGGAACTTTGTCCACTCGTCTGTGTACATACAATACCTGTCAGCTAGTGCCTCCAGATCTTTCATAGAGAAGTTTATGAAGTAAATCTCATCAAACACTCTGATCAGTTCTCTTGACACTAAGCTTCCACTTTCGGACCAGACCTTTCCAATCACCACTGCCTCGCCCGTTTTTGGATCAACGTACCAGTACCATATGTTACCAAGGATATCCTGAGATAACTTGCTCAGGGGAATCCTGGTTTCACACAGCACTGGCTTGTATACTAGTTTCTTTAAGCTTTTATGAGTCACGGGATGTCTAACATTCTTGTCCCTGACTCGCTTGGGCACTTGAGGCTTAAAAACTTTGAATTTCCTAGATCTCCCCTCTCGCTGCAAAGCCTGCCACTAACCCATCACTACTGCATGATTTGAGTGACCCAACAACTCTCGGTTTGCTAGGTTCACAAGGTCATATATTGACAAGGAGTTGAAAGCTTCGCTAGTTGGTTTCAAGTATTGAACCCCCCCAGCTCGCTTGATTGCAAACAACTTCTTGTCCACCTCGAACCTCACAGCTAAGATCATCCCTGTCGTTCCCTGTTTGTCTATGATTGATGTCTTTTGCCAGACAGGAGCCAGATCCTTCGATGAATTTGCAAGCATATGTTTATCTTTATGTGCCTCTGGATCCACATGTGTAGGGTCGGCAAGGGAGGCTTCAGTCGACGCCTCAACAACACTAGTAGGCTCGACTGAACCTGTGTCAAGATGAGTTTCAAAGGATGGAGCTTCAAAAATCTCTCCATCTTCAAACTCATACTCTCCTTCCCCTTCTCCTTTGGGAACTTCAATCACAACATCCTCATCCTCTTCATCCCAGTCATCACCAGACTCGATCTCTCCCTCTTCCAGATTGCAGAGAGCGTCAATCTGTGCTTCTTTTGAATAGTCTGGCTCTAATAATAGGATCACATCTTCCAACACATCGTCAGATAGATCTTTCAGTACATCAACCATAGACTTTCCTTTATGACGACCCGCAGCGTCACCTCCACCTTCACTCCGAGTAGACTCCCCCTGAGCCATAGGCATGACAGAAATGGGAACAATCGCCAAAGCCAACGATTGCTGCTCACTTCCACTCGGTCCGGCTTCAGGATCCTTGTCCTGATCATCACCCTTAGTTAGATTAACTGAGTGACAAGCCTCTTCACTGCTAGGCTTTGGTGGTTGCTTTTCCAATTCAATCTCTCCCCCTGAGAAGCAAGCATCTTGGCCATATCACAGACCAGTTTCACCATATTGTCATGTTTTAAATGCTGCTTGTCATCAGCCGCCTGCTGTTTCTTTAGTGCGACCACCTCATCAATCAGAGAGTTAATCTGCCCCTGGTGTTTGTCAGATTCTTCCCTTGATTTTCGGACCGTTTCAAGTAATCCAGCGACTTGAGTTTCTAGGGTAGTGATCCTGGCATCAGGAGGATCAGGCCCCTAGACGAAGATGCTTCGACTTAATAAGTTGGAAAGGTGAAGATTTGATCAAAATCAAAACCATGAGTAAAGTCAAACTCATGAAATAATTCACTGATTGGTTGGAGAGTGGTTGCAGTGATTGTGGTAGGGATGGTTGTTGTTTGGATGGTGGTTGGGATGATGGTGATAGACTCGGTCAGAATTGGAGTCATTACCGCCACCCGGATAGATTGTACAGGGAAGGTTACTATCACAGGAACCTCCTCTATGTTAGTAGTAGCAACCTCAACAAATGTTACCAATGGCCTCCTCCTCTGTCGTCGATAAAGCTGCTATGAAAGTGAAGTAGAAATCGATTCAGTGCTCGCAGCTGTCACAGTTACTTGCCTCTGAGCACTTACTTCCACCTCACGAAGAATAGGTTGATGTGGCATATCTCCCAGACGCTTGTTGATATTTTCCCGTCTGTGTCTTTGTATAGCAGCGTCCGAATCAGAATCGGGCTCATATTCACTGCTAGTCTCTTGTCTCTTTCTCTTGGAAGATGACTCGGGAAGGGTCACATTCGTCAATCTCCTTGGGTGTGCCTGGGATGGTGCATCATCAGAATCAGATGCATCAGATTCTGTTGCTTCGGAGTCAGATTCTTCAGCACCAGCACTTCCTTCATCTTTGTCTCCTTCATTTTCAGATCCATCATCACCTTCAACTTCCTCCTCTTCCTGCTCATTAGAGTGTTCACTTAGTTCAGGCTCCGACTCAGGACTATACCATCTGAAATTATCTGGGGCCACATATGCTTCGTTGATTAAGTGTCCGAAGAGAGGAGTATGCACAGGGGTAGGTTTTACACTGCCTGGCTTTAAGAATTGAGCAAATACTCTCTTGTCCACTCGCTTCACTTGTAATCTTTCCCCAATTGCCGGTAGATTTGGCAATGCATCATTGATTAGCAGCTGGATAAATCTTGGATACAACATGAATCTAAACTTCTCCTCCGTATAGATCTGGTCAGTTATGGCATTGTATAGGTACTTAGAGAAATTATATCCCTTGTTGAGAAATAAACCCACCATTGCAGCCGCTAAGTGATGACCCATGGCATCCTTGACTGCTTTCCTTGAAGAGATGCACATGATCATGATGTGGGCGAAGTAGCGCCATTGATCGAGTACCCACATCTTCTTGTACGAAGCATAATCCGTTGGACCTACGTATCCCATTCTATGCCTCCAAAAACCATTGACAACGTAATCAGGATAGGTAATTGTCAGTTTCAAGATCTCGAAACTGTAATACCCTCCTGATGGTGTCTTCGGATATGGCTATATGTTGATCTGCTACAGTAGCCCTAATGACGTTTGGGGTTACTGTGCAGTCATGATCTGCTGTTGCCCAGAATTGATCCATGTATGGTCTTGAGACGATAGGATCTGCAGAGATAGCATAGCTGATCTTTGAGCAGTTCAGGAAATCAACTATCTCCTTGTATTCAAGTGCAACACCCTTCCACTCGGGTTGTGTTAGAGCCAGAAGATTGAATTCGCTGGTAAAAGCTCGAGCCATCACTGCAAAAACATATAATGAACACAATTAGAGCAAGATTGATTACGAAAATGTACAAACATGACACAGTATAGCACATTCACAAGAAAGAATTTTCCAGACTTAGAAAAATTTACAATTTGTCTTCCTGCGTACTTAGCAAGTACGTAGGGTTTATACCTTGCGTACTTAGCAAGTACGCAGGAGTTATCTCTTGCGTACTTACCAAGTGCGCAAGGGTTAACACTTAGGACGATTTTCAAAAATCCAAATTCAAATAATGTGATTTTTTTGTGGTTAAAGGTCACCACAAGGTCGAAAAATGCATCTTAGACCTATGGGACCAACACCAACAACACAATCTTGTTAAACCCGGTCATATTGACCTAGCCTTGGTCCGACGAGAAACAACGGCCACTCAAGGGGTACAACTTAAAATCAAACCATGTTAAGGACTAATTTGAGATGATTGAGCTTCTATTAGTGAGTTTAAACAGGTTTTATGTCTTTAATTTGGGTCAAGAACAACTAAAATCTGTCGAAATATTATCAACAAAGCCCTAGGTTCGAGAGTTCAACAAATCGGTCCATTACATGTGATTTAACGGATGAATAGGACTCAGATTCTCACCAAAGATTGGATAAGTGAAGATGAAACAATGATTGGGATGAAAAAACGGTTTGGAATCACACAAATTTTGAGGAAATAAGGATTGGAGGGAATTGCACAGTGGGCGTGTTTCAAATGAGATAAAGTCTCAGAATTTTTTGAAGTCCACTATATATACATGTACTTAACAAGTGCGCAAGACTTAACTCTTGCGTACTTAGTAAGTACGCATGACTTAAGTCTTGCGTACTTACAAGTACGCAAGGTTTTATTCCTGCACACTTAACAAGTACGCAGAAACCCTTGTGAAATCCAATTTCAATTAAAATTATGAAGAATGTCAAGTCAAATTACTAACCGGATACGAATCATTCAATCAAGAGGATTTAAAGTCAATTCACTAAGGTTAAACACAAATATTTTTGGCTTTTCTGATTGGAATTTGAACTATACACAAACTTAAAATCTTTTTGATCTTTTCAGAATAACGATATACATATAATCACACACAAGCTATTTTCGTTCAATGAAACGAGCAGAGGATCATATCAGGCTAATCTATAGCAATAATGATACAAGATAAACATCAAAGAATATGGGATCATGTCATGGATTACAATTTATTCATACGTAATAAGCACATAAACAAGTAATTCAAGTTGGCAATATTATAAGATTTGAAACCATAAGCATCTTAGTATCATGTTCTTGTGTGTTAAGGTAATAATTATTAATATACAACGTGTGCCCCACAGTTATGCTATGAAATTACTTTGCACTTATCTCAAGACATCTAAGATTTTCCCAATGATTTTCTAAATATCCAGAATGAGGCTACATCAATTAGCACAGGAAAAATCAAACAGAATCCATAAGGATTATCAGAATCGAGTGATTCATTTGTCTTGGTTTCATGTGATTTCTTCAGTGAATATCGGTATGATGATTCATGATAATGAATATGGTGTTTGAGGATTTAGGTAAGGTGATCCAACTTTTATCTGGATTTGAATTCAATGAATCAGGAGTGATTCAAGGGTGAATACACGCTCAACGGTTGATGTAAAGACATGTCTTGATTCAATCTCTCATTGCATACTTGTGAGTATTGGCAGTGAGATGAACCGCATTAATTGTGCTAACGACCTATCCCAAAACTAGTCTCAGAAGAAAATAATTGCCAAAATCTAACATCTTGTATCCGATAGTGATCTTTTGCATTCTTTTACGCACACACACTAGCAAATATGTGTTCAAATCACAGTTGTAGTATTGATTTAATTTCCACCCTAATGATTCAAAGATGCTTACAGCCTACTGACAATTCAAATTACTTGTAAATAAGCAGATTAAAAACACAACAATTTAAACAATCATGTAAGCATGACACAATCATTTCCCATATGTGCAGTCATGGACGTTTAGATCATTTCTGATGTACTATCATTTCCTCTTTTCTCAAGAGAACTTTGAAATTTTCTTGTTTTCTATTTTGTTTGGATTTTGGTAAAATATTTGAAAATTAAAATAACTATACAGAAAACTTAAAAGGAATAAAATTTAACTTTCATGAATTTAATTGATTTAAGAAAAACAAGTTTTCACTCCGGATTGAACATTCCTATCATGTTGACAAGATGTTCAAAACGTGCTCGATCAAATGCCTTAGTGAAAAGGTCAACAAAATTGTTATCTGTGTGAACCTTTACAAGTTCAATGAGATGCTTTTCAGCACAATCACGGATAAAATGGTGGCGAATTTTAATATGTTTAGTTTTGGAATGTTTCACCGGGTTGATTGTGATGGACATAGTGGCATTGTTGTCAATGAAGAACCACTGGCTGCAACAATGTACTCTGCTTCACATGTTAAGACAGAAACCATTGACTGCTTCTTACATTGCCAGGAAACCAGCCCGTCTCCCAAGAATTGACATCCACCTGAAGTTGATTTTCTATCAAGGTTACAACCGCCATAATCTGAATCAGTATAGGCTTTGAGGTCAAATGACTGCTGCTTTGAGTACCAAAGACCTAATCTGGGTTTCCCTTTCAATTATCTGAATATCCTCTTAACAACTATCATATGAGACTCCTTTGGTTGTGACTGAAACCTTGAGCACAAACATACAGCAAACATTATGTCAGGCCTTGAAGCTGTGAGATACATGAGAGAACCGATCGTCCCACGGTACAAGTTACAATCCGCATCCTTTCCATCTTTGTCTGGATGCAAACCGTGTTTGACAGGGATAGGTGTGCCATAGGTACTGCTATCATTAATCTTGTATTTTGACAAGATGTCCTACACATACTTAGTTTGATGTAGATAGATGCCATCCTCTTTTTGACAGACTTGCAGACCCAGGAAGAACGACAATTCACCCATGTTGCTCATCTTAAACTTGGACTTCATCACTTGTTCGAATTCCCTACCCATCTCTTCATTTGTAGACCCAAAGATAATGTCGTCGACATACACTTGTACGAGTAGAATATCACCTCCTGCTTTCTGAATGAAGAGGGTCCAGTCAATCTGTCCACGGTCGAAACCATTTGAAAGTAGATGTTTTGATAACGTCTCATACCATGCCCGAGGTGCTTGATGAAGACCATAAAGTGCTTTGTCGAGCTTATACACTTTATTGATATTATGCGGATCTTCAAAGCCGGGAGGTTGAGTGACATAGACCTCTTCATGAACTTTTCCATATAGGAAAGCACTCTTCACATCAAGTTGATAAACCTTGAAGCCGACATAGGAGGCATAAGCCAAAAATAGTCGAATGGCCTAAAGTCTAGCAACTGGGGCATATACTTCAGTGTAATCCAAGCCCTTTTGTTGATAAAATCCTTGAACAACCAACCTTTCTTTATTCTTCACTACGATATGACGATCATCCGTTTTGCACTTGAATAACCATCTGGTTCTAATTGGTTGTACGCCTCTTGGCAAGTCAACTAAATCCCACACATGCAACTTTTGGAATTGGGACATTTCATCTTGCATCGCCTCAATCCAGCAGTTGTAAGCGAGAGCCTCCTTCATATTCTTCGGCTCCAATTGGGACACGAATGCAGCACGCAAACATGTTTCCATGATACCAGTGTCAAGTATCTCAGCGTACAAACTGGTTTTCTCAGCAATTTTTCTATTAAGAGTCTGAACACCAGCATGAGGATCACCAATGATGTTGTCTGTTGGATGATTCTTATGCACTCTCGTCTCTGGTACGTGCGGTTCCTGGATATTTGCGTCTAGATTCGTGCTCAACTCCCCCATATCCAGTGTTCTAGAAAAAGATGATTCAATGTTGATTGGATCAGCTGGAGCTTCATTTCCTACACGAGTGTTAGGATCAGCTAGAGCGTTATTTCCATCAACATGAACAACGTCAATGTCTTCACTATCATGAGTTCCAGATGCAGATGCAACATTGGAATCGGGAGTTACAATAGGTACAGTGGCACGGGTTGAGAAGTTGGAGTCATCACCGCCATTAAAGAAATCGTACATATTTGCGGCATCATCAGCAGATAGATCAGGAAGGTTGAAAGACTTGAATAGCACATCATAATCGAAACCCCAAGCTGGACCACTTGGTTCTGGTGGAATGTTGTGTTTACTGCAATCCACTTCGAACCATTCCTCGACAGTACGAGTTCCTATATTGTATACTCTCTTGCATGGTGAATTGACAACATATCCTAAGAAGATGCCTTCCACTGCTTTTGCATGAAATTTAGATTTTTGATCCTTGTATTGTAGCAATAAGGAACAAGGACTACCAAAAGGAACTAGGTAGTCAAGGTTGGGAGGTCGATTGTTGATCAACTCATAGCAGGTCTTGTTGTGCCTTTTCACAACCAGAACTCTGTTCAAAACGTGACAAACTATATTTACTTCTTCTGCCATGAAATTTACAGGAAACTTTGCATCTGACAGCTTTGTCCTTGCAGTCTCGATCAAGGTTCTGTTCTTCCTTTTTGCAACTCCGTTCTGCTGAGGTGTGTACGGGGCACTAAATTCGTGATGGATCCCCCTCTTGAGACAGAAAAGCTCCATCAAATTATTCTTGAATTCAGTTCCATTATCACTTCTTATTCTTATAACCTTCAACTTGCAAAGAGATTCCAAGCTCAGGATCAGGTATTGAAGAATGTCAGCAGTCTCGTCCTTTGTACCTAAATGCACCCAAGAAAAACGTGAGAAATCATCAGTTACAACTAGACAGTATGACTTACCTCCAATACTCCAGATACTTATGGGGCCAAACAGATCCATATCCAAAGGGCTATCGATGGAGTTTTGGAGCTTGGGCTTGTGAGACTTCCGTTGTTGTTTGCCCTTTTTACAAGGCATACAGTCATCTGCAACGACAAATCTCAGCTTAGGAACACCGGTTACCAAACCGTTTCGGACAAGATGATTCATTTTTTGATAAGAAATGTGTCCGAGTTTCTTATGCCACAAGATTGAGTCAAGCTCTATCGCTTTGGTAAGCAAACAAGTAGCAACTGATGAGGTGGTTGTTGCCACGCTCATATCGATCTGATAGGTATCATTCGTTCTTGGCGCACGCATCAAAATCCAGTCCTCAGGAACCTCAAACCCAGGTTTGAGAATTAAGCATTCAGATTTGTCAAACATGAATGAGTACTCCTTATCACACATCTGAGAAACACTCAATAGGTTATGCTTTAGTTGCTCGCAGTAGTTGACGTTGTCGAAGCTAACACAACCATTTGAAACCACGCCTTGAAAAGTAATATTGTCGCCCTTCTCACCTGAAAAGGCCACATAGCCGCCTCTGAATGGTTTTACATCTTGAAGTAGCGCCATGTTGCCTGTCATGTGCCGGGAGCATCCACTATCTACTTACCAACGATTAGAGATAGTTCCCTTCGGATGTCCCTGCACGAGTCACAAGAAATTAATTAGTTTTGGAGACCCAAGCCATGGTGGTCTTGGGTCGTCCGTCTTTCTCAAAATAAACTACTTCAATTAATTCACATTCGTGACTGTCAAAAATGGGTGAATCTTTAGAAGACTTGGGACCAGTAGATTGAGAAATTTTAGATTTCTTGTTCCAAGACCTTTTCTTTTGTTTTACTGGAACAGTCGGCGTGCATTTAGTAACACTAGGTGAACTAGTAGAAGATTCACCTGATTGAATTCCAGCAAGCTGTTCCAGCTTCCTCAATCCCTTGTTCCTTCTTCTCCTTTGTGGCTTAGAAAGCTTAACCACAGGTTTCTCACCAGTTGGTGCACTACCAGAGGTAGACGCACATGGTTTAGGAAGTTTCTTTTCCCTTTTTGGAATAGATGGCTTAGCCTCAGATGTGATCTTTGGCTTCACCATAGGTTTCACTGGTGGTTTCACCACATTCTTCTTTGTACTTTTATGCTGTTTCACTGGTGGTGACTTGGGGAGAGCAGCAGGTTGTGAAACAACCGACTGTTTTCCTTGGTTCTTATTCGGGCAGTTCACAATGATGTGACCAATCGTACCACAGTGAAAACAAGTTCTCCTCTCTTTGTAAGTCCTCCTGTAAGGCTCATTCGATTTGATGTTTGATGATTCAGCATGATGAACAGGAGAAGTTGTTTGGTGAATAGTAGTTTGATTTGATGGAGATTGGTTTTTAGGAATATAATACTTTTGCATATTTTCTTGGTAGCCAAGCCCGTAATGAGTTGAAAAGGCTTCCCTTTTAACTTGATTAATGTTTTTATATCCCCCATAAAGCATCATTTTTAAATTTTCATTTGATTTAATGATATCTGGTTCAGTCAAAATACAATTATCACGATCAGTGACAATGTTTTTCTTTACTTTATGTTCACCAAGCAACTCCTTGGAGACTACACCTTCAGGGCAGGTCTTCTCAGACCCATCATCAGAAGCAGTGAAAAACTCTTCATCAGTTGCGGAGTCAGCCTTACTTGAGGAATCATCCTTGTTAGAGGAATCATCCTGACTTGAGGACTCATCAAGGCAAGACAAGTCAATATCAATTAAGCCGTTGACAAATTTTCCCCTTACTGGTGGAGGAATGGCATTAGTATCCAACCCTAAGCCATTCGCTTGTCTCACTACTGATTCATAATGTTCTACCACAAAGCGAGAATTTTTTAACTTGTCAATTTTACCATTTAACTGCAAGACCTCATTCTGCAGCTTGGTAATTTCATTATTTCTCTTTTCTAACCCCTTGTACGCAACATCCAAATGAAACTGTTGTTCGCTGATTTTAAGTGAAAAATCACGTTTTTCTTTCTTTAAAGTTTCAATTGAATCTTTGTAACGTTTTTTATTTTCTTTGTAAGTTAAAGCTGCAATACGAAGGGGTTCGACTTTGTCCTGAAGCTTAGAATTTTCTTCTTTCAAGCCAAGACATTTGGAACATGAAATGATAGCAAAAGAATTAGAGTCTACCTTAGTTGATGAACTTGATGCCTCCCCAATAGCCATGAGGGCAAATGCAGTTGTAGACTCCTCTTGGTCAGCTACAGACGCTTCCCGTTCTTCCGCTTCCATCATCTCTACTATCTCAGCCATTAGACCAACTTGTGTTTAAGTAATAAGGGCATCCTCCAAATGAACACCCCAATCAAAGCTTTCGTCCTATTGAGCTACCAAAGCATTGGACGTTCCACCTTGACCTTGATTGCGGTTGTTAGAATTGTTGTACCCTTGATTATTTCCTTGGTTGTTTCCCTGGCTTGGTTTAGTGAATCCTGAGGCAGGTGCTTTATCCTTCTGACATTCACGAGCAAAGTGTCCAAAGTTCTGACACTTGTAGCAACTGGCCTTGGATTTATCAAAACCCACCTTGGCATTTGAATGCCCACCAATAAACTTCCTGTCAGTTTTATTCAAGAAACGCTTGGCCCTTCTCAAGATCATGGCCATATTCCATTGAATATCCATGTCCTTCATGTCATATGGATCCACCTGATTAAAATCTTCTTCAATTGTTACAGGATCTGTAAGCTTGCCACCAATGAAGTTCTCATAGGCAAGCATACACAATTAAAACAATGCTACATGATCTTCAGCTATCTTGGCTATTACAGTCTGGTTAGCTAAAGATGTGGAGGTAGGATTTCTTAAGGAATGTTGGTGGAGAGAACCAGAACCAGAACCAGAATCAGATCCAGATGTTGTATTGCAAGCATGACCACCACAAACTTTTGAGTTATCCTCCTCTTGAGAGTTCCCTGAGAAAAGGGCAATTCCAGAACCCGATGACTTGACTGTGGAAGACGTCCCAAAATACATAGAAGGGTCTTGTATTTGAGATCTCCCTGAGCTCTCTTTTCGTTTTAGGTTCATATTGTGTGCTTGAACCTTACCGATTGCTTCTTCAATCGTCATCCTATAGAACTTGGGGTTCTCTCTCAGCAGAGTGGTATACATCTCAAACTTTGGTGGTAACGCATCTACAAATTTTTCAACTAATTCCTCATCCGGATACTTTAGCTCAAAAGCTTTTAACTCAGTTTGCAGATGATAGAATCTAGATATAAGTTCATCTGTAGATTCATTCTGCAGGTATCTGAAGCACTCATACTGCTTTCTCAGGAGATCTCTTTTGCTCTTCTTGATGTCACTGTTCCCCTCAAATCGTTTCTGCAATGCCTTCCAGAGATCTTTCGAATTATCATATCCTCTGAAGCTGTGAAAGAGTTCTCTAGTTAGGGCCATTGTGATAGATCCATGTGCCTTCTTTTCTCTGTCGTATACTTTCTTTTCTTCTTCATCTTAGATATAGGCTTGGGAAAAATTTCATCAACATATGTATAAGTAGGATGCTTATAGCCCTCAAGTATAGGTATCCACAAAGAAGAATCAGTGTATGAGATATAATGATCAAAGCGTGCTTTCCAATTCGAATAATCATCAATATTAAGCAGCTTTGGCGGTTTTTGCGGAGTACCTATCTCGTTCTCATAGTTAAGCAGGTTACCAAGATTCTGAAGATTTGCCATAGGGTAAAACTTCGTTAAAAACTCAGAAAATCAATACAACTTGCGCACTTAAGAATGACCTTGCACACTTAAGAAACTGTTCTTGCGCACTTGATATTTCCTCTTGCGTACTTAGTAAGTACGCATGAGTAAATGTTAAGTACGCAAAAGAATGGTCTTGCGTACTTGTCAAGTATGCACGAAGACTGTCCTTTTAGCCAAAAAGGGTAAGTACGCAGGTCACTTTTTCAGCTGCTCTCACCAACTTTTTTCGATCGTCGGAAATACCTCAAATCTTCAAATTTTGAAGATATGAACAAATTGATCAAGCCAAAAGGTTAGAAACTTGTTTCTGACAAACCCTTCATGATCAAAACAGTTAAACAAACAAGAAAACGGTCGTATTTTGAAGGATTTTTGCTTTTAAAATAGCGCTCAAGAGCTACCTCTATTTTTATCACCAAAATCACCAAAATCAGTCACTTTTCCTTGTAGAAAGGCTGTAGATTGTGTCGAAAATGCTCCTAGCACACTCACAACACTCGAAATCAAGAGCAAATGCTCATATACCACTTGTAGGTCCCTCGGGTGTCTCAGATCGTCACATGCAAGTGTGTTCCTAGTCGAACTGGGTGCGGAATGCCCGTGACTAGGTGGAGTATCAAACAACATAAAGTAAACCGACAACAAAGACACAAGATACTTTCAAACTTCATCTATTGATAATCACAGCCGGTTACAGAGAGAATGAGTGCGTACATAATTCTGTCACTAACTGGCTATATATACTAGACCTGGGCTCTGCGCACTTTGCGTACTTTCTAAGTACGTAGGAGTTTACGCATGCGCACATGCTAAGTGCGCAAAACACTTAGAGAATTTAGACAACGAGTACATACAAAAGTAAATACAACTCAATAACTAATACATACAGACACTAAGATACAAAGACTAATACATACAAGACAAGTACAAAAGCTAAGACAATATCTAGAGTGTTTGTCACACAAAAGTGCTTCAACACAATTACTTAAGACTATGTGTTACCATCTATGTTATGAACATATGCAGCTATGTTACCTAGTATGTGTTACTTAGGTATCACTTATATATTACTTATGTGTTACCCATATGTTACCTATGTGCTACTTGTACATGTTTTCACCATGTGTCACCAACGGGTCGTCGTGTCACATTGGTCAAGGTTGGACAACATTGGTTAACATTGGTCAACATTAGTCAATATTGGTGAACATTAGTCAAACTTGGTCAAAGTTGGTCAAACCTTGGTCAAATTTGGTCAAACCTTGGTCAAACCTCAGTCAACTTTGGTCAAACCTTTTCAAAACGTACATGTAACCTTTCAACGTTGAGTCGTTTGGATGAATGTGGTTACATAAACCATGTTTACTTTCATAGACCTTATAGCCTTAATATTCTTAGGGCTCGGCTAGGTCGGTTATCCAGAGTTGCTAGATTTCTCGTGCTACTTTCATGCATCATTCCCCTCATTCCATTTCACTGCCCCAATTTACTTACTTTTCCATTTGGGGGAGATACATGCTAAATCATTTTCTTACATAGTCGTATGATGATTACTTTGATTTCGCTTTAATTTATATAAGTGGGTGCATTTCCCGGACATAAAGTCCTCTCATATTCGAGCCGTTAATTATTTCACAAAGCGAGGTGATTCATGAATAGTACTATTGGGTTTAACAACCCCCACCCGGTTTAGTCGCGCTAACTCTGACCGGGAGTCAAACGGGTGCATAATTGACCTAACCCATTGCATGTTGGGCACGTAAGAGGCAAAATGCTAGTTTATGCATTCCTTCGTTGAGCTTCGGGCTTCGGTGTTTCTTATATAGTTAATGTTTATTGTCTGATCAACAATCGAATCACTAGTATACATGCATACTGTTACACTGTTTTCATTACTGTTTCTGTTACTTAAACATGTGAACTCACCAACCCTGTGTTGACACTTTAAGCATGTTTATCTCAGGTCGCTAAGCATTCATGCACGGATTAGAGCTGCACTTCAAGAGTCTCACAACATGTTTCCATTTAGAAGCTTAGGTTTATGGGAACCTAATTTGTTATGCTTCTGTATTTTGCTACATTACTTTTGCTTCCGCACATTACATTCCTCATTTTTTATTACTTATTTATTTTTGTATGATGTTCAAACGGAATGTCTTTTCAAAAACCATTTAGAGGTCGTTCGAAATGACCGAAACTGATGATCTTTAACAATCACAACCCATGGGTAACCCGCTGTGGAATTTCAGGGTGTGACAAAAGATGGCATGCTAGTGTTTTACTTGAACATTATGGTTATGACATAAGTGGGGACCATCTTATAGATTAGTGCAATAGTTACTTCCTATTAATAATTGAGCACTTAAACATAACAGTTGATGGACTGTGGATAAACGTACTCAATTAGGATTGCGCAAACCAAGACCCTTCACAAAGGGGTTGTGAGTTAACTAGTTACTAGTCTAAGTACATATTATGTAAATAAAAGACACTCAATGTAGTGCAAAATTGATATGCAAAGCAGAAGTTTAAGCAAAAAGACACGCAATGTCTTGTTATACGAATAAATAAAATATATGCAACGTTATACACCAAAAAGATATGCCAAAGTGCGTACTAATGGGAATCAAGCACCGGTTTTTATCTTTTAAAAACAATAATTATTTAAACCTTTTAAATAAATAAATCAGATGTATTTAGCAGAAGCGATTTATGGTACTAAACAGATCAGATCTGGATTCCTGTCAGTGATCCGATTACACGCGTATAAACAATATAATATAAACCAACCATAGGGTGTTCAAGGATTATACCTTTGATGATAACCAAATCAGAACACCTCAGATCAACGAATGTCACGCTAGACGACACGTACACGAAAAACTGCAAAAACACGTCACACGAATTGCGCAAACGGAAGCCGGACATGTCGGTGGCGTGCGACGGTGGATCACGGTGGTGGTCCGGTGAACGGCGGCGTGCGTCGGCCCCTTGTGGCGTCGACCACAATCGGAGGAAAAGGGGAGGGGGTTTCGAAAACCTTGTGGTGGCTAGATTAGGTTTTAGGGTTAACACTTAAGGATATATTTATAATTGTATTAATTACAAATCACACACTTGGGTATTAACATTTAATTCCATATAATTAACTATTAATTACATTTAACCCTTGTAGTTTACTGATAACAATTCATCATTAAAAACATGATCATTTAAAGTTTAACACTTAATCATTAAATCTCTCTCGTAAATAATTATTTTATTAAATAATTAATTACCTCAATCACTGATAAATATTTCTATAAATATTAATCACCTTTCAATATATCCGTCTTTCATGAACTATAATATTTAACAACTAAATATTATTACATGCTCGTTGCCGAAAGTGTAAATACTTGGATCATACCTCGTTAGTAATGTTGACTTAATTGACGATCGGACATCATATATCTAACAATCTCCCACTTGGACGATTCATCAATTAATCGGTTCAACGTAGACAGTGGTGAACGCCTAGCTGCATCTCACTGCCCCTGGCAAGGTATGACGTATTACAATCGTCAAACCATTCCCTTGTGTACAAGTAACCTTTACTTTACCAAGTCTAATAGTCCTAGTAAGCATATCTATGTATCCATTATGTTTAGGGAATCCGTTGAACATGAGACATGGATACAATTCACTTCTCGTATGTGGTTCAACTATTCTAGTTCTTGTTGTCCAATTCAAAGTGGTCTTAAACAAACTACCTTGTAATACGTCATGCGTTTTACACCAGCTTGAATCAACGAGGGCGCCAGAATGTCCAACTCCTAATTAAAGAAGAATGGAATTCCTTTGGCCACGTACAACTCCCACTAAACTTCAGATTACTCCTGATCATACCCTTATTACTGCCTATTAAGGTACACCATTAGATAATATCAAAAAACAATCTTTAGTCAGAGTTAGCTCTAGTATGTGCCTTGGGTCGAGGATCGATAGATCTTACCATATTCAAAACATCTCAAGACATTGATCCATGAAGATAGTTTTGAAACAAGTTACGTCCAATAATTATTCTCTAATAATTATCTGTGAACACGGTTTCCATCTTCTTGGTCTTTCATTCACAATGAACCAACCATCCGATTCACAGTAGTCTTACGTTCAGATTGATTCCCATGAATCTGATCAACTACAGACATTTAGAATAAAATATATTCAAGGATTTCTAAAACGTATAAACTATCGAACACGGTAACATCTATTTATAATTCATTTAACCATTAAATCAAATATTAGAATTAATGTAACTGTATAGTTCGAAAACACCAAATACTAAATACAAATCAAACCCGTTGTCTAGCAAATCTAAGGCCTATCTTGTCAGCACGCTCCTCATGTTTAGAATGAGTCACAAGCTTAGTGAACGGGTCAGCTAGATTCTGATCCGTGTTAACTTCGTTTAACATGATGTCTCCCCGTTCTAATATATCCTGGATATAATGAAATCTTCTAAGTATGTGCTTAGTGATGTGGTGTGACCTTGGTTCCTTAGCTTGAGCAATGGCACCAATATTGTCATACAGTATCTCGATTGGTTTCTGAATGCTAGGCATTACTCCGAGATCATCAATGAACTTCTTCATCCAAGCAGCCTCCTTTGCAGCTTCTGAAGCTACAATGTATTCTGATTCGGTGGTAGATTGAGCAAAAAGACTTTGCTTAATACTCTTCCAAGTGATCGCACCACCATTCAGAACAAATACAAATCCCGTTTGAGATCGAGAATCATCTCGATCAATCTAGAAGCTAGCATTAGTGTAACATTTAACAGCTAGTTCTTCTTCCAGTCCTCCATATATTAAAAACATGTCCTTAGTTTTTCTCATGTACTTAAGGATGTTCTTCACAGCTATCCAGTGACTCTCACCAGGATTCTGTTGATATCTGCTTGTCATGCTTAAAGCGTACGATACCTCAGGTCTAGTACATAGCATGGCATACATGATGGAACCAATTGCAGAATAATATGGAACCCTTTCCATTTTCTTCTTTTCCTCGCCAGACTGAGGGCACTATTTGTTATTCAGTATGGTTCCATGTACCATAGGTAAACACCCCCTCTTATACTCTTGCATGAAAAAGCGTCGAACGACTTTCTCAATGTATGTACTTTGACTTAAACCTATAAGCCACTTTGATCTATCTCTATAGATCTTTATTCCCAGAATATAAGCAGCTTCACCAAGATCTTTCATTGCGAAACATTTACCCAGCCAAGACTTTACGTCTTTTAGCATAGGGATATGCTTTCTAATGAGTAGTATGTCATCTACATACAGAATCAGAAAAATGACATGGCTCCCACTTGCCTTCTTATAGACACATGGTTCATCTTCGTTCTTGACAAAACCAAACTCTTTGATTTTCTAGTCAAAGTGAAGATTCCAGCTTCTGGATGCCTGTTTTAATCCATAAATAGATTTGTTTAACTTGCATACCTTATTAGGATTCTCTTGATCCTCAAAACCTTCTGGTTGAACCATATAGACATCTTCAGTAAGATGCCCATTAAGTAACGCAGTTTTGACATCCATTTGCCATATCTCGTAGTCATTATACACGGCAATGGCAAGCAAGATCCTAATAGACTTAATCATGGCTAGTGGCGAGAAGGTTTCATCGTAATGAATTCCTTGAGTCTGAGTAAAGCCTTTCGCTACCAGCCTTGCTTTGAAGGTTTGCATCCCATCCATGTCGATTTTATTCTTGAAAATCCACTTGTTTCTTACGGTCCGAATTTTGGGAGGAAGGTCAACCAAGTCCCATACATGGTTGTCGTACATGGATTGGATTTTAGCATCCATGGCTTCAAGCCATTTCTTAGATTCAGAATCCAAGATTGCAGATTTGTAACTAGTGGGCTCAGCCTGATCAACTATCAGGATGTCGTCAATCTGGTGAAACCCGATATACCGGTCGGGTTCATGACGATCCCTATCACTTCTACGAACAGCTTGTGTCACAGTTGAATCTTGAACATTTCGAGATTCAGTTTCAGCAGTCTTATGCTGAATGGCAGGTTCAGGTTTTGGATCTCATCCATATCCACACGGTTATCTCCAATCCGTCTCGTAAGAAGTTCTTTCTCCAAGAAAGTAGCTCTGCGTTTAATGAAAACTCGGTTTTCAGCAGGATTGTATAAGTAGTAACCGATTGTTTTAGGGTATCCAACGAAAACAACTTTATCGCCACGAGGATTTAGCTTATCTGTAGATTCACTTTTAACATACGCATTACATCCCCAAACCCTAAGGTAGGACACTTTGGGTTTCTCCTCATGCCATATCTCATAAGGCGTCTTGTCCACCTTCTTTGTAGGAGCTAGATTTATGATTCTTGTGGCAGTCACGAGAGCAAAACTCCAAAAGGAGTGTGGGAGATTTGTACGACACATCATAGATTGAACCTTATCTAATACAGTTTGATTTCTCCTTTCAGACACACCGTTGAGTTATGGTGTTCCTGGTGGAGTAAGCTGAGAAATGATCACACATTTCTTTAGATGTTCGTCAAACTCTTGGCTAAGATATTCACCACCTCGATCAGATCGAAGCATCTTAATCATCTTACCAAGCTGATTTTGTACTTCGTTCTGGTACTGTTTGAACATTTCATACGTTTCATGTTTATACTTCATAAGATAAACATATCCATATCTACTGAAGTCGTAAGTAAATGTCAAAGAGTATCTCACTCCACTTCTAGACATTGTTCTGAATGGATCACACACATCAGTATGTACAAGTCCTAACAGATCCTTGGCCCTTTGACTGATACCGGTAAAAGGAGCCTTGGTTAGCTTTCCACTTAAACCCGATTCGCAATCATCAAATAACTCTTGACCAGTAGAATTCAGAATTCCGGCGGTCTAGAGTTTCTTCATGCGATTCTTGTTTATGTGTCCAAGTCTACAATGCCAGAGATATGTATCATTGAAATCATATTTCGTATGTTTGGAGGAGATATTAAATAGAACGTTATTATCATTGACTTCTATCTCATAAATTCCATTATGGGGCTCTGCAGAAAAATAAAACAAACCATTCAAATATGCATAAATGAAATAATTGTCAAAAGCATAATTAAATCCTTGTTCCCGCAAAGCGGATACTGAAACAATATTCCTAGTCAAATTAGGAATGAAACAAACATTGTTCAAAACAAGTTCTAAACTAGAAGGAAGTAAAAGAGTGTATTCTCGTACAGCCTTCACATCAACCTTTTGTCCACTTCCCACATGGAGCTCCAGGTTGCCTTGCTTCAGCCTCCTAACCTTCTTTAGTCCTTGCAAATCATTACAAATGTGATAACCACATCTAGTGTCAAACACCGAAGATTTGCTAGACAAAGAGAAGATCTCAATAACAACAACATACTTTTTCTGCTTCAACTCGGCTAGATACTTTGGGCAGTTCCTCCTCCGGTGTCCGACTTCATCACAATGAAAACTCTTGACATCCTTTAGAGGCTTCTTGGCAACAACTTTGGCTTTGCCCTTGCTCTTAAAGCTTTTCTTGTCTTTTCCCTTTGGCTTCAGATTTCTTGACTCGGCCTTCTATGATCATCAGCACTGGACCAGACTTAGCATGAGTGGGTATGTTCATCTCGGCAATCTCAAGCATCATATGCAACTCCGAGATGGTCTTGTCCCAAGCATTCATATTGTAATTCAAGTTGAACTGGTCATATGATTTTGGCAGTGAGTTGAGGATAATAACCCCGGCCAATTTATTGCTTAAAGGGGAGTCAAGACGTGCCAGATGATCAATGTATCACTTCATCTTCAACACATGAGTGCTAACGAAAGTAAATTTTTGCAAACGACAACTTATTAGTGATCTTATCATTTCAAAGCGTTCATGACAGGCGTGCTGCTGAAACATTTCTTGCAGTTTCCTAATCATCTCGTATGTTGGCATGTCCACCGGATTCTGTTGAAGTTCTGGTATCATAGACGCCAGCATCAAGCAAGAGACCTTGATAGAGTCATCAACATGTTTATCCCAGGTGTTACGGGCTTGGCCCGTAGCAGTAGCTAGTTCTTCTGGGATTGGTTCCTTGAGAACATACAGTTTGTTCTCAGCTTTGATGACTATCTTCAAGTTTCGGTACTAATCCATGAAGTTGGAGTTGTCAAGCTTATCCTTCTCAAGGATAGATTTTAGGGAGAATGAGGAATTTGTATTAGATTTGTTAGACATCTACAAAATTCAAAAAATAAAGATTTTAGTATTTTCATGTATAATTTCCTAATTAAAATTTTATGACCCAATTGTAAAATTATATAATTAGGAATGAAATCCCGGTTCCCAATGTCTCAGTGAATGGCTGAGCACTCTTCACTAGCATAGCTACACAGATAGGTAAAGATTACCAAATGTATTGACTATACAATTCTCGGTTTGAGGGGCATGACAAGTAATGTCAAGCTTTGGATATGTTTCCCTCAACCGTGCACACTTAAACGACTTAAACGATATAGGTCCTTCAATTATAACTGTAGACTCGGCCTAAGTAACACCGGAATCACGGTTCTACCTTCAACCAAAACCGTGAGGCCGGATGCAGAATAATGCACTAACACCGGGATTCGGATACATTAGTTGAAGTGTTATAATTTAGGGTGACACAAAATATCAATTTTATATTTTGGGATTTCTTTAATGTTTTTAAATATTACCGTTTCGGGTAAAAAAACATTTTGGTCGACGAGTTGCATAATACAAGTCGCGCAATTTTAGTAAACCGATTTTACTAGTTTTAGTTCGTGAAACAACTTTCAAGACTCGACACGATCCAACTTCAAAATACCTTATTTAATCTAAATTGATCATTCGTCGCGAACCGATTTTAAACTAATCAACTCTTTTAATTAATTAAAAATTATTTTAAATAAAACTGTTAAATTTAAAACTTGTTTTTACTTTTAATTAAAACACCTTTTTATTTAATTACCTTTTCGAGAAAAATAAACAATTTAATTATCTCGTCGTTTTTAAATTGTTTCAAAAGTTTTATAAAACATTTGCGGTTTAATTATTATCCTAAATAATTATATCACAACCACAAAAAATAAAATAAAACAAAGAACAGAGCAACTAGGAAAAATATATGGTTTCGTTCGAGCCATCAAACGATAACCGGACCGGCTTAAGGGATAACAAAATCAAATAAATCTGCTATCTCTCACTTAGTCCAAGATCTCCATCTTCAATCTTGTCATTGTCCGCCTTGGGCTTCTAGTTTTCGTCTTTTTAGGATTACAATATTTATTTACAGATACAATAAAATAAATAAATAAAAATAAACCTAACTATTATATCGGGGTTCCAAATAACCCATAAAAATACAAACAAAAATTAACCAACACAAACAATACAACCACATGTCTCTAGTGCTCGATTCAATCAACACAATGACAATAAACGAAAAAAGACTCGGTCTTTTGTCAAACAATAGTTTTGACAAATAAAACAATATATTGATATATAAAAAAAATATGTCTAAACGCGCGTAAAGTTGGCTCTGATACCATTGTTGGGAATCAAGCACTAGTTTTTAACTTTTAAAAACAATAATTATTTAAACCTTTTAAATAAATAAATCAGATGTATTTAGGGGAAGCGATTTATGGTACTAAACAGATCAGATATGAATTTCTGTCAGTGATCCGATTACATGCGTATAAATAATGTAATATAAACCAACCATAGGGTGTTCAAGGATTATACCTTTGAGGATAACCAAATCAGAATACCTCAGATCAACGAACGTCACGATAGATGAAACGTACATGAAAAACTGTAAAAAAAACGTCACACGGATTGCGCAGACAGAAGCCGGACACGTCAGTGGCGTGCGCCGGTGGTGGTCCGGTGAACGGAGACGTGAGTCGGCCCCTTGTGGCGTCGACCGGAAATCGGAGAAAAGGGGGAGGGGTTTTCGAAAACCTTATGGTGGCTAGATTAGGTTTAGGGTTAACACTTAAGGATATATTTATAATTGTATTAATTACAAATCATACCCTTGGGTATTAACATTTAATTCCATGTAATTAACTATTAATTACATTTAACTCTTGTAGTTTACTGATAACAATTAATCATTAAAAACCTGATCATTTAGTGTTTAACACTTAATCATTAAATCCCTCTCGTTAATAATTATTTTATTAAATAATTAATTACCTCAATTATTGATAAATATTTCTCTAAATATTAATCACCGTTCATTATATACGTCTTTCGTGAACTATAATATTTAACAATTAAATATTATTACATGCTTGTTGTCTAAAGTGTAACTCCTTGGATCGTACCTCGTTAGTAGTATTGACTTAATTGACGATCGAATATCATGTATCCAACACGTACATAGTTATACATAAATATTTTTCACTTTTAGGCTATGGTGACTTCTCTAAGGGTTGTTGATGAATTCAGGGCACGTAAGTCCGTAGTGCTGTGTCCCTAAGCAAAATTCTAATAGTTCACTAATCAGTTCACAAACCCAAGCTAGTTATACTCCAATAGATATATTTAAGTATTCAAAAGACCATTAGTAAGGGAGGGTTTACCTTTTTGACTTGTGGGGTCCATTAAGTTCATTAAGAATTACATCCCAGAGTAAATTACAAATTGTGTCCTTTAACTATAACTAAAATTGCAAGTATTGTACTTTAACTTCAATAATTACACTGAATGTTCTTTTTTTATAAATCTTTGCACAATTTAAGTCCTTTTTCAATAACCCCATCCAAAAGTTCTGTTAAATATGATCATTTGACCATCACATTTCCTTGTTCATCCCTCTCATTTTATACTCTCTCTTCCCTGCATTTCCCCAAAATTTGTCCCTGCTTTGTGACTCTTAACTCCGGAAACCTTGAGGGACGTTCCGACCACCTGAAGCGACCACCGTACAACGCCACTTACGACTCATTGGGCCTTCCGACCACCTAAACCTACCACGTGAAGCCGAAAGTCTTAGAAACAACCCACCCATCCTCTCTCTCTATATACATACATACATACATACATACATACATACATACATACATATATATATATATATATATATATATATATATATATCTATCTGTATCTTAAAAAGAAGCAAGCAGGTTATGATGAGAGCTTGGTGGGTGCTTCCATGCCAGATATTTTGTCAAACAATGAACCAAAAATCAAGTTTTGTTTTTGATTATCAAGGCTGTGAAAATCAATAAATCCACCATATGCAATTTACTCCACTCGATTTATTAATCTCCATTCAATTCACCCACCACATTTGTAATTTACTCTTTTTTGATTTTACTCAGATTAAAGATGGGCGATGACTTGCACAGTTGTCGACCACCGCCCACGCCTAAAAAACACCGACCAATCGGTCGACCACCTCCAGTCAAACGATTATTAGCTATCAGAAGAAGTCCATGATGATGCGATTGAATTAGATTGCTAAAAACCCTAAATTCACATCCTTTTACATCTCTCTTAACCCCAAATCAAATTGCCAAAGATGGGGTGGGGAGCACCAAATGGTGAAGATTTTAGGGCTTCAAACCTGGAGACATCTACCGACTACCATCACCAATCAACCCATCGATCCAATAGTTCATATGTTCTCTCATTTCCCTGTTTCTCCACCTCCGCCATTTCCATTAAACGGACCTTGGATTCGACAACAGTGGAGGGTAGACGACGAAGCTGGAGGCGACGTTTGCTCTTGGGGCCAACAGAGGTCAAGAGGGGAGGCTGACAATGATTGATTTTGTAGAGATAGAGTGTGTGTAGTGGGTGTAGATTGGGTCAAGTGATACAGAGAGAGAGAGAGAGAGAGAGATTTTATTAAAGGTTTGCATCATCTACTAGGGTTTAATAAAGTAGGGGTTAAAAAGATGAAAATACCTCTCATATGAGGGGCACGTGACAAGAGTTAATAGATGTTTTGGATGAGGGTTAGTCAAAAGGACGTAAAGTGTCAAACGTTTCAAAATAAGGACATAAAATGCAATTAATGAAGTCAAAGGACAATACTTGTAATTTACATAATAGATAAATGACACAATTTGTAATTTACTCTACATCCTAACTCACATTAAATAGTCACATGTTTCTATGATATGAGTGTGAGACCACTAAGTCATAAAGAACATTACTCAAAACATGATGAACATATTAACTACATGCTTGTCAGCTAAGGGATAAATGCTTGAGTATAGAAGGATAACTATATGAACA
Organism: Smallanthus sonchifolius; assembly: GCA_023525975.1. Lineage (NCBI taxonomy): Eukaryota > Viridiplantae > Streptophyta > Magnoliopsida > Asterales > Asteraceae > Smallanthus > Smallanthus sonchifolius. Next base: position 36,044,192 of record CM042023.1, read on the forward strand.
ATCGCCTAGACCTATCTAATTAGATGAATGGTTAATAAGTATGCTTTAGTCGGCTTTAGAATAATATGATCCCATAACATGATTTATCTACAAAATAGTGTGTTTCAATATGTTAGTAGTTCATGTGTGTCGTACTATTTTTGAAAAGAACAAAAAGATTTTGACTTTCTAGCCTAGCGTAAGTTATGTTATTTAATTTAATTTAATTTTAATTCATTTTTATGTTTTTATCTTTTATAACTTTACAAAATGACTATTCTTGTTCGACCTGACAATCTGAAAGTAAAACAGCGTTTGTAAAAATCGTGAAAATGTTGGAATTTTAAAAAAATGGAAGTTCTCAGCTCGAGAACTTGAAAGTTCTCGGCCCAAGAAATTGGGAATAGTATATAAGTGGCTTGAAGTCCGCGGTGTGGGTTCTGCCTACCGAGAACTCCTGGCATTAACTCTCTAGCCTCAAACCATGAACTTGCTCTCTTGTGTTCTAATCAAATTTTGGTGCTAAGTGATTGTTTCAGAGACCATTGCGACATCAAGGTAGAGTTTTGGACATCTTTTTTAGACTTCTGGACTGGATTTTGGAGCTATTTGTACTCGGAACAGACAAAGACTGATCATGCTTAATCAGACTTTATCCTTGTCGTTCTAAGTGAAATTGATCAGTCATATAGGGTCACGAATGATATGTGACTATGAATCGACCATCAATTTGACCTTAAAACTCACTTTCAACTCGTTTTTGACAAACTCCGTAGTTCTCAGTTTTATGATAATAAGAAGTTCTCGGTTCGAGAACTTTTCAAAGTTCTTAGACTCCCAATAGTTCTAGGCCAAACATTAAACTGATTACTTTGTCTTAGCAGGTACTTTGTCTTGGCGAGTAAGCGAGTACTTGTGCGAGAACATTAAACTGATTACTTGGACTTGTCATTTTTCATTGTTTATGTCTAACTTGATTCGTTATGTGCATGAATGGCCAAATTAAAGTTCGTAAATGATCATATTGAGTTTGTCTATCTTGAGGATCCACCACAGAAACACATATCCTTCAAGTCTATGATCATTGGATTAAGGGCTTCCAGAATTTATTATGCTATTTCTAAGCATGCATCCGGAGATTTGTGAGAGTTTCATTCGATATTTTTATAGATCTGATGACTTGGTCACTGAAAACCAAGTACATGGAATTGCTGGAACCGTTGCAAGGAAAAGGATTGTCATTACTGAAGCAACCCTACGAGAGAGTTTGAATTTTGGTGATGATGCGTCTTATCCTTCCGAATATTCCAAAGAGGTTAGGACACCTACGTTTAACAGAATGAGCTATGAGGGAAGTTTGCCTACTGTTGAGAAGAGGCCTCTGCCACCATACTGGAAATACCTAGCTCACGTGGTAAATCAGTGCATCTCGGTAACAAAAGGTGGATATGACGAATTAAATGCCAATATGTTAACAAAAGGTGGATATGACGAATTAAATGCCAATATGTCATCAGTTGTCTATGCTTTAGTAACAAGAGAGAACTTCAACTTTTCAAGAATAGTATTTGATGAAATGAGAAGCAATCTGTCGGGAAAGAAGAAAGCCATGTTCCTCATGTATCCAAGATTCCTACAAATCATAATCAACTTCAATCACGCCAAACTGGTTCAAACACCGTGGAGGTTATTCATCAATTCAATGGACAAAAACATATTCTCATACATGGTGATGAATAAGGGAGGTCATTTTCTGAACCTAACTCCCTTAGAGAAATTTGGTGCCTTCCCGGTGTGCCAGTTCAACAACACCAACAACCACAACAGTAGCAACAACAACCGCAGCCACGTCGTAGACGTATGCGTGAACCTCAACAGGTTCCAGTTCAAGTGCAGGAACCTGCAACTGATGCTCAAGATGAGGCTCTAGTGATTAATGAGCCGGTCATTCCTCGAGCCCATTTGGGCAATGAATACGGAGATGAGTTTAATTATAACATTGAAGGGCATGTGCTTTGGAAGATATTGATAATATGGATTACATGAACAATCTCAATGTTGACTATCTTAACTTCTCTGACTCTGAAAAGGTAGAGGGAGAATCTGAAAGTGTTGAGAAAGAAATTGAAGGAGACGAGGACTTAGAAGAAGCCTTAGAAGGTGAAGATTTTGACACATCTGAAACAGAATTTTACAGTGAGAGAGAATAAGTACTAATAAATAAGTATCATATGAGCCTATTGATAAAGAAAAATGTAGCTAGGAAACCTCCTCTCACTACCTCACCTCGACATTCCAATGGACACTTCCGATGAAGATTATGAAGCTGAAGCTGATCTTAATCCGAGGAAGAAAGCCAAAGCTTCTAAACAACTTCAACAGCAGTCCACACCACCACCCATCACTCAACCACAAGACAAAGGCAAAGCCCCTGCTTCTGTACCAGAATATTCTGAACATGTCCGAGTTGACATTGTCTCTTTGCAGCAGCGGGTCTTTCAACTTGAACAGAAAATGGCTGAAAAGGACTTGCAGATTGAGGAGTTGAAGAAAGTGATGATCTTTCAAGACAAGAAGATAAAGAATCTGCATTCCGTTTCGAGACCCGTCTTCTTTCATTCAACGTTATATCCGACCCCTGAAGTCTTTTATTATTTTTGGAATGTTACAAGTCTACCCCTCTTATTTAAGGTTTCGTCCTAGAAACCTTTTATAGGTCAAATAACCGAGGGTACAACTCCCTCATTTCTCACTCAGTCTCCCACGTGGCTTCTGACCCCTTTCGATGTTTTCACTGAACCTTAACAAGTGGGATTACCTTATTACATAAACATTTCTCTTTTCTGTCCATGATATCCACGGGTTCCTCAACTACGTTGAGGTTGTCATCTACCTCGATGTCATCGAGTGGCACATGCGTCGATTCGTCGGCTAAGCACTTTCGCAAGGGTGACACGTGGAAAGTAGGATGAATCCTACTCAATTCGTCAGGTAGCTCTAATTAATATGCTACTTCTCCAACCTGTGCTAAAACCATAAACGGTCCGACACACCTCAGACTTAACTTTCCTATTTTCTAAAATCGTATTATTCCCTTCCAAGGGGATACCTTTAACAACACCATGTCACCGACTTGGAACTCAAGATCTCTTCCCTTTTTATCCGTGTAGGATTTGTGTCGGTCCTTAGCGGCTTTCATTCGAGATTTGATTTGGTCAAACTTCTCGGAAGTCGCTTTGACCACATCAAGACTTGCGAAGTCTTTCTGCCCAATTTCGCTCCAACAGACGGGCGTTTTACACTTTCTACCATATAGCATCTCATAAGGTGGCATGCCCATGGTTGTGTGATAGCTGTTGTTGTAGGAGAACTCCGCCAGTGGTAAGTGACTATCCCAGCTACCACCAAAGTCAATGTTACATGCCCGGAGCATGTCTTCGAGGGTTTGAATGGTCCTTTCAGACTGGCCATCGGTTTACGGGTGGTAAGCTTTGCTGATGTTAAGTCTAGTGCCCATTATCTTATGAAATCTTTTTCAGAAATTGATGGGAATCGGGTGTCCCGATCCGACACGATCGGCAATGGCATACCATGCCTAGTCACAATCTCGTTAATTTACAATTCTGCTAGCTTCTCGGATGAAAAAGTCTCATGTATAGGCAAAAAGTGAGCACTCTTCGTCAGTCGATCCACAACTACCCATATGGTATCATGACCTTTAGCTGTACGCGGTAGCATGTTTATGAAATCCATGGTGATGTGTTCCTACTTCCACTTGGGACCGAACAAAGATTGCATCTTTCCACATGGTTTCTAGTACTCGGCCTTCACCTGAGAGAAAATTAGGCACTTATTTACATACTCGGTTACATCGTTCTTCATGTCGGGCCACCGGTATGCTTTCCTTAGATCCTGGTACATTTTGTTGGTACCAGGGTGGATGGAGTAGCGAGACTTGTGAGCCTCATCAAGTATCTAAATTCTCCCTAACCATGTTCGTACTTCATAAGTTTTGGTTTCTAACGTCTCTTGTTGACCCACTATTCTCTCCCGCTTGACATTTTCTTCCTTCACGGCTTTATTCTGAGCACGATCTATTTCTGTCATAAGGTATGGAGTCACGACCAACTGGTATGCCTTAACCTTGATAAGAGTTGTCGTCTCCTTTCGACTCAAGGCGTCGGCCACCACATTCGCCTTCCCGGGGTGGTAAAGGATTTCGCATTTGTAGCCTTTCAATAGTTCTAACCCCCGTCGTTGTCTCATATTCAACTTCTTTTGCTCAAAGAAGTATTTCAAACTCTTATGGTTGGAGTAAATGGTGCATTTGACTCCGTAAAGGTAATTCCTCCAGATCTTTAAGGAAAAGACAACCACCGCGAGCTAAAAATCGTTAGTCAGGTAGTTGACTTCATGGGTCTTTAACTGCCGTGATGCATACGCGATCACCTTCCCTCGTTTCATTAGCACATAGCCTAATCCGTGACCTGATGCGTCAGAATACATGATATGACGTAAATTATACATGTTTTGCATAATTATCCCTGAATTCATAAAAATTAGAGATAAAATGGTAAAAATTGATACCTAATCCATCCATTTTGTTTCGATAGGATAATTGACATGGATATGCATAAACATGAAGAAATTACTCAAAATCAATGTGAAATCGGCATTTGGAAGCCAATTGAACGAAACCGGACGCCGAAGGTCAAACCTAGAAGTCAAAAAGTCAATAGTGACCAAAAAAAGGCAATGAATGGCCGTGCATTGCCTTGCACGGTCATGCAAACCCTATTTTGGGTCCCTGTACTCTCCTATACTGCCAGATTCCACACGTGAAAAAAATGGGTACTTTGCACGCCCGTGCAATCCAATGCACGACCGTGCATTGCCAAAATCTTAGCCTGTAAATAGCAAGCTCATTCTAGTGGTTTAGGTGTTCAAGATCAGGAGTAGGGAAGGCCTCAGTGCTCTGCTAAGAGCTGGAATTCTCTCGGTTTTGGTCCGTTTAGCTTTTCTTTGTTTATTTTCTTTTTCTAAGTCTTGTAATACGAAACGATTCTTCTTGTTCGAGCAAACAAGATACAACCTATACCCACTCTCCCTTGGTGTTGAAACACTTCCACACATTGTCTAAGGGTTAGTGGAGTCACTTGTATGCTCATTCATGGCTAGTTCTCTTGTGTTGCTCGGGCTGGTTGAAATTTAATTAATTAATGAAGTATTTTTAGTATGTTATGTTTTTAAAGTCTTTACTGTGAGTTATCTTAAAAAGACAAGAATAAGTGATCTTTAAACCAATCTAATAATCTTAAATCTTGTGAGTTACTTAAGCAAGACTTCTTGTTTGAGAAGCTTTTTCGAGTTTGTACGGTCTATATACAAATGTTGGTGCTAGCAAGGACCGGGTAGTATAGATTTAATATTATGGGTTGACTGGAGGTTTGGGTATTCAGGAAGCCGTTTGAGCCCTAACAAGACCGGGCGGTTTATATCGGTATTTCTTTACTTCTCTCGTGTCGGCTTGCAGAGGACTTCTAGCGAGAATCATGGGGTTTGATCTTGAGAATGAAAGTCTTATTTATATGAAATAATATTATTAGTAAAGACAACTATTTTAAGAACATAATTTGTTAGGTCTGAGCGTTCATAAAGTAGCTCTAGAGGGAGTTGCGCATTCCGACTTTCCAAATGTAGTTACAAAACATGATGTACGTCAGTCATTGGATAATCTTAGTCCGAATAATGAACCACGAGATAACCGGCGAACTTGAGACCCCGTTCAGGGTCCCGAGATTCATTAGGAACAGTTGGCCGACCGTATCCACTGTTCCATTACAAAATACTAGCTCCCCTATCGAAAGAGTTAGTACTAGTAACTATGACCAACCTTACTTTAAATATGACATAAATTAACAAGGGATAACAACTAGAGTGACATCTTAAACAAGATAATGTTTCTAATTAGATTTCTTATTATTTTTATTTCCTTTTAAACAAATCCCATTTTCCAACTTATTATCCTAGTCAGACAATAGCGAGGGTTGAGTACGGGATCCATGTTCATGGTTCGATACTTGGTTCTTACCCATACTATGCTGCGATAGGTACACTTGTCTATTATGTGTCTTTAGTTTAAGTAATTATCATTTTAATTTATAAATTTAAAACCTGATTTTATGTAACTCTAAACCGAACATTAAGAATATATCATATTCCCCACATTTGACATCAAGTTCTTGGTGTAATTACCAGGAATATAGTTATATATTTTTATATACACTAAACACGCTATCAAGTTTTTGGTGACGTTGCCGGGGACACGGTAATTCTACGAAAGATCTAAGTCGTTGGACTGACTATTTATTTCTATTTTACTTTTGTTTTATTTCTACTTTATTTTTTATTTTTATTTTATCTTCATCTTTATTTTATTTTTGTTTTATTTCTACTTTGTTTTTCCTTTTTATTTTTATTTTTATTTTTATTCTTACTTCTTTTGATTTTATTTTGGTACTTGTGTTAGTTAATCTGTCTTTGCAGCAACTTTCAAGGATCGCGACCGCGAAGTTATTGTCAAGCAAATTGAATGGATACAAGTGCCACAATTCGAAAGCATTTAAAATAGGCGTAACACTTTCGAACGGTTTTATTTGTTTAGATTTTACATTTTTCTTTATATTCGATGATAACAAGTTTAATGCTTTGAAATTGGATGCCGAGGATCGAGGTAGGTATTTCTAACGTATAATCGGGATTTTTGATGGTGACATCCTCCCTTGACCAATTTATTTTAATATTTTTAAATAAATTAGTACTTTAATAAAATCTAAATTATTTTTGATTAATCTATTAATTAAAAATTTATTTTAATTTATTTTTAAAGTACTATTTTTCAAATGATTCCCAAAAAAAAGGTCAAACTTGGTCAATAGGGGGGATGCACGACCGTGCAACCCGTGCATTGGAGATTGTGCGTGTTTGGTATTAAAAACTACAGAAAACTAATTTATCTCAAAACCCCAAACTCCAAACTCGCTCGGTTACGACCGAAATCACTCCAAAACCTCTTATTTCTCACGGTTTCTCTTGATTCTTTTTTACAATCTCTCCCCCAAGGTATGTAAACTTGTCCATTATCATTTTTAGTGTGATTTATGCTCCAAATAGAGCTAATCGTGTTCAAATGGGGGCTAGGGTTTGGTTTTGAACTTTGGTTTGAATATGCTTGAATATGAACTCAATGCTTTATCTAGATGCTTATTTGAGTAGATAGGATCACAATGTAACTCATTTTAGCCTTGTTTGGGTAGGCTTTGTTTGATTTGTATGGATGGGTTTTTGAATTTTGACTTAGAACTCTTGAACTTGGAAATATAAATTGAAGCATAAATCTTGTTTAAATGTGTTTGGGTACTAACATAGTTTGTGGGAAATTGTTGATTAGTTGAATTAGATCAACAAATTTTGACGGGTTTTGACTTTTCAAAAGTCAATATGTTGACCATATACATTAATAGTCATATTGAACTGTTTGAATTTGCGCATTGTTTGATTTATTGCAATTAACCATTTTAGGACTCGAGAAACATAACCGTGCCATAACCATGCACGAAATTGTGTTCCCCTTATGAGGTCCAAAAATTATATATATATATATTCATAAAAACATGGTTCTTATCAAGTTTTTGGCACCAATATGCAGTGTACTGTACTTCCTATCAAGTTTTTGGCGCCATTGAAATATATATGTTGAATCACTCTTGCTCATATGTACTAACTCCTTAAATGATTGATTGTGTAGGACATGGCTGAATCGTCCAGACAAGCGGGCCAAAAAAAGAGAAATTCTCTATCAGGTTCTAGGTCGGGTTCATGCTCGTCTGCTCATATGGGTGGCTCACCACAAACTCCACCATCACCTCCTCCACCTTTTCATCCACAGCCCATGCAAGAAGGACCACAAGACGTACACCCATGGCTTATCTTTGACCCTGATGATGCCATAGAGGTCCATGCCTACCAAACACTACCCACATTGCTAAGGAAAACCTTAGGAATACACAAGACAATTTGCTACCCAACCTTGGAAGATATTAATCTCTTGGACAGTGCAGTTCCCCTCATCACAAAGCCTTGGCAATGATTCTTTGCCATTAGGAAAGAAACCTATTACGAGCTCACCCTTGAGTTTCTAGCATTGTTCCAGTTTGATAGGCCGGTAGTGAGTATGGAAATGTATTATTGTGATCCTTTCAAGATGGCTAGACATTCGTATGAAATGTCATTGGCACAGTTTGGGGTAAAAATGGGATTATATAGGCACATGGAGATTACGGAGCCTATCTTTACTGACAGCAAAGGGGAGTTTGCCGAGGGAGAAGCATCAACATTTTGGTATAGGATCGGTTCGGGACCTTTTGACCCGCACAGTCAAAAGAGCACCAAGATCAGACATCTCCTCCACCGTTACGTGCACTGATGCATTGTCCTTTCCATCAGGGGAGAAAGGATAGCACAGGGGTTGTGATCGTTAGAAACCTCCTTCAGTTACACATCTTGATTGATGGGATTCCTTGCAACTTGGCATACAACTTGGCTATGTTCTATACTAGAGCTACTGGCTACTATTCCAACAACCATATCTTTGGTGGACCATATATTACTCACCATGCCTCATACCTAGGTGTCTTGTCCCCTGTGCACCTCGGTATACTTACAGAGATGTACACACTCATTCTACTTATTGACACCCAAGTACTGATCAACATGCATATGATGAAGAAATTCAATGGGGTGTACCGATTAGTAGGCCATCGGGGAAATATTTGGACTAGTGAAATTGAAGAGTCAGAAGATGAGGGAGCACATATAGGGAAAATGGGGCATCAAGGCCCAGGTATGTACCATACTACTGCCGATCCCACAATGCTGGATTTGATGATCTAAATGGGTCAATTGGGGGACCCTATGGCTGGCATGCGGCAAGACTTTCACGATCATCTACAGGATCCGTATGCTCACCAACCACATCAGCAGCCTCCTGGCCCATACCAGCAGTGGCCTCGCCCGCCATATCAGTAGTAGCACTCTCCTCCATTTGTCTGTGATATTTGTGGTTCTTGACATTTGTGTTGGTTGTTGACATTGTGGTTGTTTTGTCCAGTGTTGGACTTTGACAGTACATGTTTTTACTGGTTACCTCGGTAACCGTTTATATGGTGGTACCACCACCACCACCCTTTCGGTCGTTTTATTAAGCGAATATTAGTTAACTATCTTTATTTTCAGTACTTACTTTATGTGTTGAGCATTGTATAGCATTATAGGTAATACAGATTTTGGTTCATGCCCGAAAATACAACTTAGGCATTGATGAGGATCGTTCGCACACATGATTATGACGTCTCATCAAGGGAGTATCAGTTTCACAACACTATTAATATTTATGACACATATCATATTGCATACATCCATATCATTAGAAACTAAGTGTGAGGTGGAACCCCGTTGATAATTTGACTGTCAGATCTTGTCCTAAGTATTACAATTGCATGATTAAGAACTAACAAATTCATGGAATCAAAATTTATGTATAGAAGTGATAAAAACATTTTCAAAAATAATCTTAAAGCAAAAGTCTTAAAAATCACTTGGCATAAACGAGCTTATAAAAACAACAATTTGAAATACCGTTGAAGTGAATCAAGGAAACAAATAGGGAAGATTAGGGAGCACAACAGAAAGAAAGAAATAAGTTTATGCACATTTTTACTTTATTACCCTTTACCTTCCATTTCCATGTGAGAAATTTGAACCTATCCGAGCATTATCACGAATACATCAAGTTTTTGACGCCCTTGATTATCACATATTCCACATGCTCATTTCGTTTGTTAGAGTGATTGCTAATTATTGCTTTGCATGTTAGAACTTGTGTAAAATATACATTTCAAGATCATGGACTAAAAGAATGCATAAAAATGATTTAAGCATTAGGATTAACCAATTTTCTTTTGCCTCTTCTTTTCCTTTACCTACCGTAAACATTATCCCCTAGTTAGCTCCTTTGAGCCTAAACCTTTTCGTTTCTAAACCCACATCTGAAAACCCATAAACCCAAAAAATTTGCCCTTTATCTTTTAACCCTTTTTGTTAAAAAATGACTTGTCTATGAATTAAGGAATAATTATCCATCAAAATTTTATAGATCCATCTTATGTTCGAAGAAAGAAACTCAATTTATATGAAACAAAGAATTATTTGGAAAAGAAAAAGGGGCAACCAAAAAGAAATTAGTAAATCGCCCAAGTTATTAAAGAAATCTCATCAAAAGAGAATCAAACTTACTCGAAAAATTGGAGTATGCAAAGCTGATTAAAGTGAATGTATTAGGAAGAAACAACCAAACGATTCATGGGAAATTGATTGCAAAGAATATTTCAAAGACAAGAAGAAGTTGACGTTCTTGCAGAAGGGATTTGGTCTTGACGATCCGACCTTAAAAGAGTCCTTAGATTAGTCTCAATGTCTAATCTAAGTTGAATAAAGAAATCATTTAGCTTTTCATCATTAAGCCAAGTCATATTTTCAACGTTTAGCCACTATTCCAAATACTTCCCACCTTAACCCTAAGCCAAACATTACAACCCTTCACAAAGCACTCTTGATTTATGCACATATTTTATGTCAGTTGATTGAGATTTGATTTCTATACAAGCCTATGATTATCCAAACACTAATTATAGCATTGAGTGTATTTCTTAACATACCTTATCCATATATTTAACCCGAGTGTTGAGTGAACATTTGTGAGATTGTAATTTTGTGCATAATCATAGTTCCATCAAGTATGTTGAGCTTGCTACCATCTTGTGGAGATACACTCGAAAGGTATAACCACCAAATCATTGTTTTTCGTAAGTCCATTCAGCCATTTGAGACAACAGCTTTAGAATAACATTTAATCAATATTTTACTTCTACGGTTATAATCAAGCATGAGTTTGCTTGAGGACAAGTAAAGTTTAAGTGTGGGGTATTATGATATGACGTAAATTATACATGTTTTGCATGCATAATTATCCCCGAATTCATCACAATTAGAGATAATATGGTAAAAATTGATACCTAATCCGTCCATTTGTGTTCTGATAGGATAATTGACTTGGATATGCAAAAACATGAAGAAATCACTTAAAATCAAGGTGAAATCAGCATTCGAAAGCCAATTGAACGAAACCGGACGCCGAAGGTCAAACCTAGAAGTCAAAAAGTCAATAGGGACCAAAAAAAGGCAATGAACGGCCGTGCATTGCCTTGCACGGTCATGCAAACCCTATTTTGGGTCCCTGTACTCTCCTATACTGCCAGATTCCACACGTGAAAGAAATGGGTACTTTGTACGCCCGTGCAATCCAATGCACGACCGTGCATTGCCAAAATATTAGCCTGTAAATAGCAAGCTCATTCTAGTGTTTTAGGTGTCCAAGATCAGGAGTAGGGAAGGCCTTAGTGCTCTGCTAAGAGCCGGAATTCTCTCGGTTTTGGTCCGTTTAGCTTTTCTTTGTTTATTTTCTTTTTCTAAGTCTTGTAATACGAAACGATTCTTCTTGTTCGAGCAAACAAGATACAACCTATACCCACTCTCCCTTGGTGTTGAAACACTTCCACACATTGTCTAAGGGTTAGTGGAGTCACTTGTATGCTCATTCATGGCTAGTTCTCTTGTGTTGCTCGGGCTGGTTGAAATTTAATTAATTAATGAAGTATTTTTAGAATGTTATGTTTTTAAAGTCTTTACTATGAGTTATCTTAAAAAGACAAGAATAAGTGATCTTTAAACCAATCTAATAATCTTAAATCTTGTGAGTTACTTAAGCAAGACTTCTTGTTTGAGAAGCTTATTCAAGTTTGTACGGTCTATATAAAAATCTTGGTGCTAGCATTGGCCAGGTAGTATAGATTTAATATTATGGGTTGATTGAAGGTTTGGGTATTCAGGAAGCTGTTTGAGCCCTAACCAGACTGGGCGGTTTGTGTCGATATTTCTTTACTCCTCTCGTGTCGACTTGCAGAGGACTTCTAGTAGGAGCCATGGGGGTTGATCTTGAGAATGAAAGTCTTATTTATTTGAAATAATATTATAAGTAAAGACAACTATTTTAAGAACATAATTTGTTTGATCTGAGCGTTCATAAAGTAGCTCTAGAGGGAGTTGCGCATTCCGACTTTCCAAAGGTAGTTACAAGACATGACGTACGTCAGTCATTGGATAATCTTAGTCTGAATAATGAATCACGAGATAACCGGCGGACTTGAGAACCCATTCAGCATCCCGGGATTCATTAGGAACAGTTGGGCGACCGTATCTATTGTTCCGTTTCAAAAATACTAGCTCCACTATCGAAAGAGTTAGTATTAGTAAATATGACCAACTTTACTTTAAATATGACATAAATTAACAAGGGATAACAACTAGAGTAACATCTAAAACAAGATAATGTTTCTAATTATATTTCTTATTATTTTTACTTCCTTTTAAACAAAACCCATTTTCCAACTTATTATCCTAGTCAGACAATAGTGAGGGTTGAGTACGGGATCCGTGTCCATGGTTCGATACTTGGTTCTTACCCATACTATACTACGCTGCGATAGGTACACTTGACTATTGTGTGTGTGTTTAGTTGAAGTAATTATCATTTTAATTTATAAATTTAAAACCTGATTTTGTTTAACTCTAAACCGAACATTAACAATATATCATATTCCCCACATTTGACATCAAGTTCTTGGTGTCACAACCAAGAATATAGTTATATATTTTTATATACACTAAACATGCTATCAATACACCATTAAGTCCTCATTACCGCTGGGTAGGGTCAGCACTGGTGCTTAGGTTAATCTCTTCTTTAATTCTTCAAAGGCATCGGACTAGGCCTGGCCCCATTCGTACTTTATTTCCTTGCAAGTCAATTTGGTTAAACGTGAGGCTATCTTTGAAAACTCCTAAATAAACTTCATGTAGTAACCATCCAACCCTAGAAAACTTCATACATCTGTTGGTTTCCTTGGTGTTTCCCAATTCCACACTACATCGATCTTTACTGGGTCTACCATGATTCCTTCTGCGTTAATCACATAACCAAGGAATTAAACTTCCTTCAGCCAGAACGTGCATTTAAAAAACTTAGCATTCAACTTCACTTCTTTCAGTATGTCCAAAACTTCTCGTAGGTGACAGGTGTGATCACCTTCGCTCTTTGAGTAAACGAGGATATCGCCTATAAAGACTATTACTGACCATTCTAGCATCGGTCGACACACTCTGTTCATCATATCCATGAATGCTACGGGGGCATTCATCAACCCAAAGGATATTATACGAAACTCGTAGTGTCCATACCATGTGTGGAATACGGTCTTGGGTATGTCCTCCTCTCTTACCTTCAGTTGATGATAACCAGACCGCAAGTCGATCTTAGAAAACCATTTTGCACCTTGCAGTTGGTCGAACAGATCATCGATCTTGGGTAGCGGGTATTTTTTCATCATGGTTCTTTTATTCAATTCTCTGTAATCGTTGCACATTCTCATGGCACCGTCCTACTTGTTTACAAACAACACCGGAGCACCCCAAGACGAAATGCTCGGCCTGATAAATCCCTTTTCAAACAATTCTTCCAGTTGGGCCATCAGCTCTTTCATCTCCAGTGGCGCTAGTCGGTAAGGTGCTTTGGCAATGGGCTGGAACCTGGCATCAAATCAATTTGAAATTCCATTTCCCAATCAGGCGGCAATCTAGACAATTCCTCAAGGAACACTTCCGGATAATGACACACCACGGGTACATCCTTTAACTCTTTCACTTTCACATATTTGTCGATCACATAAGCCATGTAGGCCTCGTATCCGCGCCCCATATACTTTTCCGATTTCAGCATTGAGATTTCATTGGTCAGTGGGATGTCGCGATCCCCGTAAATCACAACCTCGCTGCCATCAAGTGGTTGAGCTGAATCACCTTTCATTTGCACACAATTCGAGCTTCATTGGCAGCAAGCCAATCCATTCCCAACACTACATCGAAACCTCCCAAGGCTATAACGAATAACTTAACAGGAAATCTATGGCCCTCTATCTTTATGGTAAGGTCTTCTACCAGTTCAACTACCTTGGTAGTTCTACCCACACCAGTTTCTACATTATAGGCCGGTTCTATTATAGAGGTCTTGTATTTCAGTCTTTTACAGAACGAAGAGGATATAAAAATCTTACTAGCACCTGAATCAAACAGAACAGAAACAAAGGCATGGTCAAGGATAAACGTACCTGACACCACGATGGGGTCTCCCTTACTTCTTTCTGTGTCAGGGCATAAGCTCTGGTCCTTGCTCTCCCTTTCTTCGCTTCCTTTGTCTTGTCAATGTTTACGACACTTGGTTTGCCACAATCCTTGGAGAGATGCCCGATTCACCACAGTTGTGGCATTTCCCAAAATTTCCAGAACTTGGGGCACTTGTATAGTCACGGGAGTAGTGGCCTGTTTTGCCACAACGGTAGCATAGGTATAGCCCATATCTACACTCCCTAAGTGCTTCTTACCACACTTCCCACATTCCACATACTCCTCAACTCTAGGCTTCTTGTTCTTTGATGTAGACCAGTCCCCGCCGAGCGCTTAGTGGTACTAGACTATTTCTTTTGAGTTTCGGCGGGTGTTGTGCCTTCAGCGGCCACATCATCAAAGATCTTCCCACTCATTGCCACCACAGAGTAAAAATCTCCAGGAGTATTGGCATTGATAATCGTGTGAACTCTCGAAGGTAGTTTCTGAATGTAACATTTGATCCTCCTTTCTTCCGTGTTCACCAAGTGAGGAATTAACTGACTTAGTTCGCTAATTTTAGAGGTGAACTGTCGGTGCGTCATGCTACCGTCCTTGAGTTCCATGAAAGCTTCCTCCATCTTATTAATCTCGTTTTGGGGACAGAGCTTCTGAATTATCAACGTCTTCAAATCATCCCATTTCATCCTATCGATGTCTCTTTCAGACTTAGCTTTCTTCACATTCTCCCACCAACTCAATGCTTCAAAGGCAAACGAATCTACCGCCAATTTTACTGCTTGGTCACTATGGCATTTTACTCATCTTGATCACTACGGTTATACGGTAAATCCAGTAGTATGCGGCAATAACATCTTTCCTACCATCAAAAGTGGGTGGATCACAGTTCCGGAAGGACTTGTAGTCACATCCACGCTTCTCATCATAGTCGGAATCATCACTCTTAGACTCAGTTTCAATCACGTTTCTGTTCTCGGCTCTTAGGCCCCTTCATCTTTCAGCTTCTAACGTCTTCGGAGCCTCTTTCAGCGCTGCTGACAGTGTGTTCTTCAGAACTATAGCTACTTCATCAGCTATGGCTGTCTTGACAATTGGCTCCAAGACTAAGACTCCTTCATCATGTGCTCCATGGTCACTAGGAGCATTCTTATTTGCAGTATGAATCAACACCGATCCATGAACTGAGGGTTCACTTTCTTCCGGTCCGGTGCGGTTGACACGTGGTCTACCCGTACGTCCAATTTGTGCCCCTCTCTTACCACCTCTCTTTCCAGCCATTTCATTTTCTAACTTCGAACAAGGAAATACTCATGTTATCATGATTGATAAATATTTAGAATGCCTCGAGTAATGTAAATTACTAATTACAGAGACCGGTATGCAATTACTATTTTACTTTACTACTCGGGTTTTGAATATTCCCTATCAGAGTAACACTTGCAGTCCAGTCCATAGTATCTACTGTAGGGCACATCCTTTCTACTTTTCTATTCTAAGGCATTTACTGTCTATGTTCTAAGTAAGGACATGGACTACCTTTTATTCTAAGGCCTTTACTGTTTACCGTTTCTACTGTTTTCTATTACTAAGTCCTTACTGTCCTGCTTTCATGGCTTGGCTGCTCTTACTAACATCCCATTCTTCCATCCCATTTTCAGTATAAGTTAAGACATTTTGCGAATGTTCGAATCTCTCAAACTATAGCTCTGATACCAACTTGAAAGGATAGAAACCGGATACCTCTCCTAGTTGGTAAACATATCATAAACATAGTTCTTAAAAATTGAATTAGACATTAAAGTAAACAGCGGAAGTCAATTACATAATTCAGAGTCAATTTAAACTTTGAAATAACATTGTTCAGCGTTCATAAAACTTAATTATGGGGATGTCATTCTTCATCAGCAACAGCCATTTAACCATCCTTTCCAAGCTCTATCCACTTCAAACATGTTTCATTCCTTTACTACCTGATGTGTATACTAAAATAGTCAGATAACGCCTGTGAGTTCAAGTTTTCAAAAACGAAACAAGTGACCTTTCATTCTCATGTTAATCATATAAAACTCATTTACTGAAAACATACTTTGAAAACATGCTTTAAACATTTAACATACTACTAAGTAAATACATTACACACATGGTGCAACTATATACTTAGCCATCTCTATTCTCTTTACTTTTAAGTCATACATTAATATTCTACCAAATGTTCCTTTCATTATTGTCCACAATGGACTTCTATTGTCCACAAGGGACCTCGGGTGATTGCAAGTATTGTTCCCAAAGACTCAACGTCCAGAGGCCGATACTCGCTTCTTGTGTCCACAAAGGACCTATGTAGGTATTATTCCCCAAGGCTCATCGTCCAAGGCCGATACCCATCTCTTTCTTTGGTGACCGCTATCACCAGAGTAACCGTTATTACTCATTACGTCAGTTGTACAACATCCCTGTTAAAGTGCCTTGCCGAGCACTGTCCCGGTTATTCATATGGCAGGCATACAACTAATGCCATGACACTGCCATAGGCTTCGGGTAGTACCAATCACAAAGACTATGCTACTACCTCAAGACTTACTTCGGTGGTAACCTGTAATACCCTGAATATTTTCATAACGCTCGACCTCGTAATCATAAACGAGTAAAATGACTAATTGAAATTTGAGGTTTAGACGAGTTTTAGTGTCATAAGAGATCGTTTAATAATAATAATAATAATAATAATAAAATAATATTATTTTTGAAACTTGCTCCGTTCTTAACGAAACTTAAGTCGACTTGTAGAGAAAAATAAGCTCGTCCTAACGACATATTCGAAATTTTATAAAATGTTGTATTTTAAAAGTTATCAGAGAAAAACAAGTTAAACAACTGAATTAATTATAATAATATAATAATAAATAAATAAACTTTAACATATATGTGTGCTTGCGTTAACCAAACGTACTTCTTACATCATTCTAGCAATCCCACATCGACCCCTTTTAGGACTTGAGGAGCTTTCGTCGCCAATAAATAAGATTACATATATTTCATTTAGAATATAACTTTTCTTGGGAACGCTTTAGCATAAAGAGAATCTCGTATTCTCAATACCCATTTAAGTGTTGTTAATAGGCATTTTGGAACACAGGTAGAGAGACTATACATTAAATTGTTGTAGATAGTTTTAAGGTATATTGTTATTTAAGTTTATGTCTAGTTAATTATTGGTTATTTTTATTATTATTAGACCTTAGGGTTATTGTCAGGGTAGGTATTGGGTAGGCCAGCTTTAGTTAGGCATGGACTGATCACCTATGCTTAACCAAGACAGCGTTAGCCAATATCAATCAGGATAATAATAGACCTTAGCATTATTGTTAGGGTAGATATTGGGTAGCCTAGCTTTAGTTAGGCATGGACTAATCATCCATGTTTAACCAAGGCATCGTTAGCCAATATCAAACCAAGATAATAAATAATTAGGTGTACCCTAACCTAACTTAGGGTTACTGTATCAGGACCTAGAAATCTTTAAGATAAGAGACGAAGCGCCGCTTTTAATTAGGAACTCAACTTTAAGGTGGATACATTTATACTTTTTATAAATGTTTTATGTTTTCAAAATGGCATGAAATTGTTGAATGAATCTAAGCATAAAGGTAACTTACATGAAGCATCTTGCCATGTTTATATGTATGGTTTGATAAAATTCATATATATGTCATAGCGAAGGTTATGGGATATCTAGCTTTATACAAATTGGGGAGAAATAATGTTACCGGAGGGTACCCAGAGTTCTGGGAGTTTTACCCATTTGTATTGCAGTTGTTAGGGTATAAATTGTGGTAGTGTATGCGTATTTTACCGTAAAATATGGTTATATGAGTTGAACGATATCATGTTGCAAAATGTTTTGTGTCTTGTAAACGTAATTCATCAACTTTCGTTGACATATATTTTTAAAATGTTTTCAGGTAATCTTTAATAGCTTAGAAAGTAAGGTACTGGTTTAGTGAGGACATACCCCTAGACTTCAAATACCTTACTCGGTTTTGGACCAGCTGGTGATGACTACAGTACATCGAGGAATGACTCCTGTGGCTCGGGATATTATTAAACCACATTGTAATATGATGTATAAAACTTCGAATTTTCAGAATAATTGTTGTAAATTATTAGGGGTTTTAATTCCCAATGTTTATGAAAATGGCAGTTATTCGACTACAAAAGTCGAGAATTTTCATGAAACTCAGAACTATGTAATTTCCGCTGTGCAATAAAATGATTATTCAAAACAGTTACCAATCTGAGTCGCACGCCCGGGGTGTCATTTCTCGGGGTGTGACATAACCATACTCTTATAGATTAGACAATGTATTTGACTTATCTCTTTCTTTCTGTTTATAAAACATATAGTTAAGTAAACCGTTCTTTCTTATCTTTCTGTTTATAAAACATATAGTTAAATAAATCTTTCTTTCATATCTTTCTGTTAATAAAACATATAGTTAAATAAACCATTCTTACTTATCTTTCTTTACAAACGTTTAAGTAATAAAATACATTTATTATAAACGTTTAATTCTTGAGTATGCACAACACTCTAAAATAGTAAAAATAGGGATTCTTGAACTCACCTGAAAATGCTAACCTCAAAGTGTTATCTACTGTCCAAACGATGTCACACACAATCTGGATATATGGATAATTATCAGGTCTATACGACACTATTTAGTTCTACATTTCTGTTCTAGCGAACTTAAGCTAAGTTCGCCCTTTTTGCATTAAGCGAACATAACAGGTTCGCCCCTTTGGCTAAAAGCGAACTTAACAGATTCGCCATACTCTGGCCAGCGAACATGTCAGATTCGCTCGTTAGGTTCGCTTAAGAGGGCCCAACGAATCTACTAGGTTCGCCAACTACAACCCAAACGAACATGCCAAGTTCGTTGATTTTACATCAAGCGAACATGCTAAGTTCGCCACCCTATGATCAGGCGAACATATTAAGTTTGCCTGCATCAGCTTCTTTTCCAAGAAAAACCCTAAGTTTGCATGTCTATGGCAGCTTAGTTCAAATTCAATCCAGACGCAGAATTTTTACATTCAAAACATTCCTTATACTTTCTTGATAATAGATCTATGATTAGTTTCTTAATTCATACGTAAAAACCTTTCCTTTTTATCGAAATAAACCGAAAACCCATAAATATTCAAAAACTCATATTTGAGTTGAAAGTTACCTCTGATCCGCTCAACTACTCGGAGTTCCTGCTTGTAGACGATGGAGAGACGTGTAGCGACGATCTAGACTTGAAACTGGCTCTTTCTCTATCTAAGTTCTCTCTCTTTCTCTATCTAGAAATCGCAAGTGATTATGGATGTGTGAAGGGTGAGGGGCTGCTAGGGTTGTATCCCTCCCCTTGCCCTTCCCCTTTTGGCCCATGGCCCGGCCCGCGAGCGTACGAGCCCTTTTCCTTTTATTCCGTTCCTTCGCATTCCGTTTCGAGACCCGTCTTCTTTCATTCAACGTTATTTCCGACCCTTGAAGTCTTTTATTTTTTTTGGGACGTTACAAAATCATTCATATCTCAACCGGCAGCTGGATACTGAAAACTTAAAGATATGTCATTTGATTTTTATTTATTTAATGGTTCATATCTAAAATTATTTATTGTAGTTAGGATATGTGCTATATTTTGGGAAAATTAATGTTAGCATATAATGGGTCATGTCAAAAGTTTATATATTCTCATTTTTCTGAAAACATATATGTTAAATATCAACTTGAAAGTTTCTTTTTGTTGTGTTTAATTGTATTTGTATTCGATTCTCTTATTCCTAAATATTTATTTTGTCACTTTGGACACCTTTGATTATAAACTATGTGTTACCAGAGAATCAGACAACAAGTATACAAGTGATCAAAACCAAACGATTACCCACTTTATTAACCAAATGATTTCAAGATTACAATACAAACGAAATTGATAGAATGAAATTACAAGAAGAAAGATCAAGAATGATCAGAATGAAAATCCCCAATTCATCTTAACATAACCGAAAGTAACAAACAAAGTTTAACAATGACAGAACTAGCCCCTAAAGGTTGATTAGTTACAATTTATACCCCTGAACTTCCAAACTTTCCTACCTTAGCTTTAATTGACTTTGACTCTTCTGTTTGACTTATCACATTGACTTCCAACAATCCCCACCTCAATAAGATCAGTCAAAACAACCAAGAACTAAGCAATTATCCAATTCCTAACAAATTCAAACATTTGTGAAATTTTGGACCAGGCAAACTTTTGGTAAGCATATAACTTGCATTATCCCTAGTATCAATGCCTTCAACCCTTATTTCCTGTGAAGCAATGATATCCCTAATAAAGTGAAGTTTAACACTAATGTGTTTGATCTTCTCATAGAACATGGGATTCTTTGACAACTGCACAACCCCTGCATTATCACAATATACCACTACATCATGCAACTGTAATCCCATCTCAACCACAAAACCTTTTATCCAAATTGCCTCCTTTATAGCCTATGTTAAGTCTACATATTCACTCTCTGTTGATGAGAAAGCAACTACGTTCTGCGGATTAGACTTCCAACTAATTAGGCCTCTCATTACCTTAAAACCATACCCAGTAATTGACCTCCCTCTATCCAAATCTTTTGCATAGTCTGCATCAACATATCCAAGCACAATCCCTTGTTCTTCTGGACTGCTTCCAAATATTAAACCAATATTTGCAGTCCCACATAGATATTTCAAGATCCACTTTGCTCTTTCAAAGTGTAGCTTGCCAGGATTGGCAATGTATCTGCTCACTACACTTACACCATAGCCTAAATCAAGCCTTGTGCAAACCATTAAATACATTAAACTTTCAACCAAGTTTGCATATGGAAGTTTGCTCATGTATTCAATTTCTGCCTCAGTTTTAGGGGAATCCAGACTTGACAGTTTAAAATGCTACCTATAAGGAGTCTTGACCGCTTTACTTCCCTGCATATTGAACTTGGACAATACCTTCTGAATGCATGACTTTTGAGTCCATCACAACAGTTTCTGACTTTTATCCCTGACTATCTCCATTCCCAGTATTTTCCTAGGCTTCCCAAGCTCTTTCATCTAAAATTCAACCATCAATAATTTATTAGTAGCTGTGATTTCTGTTGGATCTTTGCATGCTACTAACATGTCATCCACATATAGTAGCAAATACACACAGTTCCCTTAACTATATTCCTTGAAGTAGACAGAGGAGTCATAGCTACTTCTTAGAAAACCATTTGAGATCGTGTGTTCAACAAACCTCTTGTACCACTGTCTTGGGGACTGCTTAAGCCCACACAGTAATCTCTGAAGTTAAGTTTTGTAGCATTTTTGGTGATAGGCACTCTAAAGATTGTCTCTGCTTGTATTGTCTTTTGTGTTGTATTGTTTTTAGTCAGTCTCTGTTGTATTTGTCTTATCGAGTTGTAATCATGTATGTTTGAACTTGTATTTGTACTTGTCGTTTTTCACTCAGATGTCTGTTGTGCGTACTAACCAAGTACGTAGGAAACTTGTTCCTGCGTACTTAGCTAGTACGCATAGTATAGCATGCATACTTAGCTTGTACGCAGGAGTTTTGTGCTGCATACTTGCTAGTACGCAGGAACTGGGTCTGTGACTATCAATAGCCTGTTGTAGGAGTCTCTAAATACGCTTTCATTGTACCATTCCAGATATATTGGAAAGCCACTTGTAATCGGTTGTCGTTGATAATAGACGAAGTGTTTTGTTACTTGTGTTTGTTGTTGGTTGCCTTTTCGTTTGCATTCCATCTAGTCTCGGGCATTCCGCACCCTATTAGACTAGAATACACACCTACACGAGTACGATCCGAGACACCTGGGGACCTACAGTAAGCATACCTTTTCTTCTTTCCCCTTTTCTTTAAACCCCTTTGGCTGACACATGTATACCTTTTCCTCCAAGTTTCCATGTAGAAATGAAGTCTTTACATCCAACTGCTCTAGTTCAAAATCCAAAACAACCACTAATGTCGATACAATTTTAATTGAAACATGTTTGACTGCAGTAGAAAAGATCTCATTATAGTCAATACCTGCCCTCTGAGTGAAGCCTATGGCTACAAGCCTTGCCTTTAACCTAGGCCCTTCACACCATGGAATCCCTTCTTTTACCTTGTAAATCCATATGTAGGTTACAAGTTTATGACTTTCTAGCTTATCAACTAGAACCCATCTCTCATTCTTGTGTAATGATTCCATTTCCTCCACCATAGCCTGACCCAAAACTCTTTGTATTATGATGAAACAACTTCCTAAAAAATTAAAGGTTCATACATGTTTTCCATTTCTGCCACATTAAAGACAAAGGCAGAAATGTCTTCTCCAAATCTATACCTTGCAGGGATGACAATTTCTCTTCTGGGCCTATCTCTTGGTAGGCTATAACTGGTATTTTCTGTATTAGTGGGCCCTGAGCTACTTTGTCCATCCATATATTCTCCACCTCAACCTAAACACCTTCATCTATAGTCTGAGGCAATGAAGTTTCTGCACTTTGACCATGCACTACATTCTTATAACTAAACACTCTAAGGTTTCCATAATCTGTTCTACTTCCATACCATAATTCCATGGGTTTTTTCATCCCTATGGCTGAGGAGGGTGATCTGTTAACTAAGTATGCAGCTGTAGTTACTGCCTCAGCCTAAAATCTTTAAAGTAAACCTGATGTGGACAACATACATTTGATCTTGTCTAGCAAAGTCCTGTTCATCCTCTCCACCAGCCCATTTTGCTAGGGAGTTCCAGGCACTATCAAGTGCCTAGCTATTCCATTTTCATTGCAAAATTGATTAAACACAGTATTACAAAATTCAAGGCCATTATATGTACTTAATTTCTTTATTTCTTGCATGTGTGAGCTTCAACTAGAGCTTTCCATTCTTTAAACTTCCTAAAATCATCATATTTATGTTTTATGACATACACCTAAACCTTCATTGAATGATCATCTATCAAGGTCAAGAAATACGTGGCACCTCCTAGTGATTCTGTTTTGGCAGGCCCCCATAAGTCAGAATGCACATAATCCAGTGTATCTTTTATGAAAAAAGTTCTCCTACCAAACCTCACCCTGTGTGCCTTGCCCATTATGCAATGTTCATAGACACCAACTTCAGCCTCCTTGACATTTTCTATTAAGTGTTGCTTTTTCAATTCAGAAAATCCTTGATCACTTATGTGACCAAGCCTTTGGTGACATAGGACAGTGTCTTTAGACTTGGTGTCTTCAACAACTGAGACCAACCCATTACTTACTTTGACATCCAGAATGTAAATGTTATTATCCTTTCTTGTTCCTGGTAATAACACTATAGACCCATTCACAAAATTAGCTTTACCATTTTAGAGACTTACAGCTGAACCACCTTTTTCAAAGGTTCCTAGGGATATCAAATTTCTTGTTAATTTAGGTATAAACCTGACATTAACAAGAGTTACCTCTAACCTGTTGTTTAACTTCAATACAACTGTTCCAAGTACTTTGATCTTGCAAGCCCAATTGGATCACACCTTGTTCCTCAAGTTTAATCTCCTTGAAATACTCCTTGTGTGGTATCATATGATATGAGCACCCTAGTTATAATATCCAGTCATCAGTCCCTCTCCGTTAGTGATCACTAAAAAATCTGAGCTTTCATATCCATCTAAGGATGCAACAGGAGAGAACCCACTCCCCTAATTCTTAGAAGTATTAGTCTCAAATTTCTTCTTACTTTTCTTTGGACAATCTATTTTTAAATGTTTTTTTAGTTACAAATAAAATACTTCCTCTTGAACATTGATTTAGACCTAGAAACACCCTTCGGCTTTGAGTTTCTAGGTTCAGGTCTGCCCTTTACAAACAATCCCTCCCAGTCGCCTCTTTCTCATCAGATCTCTTCTTGAGTTCTTTGGAATTCAAGGCTGCTAGAACCTCCTCCATAGATAATGTATCTCTCCCATACATTAGAGTATCTACAAAATGCTCAAATGTCTTTGGGAGAGATGTCAAGAAAATAATGGCCTGATCCTCATCTTCAAGAGTAATTTCTATATTTCTAAGTCCAAAATCAACTTATTAAATTCATCCGTATGATCCTCAATTGACTTACCTCAAGTCATATGAAAAGTATGGAGTATTTTCTTGAGGTATAAATAGTTAGCCAAACACTTTGTCCTAAAGAGGCTCTCCAATTTGTCCCAGATTCCAGCCGCAGACATCTCCTTTGAGACTTCTATCAACACCCGATCACCAAGGCTTAGCATAATTGCGATGTGTGCCTTCTCAAGAACGTCCTTTATCTCTTTATCTGTCATAGTCACGGGAAAATTATCTTCTCCGGTGAGTGCGTCAACAACAGTTTGGTGTACCAGTAGTGTGCGCATCTTCAGACACCACAATCCGAAATCATTTCTCCCATCTAACTTCTCTAACTCAAATTTAGTTGAAACAATGGCCAATCGAACCCTAGATACCTTCGTATTCTCTAAATTGAGCTCAACCAAGCTCTGATACAACTTTTTACAAGAGAATCAGACAACTAGTATACAAGCGATCAAAACCAAACGATTACCCACGTTATTAACTAAACGATTTCAAGATTACAATACAAAAAAATTGAGAGAATGAAATTACAAGAAGAAAGATCAAAGAATGATCAGAATGAAAATCCCCAATTCATCTTAACATAACCGAAACTAACCAACAATGTTTAACAACGAGAGAACTAGCCCCTAAAGTTTGAATAGTTACAATTTATACCCCTAAACTTCCAAACTTTCCAACCTTAGCTTTAATTGACTTTGACTTTTCTGTTTGACTTATCACATTGACTTCCAACAATCTCCACCTCAATAAGATCAGTCAAAACAACCAAGAAATAAGCAATTATGTAATTCCTAACAAATTCAAACATTTCTGAAATTTTGTACTAGGGAGGCTTTTGGTAAGCATATAACTTGCATTAACCTCAATATCAATATCTTGAACCCTTATTTCCTTTGAAGCAATGATATCGCTAATGACGTGAAGATTAACACTAATGTGTTTGGTCCTCTCATGGATCATGGGATTCTTTGATAACTACACAGCCCCTGCATTTTCACAATATACTACTACATCCTTCAGTTGTAATCCTATCTCAACCACAAAACCTTTTATCCAAATTGCCTCCTTTATAGCCTATGCCAAGGCTACATATTCACTTTCTGTTGATGACAAAGCAACTACCTTATGCGGATTAGGCTTCCAACTAAATAGGCCTCCCATTACCTTAAAACCATACCCAGTAATTGACCTCCCTCTATCCAAATCTTTTGCATAGTCTGCATCAACATATCCAAGCACAATCCCTTGTTCTTCTGGACTGCTTCCAAATATTAAACCAATATTTGCAGTCCCACACAAATATTTCAAGATCCACTTTGCTCCTTCAAAGTGTAGCTTGCCAGGATTGGCAATGTATCTGCTCACTACACTTACACCATAGCCCAAATCAGGCCTTGTGCAAACCATTAAATACATCAAACTTCCAACCAGGTTTGCATATGGAACTTTGCTCATGTATTCAATTTTTGTCTCAGTTTTAGGAGAATCCAGACTTGACAGTTTAAAATGCTGCCCAAAAGGAGTTTTCACTGCTTTACTTCCCTACATATTGAACTTGGACAATACCTTCTGAATATAGGAGTTTTGCGTCAACCTCAACAGTTTCTGACTTCTATTCATGACTATCTCCATTCCCAGTATTTTCCTAGCCTCCACAAGCTCTTTCATCTCAAATTCAACCATCAATAATTTCTTAGTAGCTGTGATTTCTGTTGGATCTTTGCATGCTACTAAATATTTATTTTGTTGTGTTTAATTGTATTTGTATTCAATTCTCTTATTCATAAATATTTATTTTGTCACTTTGGACAACTTTGATTTTAAACTATGTGTTACCTGAGAATTAGACAACTAGTATACAAGCGATCAAAACCAAACGATTACCCACTTTATTAACCAAACTATTTGAAGATTATAATACAGACGAAATTGAGAGAATGAAATTACAAGAAGAAAGATCAAAGAATGAGCATAATGAAAATCCCCAATTCATCTTAACATAACCGAAACTAACAAACAAAGTTTAACAATTACAGAACTAGCCCCTGAAGTTTCACTAGTTACAATATATACCCCTGAACCTACACACTTTCCTGCCTTATATTTAATTGACTTTGACTCTTCTGTATGACTTATCACATTGATTTCCACTACTATGAATTCTATTAATGTTAAGCTAGACGGTTGAGAAACATAAAGTTGTAACACAAAACCTTTTGAGGGATGAAAATGAGATTATTCTAATCTATTAGATAGAACACCATGTTGTTTTCTTATTTGTACGACATTTACAAAAAAATATATTTTTATATCTTGAATTGACATAAATTAGCACTCTTTGACAACGAGATTTTGGTTCCTTCAGTTCGTTATGGACCATCGAAGTACTAACATCAAAATCAAATTTAAAGAACTAATATATTACTTCGGATTAAGAAATAAAATAAATAACAATGGCTATTCGTATATTATTAACCGAATACATGACGTATATTATTTCATATATTTATATTAAATAGAGACATCAAAATACTTGAATGCAAATTAAGCTCTAAACACTTTGCAATTTGCATAAAACTAGTTATATTATTATTAATTATATATATATAAATATATATACAGGGGAATATTACACCAAAAAGTGGTTTTTCGTTAAAAAATCATAAAAAGTGGATCAAACGAACTCCGATTGATCTCATTAAAGTGGGGTGAGAACTGTATAATCGAACCCTAACTCGCCCCAAAAAACCTAAACCCCCCTCCACCCGCACCCCCAAAAACCTAAACCTCCCCTCCAACCCTACTCCGAAAAACCTAAAACCACCACCCCCACCCCACCCACCCCCAAAAACCTAAACCCCCCCACCCCCACCAAACAAAAAAAAACTTAAACCATAAAATCTAAATCATACAAGCTAAACCCTAAGGTTAAAACCATAAAGTTAAACGCTAAAATGTAAACCCTAAAAGCTAAGATGGTAGAGTTCGACGAGATGGTTACAACGCCGCTGGAATGAGCTCAATCGGATTTCGTTTGATATCGTTTCTTAAGGTTTTTGTCATTTCTTATGCTTTTTAGCAAAATATAACTTATTATTTGAACATTCCCCTATATATATATATATATATATATATATATATAAATATATATATATATATACAGGGGAATTAACTAATAAGTGGTTTTCGCTAACAAACGCTAAGAAATGGGACAAACGAACTCCGATTGAACTTATTTCAGCGGCGTTGGAACCGTCTTATCAAACCCTAACCCGCCCCTAAAAACCTAAACCCCCCTCCACCCGCACCCCCAAAAACCTAAACCCCTCCACCCTCCAACCCCACCCCGAAAAGCCTAAAACCCCTACCCCCATCTCTCAAAAACCTAAACCCCCCCACCTCACCCGCCCAAAAACCTAAACCCATCCCCACCCACCCCCCAAAACCTAAACCCTCACCGCAAAAAAAGCTAAACCCTAAAAACTAAACCTTAAGGCTAAAACCCTAAAATTCAACCCTAAAATCTAAACCTTAAAAGCTAAGATGGTAGAGTTCGACAAGACGAATCCAATCCCGTTAAAATGAGCTCTATCGGAGTTCGTTTAATATCGTTTGTTAAGGTTTTTATCATTTTTAGGTTTGTTAGCGAAATATATATATATATATATATATATATATATATATATATATATATATATATATGGTGTTTTTGTTCTATTTATGTGAATATATTTTAAAGTTGAAGAACATCATGCCTAAAATTTAAAACACCATGTACTTTTTAGGCTTTTTAAAAAATATATCCTTTTTAGTATAACCCAACTCTCTCTCTCTCTCTCTCTATATATATATATATATATATATATATATATATATATATATATATATATTTTGATGGACCGTCACGAACCTTATCGGTCCGTTACGTGGTCACCAAGCAAAGGGGTGACGGACCGTCACCCCCTGTAACGGTCCGTCACGACCTCAAATCTTTCCTATAAATAGAAGTTGATGGCTATAACCTTTTAGACACAAACACACACTCACTACACCTTCCCATACACACACAAACTCCCAGTGTTCTGATCTCGAGACCCACTTCGCGTTAGAAAGTTCAATTTCTAGCCTTACGCTTTCAAATAGCTGTAGATAGTTCCGATGTAAGGTTTTGACAACTTGGTTACTTACTATTAAGCTTTAATTAGATAATATTAAGTATATTATAGATCTTAATTAATGTAACATCCCAAATAATGACAAGACAAATAGAAAAGGGAAATAAAGTGGGCTTGGCCAAAATTTCGGCCCATGGGCCGAAAAGAAAAGGGGGAAACCCCATTACAAAACAGCAGCTTCAACCCAAACCCCTCTCATTTCATCTTCCTGCGCAAGAATACTAGAGAGAGAGAGAGAGCGATCGGCTTGTGAAGAAAACCGCAAGGAGAAGACTCAAGGGCTCGGGAATCATCCGACTCCACCATTTCAACGCATAGCAACAGAAATCGGGCCTGTTGAGGTAAGCATCGCCTCTGATTATGAGTCTTTGCATGTCTCGGGTTTAAATCAAATAAAGATATGATTTTTGCATACGAAACTTGAAACAAATCACGTATTTGAACTCAGGAACGATAAAGGAAGGTGTTTAACGTAAAATGCTCAAGGTTTAATCGATTGGAAATAAGTTGGCTGGAGCAAGGTTCTGGTCAGGGAAGATGCAGACCCATGACTCGAAACTATAGTTTCGATACATACAGACCTGTCGAAACTACTCTAGTTTCGATAGTCATGTTTGACTCGAAACTATCTAGTTTCGATAGCAGCCAATGACTCGAAACTACCATAGTTTCGATAGGAACTCAGGACTCGAAACTACCTAGTTTCGAGTGTCACCTTGAACCTAAACTAAGATTTTTCATAAGTTAATGACTCGAAACTACCATAGTTTCGATAGGATCTCATGACTCGAAACTACCTAGTTTCGATAGAAGGATTATGACTCGAAACTACCTAGTTTCGAGTGTAAGACCATAGCTCGAAACTACCATAGTTTTGATGCGACCCACCTCCCGAAACTACTGAGTTCAAGCATAGTAAGGTCTAGTGTCATCTAGGAGCACCATCTTATGTGTATGACTTTATTATACAGATCGTGAGTGACATTAGTGAAGCCCAGTAGCCAGCTTAGTGTATTACAGAAACTACTCATCAGGTGAGTTCTACGTGCCCCCTTCTATGTTATGTGCAAATGTTTTCAAATGTTTTGGGGCTGAGATGTATACATTAAATGAATAAATGTTATGAATGCCAATGTGATCATATGTGATACTTATATATATATGAATGTTAATATGATCATACGTAAAATAATGATGAACAAGAATGAAACGAATGTATACAAAGAATGAATGAACGAACGACATAACGAAAAAGAAGAAAAATCTTGCTTTATATTTTATATATTGCTTGTTACGAATGCATGTAAATGTATGGACGCTTCGATGATAACGGCTACTTCGGTAGACGGACGACCTCGTGACTATTTTGCAATCGGGACAAACACGTTCCTTCATTAGCTAGGACGTGTGAAAGGCATTAATGGACGGTCGAAGCAATTGCCTTATCAATGATAAGTAGAACGGTTGCATATATAATAGTTCACGTGGGAAACGGATGCCTTAGGGCAGACGGGCGAATATGACGGACTACGACGGTAGTACGGTTAAGACGGACGGCCGAAGGTTTGCCGGACGGTATAGCATAACAGATGGCCGAAGGTTTGCCGGATGTTGTGGAGGACGGACTACGACGGTAGGACGGGCGTATTGTCTTCGTGACTTACGCATAAATGAATGTTGGCTGATCACTCTTATGAGTATGACCAATAAATGTTAATGAAAGTAAAGGTGAATGCATATTTATGTGCTCACATACGAATGATAAAAGAAAGCAAAGAATATGTAAATGTGTATTTATATTTTTATATTTATACGTAAGTATTTATAAATGAATAATGTTCATACCTAAATGTTTTTAACTAGAACTCACCAGCGTTAGCTGACTTTTAGTATACATTTCAGGTAAAAAGAAGAAAGGTCGTGCATTGGAGTGAAGGCTATCCCGATCAAGGGCTGACATCCCATCCACTTTAATTTTTGTTAGAGAAATGTGTTATGTTTAAATGATTAAGACTTCCGCTGTTATGGCTATGTAATCGAATGATGTAAGCTCACGCTACGTTTAGAAAGTATTCAATGTAATTATTCAGTATCTATGGCTATGTTTATGAGTAAATCCAACGAGTGAGGTCACCCGGTAAGAAGGGGCCTTACAAGTTGGTATCAGAGCAATAGTTTGAGAGATTCAGACATCCCTAAATGTCTGGACTCAAGCTGATAATGGGACCAACGCACGGATGTCAGTCTGGGTAGCCGACGCCAACGCCAGTGCAGTAAGTAAGTCATAAAGTTAATGCCTATAGTTAGGGATAGATACCTTAACTTAGAACGCTTAGATGTCAATGTCACTACTGATGTGAAGAGTTTCGAACCCGAAAAGCAAAGCAAATTATTAATCACAAACCGGTCACTGTAATTAAGAATTTACCTTGCTCGTACTGTTCTAAACTATGATCTGAAGGAATGACATTGATGTATACCTTTTTTACTCAACAGGAAATCTAGAAAACTATGGCTCGTAAAAGAGGAACTGGACGCCGAGGCGGTCGCACTAGTCGAGTCGGTGGACCGCCATTGAACCAAAGATATGAGGAAGAGGAGAGTGTGCACGTGGAACACACTGAGAGCGTGCATGAAACAAATGTAACCCCACCAGCTGAGGGCAATGAAGGATCTCTACGACTGGAACCCGAAGTTAGAGATGCTATTGCCCGTGAGGTCATACTAACTCTGAAGAAAGTACTGCCTGATCTGTTATCTGAGGCACTAAAGAAGAGCAAAGAGGAGGAGGAAAACAACCATGAGGAGAAAGTTTATGATAGTGATGGGGATGAAGTGACAGTGAGACTGAACACCCATGGGTGTACCTACAAAGGATTTAAGGACGGTGATCCGCCCAAATTTGATGGAAACAAGGATTCGGTGGCTACGTTTGAATGGATCGAGAGGATGAATGGGGTAATCAACATAAGCGAATGCCGACCTGACCAGGCTGTAAAATATGTGGCTCACTCTTTCACCAACGAGGCACTAAGTTGGTGGAGGACTATCCAAAGAACTAAATCGCCAAACGCTCTCAAAAGAATGACTTGGGAAGATCTGAAAAAGTTGATAATCCAGAAGTTCTGCCCACAGAACGAGATTGATCGAGTGGAAAACGAGTTTCTAAATTTCAAGGCTGGCAACAAGACTCATCGCCAGTACACTTCAAGATTTAATGAGCTAGCTCAACTGGTACCCCACCTGGTAGAGACTGAGGAGCGATTGATTAAGTATTATGTCAAAGGCCTACCCCAAAAGGTCCGTGTTCATGTGAAAGCTAACCTACCCTCGACTTTCGAGTCGGTAGTGAATCTGTCCGGAATCGTCTATGACGATTATGCCAATGAGGACCCGGTGCCGGAGGCACCAAAGAGGAAGTGGGAGAACTCGTCTAAGGGGACTGGAAGAAGAAATGTTACTGCTGAGGCAAAGAAGCCAAGGAATGATGAGTACGAAATATGCACAAAATGCGGGAAACAGCACCGCGGTGAATGTTTGGCCGGCTCAACCATGTGTTTTAAATGTGGAAGACCGGGGCACTACTCGAAGGATTGTACTAAGGGCATCAAGTGCCAGAACTGTGGTTGGTATGGGCACGCTACTAAGGATTGCAGGAAGACCGGACAATCTGGTTCGGGGAAAGAAAAAGAAAAGGAACAGCCAAAGGCTAGGACTCGGGCCTATGCTTTAACCGAGGAAGAAGCAAGAGGAAACCCTGACGTCGTGTCGGGTACGTTCCTAGTAAATGATGAACATGCTGCTATTCTGTTTGATTCTGGTGCTAGTAAAAGTTTTATATCCACTGCATTTAGCCGCAAATTAGACTGCACAATCACTAGCCTTATAAGGGCCTTTAGCGTACAAACTGCTATTGGTAAAAACTCAGTAGTCATCCAAGTGACTGACGATTGCATGGTAGAAATAGAGGGCCATAAGTTTCCATCTAAATTGTACCTTCTAACCTTAGGAGGATTCGATGTAGTATTGGGCATGGATTGGTTAGCTGCCAACGAAGCTCAAATCATGTGTAAACGAAAGATGATACATCTCAAGGCCACTGACGGCAGTCCGATTACGGTTTATGGTGACTGGAATAGCACAATGCCGAACGTCATCTCGATGATCAAGGCCGAAAGTTACATGAGGCGCGGTTGCGAAGCTTATCTGGCGTATGTTATTGACGATAGAATGAAAACGAAAGAGCTAAGAGATGTACCCGTGGTGTGCAATTTTCCAGAAGTGTTCCCAGAGGACCTACCTGGTTTGCCGCTCGATCGGGAAATAGAATTTCAGATTGACTTACTGCCAGGAGCTGAGCCCGTTGCCAAGGCACCATACCGATTGGCTCCGTCAGAAATGAAAGAATTAATGTCCCAACTTGAAGAATTAACAGAGAAAGGATTTATCAGACCGAGCATCTCACCATGGGGCGCTCCGGTATTATTTGTAAAGAAAAAGGACGGCAGCATGCGCATGTGCATCGACTACCGTGAATTGAACAAGAGAACAGTAAAGAACAAATACCCACTGCCTAGAATAGACGACCTCTTTGATCAATTACAAGGCGCGAGTTGGTTCTCAAAGATTGATCTCAGGTCGGGTTACCATCAATTGAAAGTAAGAGAGGAAGATGTACCGAAAACTGCGTTTCGTACACGTTACGGGCATTATGAATTTCTTGTGATGTCCTTCGGACTAACCAACGCACCAGCAGCATTTATGGATTTAATGAACAGAGTATGCCGACCCATGTTGGATCGATCAGTAATAGTTTTTATAGATGACATCCTCATATATTCAAAGAATGAAGGTGATCACCACTGTCACCTAAGAGAAGTATTGGAGGTTCTAAAGCAGGAGAAGTTGTATGCAAAATTCTCCAAATGCGCGTTCTGGCTTAGGGAGGTCCAATTCCTAGGCCATGTCGTAAACCCGGACGGCATTATGGTGGATCCTGCTAAGATCGAGACAGTAAAGGAATGGAACATCCCAAAGACACCAACAGAGATACGAAGTTTTCTGGGGTTGGCAGGCTACTATCGGAGGTTCATTCAGGATTTCTCGAGAATAGCCTCGCCACTGACAAAGCTGACACGTAAGGAAGTAAAGTATGAATGGGGACCAACCCAAAACAATGCGTTCGAAGAGTTGAAGACACGATTAACCCAAGCTCCAGTCTTGACCTTACCTGAGGGAAACGAAGACTTGGTAGTCTACTCTGACGCTTCGGGGCAAGGATTGGGTTGTGTACTTATGCAACGAGGAAAGGTAATTGCTTATGCCTCGCGACAGTTAAAGATTCATGAAGTTAACTACCCGACTCACGATCTGGAGTTGGCGGCCGTAGTTTTCGCATTAAAGATATGGAGGCATTATCTGTACGGAGTTAAATGCACCATCTACTCCGATCACAAGAGCCTGAAGTACTTCTTCGAGCAGAAGGAATTAAACATGAGACAAAGAAGGTGGTTGGAACTACTAAAAGACTACGATTGCGAAATATTATACCACCCAGGCAAGGCAAATGTAGTGGCTGACGCCTTAAGCAGGAAAGAAGAGTCGACACCTATTAGAATCAAGGCGTGTCAGTTGATTATAACACCAGATTTAATGAATGAAATAGTAAAGGCACAAGATGAGGCACTATTAGAAAGAAATGTGAAACGAGAAAGAATAATTGGACAACAGAGCAACCTGGAGACCAATACGTACGGTGTACGAACTCGTTTTGGCCGGATGTGGATACCTAAGATTGGTGAACTTAGGGCCAAAATCCTTGACGAGGCCCATAAGTCTCGCTACTCTATTCACCCCGGGACAAACAAAATGTATCAAGACTTGAAGAAAGAATACTGGTGGCCTGGCATGAAGAATGATGTGACAGAATACGTGAGTAAGTGCCTAACGTGTTCTCTAGTTAAGGCCGAGCACCAGAAACCATGCGGTAAAATGCAACCTTTACCAATACCGGAATGGAAGTGGGAAGAGATCACAATGGACTTCATTACCAAGCTACCGCGAACAGCTAAAGGCAATGATACCATTTGGGTGATCGTCGACCGCTTGACAAAGAGTGCTCACTTCTTGCCAATACGAGAAACTTCTTCTTCTGAAAAGCTAGCAGAAGTATTTATCAAGGAAATTGTGAGCAGACATGGTATGCCGTTGTCGATTGTGTCTGACAGGGATACTAGATTCACGTCAAGGTTTTGGAAGAAATTCAATGAAGCAATGGGCACTAGACTGAACATCAGCACCGCTTACCACCCCCAAACCGATGGACAATCGGAAAGGACCATTCAGACCTTGGAGGACATGCTCCGGGCCTGTATCATTGACTTCGGTGGGAGTTGGGACAGCCATCTACCATTGGCAGAATTTTCATATAACAACAGCTATCACTCGACTATTGGCATGCCGCCATTTGAAATGTTGTATGGGAGGAAATGTAGGACCCCGGTTTGTTGGGGGGAAATTGGACAGAAGGATTTTGCAAGTCTCGAAGTGGTCAAAGCTACTTCTGAGAAATTTGATCAAATCAAGGCTCGTATGAAAGCCGCAAAAGACAGACAGAAATCATACGCGGATAAGAGAAGGAGGGATTTAGAGTTTCAAGTAGGGGACATGGTACTGTTGAAAGTATCACCGTGGAAAGGAATCATTCGGTTCAGAAAGCGTGGCAAACTAAGTCCAAGGTTTGTCGGACCTTTCAAGATTGTAGCAAGAGTGGGTCAAGTTGCTTACAGACTCGACCTACCCGTCGAGCTTAGTGGAATACACCCTACGTTCCACGTGTCGCACTTACGCAAGTGCCTAGCTGACGACACAGCTCACATACCTTACGACGAGATCGAAGTGGATAACAGTCTAAATTATGTAGAGGAACCAATAGCCATTCTTGACCGAGCTGAGAAACGATTACGCAATAAGTCGATTCCTTTAGTCAAAATACAATGGAAACACAGAAAGGGGTCTGAGGCTACTTGGGAGAAAGAAGACAAGATGAAGGAACTGTATCCCCAGTTGTTTAACGTGTAACAGGTTTCGAGGACGAAACCTCATTAAGGAGGGTAGACTTGTAACATCCCAAATAATGACAAGACAAATAGAAAAGGGAAATAAAGTGGGCTTGGCCAAAATTTCGGCCCATGGGCCGAAAAGAAAAGGGGGAAACCCCATTACAAAACAGCAGCTTCAACCCAAACCCCTCTCATTTCATCTTCCTGCGCAAGAATACTAGAGAGAGAGAGAGAGAGCGATCGGCTTGTGAAGAAAACCGCAAGGAGAAGACTCAAGGGCTCGGGAATCATCCGACTCCACCATTTCAACGCATAGCAACAGAAATCGGGCCTGTTGAGGTAAGCATCGCCTCTGATTATGAGTCTTTGCATGTCTCGGGTTTAAATCAAATAAAGATATGATTTTTGCATACGAAACTTGAAACAAATCACGTATTTGAACTCAGGAACGATAAAGGAAGGTGTTTAACGTAAAATGCTCAAGGTTTAATCGATTGGAAATAAGTTGGCTGGAGCAAGGTTCTGGTCAGGGAAGATGCAGACCCATGACTCGAAACTATAGTTTCGATACATACAGACCTGTCGAAACTACTCTAGTTTCGATAGTCATGTTTGACTCGAAACTATCTAGTTTCGATAGCAGCCAATGACTCGAAACTACCATAGTTTCGATAGGAACTCAGGACTCGAAACTACCTAGTTTCGAGTGTCACCTTGAACCTAAACTAAGATTTTTCATAAGTTAATGACTCGAAACTACCATAGTTTCGATAGGATCTCATGACTCGAAACTACCTAGTTTCGATAGAAGGATTATGACTCGAAACTACCTAGTTTCGAGTGTAAGACCATAGCTCGAAACTACCATAGTTTTGATGCGACCCACCTCCCGAAACTACTGAGTTCAAGCATAGTAAGGTCTAGTGTCATCTAGGAGCACCATCTTATGTGTATGACTTTATTATACAGATCGTGAGTGACATTAGTGAAGCCCAGTAGCCAGCTTAGTGTATTACAGAAACTACTCATCAGGTGAGTTCTACGTGCCCCCTTCTATGTTATGTGCAAATGTTTTCAAATGTTTTGGGGCTGAGATGTATACATTAAATGAATAAATGTTATGAATGCCAATGTGATCATATGTGATACTTATATATATATGAATGTTAATATGATCATACGTAAAATAATGATGAACAAGAATGAAACGAATGTATACAAAGAATGAATGAACGAACGACATAACGAAAAAGAAGAAAAATCTTGCTTTATATTTTATATATTGCTTGTTACGAATGCATGTAAATGTATGGACGCTTCGATGATAACGGCTACTTCGGTAGACGGACGACCTCGTGACTATTTTGCAATCGGGACAAACACGTTCCTTCATTAGCTAGGACGTGTGAAAGGCATTAATGGACGGTCGAAGCAATTGCCTTATCAATGATAAGTAGAACGGTTGCATATATAATAGTTCACGTGGGAAACGGATGCCTTAGGGCAGACGGGCGAATATGACGGACTACGACGGTAGTACGGTTAAGACGGACGGCCGAAGGTTTGCCGGACGGTATAGCATAACAGATGGCCGAAGGTTTGCCGGATGTTGTGGAGGACGGACTACGACGGTAGGACGGGCGTATTGTCTTCGTGACTTACGCATAAATGAATGTTGGCTGATCACTCTTATGAGTATGACCAATAAATGTTAATGAAAGTAAAGGTGAATGCATATTTATGTGCTCACATACGAATGATAAAAGAAAGCAAAGAATATGTAAATGTGTATTTATATTTTTATATTTATACGTAAGTATTTATAAATGAATAATGTTCATACCTAAATGTTTTTAACTAGAACTCACCAGCGTTAGCTGACTTTTAGTATACATTTCAGGTAAAAAGAAGAAAGGTCGTGCATTGGAGTGAAGGCTATCCCGATCAAGGGCTGACATCCCATCCACTTTAATTTTTGTTAGAGAAATGTGTTATGTTTAAATGATTAAGACTTCCGCTGTTATGGCTATGTAATCGAATGATGTAAGCTCACGCTACGTTTAGAAAGTATTCAATGTAATTATTCAGTATCTATGGCTATGTTTATGAGTAAATCCAACGAGTGAGGTGGTAAGAAGGGGCCTTACAATTAAAAAGTATTAGCAGTTTATTAACCAAACGATTTGAAGATTATAATACAAACGAAATTGAGAGAATGAAATTACAAGAAGAAAGATCAAAGAATGAGCATAATGAAAATCCCCGATTCATCTTAACATAACCGAAACTAACAAACAAAGTTTAAAAATGACAGAAATAGCCCCTGAAGTTTGACTAGTTACAATATATACCCATGAACCTCCAAACTTTCCTGCCTTAGATTTAATTGACTTTGACTCTTCTGTATGACTCATCACATTGATTTCCACTACTATGAATTCTATTAATGTTAAGCTAGACGGTTGAGAAATATAAAGTTGTAACAGAAAACCTTTTGAGGGATGAAAATGAGATTATTCTAATCTATTAGATAGAACACCATGTTGTTTTCTTATTTGTACGACATTTACAAAAAATTATATTCTTATATCTTGAATTGACATAAGTTAGCACTCTTTGACAACGAGATTTTGGTTCCTTCAGTTCATTATGGACCATCGAAGTACTAACATCAAAATCAAATTTAAAGAACTAATATATTACTTCGGATTAAGAAATAAAATAAATAACAATAGCTATTCGTATATTATTAACCGAATGCATGACGTATAGTATTTCATATATTTATATTTAATATAGACATCAAAATACTTGAATGCAAATTAAGCTCTAAACACTTTGCAATTTGCATAAAACTAGTTATATTATTATTAATTATATATATATATATAGGGGAATATTACACTAAAAAGTGGTTTTTCCATTAAAAAATCATAAAAATTGGATCAAACGAACTCCGATTGATCTCATTACAGTGGCATTAGAACCGTCTAATCGAACCCTAACTCGCACCAAAAAACCTAAACCTCCATCCACCCGCACCCCCACCCCCAAAAACCTAAACCTCCCCTCCAACCTCACTCCGAAAAACCTACCACCCCCACCCCCACCCCACCCACCCCCAAAAACCTAAACCCCCCACCCCCACCAAAAAAAAAACCTAAACCATAAAATCAAAATCCAACAAGCTAAACCCTAAGGCTAAAACCATAAAGTTAAATGCTAAAATCTAAACCCTAAAATCTAAGATGGTAGAGTTCGACGAGATGGTTACAACGCCGCTAGAATGAGCTCAATCGGATTTCGTTTGATATCGTTTCTTAAGATTTTTGTCATTTCTTAGGCTTTTTAGCGAAATATAACTTATTATTTGAACCTTCCCATATATATATATATATATATATATATATATATATATATATATATATATATATATATATATATATATATATATATATATGGGAATTAACTAATAAGTGGTTTTTCGCTAAAAAACGCTAAAAAATGGGACAAACGAACTCCGATTGAACTTATTTCAGCGGCGTTGGAACCGTCTTATCAAACCCTAACCCGCCCCTAAAAACCTAAACCCCCCTCCACCCGCACCCCCAAAAACCTAAACCCCTCCCTCCTCCAACCCCACCCCGAAAAGCCTAAAACCCCCACCCCATCCCTCAAAAACCTAAACCCCCCACCTCACCCGTCCAAAAACCTAAACCCACCCCCAAAAACCTAAACCCTCACCCCCAAAAAAAAAGCTAAACCCTAAAAGCTAAACCTTAATGCTAAAACCCTAAAATTCAACCCTAAAATCTAAACCTTAAAAATTAAACCCTAAAAGCTAAGGTGGTAGAGTTCGACGAGACGATTCCAATCCCGATGAAATGAGCTCAATCGGAGTTCGTTTAATATCGTTTGTTAAGGTTTTTTTCATTTCTTAGGTTTGTTAGCGATATATATATATAAGTTTTTTTCATTTCTCATGGGAGGGTTATACTAAAAATAAGTTTTTTTCCTAAGAAGCCTAAAAAGAAGATTTTAGGCATGGTGTTATTTCATTTTAGGTATGTTGTTTTTGTTTTATTTATGTGAATATATTTTAAAGCTGAAGAACATCATGCCTAAAATTTAACACACCATGCCCTTTTAAGGCTTTTTAGAAAATATATCATTTTTAGTATAACCCAACTTTGTCTCTCTCTCTATCTATATATATATATATATATATATATATATATATATATATATATATATATATATATATATATATATATATATATATATATATCGTGACGGTCCGTTACGTGGTCAGGAAGTGCGTAGTCACCAAGCAAAGGGGTGACAGACCGTCACCCCCTGTAACGGTCCGTCACGACCTCAAATCTTGCCTATAAATAGAAGTTGATGGCTATAACCTTTTAGACACAAACACACACTCACTACACCTTCCCATACACACACAAACTCCCGGTGTTCTGATCTCGAGCCCCACTTCGCGTTAGAAAGTCCAATTTCTAGCCTTACGCTTTCAAATAGCTGTAGATAGTTTCGAGGTAAGGTTTCGACAACGTGGTTACTTACCATTAAGCTTTAATTATATAATATTAAGTATATTATAGATCTTAATTAAGAAGTATTAGGAGTTAAAAATACGTCGAGGTGATGTTCGAGGTATTTGACATATTATCGATACAATAAGCCGAAATACTGCCAAGGTGAGTTCCTCTGAATTAAAATGTGCATAGTTACACAGTTGTTATTTGAAATATTCTTGATGTAATGCCCTATTCCAAGTATATATGATGCATATTAAGTACTTTTTACGTTCCGAGAGTGGATGGGACCTACGGGTGGACGATTATCTTATCTTACTGGTGAAAGGTAGGCCAGTAGGGTAGGTGGTTATCCATTTTATACTGGTGAAAGGTAGGCCAGTGGCGGGAACGGTTGACCAATTATATATA
This sequence comes from Smallanthus sonchifolius, assembly GCA_023525975.1. Lineage (NCBI taxonomy): Eukaryota > Viridiplantae > Streptophyta > Magnoliopsida > Asterales > Asteraceae > Smallanthus > Smallanthus sonchifolius. The sequence goes on from CM042023.1 coordinate 36,084,897, forward strand.
TAATAAAAGCTTATTAGTTTCGTGGAAACTAATGGGTGGGACATGGGATTGTTGGTGATTGAATAACAACCATGTGGTAAAGATTCATGAACTCACCAACTTATGTTGACTAAGTTACTTTTAAATATTTTACAGATGGATCTGTTAGTGGCATTCCAGGTAGCTAATAGATGAGGATAGTCGTTCGACTGGTCGGAGAATTGTGATGGTTGGAGGCAGGCTTGGTAAAGCTGTTTGATGGATATTTTGAGTCCCGTGACAGGAACTGACGTTTGTTGGTTTGGTTAGTTTGTAATAGGAGTTTGGTTTATAATGTTAAACATTTTAGTTATTAATAAAAGAGGTTTATGGTTAGCTTCCGCTGTGTGTTTTTAGTATCCACGTCACAGTAACTAGAAGGCGACCTTCAACCGGTATGTAGTTATCTGGCGAACAGAACGTTCTGTCTAGGAAAGAGCGGTGTATAAATCTCTTCTAGACCCGTCGTTCTTTCCTGGGAACATATATGTTGGAGGTACTACTCTGGTTGATGACTGTCATGTGTTACGGGTGTGACAAGTTGGTATCACATATATATATATATATATATAGGGGGAGGTTCAAATAAAAAGTGATTTTTCGCTAAAAAACCTAAGAAATGACAAAAACCTTAACAAACGAACTCCAATTGAGCTCATTTCAGCGTGGTTGGAACCGTCTCGTCGAACTCTACCATTTTAGCTTTTATGATTTAGCTTTTAAGGTTTAGATTTTAGGGTTAAATTTTAGGGTTTTAGCCTTAGGGTTTAGCTTTTAGGGTTTAGGTTTTTTTTGGGGGGGTGGGTGGGGTGGGTTTAGGTTTTTGTGGGGGTGGAGTGGTGGGGTTTAGGTTTTTGGGGGGTGGGGTGGTGGTTTTAGGCTTTTCGGGGTGGGTTGGAGTGGGGTTTAGGTTTTTGGGGATGCAGGTGGATAGGGGTTTAGGTTTTTGGGACGGGTTAGGGTTCGATAAGAGAGTTCATTTGACCCATTTCTAGCGTTTCTTAGCGAAAAACCACTTTTTAGTGAAACGTTCCCTATATATATAGAGAGAGAGAGAGGTAGGATCATATACAAAACATAATTATCTTAAAAAACGTAGAAACCAGTCAGATAATGACACATAGACATCTAGTGTTTTTTTTAGTTTAGGGGGATATTAGTAAGTTTTAGTCAATCAATTGGTAATTCTTAGAACCAATCAGATAGTTTTGAAATATATATTAATTGAAATATACACATAGACACGACTATTCTACGTGATTTGTTTTCTTTTATTTTACTATAATTTGAATTTATATATATTTTTTAAATACATGATTTGAATTTATATACAGTAAAAAGATAGTGTAATATTTTGAATCAATATGCCCAAGGATTAACAAATAATAATGTTACTATTGATATGCGATACCAAAGAGTCACACACTAACCAACATTATCAAGAATATGTATAAATTAGATTTATACATTATAACCTCCACCAGATATACATATACATATACTTATGAATATCATAACCTATAATGTATCAATTTAGATTGATATTGATTTTATTGAGCCATTTGTTGTAACATAATATATGTATAAATAAATGGATTTATAGTTGTTCATTATCTAGTTACAACACTAGTATATGGTTGCATTTCAACCATATAAGTTAAATAACACAATGAGTGACAGTCGCATCTCCGACAAGTCGGAGACCCATCACCCCTCAATACCTGACCACTACGTTATCTGAACCGGGCCCGCGGGTTCAGAGCGAGGGGTTAGGCGTTCCCCAGGAAACCATAGAGCCTGCTGCCACTTGGCAACAGTTGCGCCGCTACACGGGCCAAGACCCGCTAGCGTAACGCACTCCGGACTAAAACCCGGTGTGGCTCGGGTTTGAACTTGCGTGGCTTTGTTCAAACCTTCATTGCCTTACCACTGGACCAAAGCCCAGTAGTTTATGGGAACACCATACCTCCCCCTCTTGCTCGTGATGGAGCCGAGATTTTTGGATAGATGATGTTGATTTTTTTGTCCAAAATATCTTGTCACTTACATATAGAATATGATGGTATTGTATGGGCTACATTACCATACATCACCACCATACTTCATATATCAATATAAGGCATGTTAGACTTGCTTCAAATCTATCTTTTCCTATCTAAAATTCTCGACAACTTTAACATATTGCTGTCCAGTTTTTAAAAGTAGGAAAAACGAGAGTTTAAGTGCTCATTGAATGCTTGAACAACATACTAACTAGTCTTAATCTTAGGGCTAGTTATTTTGTTGTTCTTGTGTTGTGTTTGTGGGCATTTTCTTTTCATCTTTGATCATTCTTTCAGTGCGAACAAGAAGGTGTTCTTGAAGATTCAACAAGCTCATAAGTAGGGTTATTGGCTAGCACCAACTTGAAGTCTAAATTGCTTAGTGTGGATTACGCTTTGAAGGAAATCTAATTTGGTTTCTTTACCTATCTTAAGCAAGTATTCTAATCTTCACATCAAGGTCGATATCCTTTAAACCCCATATGGTTGTATTTTAGTTTTCTTAATCTTTGTAATTGGATCCATAGTGGGAACATTTTATGAAAAGGTTTCAAAATAAATAAAAATGGTTATGGAGTTCTCGCTTCCGTTACCTAACTTATATTTTAAAATCCTAAATTCCCAACAGTGGTATCAGAGCCACTTTTATAAGATTATGAAACTTTTTTTATGACTAGAATCTGTTTTATTTTAAACCGATTTATAGCTTGTATGGATTTTAGAAGTTCATGTAAATAGATACAAGCTAAATGCAACATTTTGTTTTATGCATTTTTATATATATATTTTCACCACCATACACATGCATGTGGGGTGGTGAATAAATAGTTGCATAAAAGTTATAGTTACCTTTCATATGATAATATTGTTGACATGACCGATTCAAAGACCATGTGTTGATTTAATTTATTAAATTCGATATGGTTGTAATATATTATTTTAAAATTGCATGTAATAGGATTCATGTTAGTAATTTATATATTTGTTGTAAATTTGTAAATTTCATCAAATGAAGACGATGGAGCACAAAACTAAAGCGGAGTCAAGATGATGCTATAGAATATATAAATGATGGAACAAGTGATGTTGAATACTCAAGATGAAGATCTTGTCCTTTAGACTTGGTGTCTATTTTTGTGTTCGCTCACAAAAACACCACCTTTTATGGGTTGGTCATGGCACTTGATTGTTTGCATTTTATATATCTTTTGCTTTGTTGAAGTTATGACTTAACATGCTAAAAATGAATTTATAAAATTAAGCAAACAATGATTTAAAATGTAGATTTTAAACTGAAAACCCAAAAGAATGAGTATTTGAAATGAGATTTTAAACTTAGGGTTAATAAAAATGTCTTTAAAATGGATGATTTTAAAAGGACACCCTAAAGATTTAAAATTTGATTTTAGTATAAAAGTCGGTATAGAGTTTAAAATAATTAAACTTGTCGTTCAAGTTATAAATTTAAACTCGTATTCAAACGACTATATATAAAAGAGTTTTATACAAGCTAAGATTGGTTTTAGTTAAGACGCTATAAAAAAAATAGAATATATAAATGAACGCGTCACGATTATTAAAATGAGGATTTTAATGAAAACTAAAACAAGTGAAAAACTTTTACAATGTAGCAAAATTCGTGCATGGGATTTTTGTTGAATAATAAGTTTTGATCATTAAACTTATGTTTTTCAAAATATAAAAATGTACCCTTTAAACTTAAGTCAATGCCATCCCATTTTAGAACACTTACATGCTATATGGATATCTTGGTAGATAGAGCATTAGCCAAACACCAAGATGACGTATAACGGGGTAGGGTAATGTATCGCGATTTCTAAAACAGTCTATAGGCCGACCATCACACGTCTAAAATTGGATGACTTAAAACTTGAACTTAGAGTCCGTGATCAACCAATTCCGAGGAATAGTTGGCATAGATGGGATTAAACATGCCGAATTGATACTAATTGTCTAACCGATCCCATAAAACCTAAGAGTTACATAGAGATGTAATTGGTCAAAGTAACCAACCGGTCAATTTATTTTATCATAAATAGCGACAAATCACTTATGATAATATAAATGTGATTAGGGTCTTAGCCATTAACAAAATTAAGATTTTTCTTATCAAAGGGTAATTAATTTATTAAAGCACTTAATACCAAAATATATATTCCAATCATACTAAAATTTTGTAGATGACAAACAACGCAATCGTTCCGACTCAAAATACCCACACCTCCTCCGTAAGGTCCTTGCTGGAAAAGGATAAACTCACCTGTACCAACTTCTTACATTGACACCGGAACTTAAGAATTGTTCTGAAAAATGAGAAGAAATCCTATTTCCTCGAGGCACCTATTCCTGATTCACCTGCCTCGAATGCATCAAAGGCAATCAAGGATGCCTAGTTAAAGCATGTTGATGATTCGACCGAGGTAACCTGTCTCATGTTTGCAACTATGATTCACGAACTGTAAAAAAGGCTTGAATACCTTCCTGCTTATGACATGATGGAACAACTTAAGCAAATGTTCCAAATTCGAGCAAAGCAAGAGCGTTATGAGACTATCACAACTTTTATTGGTTGTAAGATGCAAGAGGGCACCCATGTGAGCAATCATGTGCTAAAGATGAAAGCTTATGTTGAACATATTGCAAGGCTTGGGTTTCCCATAAGCGATGAGTTAGCCATGGATATCATTTTGAATTTCCTGCCAAGATCTTTTAATCAGTTTGTGTTGAACTATAACATGAACAATTAGGAAAAGTCCATCTCGGAGTTACATGCTATGTTGAAAACTGTCGAGACTAACATCCCAAGCAATGGGAGCTCTTTTCTGATGATTCGAGAAGGGAAAATTAAGAATCCTAACCACAAAGGAAAGGGTCGAGCAAAAGGGAAAGGGTAAAAACTTCAAAGGAAAAGGAAAGTCGTCGGGGAAGGCTAAAGATGTTGCCCCGAAACCAACACCGAAGGAAAAACCCTCTAAAGAGTGTTTTCATTGCAAAGAAATCGGGCACTGGAAATGTAATTGCCCGAAATACTTGGCCGAGTTGAAGGCAAAGAAGGCTGGCGAGGCCAGCACTTCAGGTATCTTTGTAATAGAATTATATACTTTTTCTTCTAACTCTTAGGTATTTGATACTGGTTGTGGAACTCACATTTGTAATAATATGTAGGGGTCAAAGAATGTTAAGCAGCTACGGGCAGGCGATTTGGACTTACATGTCAGCAATGGTGCAAAAGTTGATGTAGAAGCCATAGGAAAATATAGTCTTTTGTTACCAAATGGCCTGTCTATTATTTTGAAAAACTTTTGCTATGTACCTAGTCTCACTAGAAACATTGTGTCAGCTGCTAGGTTATATGAACAAGGATATCAATATGGCTTTTGTAATGATAATATTTTGATATCTATGAATGGTATGTTCTATTTTGAGGCGTGTCCACATAATGGAATATATGAAATCAATCTTGATAGTTCATATAATGATAATTCTATTTATGTCGTAAACACCAAAAGATCAAAGCATGACTTTAATCAAAGTTATCTATGGCACTGTCGTCTGCGCCACATAAATAAAAGGCGCATTTCTAAGCTCCAATATACTGGAATTTTAGAATCAACTGGTTCAGAAACATTTGATATTTGTGAATCATGTCTTAGTTGCAAGATGACGAAAGCTCCTTTCACTGGTACTAGTGAAAGAGCATCGGATCTATTGGGACTTATACATACTGATGTATGTGGTCCTTTTAGAACCTTGTCAAGAAATGGTGATAGGTACTTCAATACGTTCACTGATGACTTCTGTAGATTTGGTTACGTGTACTTAATGAAACACAAGCATGAAGCTTTCGAAGTCTTCAAAAACTTCCAAAATGAAGTACAAAATCAACTCGAAAGACAATCAAAGACATTGGATCAGATCGTGGAGGCGAATACCTCAGGTATGAATTTGACGAATATCTAAAGACTTGTGGCATTGTATCACAATTGACTCCACCTGGAACACCACAACATAATGGTGTATCTGAAAGAAGAAATCATACTCTATTAGATATGATTCGCTCAATGATGAGCCATGCTAATTTGCCACTTTCCTTTGGAGCTATGCTCTTGAGACCGCTGCTCGCTTAGTCAATGTGGTACCAACCAAGAAGATGGAGAAAACTCCGTATGAAATATGGTATGGAAAGGTCCCCAAACTATCTTATCTAAGAGTATGGGGATGCCAAGCCTATGTTAAACGTGAGACATCTAACAAGCTTGAATCCAGATCGGAGAAATGTATTTTTGTGGGTTATCCCAAAGATACTATGGGATATTATTTTTATCACAGGGGAGACAATAAAGTTTTTATCTCACGACATGCCCAATTCCTTGAAAAGGATTTTATCCTTAACAAGGCAAGTGTGAGCCCTATTGATTTCGAAGAAATTCGAGAACCACAAAATATTCCACATGAGGTTGGAACTTCAAGTCAACAGGAATCTTTTGAACCTCAACAAATTATCCAGGTACCATAGGAACCAACACCTCTTCGGAGATCTACTAGAGCTCACACTGAACCCGATAGATATGGATTTCTCATGCCAGAAGAGGAAGTCTTTGTTGTGGATTCATGTGAACCCATCAACTATAAGGCAGTAGTTAAGGATGTTGAATCTGATAAATGGCTTGATGCAATGAAATCAGAGATTCAATACATGTATGAAAATGAAGTCTGGGACTTGGTTGATTTGCCTGCTAATAGCAAAGCTATTGGAAGCAAATGGGTCTTCGAGAAAAAGATCGATATGCATGGAAACATACACACTTTAAAGGCAAGGCTAGTGGCCAAAGGTTTCACTCAGACTCAAGGTATTGATTATGATGAAACTTTTTCGCCAGTAGCAATGCTGAAATCAATCAGAATTTTATTTGCCATAGCTGCATACTATGATTATGAGTTATGGCAAATGGACGTCAAAACCGCCTTCCTAAATGGATATCTCAATAAATATGTCTATATGGAACAACCAGAAGGTTTTGTTAGCTCTAAACATCCTGAAAAGGTGTGTAAACTCAAGAAATCCATCTATGGATTGAAACAAGCATCAAGAAGATAGAACCTTCGTTTTGATGAAAAGATCAAAGAGTTTGACTTTATCAAAAATGAAAACGAACCATATGTATACATGAAAGCTAGTGGGAGCGTGGTAGTTTTCTTGATTCTGTATGTAGATGACATACTTCTCATCGGAAATGATATTCCAACATTGAAAGATGTCAAATCTTATCTTGGAATATCTTTTGCTATGAAAGATCTTGGTGAAGCTGCATACATACATGGAATTAAGATTTATAGAGATAGATCAAAGCGACTTATTGGATTAAGCCAAAGTACCTACATTGATAAAGTGATGAAACGCTTTTCAATGGAAAATTCCAAGCGTGGGTATATGCCCATGCCACCTGGTACTGTTCTCTGCAAATCTCAAAGTCCTAGCACGGGCGAAGAGATTAAAAGGATGAGCAAGATCCCATATGCCTCGGCAATAGGATCAATTATGTATGCTATGCTTTGCACCAGACCCGATGTATCTTATGATTTAAGTATGACTAGTAGATACCAACAAAATTCAGGAGAGAATCACTGGAAAGCAGTCAAAAACATACTTAAGTACTTAAATAAAACTAAAGATATGTTTTTGCTTTATGGAGGGTTAGAGGAAGAGCTCACTGTGAGATGTCACACTGATGCTTGTTTTCAAACTGATCAAGATGACTCTCGATCACAGTCAGGACATGTTTTTACCTTGAACGGAGGAGCTGTCACTTGGAAGAGTTCCAAACAGAAAGTCGTTGCCCAATTAACTACAGAATCAGAGTACATTGCTGCATCAAAAGCCGCACAGGAAGCTGCTTGGATGAAGAAATTCATCGCTGATCTTGGTATAGTGCCCAGCATCACAAAACCCATTGAAATATTTTGTGATAATAATGGGGCCATTGCTCAAGCAAAATAACCAAGATCGCATCAAAGGACCAAGCACATACTTCGTAAGTTTCACTACATTCGGGAAATAGTGTAGCAAGGAGATGTTTGCATCAGTAAAATTCATACAGACCTAAACCTAGCAGATCCATTCACAAAGCCATTACCTCAAACTAAACATGATGATCATGCACGTAATATAGGGCTTCGATATGGTAGTAATTGGATTTAGTCTGTATTTTGGTATTTGAAAATTTCTAAACTATGTAGCAGTAACATTTTATCTAATCAGACTTATTAGATATTGTCTCTTTATTAATGTTCACTATGTTCAATGTTAGAATGTTTTAATCCATGAATAGGTTTATTATTCTATATGTCCATAGTCAGTCATTATTATGGGAATAATTATTGAATTAAGACTATTGTGAATTAGAATGGTTATATTTCATATCAGTGAATTAAGACCAAGTTCACAGATATTTACTAGAGAATAAATATCGGATGTGACACGCTTCAAAATTACTCCATGGATCTAATCATCAGTAAGTTTTGAGATAAAAGTGTTGTCCTCATATCCTCTGACCTGAGATACATATTCGGGACTCGATTATACCTAGGTCGTACTTTGACATAGTTTAACGCTACTCTTTAATCAGGTAGTTATAAGGACTATGATTGGGTGCAATGCTAGGTATAGTGAGAGTCATATGTAGTCAAGACGGGATCTGTACCCTTATTCTAATACGTAGCTGACATGTCGGGCCCCTCGATGATTCAAACTGATTTAAATGCATGGCCGTGCGCAAACCTAGTTTTTTATATCACTTTGAATCGGGATCGAGAAACAAAGTCGGTGAACATTATATGAGATTGACTATAATCCATATCTCATGTTCAAGTAAATGTCTATTACAGAAAGGATGGATGACAACTTACCTTAAATCATTATTTAAAGCAATTATATCTAAAATCAACTACTTGTTGTGAATGACACAAGTCACATATTATTAGGGGTAGTTGGGCGTTGCTAGACGTACTACACTGTCTACATTGTTACATGTTAAACCTTGTGTAAATGGGAGATTGTTGGATCAATATGCCCAAGGATTAACATATAATAATGTTACTATTGATATGCGATCCCAAAGGGTCACACACTAACAAACATTATCAAGAATATGTATAAATTAGATTTATACATAATAACCTCCACCAGATATACATATACATATACTTATTAATATCATAACCTATAATGTATCAATTTAGATTGATATGGATTTTATTTAGCGATGTGTTGTAACATATTATATGTATAAATAAATGGATTTATATTTGTTCATTATCTAGTTACAACACTAGTATATGGTTGCATTTGAACCATATAAGTTAAATAACACAATGATGGCATATAATATCTTCTAGTAGGTGTTGTGTAAAAGAATGATTAAAGATATGGGAACACCATACCTCCCCCTCTTGCTCGTGATGGAGCCGAGATTTTTGGATAGATGATGATGGATTGTTTGTCCAAAATATCTTGTCACTTACATATAGAATATGATGGTATGGTATGGGCTACATTACCATACATCACCACCATACTTCATATATCAATATAAGGCATATTAGACTTGCTTTCAAATCTAGCTTTTCCTATCTAAAATTCTCGACAATTTTAACATATTGCTGTCCAGTTTTTAAAAGTAGGAAAAACGAGAGTTTAAGTGCTCATTGAATGCTTGAACACCATACTAACTAGTCTTAATCTTAGGGCTAGTTATTTAGTTGTTCTTGTGTTGTGTTTGTGGGCATTTTCTTTTCAACTTTGATCATTCTTTCAGTGCGAACAAGAAGGTGTTCTTGAAGATTCAACAAGCTCAAAAGTGGGGTTATTGGCTAGCACCAACTTGAAGTCTAAATTGCTTAGTGTGGGTTACGATTTGGAGGAAATCTACTTTGGTTTCTTTACCTACTTTAAGCAAGTATTCTAATCTTCACATAAAGGTCGATATTCTTTAAACCCCCTATGGTTGTATTTTAGTTTTCTTAATCTTTGTAGTTGGATCCATGGTGGGAACATTTTATGAAAATGTTTCAAAATAAATAAAAATGGTTATGGAGTTCTCGCTTCCGTTGTCAAACTTATATTTTAAAACTCCTAAATTCCTAACTGTTACAATCATACACTATGTTGTTATATCAATTGTTCGGTGTTGTTTATAATAAGGTTTCTAATTTTTTTATATCACTATTTTGTTATATCACATCCATATTGTAATCTTTATATTTTATTTTTTTATATCTTAGTGTGATATCACTATGTAGTTTTTATGTCACTATGTGTTATATCAAAGTGTAATCTTTATTTTTTTTATATCAATGTTTTATAATCATTCATTATGATGTTATATTAATTGCTAAATGTTGTTTATAGTATTGTGTTGCATGCATACAATGTATTGTTTAAACATGCTTATGTGTTGCTATGTAATATATTGTGTTGTTATAATCATACATCGTGTTGTTACGATTTTTTGTGTTTTTACTGTATTGTTTTCTATTTAAAATATTTTTGAAAATATTCATCTAATTTTTGAAATGAATTCTCCTTGATTAACGTTAACTAAGGAAGGAAAGATGAGTTCAAATTAAATTATGTAGAGATTAAATTGGGGAAAATGCCTAATATACCCTTTTTTATTTAGAAAATAGTTTCCTATTTACAAGATTGTCACCAATAAACTCCTCGTCACAGATTTTGGTCAATGGAAGGCTAAGATTGTTTCTCACATTTTTTTATGCTAATATCATGGAAGGCCAAGATTGTTTATATATATATATATATATATATATATATATATATATATATATATATATTCGTAAAGGGTAGAAAAGAAACCCCCTTAAGTTGATAAAACCCTAAAAAACCTTTGAAAAAAGAAAAAAAAAAATTGGGATTGATTATTTATATAAAAAAAGCCCTGGTCGTAAAAATAAATGAAAAAAACGCCGAATAAAAATAAAAAACATGTAAAAAATAACAAATATCAACGTTTTTTTTTTCTTACGTATGCAACACGTCAACATTTACATATATTAAAAAACAACATTTACAAATGTAACAAACGTCAGATTTAAAAAAAAAAAAACCGCTCGGCGTTTTTTTATAGATTTTTTCACCAAAAGTGATCAAATCGAATGTAGAATCCATTCCAAAAATAAATTTTTTTTTATTTTTTTTTACATATGTAAAACAGGTTTAATGGGTTTCTTCAACTCAAGTGTGTTTTCATTATAACCATCCCACACACACACACACACATATATATATATATATATATATATATATATATATATATATATATAGTAAGTATATGGAGAAAACCCATTGAGTTGAGAAACTATGGAAACTCTCTATTAACGTATGTAACAGCTAAAAATTGGTGATAATTTAAAAAAACAAAAAAAAATTAGATGGATTCTATATCTAATTTTATAACCTTTGGCAAAAAAAAATCAAAAAAGCGCTGAGCGGTTTTTTTTTATAAATTATTTTTTATAAAATCGTTGAATGTTGTTACGTATGTAAAACATGAATTTTTGTAATTTTTTCATGTGTTACATATGTTATTGCTGACGTAATACTGACCAATATTTAAAAAAACGTTAATTTTAGTTATTTTTTCAAAAAAAAATTTTAAAAAAATACTCGGCGGCTTTTTGTTTTTTTGGATTTTTTGTGACGAAAATAGTAATATAAAAGGTTAAAAAAACATAAGTTATATTGAGCTTTCATGAGTTTTCTCAACTCAAATAGGTTTTCAATCTAACCTCCGCTATATATATATATATATGGGACGTATCAACTGAAAAGCTTGAGTTGTTATGAAAACCCTTAAAATCATTTTAAACCACACATTCTTTTCCTTGGTTTTTTGTTTAATTTTAATAAATAGGGGCATTTATGTCATTTGACTCCATCTCTCTCTCACAACCTACTTATTTTAATCAGATCAATCTTTCTCTCTCTCTTTCTCTCTTTATTTTCAAAACCATATCTACTCTAATCTCTCTCTCTCTAAAGCCTGATCTACGCACAGCCTCCCACTCTCTCTACTTCTATCTCTCTCAACCTACTTATTTTAATCAGATCAATCTCTCTCTCTCTCTAATTTCAAAACCATATCTACTCTCATCTCTCTCTCTCTCTAAAACCTGATCTACGCACAACCTCCCCCTCTCTCTACTTCTATCTCTCTCAAAACCATTCCCAAATGAAAATCGAAGAAGCTAGATCCGGTTTACTCTTGAAAATCTGCATTAAAGATGGCCGAAAAAAAACGATTCCAACCGTGATTCATCGATCCATGCGAGAGCCGGTGAACGTTCTTCTTCTGTCGCGAGTTGTGTGATAAAGGGCCGGTGACTCCGACAGGAAGAAGATGAAGGGTCGGTGACTCTGGCTTGGGAGGCCACTAGTTGGCGACGACTATTTTGTGGTGGCTATGGCGATTATGGTAACAAAAAAATCACCTGCAGGGGGTTCACCGCCTACTTCTTCACCTTCAGGTCTAATCTCCTCAAATTGGGTTTCTTATGGTACGTTCTCAGTCTTGTTCTTCACTTTTGATTTTTTATCTTTGACCTGAAAAGAATGTTGACTTCCAAAATTAGGTAACAAAAGTACGTTCTCATTTTTTTTTTTATGATCTTAAAATTGAAAGTGAAACAGGTAGCAAAATTAGGTTTTGTTTTATTTTATAATTGCAATTTTTGTTTTGTGTGATGTCTTATGTATGTTGCCTAAGACTGGCTACTCAAGTTTTTTGATGATTTAAGTTCTAAAGATAAAGATAAAAAAATCTATACTTATATTTAAATGAAACTTTGTGATTCCATTCGTTTTGTTTTATGTGATTACTTCGTTATTTTCTTGAGTTTTCAAGGAAAAAGTTCTACCATGGATCTTGTAAGTGAGTGCTGAATTATGATTTCAGGTTAACCGGAGAAAATTCACATTATGGGACCCCAACAAACCCAGCAATGACATCTTGTATATAGTGGTTAAGACGTTGCTGTTGCAGCAGAGCTTGTTGACTTTGCTATTGGTAGATGAAAATGTTTACAAAATGGCATAAGCAAGCACTTTAGCAATCCAAGAAAAAGGAACTGGAACATAAAATGTAAAAGTTACAAGCACCTTTATAATGAATAAAATAACAGTTGATGCTATTTGAAACGTGTCCAGATTGGGGGGAGTGAGATTGCCAGCCTCATTTTGTGGCGTTATTATTCCGGCCCTCACATGGAGTTGCATCCACTATTGGAGTCCTGCCAAATTCATAGAGTTTAGACACTGTTGGTATTTAGTCTTCGTATGTTATGTTTTATTTCATTTAGTTTTTAGTTATTTTTGTCAAACCAAATTCACAAAGTTTAGACACTTTTGATTTGTATATAGTTTTTACACATGTGTATTTAATTTTTACACAAGTGTAATTCAAATATGTAAACTGAATTTACACATGTGTATTCGATCTTACACATGTGTAAACAGGACCTACGTGGTTTTTGTAATTTTGTTAAATCAAATGCTTTTGATGATTTTCTAGTGATATCACTATTAAACAAAAAAAATTTTGTTTAACAAAAAAAGTGATATTATTTAACAAAATTTGAGTGGAATTTTGTATTGTTGTTAAACAAAAAAAAAATTGGATTTCCAAATTGGGGGGGGGGGGGGGGGGGGCTTTTTTGATTTAGAAATCAAAGGTTTTTGTTTTAAAAAGTGATATTTTCATGCTTCAAAAAGAGCAGGTTAACATTTTGTATAAAAAGTGATATTTTCATGCTTTAAAAAGTACAGATCTTTTCAAATTTGTATAAAATTTTTAAAAGCTTTTAAACTTGTTTAAAAAGTTTCTTGTTAAAAAAGTTTTTACACACGTTTAAATTGGGGCTTTATGGTTTTAAACGGGCCTGAACCACAAAATAGGTTTTTTATATAGATTTGGAAAGCCCAAATTTAATTTACACATGTTTAAAATGAATTTATACATGTATAAACTGAATTTACACAAGTGTAAACTGAATTTACACAAGTGTAAAGAGTTGTTATTCATGTGTTTTTATGTTGATTCTGATCTGAACATTTATAAAATTGTCTTTATACAAATTTGGAAAAGCCTCAATTTTAATTTACACATGTTTAAATTGAATTTGTACATGTGTAAACTGAATTTACACAAGTGTAAAGAATTGTTATTCATGTGTTTTTATGTTGATTCTCATCTGAACTTGTATGAAATTGTCTTTGTTGATGTGTATATACATATGTAAATTGTCTTTGTTCATGTGAATTGATTTTTGTATATGGGTTTTAGATGGGGTAGCAACCACATGAGGGATCGAAGATCTTGGTTCAAGACAGTGTAAAAGTCGGCTTCCTTGTGTATATGTTTTTTTTTTGTAAAAATATTTGTATATTTTTTATGTAATTTTCTGATTTATAAATATATGTAAATTAGTTTTACACATGGTTTCTTTAAAAATCATATTGATCTGCATATTGATTGATGAGAGAGAGATTGTGTGTTTACCAAGATTTAATAAAAAAAATGTATTTACCTTTTTACCTCTGTATTAAATCTAGACCACATGTTTTTTAAATTAAAATAAAAAAACTCTTATTCAATTACAACCACATATTATATTAAGTAATTTTGAATAAGTGGTTGTGATTTAGTTTAAGGATTTTCACAACAACTCAGGATTTACAACCGATACGTCCCATATATATATATATATATATATATATATATATATATATATATATATATAGTGTTAGTTTTATGAGAAAACTCATTTTAATGAGAGCACTAGAAAACCACTAAAAAGAGAAGGGGTGAAATTTTAATCAGGAAGGGTAAAATTAGAATTTAAAATATATAAATTTTTAAACATTTCTATATTTTACATGCGGTATTATTTTTTATAAAAAATTGCACAATTAAATCCAGAATTTTTTTATCTTTAATTTAAGTATAAATATCGTTATAAAAATAAAAAAAATAACTCATTTTTTTTCTTCTTATTTTCAATACTACATATGTGTAGTATCACCCTAAAACCTAAACCACCCACTCCACCCCACCCAAAAACCTAACCCCACCCCACCACCCCCACCCCCACCACACCACCAAAAAACCTAACCCCCCCCCACCCAAAGACTTAACCCCCTACACCCACCCCACCCCACCACTAAAAACCTAACTCCCCACACCACCCCACCTATAAACTTAAACCCCCTACACCCACCCCCAAAAACCTAAACCCCCACCCACCTACCCCCATCCGAAAACCTAAACCGACCCACCCCACCCGAAAACCTAAACCCACCCTTACCCTAAAAAACCTAACCATAAAAGCTAAATCCAAAAACCTAATCATAAAATCTAAACTAAATCCTAAAGCTATACCTGGCATTTTTTTGCGTTTTTTGTCTTTGCACGAGAACGACGTGGGAAACATAGTCTCCGAACCACTTTTTTAGTTTTTGATTTATATTTTGAGTTATGATTTTTTTATTATCTTTTTGAATTTTTATTCCTTTTAATGAGAAGTTATCTAGTTCTCTTATAAAAATAAGTTTTCTCATTAATTTCTCCCTATATATATATATGTATATATATATATATATGTATATATATATATATACATATATATATACATATATATATGTATACATATATATATATATATATATATATATATATATATATATATATATATATATATATATATATATATATATATATATATATATATATGGAAGAGTTCAAATACCAACCAATTTTATATATATATATATATATACATATATATATATATATACATATATATATATACATATATATATATATACATATACATATATATATATATGGAAGAGTTCAAATACTAACCAATTTTTTATGTGATAGCCGTACATAAAACAATCACATAACTTATAAATTATTTTTTCTTTTAATTGTTAAAATAGTATTTAAGTATATTGAATAAATATTTTAAACGTAAATACAGAAATGATAAGTTTTACGTATACGTACCAAATAATGTTACATATACGTGACACGTAGTGTTTACATATATGTAACATTAACATAATGATAATTTTTACATATACGTAACACTATGTTTGAGAGGTTTATCACGGTTATCACATAAATATTGGTTAGCATTTGAACCTCACCCATATATATATATATATATATATATATATATATATATATATATATATAGAAAGGTTCAAAAGAGAACCATGTAAAAAAAGAGGAAAGCAAGGAACCATTTTCAACCACACCGTGTTAAAAAAAAATTAGGATGCTACTAACCCCTGGATTCGAACCCGTGACCTGGGCCATATATGTATCGAGTTTAAACATCTGATTCCAATCGGGTTTAATGTAATTTTTTTCGCTGTTTTTTTATTTTTTTGGATTTAACTTTATCTTTAGTTTTTATGATTTAGGTTTAGGGTTTAGTTTTTGTGGTTTTAGCATTAGGGTTTAATTTTTTGTATTTAGCTTTTAATTTTGTGCGTTTAGCGTTTAGCATTAACGTTTACCTTTACGGTTTAGTTTTTGGTGTTTAGCATTTAGCTTTAGAGTTTAGCCTTTAGCGTTTAGCTTTTACGGTTTAGCTTTTAACATTTAGCATTAGCTTTAAGGTTTAACTTTTACGGCTTAGATTTTGTCGTTTAGTTTTAACGTTTAGCTTTTACGGTTTAACTTTAGCATTTAACATTTAGTTTTAGGGTTGAACTTTTACGGTTTACCTTTTAGCATTTAGTATTTAGCTTTTACGGTTTAGTTTTTAGCATTTAACATTTAACTTTTTAGCTTGTGTTTTCTTTGTTTGAAATGCGTGGTTGAGAATGATTCCCTAGTTCCCTTTTTTTTGTGGTTCCCCATTGAACCCTCCCCAATATATATATATATATATATATATATATATATATATATATGAGAAGGTTCCACTAAAAAGTGGTTTTTCGTTAAGAAAATGCTAAGAAATGGGCCAAACGAACTCCGATTGAGCTCATTACAGTGACGTTGGAACTGTCTCATCAAACCCTAACCCGCTCCCAAAAACCTAAACCCCCCCCCCCCACCCGCACCCCCAAAAATCTAAACCCCCCTCCAACCCCACCGCGAAAAGCCTAAAACCACCACCCCAAACCCCCAAAAACCTAAACCCACCCCCACCCACTCCCAAAAACCTAAACCCCCCCACCCCCACCCCCCAAAAAAACTAAAAGCCGAAAATCTAGACCCTAAAAGCGAAATTCTAAGGCTAAAACCCTAAAATTCAACCCTAAAATTTAAACCTTAAAAGTTAAACTCTAAAAGCTAAGATGGTAGAGTTCGAAGAGACGGTTCCAACGCCGCTGAAATGAGCTCAATCGCGGTTCGTTTGATATCGTTTCTTAAGGTTTTTGTCATTTCTTAGGTTTTTTAGCGAAAACCACTTCTTATATATATAGGTGCCGGTTCCCCTAAGAAGCCTAAGAAATAATCTAAGCCTTCTATTGCTTTAATCAATGGATGAGATTTCCTATGTTAATTTTAATGACAAAAACTTAAATTTAGGGGTATTATTGTCAAAATTACAAATCAAACAGTCTTACTTCCCCGTCTTTCTTCCACTTCCTTCTAGGTTTCAAAAACGAACGCAACTCAGTGCTCCTTTCCTCCTAGGGTTTCAATCGCAAAGCCGAATACAGTCCCCTTCCTCCTAGGTTTCAATTGGGAAAACAGTGTAGAAACACAAACCGAATCGATGAAAGGAATCCAAAAAACGGTGGCGAAAAATCCAAAAACAACCACGAAAGCCTCCAATCGTGAGTTCTTAATCTACATTGTGCTGCTATTTTATAATATGGTTCTAAATCGTCTGTTTTACATGCTTTTTTTACAGGTAAAGAACTAATTAGCCGGAAAAAAACGTAAAAGTGTCGCCAAAGGCAAAGACGTTGGAATCCAAGAAACAACATAACGGTATGTGGTGGATAATATTGTTTGCGATTGCAAAATTGATATTAAACCCCAAAAAAGTGCTAGAAATTGAGTTCGTGTCCTGTGTTTTCATAATAATATGATTATTTGAATTGGTTATGTGCTGATATGGTATGTTTTGATGATGTGATGGATTGTATGATATTAAACTATAACATCATATTTTTATGTGGCTTGTCTATGTTTATATGTGTGTTCTGAAATTGTGGTTTTTATGATGTGCTGTTTTTTTGTAGGATTTTAACGTATAGATCTCATTTTGTACTGGACATGATGTGTTTTTTATGTGTTGATATTTAACAGATCTCATTTTGTAATGTTCTACTATATTGTGGTGTGTTCATACTGATCTACTATATTGTCACATGCTATGTTTTTAGGTGCTTTTTTACTTCATAATCTGTTGTTTAGTGTGTTGTTTTGACATGTTCCAACTGCAGAAGCAGTTGTTTAGTTTTTAATGGAATGAGTTTTAATATGAATTTTTTATGTGCAAATACACACCTTATTTAATATAAATTGTTTAGTGTGTGTGAGTTTATGCACTTATTATGTGATGATATTGTGTTATGTTCATATGTGGTTATGAGTTGATATGGTATGTGTTTAAGTGCTTTTATAACTTATAATATGTTGTTATTGTTTTTTGTTTTAGAAGTGGTTATTTGCTGATATGGTATGTTTTGATGATGTGCTGGATTGTGTGATGGCTTGTCTATGTTTATATGTGTGTTCTCAAATTGTGCTGGATATGATGTGCTTTTTTTAGGATTTTGTACTCGTCTAATATATTGTGATATGTTCATACTGATCTCCTATATTCTTATATGCTATGTTTTTAGGGGCTTTTTTACTTCATAATGTGTTTTTTAGTGTGTTGTTCTGACATGTTCCAACTACAGAAACAGTTGTTTAGTTTTTAATGGAATGAGTTTTAATATGAATTTTTTATGTGCAAATACACACCTAATTTAATATAAATTGTTTAGTGTGTGTGTGAGTTTATGCAGTTTTCATGTGCTGATAATGTGCTATGTTCATATGTGGTTATGAGCTGAATAAGCTGATATGGTATGTGCTGTAATTTTTAATGCAGATTCATCATATGATGATTTCCAGAAACCTCTAAAACAACTTAAAAAATCATCAGACAAGAAGTCAAAATCAACATCCGTAGTGGGTATTTCTGCTAAAGGGTTAGTACCATACGACGAAGAAAAGACAATTCGAATAAGAAACAGCCCAATAATCCTTTTCAAACTAGTTAAACTATTGACTGATAAGAAAAAAAAGGTTGTCAAGGAAATGGGGTTTGGAAGTATAAACATGTTCAATATAAATTCTCTTCCAACAAGCCTAGGATGTTGGTTGGTCTCAAATTATGATCCTAGCTGCAATCCATTGAATCTAGGAACACATGTGATCACTATAACATAACAAACAGTACATGAAGTACTTGGCATTCCTATGGGAAAGGTGCGGCTTGGAAAATTGAAAAACCCTACAATGAAGGATGTAGTTATTGCAGAGTTTAGAAACCAATTTGATATTGCTGATAAACCGCCAACACCAAAAAATCTTTTTCATCATTTGAAAGTATGTAAGGATGCAGGAAGACAACTCCAACTGAACTTCCTTGTATTATTCATTACAATAATGGGGGAGATTACACAAGGTTCAACAGTCAACATGAAGTTTCTTCCAAGATTAACAACGGGGGTGGATATAAAGTCTTTTGATTGGTGTACCTTTATAATTAGTTGTTTAAACATGTAAATGGAATGGAGTACAACACTTCAATGGCCCTTTAACATTTCTGGCGGTATGTTACTTTGTACTGCTTTAAATGATACCATCAACAAACTTAGTGCTGATGACGAAGAAAAAGAAAAAGAGGTGGAAACTGAAACAGTAAAGGGAGATAGAAAAAGAAAAAGAGGTGATAAAGAAGAAAAAGAACAAGAAAAGGAAAAAAGAAAAAGAGGTGGAAACTGAAACAGTAAGGGAGATAGAAAAAGAAAAAGAGGTGATAAAGAAGAAAAAGAACAAGATCCATCAGCTAACATCAGTAAAAAGCCATCAAAAAAGCTGAAACTAAAGTAAAAAAGAGTGGAAACTGAAACAAAAGACGATGTTGATGAACATCAAGTAAACCTTGGAGATGATGATATTGGTAAAAAAAATCTTGAGCACCAGTACATAACTGTTAATAACCAGAGCGTCAAAGTAAAACTGCATGCACAAGTTTTACCGCAAACACAAACACAAGGTCAAGACAAACCAGAAGAGTTCAATCAAGCAAACGATTATTGGTAGAGAAGATCTTATTATGAGTCGACTGCTGGATCAATAGAAGGGTTGTCTGCAAACGCATCAAAACCAGCACATCCAGCAACTGAAAGCGTATGTACATCAACTTATCTTTATTTTATTGTTATATAATGTCAGGTCATTTCTTATAATTTTGGCTGGATTGTGATATAACATAATCTCATTTCAGGAATGGATACATATGATAAAATAAAAAACAAAGGCGTTGGACACTTATATGAGTGAAACACATGAATTGATTATAGAAGGCTACGGGAAGTACAAAAGTGAAAAATATTTGATGCTATTGATGAGTGGAGATTTAGATTAAAGCACTATGGTGACAAATACAACAAAGAATTGAATGAAGATAAAGTAGCACAGGCAGAAAAAGGGGAGAATGAAGAGAAAGAGCACAATCACAAAAAATGATGGTATCGCTCTTCGATACAACCCAATTTCACTTCAGTGATTCAATGCTAGAAGATGTTATAACATAAGTGAAGAAAGTAGAAGGACAAAATAACAATGAGGGTGCTGAAATTGTTAATGATGTCATAAAAAATGTATGTAAAGATATAAGCAAATTGCACACCAATGAAGTTGTTACTAATGAAACATCACAAGGGGAAGGAGGAGAAGATAGAGAAAAGAAAGAGGAGAAAGGAAATGAGAAGAAACCAGCACAAGAAAACAGAAAAAGCCCAAAGGGTTATCTAGAAAGTTGCAGACCCGGTGATAGCTAAACCAAAACAGATGGAAAATTCGGGATCCTAAAAAAATTCGGGGTCTAGGTTTGATTTTGCTCTGTTCAGGGGGCAAAAGCCGACAAAACTTCCGGCTCTAAACCTTTTGTTTCTGCTAGTACAAGTTCTGTCCTTCCGGGCCTTCAGACTGTAGGAAAAGATGAGAAACCAGCAAAAGGAAAAGGAAGAGAAGGGAATGAGGAAATTTCATCACAAGTGAAGAAAGTGAATGAGCATAAAGTAGTGGAAGATGATGCTGGTAAAACAGCACAAGCAGGAGGATTTGAAACACCAGCACCTAAAAGCAAAGACGACTCAGAAGTACCTGTGAATGTGAAGAAAGTAAATGAAGATGATGATGGGAAAACAACACAAGATGGAGAAGTTAAAAAGGAAAAACAACACAAAGTGAATGTGAAGAAAGTGAGTTGATGCTGGAGAAGGGAAAGTGGACGAGAAGATAAGCAGGAGGACTTGAAACACCAGCACCTAAAAGCAAAGGCGACTCAGAATTACCGGTGTTCATAGGTGTTAATCTCAACAAAAAGAATAAAGAGAAAAAGAAAAACGTTGCACGTGCAACTCGCCCGGCTGAAGCTTTATGTTCACCGTATGCGCAACGAGTTGTATAGTTAAACACCAACATTGAAGACAGAATTGCAGAATGGATTTTTGCTTCTACTGAAGATCCCTGGTACATATAAAAACAAGTAAATTTTGATTAGATAAAAGTAATTGTTCTTACTAATTTGTGTATTACAATAATGCAGGATATTCGTATTTCAAAATGCAACGGGTACAACTATTCCAAGAATTTGTATGGAATATTTTCATCCAAATGAGTATCTATATGTTAATGCCATTACTTACTGGTCTTTAGTCCTTAACAGCGAGGAAATATACAGAAGCAGAGGTGCACGAGCAAGGTTTTTCTGCCATGTAATATGTTGGTATCTTTTCAAATATATTTGCTGGGTTGAATAAATCTTTGATTTAATTGTGTTCAACACATGTAACAAAAGCACTGATGTTTTACATTCTTGTCATCCAAAAATATGTGTTGGGTTGAATAAACCTTTGATCTACTGTTTCTTTGTGTACAGGGAGAACAATTTCAAAAGAAGAACAAAAAAAGAAACTCGTTTGGAGAATTTTGAAATGAACGTAAAAAAAATCTAATTAATTCAGAATTTAATAGCATAAAAAAGGTAGACATGCTGTTTATACCGATGCTGCAAGATACACACTTTTATGTGATTTGTTTTGATTTTAAAAGAAGTGCCATTGAGGTTATGGACAACAAGAGTGGCAAATTGAAGTCAACAAAGATGGCTGGGTCAAAATAGTGGTAATATATCTATATTTGTGATGTGATAATATATCTATATTTAATAACAACACATTTATGTTTCATGTTTTTAGGTGCTTTTATACTTCATAATATGTTCATACTGATCTACTATATTGTCATATTTGTATGTGTTGTTTACAGATTTTGGAATATTTTGATTTTAGAAAGACATACTATGTGAATTCCTTGAAACAGAAATTGCAATGAGGCACATGGAAACTTACATTGGTCAACCTCTATATCAATGGGTCAGTGGATTGTCAAAAGAAACGGAAGGACAAAAGCAAGAACTGAATGACCGAAGATACAAGTATTTGCCAAAAATACTTTTATCCGACATCAACATTCGTAAAGATGAAGTGCTAGAAATGTTGGAAAAGTATGAAGATTTAGAGAAATCTAAAAGAGAAGAGTTGAAGAAAGATGTTGAATCAAGAATCGATGAAAGATTGAAAAGCTGTGTAGGGTTGAAAGATGAAAATCAGTGAAAGATTGAAAACCAGAATCAGTACAAGTTGATATTTATTGGGTTTTGTATGAAACAGTAAATTTTGATGTTTATTTGGTAAGGTATGAAACAGTTCAATTTTGATGTTATTATGGTATGAAAATTTGGCGTTTTGGTTTAATCATTGTTAAAATTATGCGGGTTTATGATACAAATTGCTCTTGTATAATTAGTGTTAAAACTGTGTTGGGAACTACACATATATTGCACGTTCAATTTAATACTTGGTTTACATAATTAGTGTTAAAACTATGATTGGAACTACACATATATGATACAAATTGTGCGGGTTTATGAAACAGTTCAATTTAATAGTTGTCTTACATAATTAGTGTTAAAACTGTGCTGGGAACTACACATATATTGCACGTGCTAAGATGTATTTTATACATAATGGTGGTTTATAAAAAAACATAAGGAGATGGAAATTTTAGTAGTACTCGATTGTAACATCAACACCATCAAATCGCCAAGATAATGCAATAAAAAGTACCACAAACCACCAAGTATATGTAAATCTTATAAACATCCAAGTAAATGTAACGTAAAAATGGAATAAGCAAATCTTATAAATTCTTGGAAACAGCACCAGTTGATCTCTTAGAACCAACACCAACTGCTCTCCTAGAACTAGTACCAAGTGAACCAACAACAACTGCTCTTCTAGAACCAGCACTAGTAAGAACCAGAAACAACACCGCCTGCATTCTAGGAATCAGCACCAGAAGCAACCTTCTTCTTACAACTTCGACTATTATGTCCATGAACCTGACATGCCAAACATTTTCTAGATGTTTTTGAAACTCGTACAGATGCTACCTCACGAAAAGACTTGAAACGCTTATGTGAACCAGACCCCTTGATTCTAATTCCACTAGGTGGAAGAATGCTAGCAGAAGAAGATGAACACGGCTGTTCAACACCAAGAATATTTGATAATCTTGCATTCTTGACTATTGGTTCCTTCGAAACCAAATTAGCATCCACCTTCAACTTCGAATCGTTTACTTGATCTCTATATAACGATAACTCGTCCATGTTTGTAAAAGTCTATTTACAATATATTCAGTTGAAGTCATAATCTCATGCACAATGTTGGAAGCACGATCAAAATTATTAGCAAGGATATTTTGATCAATATTGGAACCCGTTGTCTTCTTTGAAATAACATCTCTTGTCCATCGCTTCATAACATTTTTTTGAGGAAACTCCTTTATACCACAAAGTCGTAAAACGAAAAAGATATGCCTACATAGCAAACCATATTTCTCATATCTATTGCTACTGCATTTAATATCCATTTCCTTTCGAATAAAAAGAACCTACAACAGTAAACAATGAATGTTACAAATCAACACATACAAATCTAAAGTGTGCTATTTAAAGTGTGATGGTTTACAAATCAGCACATACAAATTTGAGAAGCTATTTAAATTGTATTATCTTTATTTTAAACAAAACAACACATTTATATTTAACAACAACACAAAACATATTTGTTAAAAACGGAACAGATTTGGGCTAATATTATATTTGTTTATATTTAACAACAACATAAAACATAAAAATAAAGTATGAATAAATACCTCATGGGTGCTAGGAAGATTGACCTGCAGAATATAAAACTTGATTAAATCACCAACTTCTTCCTGACGTCTGCACATACAAATCTTACAAGCAATACGGATTTCATCTTGAACATCATAAAAGATTTCTTGAGTATAAATCTTATCAGCTTGGCGTTCCAATTGATAATTAGTAAGCATGCGTGGTTCTGTATATCTGGTGTCATGATCATTTTTTCTACGCTTGAACCTCTGAGCTTCCATTGCAGTATCAAAGTGGCTCAAAAACTCAACCAAAGTCAATTTTGTGTTGGTCAATTGACCAAAAAAGTGGTTTTCACTCTCAGATCTAGATGTAGTACGCATAAGCCCAGAAATATGTTCATGATGATAGAATGCAGGTATCCAATAAAATCTCAGTGAATACATATCAGACAACCACTTGTGACTATGGAGGTTGTATTCCACCATCACATCAAACCATTGCTTCTCAAATTCAGCGGGTTCAAGAGCATCAGTCCATACAACATTACATATTTTTTCCTTAATATCCTCGTCATGTGATAAATTGGTACCAACCTATTATAAAAAATAATTAGTGTATTAGACTTCTAAAAACAACACATATAGTGTATTAGACTTCTAAAAACAACATTACATATTTTTTCCTTAAAATCCTCGTCATGTGATAATGAAGATGATGGGTTGTTCCATTTCCTCTCGTGACACATCAAATCGCTTCTCCGATTGGTGCTTCAACGTCTTGCCCTTATTTTTCCTAAAAGGACCTAAACCGGGTATCTCTCATAGTTGGTAAACATAGCATAAACATAGTTCTTAAACCTTGAATAAACATAACATCAACAGCGGAAGTCTTACAAGAATTAAAAGTAAATTAAAACTTTAAACAATCATTGTCTTAACACCATAAACAAAACATGGGATGTCAGTCTTCTTTTCTCCATAAGCCATCCAGCCATACATCCTAAGCTCTTCCAACTTCAAACTTGTTTCTTTCCTTTATCACCTGATGTGCATACTAAAATAGTCAGCTAACGCTGGTGAGTTCACATTTTTCTTTATTATTATAAAAGGGTTTTCTTAAAGAAAACAATCTTTAAACATACATATTATATTATACACATAATACAATAAAATCTTTCTTTCTTCTTTCAAGTACATACGTATTTACTTTGTATTCTTTTCTTTAGTCATACATTAGCGTCAATAATCTGTTTTCATCTGTAAGCGTCTCTGTGTCCCCGAAGGAACCGAGACAAGTGTTGTTCCCTAAGGCTCATCATCCTAAGTCTGACACCGCCCCTCTGTGTTCCCGAAGGACCTTCTGTTCGCATGTATTGTTCCCTAAGGCGCAACGTCCAAAGGTCGATACCCACTTTCTGTGCCCCCAAGCGGGCTTCTTCAATCTTACTTAGCGACTGTCATCGCTAGAGTAACCGTCGTTACTCCTCTTCACCAGTTATACAACATCCTCGTTACAGTGCCCTGCCAAGCACTATCCCGATTTTTCTCATGGTACGTCATGGTCTCGTCTATGACGCAACATCGACTTCGGGTAGTACTTGTCTCAAGGACCATACTACTACCTCAAGACTTGCTACTATGCTTAGGGTAGCGCCAGGCTCTAGGAATACGCTACTACCCCAAGTCTTTTCTTGTCTAGGTCTCATACTCTAACAGATTAGACAATGTATTTGACTTATCTTTCTTTTCTTTGTTTATAAAACATATAGTTAAAGAAACCATTCTTTCTTCTCTTTCTGTTTATAAAACATATAGTTAAATACACCGTTCTTTGTTCTCTTTCTTGTAAAACATTCGGTTAAACAACTGTTATCTTTCTTTCTTATAAAACGTTCATGTACATAAACCGTTACTGTTGTTATCTTTTCTTACAAACATTTAAGTAATAAAATATATTTATTATAAACGTATAATTCTTGAGTATGCACACCACCTTAAAACAGTAAAATAAGGATTCTTGAACTCATCGGACTTTCTTATGGGTTAAGTCACTCAGCAAGACATAAAGCTAAGTGGAGGCTAAAGAATCTGTTTAAGAGTCACAAACTAGACAAACTAATACTAAGTTGTTTCATCCGAAAACTCTATGTCCGAAATCTTTTTCGACCGAAAACTAATCGTTCGAAATGTCTTATTTTCCATAGTTATTTCGTTCGAAACCATCATGCCCGAAAACTATTTCGGTTTAAATCTTTTACGACCGAAATATATTTCCTTTGAAAACATTTCTTCTGAAAACTATATCAGTCGAACTCTTTTTTGACCAAAAACTATTTCGCTTGAACGTATTCTGCCCGAAAACTATCTATGTCTGAAAAACTTTTCAGACGGGCAATGTTTTTAGACTATTCATCACGTTTTTGGACGATTCATCTTTTCTTGGCCAAAATCGTTGGTTTTGCTCCAAGTTTGAATCTTTTTCGTGCAAAACACTTGTCTAGCTTCCATGAGGATAAATCTATACTTTTTAGGCCAAGTTACACGTAAAAATCCTGACTTTTTGATAAAAACCCATTAAAACCCTAAAACCCATTTCTCAAGCTAAAACTCAGATTCTGGAGTCGTATTATTACCTGTTTCCGGTGTGTTTCTCCTTCTTCGATCAACAGGAATCTCCAGCAACGATTTCGAGCCAAAGTGACGGCCTTAGGTGCGGGTTTTGTAGCTTTCTCTCTCTACTCTCTCTCTCTAGAGCTTAGAAGTGAAGAAGATGAAGTGAGGGAAATGGAGGGGTTGAGGCAGGTTTTACTCCCTCCCTTGCGCCCCACTTGTCCAACCCCAACCGGAGCCCACATGCTCGTCATCCTTCATTCACTTCCATTTTTATTCATTTTTTTATTATTTTTGGGATGTTACAAGTCTACCTCTCTTATTGGAGGTTTCGTCCTCGAAACCTTTTACTAACAAACAACTGAGGGTACAACTCCCTCATTTTCGACTCAGTCTCCTACGTGGCTTCTGTCCCCTTTCCATGCTTCCATTGAACTTTGACCAGCTGAATAACTTTGTTATGTACTCGTTTATATTTTCTATCCACAATCGATATGGGCTCCTCAATATAATTAAGGTTGTTGTCTACTTCGATGTCATCGAGTGGTACGTGCGCCGATTCGTTAGATAAGCACTTTCTAAGTTGCGACACATGAAAAGTAGGATGGATCGCACTCAATTCTTCTGGAGCTCCAACTGATATGCTACTTCTCCAACCTGTGCTACAACTTTAAATGGTCTGACAAACCTCGGACTTAGCTTTCCTCTTTTACGAAATCGAATTATTCCCTTCTAAGGGGACACTTTTAATAACACCATGTCACCGACTTGGAATTCGAGGTCTCTCCTCCTTTTATCTGCATAAGATTTATGTCTGTCTTTGGCGGCTTTCATCCGGTCTTTGATTTGATCAAAATAGAAATAAAAAATATCAAAAAATATTACAAATAGAAGGTCCATTTCTGACAAAAAAAAATATCAAAAAGTTAGTCTAACACTTAGAAAAATTTCAGAAAAACCTGACCGAAACTCCTAGTTTCGGTTAAGAAACAACCTATCAAAACAACTAAGTTTCGGGCAAATAAATATGATATCGAAACTACTAGTTTCGGTAAGCAAAATTTGTTCAAATTCAGAATAGTAATTTAAAATTCAATGATTCTTTTTCCTGAAACTACTGGTTTCGATACCAAACCCTGAACAAGTATACAAACAATCAAAATGCAGAAAAAGATAAGTTAAAACTATATACAGATATAAACAAATCATTAAAATTTAAACAGAAGTAAAAGAATGGTAAAAAGCGCTTGTGAGGTGTCGAAACTCCTTTTTACCAAGAATTTTCAGGTAATCAGCAAAACTAACAATAAAAGATTTAGACATCAAAATGGTGAGTTTATAAACAAGATTTAAACCCCAAACAGTCGTAAATATGAAGTTTCAGTCATAAAACTTTCAAAATTGAAACCCTAGTTTCAAACATTTGACTCTGCATTTAATCAAACAAGAACAACAGTACCTGCTAGAGATGACGATGGGGTAATCAGATGAGGTATACTGATATCGCAAACTTAGACCGATGATTTTAAGCTCTTATGTGTGAAAAGGAAGGTGTAAATGGATTTCGAAGAATGATAGCGAAAGTGAGCCTGAAAAAGTACCTGATTATGAAGACATTTAATTTAAGCTTGACAAAAGACCAAAGTGCCCCTGTCAAAACTACTAGTTTCGATAGAGCAAAGAAGTTTTGGGTGAAAAGTAGTTTCGGCTTGAGTAGTTTCGGTTGACCATACATACTTGGACAAAAAACAAAGGGAATAAACATATGTACATTATTTAAACAAGCTAATAAGGAAGATTAAAAATTTCATATGGAAAAATAAAAGTTAAAAGCAGATAAAAGATATGTACACTTAGCCTTTCAAACCCTTGAAACACTTCATTTTGTAGTCAACTACTGTGAATCCCTGAAGATAGCCGATATTTGTGCAAGATAAACCCGAACATTTGTTTGTATAATGATTTCATGTGATTAAGCGGTACCATTTAAGCACGAAACATGGCGTACCCCACGTTTTGAAATAAAATGGTTTTGAAAGCCTATCATTACTCAAGAAATACCCGTATTCATCTTATCATCTTTTACAGGTTAACTAGGGTACCATCTTGGTACAAATTCACCACTAAAAATAAAAAAAAGATCCAATCGGATATCAGAAGTTGTAAAAAGAAAAATATCCAAGTGGATAATAAAAAGGTACGAACATTCTAGATCTTTGCGTAAGCAAAACAGAAGAAGCTGTAAAAATATCCAAGTGGATAGGAAAAGGTTAAACACCCGAGATCTTTGCGTAAGCAAAACAGACGTGGTCAAATCATCTAAGTGGATGGGAAAAAGATGAACTCCCGAGATCTTTGCGTAAGCAAAACAGACGGGGTCATTGGCGGTAAATTTCGTTACTCTGACGGTCACCTGGCGCATGAATCAGAATCCCACACGTAAGTCAATATCTGATTTAATCGGTTTTCTTAGCAGAAAATGGGTTAGATGTTTCAAAAGTGTGTTCAAACACACATGTACGATTGAGATTTAGATTTTCACACTACTAAAGAGTTATAATAATATGTCGGGCCAACAGGCTATACGTCAGTAAGCACCATCGCTTATGGTCCATTCCATGGTCAAGAAGTGTAATCAGACTCTATCATTTCTCACAGGGTCGGATCCGATTTTCCTGAAACAAAATTGATAATATAAGTGAGATCGAGGATAAGAGCTTTTATTAAGCAAACTATAAACAAAGAAATTCTTTTCTTTTCTCACAAAAATTCCAAATTCTCCCCCAAAATATTTGCTTTTCAAACAGATAAAAAGAAATAACTATATAGAAAGGTAAAATATTTTTGAAAATCTTCCCGATTAACAAGTTTAAATAGATAAGACAATATGCACAAAGGTTACTGAAAATTGAGGATTCTGAGTATCTCCACCAATTTCTGAAATCTGGTAGAGTAGAATGCTTTAGTAAAGATGTCAACGGTTTGCTTGTCGGTTTTGACTTCAACGATCTTGATATGTTTCTTTTCGACACAGTCACAGATGAAATGATGTTTGATCTCAATGTGTTTGGTTTTAGAGTGCTGGACGAGATTTTTGGTTATGTGAGGAACGACGATGTTGTCACATAGGATGGGGGTTTCATGGAAGGTTATCCCGTAATCAAGCATTTGATGGTGGATCCATCGTACTTGGGAACAGCAAAGGGCTGCAGCAATGTATTCGGCTTCGGTGGTGGATTGAGAAACGGTGGTATGATTCTTACATTGCCAGGATACAAGGCGGTTGCCAAGGAACTGACAACCTTCAGAAGTGGATTTTTGGTCTAAGTTGCATCCCCCGTAGTCTGAAACTGAATAAGCCACAAGATCAAACACGTTATTTTTGGGATACCAAAGCCTAAGTTTTAGCTTGTACTACAAATATCTTAAAATACATTTGACAACAATTAAAATACATGAGAGATCCTATCATCGAGCGATATAGGTGCTGATCAACGCTTTCACCATCCCAATTAGGAGACAACAAATGTTGAACTTCCACATGAGTTTTGAAAGGATGGGACTCAGTCATTTTGAACTTGGTCAGAATTTTTTTGACATATTTCTCTTGGTGAATGAGAATTCCTGACTCCGACCGGTCAACTTGCAATCCCATAAAGAACTTCATTTTCCCCATGAAGCTCATTTCAAACTTGGAACGCATCACTTCTTCAAATTCCTTGCACAGCCTTGGATTTGTGGAACCGAAAATGATGTCATCTACATAGATATGCACCAAAATAGTATCCACACCATGCTTCCGCTTAAACAGAGTTTGGTCAATAGCTCCTCATGTGAAACCATTATCAAGCAGATGCTTAGATAACGTTTCATACCACGCACGGGGTGCTTGATGAAGACAGTACAATGCCTTGTCCAATTTGTAGACACAGTCTTGATAGGTTGGATCAATGAAGCGTGGTGGCTGCTTGACATAAACTTCTTCTTGAACTTTGCCATACAATATTGCGCTCTTAACATCCATCTGATAGGCTGTGAAGTCCATGTAGGCTGTATAGGCAAGACACATTATGATGGCTTCCAAGCATGCCACTAGTGCAAATACTTTTTCAAAATCAATCCATTCCTCTTGATAAAACCCCTGAACACCCAAACGAGCTTTATTACGAATCACGATTCCTCCTTCATCTTTCTTTTACGGAAAACCCAACGAGTGTCGATTGGGACTGTATTCTTTAGGAGATCCACTAGATTCCACACTTGTAGTTTGGTAAATTGTTGTAATTCTTCTTACATTGCCTCCACCTAACTGTTCTCAAGTAGTGTAGCTTTGATATTTTTAGGTTCAACTTGAGAAATGAAACAGGTGAAGAGACCGTCATTCATAGCTTCAGTGGCACTTCGAGTTCAGACTCCCACGTTGAGTGGACCAATGATGTTGTCGGTAGGATGATCTCTATGAACCCGTAATTATGGAATCACATCCTCTGCTAGATTTTCTTCCAGATTGGTAATGTTGTTGTTAGTAATCACTGCTTCGTCTTCTACAAGTTCTGTGGAAGAGGACTGTTGACCAACATCCACTATTGAAGGAGTTTATTCCTCAACAGTTTCACTTGTTGTGGCAGAACCTTAAGAACCCGAAGTGGATTCAACATTAATGGCAGGAGGAACATCCACAAGTTGACTAGCTGAAAATGAGCTTGAAGCAGTAGAGCTACCTAGGTTATTTACAAACATAAGAGGATTAGCTGAAACAGATATGTTAGTGAACATAGGAAGACTAAATGATTTAAATAAAGAGTCGACATAAAAAAGCCAATCAGGACCATCCCAAGCATCCGTGTGATTGCTTTCGTGCCAATTGATATCAATGAACTCAAGCACGATTCTCCTTCGGTTGTTGTAAACACGAAATGCTCTTTGATTGGAAGAATAGGCCAAAAAATAACATTCATCAGCTTTAGCTTCAAACTTGTTCAGCTGGTTCGAAGTATTCAGCATTATGCAAACACACCCAAACTTCCTGAAGAAATCAATAACAGGCTTGCGCTTGTACATAATCTCATAAGGAGTCTTGTTAAATCTTTTTGTGATAAGAACACGGTTTTGCATAAAACATGTGCTATTAACTGCCTTGGCCCAAAACGTGACAGGCAGCTTAGAATCAACGATCATAGTCCTTGCCGCTTCTATCAACGTACGATTACTTCGTTCTGCTAAACCATTTTGTTGCGGAGTACGAGGTGCACTGAACTGCCGAGAGATACCTTTACTTTCACAAAAGAATCCAGAATGGAATTCTTAAACTAAGTGTCGTGATCACTTCAGATAGTCCTCACACTAAGATTGAACAGATTCTCAATCTGTAGCAGATGAAACTTCAAAACCTCTGGCGTCTCATGTTTGTTTGCCAAGAAGAATACCCATGTAAACTGAGAGAAGTCATCGGTTACCACCAAGCAGTAGGATTTCCATCCATGACTCATGACACTCACAGGACCAAAGAGATCCATGTGAAGAATTGAAGAGGGGAGTCAATGGAATTTGTGGTTTTGGGCTTGTGGGTGGATTTATGTTTTTTACCCTTGGAACACGAGAGATAATGTTCCACTGGAGATAAATCTTTTAGAGGTAAACCGGTGACAAGGTTTACTCGAACAAGGTGGTTCATGGTCTTGAAGTTCACGTGTCCTATTCTTTTGTGCCAAAGGAAGGACTCATCTTCTGAAGCTTTTGAGAGAAAGCAGGATTCGATTTCTGTTAGATTATTTATATCTAGACGGTAGGTATTGAATCTTCGAGGAGCACACATAAGAATAAGGTGTTTAGGAATAACCACTCCAGGCTTTAGAATCAAACACTCTCTAGAGTTTAAGATGGCACGAAAGTCTTTATTACAAATATGGGACACACTCATCAGATTGTATTTTAGCTGACGCAGTTCCTTGTCATTTTATCTTTCCTCCTCTTGGATTGCCTGCAAAGGCGAAAAAATCTCCGTCTATTGGATGATAATCTTAAGCAAAGAAAATTGGCCGGTCATATGTATTGAGCAACCACTGTCGACATGCAAGATGTTGTCTCCAGTCCTCCTCGATTGCCCCTACACAGACCAAGGAAATCAGACTTTGGTACCCAAGCCATTGCTAACCTGGAACTTCTTAACATCACAAGACACTTCTCGGAAATCATAGTCAGAATCCTCTTTTAATAAAGTATTTTCATCAAAAAGATCATTATTCTTAATTTTTCAAGTTCTTTTCAACCTATTTTTAGCATTTTTAATCCTTTTACGTCGCAAATATCTTCTATATTGTGATTTAGAGAAAACATTTTAATCATATTTAGCTAAATTTGGAACAAAAGATGGTACTTTTTCTTCTTTGAGTTGATATGTAGACAATTTACAAGTTTTGAAAACATGATCACAACTAAAACAAACTTTATCACATGACGGCTTAGCCTGATAATTGTCATCACATGATGATGAAGATGATTATGATGTTGAGGCATCAGAACTAGAGGCAACTCTTTCTTTAACAGTTCTTTCTTGAAGACTTTGATCTTCCTTTAATCTAAAAATTACTGATTGCTCATTGTTTCTTGTGGAATATAAGTCACAATAACTCCTGCACTTTTAAAGTTTGCAATACAACTCATAGCATTTACAGATTTAGGAACAAAAGGTAAAGAATTCTTAAACTTAGAAATGTCATTTCTCAAACTGTCATGCTCAGAAGGCATAGAACCAAAATACAAATTTTCAACGTGTTTACAAATATTTGGTTTTGACACGGACATATTATTACATTCATCCGACTCAAGTTCATTTAAAACATTTCCCTTACTCGAACCCTCATCACAATCATCTTCGGAACCTACACAACTGACTCTGCACAGGAAGCAAAACTGCCAGAATCTGAAGTTTTAATATAATTATCAGCGGATAACTTGCAAACAAAAGGTGTGGGAACATGAGGAGCTGGCATATCAGCAAATCTGCCAGACTTAGAAAATGGTGGTGGGTGAGAGTTATACCCAATGCCTTCTGTGACTTTCTTATGAATTTGTTTACCGATGATTCCAAACAAAATTTTCTTATCTATGCCCATATGTTTAACTTGAAAATTTGCCTTTTCAGCCTTTTGAAGTCTTTCAGTTAAAATTTGATTATTATTCTTTTGTGTAGTAAGTTGTACAATCAAAGATCGGGTTTCTCCAGAAATGTCACGAATTTTCTTTAAATATAATTTCTCATTTTTAGCCACATAATCATATATCACCTTTATATTATCACGTTCATCGACCAAGGCTTGGTTGGTGAATCTATATTTTTGAATTTCATTTAAACAAGATTGAGCATTGCAAAGTCTAGACATTACCTCAGCTGGTACAGCGGTGAGATCCTCAACTGACTCAATCATAACACATTTCTCCTTTTCTTCAATGTTAGCCATTAGTGCCTTGTCAGTTGCTTCCCCTTCTTGATCTCCCCAATGATAGTGTCCTTCTACTTGACAGACCAGAGCTATTGAGCTGGAATATGTGGTGGATTTGGGAGAAACAACAGCTTGCTTTCCAGATGAGTTCTTCTTCTCATGTTGCTCCTTTGATGATGGCTCCTTGTAATTTCTTGCAAAATGACCCAGTTGGTCACAATTATAGCATCTCACCTTCTTGATATCAAAGCCTAGAGTCTTCCTTTGCTTGAATCTATCCATCCCAGTCCTCTTAATGAATCTCTTGGCCCTAAGAGTCAACATAGCTATACACCAATCAATGTCCATCTTCTCCAAATCATCAGTATTGATCTGCTCCAAGTCACCAGGTTGAAATCTGACAGGTGTTAGCTTTTCAGAAATTAGTGCATCATAACATGACATAAAGGCAGTCATGATAGACAGATACTCATCAGGGATCATAGCGGTTGGCTTCTGAGAGGTGGATGAAGTGGTAGGCTGAATTCCAGAAATGGAAGGTGGGACATCAGTCTGAAAGTATGCCATTGAAGTTTTGCTGGAAGAAGTGGAAGAACCTTGACCAACAAGAAGAGCTGTGTTTCCAGACTGATTAGTTGGAGTGACTGCACCCTTCTTTATCTTCAACTCATAAGACTCTAGAATGCTATAGAGTTCTTGTTGTGACAGATCACTAAGCTTCTCAGTTTTCTTGATCATAATTCTATACATATTCCATTCCTCAGACAGTGAATCAAGCAGCTTCTTGTTTAACTCAATAGTAGGATACTCAGTTCCCAAAACCATCAACTTAGAGACAATGCTTGAGAACCGGTTGATCAAATCAGACATGGGTTCTCCAAGAACACTACTGAACATCTCATACTGCTTCTTGATCAAATCTCTCTTGCTTTCCCTAACCACAGCACTTCATTCATATCTTGTACATAAAGCTACCCAAAGATCCTTAGCGGTAGTATACTCAACAAATATGTTAAACACATCCATAGGAAGAGTCATAGCAATAGATCCATAAGCTTTGTTGTCTCGGGCAATTAGAGCAATATTTTGTCATCATATTCAGCAACAGTCTTAGGATGATGAACATCTATAGTGGTAGTAACTGGCTTGTATGGACCATTAGTGATTGACTGCAAAAGACTGTAGTCATGGAACTGAAAAAAGGACTTCATTTTCTTGGTCCAATCATCAAAATCTCTAGTGGACACCAAGACAAGTGGTTTATTTCCCCTATCATACTTATTGTTGCTTGAAGATTCCATAACTCATAAATATTTGACCAAAAAGCTAGTTTCGGGTGACAGGATGCTAACTGAAACTACTTACTTTCGATAGAAGAGGAACTGCCCGAAACTACTAGTTTCGATAGGGAGAAACTTGAATAAAAACCAAAGACAATCAATAGAAACTATAAGTTTCGATTGAAACTCTAGTTTCGGGAGAGTAGTAGTTTTGGGTGGGTAGTTTCGATGAAAATGCTGCAAGGTTAGTTTCGATAAGGATAAGACGAAAACAGTAGTTGGATGATACCTTTTATCAGACAACAAGTACAGACAAGAAGTTTCGATAAACAACTAAAATCAGACTCTGTCCCCTGGTAGTTTCGATGCCTTCTTCTCCAAGTCAGAAAAACTCCATTAATGAAATGCTCCAAAAATCAAAGTGATGATAATAGAGATCCCATCCGATGAAAAGCTTTCAAAAGTATTCTAGAATAAGAGTACAGTCTTCAATTTGAGAAAATTGGCCAAATAAACCCAAAAACAATGAAACAGTACCAAAAACTTCGATGTAAATCACCTAAATCCAGAAAAACATCATACCAAGGCAACAAATCACCTAAATCGATCACAAAACCTGATAATACTCATAAATCAAGAGCATAAATCTCTGATACCAATTGTAGGTCCAGATTCAATGAAGAATCACAAATACAGATCAATTACACACATGCGGAATCTGTGTGTATGGTGGTGAAACAGAGGTTAGGAACATAAAATGGTGAAGATAAACAGGAAAACCACACTAGAATCAACACAATAATGATATGAAATTGTAAAAACAACAGATGAAAGAACTCCAAATGTGTATTGATTCAAGAAACTGTGAAAGAGAGAATACAGGGTTACAGTCACTATCCACACCCTAAATATTCTCTAACTAGGCTATTTATAGGAAGCTGATAGGTATAGAAACTATGATCTCTGAAACTACTAGTTTCGGGTGAGCATTTACAATACTTTGCACCATATCGAAACTTCCCATCTTTCGAAACTACTAGTTTCGGTCGAACAGACTCAACCGAAACTAAGTAGTTTCGATGGCCCAGACATAGACTAAAAACATAAATTAAATCAAACTGAAATAACTGAAATTACAGAGAAATAGAACAAGGTATAATTGTTTTTTTTATAAACATACTATGATGACTTAGCTTACAAAATATTCAACCCTACATGATACATGCTCGAAACATGTCTTTTAATGTTTGGATGGTCCTTTCAGACTGACCATCAGTTTGTGGGCGGTAAGCTGTGCTAATGTTAAGTCTTGTGCCTATCGTCTCATGGAATTGTTTCCAGAACCTCGATGTGAATCGCGTGTATCGATCCGACACGATTGACAAAGGCATACCGTGTCTGGCCACAATCTCGTTGATGAACAATTCTGCTAGCTTTTCGGACGAATAGGTCTCACGTATAGGCAAGAAGTGACCACTCTTCGTCAATCTATCCATAATTACGCATATGGTATCATGACCTTTAGCTGTACGTGGTAGCTTGGTTATGAAATCTATGGTAATGTGTTCCTATTTACATTCAGGAATGAATAAGGGTTACATATTTCCACACGATTTCTGGTGCTCGGCCTTCACCTGAGAGCAAGTTAAGCATTTTCTCACATAGTCTGTTACATCGTTTTTCATGTCGGGCCACCAGTATTACTTCTTCAAGCCATTGTACATCTTGTTAGTGCTAGGATGGATAGAGTAGCGAGACTTGTGAGCCTCGTCAAGGATTTTGACTCTAAGTTCGCCACCCTTGGGTATCCATATTCTTCCGAACCGTGTTCGTACTCCATAAGCATTAGTTTCTAACTTCTCCTGCTGACCCACTATTCTTTCTTTCTTGACATTTTCTTCTTTCAAAGCTTCATCGTGGGCATGCTCTATTTCTGTCATAAGGTCTAAGTCACGATCAGCTGGTATGCTTTCACTTGGATAGGAGTTGTCGTCTCCTTTCGACTCAAGGCGTAGGCCACCACATTTGCCTTCCCGGGGTGGTAAAGGATTTCATAGTCATAATCTTTCAACAGTTCTAACCACCGCCGTTGTCTCATATTCAACTCCTTTTGTTCAAAGAAATACTTCAAGCTTTTATGGTCGGAGTAGATGGTGCACTTTACTCCGTAGAGGTAATGCCTCTAAATCTTTAAGGTAAAGACAACCGCCGCGAGCACAAGATCGTGAGTCGGTAGTTGACTTCGTGAGTCTTTAAATGTCGTGACGCATACGCGATCACCTTCCATCATTGCATTAGCACACATCCCAACCCCTGACCCGATGCGTCAGAATACACCACCAAGTCCTCATTACCGTCGGGTAGGGTCAGCACTAATGCCTGTGTTAATCACTTCTTTAATTCTTCAAAAACATTAGATTGGACCTGGCCCCATTCGTATTTTACTTCCTTGTGGGTCAATTTGGTTAAAGGTGAGGCTATCTTTGAAAAGTCCTGAAAGAATCTCCGGTAGTAGCCTACCAACCCTAGAAAACTTCCTACGTGTGTTAGTGTCCTCAGGGTTTCCTAATTCCACACTTCATCGATATTTGTTGGGTCTACCATGATGCCTTCCGCGTTAATCACATGGCCTAAGAACTGAACTTCGTTTAGCCAGAACGCGCATTTAGAAAACTTAGTATACAACTTTTCTTCTTTGAGTGTGTCTAAAACTTCGCGTAGGTGAAAGGCGTGATCACCTTCGCTCTTAGAGTAGACGAGGATATCGTCGATGAAGACTATACTGACCGGTGCAACATTGGTCGACCCACTCTGTTCATCATATCCATAAATGGTGCGGGAGCATTTGTCAATCCAAAGGATATTACGCGAAACTCGTAGTGCCCATACCGTGTGCGAAAGGCGGTTTTGAGTATGTCCTCCTCTCTTACTTTTAGTTGATGATATCCCGACCGCAAGTCGATCTTGGAAAATTATTTTACGCCATGTAGTTGGTCGAACAGATCGTCGATCCTGGGTAGCGGGTATTTGTTCTTCACGGTCCTTTTATTCAATTCTCTATAATCGATGCACATTCTCATGGCGCCGTCTGTCTTGTTTACAAACAGCACCGGAGCACCCTAAGGCGAAATGCTTGGTCCGATAAATCCTTTTTCTAACAATTCTTCTAGTTGGGCCATCAGTTCTTTCATCTCCAATGGCGCCAGCCGGTAAGGTGCTTTGGCAACAGGCTGGGAACCTAGCATCAAATCAATCTAAAACTCCATTTCCCGATCTAGTGGCAATCCTGGCAAGTCCTCGGGAAACACCTTCGAATAATGACAAACCACAGGTACATCTTCTAGCTTTTTTACTTTCACATATTTGTCGATCACATAAGCCTAGTAGGCCTCGCATCCGTGTTTCATATACTTTTCTGCTTTTATCATTGAGATTACATTCATCAACGGGATGTCCGATCCCCGTAAATCACGACCTCGCTACCATCAGGAGCATTGAGGTGAATCACCTTTCGCTTACACACAATTTGAGCTTCATTGGCAGCTAACCAATCCATTCCCAATACTACATTGAATCCTCCCAAGGCTATAACGAATAATTTAACAGGAAATCTTTGGCCTTCTATTTTTATGGTAAGGTCGTCTACCAGCTCTTCTACTTTAGTGTTTCTACCTACATCGGTCTCCACACTAAAAGCCCTTTCTATCTTGGAGGTTTTGTATTTCAGTCTTTTACAGAATGACGAGGATATAAAACTTTTACTAGCACCTGAATCGAACAGAACAGAAACAAAGGCGTGGTCAAGGATAAACGTGTCTGACACCACGTTGGGATCCCCCCTTGCTTCTTCCTTTGTTAGGGCATAGGATCTGGTCCTCACCCTTCCTTTCTTAGCTTCTTTAGTCTTGTCAGTGTTGGTGGTCTTTGGTTTACAACAGTTCTTGGAGAAATGCCCTGATTCGCCACAGTTGTGACATTTCTCATAGCTGGCAGAACCCGGGGCACTCGTACATTCACGGGATATGTGTCCCGTCTTGCCACAACGGTAGCACAGATTCAACCTATACTTGCACTCCCCAAGTGCATCTAGCCACACTTTACACAGACGTTTCTTTCCTCAACACTTGGCTTCTTACTCTTTAAGGCAGACCAATCCCTGCCCGAGCGTTTAGTGGTGATATACCACTTCTTTTGAGTATCAGCGGGGGTTGCGCCTTCAGCGGCCACATCATTAAAAATCTTTCTACTTAATGCTACCACAGGCTCAAAGTCACTTGGAGTGTTGGCATTGATAATCGTGCGAACTCTTGGTGGTAATTTCTGGATGTAACACTTGATCCTCCTTTCTTACGTATTCACCAAATGTAGAACCAATTGTGTTAGCGCATTAAATTTGGAGGTAAATTGTCGGTGTGTCATGCTACCGGCGTTGAGTTCCACAAATGCTTCTTCCATTTTATCAATCTCATTCTAGGGATAGAACTTTTGAATAATAAGTGCCTTCAAGTCCCACTTCATTATGTTGATATCTCTCTCAGACTTGGCTTTCTTCACATTCTCCCACCAGCTCAGCGCCTCAAAGGCAAAGGAATGCGCGACAAACCTCATAGCCTGGTCAGCACGACATTCACTCATCTTGATGACTGCAGTCATGCGGTTAATCAAGTAGTATGCGGCAATGGCATCTTTCTTGCCATCAAAAGTTGGCGGGTCACAGTTCCGCTCCTTGCATCATAATCAGATTCATCACTCTCAGATTCGGTTTCAACCACATTCCTGTTCTCGGCCCTTAGGTCCCTTTCGCTTTCTTCTTCCACAGTCTTTAGAGACTATGTTAGAGCTGCTGGCAGTGTGCTCTTTAGAACTGCAGCTACTTCATTAGCTATTGCTTTCTTGACAGTTGGCTCTAGAACTAAGCCTTATTCATCATATATTCCATGGTCACTCGAAGTATTCTCATTTGCAGTATGGATCAACACCGATCCATGAACAGAGGGTTCACTTTCCTCCCTTTCAACTCGGTTGACACGAGGTCTACCCCTACGTCTAGTACCTGCTCCAGTCGTTGCACCTCTCTTCCCAGCCATTTCGTTTTCTAACTGCGAACAAGGAACACTCGTGTTATCAAGATAGGTAATTATTTAGAAAACCTACTAATTACAGAGACCGGTATGTAGTTACTATTTTACTTTACTACTCGGGTTCTGAACATTTCCTGTCAGGGTAACATTTGTACTCGAGTTCGGGGTGTTCTATATTAAGGTACATTCTTTTCACTTTCTATTCTAAGGCACTTACTGTCTATGTTCTATACTAGGACATGGACTACCTTTCTATCTTAAGGCCTTTACTGTTTACTGTTTCTACTGATTGCTATTACTAAGGTCTTACTGTTCTGCTTTTATGGCTTGGCTACTCTGACTTACATCCCATTCTTTTGTCCCATTCTCAGTTTAAGTTCAGACATTTTGGCGAATGTCCGAATCTCTCAAACTATGGCTCTAATACCAACTTGAAAGGACT
Source organism: Smallanthus sonchifolius (assembly GCA_023525975.1). Taxonomy (NCBI): domain Eukaryota; kingdom Viridiplantae; phylum Streptophyta; class Magnoliopsida; order Asterales; family Asteraceae; genus Smallanthus; species Smallanthus sonchifolius. The sequence goes on from CM042023.1 coordinate 36,126,347, forward strand.
CAAACCGGATATCTCTCATAGTTGTCAAACATATCATAAACATAGTTCTTAAACCATGAATAAACATAACATCAACAGAGGAAGTATTACAAGAATTCAGAGTAAATTAAAACTTTAAGCATTCATTGTCTTAACACCATAAACAAAACATGGGTTGTCAGTCTTCTTGTTAGAAGCAACCATCCAGCCATACATCCCAATCTCTTCCAACTTCAAACTTGTTTCTTTCCTTTCTCACCTGATGTGAATACTAAAATAGTCAGCTAATGCTGGTAAGTTCACGTTTTTCTTTATTATTATAAAAAGGTTTTCTTAAACAAAACGTTCTTTAAAATACATATTATATTATACATATAATACAATAAAATCTTTCTTTCTTCTTTCAAGTACATACGTATTTACTTTGTGTTCTTTTCTTTAAGTCATACATTAACGTCTATAATATGTTTTCATCTATAAGCGTCTCTGTGTCCCTGAAGGAACCGAGGCAAGTGTTGTTCCCCATAGCTCATCGTCCAAAGGCCAACACCGCCTCTCTGTGTTCCCGAAGGAACTTCTGTTCGCACGCATTGTTCTCTAAGGCTCAACGTCCAAAGGCTGATACCCACATTCTGTGCCCCAAGCGGGCTTCTTCATTCTTACTTAGCGAACATCGTCGCTAGAGTAACCGTCATTTCTCATGGTACGTCATGGTATCGGTCCATGACGCAACATCGGCTTTGGGTAGTACTGGTCTCAAGGAACATACTACTACCTCAAGACTTGCTACTATGCTTAGAGTTGCATCAGCCTCTAGGACTACGCTACTACCCCAAGTCTTTTCTTGTCTGGGTCTCATACTCTGACATATTAGACAATGTATTTAACTTATCTTTCTTTTCTTTGTTTATAAAACATATAGTTAAATAAACATTCTTTTTTCTCTTTCTGTTTATAAAACATATAATTAAATAAACCATTTTTTCTTCTCTTTCTTGTAAAACATTCAGTTAAACAACCGTTATCTTTCTTTCTTACAAAACATTCATTTACATAAACCATCACTGTTCTTATCTTTTCTTGCAAATGTTTAAGTAATAAAATACATTTATTATTAACGTCTAATTCTTGAGTATGCACACCATCCTAAAACAGTAAAATAGAGATTCTTGAACCCACCGAACTTTCTTAAGGGTTAACTCACTCTGCAAGACTTCAAGCTTGGTGGAGGCTAAAGAATCTGTTCAAGAGTCACGAATTAGACAAATTAATACTAAGTTGTTTCGTCCGAAAACTCTATGTCCGAAATCTTTTTCGACTGAAAACTAATCGTTCGAAATGTCCATAGTTATTTCGTTCGAAAACATCATGCCCGAAAACTTTTTCGGTCGAAATCTTTTTCGACCAAAATCTATTTCTTTTGAAAACGTTTCTTCTGAAAACTATTTCGGTTTGAACGTATTCTGTCGGAAAACTATCTATGTCCGAAATAATTTTCGGATGGCCAAAGTTTTTGGACCATTCATCACGTTTTTAGACGATTCATCTGTTCTTGGCCAGAATCGTCGTTTTTGCTCCAAGTTTGAATCTTTTTACGTCCAAAACATTTGTCTACCTTCCATGAGGCTAAATCTATACTGTTTAGGCCAAGTTACATGTAAAAATCCTGACTTTTTGATAAAAATCCATCAAAACCCTAAAACCCATTTCTCAAGCTAAAACTCATATTCTGGAGTCATTTTTTACCTGTTTCCGGTGTGTTTCTCCTTCTTCGATCAACAGGAAGCTCCAGGAACGATCTTGAACCAAAGTGACGGCTCTGGGTGCGGGTTTTTTTAGCTTTCTCTCTCTACTCTCTCTCTCTCTAGATCTTGGAAGTGAAGAAGATGAAGTGAGGGAAATGGAGGGGGTGAGGCAGGTTTTACTCCCTCCCTTGCTCCCCATTTGTCGGCCCAAAACCCGAGCCCACGAGCCCGTCATCCTCCATTTGTTTCCATTTTTATTTCTTTCTTTATTATTTTCGATATGTTACATTTCCGGTTCCGGTAATATTATGACCTTCGTTCATTTTTTTAATGCCTTTGTGTATGTATGGCGAAGTGTTCATAGTAGTATCTAATTTGTTGTTAATTGTGGTCGCAGTTAGAGCGTCTGCGTAGTGTTTGAGATTGCCTTTGTTAATAATCGTCTGCTACATTCTCACTTGTGATTGCTTGTATAAATCAAATACGTGTCTGGTGCTTATGATATCGAGGAGGGATTTTGATTGTTGGACAAGGAAATATCCATCTGTCTGCAAAATGATAAAAATTTATTGCAGGAATAAATGTATGCATTCCTAATCCTAACTTCAACTTCATATGTTCTTGAATCATATGCAGTATAAATTGGTAGGTGGTAACTTATATCATATAGACCCGTTACAATTTTAATCGTACTTCTTCAGAAACCTGCATGAGAAAAATATATTATTTGCCAAAGATTAAGGAAAAATTAGCTTTTGTGCATGTTATATATAAGCTTCAACTTGATTTATGTAAGTTAAACTGTTGTTTCTGCAGCTGATCTTGGTGGTTGGACTCAGGTTGTTGTTGAGATGCCTTTTGGTAAGGACTTGGCTTCTACTGAAGAACTCAATTCGCAGATTGGAAAATGACTTCTGTTGATTAATAAGCAGATGGTACTTCGTTTTGCAAATCGTATGTTCTTGCCACTATGGAACCGTGACAACATCTCTAATATACAGGTGAGAATTCTTCATGAAATATATCACTTTATTAGTTTTATATTTGATTTTGAATAATCATTCTTTACAAGCTACAAATTTGTCATACTATTTACTTTGACTTTTAATTGATATGCTTTTATTTTCTTTTATTCTGAAAATTTCTTTGAGATTGTGTTTAGGAACTGATGGCCGTGGAGGATATTTCGATGAATATGGGTAATTTATGTTATTATTCATATATTATGATGTTATAATCAGCGGTTATCTATGACATTCTTTTTGTCTTTTTTGGACTTTCACTTTGTTGCCATTCAAAGTGTTAGTTTTTCTTCTCATGACACTAAGTATTGACTTCCTTGTGTTCTTTCTTCAAACATGATTATGCCCTTCCGTCATTTTTTCTTATGCCTTTGTGTATGTATGGCGAAGTGTTCATAGTAGTATCCAATTTGTCGTTAAATGTGGTTGCAGTTTGGCATCTACGTAGTGTTAAACAATCGAAAGATTCTTGTGATGAGGTAGATGCAATGTTGACATGAACTAATCTTGTTTTCTTAGTTACTATACTAATGTGAAACATTGTGTACTGAGTTTTGAGATAAATGTTGTATTATGTAGGTCCACATGAGTTGGAAAAAGCCCAAGCTTAGTAATTTCAAAAGTCAACACGGATGGAGTTGACCGTGATGTTGTAAGACTGAACACAAATGGCAAGAAAAGAGCAAGTAATGGCTCATCAATTCTTGGTCAAAGTGTGTACGCTAAGGTGGTTAATTAACTAATCTAATATGAATCAATCTTGACGTGTAGTGCTTGTATATAAAAATATATAATAATATATTTAGAGAAAGATTTTACGAGATCAGGTTTTAAATTTATAAAATGATAAATATTCAAACTTAAAACATACACAATAGGTAAGTGCACCTATCGCAGCGTAATATAGTTTAGGTAACCAAGTATCGAACCAATGGACACGGTCGAGTTCCAATACTCAACGTTTGTTATCGTTTAGCCGGTTTAATTAGTGAGTGGGTGTTGTGTGCTTGTGAAGCAGAAAAGTAAATGACCGAAAATGAAATGACGGTAAAGTAAATAGCATAGGATGTAAAATGTGCCTGAGTTTTGTAACAGAAATGTAAATGAAAGAATACTAAATAACAGGAAAGTAAATAGCTAGAGAATAATCAGATCACAACGAGTATTGCTTTGGGCTTCGAATCCGCTTGGTATACAATATTGTTATGTTAACTAATCCGATAGTATGACTAATACAAATGTATGAGCAGTACACCGCTAGAGCCTCATTCTCACAAAATTTAGTTCACGAATTATGTCTTTTAGAATGAAATGGTAGGACTCCCAGATAGGGACATCCTTACCCTCAACTCTTTGATTCTATTTCCGAGTTGGTTTAAGACATCAAACTTAAACACATTTTATTTTTATTTAAAAGGGTGATTAAACTTTGTTCATCGGGAAGCTATGCAACAATGGGACCATGTATAAAGACGTACCGTTCCCAACGTGAGTTCACCAATACTTGGTTTCATAACAAGTTCGTATAAAGACGTACGATCTTATCAATATTAACCAAGCTTTGGCTTATCAAGATTCGCTTGTATAAAGACATACAAGTTTCAAGAGAAGTTTGATTAAAAAGGTTTTACGGTCTTACACTTTAAAACCAAGAACACTTACAAGTGTAAAGACACATTTAGATAATAATAAAAAGTCCATCATAGATGGTTTTAAGAGCGAATGACTAAAGAACATAAATATACCATTAGACTAATAAGTTAAAAATTAATATACACCAAACTTCATCTTCACCCAAACAATACAAAGGGTTTAGCCACTAATGGCCATACGAACTAGAATAAGGCTCCACTATTGCGAACAAAGCGGAAGAGCCTCTCTACTCTCTACTCCCTACTCTAAACTATAGCTACGCACTCTATAAGTGAGTCTTTTTCTCTAGAATGGTGTGTGAAATGAAGAACCCAAGCCATCTATTTATAGGCCTCAAAATGAGCAATGCACGGGCGTGCATTGGCTTGCACGGGCGTGCAAACACCTCGAGAATCAAAAGATACAAATGACAGGGTACGAGAGACCTTGGCGAGCAAAGAAGGGTAATCCATGACCGTGCAATGGGTTGCACGCCCGTGCAACCCTCTCCTGCTCCCTGTTTTGACTTTTTAATGCTTGTTGACTTGTGTTGACCAGTTTTGACTTCTTAGGGGTCAAAGATCGGGTGTGCTACTTCCAAAAGCTTGATTTCTCGATGTTTTTAGGCTATTTTTGCATTGGTTCTCTTGGAACACCGTTTATCCTGCAATTGTGAAATGTAAACGTTTTAAGTATCAATTGCAAGGCTTTTGTTCAATTAATACCATAATATAGGGATTAATGTGCATGCAAAACATGTATAATTTATATGTATGCACAATCCCCCGGATAGCGTGAAGTTCCAAATATATACACTAACCCGCCAAGGTTCGTGTTAAGTAATGAATCGGATTCCCGTATAAATGATCATGTTAGGTACTACCTTAGGCTTGCCACACAAGTTAATAATTATACTAACATGAACACATGTGATGGTTACCAAACAATTTAAGACATAAAGCATAAAGACAGTTGCATAGGAACAAAGGTATTGAATTATGTATGAAATATAGTTGTAGACAGGTTTCATCCCAAAGTATGTAAAAATGAAAAAATGGGTTATGTAAACTCACTTGTAATGAAGCTAGTTGTGGTATGAATTGATAAGGGTGAATAGGCTTCGTGAGGATTTCTTATAATAAACATACATGGTAATTGTACTATGAATTCAATGTATGTCTAGATGGAAATAATATAAGTTCTAAGATTGAGGGTTTCATAGGGTTTTGGGATTGGGTATGGACTTGTATATATATTTTGTAGGAAAATATAAGTTCATGGCTAGTATTGAAATAATAGTTTATAAAATCAATTAGAAGTAACTAAGGTCTATAGTAAATAGGTTTGAAGCTATTAAATTATTAAATAAATGGAAGTGGGAAGAAAAAAGGTTTAAATTACATTTAGATTTATTTGCATCATCATTAAAATAATTACTAAATAAATTATAGAATGAAAAAGGTTTAAATGATACCATTGGATTTATTTATATAATTATTCAAAAAAATAATTAATAAATAAGCCCTGGGATGGAAAAATGTTTAAATAATTTATTTCATGCAAATAAAATAATTAATTAAACTACTACATTAATCTCTTTTATTTTCATGAATTTATAAAAGAGTTATTGAATAATTTAGGCTTTAAATGCAAATAAATTAAACTTGTATAGTTATTTATTTAAAATAAATATTTAAGTATTCTCATAGGTTTAAAATGTTTAAACAATTATTCTTGTAAAAGAATTATTTATGTGTTTAAATGAATTTAATAATGCTCAAACATTAAATTATAATTTGTTTAATAACATTATTAATTTATAAATAAATAACATAATTAAATTTATCTAAATAAATCATTTGTATTATTTTATTTGCTAATTTACAAAGGTTTTAATAAAGTAAAATAGTTAAAACATTAATTTATATTTTCTGTTTTTATAAAAAATACAGAATGTATTTATGTAATTTATAAGATCTAAATTGGTGTTTTTAAACATTAAATAATGTATTAAAAGGATTAAAAAAGAAATTAATTTCCAAAACTGGTCCTAGCCGGACTTGAACCCGCGCCAGAACCGGGCCACACACACGCGCGCGCACTAACTATCAGACCAGGGCTTATGCCTTGGTCTTAGACTGACGCGGTTTAGTTTTAACAAACAAGTCCCAAACCATCTTCTTCCCCAAAATACACCCGTAACCCTAGCCCCCAAATTGGCTCGATTACTCAGGCGATTGGACCCCGAACCATGGGGCTTTTGATCATGGGATTGAGACAAGTTTATTGAAACAAGAATTACCTTAAATGGTTGCGTGTAAGGTGAGAACCACTACACGAAACTGGGTCGTGTTCTTCGGTGGATTTGGGTGCTTCAGAAGTGGAATCAGATGCGATTAAAGGTGTAGGAAGTTTGTAATGAGTTTCGTTAATGATTGTAAGCCTCTATTTATACCCAATTTGTACGACATTGATGGATCGATTAAATGTTTGTTAGTGGGGTTTTCGGTTACGAGTTTGCCATGAAGATGATCATAAAAACTCAATTAACTTCGAGGGATGAATCGATCGAGTGCCCACAACGGTTAGCCGGCTTTGATTTCGCGTGAAGACATGTCAGTGACGAGATCATGGTTAATGGTCCAAAACCGATCCCTGTGGGACTGGAACTCGCGATCGGTTTGGGAGGGAAAGAAATTCGGATTTTTTTGCAAACATGTCCCTGTAGTTTCAACTCTTTATTATTTCATGTGAAAACTTGTTTTCTAATTGGAATTAAGGTTTCAGAAATTACATTTTGCACCCTGAACTTTTATAAAACATAGATTTATTAAGTTTTATAAATTTTTATAAAGTCTAGTAGATCTTTATATTATATTTAAATGTTATAAACATAAAAATATAATTTGTAATATAGGAATAGTTTTATTTTAATTAAAATCAGTTTCTTTGAAATTAAATAATAGATTCTTTATAACCCTAATTTTATTTATAGAATTTATAATTTGGTTTTTTTTATAAGTTTGTACACACACACACACACACACACACACACACACACATATATATATATATATATATATATATATATATGGACTTAGCAAAAACATAATATTTATATATGTATTTATTTCTTTGAAATTGAAACATTTATTTGCATAATCTCTTATATAAATATTTGTTATTTTTGAAATAATTATACCCAATGTATGTATGTATGCTCATGAAATGAAATGGATAAATAGGATAATTTTTATTGAAATAGACAAATGCAAGTCATAAAATGATGAAATTACAAGTGCCGGAAAAGTAAAGATAAACGTCGCGAATTCCTAGGGATTACAGGAACCCTACTCGTGAATGGCTCTAACCGACCCTCCGTCTCCATCCTCGCGTATTGCTTAACCGCTCACCACCATGCACTACCGTGTCATCTCTAATGTCACCACTACGTCCACCATGGCTACCGTCCCTACCATGCTCCACCGCCACCCTCGCCGTTGTTATCCACCGTCACACATCATTGCTCACATCCATGGTGGAGGCTCCCCTTGATGGTCACCATCCCGTCGGCCACCTTCTCGCCACCCATGTACACCACCGGACCAAAGCGGTCGTCATCCTTGCCAAGGTCACCGCTGTGAATCATCACAGTCGTTCCAAGGACACCACCGTGAATCATAACCCCTGTCGAAAACCATGCACATTGTCCCCGTCGGTCTCCTCTTTGTCGTTTGATCAACATCGTACACAACTACCAATCCGACATGCCGTCGATCACCACCGCTATCTTCCTTTATGGTCCGATCTTCACCTTCGGTTTCCAACCCTAGTGGACTTGAACCCTGACAATACCAAAGAAAAAGAGAATGTTTAACGTATGGAAATTTGAACAGGACTTATATTAACTCATTTAGGAAGACGAAGGCCAAGTCACCAGCGTTGAACCACCACCGTCGCCACCTTCCCCTCTGATCCTTGCGTCTGCCGTTCACTTCCCCTAGGTCCAGCGTAACCTAGGGTTTTTGAATTAAAGGATATTTATGTCCCTGATATTTTATGTTCGGGTCCCCGTTCTATCCTTAATAGCAACTGTTGGTTAAACGGCTAACTGGGACCTTTATTCCCATTGAACTACGCTTCACGGGTCAACCCTACTTGCAACTTCATTCATTAAAGATTTGGGTTATCCAAAAATTCAAATCGTCAATTTATAGGTTTTCGGGATATTACATCAACCGTGTCTATTGGTTCGATACTTGGTTCTTACCTAAACTATATTACGCTACGATAGGTACACTTGCCTATTGTGTGTGTTTTAAGTTTGAGTATTTATCATTTTATAAATTTAAACCTGATCTCATAAAAAGCCTTTTTTAACACAATATTATATTTTAATAACTACTTAAGATAATACGCATCAATGTCCATTAAGAACATTCATTTTGACATCCATTTGCCTATCTCATTTTCATAATATGCTGCTATGGCAATGAGAATCCTGAGAGACTTATGTATGGCTACTGGAGAAAATGTTTCCTCATAATTTATTTCTTGAGTCTGAGTAAATTCTTTTGCTACAAACCTTGCTTTGTAGGTGTGTACATTTCCATCCATATTAGTTTTTATCTTTAAACCCCATTTTCTTCCAACTTCCTTGCAGATTAGAGGTAAATCAAATAAGTCACAGACTTGTTTATCATACATGGATTGCATTTTGGGGCCCATGGCTTCCACCCAATTTTCAGATTCAGAATCTGAAATAGCAGACTTATAGTTAGTGGGTTCAATTTGATCCACTAAATATACTCTGTCATTGCTGATGAGATAACCATATCTCTCAGGCTCATGAAGAGCTCTACAAGACATGCGGACACTAGGTGTTACATTTGTTCCTTGAACATTCTAAGGTTCAGGCTCAACAACCGTTTGTTGATTTGATGGTTCTTCCATCGTCCAAATTACTTTTACCGACTCTCTGCTGAAGAATTCTTCCTCTAAGAAAACTCCTTTCCTGTTGATGAATGAATACTTTATTCTCAACAGAGAAGTAGAAATAATATGCTTTAGTCTCTTTCGGGTAACCGACGAAAATACACTTTTCGCCTCTAGGTTCTAATTTGTTAAAAGTCTCACACTTAATGTAAGAATTACAACCTAGACCCTTAGGTATGATACGTTTGGACTCTTTCCATGCCATATTTCATATTGGGTCTTATCTTACCTTTTGGTTGGAACCATTTTGACTATTTGGCCACAATTTCCAATGCATAACTGCAAAAGGACCGTGGTAGGGTTATACGACTGATCATTGATCGAACCGTGTCTAACAATGTTCGATTTCTCCTTTCAGATATATCATTATGTTATGGTGTTCCGGGTGGAGTTAATTGTGAAACTATTCCATAATTCTTAAGATGATCATCAAAGTCATAACTTAGATATTCGCCACCTCGATCTGATCGAATAGCCTTTATCGTTTTACCAAGTTATTTTTAAACTTCATTCTGGAAGGCTTTGAATACTTCAAAAGCTTCATGTTTATGTTTGATCAAATAAACAGAATCATATCGATTGTAGCCGTCTGTGAATGTTATAAAATCTCTTTCGTCGGACCTAAACATTGTCCTAAAAGGACCGCATACATTCGTACGTATGAGATCCAATAAATCTAAGGCTTTCTCACCCATTCCAAAGAAAGGTGCCTTAGTCATCTTACCACTTAATCATTATTCACAAATATCAAATTTCTCTGAACTAGCGGATTCTAAGATTTTATGTGACCAAGTCGACAGTGCTACATATATGTCTTGTTAAGATCATTCTTTGATCTTTTGGCATTTAGTGTATAGATAGAATTATTGCATGAACTATTGAAGTTACTTTTCTAATACCATTGTGAGGTTAGCTCAAAATAAAACATATCATTGAAATAACCCAAAATGTCATTATCAAGAAAAACATAATGAAAATCTTGTTCACGCAAACGAGAAACTAAAACAATATTCCTAGTCAAGCTAGGCACAAAAGAAACATTCTCTAATGTTAGATACAGGCCATCTGGTAATACTAAGGAATATTGTTCTATTGCCTTCACAGCAACACGATTTCTATTCCCTACATGCAGATTCAAATCGCCTGGCTTCAGTTCTTTAATTCTTCTTAGACCCTACAAATAATTGCAAAAGTGAGTACCACAACCGGTATCAAAAACCAAGGTGTCACAGGAATAGGAATATAATTATATCATATAGATACCTGAAGTACATGCTTCATCAGCACTTCCTTTCTCAAACTTAGTAAGATTTTAAACAGAGATATCCTCCCAATACTCGGATTTAACACTATGTGAAAACTTGGGAAGATCTTTCATGTTCTGCTTACCCTGTTCCATAGACTCTCGTTCTTTCAGTGGTTTTAAACATTTCGTGTAGTTCAGAAATAGAATTTGTCACACCCGAAACCCAGGACGGTTATCCTTACGAAGTAGTACCACCAACGGATATGTTCCTAGGAAATAATGCGGGTCTAGGAGGGATTTATACACTGCTCTTTCCTTAGACAGAACATTTCATTTGTCAGAAGGTCGCCTTCCGATTACTGTGACGTTGATACCAAAACACACAGCGGAAACTAAAGTCATCAACCTTTATTAAAATATTGTTTACATCATGTTATCATAAAGGCTGCATCGTTTCATCATATTTTCCTATCAAGGAACAAGTCATTCGGGACTTATAGTTCCAGGCATGCCCACCATTTGGATCATTCATCAGTTCATTCTAGTCCTAGAAATGCCTCGTCTATTTACTACCTATGATGCGTTCAAGAACATTTGATAAAACATGGGTCAGCACAAAGCTGGTGAATTCATAAACACCTTCATGGGGTTCCACCCCCAAATTCATAGACAACTATGAACAATCAGTCAGTATATATATAACCAAAGACCGTTCCACGGTTCCTGTCCATCATGCCTTTCCACGGGTCAAGTGAAACACAATAAGCGCTTAGAATGAGTTATATATATACAATCGGTGCAATCGTTTCAAGACACTCAAAATGTTTTCATAATATCAACCATAAGAGAGTCATGGTTAGTTCAGTTGCATCACAGTTTAAGAACTCACCTCAGCAGTATCTCTTCTTATCGAATATGTAATATGGCTAACGCCTCGGATAAAGCTCCTAGCTATATAACGACATTTCTTATTACATGAACCTAGCTTAATGGTGTGTAACCAAAGCTCAATAGTAGGTCAGAACCTTACCTCAGCACTATCTACGACAATTTGGAGTCGAAATGCTAGAAATTGGACTCTCGTATGCGAACCGAGGCTCAGGATCAAAGTTCCAGAGAGTGTATGTGTTTGTTATGGTGTAATGGTGTGTGTGAACTGGGGCTCGGACTCTCGTGACGGTCCACCATAGGTTGACACGTATCATTTCTCACCCGCTAGTAAGATGACACGTGGCGTGTCATCATTGCATTCTTGCTCAACACGTAGCGGACCGCTAATCCCTGGGTAGCGGTCTGCTACGCCTTAATCTTTCAAAATTTTCATTTTAAGTCCTTGGAGTTTGAATCTTTCCAAAATATACCCCTTATCTTTGAATTATGGCAAGTTTAACCCTTTATTTTCTATGGAATTTTCGAGGCGTTACAAATGTCCCCTCTTTTAAGAAATTTCATCCTCGAAATTTAAGATGTGAATAGATGAGGGTACTTGAATCTCACTTGCTCCTCTAATTCCCTTGTCTTGTCGGCTCTAATCCGACCTTGCCATTGAACTAACACCATTGGTATCACTTTCTTCCTTAATTGTCGTTCTTGTGTATTAAGAATTTTGATCGGTTGTTTGGTAAAATGAAGTTTATCATCCTCGTGCACATCGTCTAGTGCAATAGCCTGAGTTGGATCAGCTAAAAACTTATGTAAGCAAGATACATGAAATGTATTGTGAATCCCTTTTAAAGCTTCAGGTAAATCTAACTTATAGGTTATTGCTCTGATTCTTTCAATGATCTTGTAAGGTCCAACATATCTTGGTCCTAACTTTCCTCGTTTCCTGAACCTTACAACACCTTTCCAAGGTGAGAGTTTTAGCATTACATAGTCTCCAACTTGGAATTCTAAAGGTCGACGTCATCTGTCAGCATAATTCTTTTGTCGATCTTGAGCAGCTTTTAACTGTTTTTTTATTTGAACTATCTTATCTGTTGTTTCCTGTATAACTTCAGGTCCAGATAATTGGCTGTCTCCTACTTCAGTCCAACAGATTGGAGTTCTACATTTCCTTTCGTATAGTGCTTCAAATGGTGCAGCTTTGATACTTGAATGGTAGTTGTTGTTGTAGGAGAATTAGATTAACGGTAGGTGATTATCAAAATTACCTTCGAAATCGATAACACATGCTCTTAGCATATCTTCCCGAGTTTGAATCGTACGTTCACTCTGTCCGTCGATTCTATGGATGATATGCAGTACTCATGGTAAGTCGAGTTCCCAATTCCTTCTGAAAACTTGTCCATAATCTAGATGTGAAACGAATGTCTCTATCAGAAATAATAGACAGTGGTATACCATGGTGGCTTACAATTTCATTGATATAGATCCTGGCTAACTTATCCATAGAGTATGTTTCATTGATGGGTATAAAATTGGCTGACTTGGTCAGTCTATCGACAACGACCCATATTGCATTATGCCCTTTCTGAGTTATGGGTAGTTTGGTAACGAAATCCATAGTATTGCGAACCCATTTCCATACAGGTATTATCTATTGTTAGAGTTGACCTGTCGTTTCTGGTGCTCAATATTAACCTGAAGACAAGTTAAGCATTTATCTATATAATGGGCTTTCGATCTCTTCATGTTTGGCCACCAGTAATGAGTCTTTAGATCTTTATACATCTTGTTTGCACCGAGATGCATGGAATATCTTGATTTGTGTGCTTCATCCAACACCTTCTCTTGAATGTTTCCAAGCTTTGGAATCCAGATTCTTTGATAGAATCTCATGATTCCATCATCTCCTTTGATAAGCAATTTCTGTTTCCCAACCATACGTTCTTTCTTGATATTTTCTTCTTCTAAGGCTTCCGGTTGGATTTCCTTAATCTGTTCCATTAAGTCTAACTTTAGATCTAATCGTAGTGCTTTTATTTTAATCAGTTGGCTTCGTTCCTTTCGACTTTGTAGTCATAGATTAGCTTTCCCGGGATGGTATTTGATTTCACATTTGTAGTCATAGATGAGTTCCATCCACCTCCTTTGTCTCATATTTAAATCCTTCTGATTAAAAATATGTTGGAGGATTTTGTGGTCTGAATATATCATGCATTTGGTACCATAAAGATAGTGTCTCTAGATCTTTAAAGCAAACACTATGGCACCAAGTTCTAGGTCATGCGTGGTATAGTTCTTTTCATGAACTTTAAGTTGGCGTGATGCATAGGTAATAAACTTATCTTGCTGCATTAACACACAACCCAAACAAGTTCAAGAAGCGTCACAATAGATGACAAAATCATCATTTCCTCCGGGCAGTGTTAAGATTGGTGCATGACTGAGCTAATCTTTAAGAATGTTGAATGCTTCTTCTTGTTTCGTACCCCATTCAAACTTGGCTGCTTTCTGAGTTAAAGCAATCAAAGGTGTAGCAGTCTTGGAGAAATCTTGAATGAATCTTTTGTAATAACCGGCTAATCCAAGAAAGCTTATGATCTCTGTTGGAGTCTTTGGGGCTTCCCACTTCATAACTACTTGTATTCCATGCTCATTCACAACGTACCCAAGAAGAATTATTTCTCGTTTCCAAAATTCACATTTGGAAAACTTAGCGTACAATTTTTCCTTTCTCAGGGTTTCCAGAATGATTCTGAGATGCTCAGCATGTTCTTCTTGGCTTCGGGAATAAATAAGAATATCATCGATGAAAACAATGATAAATTTATCAAGGAAAGGTTTACGAATGTTGATCTTTAAGTCCATAAATTTTGCAGGGGCATTTGTTAAACCAAATGACATGACCAGGAATTCATAGTGCCCATATCGGGTTTTGAAAGCAGTCTTAGGTTCGTCCTCCTCTTGTACCTTCAACTGATGGTATCTTGATCTAAGATCGATCTTTGAGAAATACTTGGCTCCTTGTAGTTGGTCGAATAGATCATCTATTCTTGGCAATGGATATCTATTCTTAATAGTCCGCTTGTTCAACTCCCGATAATCAATGCACATTCTCATGCTTCCGTCCTTCTTTTTAACAATTAACAGCAGTGCTCCACAAGGTGAAGTACTAGGATGAATGAACCTTTTGTCTAAGAGTTCTTGGATTTGTTTCATCAGTTCTTTTATTTGGAAGGAACTAGACGATAAAGGGATTTTACAACAGGTTTATCTCCAGGAATGAGTTCGATTAGGAATTCAATCTGACGATCAAGTGGAAGAACTGGTAATTAGTCCGGAAAGACATCCGAGTGATCACAGACTACGGGAATATCCGCAATCTGTTCTTTGATTTTAGTGTGTAAATCATGGAGTAAGAATATACCGTTTCCCTTAATCCATTCTTTATTAACTTTTGCTATAGAAATAATTTCAATCTTACTGGTCTCACTATCACCTTGAATCATTAAATATTTTTCATTTCGTTTCTTAATCTTGACTATTTTCTGGTCACAATCAATCTGGGCCTGGTATTAGTTTAACCAATCCATCCCTAGGATAACCTCATATTTGTTCCTGTTCATCGGCATTAGTGTACCTAATACTTTATCGTCACCAAAATTGATGACACAATCAGGGTATTATTCGGTTATCCTAATATGTTCACCACTTGTCGTTTCAACAACATAAGTATGAATAAGCGAAATCGGTTTTACGCCTAAATATGGGGTAAATGCACATGAAACAAAACTTCTATTCGCCCTTGTATTAAATATAATCTTGGTGTAAATATTATTAACTAAGAAAGTAACTCCCACTTCCTTAGCTTTGTTTTTCTTTTCATCTCCGCTTCCTAATACGAACACTCGTCCCGTTCCCTTATTCTAACCACCCATTTTCTATTTAGGTGGCTTAGGACAAGAAGTTCTATAGTGCCCTATCTCTTCACAGTTAAAACATTTAACATTTCGGCAATGGGTTGCAGAATGTCTAAAATTTTGGCAAGTCTGGCACTTTGTTCCTTGAGTGGCTCTATCTGGGTTAGAATTAAACCCTCCTCTTCTAGGAATTTTATTATTTCCTAGTTTAAACTTGTAAACAACCTCTTAAGGTTTCCTTTTGTGATCAACTTTTCCTGAGCTGCCACCTCATCGTACATCACCGCACTATTTTCAACAGCGAAATCCATCATCTCAGGTGCGATAGATTTCACTAAGGTACGAACCTTAGGAGGTAAAACTTGAACATAAAATTTGATTCTTCTTGACTCGGGAGTAACCAAATGTGGCACCAGCTTGGCCATCTCATTAAACTTGGTCGTGTACTCCAAATGAGTCATGGTTCCAGGTTCGAACCGCAAAAATTCAGATTCAATGTTGTCTACAACATTTTGTGGACAATACCTCTTTACAATTAAAGACTTGAGATCTTCCCAAGTCATCCTGTCGGTAAAAGCTTCTCCCTTAGTCTGTTTGACTGATTCCCACCGGTCAAAAACCTCCTCTTCGAATGAATGTGCAGCAAAGTTCACAGCTTGGTCTATTCTGCATTCACTCATCTATATCACAGCTTCCATAGATGTGATCCACTGCAAGGCTGCAATGGCATCCTTCTTCCCATTGAAGGGTTTCGGGTGACAGTCGCTAAAATTCTTGTAGTTGCATCCTTGGCCATCTATCCCCACACTCGGATTTGTCATTCCAACTGTTTCATGGGTTCAGGTGGTGCCTATATTGTTTCCTACTGGAGTGGTATGAAGAGTATCTTCTGTTCGGGGAATGGCACCACTCGTTCTTTCATTCTGATTCCCCGATTCTCCCTCCTTTTTAAAGCATCATCAAGAATTCTGGGTAGAGTCGTTTGAAGTACTCGGGTGACCTCAGATGCCACCGCTCCTTGGAATTGAGCTTCAGTTATAATGACTTCTTCTACAGGTTGCTCAGGTTCCGCATTCGTATTGACGTTTTCATTTGGATCAGTGTTCGTGGTTGTCGTGTCGCGGGTGTAGGACCTAGTATTGGGCCTCCTACCCCTACTTCTGCATTGCCCTCTACCTTAACCTGCCATTTGTACCTATACACAGATGTATAACATCACAATTCGTATAACCGGTTATAATCCATAAATTCAAAAATTAACAACATTTGGCCAAAAATGCCTTTAATTATCTGATTTTAGGTATTTCCCGTTATAGGTCGTAACGAGTGAATTGATTATCGAGAACTGAATAAATTGACTATAAAGAACAGATATCCATTGCCTAGAATAGATGATCTGTTTGATCAGCTGCAAGGAGCCAAGTACCTCTCGAAGATTGATCTTAGATCAGGATACCATCAGTTGAAGGTACAAGAAAAAGATGTACCTAAGACTGCTTTCAGAACCCGATATGGTCATTATGAATTCCTGGTCATGTCATTCGGTCTAACGAATGCCCCCACAACATTTATGGACCTAATGAATCGAGTTTGTAAACCTTTCGTCGATAAATTTGTCATCTTTTTCATCGATGATATTCTTATCTATTCCCGAAGCCAAGAAGAACATGTTGAGCATCTCAGAATCATTCTGGAAACCCTTAGAAAAGAAAGATTGTTTGCTAAGTTTTCCAAATGCGAATTTTTGAAACAAGAAGTATAATTTCTTGGGCACATTTTGAACGAGAAAGGAATACAAGTAGTCCCAAGAAAGATTGAAGTTGTTATGAAATGGGAAGCCCCAAAGACTAACAGAAATTAGAAGTTTTCTTTGATTAGCCGGTTACTACATAAGATTCATACAAGATTTCTCCAAGATTGCTACACCATTGACTGCTTTAACTAGAAAAACAGCCAAGTTTGAATGGGGTACGAAATAAGAAGAAGCATTCAACATTCTCAAAGATAAGCTAAGCCATGCACCGATCTTAGCACCACCCGAAGGAAATGACGAATTTGTAATCTATTGTGACGCTTCCCGAACTGGTCTGGGTTATGTGTTGATGCAGCGAGATAAGGTTATTGCCTATGCATCACGCTAACTTAAGGTTCATGAGAAGAACTATACCATGCATGATTTAGAACTTGGTGCCATAGTGTTTGCTCTAATGATATGGAGACTATCTATATGGTACTAAATGCGTGACATATTCAGACCACAAAAGCCTCCGACATATTTTTAATCAGAAGGATTTAAATATGAGGCAAATGAGGTGGATGGAATTCATCAATGACTATGATTGTGAAATCAAATACCATCTCGGGAAGGCAAATGTAGTGGCAGATGCTTTAAGTCGGAAAGAACGAAGTCAACCAATTAAAGTAAAAGCACTACGATTAGATCTAAAGTTGGATTTGATGGAACAGATCAAGGAAATCCAACTGAAAGCATTAGAAGAAGAAAATATCAAGAAAGAATGTATGATTGGACAACATAAATTGCTCATCAAAGGAGACGATGGAATCATGATATTCAATCAAAGAATCTGGATTCCAAAGCTCGGGGACATTCAGGAAAAGGTGATGGATGAGGCGCACAAATCAAGATATTCCATGCATCCTGGTGCAAATAAGATGTATAAAGACTAGAAAAGTCATTACTGGTGGCCAAACATGAAAAGATCAATAGCCCTACATATAGATAAATGCTTGACTTGCCTTCAAGTTAAGATTGAGCAGCAGAAGCCAGCAGGTCAGTTACAACAATTTGAGATACTAGTCTTGAAATGGGATCGTATTACAATGGACTTCGTTACCAAACTGCCCAGAACTCAGAAAAGGCATAATGCAATATGGGTTGTGGTCGAAAGACTGACCAAGTCCGTACATTTTATACCCATCAATGAAAGCTACTCCATGGATAAGCTAGCCAGAACCTATATTATTGAAGTTGTGAGTCGCCATGGCATACCACTGTCTATTATTCTAATAGAGACAGTCGGTTCACATCTAGATTCGGGACACATTTTCAGAAAGAATTAGGAACTCGACTTACCATAAGTACTGCATATCATCCTTAGATAAATGGACAGAGTGAACGTACAATTCAAACTCTGGAAGAAATGCTAATGGCTTGTGTTATCAATTTCGGAGGTAATTGGGATAATCACCTACTGTTAATCGAATTCTCCTACAACAATAGTTACCATTCAAGTATTAAAGCTGCACCATTTGAAGCACTATATGGAAGAAAGTCCAGAACTCCAGTCTGTTGGACTGAAGTAGGAGACAGTCAATTATCTAGACCTGAAGTTAAACAAAAAACAACAGATAAGATAGTCCATATTAAGCAACATTTGAAACCTGCTCAGGATCAACAAAAGAGTTACGCTGATAAATGATGTCGACCGCTAGAATTCCAAGTTAGGGTGTATGTGATGTTAAAAGTTTCACCTTGGAAAGGTGTTGTAAGGTTCAAGAAACGAGGAAAGTTAAGACCAAGATATACCGAACCTTATAAGATTATTGAAAGAATCCGATCAGTAGCCTATAAGCTAAAATTACCCGAAACATTGCAAGGAATTCACAATACATGCCATGTATCTTGCTTACGCAAGTGTTTAGCCGATCCAACCCAGGCTGTCACACTGGACGATGTACACGTGGACGATAAGCTTCATTTTACCTAACACCCGATCAAGATTCTGGATACACAAGAACGGGAATTAAGGAAGAAAGTTATACCAATGGTATGTAGTTATCTGACAAACAAAATGTTCTATCTAAGGAAAGAGTGGTGTATAAATCCCTCCTGTACCCGTCAATCTTTCCTGAGAACATCTTTGTTGGAGGTACTACTCTAGGCAATAAGTCACCCTAGTTTCCAGGTGTGACAGTTTTCAAAAGTAATATTCATACTCAACACCCGGTATACATGAGAGAGATAAACCCTATATATTAGAGATATATTGTAAGGGTAATGAGTACCCGATTAGTGAGATGTTGTACGGTGATTTGTACCAATGTAACACCCCAAATTTTCCCATAGAAATTAAGAGCTAAAAATATTAGGAATTGAAGTCTAGGGATTAAATTGTATGTTCTCCAAAGATGGAGTACTAAAAATGAAAATTATGGAAATAGGAGGGATAGCGGACCGCTATCCCAGACCATATCAGTCTGTAATATGTGGAAGAAGCAATGAACCAGGTGATGACACGTGTCCTGTGACTCACCGATTAGAAATCTGACACGTGGGACGATAGCGAACCGAAATCCAAACCATAACGGTCCGATAGGGACAGATGGCCTATAAATGTCTGAGTAGAAACCCACAACGGTCCGATACGTAGGCCCAAAGTCAAAATTGCGGCTGAGGGCCATAGTGGACCGACATCCCCCGTGATAACGGTCCGCTATTGGTCCGAAGATGGCCTATAAATAGAAATCGATGATCAGAGATTTTCACACAATTCTCACACATAAAAACACCATCAAACACACACACTTAATCTAGGGATCCATGCCAAGGTGCTGGTAGGCGTTCGGAAGTCCGGTTTCTAGCGTTTCGACTTCAAATAGTCGTAGATAGTTCCGAGGTAAGGTTCCAACAACCTAGTTACTTATCATTAAGTTTTGATTGAATATTATTAAGTTTATTATAGATCTTAATTAAGAAATATTAGCAGTTAAATATACATCGAGGTGTCGTCCGAGGTGTTTGACATATTATTGATACGATAAGCTGAAATATTGTCCAAGTGAGTTCCTCTGAATTTAAATGTGCATTGTTACACAGTTGTTATTTAAAAATAATGTCTGATGTAATGCCCTATTCCAATTGTATATAATGCGTATTAAGTACTGTATACGTGTTGAAAGTGGATGGGACCTACGGGTGGACGATTATCTTATCTTACTGGTGAAAGGTAAGCCAGTAGGGTAGGGTGGTTGTCCATTTTATACTTGTGAAAGGTAGGCAAGTGGCGAAAGGGTTGACCAATTATATATATAGCAAAAGCTTTTTAGTTTCATGGAAACTAATGGGTGGGACATGGGATTGCTGGTGATTGAATAACAACCATGTGGTAAAGATTCATGAACTCACCAACTTATATTGATTCTGTTATTTTTATTATCTTTAAGGTTGTTGCAGGTGGATCTTTTAGTGACATTGCAGATAGATAATGTATGTGGATAGTTATATAGACGTATGACTTATGATGTAAAACACTTTAGTTATTAATGAAAGATGTTTATGGTTTAGCTTCCGCTGTGTGTTCCGTACCATGCGTCACGTCTAACCGGTGCCTGGGACCGGGGTGTGACAAGTTGGTATCAGAGCCTTAGTTTAAGGTTTAGTATCTAAACTTAAACTAGGGTTCTGTAAGTTAGCTGGAATGCCATAAGATATACCATAGGTTGAGATGTTGACCTTCATTAAGAATATAACGGGAATATCGAGGAAACAGATAATTAAATGCATTCTTTGCCAAATGTCTTTAATTTCTGATTTTCTAGATTATGACTAGTTATACGAATTCTGATGTCATACATCTGTGTGTAGGTATAAATGGCAGGAAGAGGTAGAGGACGAGGAAGTGGTAGAGGTAGGACTCCTAATACTAGGTCTCGTACCCGTGACACGACATATTGACCTAAATGTAGAGGTAAATACCAATGTTGAACTGAGCAAGATACAGAGGAGGTGATTATATCGGAATCCTAGTTTCAAGGAGCGGTGGCATCTGAGGTCACCAAAGTGCTCCAATAAACTTTGCCAGGAATCCTTGACGATGCTCTTTAAAGCAAGGTGGGCTCCAGCAATCAGGGAAACAGAAATGATGGAGCGAGTGGTGCAAATCCACGAGCATAAGATACTATTCATACCAAACCTGTAGGAAATAATAGTGGTGCTACCCGAACCCCTGAAACTGTTGTAATTACAAACCAGAGCACGGTAGTTAAGTACCAAGGATGTACTTATAAGAATTTTAGTGATTGTCATCCCAAACCTTTCAACGACAAGAAGAATACCATTGTAGCCATGCAGTGGATGACTTCTATGGATGATGTAATCAAAATGAGTGAGTGCAGACCCGAACAAGCTGTCAAATTTGCTGAACATTCGTTCAAAGAAGATGCACTTGACTGGTGGTAGTCAGTCAAGCAGATTAAATGAGAAGAATACATGGATAGGATGATATGGGAGGACTTGAAGACATTACTAGTTAATAGGTATTGTCCACAAAATGTTGTGGACAAGATTGAAACAGAATTTCATCGGTTTAAAGTTGGAAACCTTAGCCATCAGGAATATACCATCAAATTCAATGTGATGGCCAAGTTGGTGCCACATCTAGTGACTCCTGAATCCCGAAGAATTAAGTGTTATTTGCAGGGACTACAACCGAAAGTTCGAACTTTAGTGAAGACTACTACACCTACAACAATAAATTCAGCAGTACAACTTAGTGCAGTAATGTATGATGAGATATGTCACACCCCGGCCAGCGACGGATTATACGACAGGGATGACGCGGTTGTTTATAAGCACATGATCATCTATTAAATGTGACAATATTTATTATTTAAATTAAAAGCATCTGTTACAAGTGGAAATGGAACACAAAGGGTTCAAACATAACAAAAGTTGAATTTAATTAAAACTAGGTCTGAAGTCCTAAGTGATCATGTAGTGTCCTCAAACAGGTGTACCTGAAACATGTGAGTAAATATCAACTACAAGTAGTTGGCGAGAAACATAGGTTTTGACGCCAAACAAAGTTAAGTATAGTTTACAATTCAATATGTTCGAAGCATGTCTAAAGCATATATGTGAAAACACACAAGGTTCCAAGCGTACAATTCAATCCTGGTAATTGAAAACTAGATACGCAATCCCGCTGATTGCCATTTTGAAAAGGGGCAAAAGGATACCCAAGTTGTAAGTTGATACCCAACAAAAACCCGCCAAGGTTTTGTGGTAAGTTATAGTTTCGGATTCCCGTATAAATGATCATAAAAGGTACTACCTTAGGCTTGGGCTGCAAGTTAATGAATGTACTGACATGAGCGCATGTAATGGTCACCAGTTAGTTTAAGACATAAAGCATAAAGATCAAAGCATAAAAACATAGGTATTGAATCGTGTAAGTAAAGCGTTTGTAAACATGTTTCACCCCAAAAGTAAAAATAGTAAAAGTGGCTATGTAAACTGACCTTGTAGTAAGTAGCTTGAAGATTCACACAAATAATTTGTTGTTGCACAAATGTTGCTAGCTAATCACAAGATTAACCTGTGTTTGATGAAATGTGTGTCAATAAGTTATTCAAGTAACTGAGGGAATCCTAATGTGGGAAGGGGTCGATGTGGTTTTCCTCATTTTATTACTCGAAAGATTACGTGAGTTTCAAATTATATTTGTGTGAATGATTGCATTTGAAATTGAATAATTGGACGTATAAATAGGAGGTTTTCCCTTGTTTAAAAATTAAATAGGTGGCTAATGTTCTTCTGTTTGTAATTAAGTAATTAAATAATTAGGTAGATAATTTTCTCGTATTTGTAAATCAATAATTAAATAATGAATAAATAAGTAATTAATTAGTGAGTAAATAAATAAATGAAGTAGTAGTTGAATGACTAATAAAATGAATAAATAAATCATTTTATCTATTTAGTTTGATTTTAGTGAAGAATAAGCGTTAAAATTTATGATTTAAATCAGTTAGTAATTGAATCAGAATTTAAGGTATTAAGTATAATGTTCTAATTAATTAATAATCAAACCCTAATTAATTATTAATTAAAAGTTTAGAATTTGATTTAATTGATTTAAAAAAAAAGAATGTAAAATTCTTTGCAAGGTGGGAAAGTTTTTATAACAAGTGTAATCATATTTATTTCCCAAATATAATTTATGATTTGGGGATTTCAAATAAATAATTTATTAAGGATTTGTTTACATAAGTTATGATTTATTAGGTTTTTATCCTAATAATACCAAATAAAACATTTTCTATTATATCTAAAAGCTTTTAAATATAATATGTGTATAGAATGAACCAGTATACGCTTTAGAAGTAATAATGCTTATGATAATACCATTTAGACATGGTTACAAATGTGTATGTTTTTATTTGAAAACGATATTCATGGTAAACCCTTGAACATTTATAAAATATTTGGTTTATAACAATAATTTTATTTATGTGAAAATCACTAAATTTTATAAACGAGTGTAAATGTTAGAATTATTTACAATAGTTTTGTTATGATTATTAAAATGCAAGTTACTATTCTGTCTCAACAAGAATATGTATTATAGTATATATCTATGAATTTGTATATATATCTATGTGTGTGTGTGGGAAATAAATTCAAAACAAAAGTAAAAGAAAGGGAAAAAAATAAAAAAGCAGTCACGGGGTTTGAACCCGTGACCTTGATTGTAGGAGTAAAGGTGTTTAGCCAGTAGATCTGGGTCTTAGCCTTGTTTAGTAATAGAAATGCTAGACCTTATCTTAAAGGAAACGAGACCTTTCTACCCCAAATGTCCCAACCATAAACCCTAGCCCCAAATCTGATCGATTGGTTCACAAATACTCAGCGACATGATGGGGCTTTTGATCGATGGATTAACACAAGTGGAAAACAAGCGAATTACCTGAGATTGGCTTTCCTAGTTGAGGAAGAACGGTTGAGTTGTTGGTCCTAGTCCGTGAACGAGATGGAGAGCAGGTGGGGGTTTTCTTTTGAGGTTAATGCGATCGTGATGGGTTAGGGAGGGTGTTGAGGATGGAACTGAACCTATAATATCCGTAATCGGTGGATTTAGTGGCGTTTGAAGCTTTGAATTGGGTGTTTCAACTCCATAACCAAAAAACTTAAATGGTTTAAATGAACTTGATTTCTCAATTCATTCAATGACTTTTATGACCCAAACGGTCGCAAATGGATTAGTAATTGCTTTGGTAACATTAATCGTCGGATTTTCAAGGGATTGAAACGGATTAATGGAAGTTTGACATTTCACAAGTCAAAATTGCCGTGTTCATGTTCAGGGTGCAACTTTGATGGGGGAGGGTTCAAGTGAGGGTTCATTGCAAATGGAGGGGGGTTCAAAAGGAAAGAATGGAGGGTTTAAAGGCAATTGAGAGGGTTCATTTGTTAGATAAAGGGTTTAATACTCAATTATTTGATTTAAAATCATTTTATTCATCTCAATAAAAATGTTTTTGTAACTTTATAAAATTTAAATAATGTCTGTTTTATTATTAATTTATAAAGGAAGATTTCTACTTTTTTTTATATAGTTACGAATTGTATAAATGGGTGATTTATATGATTAAATATATACATATTTACATTTATATTTACAATTAATTACATATATATAAAAGATGTAAGCATATAATTAAAGCTCATAAGTTTTATTTAAAGTTGTATCATTAATTTATTTAGTATAATGAAATATATATATATTTATATATATATTTACACATAAATATGTATATATGATGAAGATGTAGGTACATTTGTTATATATATATATATATATATATATATATATATATATTGTAGGATCGGTGAATACAAGATGGTTCTATTCTAGTTGAGATTGGTGGAAACAATCACAACTAAGCAAATATAAACAAGTAAACAATAAGAATACTGATAAAAGCAATTTGTATTAAGCTTCAAGGTTTACAAGATTACAGAGAAAACTCTTAAGCAAAAAGCACTACTTTACAATGACAACCAGTACTGCTTATATAGTAACTTAGAATTAAGACAGACCCTTGATTCTAAGGATTAGATCTAACACAAACCGTTGATCTTGTATTGAAGCTATTCTACATATAATGACAATAAACACTACAAAAGTTAACTTTACTCAAACGTCTTCTTAGGCATCATTGCTTGCATGCTTGGAGAAGAGCGTTGTAGTTCTTTATTATCTGCACCAGTGACATTCTTTCTGCGTGGAATGTGTCAGTGTTGCAGCAGAAAGGTGTCAGTGGTAATGGTTGCTTTATCGAAGCCAGTCAGCTGCAACGTTTGATCATCAGTGGAAATGGCTATCAGCTGCAATGTTGGAGATCAGCAGCAAGACACAATTGTCCACAACTGCTGATGATATGCCTATCAGCAGCAACTTTGGTCTTCAGCAGATAAGGCTTATCCGCAACACATTTATTCTTCAGCAGAAGAACAAGTATCCGCTGCAGATAAGCTTATCTGCAGCAGCTTGTTGGTCAGCAGCAAACTCTGAGCTAAGCAGCATTTGTACTTAGAAAGTTTTGTAGGCATCATTCTTTATTTCTACAAACTCCCCCTAGACTGATGCTACCAAAACTCTATTACTTCTTTTGCTGCTGAATCTTTTCCATGTTGCTGACTATTCTTGCAACCTCATATCCTCTCTGGTCCTTGCTGGGATTTTTAATAGGAAGCTTAGATAGAGTCTTGATGTCTTTGCTTGCCATTTGAAAGATGGCCTTGCTTGAACACCTCATCTTCTATCCTTTAACATCTGTTAGTGTGAACTCATCCTTTTCAGCATTGTAGGACCAACTGATGAATGGAGAATGCGATTGGAGAGGTTTGGTATCAATAATTTCATCTTTGCTGGGGTTGAAGTGATGTTTGATCACCAGCAACAGATGTCTCCCACCTTCATTCTCAGGCTCGTTAGCTTCACCCAGTTCCATCATTCTTCTAAGATCAGAATCTGGAAGCTGCAATACCTCATCAACAGTTGTATAGATTGATCTTCTTTCTTCTGTTCTTCCCCTGAAGACTTCAAAACCGTTGATCTTGAGTGTTGTAGAACCAGTTGACTATTTCTCTTGAGTCTTCTGGTTTGGTAGTAGGTTTGCTTTTATTTTTAGGAGGTTGTTGATGAGTAGGAGCTGGGTGGGAGGATTTGGACTTTGTGGGTGGAGAGGAGAGAGGTCTAGGATGGAGAGAGGAAGGTTGTTGGATAGAGGAAGTGGTGGATGAGGGAGAAGGCTTGGGTTTCTTTGGTTTCCTTTCTTCTTCTTGATTGATTACCCTCTTCTTTGAGCCTTTCTTCCCCAGTCTTTCTTCCTCTTCCTTTTTGACTTTAAAGTAAAGGGCTTGCAGGTTCATGAAACTCATGGGACCCAGCCTTTTTCCACTTTCTCCTCTAGCCTTTAGAAAGTCAATCATGACCTTCCTTTCTTCATGGGATCTTTTGTTGAAGGCAATGGCCTTCTTGGATTTCTGTTTGGCTTTTCCTTCTTCTTCATCCCTTTTCTTATTTTCCAATAGACCTTGCTGACCCATGAAGGCTCTGTAGATTTCTTTATTGGAGAACTTCTCAAGGTAGTCTGCATTCTCACCTTGAGAAACAAGAGATTCTATCCATTCCTCTCTCATCTCTTCGGCTAGTTTAGAGTCAGTAATTCTAAACTTAGCCTATTCTTTTCTTTTCTGCTCTCTTTCTTCTTCTTCTTTATTTAATTGTTCCTGCAGCTGAAGAGCTAGAGCTTCATCTTCTTGTATTTGGAAAGCTGCAGGAATCTTGACTTTCAGATCATCCAGCTGCTTAGCATACAGCTGGATTTCTTGTTCTCTGAGGAGAATGGATGTTTTTCTGTCTTGAGCTTTTCGTAATTCAGCCATCTCCTCTTCTTCTCTTTTTCTTCTTCTTTCCTCCTTTTCCTTCTTTTCCTTCACTATCCTTTTTTTCATCTTCTTTTGTCATAAGTCCCTTCCCCTTTTATTTGTTGGATGCCTCTGCTTTAGCTTCATGGACCACAACGGCAGATGTAGGAGATGCTGTTGGGATCTCAACTTCAGCTTCATTGGCAGTTTGGGGAATGGAAAAGGGAAGGACACTTTCTTCATCTTCTTCCCATTCAAGACCTGTTACTTCTTTCCACCCTTCCTTCACCTTTTCCTCTTCTCTTCTTTTGGATTCTTCTTCTGTGTTCAGTCTGATTATAGGTGAGGAAAGGAAGGATAGGTCTGAGTCGGAGTCAGAGGCATCCATTGCAAGTAGACCTTCCTTTTCAAGCTGAGCTTTGATGATTTTTATCATTGCTTGACTCTCTAAGGAATTAATGTTGCAGATGTGTGTTCTGAGCTCGAAGACCTTGTGCAGGAAGTCTGAATTTAAGAGTAGGATCTCACTGTTGTTGATTGAGAGAGATGATCCATTACTCAGGAAGAATGTGAAGTCAGAAGACCCAGTGCTCGACTATCATAGCACTTCCACATCTCTGACCACTTTTTTGTACAGAAATCTTCTCCAGCAGACAACTTCTTCTACTGTTAAAGTGCTGCTCCTGATTAAGTCAAGTCTTCTAGGAGCCAGTCTTTGTTTTACTACTGTTGAAGATTCTGCGATGTCTTTAGGATAGGCCACCCAGTTTGCTTCTTCTAATAGTGTTTCAAACCAGGGCAGATTTTCCTCCATTAGATCTTGGAACCTGCTGATTGCAAGTTCTGTTGAGAGATCTGTAGAGGTGTTGATGCAATGCAATCCAGAATCTCTCAGTTGAACCATCATACCCCCAAGCTAGTATGGAGTCAAATTCTAGCTTATTTGCAGACAGTGTGAATTGGGGGAAGTGGTTTGTTTTATTATTGTTGCTGCTTCAGGAACTATGCTGACTGATGGAGGTGTGTCTTCATTTTGACTTTCATCCTTTAACACCTCATCAACAGCTTTGACAACCAACTTCTAGTCCTCAGTGATTTCTTCCTCTTCATCTACTGAGTCTGGCAAGTCATGAACTTGAACAAAGGTAGGCTTGAATAATGAACTTTGAAATGCGGCCTGCTCTTGTATCCATTCTTCTAGGCTGTCAGCATCATCTTCTACTGCAACTATCTCCCCCTTTTTGGTTGCATCGGTGTAAAGGGCTGCATCTGTTTGAGTTCCTACTGATAAAAGGGAGGGAGTAGGCACAGTTGGGCATTGATGGGCTTCATGCATAGAGACTTGGTGCCTTAGTTTGGACATTTCAGCTTCTAGCATAGCTACCCTGGCCTTCAATTCCATATTATGAAGTTTCAGTCTGTCCTCATCCACAGTTGTGGAATCCTTGGATTTAGATGGGGCCTTAGGCCTAGCCTCTGCATCCCTATCACCATGGTTTTCTTGGCACCTAAGATTCCTCTCAGTGAAGAGAGTTTCAAAGGAAACATCCTCACTGTGAGTTGTCGTGGTTAGGGTCTTAGTTATGTTGTCACTGTCCTCCTAGGCAGTTGATGTACCAGGAGTAGTGACAGCCCTTTCCACATTCACTCTATCAGTACCACCAGAGTGAACCTTCTTGGGTGATGAACTTGGGTTAGGTGCACCAGCAGCCAAGTCAGTCAATACCTCCGAGATAGTGGTTGTTGGAGAAGGTATATCATCTTGACAAGGAGCCTCTGCACTTAAGTTTAGAGAAGAGAAATAAAGGTATGGCTTAACAGGTTGTTCTATGGATCCAGGATGTGATCCTGATCCTAATAGAGAAACTTCCAAGGAGGTCTCTCTAATGTTTTGGCTATCCCTTTTGATATTCTCACCAGAATGTTGGGATTCTGAATGAGGGCTTTGAGGTTGGGATTGGGCCTTTGAGACAAGAAGAAAAGGAATCTTCTTGCTCCTTTTTCTAGTGTATGTTGTTGCAACTGGGGCCCTTTGTTCCAGCTGAACGATAACATCCAAAACAGATGTAAGTGATTTTTGTACCTGTGCATCCTTAGTAGTAGGGGTTCGAATAGTGGAAGCAAATGGTTGTTCAGGATTTGAGGAGGAGGGTGTGGGATCAGTATCAGCTAGAATTGCTGAACTGTCACCCTAGGTACTTTGTATGTTCACCATTGTAGATAACAATGGAACATTGACCCTGAGAACTTTTTGGAAACAGTTCTCATGCTTTGAAAAATGTTGCTTTTATGACCCAGCATAAGATAGATTTTTGCAGGTTTTGAAAGTTCTTTTATTTCATTGTTAAAAACCTCCTGCAAGAATCTTGGGTACATGAAAAATTGCTGCTTTGCACCCTCTTGAAGGTTGTATCTCAAACCTTCAAAGATGAGATGTGCAAAGTTGAATCCTTGGCTAGTAACCATACCGTGAACAGCAGAGGCAAGTGCAGAGCTCACTTAATGCCATCCCCTTCTTTTCTGACATATGCATTGTAGAAGAGTGTGGCATAGATACTTCCATGGGGGTCCCATCAGTGCCTTCTCTATTGTGTACTCATTCTGATTTCCAGTGTACCCTATGGATACAAAGGTCCTCATGTAGACTTCTTTTGAGTACGAAATGGCGGCACCCTCGTCTTGAAGCTTGAGGTGTTTGCGGAGAGTGGCTTCAGAGATGGTGATGTCCTTGCCATCTACCTTGGCTTTAATTTGGGGTATCCCTTGTTCGGTAGAGTAGATGGCAGATTTCCAAAAATCCTCCATGTGAGGAATGTAAATGGGTGGGTTGACAGTGAGTGCATGGTATATTTTTGATCGACAGAGAAAGTCGATCATGTCATCAAACCCGTCGGACTTCTTCCCTTTTATTAAGTATGCTATGAGGTTGTGATATGGAGAGAACTTATCATCTGGATGGTTTATGTCTACCTCTGCCATTGTTTGGTTTGGAGGGAAAGAGGAAGGTTTTGAAGGGTGGTTAGGAATGGAAGGCTTTGAATGTTGTGGGGGCTTAAGAGAAAGTGATGGGAGTTAGGGCGAAATTGAATATGAAGGGGTGGTGAGGAAATTTGATTTGTTCTTAGAACGGCAGAGGAGGGAAAAGCAAAATGACTTGTACAGTACAACCTCATTCACTTTTTACTGTTACAGCTGTAATGCACTATAGCAGTCATGGTAAATATTGAAAGGAATTTTTACAGCGGGTAAAAGTTAATTTAGACTTATTTTTACCCATCAGCAGCAAACTTGGTTACTGCGGATGGTTAAGCCTATCCGCTGCAAGCTTGGTTGCGGCGAATAGTTAAGTCTGTCAGCAGCAAACTCTATTGCTGTTGATGGATGCATTGATCCGCAGTAAGGGTGTTGCTGCTGACTGCCTTATAGCTATCTGCAGGAAACTTGTTCCTGCTGATAACTTAAAGCGGTCAGTGGCAAAATCTTTGCTGCTGATTATTAAACCTCTCAGCAGCAAAAATGGATGCTGCTGACTTGTAACTTTTATTTATAACAAAAGACAAACATATTTAGAAAAAACAAATTTTTAGAGACATATTTTAATCAAAGTTCATCATACCAATAGATTCAACTAAATATATAAATATAGCTTCATCAAACGGTTTTGTAAATAAATCAGCATATTGCTCATTGGTATGAACTTTTGTTAAAATAATTCTCTTTTTCTCAGCTTGATCTCTTATGAAGTGATACCTGATGTCAATGTGCTTTGTCTTGGAGTGTTGCACCGGATTGTTTGTGATTGATGTAGCACTCATGTAGTCAATGTGAATGGGAGTTGCCATGAAAGTCATCCCATAATCCAGCATTTGATTTTGTATCCAAATGACTTGTGCACAGTAACTTGAAGCTGCAATATATTCTGCTTCTGCTGTAGAAGTTGAAACACATGTTTGCTTCTTGCACTGCCATGAAATCAGTCTCCCTCCCAGAAACTGACATCCCCCTGAAGTGGACTTTTTGTCCAAGTTGCATCCCCCATAATCATTGTCAGTTTATGCATACAGATTGAACTTATCATTTTTAGAGTACCATAGCCCAAGTCTTGGATCTCCCTTTAGGTATCTAAAAATTCTCTTGACGGCTTGAAGATGTGAAATCTTTGGAGCTGCTTGGAATCTTGCACATAGACATACTGCAAACATGATATCTGGCCTTGAGGCAGTGAGATACATGAGAGACACTATCATTGCATAGTACTGATGTTGATCAGTGTCTTAACCATCTTTGTCTGGAGTCAGCTGATGGTGCACTTGCATAGGGATTCTTGCAGCAGAGCAGTCAGCCATCTTGAATCTTTCCAAAATTCTCTTGACATATTTGGATTGACTGATGAAGATTCCATTTGGGACTTGTTTGACTTGAAGACCCAGAAAGAAATTTAGCTCACCCATTGAGCTCATTTCAAACTTTGAGTGCATCAGGATCTCGAAGCCTTTACACAGCTTCTTCCTTGTAGATCTAAAGATGATATCATCTACGTAGATCTGAACCAGTAAGATTTCTCCCCCTTCATCTTTGATAAACAAGGTCTGGTCAATGGCCCCTCTTTTGAAGTTGTTGCTTAGTAGATATCCGGACAAAGTTTCATACCAGGCTCTTGGGGCTTGATGTAAGCCATATAGAGCTTTGTCTAGTTTGAACACTTGGTTAGGATGTGCAGGATCTACGAAGCCTGGAGGCTGTTTGACATATACTTCTTCACCAATCTTCCTATAAAGAAAGGCACTCTTGACATCCATTTGATAGATCATGAAATTCTTGGATGCAGCATATGCCAGGAAGATTCTAATGGCCTCCAGCCTGGTAACAGGAGCAAAGACTTAATCATAGTCAATTCCCTCTTCCTGAGTGTTTCCTTAAGCTACAAGTCTGGCTTTGTTCTTGACTTCAATTCCTCTCTCATCTTGCTTGTTCCTGAATACCCATCTTGTGCCAATGGCAGATTGACCAGACGGAAGATAAACCAGTTTCCAAACATCATGTCTCTTGAATTTCAACAACTCTTCCTACATTGCCTCAATCCAACTGCTGTGTTTCAGAGCTTCATCTATTTTCTTGGGTTCCACCTGAGATAGAAAACATGAAAATAAACATATATTGGCCTCATGAGATTTGCTTCTTGTTAGAACACCTTGGTGAACTTGGCCAATAATATTTTTCGGATGATGTTCCTTGTTGATCCTCTGTGCTGGTACCACCTCCAGCTGTATCCCTTTCTCAAGATTGCTTTGATTTTGATCAGGGATTTCTTCATTCATGGTGGAAGAGTCTTCAATATCAACAGCTACATCAGTGTTATCAGCAATAGTATTTGCAGCATCTACAGCAATTGCTGAAGAATCTTTATTCAAATTTTCATTTTCAGACAGGTTGCTGCTGGTGACATTGGAGAGTCTGGTTCCGGCTTCACTTGCTTCAATGGCTTCCATAACAGATGGAGGATCAATGGATGGTCTTTTTAGACTGATAGAAGATTTAAGAAAAACCAGTCTATAGTCAGAGGAGAAAGTGGAAGCAGGTGTTTGTGAAGAGCTAGACTCCATATTTGAGAAGATGAGAGGCTCAAATATTTGGGTGAAGGAGTCTATGTCAAAGAGCCAGTTTGGGCCTTTTCCCTGTTCACAGGTAATGTGTTCTCTACATTCCATATTGGCTGATTCTTCCACAATTCTTGTTCTTGAGTTGAATACTTTATAGGCCTTGGATTGAGAGGAATAGTCCACAAAATATCCTTCATCAGATTTGGCACCAAACTTAGGAAGAACCCCATGTGTGATCAGAATTGTGCATGGACATCCAAAAGGTTTTAGAAATCCAATGTAGGGAACTCTTTGGAACCATAGTTCATAAGGTGTCTTGTTAAGAGGCTTGACTATGAGAACTCTATTTTGCACATAGTAGGCTGTGCTTACTGCTTCTGCCCAAAATGTGAGAGGCAGTTTTGAGTCAGCAAACATAGATCTTGCTGACTCAATTAGAGTTCTGTTTCTTCTTTCATCAACTCCATTTTGTTGAGGAGTTCTTAGAGCACTGTATTGCCTTTCTATTCCCTTGTTCTCACAGAAATAGTTCAAAGTGTGGTTCTTGAACTCTGTGCCCTGATCACACCTTATGATCTTTACCTTCTGATTGCTTTGATTCTCTACCCTAATAATGTAGGATTTGAGAATTTCAGCAGTTTCATCTTTAGTTCTCAAGAAGTATACCCATGAGAATCTGGTGTAGTCATCAGTTATCACCAGACAATATGACTTCTTACCCATTGACATAATATTTGAAGGCCCAAAGAGATCCATATGCAACAGCTGTAGTGGAGTGTCATTTGTATTCAAAGTCTTGGGCTTGTGAGAACTCTTGTGTTGCTTCCCCTTCAAACAAGCAATGCAGTGATCTTCTAGCTGGAATTATTTGTCAGGAAGCCCTCTGACAAGATTATCCTTCACCAATTTGTTGATAGTTTTGATGTTAACATGGCTTAATCTCCTGTGCCAGAGAGCTGATTCATCAACTGAGGCTTTTGACAGAAAACATGATACACTGCCAGATGGAGTGACCTCATTCATGTCAAGCACATAAAGATTTTCTTTTCTCTGAGCAGTTAATAAAATCTTTTCTAGAGGAGGTTTGGATAAGCCAGGAGATAGTACAAAGCATTCTTTGTCTGTGAAGAGCATCCAATGCTTTTGATCATAGACCTGGGAAACACTCATGAGATTGAAGTCCAATTCTTTGACATAATTTACCTTATCAATACTCATTCTTTCATTTGACACAGTCCCTTGTCT
The DNA here is from genome assembly GCA_023525975.1 of Smallanthus sonchifolius. NCBI lineage: Eukaryota > Viridiplantae > Streptophyta > Magnoliopsida > Asterales > Asteraceae > Smallanthus > Smallanthus sonchifolius. Next base: position 36,160,290 of record CM042023.1, read on the forward strand.
AGTAATAGATCCTCCTTTTGAGTCACTTCCAAAGGCAACATATTCTCCATTGAAGTGTCTGAAGTTGGAGAGGATAGATCTGCTGCCTGTCATGTGCCTTGAACAACCACTGTCTACCACCCATGTGTTATTCTTGTGACTTGGCTGCCCCTGCACATGAGAGAGATCTAGTTAGTGGGAGGAATCCAAGAGCTTGCATCCTTGAAGAAAAGGGTTCTCGGAATATCAAATTCAGCATGTATGTATTCAACAGAGCCAATGATGATTCTTTGAGGGATAAAAGCTGGGATCTTGGCTTTCCATTGCTGAGGAGATGGTTTTCCAGTTCTTTTTGCTCTGTCAGCAGTTGATGTTGCTTTGGCTGCTGATGGATTTGCTTTATCAGCTGATGACTTTAGCTTATCAGCAGCCGATTTAGTTGCTGCTGAGGACTTCGGCTTATCAACAGTAGATTTTGTTGCTGCTGATGGTTTTGTTTGAGCATCAGCAGACTTGGTTGCTGCTGAAGGCTTGTCCTTTTGTTTCTGGGGCTTGGCTTTATTACCAACATTTTTGCTGGCTGCTGATGGTTCAACAACCAATGTATGCTTATCCTTCTTTACCTTGTTGACGGAGGGCTTCTCTATAGAAGTTCTCATGCTGATGGGCTTTTGTTTAGGAGGGGCTTGATGAAGGATCTGGTTGAGGGGATTAAATTCACAATTTGCAGCAAAGTGGTTTGATTCACCACAGATGATGCAAGATTGTTGAGGCTTTGGTAGTTGCTTCCTTGGTGGGGAAAGAGAGTTTCTGAAATGAGTTGTCTTGGCTTCAGAACTCCTTACCTTTCTGTTCTTGTTTGTCTTCTCAAAAGCATGTTGTTTGAGATTTCTTTTCTGCTGAAGTTAGTAGAAGCAGGTGCTGGCAGTGTGGTTGTATTTGCCACAGACAAAGCATGATTTAGCCAGTTTGTCCCTTGAAAGGTAAACATAGTCCTTTCTTTTGAACAAGTCTTTGAAGTTCCAGGGGTGAGCTTTTTTATGCTCAAAGGTGGCTTCTTCCAATGTCTTTTGAACATATGGAACTCTTTCTCTAGGCGCATGACATATGTCAAACACCTTTCTTTGAGGCTTTAAGTTGGTAGAGGTTGAAGACTGTCCCTTTTCAACAGTTAGCTTTCTTCTTTCTAGAGGATAGCTGATTTTGATTTGGTTGAAAGGCATAGGAACCGAAACAGCTAGTAAAGGGACAGGAGCACTTGTTTGAATGACTTCAAGAACAGGCGGTGCTGGTACTTGTATTGGTGATGAGGCCTCCTCAGTTTTAGTGGACTCTGAGCAAGTTGACTCGGATTCTGACGAGGTAGTGCATTTTTGAACCAATGGTTCATGACTTGAAGGATCAAGATCTCTGTTGGCCTTTTCAAGATTTGAGAGATTGAAGTTTGGTTCATGGATGACAACGTAGTCAGCAGGAGGTGCAACGGCTTGGTGTTGTTCAGCATGATACCCCAGACCAGTTTTTACCTTGTCATGAATTTGAGCATCCAAAAGTCTTTGCAACTTTTTGGATGCAAATTCATATTTGTCAACATGAACTTTCTGTGCTGCCAATTCTACTCTGGTAGCTTTTAATCTCGCCAGTAGATCATCAATCTGAGTTTCAAGATTGGTTTGTTAATGTTTTAGTAATGAAATCTCTTTCTTTACGCAGTTAATTTTTTCTTTAAAACTGTTTTCGACTTTTATGAATTCACATTTCATTTGATGAAACTCTTCATTTTGAACTATAAGGTTTTGATTATGCTTTCTGTAGCCTAACACCTTATCAATACAAGCTTGGGGACAGAGATGTTCATATACCTGAGGCGGTATCTCAGTTGTGTCTACCATAAGAGCTTGGTTGTTAGCAGGCAGATCTTCATACTGGAAGTTCCAGTCAAATTCAGAAGTTCCAACAGCTGCACAAGCTGTAGTTTGAGCTGGAGGAGTAGCTTGTTGTTGTTGTTGTCTTGGTTGGACTTGGTGAGCTTGTCTTGATTGAGGAGCTGCTGGGTTTGCCCTAGGTGCCTTGCATTCTCTAGCAAAATGACTCAGTTGGTTACAGTTGTAACATCTTAATTTGCTTTTATCCAAGCCAACTCTGGTGTTGGAGTTGTTACTTGGAACGGGTCTTCCGGTTCTAGAGTAGAACCTTTTTGCTCTTATAGAGAGCATGGCTTACGAGTGTTGTATGTCCATTTCCTCTAAGTCATCTGGATGGAAGCATTCCAAATCCTCCTTGATAAAGGACATGTTTCTTAAGTTTTCAGAAACAAAAGCAGTAGAGGTTGAGGTTTGAGGAGGAGCTTCTAGGAGAAATGGTGACGTGTTTGTTTGAGAGGTTGGAGTTTGGGGATGAGTGACGATGGGAGGATAATAGTTGCTTGAACTAGGACCTGAGTGGTCGGAGTGGAGGGCAGAAGAGGTGGTGGTGGATATTGAGGCTGTTTGGTAGCTTGAGCTTCTTTCTTTTGCCCAAATCATCTCTAGCTCATAGGTTTTTAGCATTTCGAAGAGCTCAGTCATCTGGAGAGTCTTCAGATTCTCAGTTCTTCTGATGGACATTGTGTAGAGTGTCCAGCAACTCGATAGAGATCTGATGAACCTCTTGAGAATATCTTCTTTCTCCAGCTTCACCTTTGAGCACTGCAGCTCACCTACAAGATAGGTATATCTGTTATATAAAACAGTTAGAGACTCACCTTCCTTCTAGATGAAGTTTTCATATTGCTGCTTCAGGATGTCTCTTCTGTTTTCTTTGACTTCTTTTGAACCAGCAAACATCTTCTCAAGAGCCTCCCATAGCTCCTTTGCAGTTTTATAACCTCTGAAGTTATGAAAAACTTCATTTGGTAAGCACATCTGGATGGCTCCCAAGGCTTTGAAATCTACCTCCATTTTCTTGGTGTCTTCATCAGAGTACTTGGAGGATTATTTGGGAACCAGTGTATCTCCGGAATCAGCTGAGGCCACCATGGGTATGTATGGTCCATTTTTAATTGATTTCCACATCCCATATTCTTGATAGCAGAAGAAGCTTTCCATTCTGTTCTTCCACATATCATAGTCTTTTCCAGACACCAGTCTTGGTGATCTGGATATTCTTCCAATATATTCAAATCCATTATTTTGTGCCATTTTGTTGTGATTTGTGATAATGAGAGACTTTAGCAAAGAAATAGTTTAGAATAGAACCGGAGAATGATTAAACAAGTGTGAGTTTGTTTAATCTGTGAGCCAAAGCTTTGATACCACTTGTAGGATCGGTGAATACAAGATGGTTCTATTCTAGTTGAGATTGACAGAAACAATCACAACTAAGCAATGTAAACAAGTAAACAATAAGAATACTGATAAAAGCAATTTGTATTAAGCTTCAAGGTTTACAAGATTACAGAGAAAACTCTTAAACAAAAAGCACTACTTTACAATGACTCTCAATACTGCTTATAAAGTAACTTAGAATCAAGACAGACCCTTGATTCTAAGGATCAGATCTAACACAAACCGTTGATCTTGTATTGAAGCTATTCTACATATAATGACAATAAACACTACAAAAGTTAACTTTACTCAAACATCTTCTTAGGCATCATTGCTTGCATGCTTGGAGAAGAGCGTTGTAGTTCTTTATTGTCTACACCAGTGATATTCTTTCTACGTGGAGTGTGTCAGTGTTGTAGCAAAAAGTTGTCAGTGGTAATGGTTGCTTTATCGAAGCCAGTCAGCTACAACGTTTGATCTTCAGTGGAAATGGCTATCAGCTGCAATGTTAGAGATCAGCAGCAACACACAACTGTCCACAGCTGCTAATGATATGCCTATCAGCAGCAACTTTGGTCTTCAGCAGATAAGACTTATCCGCAGCAGATTTATTCTTCAGCAGAAGAACAAGTATCCGCAGCAGCTTGTTGGTCAGCAGCACACTCTGAGGTAAGCAACATTTGTACTTAGAAAGTTTTGTAGACATCAGTCTATATTTCTATATATATATATATATATATATATATATATTTATATGGAAATTGCAAGATTCAAACTTTGAATTAGTACGTTATAAAAATAAAGATTTATGTGACACTTGACGAGTAGTACGGGATTGTAAGGAATTGTTATTATTGTATAAGATAAAATAAAAATAAATAAATAAAATAACACCGAAAAATCATGGATTTTAAAGTATCCCAAGTTGAGAGAATTTCGTCCTCAAATTTAACTATTGTAGGCTACTGAATCAGGTAACAAGGATGTGAGCTTGAATTCTCGACGAGCGTTGATTGTCGGTTTGAGGAGTATAGTTGATGACAAGGTTCAGGTCTGATACTCGAGGTCGGGTCAGGTCATTGTGTCAGGCATGGATGATGGTAGTGGATTTAATTTGAAGAGAATTAAGGACAAAATTGCCCTAGAATGATTCTGAACTCCAAAGATGGAATGCATCACTTGCAATGAGAGCGATGAGAATTTGATGACTAAAACTTGTTTAGGTTATAGTCAGGAAGACCAAAAACATTTAGTTCATAACTATCGTTTTCATGTATAAGCTGTTAATAAGTGACTGTGTCTCTAGAAGGTAAAGTCAGGAAATAAAGACTAATAGTGTGGCACAACCACTATACATGGGCGTCCTGAGTAGATGGCATATCCCTCCAAATTACCCATAAAGTTTATAGCTCTCTTGTGTCTGAACAAGAATACGTCAAACCCCGAGTAACTCAAAGTTTGTAGCTTCCTCGTGTTTGAACAAGAATACGTCAAACCCTGAGTAGTTCCAATTTTATAGCTATCAACCTTCATGAATAAAGTGGATGATCATGCCCCATGTATATAGTGGACAATCAATAGCAAACAATGTAAACAATCTAGTTTCGTGTGCAATGTAAACACTCAGGTTTCATATATAACGTAAATAATCTAGTATCATGCGTATTGCCAACAGCCAAGTATCATATCGTGTGAACAATCTAGTATCATGTATATTGCAAGCATTCAAGTTTCGTCTATAATGTGATCAATGTATGAATGTTCATATGTAAATTGTTGATTCTCATGAATAACGTAGACTATCGAATTTTGTAGATGATCAAGTTTTGCGGACGTGCGTGATGCTTGGTGTTTTATGTATGAGGTAGGTAGTTGGGTTTTAAATTCTTAATTTGGATGTGGTTTGTATGGGTGGTTAATGTCTACGCGAAAAGATTTATCTTCTTGAAGTGAGTAGTAATCTCATGCATTCCCGAAAGTGCAAAATAATGAGAAAGTTTTGCAGGTACTTAAAATAATGTGTACGTGAATAACTAAATGGTATTTTTTGTTTGCAAATAAACGAATGATTGGAATTTACCTTTGTTTGTAACTTTATAATTAAATGAAAATAATAAGTTGATTAACTAGATAATTGGATAATTAAATAAAAACCTTTTATTTATTAAATTTTTAATTATCATAAAGAGAATGTTTCGTAGGAAGAGAATGATTAAATTATTTAGTAATCAGACCAAGGTTTTAAAAGTAATTAGTTTGGCGAAATAAGAGGTCGTGGTGAAAATTTTAAATCAAGTCGTAATTAATTATTAACTAAGGTGGTGAGATATTTAATGTTTTTATAAAACAAATTGTGTTAGATTTCCTTACAAGGTGAAAGAGTTTATAAATATTTTATATTCTAGATATTAACTACAAACTCGGACGGCGTTTCCGAACTTTAAAGGGGTGATGTTTGGGTGATCTTGATGAAGGTTTATCGGGTGTATTTGGTACTTACAATGTTAAATCAACGAGCGGTGGCATTTAAATTGTAAACTTAATCATTAAAAGTTGTCAAATACTAAAATCCAAACATAGGGTAGAGGTTTTTTTTTTCAAATGGAAATCTAAAGACAAACATAAGAAATCTTGCTAACACCTGAGGTAGCTTTCCACCAGGAAGCAGATGAGCACCAAGATGAACATCGTTATGGTTACACATATGGCAAACCGAGCCTCAACACTAGCTGCTTCCATGCGTGCATCAAATATCTCCCTGTCTTCTTCTAGGCTTGGAATTTGCTCCTCCTGGCACCACACTTGACCATAAAGGCTATCTATCCATTAACCCAACATGCCGTGCCTTATCCTGTGCTTTATTCCATGCCTTAAGAATTATGTGGTCCTTACATACCGGTGAATGGCATCCGCTGGAACCCCTATAGCACTGGTGGTTCCCTAGTGGTGTTATGTAAGGGTCTCTCAGTGGGGGTGGTAGCTGGTTGTGTAGGTGAGGTGCTTTATAAGGGTTTCTTGATGGGGGTGGTTTGGATGCTTGGAGTCTTAGGCCGGTGCTCCTCATCCAATCTGCCCTTATGTCAAACATAGACCTAGCAGCTGGGGGTGTCGGTGACTAGTGGTTGGGTGATAGGGATCCGATGTCTTCCTCGTTCTCGGACTCCGTCTCGGGATAGTATACCGGGGAGGGAGGAGGGTAAGAGCCCATGCCTATCAGGAGAAGAAAGATATTATGAGTGATAATAAAATACTAATTGTTAAGTACAAATGTTTTCATGAGTTCAGAGTTTGACTAGTCATAACACCGAGCTTTCACAGTAGTATGTTAGGAGTAACACTTAACCTATAAGTAGTGTACCCGCGAAGAGAATTCCCAGGAAAGAGGGGTGGGTCACAAGGGACACACTTAAGTACCCGGTCTTTCCTTAGTCATAACCTCTTATGGGTCTATATCCACCTTTCCATCCATTATGTACTAATAACATTATTGTTTGGGCTCATGGTCATGATGGGAATCATTATGGACTGGGCTTTGAGGCCCAAAGGTGGGATTCATTTACTCCAGCACGCTTCTTCTTTTTGGACGGTAAGTGGGCTCCTTTAGTTTCTTATTAATGGGCATTAGGTCCAAAAGGTTAAATTTTATCCACAATTGATGATGGTGCCATAATTCTTTGTGTGTAATGATGAGGGTGTATGAAGTCTTAGATATGAATTAGTGGATGGCAAAAGTTAGGATAGTATTTAGTGGAATCAAATAGGCAATATGTAGGCTAATCAAATAGTGTAGCAAATAAGGTATCACACGAATTATAAACATGTAAGTTATCAAGTAACGTAGAAAACAAAACATCATGTATTGTATCTTGAAATGTAATACCAAGAATAATATGTAGGATAGTCACACAAGGGTATCCTATGGTTATAGTCTAGGTCATTGGCTCCTAATAACCTAATTCCCTATAACCATGGCTCTGATACCAATCTGTCACACCCTAGCCGGCGGCGGATTATACGCCAGGGCTGATGAGGCTGTTCATAAGCACATGATCATTTATTAAATGTGATAATATTTATTATTTAAATTAAAAGCATCTGTTACAAGTAGAAATGGAACACAAAGGGTTCAAACATAACAAAAGTTGAATTTAATTAAAACTAGGTTCGAAGTCCTAAGTGATCATGTAGTGTCCTTAAACTGGTGTACCTGAAACATGTGAGTAAATGTCAACTAGAAGTAGTTGGTGAGAAACATAGGTTTTAACGCCAAACAAAGTTAAGTATAGTTTACAATTCAATATGTTCGAAGCATGTCTAAAGAATATATGTCAAAACACACAAGGTTCCAACCGTACAATTCAATCCTGGTAATGGAAAACTAGATACGCAATCCCACTGATTGCCATTTTGAAAAGGGGGCAAGAAGATACCCAGGTTGTAAGTTGATACCCAACAAAAACCCGTCAAGGTTTTGTGGTAAGTTATAGTTTCGGATTCCCGTATAAATGATCATAAAAGGTACTACCTTAGGCTTGGGCTGCAAGTTAATGAATGTACTAACATGAACACATGTAATGGTCACCAAGTAGTTTAAGACATAAAGCATAAAGTTCAAAGCATAAGAACATAGGTATTGAATCGTGTAAGTAAAGCATTTGTAAACATGTTTCACCCCAAAAGTAAAAATAGTAAAAAGAGGCTATGTAAATTTACCTTGTAGTAAGTAGCTTGAAGATTCACACAAATAATTTGTTGTTGCACAAATGTTGCTAGCTAATCACAAGATTAACCTATGTTTTATGAAAGTAACTGAGGGAATCCTAATGTGGGAAGGGGTCGATGTGGTTTTCCTCATTTTATTACTTGAAAGATTACGTGAGTTTCAAATTATATTTGTGTGAATGATTGTATCTGAAATTGAATAATTGGACGTATAAATACGAGGTTTTCCCTTGTTTAAAAATTAAATAGGTGGCTAATGTTCTTCTGTTTGTAAGTAAGTAATTAAATAATTAGGTAGTTAATTTTCTCGTATTTGTAAATCAATAATTAGATAATGAATAAATAAGTAATTAATTAGTGAGTAAATAAATAAATGAAGGAGTAGTTGAATGACTAATAAAATGAATAAATAAATAAATCATTTTATCTATTTAGTTTGATTTTCATGAAGAATAAGCGTTAAAATTTATGATTTAAATCAGTTAGTAATTGAATCAGAATTTAAGGAATTAAGTATAATGTTCTAATTATTTAATAATCAAACCCTAATTAATTATTAATAAAAAGTTTAGAATTTGATTTAATTGATTTAAAAAAAAATAAAAAGATTGTGAAATTCTTTGCAAGGTGTGAAAGTTTTTATAACAAGTGTAATCACATATATTTCCCATATATAATTTATGATTTGGGGATTTCAAATAAATAATTTATTAAGGAATTGTTTACATAAGTTGTGATTTATTAGGTTTTTATCCTAATAATACCAAATAAAACAGTTTCTATTATATCTAAAAATATTTTATAACCAAAAGCTTTTAAAAATAATATATGTTTAGAATGAACCAGTATACGCTTTAGAAGTAATAATGCTCATTATAATACCATTTAGACATGGTTATAAATGTGTACCTTTTTATTTGAAAACGATATTCGCGGTAAACCCTTTAACATTTATAAAATATTTGGTTTATAACGATACTTTTATTTATGCGAAAATCACTAAATTTTATAAACGAGTGTAAATGTTAGAATTATTTGCAATAGTTTTGTTATGATTATTAAAATGCAAGTTACTATTTTATCTCAACAAGAATATGTATTATAGTATATATCTATGAATTTGTATATATATATGTATGTGTGTGTGTGGGAAATAAATTCAAAACAAAAGTAAAAGAAAGGGAAAAAAATATAAAAGCAGTCATGGGGTTTGAACCCGTGACCTTGATCAGTGGCGGATCCAGGATTTTTCATGAGCGGGTGCCTAAAATAGGTTAGGTCACAGCGGGTCGGCTCAATAAACCAAACCAAACCAAACGTACCCAGTATAATCCCACACATAGCTAACGCTATTAGTAGGGTCTGGGGAGGGTGTGATGAGGGCAAACCTTACCCCTATCCCAAGGGATAGAGAGGTTGCTCCCGTATAGACCCCCGGCTCCATGGGAAAGAAAAAGATAAAAATATAAATAAAATTAATGAGTAATAAAGTAAAATAAATCTAACAGTAATCTAACAATTAGCAATGTATGACTAGAGTATATTAGTCACAAGAAACACAACACACCTACAAGAAACAAGACATATGCAAAATATTTGCTAAACAACTCTACTCTCCCACACAACGGGTAACTCATCCTAAAACCCTAATACGACGTCTCCATGAAATCCTATCATTGATCATGTCCTCTGAGAGGTGTAAATCTAACAAATCAAGCCTAATCCTCTCATCCCATGTTAATTTCGGTCTCCCCCTGCTCCTTTTCCCCTCTACAATGAGAGTTTCCACCGTTCTCACTGGATCTGTGCTCTGTCTCCTCTTGACATGTCCAAACCATCTCAATCTTCCTTCTCTTATCTTATCTGAGATACATGTGACTCCCAATCTCTTCCGAACAACTTCATTTCTTATTTGGTCCTTTCTTGTATGTCCACACATCCACTTCAACATCCTCATCTCAGCTACATCCATTTTTCGAGCTTGTGTCTTCTTGATGGCCCAAAACTCGGTTCCATATAGCATCGCTGGGCGAACTGCTACCCTATAAAATTTACCCTTTAACCCTATTGGGAACCTCTTGTCGCACAAAACACCTGAGGCCGCTCTCCATTTACACCAACAAGCCTGCACCCGATGGACTACATCATTGTCGATGTCCCCGTTACTCTGGATGACAGATCCTAGATACTTGAACTTCAGTGTCTTAGGGACAACCCCACCTTTAATAGAAATCTGGGTCTCCTCGTCGACGTTTGCACCACTAAAGTTGCAGTGAAGGTACTCGGTTTTAGATCGGCTTATCTTTAAACCTTTTTGCTCTAAGACTGTTCTCCATTCCTCTAGTCTGTTGTTCAATGTCTCTTTACTTTCTGCAATCAACACGATATCATCAGCAAAAAGCATGCACCATGGAATTGCATCTTGAATCGACTTTGACAACTCATCCAAAACTACTGCAAAGAGAAAGGGGCTTAGTGCCGACCCCTAGTGAACTCCCACTTCCACCGGAAAAAAGTCTGTATCCCCCACGGGTGCTCGGACGCATGTCTTAGTCTCATGATACATATCCCTAATTACCTCTATATATTTACTAGGGATCCCTCTTCCCTCCAGACTTTCCCAGATCAATCTTCTAGGCACACTATCGTACGCCTTTTCAAGATCGATGAACACCATATGTAAATCATGTTTTTTCTCTCTGTACTTTTCCATTAATCTTCTTAAAATGTGTATCGCCTCCGTAGTGGACCGGCCTGGCATGAACCCAAATTGGTTTGCTGTAACCTGGGTTTGTCGTCTAATCCTTGTATCTATAACTCTTTCCCATAATTTCATTGTATGACATAGGAGCTTAATCCCCCTGTAGTTAGCACAACATTGAGCATCTCCTTTGTTTTTATATAGGGGTACTAAGACACTACGCCTCCACTGATGTGGCATCTTCCTGGTTTTGAAGATATTGTTGAACAGTCTTGTCAACCACTGAACGCCTTCCTCTCCAATACACTTCCACGCTTCAATGGGTATGTTGTCTGGACCGACTGCCTTAGCCGGCTCAATAAAATTACATTAAATCATATAAGATCACAAAAAATAGGCAAAATGGAAGAACAAGTGTTGAGTGTTATTACATATCATCCTCTATGGAAGATATGAGGAACCATGGGCTTAATGATAATCCCATTAGAACTACTTCCTTATTTTTTTTCAGTTCACTTGTAAACAGCTCATTTGTAGCACTCATTTTCACAACACTAAGCAAATGGTCCCTGTGAACTCAACTCATTATTAAACGCGTTACTATAAGATCTGTAAACAAAAGTCATTAATTAAAAGAATCAAGGTGCACATTTCATGAAAGTGTTACTTGAAAACTCAGTGTCCCTAAAGAAATATCATTACATAATCGATACTCGTGCATTAGCCAATCAGTTTGATCACTTTCGTCTTTGCCTATGGCTTTCTAGTAATCGGATTTTGTTGCTCTTTTTGTGCGTGATCCATTTGGGGTACTTGAGATCACGTGGAACAAAAGAGAACCACTCCATATCACACATAGGAAGGAAAGATTTATCTGTGAGTAACACACTAATCACAAAGTATAATATGATTAAAGAACTCCATTGTTGCTTTAAAGATAAAAACAAAGATTCTGCAACAAGATTATGCTCTGAAAGTTTCATGATCTCAAGTATTTATCTTTACATAAAAAGAAAAAAGAGCCCCTAAAGCTTAAAAATGAATTAGTTCATGTGATCATGAAGTGATTTTTATTAAGGCATAGAAACAAACAGGTTGCATGCATTAAAAGCTTTAAATTTAATTTAAGATAATGAAGCTCACCAGGTAATTCCCATGCATCAAATTTGTACAATTTATTACTGAATCACTTCAAGTTCCATTTCAAGCCCTTCAACATTCCTTTTAAGGTAATAACAAATCTATTCTTCATCTGTTGAATAAAACCTAAAACTTGGTGGGAATGATGCCCCACGCATAATTGTCTACTATAGAGATCAGTATTTTAAAGAAATATAGAATGAAAAGAAGATCAGTAACTCAAAATTTTCCATTATATTATCGCATTACACCAATTGAAAATCTGAAAGTTCCAAAACAAAAAACTTTTCTCAACACAGAAAATAGAAATGCTTATGAATGCATGCCCTAAGCCTCTTGGAGGACTTTCATTAACAACAACACTACAAAAATGAAATCAAATCATATATATGTGGGCAACAAGAGAACTTCATGGCAATTATTCCAGTTTGACGAGGTCAATTTCATGGCTATGAAAGGTGCCTGGCAAATATTTGAGAAAGGGCCTATTGAAAAATAAATTAATATTTTTCTACTGTCTGGAGAAAGTTCTGGGGGTTCCTTGCCCCCCACTGGACAAGCCATACCTCCGCCCCTGACCTTGATTGTAGGAGTAAAGGTGTTTAGCCAGTAGATATGGGCATGAGCCTTGTTAAGTAATAGAAATGTTTAGACCTTATCTTAAAGGAAACGAGACCCTTCTTCCCCAAATGTCCCAACCAAAAACCCTAGCCCCAAATCTGATCGATTGGTTCACAAATACTCAGCGACATGATGGGGCTTTTGATCGATGGATTAACACGAGTGGAAAACAAGTGAATTACCTCAGATTGGCTTGCTTAGTTGAGGAAGAACGGCTGGGTTGCTAGTCCTAGTCCGCGAACGAGAGGGAGAGAAGGTGGGGGTTTTCTTTTGAGGTTAATGTGATCGTGATGGGTTAGGGAGGGTGTTGAGGATGGAACTGAACCCATAATATCCCTAATCGGTGGATTTAGTGGCGTTTGAAGTTTTGAATCGGGTGTTTCAACTCCATAACCAAAAACCTTAAATGGTTTAAATGAACTTGATTTCTCAATTCATTCAATGACTTTTATCACCCAAACGGTCGCAAATGGATTAGTAATTGCTTTGGTAACGTTAATCGTTGGATTTTCAAGGGATTGAAACGGATTGATGGAAGTTTGACTTTTCACAAGTCAAAATTGCCTTGTTCATGTTCAGGGTGCAACTTTGATGGGGGAGGGTTAAAGTGAGGGTTCATTGCAAATGGAGGGGGGTTCAAAAGGAAAGAATGGAGAGTTCAAATGCAATTGAGATGGTTCATTTGTCAGATAAAGGGTTTAATACCCAATTATTTGATTTAAAATCATTTTATTCATCTCGATAAAAATGTTTTTATAACTTTATAAAATTTAAATAATGTCCGTTTTATTATTAGTTTATAAGGGAAGATTTCCACTTTTTTTATATAGTTACGAATTGTATAAATGGGTGATTTATATGATTAAGTATATACATATTTACATATATATTTACAATTAATTACATATATATAAAAGATGTAAGCACACAATTGAAGCTCATAAGTTTTATTTAAAGTTGTATCATTAATTTATTTAGTATAATAAAATATATATATATTTATATATATATTTACGCATAAATATGTATATATGATGAAGATGTAGGTACATTTGTTTTATATATATATATATATATATATATATATATATATATATATATTTATATGGAAATTGCAAGATTGAAACTTTGAATTAGTACATTATAAAAATAAAGATTTATGTGACACTTGACGAGTAGTACGGGATTGTAAGGAATTGTTATTATTGTATAAAGATAAAAAAAATAAAAAAAACAACACCGGAAAATGGTGGATGTTACAAGATAGAAGCTCAGGAGGTGGCCAACAAGAGAAGCTTGGAAAGGATAACTTATGAACCTACAGATAACAAAAACCCAAGAAGGGAAGGTGATAATTTGGGCAGAGGTGCACGAAGGACTATATGTCACAAGTGTCAACAGGAAGGACACATTTCAAGATATTGCCCAACTATTAAATGCCACAACTATAATGAAATGGGGCATTACAAGTTTGATTGTCCAAAGACGCCTCAAGCCAATGTTGGTGGTGGAGCAAAATGACGTGTATACATCTTGGTAGGGAGGCAAGAAGGAGAAGACTAGGTATGTTCCTTATAAGATAATATTAAATTAAGTTATAGATAAGAACTAAGTAAAAGATATACAGAGATAAAAAAATTCCTTTCCACCATGTGATTTTGGTATCAACGTCACAGTAACTAGAAGGCGACCTTCTGACTGGTATGTAGTTATCTGACAAACGAAATGTTCTGTCTAAGGAAAGAGCGGTGTATAAATCTCTCCTCGACCGGCCGTTCTTTTATGGGAACATATTTCTTAGAGGTACTACTCGGGTAAGATAACTATCCTGTGTTACGAGTATGACACCCTAGTTACAAAATATACCCTAATTATAATCATCGGTTAAAGAAGTATTTCTGAATTTCGAGGACGAAATTTCCTAAAGGAGGAGAGATTTGTAACACCTCAAATTTTTCCATAGAAATTAAGAGCTAAAAATATCAGGAATTGAAGTCTAGGGGTTGAATTGTATGTTCTCCAAAGATGGTGGACTAAAAATGAAAATTCTGGAAATAGGAGGGATAGCGGACCACTATCCCAGACCATATCAGTCCGCAATGTGTGGAAGAAGCAATGAACCAGGTGATGACATGTCACACCCCGACCGATGGTGGATTATACGCCGGGCTGACGCGGTTGTTCAAAAGCACATGATCAACTATTAAATAAATTCCAATATTTATTCAACCATATTAATTATTCATTACAAGAAAATGAGAAACACATAGTTCAAAAGAAACATGACATAATCAAAGTTTGAATTAAATATAACTAGGTCCATAGCCCTATATGATCAAGACCTGTCCTCAAATGGGTGCACCTTAAACATGTTAAGTAAATGTCAACTACAAGTAGTTGGTGAGTAACATAGGTTTTGACACCAACAAAAGTTGAAAATGATTTACAATTCATTATGTCCATAGCAGTCCTAAGGCATAAATGTGAAAACATACAAGGTTCTAAGTGTACAATCAAGCCATGAAATATGAACAAGGTATACACAATCCACCTGATTGTGTTATGTAAGATACCAAAATGTATACACAAATCCGCCAAGATTTATGGTAAGTAATGAATCAGATTCCCGCATATATGATCATAATAGGTACTACCTTAGGCTTGCAACACAAGTTAATAAATGTACTAAAACATGAACACATGTATCACCAAGTAGTTTAAGACATGAAGCACATAGACTTTGCATGAGAACATAGTAATTGAATTGTATAAGTAGAGTATTGTAGACATGTTCCACCCCGAGTATTTGTAAACAAAAGTAATGTAAAAGGGGCTATGAAACTCACCTTGCAATATGAAGCTCTGTATATCACACAAGTATATTGTTTGTTGCACAAAAAGTTCAAGCTAACCTCAAGGTTAACCTATGATTTAATAATATAATTATGTCAATGATGTGTTCGAATTGAATAAAGGAGGTCCTAAGGTGCAAAGGGATTGGGTGTGGGTGTACTTAGCCCAATAGGAGGATACTTGTTTGAGTCTTAAATGATGTTTATGAATTTCTTGTAAATAGTGTACGAACATAGGGTTTCATTTGTTTTATAAACGGTTAATTATGTGCATATAGGAATAATTAACTTATGTATTCTTGTTCATAAATAGACACTTTAAATGGGTAATTAGTTTGCTTTTGATTGTAAATAAATAAATAAATAAATAAGTGAAGATAATAAGTTGAAAAGGTGGATAATTGGATAAATAAATAAAACATTTTATTTATTTAGTTTAATTATTAGGAACAAAAGTGTTTCAAAAGAAAAAAAATAATGGCCCAATTATTTAGTAATTAAGTCAATGTTTAAATAATAAATAGTTTAACGACGTAATTAAATAAGATCAAAATTGTGAAATATAATGCTATGATTAAATAGTTAATCAGGCCCTAATCATTTATTAATTAAAATGTATGAAATATATCTTTTAAATGTTTTGCAAAGAAAAATTGAGTTGTGTAAAGATTGTGAGGAAATTTACTTTACTAGATAAACGGGTTTATAAGATAATCAAAGTTATATTCTAATTATAGCTCATAAACCAAAGGTTTTAAAATAACTAATTTGTTTAAAATGATAATATTAATTAAAACCCAAAAATAATTAAGCATATTGTTACAAACATGCCTTTTAGTCTAAAAAACGTTAAATATAACCACTTGATCATTTGTAAAAGGGATTAGTTTATATAGTCTTAGTTTTTAAAGAAATATGTAGATTTATACAAGCATATGATGATTTTATGAAATAATGCATCACAAGTGAAAATATTCATTTGTTTATGTGTTGTTGCAAAGTAAAAGAAATATATATATATATATATATATGTGTGTGTGTGTGTGTGTGGGGAAATCGATTGCAATATGGTATAGGGACTTCAAAGTATGATTAATACTTAATAACCATAAAAGCCTAGATTTCTCCATCAATAACTGACGGTTTCAGGTTCCAAACGATTTTAATTGCGTGGCACAATGATTTGGGAAGGAGTTAATCTCAGTGATTTGAAGGTTCCCACATCGATTTTGACTTTTTCAAGTCAAAATTTATTACTGGGAGTTAATGTCCAGGGTTCACACAACAAAGTCCAAATAGGGGGGGGGGTTCAACTGACTTTGAAAAGGTTCAGAACTTTAAAAAGGGGGGGTTTCAAGTGCAATACTTTGATTAAGTGTCCAATTAAATTAGTTATAAAGTTTACATTTAGTAAACTTATAAAATTTGGACTTTTATATCATATTAAATATCATAACTATCATCTTTTTATAAAAACTTTTATATATATATATATATATATATATTATTTATTCCTAGAATTGCTATTATAAAATTTATAAAATCCAAAACAATATTTGTTTAATTATAAATATTTTGTAAAGGAATAATTTCTATTTTTATAAAATTTCAATTTGTATAAGTTGTTTATTTTGTACATCATTTATATATATTTACATATATAATGGAAAGACGTAATTACATGATATAAAATTCATAAGTGTTATTTTTAATTTATTCATTAGAACAAAGTATATGTATAAATATACATACATATGTCAATAAATAGTAGAAAATAATATGTAAGTGTAAGGTTTGAATTTTGAATTAAATTATTAATTAATGTGACACATGGTGTGGGACAAGTACGAGATTCAAATGGAGTGTCATTATTGTATAAAATATAATAAAATAAGAAAAAAAATATACCGAAAATTCATGGATGTTACATGACACGTGTCCTGTGACTCGCCGATTAGAAATCTGACACGTGGAACGATAACGCACCGGCATCCACACCATAACGGTCCGATATGGACAGATGGCCTATAACAGTCCGAGTAGAAACCCATAACTGTCCGATACGTAGGCCTAAAGGAAAAATTGCGGCTGAGGGACATAGCGGACCGACATCCCCCGTGATAACGGTCCACTATGCGGCAGAAGATGGCCTATAAATAGAAATCGATGATCAAATCTTTTGACACAATTCTCACACACAAAAACACCATCAAACACACACTTAATATAGGGATCCGTGCCAAGGTGCGGTACGTGTTCGGAAATCTTGTTTCAAGCGTTTCGACTTCAAATAGCCGTAGATTGTTCTGAGGTAAGGTTCCGACAACCTAGTTACTTATCATTAAGTTTTGATTGAATATTATTGTCACACCCCCAAAATCCACTAACGGAGTTTTACCGTTAGGAGCTTGACATACCAGGATCTCAGTCATTAGTTACGTTGAACGACTCTATATGAGTTTAAGAAAACACTAGTATTGCTCATAGTCACGATGCAACACTAGCAATGAAAACACTGCTTTAATGTAAGATTGCGGAGGCGAAAAGTTAAACAAAAAGCATGCACCAAAACAGTCGCGCCAAAAATAAATAATTCAACAATAAATAAAATAAATAGTTCTTGAGTTTGAAAATGATGGACTTCGAATGCATGCATGCCTTAGCGTGTGCTTGTACCTTAATGACCTGAGAAAACATGCTAAAACGTGTCAACACTAGGTTGGTGAGTTCACAGGTTTCAATGTTTGTAAAGTTTACTAGATAATACCATTTACAATTTATATCATAGGTAGCTAACCTAGTACATGTTACTAAAGCGTTTCGACACCGAAGCTGACTGTTTATGTTTGTACTGCCTCCCACCATGACTATCATCATCAATGGTGAATGTTTAGGTCAATGTTACACCCGTTCGACTTCCCGTCGTGTTAGCGCGACTAACGCGGGTGGGGTTTGTCAATGCGCAGTAGTACTACTCAAGATTACCTCGCTAACCCATATACTAACGGTTCGATAAGTAAGGACTTTCATGATATGTTTGCGCTTAGTACACAAGTGATATAAAAGAAATATAAGATCTAAATGTCCGTACCCATGTTTTCTCCCCCAAGTTTAAACCATAAGAAAAAGGGGCCGTGAAACTCACCTTAGAGTATGTGCGAAAGAAAGCGTACTTAGAATGCTTGACGACTAACTGCCACCTATAAACACCGGTTTATAAGTGTGTGTTTGTGCAAGATGATAGGAACCCTTAGTATCCAAACAATATTATTATTTAAGTGTTTAGAAAAGTTTTGCAAGTTTGACTCAAGTTTGACCAAGTTTGATATATTCATAGGATCACTCTAACATGTTCTAGTTCATCACATAACATAACAATTGTCTAGAACCTAAACATGCAAATCATAATTCAAGACAAAGTTGCTATCTTTAGTAACCAATGACTAGCATGCGTGATTTCAAACACTTAACATGTTACAACAAGTTATTGTGTCCTATCTAACATAGTGCTATCATCAAACCATATCATGCATGTCTAAATAGCAAGTTATAACCACTTTTAACAATTAAAGTTTCCTTATTTGGAAAGTTCACAAAACCGATCTCGGTATTCAAAATCTGATTTCACAAATCATGTAAACATGCATCAAGTAACACATAACCATCATCACATTATCCTAATCATGTCTAGCATGCAAGATAGAAATCATAAAAAGTTTCCTCTTTTAGTAAATCGTCCATTACACGCTTTATTCATACAATTAACACGTCAAATCAATCCTAGATCTTTCAACTAATATAATTACAACTATATTAATCATAATCCACGTCTAGCATGCGATTCCTATACATCATATAATCAACAATATTCAATTTTCACATCGTATGACAACTAGGGTTTCATATACGTTCATAAAATCATAAATATGATACAACAATATCAAACAATTAACTAATTTATTATCATATTTCAAAATAATCATGTTTGGATAATCTAGGGTTTTGATCTCAAAAATAATAATGAAAAAGCGACGTAATCAGATGAAACGACTTACGTAGAGATGTTAGAAACGCCTAGACTAGCACGTATCTACTTCCGGATTCACGATCGAAGATCAAACGATGGTCCTATGGTTGCTTTCTTGGTTCGGCCGAAAGGAGGGTGAGGGGTGGGAGTCGCGACGGCAACAATGAGTGGGGTAGGGTTTATGTTTTTTTTTTAAAGTTTATATATATCCTAATGGTATTCATGGGTTTTTCAATTTGGGCTTCAAGCTTAATTAAGGCCCATAGGCTCTAATTAATTAACTAACACTTAATTATTAATTAATAATTTCGATTTTTACTTTTATACAAACTCTAATATTTATAAAAATACTAAGTACGATTACTACACGATAAACACGTACGATAACCAAGATATTCACATAGTTCACGTAAAGTCACGTAATTACATAAAATTCACATAATTTATATTAAATATAAATTAATAAATATTCGTAATATTTATCTTAATTAATCACCAACGTTCCGGGTTAGACTCGAGTGCGATTCGCCGCGTGTGAACTAACTGACACATTTAATTAACCTAATTAAATGCAATGCACATGTGACTAACTGAGTTTGCAATGAATAATGTTTGAACTGATGAGGTTTGAGTTAACGGGGTTAACCTGAAATTGCCGGATGTCACGTCATCCCCTTGTTGAAAGAATTTTCGTCCTGAAAATTAAACGAAGTCGGTAACGTCTGAAACAAAAGTTTAGGTTTGTCACATCATCCCCTTGTTGAAATAAATTTCATCTCGAAATTTAGTTAGTACCTTCTGTGTTTGCCGTTGACTGTTTGAAAAGGTGAGGATACTTTTTCATCATTTGATCCTCGCGTTCCCAAGTGAACTCCGGTCCACGCTTCGAGTTCAAGTGAACTCTGACAATAGGTATCTTACTGCGCTTGAGGGTTTTGACCTCTCTATATATGATCTCAACTGGTTCCTCAATAAAACGTAGCTGTTCATCAATTTCCAACTCCTCGAGTGGAACTACAAGTGTCTCATCTGACAGGCACTTCTTTAGGTTTGAGACATGAAATACATTGTGTACTCCATTGAGTGTATTTGGTAGGTTCAGTTGATATGCTACTAGACCAATCCTTTTCACTATCTAGAATGATCCAACATAACGTGGGCTTAACTTTCCTCGTTTCCCGAAACGAATCACACCTTTCCAAGGTGAAACCTTTAATAACACTTTGTCGCCGACTTGGAATTCTAGCGGTTTTCTGCGCTTGTTTGCATAACTCTTTTGACGGTCACGAGCTGCCGCCATACGGTTTCGGATTTGCATGATTTTCTCTGAGGTTTCATGCATAAGTTCAGGACCCGTAAGTTGGCTATCTCCAACTTCAGCCCAACAAAGTGGTGATCGGCACTTTCTCCCGTACAAAGCCTCGAACGGTGCTGCTTTGATGCTAGTATGATAGCTGTTATTGTAAGAGAATTCCACTAAAGGCAAGTGAGTCTCCCAACTGTTTTCAAAATCGATCACACAAGCCCTTAACATGTCTTCTAGGGTTTGAATGGTACGCTCGCTCTGGCCATCTTTTTGAGGATGATACGATGTACTCATGTCCAGGTGCGTGCCTAGAGCTTTCTGTAACGACTGCCAGAAACGTGAGGTGAATCGGGCGTCTCTATCAGAAATGATGGAGATTGGCACTCCATGTCGGGATACTACTTCTTTAAGATAGAGGCGAGTTAACCTTTCCATTTTGTCGGTCTCTTTGATAGCAAGGAAATGAGCGGATTTGGTTAGGCGATCCACTATCACCTAGATTGTGTCACATCTAGTAGGGGTTCGGGGTAATTTGGTTATGAAATCCATGGAAATCTGTTCCCATTTCCACATCTGTATTTTCGGTTGTTGAAGTAATCTGGATGGCTTTTGGTACTCCACCTTGACCTTTGAACAAGTCAGACACTTGCTCACGTAGGTGGCTATGTCAGCTTTCATGTTCGGCCACCAATACAAAACTTTTAGATCGTGATACATCTTGTCAGATCCCGGATGGATAAAGTATCGGGATTTGTGAGCTTCATCCATGACTAGGTCTCATAGGTTTCCATATACTGGTATCCATATTCGTTCCGCGAAGTAACGAATACCATCTGCTTTAACCTCAAGTTGTTTCTCCATACCACGAGTGGATTCCAATGATAAGTTCTCCTCTTTTAAAGCTTCGAGTTGGGCATTGCGGATTTGTTCGGGTAATCCTGTATGAATAGTGAGTTGTAATGCTCTAACCCGTCGGGGTTTGGTTTCTTTTCTGCTTAGGGCATCGGCCACCACATTAGCTTTGCCTGGATGGTACTTGATTGCACAATCATAATCGTTTAATAATTCGATCCAACAACGTTGACGCATGTTCAACTCTTTCTGCTCAAAAATATGTTGAAGACTCTTGTGATCGGTGTAGATGGTGCACTTGGTACCGTACAAGTAATGTCTCCATATCTTCAGTGCAAACACCACGGCTCCTAATTCCAAATCGTGAGTCGTCTAGTTCTTTTCGTGGATTTTTAACTATCGAGAAGCGTATGGGATAACCTTGTCACGTTGCATCAACACACAACCGAGACCTTGGATAGAGGCATCGCAATACACCACGAAGTCATCTGTTCCCTCTGGTAGAGACAGGATAGGTGCGCTACATAGTTTCTGCTTCAGTAGCTGGAATGCTGATTCTTGAGTCTCGCCCCAATTATAGGGTTTATCTTTTTGGGTTAAAGCGGTGAGGGGTTGGGCAATCTTTGAAAATCCTTCGATAAAACGACGGTAGTATCTGGCCAATCCTAGGAATTTCCGAACTTCGGTTGGAGTTGATGGTGCTGCCCAATTCTTAATAGCTTCCACTTTGGCTGGATCGACATGTATTCCCTTCTCATTGATCACATGTCCTAAAAATTGAACCTCGCGAATCCAAAAATCACATTTGGAAAACTTTGCGTACAACTGTTCCTGCTTAAGTAGTTCAAGGATCAAACACAGATGCCCCTCATGCTCTTTCTGACTCTTAGAGTATATGAGGATATCATCAATAAAAACAATGACGAATTGATCCAGATAAGGTTTACACACACGGTTCATGAGGTCCATGAACACCGCGGGTGCGTTGGTTAATCTAAATGGCATGACCAAAAATTCGAAATGGCCGTACCGGGTTCTGAATGCAGTCTTGGATATATCTTCATCTCGAACTCTCAGCTGATGATATCCGGATCTTAAGTCGATTTTTGAGTAGAAACTTGACTCTTGAAGTTGGTCGAATAAATCGTCAATGCGGGGTATTGGGTAGCGGTTCTTGACTGTTACTTTGTTTAACTCCCGGTAATCAATGCACATTCGGAAAGTCCCATCTTTCTTTTTGACAAATAGGACTGGGGCTCCCCATGGCGATGAGCTCGGTCGGATGAAACCTTTATCCAACAACTCTTGCAGTTGAGTGGATAGCTCCTGCAAATCGGTGTCAGTCTATAGGGTGCTCGAGCAATAGGCGCTGCTCCGGGTGTTAGATCAATCTGAAATTCGACCTGACGATGGGGTGGAAGACCAGGTAGGTCTTCAGGAAATACTTCTGGGAATTCGCGAATGATAGGGATATCTTCTAACTTTTTCTCCTCAATGGACTTGTCAGCGACAAGGGCTAGAATTACGGTATAACCCTTACGCAGACACTTCTGAGCTTTCAAGAAAGATATGATGCCCATCACTGCACCACTTCTTTCTCCCTGAACGGATAGGATTTTTCCACTAGGAAGGGGTATACGAACGATCTTCTCACTATATGTGACAATCCGGACTTTAGGGTTAACCCCGTTAGTAAATCCAGTTATCTAGTAACCCAGTTAACTCAATATTAAACCTTAGGGACCAATTCTGTCAATATCCAAACTCTACTACATAAAAATTTAAGGACTAATTGTGTAATTAGTCAAACCTCTATTATGTTGACTTTTGAAAGTCAACTAACCATGTTCTTAACTCAGTTATCTAATTTCAAAACCACAAGGACCAAATCTGTCAAAAACTCAAAGCTGTACACTTAGATTACAGGGACTGATTCTGTAATAAACCCAAACTCAAGCTCTTTGACTTTTGAAAGTCAAAATCGTTCCTTTTGATCCAAATTCAATATCAATACTCCAAATCTGTTTCAATTCGTAAATGTAATGTGTGTTAATGGCATTATCTATCATCATTGCAACATTTAACATGATCATTGAGTACGAATTAATCCAATTAAGACCCTTAAAGTCGTAACCGTCGACCCTCTCGCCTAAGACCATCGAATTCGACCAATTTGATTATCATACTGCAATATAACTCTCTTCGCACCCCAAACGAGTCCCACTGAACCTGTAGCACACATTAACTCGGCCGGAAAAAGAACTAGAGTCACCGGAGGCTAACTCGTCGAAGTCGGAACACGTTTTAGCCGAACCTTATCAATTCGGTATCCATTAAGGTAACCAAACACATCCTCTGATTCGTTTCAACCTCTAGATCAAAAGCCCTAACATAATTGGGGCTTATTTTATCGAATTTATCACGATCCAGTTCTAGGGTTTATGCGATTTCGGGATTAATCGAACTACGGGCTAGACTCAACCTCAATGCAATTAAACTATATGGGTAGTTTCTAAATCTTTTAATCTGTAAAAACCCTATGATTTCAGCAGTAAACATTATCGAATTCGATCAATATAATTTCGTGTTCTTAAACTAGGGTTTCGAAATTTCAAACGAGTAATTAACGACTTTAAACTTGTTGATTTTGCAATTAAACATAACCACAGGTTCGAAATACCTAGACTAACAAAACCCCTCAATCCTCTGGTTCAATCGAAACTCAAATCGATGGAATTTGGTTGTGTTTTGGTTCGGATCGCGTAAAGGGGAAGAACACCGTGAGCGTGATCATTAAATGCATTTTTATTTGGCTATGTATGCCAATCCCTTGCTGGTTGAGTTGGTTAAGGCGTTGGGCTGAGGTGGGAGTGACCCAGGTTCGAATCCCACCATGCACATATTTTTTTTAAAACAGTTTTTAAGCTTTAATTTTAAATAAAAACTTTTCCTATAATATTATATCAATATTGTAATACGAGTTAACCCGGAAAAACACCCGTAGGGTCGGGTTTGGGTTATAACCTATTTTAATATCATTTTTTTTCCAAAATATATATATATATATATATATATATATATATATATATATATATTGTTTCGCCTCGTTTATAAAGCTCGTGTAACGTTTCAAACTATTTAATAATATAACTATTTATATCATTTACCCACGGTTACATCCTCGAATAAAAATAATATGGTTATTATTTTATCACATAAATGATGATTTTATTAATCCTATGAACTTAAAATAATATAATAAATTATATTATTTTCTTAGGCCATTGTTAAATGATATAAACGTACGGATGTTTATTAAATAACATTATATTCGTAGTTAGAGACGTTCGGCACGAAAACACTTCTATCTTAATTATTAAATTAGGAGATCCTTATTCCCGTGGACAAGTTCGTCTAACCATTGATCCTAAGTATATTTTAGGACGTTCGATCTTTCCGTGTCGTTGCCACAAACTCTTATGTGTTCCTAACTGTCACATCTTATTCTAGGGAATTCATAGATTGTCCGCGTGCAATCCATTTGTGGTTAGTGTTACATCCTTGTGTGGTGCTAATTACTACGCTCTACTCAGACTCAGGTGAGTTTCACGGCCCCTTTTTACTTGTTTTACTATTGGGGGAGAAACATGCTTACACACAAATATTATTTTACTTGTTTTCCTGTTGAGGAGAAACATGCATACTCACAAACATTATTTTACTTGTTTTCCCGTTGAGGAGAAACATGCATACACACCAACAGTATTTTACTTGTTTTCCCGTTGGGGAGAAACATGCGCACAAACAAACATCATCTTACTTGTTTTCCCGTTGGGGAGAAACATGCACACAAACAAACATCATCTTACTTGTTTTTCCGTTGGGGAGAAACATGCATACGAACAGGCATCCGTTACTTGTCTCCCAGCCAGGGAGAGACATACACACGGAAATGGATCACATAGTATTTCATTACCACTTGTGTACCTAAGTGCAAACATAACATGCAAAGTCCTTACACACTCGGACCGTTAATATATGGAGTATAGCGAGGAAATTTGAGTAGTACTACTGGGTTTGACAAACCCCACCCGGGTTAGTCGCGCTAACTAGATTGGAGGTCTAACGGGTGTAAAGTGTCCTTAACACTTGCCATTGTTGATGTTAGCAATGGCGGAAGGCACCCAAACACAAACAGTCAGCTTCGGTTGCGAACGCTTAGAGTAACTTGTACATTGTCTAGCTAGCAATAGGTGTGACTTACGTATGTGGATCTAGCGACACTCAAACAGTTTATTTACATACAAACCTGTGAACTCACCAACCTCGTGTTGACACTTTTTCTTACATGTTTCTCAGGTCGCTAAGGCACAGGTTACACACTTAGGATATGCATGAAGTCCTTCTATCATGACGTTCATTTCAAACATTTTAACAGTTACTTACTCACATTAATTGACACGCTGTTGCGTGTAATTACTTTTGATTTCATTGTAACGTTTACGCTTCCGCATTTAACTCTGAACATTTATGTTATGACTTTTGAAGTCTCATATAGTGTCGTTTGATATAACTAATGACTGAGATCCTGGTGTGTCACATTCCAAACGGTAAAACTCCGTTAGTTGAAATTGGGGATGTGACAGATTGGTATCAGAGCCATTGGTTATAGAGAACTAGGACTGCATACTAGACTATAACCGCACACATGCATTAGTTACATGACACAGATACTCATACATGATACACATAACATCCAGACATACATTGCAGTCATGTTGACATTATTCATACCACCCTCTTCTGACAAGGAATACATCATTCTCATGGCATCATCATTCCCAGTGACGACACTCGGGGATTCACCAGAACAACATCCACTCCCGTCCGAGGGCAGCGAGACAGAGCCTTCGAAGGAGTCACTTACACCACCATCACCTGTCGGGTATGGTAGGCTTTCTCAGATCCATGTTATGGACGACACTCAGCTAACACATATCTCTTTAGGAGTTGGGATCGTCGGAGGCGAGTCCCTATTGTACCCACTAGCAACAATACGCCGTGTGAAGGCAGACTGTTGCACGCATCATGGCAGAATCCATTGACACGTAGATGTCATCACTTTCCTGAGCCGCGGGCTCGCGGTTTGGTCGATATTCTGTTGAAGAAAGATTGACCACAAGGATGAGAACGCCTTGCTCATTGCATACTCAAACCCTATCCTGACTCTGTTGAAAGGACGGCTACTTTGCCTCTTCCAGTAACACATTCATAAACTAGTTTCGCTCATCAAAGCAGCATTTCATGTACATGTTGTTTCATGTACATGTTCCCATCTACAATCCACTGGATTGGACTCTCGTATTACGTTCCAACTCGAGTGAATACTCGGATCAAACGATTCCTGACTATTCATCCTGATGTGAGTCCTAGTTGACCAACTTATGGTTGATGAATGAGCCTTTCAAATCGTCTCTAACAACACTCTATACTCGGCAAAAAAAAAATTTAGGGACATTTTGACACAGGACAGGGAGAAACTAGGGTGAGCATGCAAAGCAAATTATCATTACGGGTGCACACGTAATAGTAATTTGAAGTGCATGTAAGTCCTGGTGAAACCTAGTGTGTGGATAAATGGTCCTAATCTGTGAATTACAGACTTAAGTTTCCACTGTCCGTAGAAATTCTCGTAACCCGCTCAACGACTAGTTGGTATCGTTAAACCTGTTTAACAGTGGATAGACGCGACTATCAGGTTGAAAATGTTTATGGACACACTGAATTATCATCAATGGAATCCATCAATGTTATTCTCACTCATGTAAGAGTCTTAGTGAAATTAAGACACTCATCTAAACGCGATCACAGAAACCATCTTGATTGAAATTCTGATAGAATCTCATGGCAAACTTATCGACTCCAACTATGTGAGCGGAATTTGTGGAATTCTTTCTAAGATAACACGTTATTCCTCACACTCTAAGAATAAATTTCATTTGAAATGGACTTCTTTCTTCACAAGATGATCCAATTATCCTAATGACACTAGAAAACGGGGATTAATCTAACCGACCATCAGTTGAACGCGATTACTTAAACGGATATCCTATCCCTTACACTACTGGAATCTATACTTCATGGAAATTTTCTTCCTTGCATGTGAACCTCTTCCCTTAACCTTTGCATTGACCGACGCTTACCCTATAAGCGCGGGTCCCACTAGAAATCTCAGCATGACTTCACAAACTTCATGTTGGTGCGGTCGTACTCCAACTCTATCAGACTTTAGGTACACCATAGAGATAGCAGACGGTCAGATAATCGAAGCGACTCACGTTCTTATAGGATGTAAACTCGGATTAGCTGGTCATAAGCTTGACATTGACCTCATGTCAGTCACACTTGGCCGTTTTGACATGATTGTCGGTATGGATTGGTTACCTAAAAACTAGCCGAAATCATTTGTAGTGACAAGATCGTCCGCATTCCTCTCCCGAGTGGAGAAACCCTTCTGTCCAAGGCGAAAGGATTGGTGCTGTCGTAGGCATCATATCCTTCGTGAAAGCACATAAGTGCTTATGTAAAGGTCATACTGCCATTTTAGCTCTCGTCGTCGAGCAGCCATCTGAGGAGAAGAAGATAGACGACATCCCAATCGTTCGAGATTATCCGAAAGTAATTCCCGAAGACTTACCTGGTCTGCCACCGCATCGTCAATTAGAATTTCAAATCGACCTAGCACCCGGAGCGGCGCCGATTGGTCGAGCACCTTACAGACTTGCACCTAGTGAATTGCAAGAGCTATCCACTCAACTGCAAGAGTTGTTGGATAAAGGTTTCATCCGACCTAGCTCATCGCCATGGGGTGCTCCAGTTCTATTTGTCAAGAAGAAGGACGGGACCTTCCGCATGTGCATCGACTACCGTGAGCTTAATAAAGTAACCATCAAGAACCGTTATCCTCTGCCCCGCATCGACGATCTATTTGATCAACTCCAAGGATCAAGCTTCTATTCCAAGATAGATCTCAGATCTGGTTACCACCAACTGAGAGTCCGAGAGGAGGACATCTCAAAGACGACATTCAGGACTAGGTATGGCATGCCATTCGGACTGACCAATGCACCCGCAGTGTTTATGGATCTCATGAACCGGGTGTGTAAGCCGTACCTTGATCAGTTCGTCATTGTTTTCATTGATGATATCCTTAT
Source organism: Smallanthus sonchifolius (assembly GCA_023525975.1). Taxonomy (NCBI): domain Eukaryota; kingdom Viridiplantae; phylum Streptophyta; class Magnoliopsida; order Asterales; family Asteraceae; genus Smallanthus; species Smallanthus sonchifolius. Next base: position 36,189,009 of record CM042023.1, read on the forward strand.
CCATTCCAAGAATAGGGATGAACATGAGGAACACCTTCGTTTGATTACGGAATTGCTGAAACAAGAACAACTGTATGCAAAATTTTCCAAGTGCGTATTCTGGATTTGTGAAGTGCAATTCTTAGGACAAGCAGTCAACGAGACAGGGATTCATGTCGACCCATCTAAAATAGAAGCAATCAAGAATTGGGCAGCACCGACAACGCCAACTGAGGTGCGACAATTTCTGGGATTGGCCGACTATTACCGTCGTGTCATTGAAGGATTCTCCAAAATTGCACAACCCCTCACAGCCTTAACTCAGAAGAGTAAACCTTATAACTGGGATGATACCCAGGAATCAACATTCCAACTTCTGAAGCAGAAACTTTACAGTGCACAACTCTTATCTCTTCCAGGGGGAACAGATGATTTTGTGGTGTACTGTGATGCGTCTAATCAAGGTCTCGGTTGTGTGCTGATGGAACGTGAGAAGTCATCGCTTACGCTTCTTGTCAACTGAAAATCTACGAGGAGAACTACATGACTCATGACATAGAGTTGGGAGCCGTGGTATTTGCACTAAAGATATGGAGACATTACTTGTACGGTACCAAATACACCATCTACACCGATCACAATAGTCTTCAGCCTATCTTTGAACAGAAAGAGTTGAACATGCGACAGCGTCGTTGGGTCGAATTCTTAAATGACTATGACTGTGCAATCAGATATCATCCAGGGAAGGCTAATGTGGTAGCCGATGCCTTAAGCCGTAAGGACACCAAACCTAAACGAGTACGAGCATTACAGCTCACTATCCACCCTAGACTACCTAATCAGATCCGTAGTGCTCAACTCGAAGCCCTTAAAGAGGAAAACCTACCGTTGTAATCCACGCGTGGTATAGAGAAACAACTTGAGGTTAAATCGGACGGTATTCACTATTTCGCAGAGCGAATATGAGTTCCAAAGTACGGGAACATAAGGGAACTGGTTATGGATGAATCTCACAAATCTCGATACTCTATTCATCCAAGTTCTGACAAGATGTACCACGACCTAAAGGTGCTATATTGGTGGCCAAAGATGAAGGCAGATATAGCCACCTATGTGACCAAAAGCCTTCTGGCTTACTTCAGCAGCCAGAGATTCCAATGTAGGAATGGGAACAAATCTCTATGGACTTCATAACCAAGTTGCCCCGAACTCCTAGCAGATGCGACACCATCCGGGTGATCGTAGATCGTCTGACTAAATCCGCTCGCTTCTTAGCAATCAGATAGACTGACAAAATGGAAAAACTTACTCATATTTATTTAAAGGAAGTAGTCTCTCGGCACGGAGTGCCAAATTTCTATCATTTCGGATCGAGACGCTCGATTCACGTCACATTTCTGGCAATCTCTACAAAAAGCTTTAGGTACGCGTCTAGATATGAGTACGGCGTATCATCCTCAAACTGATGGTCAAACGGAACGTACCATCCAAACCTTAGAGGACATGCTACGAGCTTGTGTGATCGATTTCGGTAACACTTGGGAGTCTCACTTACCTTTAGTGGAGTTCTCCTACAATAATAGTTATCACACTAGCATCAAGGCGGCACCATTCGAGGCATTGTACGGACGTAAATACCGATCTATTATCTGTTGGGCTGAAGTTGGGGATAGCCAACTTACAGGTCCCGAACTTGAATTCGAAATCTCTGAAAATATCGTTCAAAATCAAAACCGTATAGCGGCAGCGCGTGATCGTCAAAAGAGATATGCCGATAAACGTCGTAAGCCGTTATAATTTCAAGTAGGTGACATAGTTCTCCTAAAAGTCTCACCTTGGAAAGGTGTAATTCGCTTCGGGAAATTAGGAAAACTGAATCCTCGTTATGTTGGACCGTTCAAAATAGTGAAGGGAATTGGCCCAGTAGCGTATCAACTGGACCTACCTGAAGGACTTAGTGGTGTACACGACGCCTTTCACGTCTCGAACTTGAAGAAATGTCTAGCAGACGAGACACTCGCGGTTCCTCTTGAGGAACTACACATCGTTGAACAATTGCGTTTTGTCAAAGAACCGGTAGAAATCATGGATAGGGAAGTCAAAACGCTCAAACACAGTAAAATTCCTATTGTCAGAGTTCGTTGGAATTCGAAACGCGGACCGGAATTCACATGGGAGCGCGGGGATCAGATGATGCGCAAGTATCCTCATCTGTTCAAGCAATCCAGGTCAAACTCTTAAAGTACTATTCAAATTTTCGGGACGAAAATTCTTTCAACTAGGGGATGATGTGACACCCAGAAATTTTTTTTCTATTATTTTAATTTTTGGGACAAAAATTCTTTTAACTAGGGGATGATGTGACAATCCGGACTTTAGAGTTAACCCCGTTAGTAAATCCAGTTATCTAGTAACCCAGTTAACTCAATATTAAACCTTAGGGACCAATTCTGTCAATATCCAAACTCTACTACATAAAACTTTAAGGACTAATTGTGTAATTAGTCAAACCTCTATTCTGTTGACTTTTGAAAGTCAACTAACCATGTTCTTAACTCAGTTATCTAATTTCAAAACCACAAGGACCAAATCTGTCAAAAACTCAAAGTTGTACACTTAGATTACAGGGACTGATTCTGTAATAAACCCAAACTCAAGCTCTTTGACTTTTGAAAGTCAAAATTGTTCCTTTTGATCCAAATTCAAGATCAATACTCCAAATCTGTTTCAATTCGTAAATGTAATGTGTGTTAATGGCATTATCTATCATCATTGCAACATTTAACATGATCATTGAGTACGAATTAATCCAATTAAGACCCTTAAAGTCGTAACCGTCGACCCTCTCGCCTAAGACCATCGAATTCGACCAATTTGATTATCATACTGCAATATAACTCTCTTCGCACCCCAAACGAGTCCCACTGAACCTGTAGCACACATTAACTCGGCCGGAAAAAGAACTAGAGTCACCGGAGGCTAACTCGTCGAAGTCGGAACACGTTTTAGCCGAACCTTATCAATTCGGTATCCATTAAGGTAACCAAACACATCCTCTGATTCGTTTCAACCTCTAGATCAAAAGCCCTAACATAATTGGGGCTTATTTTATCGAATTTATCACGATCCAGTTCTAGGGTTTATGCAATTTCGGGATTAATCGAACTACGGGCTAGACTCAACCTCAATGCAATTAAACTATATGGGTAGTTTCTAAATCTTTTAATCTGTAAAAACCCTATGATTTCAGCAGTAAACATTATCGAATTCGATCAATATAATTTCGTGTTCTTAAACTAGGGTTTCGAAATTTCAAACGAGTAATTAACGACTTTAAACTTGTTGATTTTGCAATTAAACATAACCACAGGTTCGAAATACCTAGACTAACAAAACCCCTCAATCCTCTGGTTCAATCGAAACTCAAATCGATGGAATTTGGTTGTGTTTTGGTTCGGATCGCGTAAAGGGGAAGAACACCGTGAGCGTGATCATTAAATGCATTTTTATTTGGCTATGTATGCCAATCCCTTGCTGGTTGAGTTGGTTAAGGCGTTGGGCTGAGGTGGGAGTGACCCAGGTTCGAATCCCACCATGCACATATTTTTTTTAAAACAGTTTTTAAGCTTTAATTTTAAATAAAAACTTTTCCTATAATATTATATCAATATTGTAATACGAGTTAACCCGGAAAAACACCCGTAGGGTCGGGTTTGGGTTATAACCTATTTTAATATCATTTTTTTTCCAAAATATATATATATATATATATATATATATATATATATATATTGTTTCGCCTCGTTTATAAAGCTCGTGTAACGTTTCAAACTATTTAATAATATAACTATTTATATCATTTACCCACGGTTACATCCTCGAATAAAAATAATATGGTTATTATTTTATCACATAAATGATGATTTTATTAATCCTATGAACTTAAAATAATATAATAAATTATATTATTTTCTTAGGCCATTGTTAAATGATATAAACGTACGGATGTTTATTAAATAACATTATATTCGTAGTTAGAGACGTTCGGCACGAAAACACTTCTATCTTAATTATTAAATTAGGAGATCCTTATTCCCGTGGACAAGTTCGTCTAACCATTGATCCTAAGTATATTTTAGGACGTTCGATCTTTCCGTGTCGTTGCCACAAACTCTTATGTGTTCCTAACTGTCACATCTTATTCTAGGGAATTCATAGATTGTCCGCGTGCAATCCATTTGTGGTTAGTGTTGCATCCTTGTGTGGTGCTAATTACTACGCTCTACTCAGACTCAGGTGAGTTTCACGGCCCCTTTTTACTTGTTTTACTATTGGGGGAGAAAATGCTTACACATAAATATTATTTTACTTGTTTTCCTGTTGAGGAGAAACATGCATACTCACAAACATTATTTTACTTGTTTTCCCGTTGAGGAGAAACATGCATACACACCAACAGTATTTTACTTGTTTTCCCGTTGGGGAGAAACATGCGCACAAACAAACATCATCTTACTTGTTTTCCCGTTGGGGAGAAACATGCACAAAAACAAACATCATCTTACTTGTTTTTCCGTTGGGGAGAAACATGCATACGAACAGGCATCCGTTACTTGTCTCCTAGCCAGGGAGAGACATACACACGGAAATGGATCACATAGTATTTCATTACCACTTGTGTACCTAAGTGCAAACATAACATGCAAAGTCCTTACACACTCGGACCGTTAATATATGGAGTATAGCGAGGAAATTTGAGTAGTACTACTGGGTTTGACAAACCCCACCCGGGTTAGTCGCGCTAACTAGATTGGAGGTCTAACGGGTGTAAATTGTCCTTAACACTTGCCATTGTTGATGTTAGCAATGGCGGAAGGCACCCAAACACAAAAAGTCAGCTTCGGTTGCGAACGCTTAGAGTAACTTGTACATTGTCTAGCTAGCAATAGGTGTGACTTACGTATGTGGATCCAGCAACACTCAAACAATTTATTTACATACAAACCTGTGAACTCACCAACCTCGTGTTGACACTTTTTCTTACATGTTTCTCAGGTCGCTAAGGCACAGGTTACACACTTAGGACTTGCATGAAGTCCTTCTATCATGACGTTCATTTCAAACATTTTAACAGTTACTTACTCACATTAATTGACACGCTGTTGCGTGTAATTACTTTTGATTTCATTGTAACGTTTACGCTTCCGCATTTAACTCTGAACATTTATGTTATGACTTTTGAAGTCTCATATAGTGTCGTTTGATATAACTAATGACTGAGATCCTGGAGTGTCACATTCCAAACGGTAAAACTCCGTTAGTTGAAATTGGGGGTGTGACACTATAGATGATCTCGGCTTGGTTTTTAGACAACCAATCCATGCCCACAATTATGTCAAAACTGCCAAGTGTAACTGGCATGAGATCGATGTCGAGTTTGTGACCAGAAAGTTCTAACTGACATCCCTTGAGAATGTGGGTTGCCTCGATTACTTTACCGTCTGCTATCTCTACGGTATAATTGTGTTCTCATAAAGTTGGGTTTATTTCTAACTTACTACTAAGTTCTCTAGATATAAAACTTCTATCGGCGCCAGTATCAAAAAGTACAGAAGCATAATGATCGTTTAAGAGAAACATACCGTTCACTACGTTCCGATCATTCCGAGCTTCTCCCGATCCAGTCACAAATGCTCGGCCCTTTGCACCATTTTCGTTGTTATTACCATTTCCACCCTTGTGGTTATTACCATTTCCATTACCGCCCTGATGATTGTTGCCATTTCCATTCCCGTTCCCGTTTCTCCTTAACTGTGGGCAATTTTTCTTGAAATGCCCTTCTTTACCACACTCAAAATAGCCTTTGAGTGCGTCTCCAGGTGGTGTCGGTTTGTTCTGCAGATCTACTCTACAGTCTTTGGCCAAATGACCCATCTTTCCACACCGGTTGCAACGATACCGGTCACACGTTCCATGATGGTGGAAGTTACATTTGTTGCACTTCGGGTACTTGCCAACATAAGAACCCTGATTCTGCTGAGAAGAGTTAGACTGATTGTTGTTCTTTGAAGGTTCAAGCTTACGATGCTGTTGTTGTTGTTGCTGAGAAGGTGGGTTTGACTGGAAGGTTTTGGGGAATGAACTGTCAAACTTCCGCTTGTTGTCAGTTGTCTTTGATAACGCACCTCTAGGGGGTAGAGTGCCTTGAGCGACTGCGTGATCGGTCAGCCTGTGAGCCAACCTGATTGCTTGCTGGATTGTAGTGGGATTAGAAGATGTCACCATGCTCTGAATTTGCGGGACCAAACCATCAATGAATTTCTCGATCCTCTTATAGGGAGGTGTTACCATTTGCGGACACAAGTTCGCCAGTTCATGCGAACGAGTAGTGTAGGCTTCAATTTCAGATCCCTCCATCTTGAGGTTCCAGAACTCGCCCTCAAGTTTCTGCACTTCATCGCGGGGATAATACTCCTCCCGCAACATAGTCTTAAATTCGTCCCATGGCAATGCATTTGCCATCTCAAGAGTTAGCATTTGCACCTGGGAGTTCCACCAAGTAAGGGCCGGACCCTCGAGTGTGCCAGATGCATATTTCACCTGATTATTCGGTGGACAATTGCACATCGCGAATGCGGATTCAGATTTCTCCATCCAGCGAAGTAAGCCAACAGCCCCTTCGGCTCCACTGAACGAGTGAGGCTTGCAATCCATGTACGCCTTGAAAGTACAAACCTGTTGGTGGTTATGCTGACCTGAATGCGCTTTAAGAATACCATATTCGAATTTTAGTTTGGGATGAATGATGACTCATTAAAGTCGATAATATGTTGCTTTACCTCCAGCATTAATAGCGGCGTGAGTAGCTGCTACTGCTTCAGCCACACGCTCATTTATGAGTGTCGTGAGCTCGGCTGCAGTCATGTTAATGTTTCCGCGACCACCACGTCCTCCGGCGCGTCCACCACGTCTATTTCCTCTTCCAGACATTATCTTTACATTCACAACATACAATAATGAGAAAAATACATCGCATTTTATCATCATACAAGTACCAGTAAGCAAAGAAATTCAAACCACAACATCTAACATTTCAATAATAGTAATACTTGATAAAATAAATTGTAACGATTACAACTAAATTCAACCAAACATCAAAATTCTAGAAACATCTGTTGGATGGGAACAACCTTGCCCATCTAGGTTCAAAAGAAAAGACGTAAATAAGTAATGAAGATAGATGATCAAATGTCACTGCCAACTGATGTAACATCGGATGCTGCATCATCATCCTCATCCTGGTCTCCTGCAGGTGCAAGTCGTGCCTCCACTTGCTCAATCCTGGTGTGGAGTATATCTAGGTTCCACTCTGAAGTGTTCAGCCGGTCCTCCAACAACATCTCTCGCTGAAGTATGCTAGTAATCTCTCCCGCTGCGTCCCTCGTGTTCCGGATCTCCCGGTCCATCCTAGCCACAAAGGCAGCTATCACCTGCTCATAGGGGTACTACAATGGTGGCAAAGCTCGCACAGAAGATGATGAAGAAGAAGCAATGTCAGTAGTGAGTGGAGGTGGGACTTCCTCCTCGCGGATCCAGTTCCTGATCCTATCGGGATACCAATCCCAGTCCTGCGTGTTACCTCTGACATGCACATGAATAGGCTCGTCATGCCCTACAGTGGTATTGATCGGGTTGAGTCGACGTCTCCTCGGCTCTGGCAAAGGTACGGTAGGAACATCGTGCTCCTGAACGACTGGGGATGCGGGTGAATTAGGCGTGGTTGACATTTCCTGTAACGGGATGAGTGAGTGCCATGTATGAGTGTAAGTGTTGTGTAACTAATGCATGTACGTGGTTATAGTCTAGTATGCATTTCCTAGTTCTCTATAACCAATGTCTCTGATACCAATCTGTCACACCCCCAAAATCCACTAACGGAGTTTTACCGTTAGGAGCGTGGCATACCAGGATCTCAGTCATTAGTTACGTTGAACAACTCCATATGAGTTTAAGAAAACACTAGTATTGCTCATAGTCACGATGCAACACTAGCAATGAAAACACTGATTTAATGTAAGATTGCGGAAGCGAAAAGTTAAACGAAAAGCATGCGCCAAAACAGTCGCGCCTAAAATAAATAATTCAACAATAAATAAAATAAATTGTTCTTGAGTTTGAAAATGATGGACTTCGAATGCATGCATGCCTTAGCGTGTGCTTGTACCTTAATGACCTGAGAAAACATGCTAAAACGTGTCAACACTAGGTTGGTGAGTTCACAGGTTTCAATGTTTGTAAAGTTTACTAGATAATACCATTTACAATTTATATCATAGGTAGCTAACCTAGTACATGTTACTAAAGCGTTTCGACACCGAAGCTGACTGTTTATGTTTGTACTGCCTCCCACCATGACTATCATCATCAATGGTGAATGTTTAGGTCAATGTTACACCCGTTCGACTTCCCGTCGTGTTAGCGCGACTAACGCGGGTGGGGTTTGTCAATGCCCAGTAGTACTACTCAAGATTACCTCGCTAACCCATATACTAACGGTTCGATAAGTAAGGACTTTCATGATATGTTTGCGCTTAGTACACAAGTGATATAAAAGAAATGTAAGATCTAAATGTTCGTACCCATGTTTTCTCCCCCAAGTTTAAACCATAAGAAAAAGGGGCCGTGAAACTCACCTTAGAGTATGTGCGAAAGAAAGCGTACTTAGAATGCTTGACGACTAACTGCCACCTATAAACACCGGTTTATAAGTGTGTGTTTGTGCAAGATGATAGGAACCCTTAGTATCCAAACAATATTATTATTTAAGTGTTTAGAAAAGTTTTGCAAGTTTGACTCAAGTTTGACCAAGTTTGATATATTCATAGGATCACTCTAACATGTTCTAGTTCATCACATAACATAACAATTGTCTAGAACCTAAACATGCAAATCATAATTCAAGACAAAGTTGCTATCTTTAGTAACCAATGACTAGCATGCGTGATTTCAAACACTTAACATGTTACAACAAGTTATTGTGTCCTATCTAACATAGTGCTATCATCAAACCATATCATGCATGTCTAAATAGCAAGTTATAACCACTTTTAACAATTAAAGTTTCCTTATTTGGAAAGTTCACAAAACCGATCTAGGTATTCAAAATCTGATTTCACAAATCATGTAAACATGCATCAAGTAACACATAACCATCATCACATTATCCTAATCATGTCTAGCATACAAGATAGAAATCATAAAAAGTTTCCCCTTTTAGTAAATCGTCCATTACACGCTTTATTCATACAATTAACACGTCAAATCAATCCTAGATCTTTCAACTAATATAATTACAACTATATTAATCATAATCCACGTCTAGCATGCGATTCCTACACATCATATAATCAACAATATTCAATTTTCACATCGTATGACAGCTAGGGTTTCATATACGTTCATAAAATCATAAATACGATACAACAATATCAAACAATTAACTAATTTATTATCATATTTCAAAATAATCATGTTTGGATAATCTAGGGTTTTGATCTCAAAAATAATAATGAAAAAGCGACGAAATCAGATGAAACGACTTACGTAGAGATGTTAGAAACGCCTAGACTAGCACGTATCTACTTCCGGATTCACGATCGAAGATCAAACGATGGTCCTGTGGTTGCTTTCTTGGTTCGGCCGAAAGGAGGGTGAGGGGTGGGAGTCGCGACGGCAACAATGAGTGGGGTAGGGTTTATGTTTTTTTTTTAAAGTTTATATATATCCTAATGGTATTCATGAGTTTTTCAATTTGGGCTTCAAGCTTAATTAAGGCCCATAAGCTCTAATTAATTAACTAACACTTAATTATTAATTAATAATTTTGATTTTTACTTTTATACAAACTCTAATATTTATAAAAATACTAAGTACGATTACTACACGATAAACACGTACGATAACCAGGATATTCACATAGTTCACGTAAAGTCACGTAATTACATAAAATTCACACAATTTATATTAAATATAAATTATTAAATATTCGTAATATTTATCTTAATTAATCACCAACGTTCCGGGTTAGACTCGAGTGCGATTCGTCGCGTGTGAACTAACTGACACATTTAATTTACTTAATTAAATGCAATGCACGTGTAACTAACTGAGATAACTGAGTTTGCAATGAATAATGTTTGAACTGACGAGGTTTGAGTTAACGGGGTTAACCTGAAATTGCAGGACGTTACAATTATTAAGTTTATTATAGATCTTAATTAAGAAATATTAGCAGTTAAATATACGTCGAGGTGTCGTCTGAGGTGTTTGACATATTATTGATACGATAAGCTGAAATACTGTCTAGGTGAGTTCCTCTGAATTTAAATGTGTATTGTTATATAGTTGTTATTTGAAATAATGCCTGATGCAATGCCCTATTCCAAGTATATATATGTCACACCCCGCCAAGGCATAAACGCGAGGCGTAACGTTCACTGGTTTCCAAAGCATATGATTACCGCAAACACATACATGATAATTGGATACATAATCTAGTTTAAAGTTTTACATCCCAAAATATCTATTTGAGTTTACAAAAGATTAAGATTTCACAAATATGACCCATAACGATGAGTTATACAAGGGAAATCTCCCAAAAAGCCGTATCCGTTTATGCATGCATATAATCCTACATTGCTAACCATTGTGACCACGTTCAATTTTCTGAAAAACATACTTAAAAAGTGTCAACATGAGGTTGGTGAGTTCACAAGTTTTGATCAAATATTCTTGTAGTTCCAACGTTTACAAACGTTCAAGTGAATAAGTTTTTTCGATCAAATAGTATATATATAACCAATGAATTGAACATTTCTTGACCAATTAATCCCATTTGTAAGCTTGAAAGGAATACAAACAATATGTAAATGCACGAGACCGTAACCAAATCGTGACAATGAATGCCCCTCCCTCACTATACCACGAGAATAAGACGATATGCGGCCATTGGACATATGGACCTCTGGTTAGCGCGACTAACCATGACCAGGGGCGTCACCCCCAATAGTACTATCCACATAATCCCAGGCTAAGACCATAGCTAATGGTTACTAAATATGTTTGTTCCGGGGGACTTTACGAGCCTATAATTGTTCCCTCAATGCACACATAACGATCTGGTCTTTGTTCATTCATTTATATATGAAAATAGTTACAAGTACGCTTCCTCCCCAAACCATTTCAAAACTTAGAAAAAGGGAACAGTGAAAATCAGAAGGAGTTAAACCAGTGTATCCATGTTTTCAAACCATAACTAGTTAAGTATGTTTCTCCCCGGATGTCTACAAACAGTAAAGAGTTAAAAGGGGGCCTTGAAACTCACATGAGATTAGTAATTAACTTCTAGCAAATAGGAACTCGAACACAAAACCGAAACTCAAACACGTCCTAAAGCAATAGGTACTTTCGGTTTAATAACAAGGCGTCTAATCCGCAAGTTGTTCATCCAACTTACTAGATGTGATTGGAAGACACTTGTCTTAGAAAAAACTTAAGTTGACGACCCGTTGGTGATTTGGTGTTTATTATATGTCCTTATTATTAACAATAAGCAAATACTTGTAGTTACATGAAATCATAAGATGCTTCCAGCATTCGGTGAAAATCTTATAGAATAAAGCTATGTTTTAAAATACTAAGTGAGCTCAATAAATTAAGGGCTTTCTGTCATAACTTAATATACATCTTAGGTTCTTATAAAAGTATTCACCTTGCTTTAAAAGTAGGTTTAAGTTTGTCAAACAACTAGCAAATCAAGCAATGTTCAAAACAGTAAGTTTTCTGGAGTTACCTAGGGAAAACAGTTGTTTGAGGGTCCAAAACTTATCCTCAAGACGTGATACCCTAGGGGTTTTAAAGCTAACACATAATACTAACTTTTGGAAAAAGAATCAAGTCATTTGAATCATTTTTGAGCAAGTTATGCACTCTAGAAGTTGACTAAGACATTCTGTTTGAAAAGACAATTTTGACCTTCTGTGTTGTATTAGACTTTTGGCGTACCAAACTTACTGAAAAATTATAAACCAGTTGGGTTTGAAAGCTAACTCTTTAAACTTACTTTTAGACTCAAGAATAACTCATTTTCATTGAGTTTTGAGGGAGTTATGGCCTCCCAAAGTCGGGTTAATTTCCAGCACGAATTTGTTAAGAAAGTAACTTGTCCTAAACTTGATGTAGATGATCCAAAGCATGGTTTTTGTGACATAACACACTCAAACGACTAATGTAACATGGATTTGAAAGTATTTCCATAGGTAACACATTAACCCATACATCTTCATGTCTATGAACTTGTATAACTAGTTTAACCACTCAAAAACTCAACAAAACGTGTTCTTTCAAAATGAGCATCAATATCACAAAACCTATACTTTTTATGAACCAAACACACAACTAAACAAAATAATTCATATTTTATGAATTTTGTATTTAAAATAGTTCATATTTATGTGTGGTTTCAAAAGTATATGTATTTTCAAGAAAATCTTCCAATAATGGGTGAAAACGTTGATCTAATAAGAAATCGTAAGTATGGAAGAAAAGATCTCGGATTTACCACTACACAAGCTAAGGATGACTATTAGTAGAAGATGATGGATGTTCTTCTGCTATCAAGACCCGACTCCTAGCTCCAATCCTCCTTGAATCTCCAATCTTCTAACTTAACACTTTCTAGATTTTGCTCTTGAATGACAAAGATGGTAATGTGAATGTACGTATCGATATATGTAGGGGGGAAAAGAGGTTGATTGAGTGTTGGTCACACTATCATCATCACAAGGTATAGAAGAATAGATGGATTTGACTCTTGCTTGTGATTACACTTGAATGAAATAAGATCTTGTATGACACAAGACATGGGATGAGATAGGTTTGGTGGTGGATGGCCCCACTTGGGTGGGTTTCGGCCGAGTAGAGGGCTCACGGGGGGTTTGGTTCTTGACATTTCAGTAGTCTAAGTCCATGTATTAGTTAGGTTGTTTTTAGGTAAGGTATACTCGGTAGGTGCTCCCATGATATAAAGCCCGGGGTATGAACTTTTTTGATTAAAAACTTCATATATTATGTATTTTGACTATTTTTAATAGTCTACTAGTTAAACTCGTCATAGTTAATACTTTAACTATAATATATATGTATACACACAAAAATAACTTGTGACCATGAAATAAATATTTTTGTGTCCACTTTTAATAGTTTTATCAAAAATATTTATGTTTTTATATCAAGACGTATTACTAGACTTTATTGGAATAAAAATCTTGTTAATCACCAACGAACGTACCTTGCGGGTTAAAATTACTTATTTCCTAGTAATTCTCAAAAATTACTAAATATACTGTGTGTTCCTTTGTTAGACTCCTTGACAATACAATGTCAAAATAATAAACCAGGAAATATAAATCATGAACGTGAAATTATGTGATATGGATATTGACTTGAAATGCTGGGTGTCACATTCTTCCCATGTTAAAGAGAATTTCGTCCCGAAATTCAGTTGTTGTTATCTTGACTTGAAGTGTTCGTGAACAAGGATGGGTACTTGGCTTTCATGTGATCTTCTCGTTCCCACGTATACTTGGGGCCACGCTTTGAATTCCACCGTACCTTAACCAATTTAACACGACTACGTCTTTCCAATCTGTGACTTCAATTGGTTCCTCAACGAAGTGCAACTTGTCGCCTAGGTGGATCTCATCAGGCGGTATAATTAACGTCTCGTCTGATAAGCACTTCTTGAGATTTGACACATGAAACGTATCATGTACATTATTTAGTTCTTGTGGTAGCTTGAGCTTGTATGCCACAGGGCCAACCGTAGCCAGTATTTCAAATGGTCCAATGTACCTAGGGTTAAGCTTGCCACGGTTGCCAAATCTTGCAACGGCAAATGAGTATCCCAATTTCCCCCGAAATCAATTGCACACGCACGGATCATATCCTCTAAAGTTTGAATGGTCCTTTCACTTTAGCCATCTGTTTGTGGGTGATATGTCATGCTCATGTCAAGACGTGTGCCCAAGGCTTATTGTAATGATTTCCATATTCTAGACACGAATCTGCTGTCTCTATCAGAGATAATGGAAATTGGCACTCCATGCCTTGCCACAATTTCCTTGATATACAGCCTTGCAAGTTTCTCAGTTTTATCCGTCTCTTTGATAGGCAGGAAATGAGCAGATTTCATCAAACGATCGACGATTACCCATTTGGTGTCATACCCGCTAGACGTCTTGGGTAACTTTGTAATGAAATCCATGGAAATATGTTCCCATTTCCATTGAGGTATCTTGGGTTGTTGTAACAATCCCGACGGTTTCTGATGTTCTGCCTTTACTTTTGAACATGTCAGGCATTTACTGACATAAATAGCAATCTCTCCTTTCATGTTCGGCCACCAATAGAATTCTTTCATATCCTTATACATTTTATCTGAACCTGGGTGAATGGAGTACCTGGACTTGTGGCTTCGTCCATAACCAACTCCCGTAAGTTACCAAAACATGGCACCCAAATTCTATTCATGAAGTATAAAGTATCAACTGATTTTGGCTTTAACTGTCTGATCATTCCTCGTAAAGCTTCATTCTGAATGTTCTCTTCTTTGATTGCCTCTTGTTGTGCAATCCGGATTTGAGTCGTGAGACTCGTATGAATTGTCAATCCCAAGGCACGAACACGAAGAGTTTTAACTCGTTCCTTACGACTCAAGGCATCTGCTACGACGTTAGCCTTACCATGGTAATACTTGATATCGCGATCATAATCATTCAGTAGTTCTACCCAACGGCGTTGCCTCATGTTGAGTTCTTTCTGATTAAAGATGTGAGGGAGACTCTTATGATCCGTAAAGATAGTACATTTTGTACCATATAAGTAATGTCTCCAAATCTTGAGTGCAAACACGACAGCACCCAATTCCAAGTCGTGAGTCGTATAATTTTTCTCATGGACTTTCAACTGTCTGGATGCATAAGCTATGATTTTTCTCTCTGCATCAGTACACATCCCAGACCTTGGTGTGATGCATTGCAGTACACAATGAAATTGTCCGTTCCCTCCGGAAGGGATAGGATTGGTGCACTGCAAAGCTTCTGCTTCAGCAATTGAAAAGCTGATTCTTATTTATCAGTCCAATCAAACTTTTTGTCCTTCTGGGTTAATGTGGTTAGAGGTAAGGCTATTTTTGAAAAAATTTCGATAAATATCCTGTAATAGCCTGGCAAACCCAGAAATTGACGCCCCTAAGTCGGAGTTCTTCGTGCTTCCCAGTTTTTGATAGCTTCAATCTTGGACGGATCCACATGGATACCCTTCTTATTGATGACATGTCCAAGAAAATGAACTTCTCGGATCCAAAACTCACACTTAGAGAATTTGGCATAAAGCTTCTCATTCCTGAGTAGTTCCAAGATTAATTTCAAGTGATGTTCAGGTTCCTCCTGGGTTCGTGAATATATTAATATGTCATCGATAAACACAATCACGAATTTATCCAAGTATGGCTTGCACACGCGGTTCATGAGATCCATAAAAACTGTCGGTGCATTCGTCAAACCAAATGGCATAACTAGGAACTCGTAGTGACCATAACGAGTCCTAAAAGCCGTCTTTGGTGTATCTTCCTCCTGTATTCTCAGCTGATGATACCCTAGTCGTAGATCAATCTTAGAATAGAAGTTGGAACCTTGAAGTTTATCGAATAAATCGTCTATTCGAGGAAGAGGATATCGATTTTTGATTGTCAGTTTGTTCAACTCCCGGTAATCAAGACACATCTAAAAGGTTCCATCCTTTTTCTTTACAAACAAGACCGGAGCTCCCCAGGGTGAGAAACTCGGTCTTATGAAGCCTTTATCAAGTAACTCTTGCAGTTGACTTGATAATTCTTGCATCTCAGATGGTGCTAGATGGTACGGCGATCGTGCAACTGGTGCGGCTCCAAGTACTAGATCGATCCTGAACTCGACTTGTCTTAGTGGCGGTAAGCCAGGTAAGTCTTCGGGAAATACCTCGGGGTAATCCCTAACGGTCGGTATATCTTCAAGTGGACGTTCCTCGGGTTTCTTCTCGACAATATGCGCCAGGAATGCGCAACAACCCTTACGTAGATACTTATGAGCTTTCATGCAGTTTGTCATCTTTAGCATCGTTCTACACTTTTAACCTTGAATGGAAAGAATTTTTTCTCTTGGTAGTGGGATACGTACAATCTTTTCAAAGCATACAATCTCGGCGTAATTCTTCGATAACCAATCCATGCCAATAACATTATCAAAACTCCCCGGAGCGACAGGTAGAAGGTCTATACTAAATGTATGGTTTTCTAGACATAAAGTACAACCCTTAATGACCTCTCCGATTTCTATTAATTTCCCATTTGCTAATTCAATTGTATAACTTTGTTCTAGTTTGCTGGCCTTAATACCGAGTAAAGATTTAAAATCATTTGACACAAAGCTCATATCCGCACCTGAATCAAAAAGTACCGAGGCATAGTGATTATTTAGCGGGAACGTACCAGGGACAATGTTCGGATCCTGTCGCGGTCACATGCACACATCACAAATTCCCTCCCCGGTGCCTGAGTGTTGTTCTGGTTCTTCCACTTGGGACAGTCTTTCTTGAAGTGCCCCAGGTCACCACACTTGAAACATCCTTGCTTTGATTTGCCCGCGGGGTTGGTGTTGACTCTACAGTTCTGTGTAGTATGTCCAAACCGACTACATTTCCCATACTTGATGCACCCACCCCCATGGTGATATCCACATTTGTTACACCTCGGTAGGCCCCTATCATACCTTTTCCTTTCCACTGTGTTGGCTGCAAAAGCCTTTATCGTTTCCTGCTTCTTAATTCCTTGTTTCCCAGACCTGTTATTCAAATTTCCCATTCATTTTCTCTTCTCCCCAAAGTTACTTTCCTCATTCTCTTTCTTCCCAAATGATCCATTACGCATAGAATCATCTCTTAACTTGAATGCTAAAGTTATATCACTCTTGGCGTCGATCGGATTGGATGAAGTTACCATGCTGTGAATTTGAGGTGCAAGGCCCCACAAATACCTCTTCACACACTTATGTTCTGGCGTGACCATGTGTGGTACCACAATTGCCAATTCATTGAAACGGTCGGTATACCCAGCCACATCATCTCCTACCATCTGTAGATTCCACATCTCTGTCTCGATCTCTTGTAACTCATTTCGAGGATAGTATTCCTCGATCATCATGTTTCTCAGATCTCCCCATGGTAACTGATAGTTGTCTGCCTTCCCAAAGTCTTCACATAAGAATTCCACCAGGTCAATGCCTTATGGGTGAGCGTACAAGTAGAATACTTCACCATGCAGCATGTGGTGCACTCACTGATGTCAATCACCGATTCCATCTTTTCTATCCACCTCATCAGGCCTACTACACCCTCGGTGCCATTAAAGTTACGAGGGTTACAGGATAGGAAGGCCTTATACGTGCACTTCCTGTTTGAAGCATCTGTAGGATCACAAGTCACTTATTTTAACAACTGCAATCCTAGGGCACGAACATGAAGAGTTTTAACTCATTCCTTACGACTCAAGGCATCTGCTACGACGTTAGCCTTACCAGGGTGATACTCGATATCGCGGTCATAATCATTCAGTATTTCTACCCAACAGCGTTGCCTCATGTTGAGTTCTTTCTTATTAAAGATGTGCTGGAAACTCTTATGATCTGTAAAGATAGTACATTTTGTACCATATAAGTAATGTCTCCAAATCTTGAGTGCAAACACGACAGCACCCAATTCCAAGTCGTGAGTCGTATAATTTTTCTCATGGACTTTCAACTGTCTGGATGCATAAGCTATGAATTTTTCTCTCTGCATCAGTACACATCCCAGACCTTGGTGTGATGCATCGTAGTACACAATGAAATTGTCCGTTCCCTTCGGAAGGGATAGGATTGGTGCACTGCAAAGCTTCTGCTTCAGCAATTGAAAAGTTGATTCTTATTTATCAGTCCAATCAAACTTTTTGTCCTTCTGGGTTAACGTGGTTAGAGGTAAGGCTATTTTTGAAAAATTTTCGATAAATCTCCTGTAATAGCCTGGCAAACCCAGAAATTGACGCACCTAAGTCGGAGTTCTTGGTGCTTCCCAGTTTTTGATAGCTTCAATCTTGGACGGATCCACATGGATACCCTTCTTATTGATGACATGTCCAAGAAAATGAACTTCTCGGATCCAAAACTCACACTTAGAGAATTTGGCATAAAGCTTCTCATTCCTGAGTAGTTCCAAGATTAATTTCAAGTGATGTTCAGGTTCCTCCTGGGTTCGTGAATATATTAATATGTCATCGATAAACACAATCAAGAATTTATCCAAGTATGGCTTGCACACGCGGTTCATGAGATCCATAAAAACTGTCGGTGCATTAGTCAAACCAAATGGCATAACTAGGAACTCGTAGTGACCATAACGAGTCCTAAAAGCCGTCTTTGGTGTATCTTCCTCCTGTATTCTCAGCTGATGATACCCTGGTCGTAGATCAATCTTAGAATAGAAGTTGGAACCTTGAAGTTGATCGAATAAATCGTCTATTCGAGGAAGAGGATATCGGTTTTTGATTGTCAGTTTGTTCAACTCCCGGTAATCAAGACACATCTAAAAGGTTCCATCCTTTTTCTTTACAAACAAGACCGGAGCTCCCCAGGGTGAGAAACTCGGTCTTATGAAGCCTTTATCAAGTAACTCTTGCAGTTGACTTGATAATTCTTGCATCTCAGATGGTGCTAGATGGTACGGCGATCGTGCAACTGGTGCGGCTCCAAGTACTAGATCGATCCTGAACTCGACTTGTCTTAGTGGCGGTAAGCCAGGTAAGTCTTCGGGAAATACCTCGGGGTAATCCCTAACGGTCGGTATATCTTCAAGTGGACGTTCCTCGGGTTTCTTCTCGACAATATGCGCCAGGAATGCGCAACAACCCTTACGTAGATACTTATGAGCTTTCATGCAGTTTGTCATCTTTAGCATCGTTCTACACTTTTAACCTTGAATGGAAAGAATTTTTTCTCTTGGTAGTGGGATACGTACAATCTTTTCAAAGCATACAATCTCGGCGTAATTCTTCGATAACCAATCCATGCCAATAACATTATCAAAACTCCCCGGAGCGACAGGTAGAAGGTCTATACTAAATGTATGGTTTTCTAGACATAAAGTACAACCCTTAATGACCTCTCCGATTTCTATTAATTTCCCATTTGCTAATTCAATTGTATAACTTTGTTCTAGTTTGCTGGCCTTAATACCGAGTAAAGATTTAAAATCATTTGACACAAAGCTCATATCCGCACCTGAATCAAAAAGTACCGAGGCATAGTGATTATTTAGCGGGAACGTACCAGTGACAATGTTCGGATCCTGTCGCGGTCACATGCACACATCACAAATTCCCTCCCCGGTGCCTGAGCGTTGTTCTGGTTCTTCCACTTGGGACAGTCTTTCTTGAAGTGCCCCAGGTCACCACACTTGAAACATCCTTGCTTTCCTTTGCCCGCGGGGTTGGTGTTGACTCTACAGTTCTGTGTGGTATGTCCAAACCGACTACATTTCCCACACTTGATGCACCCACCCCCATGGTGATATCCACACTTGTTACACCTCGGTAGGCCCCTATCATACCTTTTCCTTTCCACTGTGTTGGCTGCAAAAGCCTTTATCGTTTCCTGCTTCTTAATTCCTTGTTTCCCAGACCTGTTATTCAAATTTCCCATTCATTTTCTCTTCTCCCCAAAGTTACTTTCCTCATTCTCTTTCTTCCCAAATGATCCATTACGCATAAAATCATCTCTTAACTTGAATGCTAAAGTTATATCACTCTTGGCGTCGATCGGATTGGATGAAGTTACCATGCTGCGAATTTGAGGCGCAAGGCCCCACAAATACCTCTTCACACACTTATGTTCTGGCGTGACCATGTGTGGTACCAGAATTGCCAATTCATTAAAACGGTCGGTATACCCAGCCACATCATCTCCTACCATCTGTAGATTCCACATCTCTGTCTCGATCTCTTGTAACTCATTTCGAGGATAGTATTCCTAGATCATCATGTTTTTCAGATCTCCCCATGGTAACTGATAGTTGTCTGCCTTCCCAAAGTCTTCACATAAGAATTCCACCAGGTCAATGCCTTATGGGTGAGCATACAAGTAGAATACTTCACCATGTAGCATGCGGTGCACTCACTGATGTCAATCACCGATTCCATCTTTTCTATCCACCTCATCAGGCCTACTACACCCTCGGTGCCATTAAAGTTACGAGGGTTGCAGGATAGGAAGGCCTTATAGGTGCACTTCCTGTTTGAAGCAACTGTTGGATCACAAGTCACTTATTTTAATAACGTCATTAATTTGGATCATGACTATGGGTTACGGCTGTGATTATTTGTTCTATTACCTCCAGAACCTCCGGCTGTGCCGCTACCTCCTGCACCTCCTTCACCGGTACCGCTATCGTTCCCTCCGCCACTATTTCGATTGGCTTCATACTGTTCTGTGGCGACAGCTACCCGTTGTGATATGATTTGCTCCACGTTTGGGGAGATCGTCTTGTTGTTATCACCAGTGGTGTCACGCGGCATCCTTCGCTTAGGTGCCATTGTGTTCTTTCTGACATAAGATTTAAAAAGAAACAACTTTATATAATAATAATGAGATCACATGACATAAGGATACAACAACATCAAACGTAAACAACCATCATCACAACATATATTACACATACATAGTTAAAACATACATAGTACATTGTTCCAAAAGACAAGGATACAACATAGATGGGTTCATATGGCCACATCAGTATCAAAGTTTCAAACTACATAATGTGTTACGGGCACAACCCGCCAGTAATAGGTCTAATGAAATAAGTGGGAGTACAACCCAATCAACATGGCAAGTCCAGTCATGACATCACTAGCTCTGGCTACCATCTCTGCAGCCAAAATCCTCTCCTCCAGTGCCTCCACACTATCTCCAACCGTGGTAGTCAACAGCCAGTCCATATCAGCCCTCATCTCCAAGTAATCAGTGGTACCCTGCAGGTCTCTGGTGGCGTCCTCTAGTGTCTCTACTCGGGACCCAAGCCCTTGCT
Source organism: Smallanthus sonchifolius (assembly GCA_023525975.1). Lineage (NCBI taxonomy): Eukaryota > Viridiplantae > Streptophyta > Magnoliopsida > Asterales > Asteraceae > Smallanthus > Smallanthus sonchifolius. The sequence continues at coordinate 36,210,195 of CM042023.1, forward strand.
GCAATCGAGTAGATGCATCCCCATGTGCCCGAATGTCATCTAGGAGGTCATCAAGACGCTCCTCATGTGTGTGAACAAGGGCTACTAAAGTAGGAACTGTGAGCTGCATGTCTTCCCTAGTGTGGGGCAGCTGAGATGGGGAGTTTGATGACTCCCCGACCTCAAATGTGGAAGGGATGCCCTCCATCTCTCTCCAACATGCAAGGGTACGGGACGTCCCTCTCGTGGTAGGGTGGTAGCAAGGTCGCTGTCTGGGCGGCTCCTCTCCAGTCTCCCGGTCTTCGGGGTCACGTGCAGCCAGGGTTCTCTTTTGGGGCAGTCGTGTCCTCTTCCTAGCACTTTGACCATGATCGGTCCTCCGCTCTTCTTGCGGTAGCAGATAGGTGGCTCTCCAAGAGCTACGTCAGGTGGTGTGGAACTGCGGGTCTGAACCCGATGACGAAGGTGTGTGGTAGGAGTCTCCTCCCTAGCGGGTAAGTAGTGCTCTGACGACTCGTCCTCAGAGTCAGAAGTAGGGATGTGACCATCATATGACGACATGATGTAACTACAATATCCATATGACATGATGAATGGTTATGCAATGCTTGTGCAATGAAAACGTCTTTGTGAGTCATTTAAATTATAGACTAGGTTCAGTTTTAGACTCCTAGTTCGTTATAATCAATGACTCTGATACCAAGTTCTGTCACATCCCGCCAAGGCGGAAACGCGAGGCGTAACGTTCACTGGTTTCCAAAGCATATGATTACCGCAAACACATACATGATAATTGGATACATAATCAAGTTTAAAGTTTTACATCCCAAAATATCTATTTGAGTTTACAAAAGATTAAGATTTCACAAATATGACCCATAACGATGAGTTATACAAGGGAAATCTCCCAAAAAGCCGTATCCGTTCATGCATGCATGTAATCCTACATTGCTAACCATTGCGACCACGTTCAATTTCCTGAAAAACATACTTAAAAAGTGTCAACACGAGGTTGGTGAGTTCACAGGTTTTGATCAAATATTCTTGTAGTTCCAATGTTTACAAACGTTTAAATAAATAAGTTTTTCCGATCAAATAGTACATATATAACCAATGAATTGAACATTTCCTGACCAATTGACCCCATTTGTAAGCTTGCAAGGAATACAAATAATATTTAAATACACGAGACCGTAACCAAACCATGACAATTAATGCCCCTCCCTCGCTATACCACGAGAATAAGACGATATGCGATCATTTGGCCATATGGACCCCTGGTTAGCGCGACTAACCATGACCGGGGGCGTCACCCCCAATAGTACTATCCACATAATCCCAGGCTAAGACCATAGCTAATGGTTACTAAATATGTTTGTTCTAGGGGACTTTACGAGCTCTATAATTGTTCCCTCAATGCACACATAACGATCTGGTCTTTGTTCATTCATTTATATATGAAAATAGTTACAAGTATGCTTCCTCCCCAAACCATTCCAAAACTTAGAAAAAGGGGACAGTGAAACTCACAAGGAGTTAAACCAGAGTATCCATGTTTTCAAAACATAATTAGTTAAGTATGTTTCTCCGCCGATGTCTACAAACAGTGAAGAGTTAAAAGGTGGTCGTGAAACTCTCCTGAGATTAGCAATTAACTTCTAGCAAATAGGAACTCGAACATGAAACCGAAACTCAAACACATCCTAAAGCAATAGGTACTTTCGGTTTAATAACATTTGTTCACTATAGAATTTGACTAAGACATTCTGTTTGAAAAGACAGTTTTGACCTTCTGTGTTGTATCAGACTTTTGACGTTCCAAAACGTACTGAAAAATTATGAAACCAGTTGGGTTTGAAAGCTAACTCTTTAAACTTAGTTTTAGACTCAAGAATCACTCATTTTCATTTATTTTTGAGGGAGTTATGGCCTCCCAAAGTCGGGTTAATTTCCAGCACGAATCTGTTAAGAAAGTAACTTGTCCAAAACTTAATGTAAATGATCCAAATCATGGTTTTTGACATAACACGCTCAAACGACTAATGTAACATGGATTTGCAAGTATTTCCATAGGTAACACATTAACCCATACATCTTCATGTCTATGAACTTGTATAACTAGTTTAACCACTCAAAAACTCAACAAAACGTGTTCTTTCAAAATGAGCATCAATATCACAAAACCTATACTTTTTATGAACCAAACACACAACTAAACAAAATAATTCATAGTTTATGAATTTTGTATTTAAAATAGTTCATATTTATGTGTGTTTTCAAAAGTATGTGTATTTTCAAGAAAATCTTTCAATCATGGGTAAAAACGCTGATCTAATAAGAAATTGTAAGTATGAAAGAAAAGATCTCGGATTTACCACTAGACAAGCTAGGGATGACTATTAGTAGAAGATGATGGGTGTTCTTTTACTATCAAGACCCGACTCCTAGCTCCAATCCTCCTTGAATCTCCAATCTTCTAACTTAACACTTTCTAGATTTTGCTCTTGAATGACAAAGATGGTAATGTGAATGTATGTATCGATATATGTAGGGGAAAAGAAGAGGTTGATTGAGTGTTGGTCACACTATCATCATCACAAGGTATAGAATAATAGATGGATTTGACTCTTGATTGTGATTACACTTGAATGAAATAAGATCATGTATAACACAAGACATGGGATGAGATAGGTTTGGTGGTGGATGGCCCCACTTGGGTGGGTTTCGGCCGAGAAAAGGGCTGGGGGGTTGGGTCTTGACATTTCACTAGTCTAAGTCCATGTATTAGTTAGGTTGTTTTTAGGTAGGGTATACTCGGTTGGTGCTCCCGTGATATAAAGCCCGAGGTATGAACTTTTATGATTAAAAATTCATATATTTTTTATTTTGACTATTTTTAATAGTCTACTAGTTAAACTCGTCATAGTTAATACTTTAACTATAATATATATGTATACACACAAAAATAACTTGTCACCATGAAATAAACATTTTTGTGTCCACCACCAATATTTATGTTTTTATATCAAGACGTATTACTAGATTTAATTGGAATAAAAATCTTGTTAATCATCAACGAACGTACCTTGCGGGTTAAAATTACTTATTTCCTAGTAATTCTAAAAAATTACTAAATATACTGTGTGTTCCTTTGCTAAACCGCTTGAAAATATTATGTCAAAATAATAAACCAGGAAATATAAATCATGAACGTGAAATTATGTGATATGGATATTGACCTGAAACGCTGTGTGTCACAATATAATGTGTATTAAGTACTGTATACGTGCCGAAAATGGATGGAACCTACGGGTGGACGATTATCTTATCTTATTGGTGAAAGGTGGGCCAGTAGGGTAGGGTGGTTGTCCATTTTATACTGGTGAAATGTAGGCCAGTGGCGGAAGGGTTGACCAATTATATATATAACAAAAGCTTATTAGTTTCGTGGAAACTAATTGGTGGGACATGGGATTGCTGGGGATTGAATAACAACCATGTGGTAAAGATTCATGGACTCACAAACTTATGTTGATCCAGTTATTTTTATTATCTTTAAGGTTGTTGTGGGTGGATCTTTTAGTGACATTCCAGATAGGTAATGTATGTGGATAGTTATATGGAAAGTCAAAGGATTGTAATGGGTGAAGGCATGCTTCGTAGAGATGTCTTGTGGATGTTCTAAGTTCCTTGACATGGACTGATGTTTGTTAGTTTAGTTCATTTGTAATAGACGTATGACTTATGATGTAAACCATTTTAGTTATTAATGAAAGAGGTTTATGGTTTAGCTTCCGCTATGTGTTATGTACCATGCATCACGTCTAACCGGTGCCTGGGACTGGGGTGTGACACCCAATTAGCGAGATGTTGAATGGGTGGTTACTACCCCCGTAGTGGGATGTTCAAGGGGTGATCACTACCCATAGTGAGATGTTCAAAGGGTGATCACTACCCTATAAGTGAGTTGTTGAAGGATAATCACTACCTATTTAGTGAGACATTGATGAGTACCCGATTAGTGAGATGTTAAGAGGTGATCACTACCTTCTTAGTGAGATGTTGTAACGATGATCTCCAACAGCTTAAAGAGAATATTATAGTGAAGACATAACATAATATCAGGTGAAGATCATGTGGTGGACGTACGGTGGATTTGTTAACATCAATCGAAACCACTATACATCTGATGTCATCTCTTCCCTTATCTCTTTATATACTTGCAAGTTACGTAGTATTTCTAATAATTGCATTAAATTTGTTGAAAACCAAAAATGGTTTTTAAAATAAGCTATATTCAACACCCCTCCCCCTACCCTCTAAGTTCTAACAATGTGAATACTTTTGTGAGGCAAAGAGCAACAAAACAAAGGGGATTAGGGGTAGGTGAGTGGGTATCAATCTAAAGAGATATGGATTGAGTGAATTGCATCGATTGAAGAAGAAGAGGCGACGAAAGCATAAGGGGAGTGAGACCCTAGTCTTTTTGTATGGCTTGTTATTAGGTGGCTAAATGTTATTAGGTGGATATTTATATTAGATAGGTTTCTATTCGAGCAAGCTAATAACTGAGCTAATAATTGAGATCATATTGACTAAAATTCGGCTTGAAAACTTTTCAAGCTGAGTTTGAGTGAGTTTAAAATCCGAGATATTTGAAGGGTGCTTATTTGGTGTAGTGTATTGCATGGAATGGGGAATGCTAAGAATAAGTATTCTTGTCAGAGTTTATTAGTTTCTTTTTGGATGCTCAAAGCAAAAGGAAAATTTGGAGCTTCTTCCAAAAGATTTGAAAAAATTTCCCATATGATATATATCGAATTTTTATGCTTTGCTGAGACCGCGTAATTAATCGTGAAACTACTGCAAAATATTTCTTTTAGAACAACGAATTTCTTTATTGATATGGGATTTGAATCTAATACTTCCAAAATTAGATGCTCCAAGATGTTTTTCCTTTACTACTGGGCCACCAACCCTTGTGCTAATCGCAAAACTTTTTGTTAATAAATCAAACTCTGTTGTCAAATACCAACGTTACAATATATATGGTAATCAATGACATGGTATTTATAGTCATGTCATAACTCATAAAGGAAATGAATAACTAAATATTATAATTATAAGTTGATGCAAAATAAAGAAATAGTAAAAGTTTTCAATAGTTTACATAAAAAAAGATTGATATTAAACTAATTAACAACTCACTTAAATATCAATACTAATCCGGCTCCTCCACGACCCACTAAGATATCAATACCAATTCGGCTCATTCCCAACCCACACAACTATAATCTGATTCCTTCATAGCCAAACGCCGATGATCCATCTCCTTCACGACTCACTAAAAAGTCATCAATGCCTATTTTATTAAATTTTTTAGTCGACTTGTTTATTATCACGATTTTTTTTTATTTTTACTAATAATTTCAACTATACAAATATATATCCCATGAAATTAATTGCGCACACAGTAAAAACAGAAAATCACATATCGGGAAAAAAGTGGAGTTTGTATGGTGACACACGTGGTACATGGGTTTCATGTTTTCCTGTCTCTCACTCTCTATAAATTACTCCGGCAACATTCATTCTCCTCCCACACCTCCTCTTCGTAACCTCTCCCCGATCCAAAAATGGACGTTCGCCGGCGTCCCATCAAGCAAGAATCCCAACAACGGTCGGTAAAACCATCCACCTCCGGCGAACCAAAAGCCTCCGACGCCCTCCCACTCCCACTCTACCTCACCAACGGCCTCTTCTTCACCATGTTCTTCTCCGTCATGTACTTCCTCCTCCACCGGTGGCGCGACAAGATCCGTAACTCCGTCCCACTCCATGTCCTCACCTTCTCCGAGCTCTCCGCCGTGGCCTCCCTCATCGCCTCCGTCGTTTACCTCGTCGGCTTCTTCGGCATCGACTTCGTCCAATCCATCTTCCGCCCTTCTCCTGATTCTTGGGATATTGAAGATGATATCTCCGAAACAGATAAAGACAAACTTTTCAAGCCATGCGGGCAGCCATTGATTCCTCCTATTATGTCCACTATTGAACACACGTCGGAAGATGACGAGGAGATAGTCAAACTTGTGGTGGCAGGATCTATTCCATCATACGCTCTGGAATCAAAACTCGGAGACTGTAAACGTGCGGCAGCCATCCGACGCGATGCTCTACAACGGATCACCGGGAAATCATTATCCGGGTTGCCGCTTGAAGGGTTTGATTATGATTCTATACTGGGGCAGTGTTGCGAGATGCCGGTGGGTTATGTTCAGATTCCGGTGGGGATTGCGGGGCCGTTGTTGTTGAATGGGATGAAGTTCTCGGTGCCAATGGCGACGACGGAAGGGTGTCTGGTGGCTAGTACTAACAGAGGATGCAAGGCTATTTATGTCTCCGGTGGGGCTACTTGTGTGCTGCTGAAAGACGGAATGACGAGGGCGCCGGTGGTGAGGTTCGGCAGCGCCAAGAGGGCGGCGGAGTTGAAGCATTTCTTGGAAGATCCGTTGAATTTCGACACTCTTGCAGTTGTGTTTAACAAGTCAGTATTAATTTTCTATTTTTTATTTTTTATTTTTTTTAAATTTATTGATCGGTATTTATTTTGTTAACACTTTAGAAAACATTTTTTTCAGAAAGTCACGATTTTTCCTGACAAACAATAAAAATATCACCTTATATGTATGGGTAATAAAAACTTATTTTTAAGTATAGAACCTTAAATTTTTATAAATAATATTTTAAATGTAATATATAAAACAGTTAGGAAGGGTCTTTATTAAAAGCAGTACTTATGATATTATTATATTTTTTTAATTTAAAACTCATTTCGTAATGAGTGTCTTGTATATATATATATATACATATAGTCAATTATTTTAGTAATTCTCTATGTTTTTTCTAACGCAAACTCATAGACGCTCTAAAATCTAATACTAAATTTACATCACTTTTTTAGGACACGATTAGAACGCACAATCACTTAAAAATTGGACACCATGTAACACACCTCAATAGATCAAATGTCCTTTAATTAATAATTCTATATCTAAATTGATTTTTTGAGTTCTGTATTTAAAAAAGATAAAAGGTCATTAATACCTAGACGTCGAAGAATAGAAAGAGGATGTTAAATACCCAATCAACTTAACTAAACAAAAAGTCTCCTTTAACCTTACCCGAATTGCTTAGTATAATTAGTTTAGTTTATTATTAATTTTATGGAATTTGACGTGTTTATTGGAGGATTAATGACCACCGGAACCTATAACTAATTTTTCTTGATTTTTATCACTTACTAAACCATTTATTAAAATATTTTGTGATGTAAATGTAGGAAAATATTTTATTTCTCTTGGTAAAAAAGGATATATTATCATAATAATAGTTAAAATTCTCCTATTATCATTTCTAGTAAATAAATATGATTCTAAAAAGGATCATTTCTAATACTATTATAAATATAGCTTTTGATTTAATTAGTTATATTACAAAAATGGACCTTTTGACAAGACAAACTTACCTTTGTGTTGTATCTATAGATCAAGCAGATTTGGAAGGCTACAAAGTGTTCAATGTGCCATTGCTGGCAAGAATCTATACATAAGGTTTTGTTGTGCAACCGGGGACGCCATGGGGATGAACATGGTCTCGAAAGGCGTCCAAAACGTTCTTGATTTCCTTCACGACGATTTCCCGGATATGGATGTCATAGGCATTTCTGGTATTAATTGTATAATTAACATACAATTTACATTCATAATGATGTTAAAATACTTCCATATTTATTTTTCTATCAAACATTTTGATAGGAAACTATTGCGCCGACAAGAAACCTGCGGCGGTTAACTGGATAGAGGGGCGTGGGAAGTCTGTGGTATGTGAGGCGGTTATCAAGGAACATGTGGTTCAAAAGGTGTTGAAAACCACTGTTCCGGCTTTGGTGGAGCTTAACATGCTCAAAAATCTGACGGGATCTGCAATGGCTGGTGCACTCGGAGGCTTTAATGCACATGCTAGCAATATTGTCTCCGCTGTGTACCTAGCCACTGGGCAAGATCCCGCTCAGAATGTGGAGAGCTCTCATTGCATCACCATGATGGAAGCTGTAAATGACGGCAAGGATCTTCATATATCGGTCACCATGCCTTCCATTGAGGTACAAACACACATTCCAATTTATTTGTGTGTTATCAATTATCTTATAAATATGTTGATAATCATGATTTGGAATACCATTTTAGGGTATATTAGAATACGAAAAACAGTTGAAACATATTTCTGAAATCAATTCAAAATTTAATATTTTTCCTAATAGAAAAATATTTAATCTACCAATATATATTTATTAAGCTTTGCCTTCTCTAATTGTTTGTATTCATTCACTTGGGACCATCGCTTGAAAGATGGAGAAGTGTACGAACATATTTAAAAAAGTAATTTTCATAGCCGTTTCTGGTTGATTATTTTGGATATAGCAACATTAAATAAAGAAATTATTTTATACATATAAGTGTGCGTATTGTATAGAAAAATGACCAAGACAAATTGTGTTAGCTTTTGTAGTTGGATTATTTTATTTTCCTGTCAAAGTTGGAGCAAAACTTTAGAATAGTTAAATTATACGAATCATGTAATTAAGTAGCTTAAGAAAATATTAAACAACCAAAAAGATTAGGTTATCGTATCGAACATGATTTTGAAGATTTCTTGTACTCAAGAAAGAGTTCTTTTCTTGACTGATTTGTCAAAATTACCTTCTTAAATATTTTTCTTATTGATTAATTAGTAAATTAAATTAAATGTCCCTAAGCGACATCTTGGTGATAAGGCGCCCCTCCTCTATTCAATAGTTGGAGGGTTCAAATCTTGCAAGGAAGAGGTGGCTCAGTGACATATGCAGCCGCGCGGGGCACGTAATTTTGATGGTTTTTTAGGGGCATAAAATTTTTAATATATATATATAATTATATTTTATAAAAAACTATATATTTATATATATATTATATAAAGTTATATTTTATATATATATAATATATTTTGATGGTTTTCGAGCGGCCTTTCTCTGTAGTCGCGCTGGGCTTTTGAAATCTCGGATACGCCTCTGTTACAAGGTACAGATATAGGTGGTTAATACGAGTAGATTAGGAGTCGTTCAAAAAAATTACAACAAATTATTCACTTAATTAAGACCACATACCACCTCACTGCGATGCCCAAACCCAATCCCACACGGTCTTTGAAGAAAATGAATGTCTATATTTAAGTCACACTAGTTTCGGAATTTATTGTCCATGGTCTTGTAGCCTAGTGCTGACAAAAGTAGTGTGGGTTCAAATCTTGTAAGTGTACGTTAGATTGTATTTAGAAGTAAAAAATTGCTCTTCAAAAAAAAGTTACTGAATTTATTACCATTGGTTTTAGAATATACATGTACCATTACAGTCTTGTATATTAGGCAATTTGACTAAGGGATAGGCAAAATATATCCCTTATTGAGTAAAATGCGAGAGATGATGTGACGCGGATACATTCAGTAAAAACAATAGAGGTGGTGTACATTTAGCACAACCATTTGGCTAAGTATCGGTGTCTTGTCACGACATGACGAGGATGCATGTGTTATCCTTGTTCTTAAACTGTTATAAACATATATAGTTTACCAAATCACATGCATGTCATAGTTGCATGCCTGTTATGTCTGCATTTGAAAAAAACCATATTATTATATTAAACAAGAAAGCTTAATTTTTTATATTAATTCTGGTTCAGGTTGGAACAGTTGGAGGTGGTACACAACTTGCTTCACAGTCAGCATGTTTAAACCTATTAGGTGTCAAAGGTGCAAGCAAAGATGAACCAGGGTCAAACTCAAGGGTTTTGGCCACAATTGTAGCTGGTTCAGTCCTTGCTGGTGAGCTCTCTCTCATGTCAGCAATATCAGCTGGTCAGTTGGTCAAGAGCCACATGAAATACAACAGATCCACCAGAGATATGTCTAAGTTAACCTCCTGTTAGGGTTTCATACAAGAATGTAAACCCTATTTAAAACTATATATTTAAAATGGAATAAAGGGGAGATCATGGATGGATTAAGGGGAAACCAAAGGGAATCAAAGTGTTGTGTGTTTTCTTGAAGATGCCCATGTGAGTTTGGATCTGCTTCACAAGTGTATAAAGGTTTTGTATGTGTAAAAGTGGTGGTGAAGTGGTGGTGTGAGGGAATCAAATAGGAAACAGAGAGATCTAGGGATGTACAATGGTGTTTGTTTTTTCATGTCTTCGGTTTTTTTAATGTAGTTGATGGTGGTCATTTGGGTTTGCATGTGCAAATGCTTTTATTTTATTCATATGATCTTATCTGCATCTTTGTTTGTGTTGTTTCTCTTTTTAGTTTGTTTATTGCTATCAACTCCTGCAACAATCACTCTTGATATAAAGTTGTAATTAGTCTTTCAAGTCTTAACCAAAACATTACCATACAATATATATACACGGGGAAGATGAATATGGTGCTGTTAGACACCCAATTTACATGCGAAAACTAACAAAATTACGTCGTTTTGATTAAATCTAAACAAAAATTAATGTAAATATCCTTTTTTTTTCTCAATTTCATCTTCATCAATTTCTCCACTTTCATCTTTTCCCAATCGAATCGAAGATCACGTCTTTTTCCAAATTGTTCGCACGTCTTTCTTCCTCTGTAAATCGATGTAAATTTAGTTTCTGTGCGTAAAAACATTGGAAGAAAACTACGTCTGATTTGAATTGTACGAATTATTTAATATATTTTATGTGAATGTTAGTTTAAGAGATTCCACTGGATGCCAAGAGGGTTCACTTTGTGATGAGCTTATCTATAACATTAGGTTTAAAAGTATCAGGGCTATTACATCGGGATCGAGTAAAATCAATCCAACAACTTAATTTGGAAAGGAACAAAGAAAGGTGTGTGATGCATCAGTTTGATGAATGACGTGATGTGCAATTCAATTGGGAAAAGATGAAAGTGGAAATTGATGGATAGGAAATTGAGAAAAAAAAATATTTAAATTAATTTTTGGTTGAGATTTTTTTTTTAACGGTAAATCTACTCTACTTTTAATTATAAATTACACCAAATAATTCAGCTCAATAAATCTGATGAAGAAAACTTACAAACAAAAGGGAAGTTTAAATAAAAAGTCTATTTTGACTAAAAAGGATTTGATAAATAACACGTGACAACTCTAACGAAATCCGATCTAACTCATTCCGACGGCGTAGAAATCTGCTTGTCGAACTCTACATATTTAGCTCAAATTTTAGAACTTTTTGATTGTATATATATATATATATATATGAAGTTCATTTCAGAACACTTAAATATTGCGAGAACAAGGGGAACAAACCTAAATCATTTATTTTTTTGATCCATGGTAAAAAAAAATTAAAAGTTTATACTTGTTACATACAAATATATATGTTTATGTACATAAAAAAACAATCAAACTAATTTTTTCATATGTTTTTATATATTTAAAAGTTTCCAACACAAGTGTAGGTTATGTGTAGCTAAAAAAACCTACACATGAATTACACATGTGTATATATGTATATAAACCAATTTTTTCATGTTTTTTTGTTTGAATTTCATGAAAAACAAATAAAAATTACATTTATATAATTTTCTTATATTTTAAAACTTTTTAAGATTGAAAAAGTGAATGAAGTCTAAAAAGTCGTTTAAAACGTTTATAACTGGCTCATACGAACTCCGATTTTACTCATTTCAGCGGCGTTGGAACCGTCAAGTCGAACTCTACGATATTAGCTTGTAGTGTTTCGCTTTTAGGGTTTAGATTTTAGGGTTTAGTTTTTGCCTTATGGTTTAGCCTTAGGGTTTAGCTTAGGGGTGTTCAAAGTCGGATATTCAAAATTTTCGGATAGTGGATTTCACTATCCGAATCCGTATCCGAATTTTCGGACATCTGAAAATTCGGATACGCATTCGGATATTTAAACGGATATCCGAATTTTCAAATCACTACAATTTAACAAAAAAAAAGTGCAAAAAGTGCAGAAGATATACAACCAAATTGAGAACCACAAAATACATATTAAACTGAGTTTCTCGATTAGGGCAAAGTTTCAAGACTAAAGCAAATGTGTGAACAAAGATTCAATCAAACAGCTTCAGAAATGTGTAAACATGATCTAAAACAACCCGATTAGGGCTGTAAAGGAGAGGGCATATGAGATTACTCATGATGGTGGACGGAGAGGGGGCCGAGAGAGTCAAACGGTGATGGCGCGGTGATGGTGTGGTGTCCGAACGTAATGCTTTAGAAGGCATCTAAAGCAACCAGATTAGAGTCGCGACCGAGACCTTGAGGTTGGAATGGAGAAGGAGCGGACTAGCGGTGATGGGGCGGTGATCGTCGGCCCGTAGGAAGATTAAACGATGGTCTCGCAGGCTGGTATGTGGAGGAATCGGGGGTTGCGTCCTGCGTATTTGACTAGATGAAGATGAAGCTATTTTTGGTTTATGGGCCTTGTGGCTGCGCAAATTTTGAAGATGAAGCTGTTTTCATATGTTATTGTTAGGGTTTCATTTTAGAAGTTATTTTTTAATTTAAAAAAAAATTAATATAAATGTAAAATTTCAGATATTCGGATATCCGAATTATCCGAAAATTTTGAAAATCAATATCCGAATCTGAATCTGATTCCGAAAATTCGGATATCTGAATTTTCGGATATTTCGGGTTCGAAATTTCGGATAATTCGGTTTCAGATACGGATATTTTTGCACACCCCTAGTTTAGCTTTTATGATTTAGGCTTTTGGGGGGTAGGGGTTTTAGGTTTTTGGGGGTGGGGCGTGGTGGGGTTAGGTTTTTAGGGGAGTGGGTTTGGGGTTTAGGATTTTGGAGTGTGGTGGTGGTGTTTTTAGATGAATTTTTTGGCTTTTTAGGGTTTTTTGTTAGGATTTAGGTTTTTGGGGGGTGGGGGGTTTTAGGTTTTTCTTGGTGGGGTGGGGGTTAGGTTTTGGGGGGTGGGGAAGTGGTTTTAGGCTTTTGGGAGGGGGGTGGTGGGGTTTTTAAACGACTTTTTCGGCTTTTTACACTTTTTGACTATATAGAATAACCCTCCCCTATACACACACACACACATATATGGGTTAGGTTCAATTGCGAACTCATAAATATTTGAGAACTCGTGAGAACTCATCAAAAAACCAATCAAAACAATATTTTTTTTGTTTTCAATACCTTTATTATTAAAATAAAACATAAAAAATGATTTATCTCTCCAATTAATTCATCTCTTCTCTCTAAATTATTCTTAAAAAAAATTATACACATGTGTAAATGTTAAACACTTACACATATGTAAGTGGTAAACTTACACATGTGTAGATTTATTTTAATATATGAATACATGTAAATTTACATATATAAATTCATTTTTTTTATGTTGTATTCTAACCCTAAAGATAGTAAAAACAAAAAAAAAATGATTTTGATTGTTTTTTGACGAGTTCTCGCGTGTTATCAAAATATTTAGGAGTTATCAAATGATTCATTCCCCTATATATATATGTATGTGTAGGGGACGTATCAAATGAAAACCCTAATTTGTTATGAAAACCCTTAAACCCATTCTCAGCCACTCATTATTTTTTTCATGGTTATTGGTTTATTTTTATTATGGAAGGGTATTATAGTAATTTTACAATAACACACACACATATATATATATATATATTCTTTTCTTTCTCTCTTTAACCCACATCTCCTTTCTCTCTCTTATTTCCAAACTACTATCATTTCTCTCTAAAAAAACATCCCCAAAACTTTTCTTCCATCTTCATCTTCCACCCATTTTCATGGCAGCAAATTCGAATGAAATTAAAAAAAAACGATGGTGACGGTGCTTCATCTTCGATATTCCCTTGATGCTTAAAATCATGATTGTGGTGAGGGATGGGGCTTCATCTTCCCTACTCTATCTCTGCTCCACCAAGAACCACCACCATCATAATCGTCCTTCATCTCTGAACCCAGATTTTGAACCGTTAAAGGTCGCTATCACCACCTTGTTCAGACTTCTTCACTACAGATCTGAAAGCACCCATTTTTTACCACCACCACCACATCAATAAATTGTAGATCTGAAAGTTGCAAATATGAGGATTTGACTTGAATATGTAAGCTATAACACTCCCTCTCTCTCTCTATCTGTAACGAATCAAAATCCGGGTTTCGTTATAAATAATTAAATATTCTAATAAATATTATGGTGAAAATAATATTTTAGAAATAAGTTGAAAAAAGTGGGTTTCAAGTTAGTAATGGGGTTATATTAGTTTTTAACTAATTAGTTAATGAAATTGGGTGAAATAGAAGTTGAGGGGCTGAAATTGTAATATGGCAAAATCTGTCATATTTGACTAGTGGAAGTCACATTTGTGGTGTTTTGGTCGATGCTTGCAAGAGAAGAAGGAGAAAGAGGAGAATCCGGTCAAAAACGAAATTAGAGGCTTGAATGCTCGGGATTTAAGGTGTTGATTCACACAATACCTTCCTAACATCAAGTAAGTTCCTCATTCATCTCTTGAATCCACCATTTATGGTGTTCTTGGTGGGTTTTGGGTAAAATTCGGAATTTTGAATGCATGTGGTAAATTGGTGTTAGATTGTTGATAATCTAGCTAAATTAAAGGTAAATAATGATGATTAACTTCCTAGAACCCTTTAATTTTGATTATGAGAAGTTAGGGTTCATATGGAGAAATTTGGGGGTGTTCGGATTATGATAATAAGATGATGAATTAATGATGATTAAGTGTTTATATGATGTTAGACACTTGAATAAACATCAAATTAACCTAATGATTTAAATTGAATGAAAAATTAGTGTTAAGGTAAGAATAATGAAACTCGAGTAGGTAAGTTTGGGGGGATAGAGGGTGTTTGGATATGAGTATAACTCAAACGGGTCAATTTGGGTTGAAAATGAGAAAATTGGGTTGTGAACACAATTATAATGTGATTTTGTTGTATGTTAGATTACTAAACTAGGTGTATATGTTTAGGTAATCAAATTGCAAAACTTAAAGGTTGCGGGGTCTTCTAACCCAAAAGGTAAGTGCTTTTGCACTTACTTAGTATTGATGATAAATGGTGTGATAGGCAATGTTGTATGCATAATGTTTTAATTGATATGAATGTGATTGAATGTAGTTATAATTGTATTACTATAATGGAAATGTGAATATGAGTTTATGATCTAAGAATCATAATGGAAATGTGGTAATGAGGTTATGGTTTAAATACCATAATGGAAATGAGGTTATGGTCTAAGTACCATAATAGAAATGGGATATGAGGTTATGATCTAAGTATCATAATGGAAATGAGGTTATAGCCTATGTGCCATAATGAAAATGAAAATGTGTTAATTATGAATGATAAATGAAAAGAATGAAACTTGTAGGTGAAATGCAAGTGATATGTAGCCTAATGAAAAATTGGGTGGAAACGGGTCAAATGGGTGAATGGGTGAAAACGACTAGTATTTACTTATTTAATATGTTTTATCTTCATTGCTAATGGTGTTAAATGTGGTGTTATGTAGGAAAAGCTCCGGGATAGTAAAGCTCAAGTCTATGGCGAATGTTGGATTCTCGTATGCACATTTTGATGATTTTGGGATGTAAATTGAAATCCTCGAAAGGGATGCAAATTTGAAACAAGAATTGATGTTTTGGTGTATATTTTGGTGAATGAATATTTGGTCAAAAACCCAAGTGTTTGGGATATTTTTTTGGTTACGTTGAAATGGTAAAAGATGGAAAATTTGGCTAAGTGTTGGAACTGGGCAAAAATCCTAACTCTCTGTTTGCTGGGTGTTTTTGCGCCACGCGAAGAACCAAGGACAGGTCTTCACGACACGCGAAGACCTGGCCTTCCGGACTTGTGTTTTTGGGACTATCCCGATTTGTCATTAGGCTACATATCACTTGTGTTTGGCCCCAGAAGTTCGCGCACGCGAACAGTAAAAATAAATAAAAATTCTTGGGATAAATGCTTTTGCGTGTGTAAATGTTTATTATAACCGGTGTTTGATATTAAGGGTGTTACAACTTGGTATCAGAGCAAAGATTTGAGGGATTTGGTGTGCGAGGCACTAAACTGAAACCGGAGGCTCTTGATATGGGGGAATGATACGAGAATCCATGAATGACTTGACTAAGACTTGGAGCTTACGGAAACGAAAGGTTAGTAATGATTTGATAAAGTGGATATATGTATATGTGTATGTATGAATGAATGACTAGGTGTTATGTGTACCGAAACTTGTTTTGTGATTTGTTATATGAATATGATAATTACAATTGGGCATAACGTATTATTAAACATGTCTGGCCAATATGATTAATAAGGCGAGATGTGCAAGGGTCTTTATGATAATCATATGACAATGCACATTTGCAAAGATTAGGTGAAGGTGATTATATGTGTATGTATGTATATAGGTAGATAAATATATATATATATATATATATATACATATATATATACTTAATACATATAAGAGTGTAGGTGTGATGGATACCTAAGATATTGAAAGTGTAAGGATGTTAAGGTGTTTTTGTTCTAATTCTTAGTTAAGAGATGACAGAAGAGACGAGCAATGTACCGTTGGATTCAAAAATCCAAGAAATGATTAAGGAAGAAGTGGCCAAGGCCTTTGAGCAAGCCATATCTTTGCTTATGGAAGAAATGAGAGGGGCTGTTAAGCTCACTCTTGAGGATGTTATGAAAGAAAAGGAAAAGGAACCACAAGGTTGTACTCTTAAAGAGTTTATGGTAATCAAGCCCAAGGAGTATAATGGGAAAGTGGACCTGATCCTTAGCCACAGGTGGGTGGTGGATACGGAATCGAATTTTGAGACAACAAAGTGCAAACCCGAGGACAGGGTTATGTTTAGTGTGCCTCTACTGACGGGGAGGGCAAAGGAGTGGTTGTTGAATCTCTGAAAGGAGAGGGGTGAATTAGGGGTGACCTCCATGACTTGGGAGGAATTCAAGACGGGCTTTCTGAAATATCATTTCCCTCAGGCCGCAGTAGACAGGATGACTGAGGAGTTCCTCCTCATGAGGCAAAAGAATGAGTCAATAGATGAATTCGCTAGAGCTTTCTTTGATCGCGCCAAGTTTTGTCTGGACGTGGTGTCGACTGAGAAGGCGAAGATTGACACGTTTTATGCTATGCTGACGGTGGAGTTCAGAGATAGCATATCTCCATCCACTTTTACCACCCTTGTAGATTTGATAAACAGGTGTCGGGAAAGGGAAGTGGAGTTGAGGAGGCAAGAAGCTAGAGGGGAAAAGAGGAAAATGGAGATTGTGGATCAAGTGGTGAATAAGATAAAGGGCGGGAGCCCTAGTAAGAAGCCTTTTAGCAAGTTCTCTCCTCGAGGATGCAAAGTTTGTGGGAAAGATCATTTCGGGGAATGTAGGAAAGGGACTTTGAATTGTTATAAATGTGGGAAGCCGGGGCACATGGCTAGTCAATGTACAAGCCAAATTCATTTGTCCTATAATGTTACAAGCACGGGCATAATAGGGCGGATTGCCCCGAGCTGAAGCAAGGTGGAAGTGAAAGGAAGGTTGAAATACCAAAGCTAAAGGGTAGAGCTTTCCATATCTCGACGGAAGAGGCAAAGACTAACCCGGAAGTGGTGTCAGGTACATTCAATATTAACTCATTACCTGCATTTGTACTTTTTGATACGGGGGCTAGTCATTCTTTTGTTTCCTTGAAATTTGTAAAGCATTCTTCTTTTCTAAGTAACAAGTTAGATGAATCTTTAGAAATTGAGGCGGCTAATGATAAGAGCTTTCTAGTTTTCGATGTTTATAAAAACTGCAAGTTAAGGGCGGGGGGTGGAACGTTCTTTATAGACCTAATTCCTATGACCATGGGGGATTTTGATGTGATAGTGGGGATGGATTGGTTGTCAAGGAACAAAGCGAATATCCTATGTGGACATAAGGCGATACAACTGAATTCCCAATCGTGTGAGTCCATTTACATAGAAGGTGAGAAGAAAGGTAAGATTAAGATATGTTCTTATGTGAAGGCAACAAAGTACATGGTGCGTGGGTGCAAGGCATACATGGCATGTGTTGCGAATGTGTTCGAGAAAGTGATAGATATTCGTGATGTACCGGTTGTGAATCAGTTTGAGGAGGTGTTTCCAGATGAGTTACCGGGGGTTCCACCGGAGAGAGAAGTAGAGTTTGGGATTGATTTGATACCGGGTGCTAAGCCGTTAGCCAAGGCACCTTATAGGTTGGCACCGCCAGAGATGAAAGAAATAATGGAGCAATTGCAAGAACTACTCGATAAAGGCTTCATACGCCCAAGCGTCTCGCCTTGGGGTGCGCCTGTTCTCTTCATTAAAAAGAAGGACGGAAGCATGAGAATGTGTATGGATTATCGGGAGTTGAACAAGTTGACGGTGAAGAATCGGTACCCGTTACCTCAGATTGATGATCTCTTTGGCCAATTGCAAGGGGCGTCATGGTTTTCTAAGATTGATTTGAAGTCCGGGTATCATCAGTTGAAAGTAAAAGAAGACGACGTTCATAAGACGGCTTTCCGCACTCGTTACGGTCACTATGAGTTTACGGTTATGCCACTCCGTTTAACCAACGCGCCCGCGGTTTTCATGGATCTTATGAACCGGGTTTGTAGACCGTTCCTCGACAGTTCGGTCATTGTGTTTATTGAAGATCTTCTCATTTACTCAAGGAGCGAGGGTGATCATGCTTGTCATTTACGTGAGATTCTTGAAGTTCTTCAAAGGGAAAAGTTTTATGCAAAATTTTCTAAGTGTGCATTTTAGTTGCGCGAAATCTAATTCTCGGGTCATGTGATTAATGAGAAAGGGATTACTGTCGACCTATCCAAGATAGTGGCGGTAAAAGATTGGTCATCGCCGAAAACGCCTTCGGAAATTAGAAGTTTTTTGGGGTTGGCGGGTTATTATCGGCGGTTTATTGAAAACTTCTCTCGGATTGCTTTGCCGATGACGAAGTTGACGCTTAAAGAGACTAAGTTTGTATGGGGTTTTGAGCAAGAATACGCCTTTCAACTCTTGAAGGAAAAGTTGACTAAGGAGCCTGTTTTATCCTTGTCGGACGGGACCGAAGAATTTGTTGTGTATTCGGATGCCTCATATTCGGGGTTGGGGTGTGTATTAATGCAAAGGGGGAAAGTGATTGCTTACGAGTCTAGGCAATTGAAGACTCACGAGGTGAATTACCCTACCCATGATTTAGAACTTGCGGCCGTGGTTTTTGTGCTCAAGATTTGGAGGCATTATTTGTATGGGGCTAAGTGTACGATATACACGGATCACAAAATCCTCAAGTACTTCTTTGACCAAAAGGACCTCAACATGAGGCAAAGGTTGTGGCTTGAATTGGTCAAGGACTATGATTGTGAGATACTTTATCATCCGGGTAAAGCGAATGTGGTGGCGGATGCTCTTAGTCGGAAGACAAGCCATACACCTATCAAGGTGAAGTCATTTAAGATGACAATTTCATCATCTCTTATTGATGAAATCCGAGAGGCTCAAGTGTTAGCACTTGGTAGTGATTTGAAAAAGGAACGGATGGTTCCATATTTTGATAGGCTTGGGGAAAATAGTTCGGGGTTGAAAACATGCTTTGATAGAATTTGGATACCTAGGTTGTCAAGTGTTTTGACAACTATTTTGGATGAGTTGCATAAATCCAAGTATTCTATCCATCCGGGGGCCACAAAAATGTTTTATGATTTGAGGTGTCATTTTTGGTGGCCGGGTATGAGGCGTGATATTGTTAAGTATGTGGAGAGATGTCTTACATGCTTAAGGGTAAAGGCGGAGCACCAAAAGCCATTTGGAAAGCTTCAACCGTTTGAAATACCGCTTTGGAAATTGGAGAATATAACCATGGATTTGATCACTAAACTACCAAAGACTCGAAAAGGATATGATACGATATGGGTAGTAGTGGATCGGTTGACAAAGAGTGCACATTTCCTTTCTATAAAGGAAACGTATTCATTGGATAGATTGGCGGAAATGTATGTGAAAGAAATTGTGTCACGTCATGGTGTACCGGTGTCGATTATATCAGATCGTGATACGAGATTTACTTCTTGTTTTTGAAAGAAATTCCATGAGGATATGGGGACTAGATTGAATCTTAGCACCGCTTATCATCCACAAACGGATGGTCAAAGCGAGCGGACGATTCAAACGCTCGAGGATATGTTGCGAGCGTGTGCATTGGATTTTGGGGGAAATTGGGACGATCATTTACCGTTGGCGGAATTTTCGTACAACAATAACTACCATTCTAGTATTTGTATGCCGCCTTTTGAGGCTTTGTTTGGGAGAAAATGTCGAACACCCATGTGTTGGGGTGAGATTGGTCAACAGGAACTCGGTAGCAAAGAGGTGGTTAAGGAAACTAATAGTAGTATTGACCAATTAAGGGCACGCTTGAAGACGGCTCAAGATCTCCAAAAGTCCTATGCGGATAATAGAAAGCGGGATATTGAATTTCAAGTAGGAGACTTTGTGCTTTTGAAAGTCTCTCCTTGGAAAGGGGTGATACGGTTTAGGAAACGGGGGAAGTTAAGTCCACGTTTTATCGGACCGTTTAAGGTGATAGCAAGGGTGGGTGTGGTGGCTTATCGTTTGGAGCTACCGGAAGGACTAAGTAGACTTCATAACACGTTTCATATGTCTCATTTGCGAAAACGTTTGGCGGATGAATCTACTTTTGTTCCATTGGATGATATTGAATTGGATGAAAAGTTGAATTATGTTGAGGAACCGGTCTCAATATTGGATAGAAGGTGAAGCGTTTACGCAATAAAAAAATTAGCTAAGTTTTGGTGAGGTGGAAACATAAGAATGGAGCGGAAATGACGTGGGAAACCGAGTAGGAAATGCTCAAATATTATCTGAACCTTTTTATGTGAAGACGGGTTTCGGGGACGAAACCCAAATAAGGGGAGATGATTTATAACGAACCAAAATCTGGTTTCATTATAAATAATTAAAAATTCTAATAAATATTATGGTGAAAATAATATTTTAGAAATAAGTTGAAACAAGTGGGTTTCAAGTTAGTAATGGGGTTATATTAGTTGTTAACTAATTATGTAATGAAATTGGGTGAAATGAAAGTTGAAGGGCTGAAATTATAATATGAAAAAATCTGCCATATTTGACTAGTGGAAGTCAAAATTGAACCTCATTTGTGGTGTTTTGGTCGATGCTTGCAAGAGAAGAAGGAGAAAGAGAAGAATCCGGTCAAAAACGAAATTAGAGGCTTGCATGCCAGGGATTTAGGGTGTTGATTCACACAATACCTTCCTAACATCAAGTAAGTTCCTCCTTCATCTCTCGAATCCACCATTTATGGTGTTCTTGGTGGATTTTGGGTAAAATACAGAATTTTGAATGCATATGGTAAATTGGTGTTAGATTGTTGATAATCTAGCTAAACTAAATGTAAAGAATGGTGATTAACATCCTAGAACCCTTTGATTTTGATTATGAGAAGTTAGGTTTCATATGAAGAAATTTGGGAGTGTTTGGATTATGATGATAAGATGATTAATTAATGATGATTAAGTGTTTATATGATATTAGACACTTGAACAAACACCAAATTAACCTAATGATTTAAATTGAATGAAAAATTAGTGTTAAGGTAAGGATAATGAAACTTAAGTAGGTGAGTTTGGGGTGATAGAGGGTGTTTGGATATGAGTATAACTCAAACGGGTCAATTTGGGTTGTAAATAGGAAAATTGGGTTGTGAACCCAATTATAATGTGATTTTGTTGTATGTTAGATTACTAAACTAGGATATGAGACCTCACACGCATGTATACCACATGCTCTTAACAAGAAAACGACGAACAAAATCAGATATTGTTGAGAATCTGATCAACGAAACTTACAAACAAAAAGTTCTAGAAAATCTCATTTGCGATTATTGAAGAATAGACAACAAGAAATCGATCTGGTCAACGATTATTGAGGATTTGCGAGAACAAGCAACGATTCAAAATCAGATTTGTGATGATGAAGAACCGGCATATCAAGTTGCGATGATGCAGATGGCGATCCAAAGTCTGAGTAGGCGACGGTTTCAAGAACAAAATCAGATGCGATTCAAAATCATATAGTTTTTTGATGCTGCCATCCAAATTCAGACGCTATTCAAGAACAAAACTATCGACGACATCCTAATTATATTTTTGATATAATTTCCTTGTTCATCTGGCGAGTCGATTATATTACTCCAATCTGTTAAAGTGCAATTATCATGTTACAAGAAAAGTTTGTTTCCGTTAATGAGTTTATCTCATGTTACACTCCACATTAAACTTATAGCAGTAGATCTGGTGAAAATACTGTCATGATGACATAAAATCATGGGATTGAACAAGGTAATAACAATAACATCGTATTGTATAGAATCTGCCATAACCTTGACTTATATGAACATAAAATCATGGGTTCCTAAACAGCTTTGTTTTTTTTCTGAACCGCAATTTGGATCACTGACGGGCCACTAGTCACGCGCAACTGTTTAGTTCGTATTGTGAAGTCGAATGCAGAAGGGCATCATTGGCAAGATGTATAATTTGCTTTGTAAGATAGTCGTATCACCAGATAATTAAACATGATATCAGACTAGATTATAATGGACTTACCAGATAAACAAGGAAATGCCGTCGACATCGTCCTAATTATAGTTTTTGATATAATCGATTCACATTCTTGTTGACGACTTGTATGCTTTGGATTATAGTATTAAACATTTAGGGTTCATATATTGAAGTGTGGGATTTTAATTTCTATAATTATTTTGTTCTTGATGAGGTTTCTTGTATAAAAACTTGTGTTTAATATAGGTTTAGGTGGATTTTCCTGGAAAATTGGGGTTTGCTATGAACTATTAGGCTAAGGGAGTGGTTCCACATTTCAACATTTGCATACCCCTCCACGTCAGCGTCACATCAGATTTTACAGATTTTTTACATTCTCCACATTAGAGGGAAATGGTTCCACATTTTCACACTTCCACGTCATTTTCTTTTTCTAATTTAATTTAATATTAATTTGTTTTAATAATTTAAAAAGTAATTAATAATAGAAAAAGAAAATAACATTAAAAATAAAAAAAAGAAAATAACATTAATAATAAAAAAAGGAAAATAACATTAATAATAAAAAAAGAAAAAATACATTAAAAACTTAATAATAAAAATAGACTTTAGTTGTTGCCCGAGTCGAGGTGGAGCACCAAATCTTGACGAAAATTGTTGTGTATCTCACGGCTGCGTTTGTATTGTTCGTTTACACTTTGTTGGGCCTCGCTAACTTCCTTTAAACCAACTGTCAATTCAAATTCTTCTTCGTTGAACTCGCAAAGTGCCCGACCATCATCTTCAATGATCATGTTATGTAGGATGATACAAGTGTATATTACAACGTCTTATTCTTTCGAGATTCCATGCACGTGCCGAACTTTTCACTATTTGAAATCTTTGTTTTAGTACACCAAAAGAGCGTTCAATGTCTTTTCTTGCCGATTCTTGTCACCGTTTGAAATACTTTCTAGGTTCATCTTCCGGATACGAAAACGATTTCATAAAAGTAGCCAATTCGGGATAAATACCATCAACGAGGTAATACCCGTGCTTGTATCTTGTACCTCTAAGATCAAAAGAACTATCGGGTGCCGTTCCATTAACCAAGGTGTTTGTAGGTCCCGGGAGTCTCGTCGCGCAGCGAAGATACACGGATCTGTTATGTGATTTGTGTGGGAACCAAGAAACGAGACAGAGAAACACGAACATAAACAAAAGATAATTAAACGATACATAATCCATAACATAGAAGTCATCCCTTATTATAGACTACATACCGAAGGAGCACACATCTCTCATCTAAGCTTACGGTCCAGGGGTTGGGAGAGCTCGTCCTGACTCGGACACCTCTCAACCTAGTTCCTGAAGTTCCACCTACAAATGAGACCATCATCTCATATTTATAGGGGAAGGAACACTACCTGCGTACTTGTCTAAGTACGCAGGGTTTGGTCATGCGTACTTGACAAGTACGCAAGGCAAAAGCCTTGCGTACTTACTAAGTATGCAGGACCAAACTGGTGTGCAGTCTAAGTACTTAGGAACACCCTCCTGCGTACTAGCCATGTACACCGATACATAGAATTTTATCTATAGTTACAAAAACATGCTTCTACAGTGTTGAATAGTGGGGATTGGTTAAGCACATTTATGTCGTTGTTTGAACCCGCAACACCAAAGTAAGCATGCCAAAACCTATAGGGTTTTAATTAAATAATTCAAAAAAAAATTCTATACTGACGACATGTCGTCGGTATAGGTTCTGGACTTATCCGGACGACAAATCGTCGGGAAAGACCCAACCTATACCGACGACATGTCGTCGGTATAGGCTATTTCCAATTTTTTTAATTAAATTTGAAAAAGACCTATGGTATAGGCTATTTCCATTTTTTTTAATTAAATTTGAAAAAGACCTATGCCGACGACATGTCGTCGGTATAGGTTTTTCTGTATTTTTTTTATTTTTTTTAAATTTTCAAAATTTTCCATAAATATTTAATTTCTAATTACCAAAACCTGCAAATCGGATAATTCAAACCATTTAAAAATTGAAATCCGAAACATATTGTTCGATACAAAAACCTGTTCGACACACAAACCAAATATTCAAACATAAAGTTGTCCGACACACAAACATAAAAATTGTTCAAACATTCAACAATAACGCCAACAACAAAGGCAAAGGCACAGCAACTTCAAGCTAATTATCGTCGCTGCTTGTTCGGCGTTCCCACATTCGACGCATTTCATCCATTTGTCGTTGCATTTCAAGCATTTGTTGATTATGCACACGGCGTTCTTCATCTCGTTGGGCTTCGCGTTGTTGTTTATCTTGGACTTGTTGTTGAAGTTGAGTTACACGCTCATCCACTTCTTGCCAATGTGGTTGTGGAGGGGGGTACTGAACAAATCCGGTGTGGGATTACTCACCACACGACCGACACCCCTGATATGGCCACGCCGATGACCCAATACACGCTCCATGTATGCAAACTCATCGACAGAAGACGAGTCACCACCAGACTCAGCAGTGGATCTTGCATACTCCTCTTTGATTCGGTCCTGCATTAAACAATGTAATAAACAATCACTTGACTATTTTACTAAAATTCGACAGCATAACTGATGTAAAATGGATAACCAAACTGTTAAACTATAAGTTATAAACGACCCAAATTCACAAATTCCAATCAACCAACGCTAATAACAACAAATACTAATAATACTAGCAAAAATATTCAACAATTGGGCTCGAGTTGGATGTTCTAAGTCTATTAAAGTGTGTTTGAGTCATTTTGACCCATTTAAAGTTACAGTTGGATGTTCTAAATTTATCAAAGTGTGTTTGGGTCATTTTGACCAGTTTTAATTTAAAGCTAGATATTTTAAGTCTCTTAAAGTGTGTTTGGGTCATTTTGACCCGTTTAAAGTTACAGTTGGATGTTCTAAGTCTAGTAAGTCTAACAACAAAATCATTTGAATTACATAATCTGATGATACATTCATGTTGGCCCAACCGGTCCCTTCTTTATAATGGGTCGATTTGAACACATCAATTGGGCGGTACCCTTGAAAAACAAAAATAATATCACTAAGAATTAATAAGCATGTTTATATAATACTAACAATTGTATTTTCATACCTCCATGTGTCGGCACTGGGCGTATGATTTGCTGCCATGGTAACTTGGGTAACGTTGTTATGATCGGTTTTGTTTGTTCTTCTCCGAGCGGTTTTTATAGCTCACATCTAAAAACAACTCATTAATCAAAGTCTCCCAAGTTTCTTGATCAAGATCTTTTGGTGGATTATTCGTTGCCGCCTCCACATTATCGTATCCCCCATTCTCCTCGAAGTGAACTTTCAACACTCTCTTGTGATCTTTATACGCCCTCTGACACTCGGCGATGATTCCGAGTTCAACGCCTCGCCACTTATCAGTGTTTCTCCAGGAGTCCAGATCAAAATAATCCTACAAATGGAAAGTAATTATAAATGTAATAGTTATGAAATTGTAAGTAATTATAAAACATCTATACTTACTATAAGAGTGGGATATACGGCCCGTTTCCTCTCATTTGGAACTTTAGCCCAATTTGGATAATATGGCGGAACAACCTTTTCAACCTCCAACGAGATAGCACGGATAAAATCCGAAGCTTTGGGACCCACAAACTTGTACCCCCTCCATGAAGTTCTACATCAATGGGAAGAGGCTTCCTCCCATTTTGCTCAAATTTCTTATACAATTTTAGGTTTTTGCCTTTAGATCGTCTTTTTTGGGAGGAACTACCTACATTGACACATGACATTCAAAAGTTAGGCAATTATAAAGACATCTATTAAACAATAACAAGTAACTTACCACCAGATCCAGTCGCACAACCCGAGTCGAAGTGATACGGACCCCCGTCTCCACCATCTCCACCGTGTGATTGCGCTATTATTGCCATTTTTCCTACAACAAAATTTATTAGTAAGCACAAATAATTATTAATTAACAAAGACAAATATTACATTTTTAACATACATTCAATCAGAATCATCACTAAAATAAACGTGTGTCAACAACATCATCTTCTTCTTCATCGTCGTCATTTATTTCGTCTTCATCATCTGAATTGTATGCATCTTCTTCATCTTCTTCATCATCATTAATAAAACTTTCATCGAGATCAATCGAGGCAACATGACTTGGCTCACCACCCTCATTTAAAGTTGTACGCATAGGCAAGTAGCCTAAGTCGACAACCAAGTTACCAAAAAATGATTGAGTTTCCCGTGTAATAGATTGACTATCAACATGGGGAATTGGAGTTTGGTCACCACCTACATGACTTGATTCACCACCTACATGACTTGATTCACCACCTTCGCATCCGGTGTCGACAACCAAATTATAATCATTTGATTGAGTGCCATGCAATATATCTATCTCATTAACAACACTAGGATGATCCCAAAGCTTCCGATGGTGAACGTCCTCAACAACCCTCCATTGGCCAGTGGTTCGAGAAGGATCTCGAAGATAGAACACTTGTTTAGACTGTGTGGCTAATATATATTGGACATCATCATACCATTCATTGCCAACATACCAATCACGACCATTGTCAATTATAGTAGTATTGTTTTGCTTAATTAATCTTTTACCGCTCGTGTCAAACCATTTACAACGGAATAGTACAACCGACTAACCATCTATGTAGTTCAACTCTATGATCTCTTCTAGTTGACCACAAAATGGAGTATTGTCTTCTCCTATTGTATCCACACCACTGTTCTGAGTAGTGCGTCGGGAATCATGATTTTGTACCACAAATCTAACACCATTGACTATGAAAGCAGTGTAAGACCATGTGTCAATGCCCTTAATTCTTTGTTATCGGGTGTAGAAGATGAAGATGAAAATATATTTGCTTCGTATTTTAACTATGAAGAAAAATCGGTTTGCATATTGCGTTCAGGAAATTTAGATTCAAATTCACTGGTAGATGGACAAAACAAAACTTAAATTAGTAGAATTAAATGAAAATATAATAATAGTTTATCACGGGTAGATGGACAAAAAAACTTACGATTTGTAGGCTTTGATTTCATCGAAGTTGTTCAACACAAACCATTGTAATGAAAATATACTAATAGTTTATCACGGGTAGAGCGCCTTGATTTTCTTTTTCGATATTGGTCGACATTGTGAAGAAAACACTTGAAACTGCATTTTGGGAATGCAAGCATCTGCATTTCTATCTGGTCGGTTAAATTTGGTCTGCATACCATCCAGATACATAGAGCAGAATGTCAAGGCTTCATCTGCAACATAACCCTCCGCAATTGAGCCTTCAGGTTTGACTTTGTTTCTAACATATGCTTTGAGCTTTTTCATGTATCTTTCAAAATGATACATCCATCTCATATACACAGGGCCACCAAGAATAGCTTCTTCAGGTAAATGAAGAATGAGATGAACCATTATGTCAAAAAATGTTGGATGATATATCATTTCCAAATTGCATAATATCTTAACCACTTCCTCATTTGCTTCATACATGTCTTTCACATCTACTGATCGTGCACAAATTTTTTGAAAGAATGTGCAAACGTCATTGATTGTTGTTGAAACATTTTTGTGCAGACCTAATCGTACCCCTATTGGCAGCAATCATTGCATGAGGATGTGA
This sequence comes from Smallanthus sonchifolius, assembly GCA_023525975.1. Taxonomy (NCBI): domain Eukaryota; kingdom Viridiplantae; phylum Streptophyta; class Magnoliopsida; order Asterales; family Asteraceae; genus Smallanthus; species Smallanthus sonchifolius. The sequence goes on from CM042023.1 coordinate 36,238,588, forward strand.
TAATCATGGGACTTTAACCCAATTATATTTGAATTATTGGGAAGTACCTTATTTTTGAAATTCGATCCTAATCCATCAGGCAGTTTCACTCCTCGAATAAACTGACAAAAGCGTTCTCGATCACTGGGTGTGAAAGAGTAAGGAGCTTGTGGTTGGTACAACTTGTTGTTTTTTTGTGTTAGCCATAGGTTATGTCGAATACCCATATTTTCCAAGTCTTTGCGGGCTTTGTGTGTGTCTTTTGATTTATCGTTCATCAACAAAGTACCTAATAAACTCTCACACACATTTTTCTCCACGTGCATAACATCAAGATTGTGTTTTAAAAGCAGAGAAGACCAATAATCCAGCTCAAAGAAGATACTTCGTTTAGTCTAATTCAACTCTGATGTTAGGCGCTTTCTTTTTACCCCTCCATACATTGGATGTTTCCCCGGAACACGATCTGGGAGATTTTTTAGTTGTTCTAATATTTGAGCATTAGTCAATCGTCGGGGAGGATGTTTTGTCTCTTTCTTGCCATCAAACGACAGATTGTTCCTCCATTTATGCTTTCTAGGCAAGAATCTTATGTGTCCAACAAAAGCTATCTTATTCGTTATAGCGCACGAAGGTGTGTCAACGTTACACGTAGGGCATGCTTTATAACCTTGACCACTCCATCCAGAAAAGCTACTACGAGCAGGATAATCGTTGATAGTCCATAACAGTGCAGCATGCATCCTAAATACAGTTTTAGTTGATGCATCTCTCACCTGGACTCCTTCAGCCCACAACATTTTCAACTCATCAACCAAAGGCCTTAAGAATACATCAATGTCCTTACTAGGTGATTTAGGCCCGGGAATTAGCAAGGTTAACATGAAAGAAGACTCTTTCATACATAACCACGGTGGTGTATTATATGTTGTTAACACTACCGGCCACATACTGTAAGTCTGACTCATGTTACCGAACGGATTAAAACCATCGGCAACCAAACCTAAGCGGACATTCCTTGGTTCTTTAGCAAAATCCGGATATCTCTCATCAAATTCTTGCCATGCCTTCCCATTAACCGGATGTCTCATCATACCATCCGTTGAGCGTCCAGTATTATGCCAGATCATTTCTTTTGCCGTTAATCTTGAACTATACCTTCGTCGAAGCCGTGAAGTTAAAGGAAAGTAGTGCAACACTTTATGTGGTACTTTCTTCCCCTTTGTGTTTTTATCAACCCATCTACTCTCATTACAAACCGAACAATTTTGCATTGATTCATTCTCTTTCCAAAACAGTGCACAATCATTAATGCAAGCATGGATAGACTGATATCCTAACCCAATCTTACTCAGTTTCTTCTTAGATTCATAGTGTGATGCTGGAACGTGATTTTCCTTCGGCATTGCAATTTGTAGAAGCTCTAACAGTTGGTCAAACGAACTATTCGTCCATTTGTTGATAACTTTGATATGCATCAATTTGGCTATGAAGTTTAGGGAAGACATTTGACTACAACCGGGGTGTAACTCCTTATTTAGCTCCTCAAACAACGCATCAAACTCTGGGTCTAAACTAGTTCCATCTTCATCTATATTATCCTCGTTTGTGTTTTGCTCAGCCATCACATCATCTATGGCATCAAACATCTCATTATTTGTTATTGTAGTTATTGGAGGAGTTGGTGTTGTTCTTGGGGCAAAAAGTGATGCTATCTCCGCCACACGAGGATGTTGTTCACCATGATAAATCCAATTCTGGTATGATTGTAGAAACCCACGGTCATGTATGTGGCCATATATCGTGTTCAAATCCTGTCGACACGCATTACAACAACGTCTACATGGGCAAAACGCTCTACCTCGACCGTCGACATGGTTCTTGGACATCTCTATAAAGTTGCGATGACCGCTTAAGAAAGCCAGAGAATTCCGATTTCCCAGTGTAACCCAGCTTTTATCAATTGCCATATCTAGTGTCATATCTATTGTGTTATAAGCATACACATATACGTGCATGTAATAAATGATATAAATGAATGTATGTGATTTGATCGGTACTCTAAGGCGGTGGATCCTAACCCACTTTTTGAATATTCTATCTCATACGTATACATTTTAACGAGTTGACTATTTAAGAAAAAATCAGCAGCATTTCACCTTAACTCCCCAAGTATACAGATAAACCACAAACTCGAAGGAGTAAGGAGAAATATCTACCAATTTTTTCTTAAATGTCAACCCGTTAAAATATATACATATCATAAATAAGATAGAATATTCAAAAAGTAGTCCCAAAGGGGACAATCCAAAATTTATCTCTATCACATAAATTTCGGACGGGTATATTCTAAAAAGTTATCCTAAATAAACATACTAGTGTACACAACATGAGACGTATATAAAGGTATAAAATTCGGGATGCGTACCTTAAAAAAATTCAATGAAACACAAATAAGATGTTATTCACACCTCTCCAACCGCAATGAGTTCCGAACTTGCAACTAAATTAAATAAAGTTGCATATACATACAAAGGTATATACATACATTCACAATTACATAAATACATACACAATTATATACATACAAATCATACAATTACATAATCATACATACGAACATACATACAAATATACATACATATTATAAACAAACACACATAAATAAATGCCCAAATTCTAAAATTACATACACAAACACAAATACATACATAAAAATACATACATACACGTATATACATACATAGCCTTTACAAACATACATAAACAAATACCCAAATTCCCAAATTACATACATAAACACAATTCCATACATAAACATAAACATAATACAAATACATACAACACACATACATGTATATACATACATAGCCTTTACAAACATACATAAACAAATACCCAAATTCCCAAATTACATACATAAACACAATTCCATACATAAACATAATACAAATACATACAACACACACATACACATATATACATACATATTATATACAAACATACATATATAAATGCCCAAATTCCAAAATATCATCTAAACCTAATTTCATCATAAAATTTTAAAAATATTTATAAAATCATACATCTAAACCATATATACATACATACAAATAAACACAACAATGCCCAAATTCTAAAATTACATACACAAACACAATTACATACATGTAAATACATACACATATATACATACATATTATATACAAACATACATATATAAATGCCCAAATTCCCAAGTTTCATCTAAATCTAATTTCATCATAAACTTTCAAAAAATATTTATAAAATCATACATCTAAACCATATATATACATACATACAAATAAACACAAACAGATACATACAAACATATATCTAAATCTAATTTTTTAAAAAATTACTAACCAATTTTGCAAATTAGCTTCCTCTCAGCTTGAAATCCTTCAAAAATGGTTAAAGCTTCAAACACCTTACAAAAATCAAAGAAAATAAGCAAAAAAACACCAAAATGTTGATTTTCTTGTTAAGGTTGAACAATAGATGTTAACTCACCTCAAAACCGAAAAGATTGGTGAAGATTGCTTCACAAAATACCAAAAAATCGTGAAATCGTCGGAGAGAGAGAGATGGAGTGATTTGAGATTTTTTTGTTGGAAATGAGAAGCAGAAGTTGTTTCCTGGTTACCTATAGCGACGACATGTCGTCGGTATAGGCTCGAAAGTCGGCACAATAGGTCTCTTGTACCGATGACATGTCGTCGGTATAGGCTTCGTAGGGTTTTGACTATTCAATAAAGTAAAAAACCCTATGCCGACGACATGTCGTCGGTATAGGGCATTCAAGAATTTTTTTAATTTAAAAAAAAAAATTCTGACCGTATAAAATTTATTATATTAAAAAAACAAAAAGAAAATCAAAATTACCCTATACCGACGACATGTCGTCGGGATAGGGTTGAGGTAAAAATTCATTGGGCGCCAGCTTTTCCTCCAATTTGCTCAACCCTATAGCGACGACATGTCGTCGGTATACGCTCGAAAGTCGGCGCAATATGCCCCTGTACCGACGACATGTCGTCGGTATAGGCTTCGTAGGGTTTTGACCAGTCAATAAAGTAAATAACTCTATACCGACGACATGTCGTCGGTATAGGGTATCCCAAATTTTTTTTTAATCTAAAAATTTGTTTTTTGACCGAACGAAAAATTATTATATTAAAAAAACAAAAAGAAAATCAAAATTACCCTATACCAACGACATGTTGTCGCTATAGGGTTGAGGAAAAAATTCATTGGGCGCCAACTTTCCCTCCAATCTGCCTCAACCCTATAGCGACGACATGTCGTCGGTATAGGGTGTCCCATTCAAAATTTTGGTTTTCACCTATAGCGACGACATGTCGTCGGCATAGGGTGACCTATGCCGACGACTAATGCCGTCGGTATAGGCGACGTCTGCACAAGGTCATTTCCTTGTGGTGATAATTGTTGGAGCCGGATGGTCACCTCGTATATATTGCCCTCGCCATGCATTTGGGCAATTATTCCACTACCAATGCATACAATCTAGGCTATCAAGTATGTCGGGTAGCCCGTGTACCTCCTCGTGATGTTTGTATATTTTTTGAATGTCGTTAGGAGTAGGTTTGCGTAAATATTAAATATTTTGGGCCGTAGATATTTATTACACCTTTAAAAAATTTGTATAAACAAATCCATGCCGTTTTCTTCGCGATCTTTATATTTTCATCTAATTCGTCGGCGCCGGATCCGTATGCCAACATCCGCATAGCGGTGGTGCACTTTTGAATGGGGGTGAACTCTCTTCGACCTCTTGCATCCCATCTTAATTTGAAATAATCCATCTCTCATTCTAAATCGTTAAAAATGCGTAAAAATAGATTTCTACGCATACGAAAATGATTTTGGAATGTCTCCACGTTATAAACTGGCTTGTCACAAAAGTAATCCTTTATTAAACGCTCTTGAGAGGCTTCACGGTCTCGGTTAACAGTTGCTCTTCGTGTAAACATACGTGTGTTTGAACTTTAGGCATCGTCTCTAATTATTTCAATGAGAGTAGCGGTAATCGTTTGGAAAAAAAGTGGAGCGACACCTTCGTATTCGGAAGAGGGTGAATTGAGGGAATCCATTTGAGAGTTTGCTTGAAATGGTTTTGAGAGAATTGTATATATATAGAGAGGTGATTAAATTTATATATATAGAGGTGATTAAATTTGAAAAAAAAAAAAATTTATTATTTTTACCGTTGAGCAACAGCTCAATGCCACCCAACGGCTACATTTGGGAAGACCACGAGCGTGCTTTTCTCCACGGTGAAGACCCACGAGCGTGGACCACGCCAGGCGGGCGTGGTGTTCCACGCCGCCACCTCTCTTCCACGAGCGTGCTTTTCTCCACGGTTGTTCCACGCTCCCACTCCCCTCAGCCTTATAGATATGTAATAATAAGATATTACACATACGTAATAAGATATTATATATATGTAATTTTTTCTTATTACCAAATATGAACAATTGCATACATGAATATTTAAGATTTAGAATACATTCTTGATTTTATACAAATGTTGATTATTTCTAGATTAGATTATATTTTTAGATCTACTGTTTTAGTTTTTAATTTTACTGGGTTTTCAACAATGCATCATAGGTCTCAACCTTGAATTGTCCATATTGTATCACAACCATCAATGGCTAGTCAACAAAACATCATAGTCTTTTCTTCATGTGAAATAAATAAATTTATATTGCTTAGTTCTTAATAAAATAAAAAGAAAAATTTTATTAAAAGATACTTGTACTCAAGGTTTTTAATTAGTGACGGATCCAAAATTTTTAGCCAATTAATGCCAAAAGTGGATCGATTAAGATGAGTCAAATATGCTAGAAATAGATCGGTCAAAATGGATCAAACATGCTAAAAATGGACCGAGCAAAAGGGATCATATAATTTTATTTGGTTAATTTTTAAAAGTAATAAAAAAAAACTTCACATTTTACATTAGGCTCCTACAAATATCTAACTTTAAATAGTTGAGAATTGATATACTCCCTAATTGTAACATCTCAAATTCTCTAATTCTTAAAACATGGGAGCTTCGTTTAGGACTAGGGTTATCACGAACAAAATTATGGTACTTTAATTAAACACCTAGTTAAAGTTGAAGCTAATAACGTAATTCTGACAAAGATGAGGGGGTGCAAACGAAAATACCCTATAACCTAAAACCCATTCTTATTGTTGTAGCCGCCAACTTCCGTTTTCCATTTCTCCTTCGTCTACCGGATATCCAGCCTTCCTCACATCCGATTAAACCCAAACATCACCTTCTTCCTCACTCACCTTCTCCATCAAATACCCACATCCACGACCTGCAACTCTGGTTCATTCACATGGGGGAGGGGACGACGACACGTAGCTGAGTCGGAGAGAGAGAGAGAGAGAGAAAACGATAGTGTTGTTTCTCCGGTGATGCTCGAGTGATAGCTACAAGTTTCACGACGGCAATAGGCGTGCGATGCTGCTTCCATAGCTCCGGCAGCAACAGTGACGTGAAATGACACTGGTTAGCGACGGTTTATGTGAAGACGATAAGGTGACGCGATGGAGGGGGGTGAATGGTGGTACGAACAATGGTCTGCGGTGGTGGCGATAGGGAGGTGTCAAGCTGTGACAGGTAGTATGGTGGTATCAAGGTCCATGTCATGGTGGTTAACAATGGCAGCCTCAAAAGTGGCTCATGGTGGTGTTCCATCATATGGTGACAGCGGTGGTCGGAGGAGAACGACGGTGGCGGTAGTGAGCTTCACGTCGGCAAATGGTGGTGACCGGGGCTGATGGTGTTTAACGGTGGAGGTACGGTGGTCGTTGGTGGCCTTATGGTGGTCGTGGTAGTCATGGTAGTTCACGGCGACAATACATGTTTCATGGCGTGAGTATGGTGGATATATAAGGAGGTCCGATAGCAATGGGATTCATCTTCGTGCTAACCGGCTACACGAGACGAGTTCGTGGGTTTGAATCACTCAAAAAAGTGTCCGTATGATCGAGTTAAAGATGAAACAAGGTTCGGGTCCGCGTCCGCGTCCGCGTCGTGATAAGGAGTTCGTGTATACGGGTCTAGTACGGATTACACGCTAAGGTATGACCCGTCAACCCTTAGATATAGTTTCGGTTAATGTCACGGGATTTGGTTGGGTGTTGAGGACGTTATTTGAGAATCAGTAATACGTATATAGTTATGATTATATATTATATAAATATGTATATAATTATGGGATATCGACACGCGGTTGAGCGTAGTTTTTATATTAGAAGTCAAAATGTGGTTTTATGGATTATTGATGATGAATTTAGATAAAAATAGACAATTGGAATTGTCGGGTTTAGAAAAAAAAAACGGGACTCTGTCTGATTTTCGTTAGAATTAAAGAAGTGTATTTCATCTAGACGTCCTCATAACGGTTTGGGTGTTTAGGGAAAAGAATCAGTTCATGCGAACTTGGCATGTTCGCCTGAAGCATGATGGCGAACTTAGCATGTTAGCCTAATGTAAAAAAGGCAAACTTACCCATGTTCGCCAGGACAAGGAGGCGAACTTACCATAAGTTCGCTTAAGTTTCGCCTAAGTTAAAGTAGCGAACTTACCATGTTCGCCTAAGCCATGAGTGGCGAACTCGCCCAAGTTCGCCAAATCCTAAAGATAGAAACATATAGTGTCGGTTAGGACAGTTGTCTTAACATATATGAATGAATTATCCAGATTATTTGGCATAGTTTGGGCGATAGATAACACATCGAGGCTAGCTTATCAGATGAGTTCTAGAGCACTCTTTTAAATGTTTTAATAATGTTTTAGGCTGGTGTGCATACATACAAAACGAGGTTTATGAAATGATGTTTACAAAACAAGATTTATGAAATGATGTTTACAAAACGGGGTATATGAACGATGCTTCCGAAAGGGGAAGTTAAAAGGTGTTAATGAAATGTTTACGAAACGATGCTTCCGAAAGGGGAAATTGAAATATATTAATTAATTGTTTACGAAACGATGCTTCCAAAAGGGGAAGATGAAACGAGTTAATGAAATGTTTTGCCAAATAAAGTTTTTGAAAGATTTAGGAATGAAATGTTATTTAATAAAACATATGAATGAATTAACTAAAACGAGGTAAAGGTTTTTATGAAAGTCATGAAATGAACGAATCTGCCACGAGTTCCTACGGGAGCCAGGGTATGTATGTATGTAATCGCATTACCATTACGAGGGCCTTTGTGGCTGGCTAACGGTTGTACAACTGGTTGAGGATGGGGTGACGACGGTCACCCATGGGATTACCGGGATCCCTTACGGGAGGCACTATTCTCTGCGAGGGAACAGTGCCTAAGACAATGTTTGGTCTGCCTAGAGGCAACTAGCCCTGAGAGACCTGGTTGATGGATGACCTATAGGTAACGAGCCTTAGGTTCTTTCGTCAGAATACGATGTATGGAATTGATGGTTACGAGAAGGTGCAGATTCGGTTCATGTTGACTTGTGTTATGATGATATGTTACGATGTTTTTACGATGTTAAGTTATTGCATGTTTTACGTACGCTTTTGTTAAATAAATGAATGATATGTTTTTGGAAAATGTTTATGTTAAAGATTTATGTAAGGTGGAACTCACCAACGTAGCTGAATTTTAGTTTGCACATTCAGGTTAAGGACATGTACGGGCGATGGACGGTGATGCTTGGCAAGCGAGAAGAGTTACCGGCTGATAATGAAGTCTGGCATCCTGTAATGTTTTATTTATGTCATGTTTATGTTTAAGACAATGTTACGCTTTCGCATGTTGAACAATGTTATGTTATGTTTGAAATGAAATTTTACGCTGTGTTATTTGATATTCAAGTTTAAGAACTGTTTGTGAATGACTAAATCCAACACGTGAGGCCTCCCGGGTTTGGGGCCTTGCAAATTGGTATCAGAGCAATAGTTTGAGAGATTCGGACACTCCCAGTGTCTGAATTGAAACTGTGAATGAGACCGAAATCAGATGCCAGTACGTGTAACTCGAGCCACAACATCAGGTATGAAGGTGGTATATATAATTACATATATATTATGCCTTAGAAGTGTTAGGTTAGGACTTGTGTTCTGATGGAATCACAAAGGTGGTCAAATAGAAATCGAGAGATTGTGTAATGGTTAATTGCAGATGGCAAGTGTATGTTAACTAGCGTGATTACATTAGACCCCTTCTCTTATACAACGAAATGTCGGGTAGAATAGGCGGAAGGCGTGGTGGGTGTCGTATCGGGCGACACGGTAGGATGCCCGCCCACCAAGTTTATCATAAAGAGACAAGCGTTCATGTAGAACCGGAAGGTAGTGTGAATGAGACCGTACGAGTGTGTTTCGAGTTGTCATCTGTTGTGTTGACTTAGCGCGGGAGTGGTAAGAGGTGTCGAGAAGAATACCGGGATAGAATTTCAACTTTGAAGAGACGTGAGTATTATGAAATGTTATAAGAGGAACTAGAATGCTCGAGTAAAGTAAATTGACAATTACGTTTGGATCCGTGAAATTGTGAATTTTACAGGTGCACGTGCATGATAGCGAATCTTATGGTGTTGGTTAATGCTTACGTATCAGAGTTGACTCAATTACTCAAATATGACTACGAGGTGTTAGTCACCCGAGTAACGATTTAAAGAGATTGATGAACATCATTAGTAATAGTAACGATGTCAAAGATGGTGTACCTTACAAAGGTGAATGATGTTAGCGAGTACAAGCCATGGGCAAGATGAGGAGGAATGAAATTTTAGTTTTACCTAAGTCAGGCGAGCATACATATGAAGAATGCTAAGGAGCTAGTGTGGACTACGCTTAGCACAAAAACGTTATGATGAATAAAAAAAATCTACCTACTATCGAAGTATGTATGAGCATGAAGGGAATAACCACACAAGCGTATGTCTAAAGGATATATGAGTGCACGAATGCACATATAGCATCTCTCCATGAAGAAGACGATCCCAGACAACTAATACGAGTAACTTCTGAAACAAGAAGATAGATATACCAACAACAACAAGTAACGGGAACCACAATGTTAATTAGGGCGTGCAGACTGAACCAAATGAAACCAGATCCGACCCAAGGATTGTTGTTCGGAATGAATGTGAAGGGCTAGTTTTGACCAACAATGTGAAGTAAGGCATGGCACTAAGAAGAAATACAAGACGACTCAAAGAACGCTCTAGTATGGCTAAGTATAATCAATAACCGCGAGGGTTGTTAGAAAGCCGTTAAGGGACCCACTGAAACTAGAAAGGAAATGAAAGTACAAGTATCACCGCACGTGTCATTTACTCGTAACGAAACCTATGAATGTGATTCTAAAGAACCACATACAGGAAAGGCTAACGGACACGAGAGGCTAGAGAATATATATTGTCGGTAAGATGGGATGCCAATCCCTAAGACCATCCAGTGGTATGAAGAAAGAATGGGTACAACAAATCGATGATGTGAAATGTAAAACCCTGACAAATATGTTTGAAGGAAAGACTAGAAGGGATTATGTATAAAAATATGAATGTAAAGGTCGTATATCTAGTGTTCCGTCAGAATGAATACTTTCCCGACAAGTTGAGTATGATGGGTAATACTTCATATGGTTCCTTCGGGAACAAAGCGATACGGTTCCTTCGGGAATGAAACGATAGGGTTCCTTCGGGAAACGAAGAGATACGGTTCCTTCGGGAAGGAAGTGATATGGTTCCTTCAGGAATGAAGCGATACGGTTCCTTCGGGAACGAGACGATGTGGTTTCTTCGGGAACGAGACGGTACGGTACCTTCGAAAACTTGATAGTAGGATTCCTTCGGGAACGAATCTGCCACGAGTTCTTGCGGGTGCTAGGGTATGTATGTATTGGCATTACCCTTACGGGGGCTTTGTGGCTGGCTAACGGTTGTACAACTGGTTGAGGATGGGGTGATGACGGTCACCCATGGGATTACCGGGATTCCTTACGGGAGGCACTATTCCCCGCGAGGGAACAGTGCCTAAGACGTGTTTGGTCTGCCTAGAGGTAACTAGCCCTGGGAGACCTGGTTGACGGATGGCCTAGAGGTAACGAGCCTTAGGTTCTTCCGTCAGAATACGAGAATGCGCAGATTCGATTCATGTTAACTTGTGTTATGATGCTATGTTACGATGTTAAGTTATTGCATGTTTTACGTACGCTTTTGTTGAATAAATGAATGTTATGTTTTTGGCAAATGTTTATGTTAAAGATTTATGAAAGCTATACCTCACCAGCGTAGCTGACTTTTAGTATGCACATTCAGGTTAAGGACAGGTACGGGCGATGTACTGTGATGCTTGGCAAGTGAGAAGAGTTACCCGACTGATAATGAAGTCTAGCATCCCGTATGTTTTATTTATGTCATGTTTATGTTTAAGACGATGTTACGCTTCCGCATGTTGAACGATCTTATGTTATGTTTGAAATGAAATTTTCCTCTGCGTTATTTGATATTCAAGTTTAAAAACTGTTTGTAAATGAGTAAATCCAACACGTGAGACCTCCCGGGTTTGGGGCATTACACTAATTGCAATAAAACTATTACACCTAAACAATGTCTCGAGACTTAAGTTGGGATAATTTGACCGATATAGATACTAAAAATTGCAATAAACCAATTTGAGTACACCAATATTTGACTTTATTTAGACATGTTTAAATCCTAATTTTGGGAGTTCTTAAGGCAAATATCATTTTAAAAAGAAAAAAAACATCATAGACATATACATGCCTAAACAACATAAACCATCCAAGCTACATGTTCCTTTAAACCTAATATAAGAAAATCCAATATGCAACATCGTAAAACTATTGAAACAACTTTCATAAAATGATGTGAGGCAACCCAACTGAAACAATGAAATGCTAAGAAAGATTTTGATTTGTAACATGTCGGGCTCACTCATGACAGCTCGAGGCATCCAAACACACCCATTATGTACCCCTCTAAACTCATAAACACTATAGAGAGACCTACCTATCCTCACAAATATAGCACATAAATTTTAAAAATACATACTAATGATGAATTCTTATTTTATTGATATGTTTATAAATTCCTAACATCAATAATTAATTTCAAATTGCAATATAGAGGCAAACAAGTAAAAAAGAAAGGGTGCACACCTTTCTTTATAGATGAACTGAAATATCCTACTTATTCATTATTATCTTATCAGAGTTTAATATGAAAAACGAGTCCCATATTTTTTTCAAAACTTTGTCATTAAATGACTAAGGTATATTTTATTAGAAATATTGTTTTTACACAAACTATTACATAATGTAACATAGGGATTCTTCAACTCCGACCGGCCACGTCCTCAAGAAGCTTTTATTCCACGTGCCTCTTTCCAGCGGTGTTTGGAAAACGTTTTTGAATTAGCTTACGATAAGTAAGCACACTTCATTATTCATTTTATTATGAACCCTTTAGGTTCTTATTATTGTTCAAGTTTCCCGGGCTCTCGGCGCCCCCGTGACCATCTTCGGACGTACCTCCGGTCACGTCATTCGTATATTTTGTGGGTGTACTAACCCCCTTATGACCATATTCGGGCGTACCTCCGGTCATAGTATTCATTTCAGTCCCGAGACCCGCCCCCGTAGGCTGGACATCTCTCCCCACTTATTTCTTATTGAGACCCGCCCCGTAGGCTGGACATCTCATTCCATTCATTCATTTCTCATTGAGACCCGCCCCTTAGGCTGGACATTTCTTTTCATTGGGATCTTAAGTATCATAGACTCACAGCTTCCTATTGTATTCCCAACCAGTGCTCACCTTAAAACTTCATAACGGTCTCCCCATGATGCACTAAAGAGGCTTATATATAGGAAGTACCAGTGTCGTATCCACCACCCTTTTAACACTTCGTGAGTATTCCATTATTCCATTTTAAGACTTAGACTCGTTTCCATCACACATTCATATTTACACATATAACATGATCATCTATCATGCATTCACATATTCACATTTAACACACATCGCATATTCGCGCATATAGCATGACCTCGTGTCATACTTTCATATTTATCCTTGCTCTAACTCCTTATAAAGGTTTCTCCATGATACGTTAAAGAGGTTTATATATAGAAAGTACCAGCGGCGTATCCACCAACCCTTTAACGTCCCATGAGTACTCCTTTACTTAGAATTAAGCTTCCCCATTAATCCTCTTTTATCTAATAGCATGACTTCCACATGTCTTTATCCAATCCTTGCTCTAATTCCTCCTAAAGGCGTCTCTATGATGCAATAAAGAGGTTAATATATATGGTGTACTAGCGGCGTACCCACCAACCCTATAATACATCATAGATATTCCTTTATTTAGAATTAAGCTTTCCCATTAATCCCCATTTATTTAATAGCATGATCTCTTCATGCTTTTATTTCATTTCTGCTATAATTCCTCATAAAGGCTTCTCCATTATATGTTTAAAGAGGTTTATATATAGGAAGTACCAGCAGCGTATCCCCCACCCCTTTAACATATCATAAATGTTCTTTATTTGGAATTAAGCCACCCTTGTTTATTTCATTTATTTAGCGAGTGATTATCCTCCTAGAGTAGTACCTCCAACAGAAATATTACAAGGAAAGAATGACGGGTCCAGGAGGGATTTATACACCACTCTTTCCTTAGACAAAACATTCTGTTTGTCAGATAACTACATACTGGTTAGAAGATTACCCGTTCATTATGAAATCATTGTATTCTCATCATTGTGTTTTAGTCTATACCCCTAAACATTCATAATGGTTTCACCATAGGAAGTACCAGCGGCGTATCCACCACCCCTTTGATACTTCGTGATTACTCCATTATTCCGGTTTAGTGTCAAGACTAATCCCCATTACCCCGTATCTTAGTTCCACACATGGCACATAACACATAATCACATAATCACATAATTTACATAAACATTTATCTAAGGTACGTGTCCTGTGTACTTACGATAATTTTGGATTGGTTCCTAAGATCGTTCCTTGCTTAAAACGTCTCTCCGTTCCTCGCTCGTAACTTTAACGCTCTTCACTCGTAACCGTCGCGCTTGTAACCATCGTGCTTACTCCTCGAACTACGTGTTTATGTGTGTGTTAATGGTGATGTTGATGTTGTTGTGTTTCCATTTGAACGGCTGATTGCATCTATTTATAACTGTTATCCTAGGTCCGTGACGGACCGTTACCAACGGTCACAGCCCGTCACCGTTTTCTTGGCGGCTACGCACTTGGTGACCACGTAACGTATCGTTATCTTTTTATGACGGTTTGTCATGACCCGTAACGGACCGTTACCACTCATGAAGGTCCGTCATAGGGTTTACACGTGTCAGATCGGAATGATGAGTCATATGACACATGTCATTCTCTGGTCAAGTGCTTGCTCAACCCGTAACGGACCGCTATCTCCTTGTGACGGTCCATCACGGCTCGTAACGGACCGTTACCGTCCGTGACGGTCCGTTACAGCCAAAAATCCAACTTTTTAATTTTTGACCCTGGACTTTATACTATTCGCTGTTCTTGTTCCTCGTGTTTTAAAATTTGGAATGTTACATGAACACATGGACCCTTGATCATCATAATTTTTCGAAAGAAATAGTTTTTGAAAACAATCATCTTAACAAGTACAAAGTGACAACCGTATGGAAGATTTATTCATTGATCAATTGCAAAATCTACACAATTATCTTAACAAGTACAAATTAGCAAAAAACGGTTATATTAGTTTTATGGTCGTTTTTTTAACTGTATAATGTAGAGCTCATTCATTTGTTTTTCGTGTCAAGTTATATGGATCACTAACAACTTATCACTGATGGGCGTGTTCCATTGATAATATAACAACGGAACCCACTGAATTTTCAAAAATAGAAAATTGAATAATAAAAAAAGATAATCACCGACGGATTATCAACGAGTAGCCGAAGCAGGTCAATCCAAACTTAGTCATTGTCTGTGGGAACAGTTCAGCGGCATATCATCCCTTAGTAATTTGTCGGTGATTTTGAAGATAAGATTTTGGAAGAGATTCCCACCAGGCTTTTTAGGCATTTGTAGGTTGAGAATTATTGCGGATGGATATTCCCTCCTTAATCTGTCGGTGATAATAAAGATACGATTTGGGATAGGATTCTCGTTTAGACTTTTTCAATTACTTGTCAGTAAGAACATGTTGTGACCGTCGGCGATATGCCCTAAATATAATAATGAAAACTTACCATTTATAGTAGCCTGTCATCAACCGAATCAAACATATAAATGATAACCAAAAAATGGATCTCTCATTTTCGTTCGATATCTTAACTACAATCGGCTTCCTTCGTCTCCCCAAGCCTCCCTATTTTTCACATATGTTATAAAATGTTTGTTAATTTAGTGTAACTAGCCTGGTATGTTAGAAATGATGGTTTCGGAATTAAGCGTGAAGAAACTGGGTGGGCGGTGGAGCAAATTTTTGATTACATGGTGCACAAGTACTCATAGTGTTAGGATATATGGAAACAATTTTTTGCGCATGTTTTATGCCCACAAGCCTCAATGGTGGTGGTGGGTGTGGGAGGTGGTGTTCTTGGTTGTTGGAATTAGTTGTCTTGAAATTAAAATCGACCAAAGGTGATCCTTGAATCTTCACCTTTGTATATCGCAACCTCAAGTGTTCTGGTTCAGACTTCTTACATGTTCAGAAGATGTGCACGCCACTGACATGAGTTTCTTTCTAACTCTATTTCTAGGAGTGAAACCCAACGTGGAAATACACATGCTAATGGGTAGTGCTGTCACTCTAGATATGTAGTAATCACCATACACACTAGTGACGTTGTGTAACAACTTGAAATGTAACGTAGTACAAAATTATTTCTATCTTATTTGGAATATCTAGAAATGTAATGTATTTTATTTGTAATATCCATAAATGTAATTTATTTTATTAATGTGCATACACATGACTTGTTTTGGCCTAATGTGGCTTAATATAACAAAAAAACAACTCACTAACACATTAAAAGGCCCATTAGTATACAAGTCGTCATAACCGTGTCTTTTAACACCAAAATGACTTGTTATAATTTAATTTAAAAATGTGTAACCAAAATCGACTAACACATTACAAGGCCTATTATGGCCCTTTATTTTAGTAGTCATCATAACCATGCCTCTACCACCAAAATGACTTATCATGGACTAATGTGGCTCTATGTGACCAAAACCAATTTACTGACACATTACAAGGTCTATTAAGGCCCATTATTGTACTATTCATCATAAGTATGCCTTCAACATCAAAATGACTTGTTATGGCCTAATGTGACTTTGTTAATTAAAACCACCTCACTCACACATTTTAGGGACTATTATTATACAATTCATCATAACCATATCTTTTGACACCAAATACTTGTTATAACCTAATATGATTGTGTAACTAAAAGCAACTCACTAATACACTACATGCCCATTAAGGTACAAAAACTTGTTCTATATTTGTTGGTTAAATTAAAAAAACTGAATGCTTAAACTTATTTCCCTCTCAATCCCAATTTCATTTCCCCCTAACTCTCTCATCCGAACAACCGTCGCGCCACCACTCGAACAACTGTTGCCCTACTTAATATATTCGGCCTAACGTGACCACCACCGTCTACTGTCTCACTTCGGCCTACCATCAACCACCATTGTCTATTGTTCTCTTTCGACCTAAAGTCGAACCACCACCTACAGTCACCCGTCGGCCTACAGAAACACCACCCCTTTCGCCATAGCCATTCATGACCATTGCGACACCACCACTAGGCGACACCGCCACCACTCTCAATTAACAACCAAGTGTATATTGGTATGCTAAACTTATATATAACCTATGTATGTTATGTGTATAACCTATGTGTGGTATGCTAAACTAGCAAGTTATTAGTAGAGTATGTGTATGGCATGCTAACTTGGCATACTTAAGTCATTATATTTATTGGTATCTTAAACTTGGTAAATTACCTATAGTAGAGTATGCGTATGTGAATTCTTGAGATGGTCTTTTTACGCCTATGTATGTGTATTTGGTGAATTTTGTATATGAAATTGGTTATATAGATGTGTTGAATTGTAATGATTTTAGATTGTTTTGTGACTTTGATTATGAATTTGTGACTTGTATATGGACTTTTTCGTCTGTATATGTATGTTAGATGGTTATAACATTAGGCATTTGGTACATTGTGTATGTGGGTATGTAACTTCAATTTGACCATATTTTAGTTGTTTTAGAAACCATGAAACATCATAGGGGCAGGAGAAATTGAGGTAGCATCGACTATAGGACTCTATTAGTCCCGAGTTTGGGTTTGATGATTAATGATCTCAACAAATGAAAAGTGATTTGTGCATAATAAGAGATCAATACTATCATGCACACAGGTGGAAAATATGTGTAGATATAATGTAGAATTTATACTGAATATCAAATGGCGTTACAATGAAGAACAATTCAATAAAACTCTAACATATATCTAGAATACTTGATTGAACAAACTGAAATATTTGGATAGGTAGTCCACACACTTTTTTTGGTGAAGTTGAATGGATTTGGCTTAAATAGGCGATCATCTTGGTTAAGTTGAGGATAGACTGGAAATATGATTGGTCACTTTTCTTGAAGAGGTTCAGCTCAGTGGTCCAATTGATGATCTAGCATCTCTTATCTTTTTGATATTTTTGCATAGATTCTTTGTCAGAGTCTTCTAGAATGTCAGACGTATTTTAAGCCCCGCCAGCTGATGATGGTGTATAAGTCGGTGATGCTTGGATCCTTCATACTTCTACCGGAGAAGACTAAGTCTTGAAAAGTTCATAAGCTTACGCAAAGCTTTTGAGTTAGTTGTGAAGTGTCCTTCTGGAGTATTCTTTAGAAGTATCTGGAGTTGAAGTTTAGAGTTTCTGAAGACAATTGTTGTCTTCTGAAGTATTTTTTTCTTCAGTATTTGACCAAATACTTAGGGGTTTACAAATGATATTTCCTAGCAATCAGCCCTTAGGTATTGAAAGAAAAAGACACATAATTAAAAGGAGATAAGCTTAGAGGGATCTGAACATAGGGTTGGAATTTTTGTTCTGAAGCTTCTAACATATCTCTTAGTGTAGGGTTGTGTATCTTGTAAGCTAATGTCATCATTGTATCTTTTGAACAATGTTTACATTGTTTTATTTCCTTGTATTTCAATTATTTCAGTTGATGTAATTTCCTGTTTTAGTCTAAGTCTGGGCCATCGAAACTACCTAGTTTCGGTTGAGGTTGTTCAACCGAAACTAGTAGTTTCGATAGATGGGAAGTTTTGACATGATGTTCATTCATGTAAATGCTCAACCGAAACTACTAGTTTTGGTGAGCATAGTTTCTATGCCTGTCAGCTTCCTATAAACAGCCTAGTTTGAGAATGTTTAGGGTGTGGACAACGGCTGTAACCCTTGCATTCTCTCTTTCACAGTTTTCTCTGATTCAATACAAGCTTTGAAGTTTATTCACTGTGTTCTTATAATTCCATATCATTTTGTATTGATTCTTGAGTGGTTAGCCTGTTATGTTCACCATTCTACTGTTGTTCTTCACTGTTTCACCACCATACACACCTATTCCACAGGTGTGTGTGTAATCGATTAGTTTGAGTGATTCAACCTTGAATCAGGACCTACAATTGGTATCAGAGCGTTATGCCCTTGATTTATGATTATTATCAGGTTTTGTGATCGATTTTAGGTGATTTATAGCCTCTCTTTGAAGTTTTTTCTGGATTTTGAAGTTCTATGCACTGTTCCATTGAAGTTTCGGGCACTGTTTCATCCTTTACGGGTTTATTTGTTCGAGATTCCCAATTTGAAGTTTGGATTCGTGATCAGAAGCATAATTGGAAGACTTTCACTGGATTGGTTTTCTATTTTCACTACTTTGATTTTGGAGCTGTTTATCAATGGAGTTTTTCTGAAACTTGGGGAAGAAGGTATCGAAACTACCAGGGGACATATTCTGTTTTCTGTTGTTCATCGAAACTTCTTGTTTGTACTTGTTGTCTGATAAAAAGGTATCATCGAAACTATTGTTTTTGTCTTATCTATATCGAAGCTAACCTTGCATCTTTTTCATCGAAACTACTCACCCGAAACTACTGATCAACCGAAACTTCTGTTCACCCGAAATTAGTTTCAATCAAAACTTATAGTTTCTGTTGATTCTCCTTGGTGTTTCATTCTAGTTTCTCATCATCAAAACTAGTTGTTTCGGGCAGTCTGTCTTCAACCGAAACTAGTAGTTTTAGTCAGTATTTTGTCACCCGAATCTAGCCTCTGTTCAAGAAATTTTTTTTCTGAGAAATGGCATCTTCAAGTTCAAATGAGTATGTTGGAGGGAACAAACCACCTCTCTTGGTGTCCACTAGAGATTTTGATGATTGGACCAAGAAGATGAAGACTTTCTTTCAGTTCCATGACCACACTCTTTTGCAGTCAATCATTGATGGTCCACACAAGCCAGTTACTACCACTATAGATGTTCAGCGTGTAGAAATAAAGACTGATAGCTATAAAATTCTCTAAGTACAAATGCTGCATACCTCACAGTTTGGCTGCTGACCAACAAGCTGCTGCAGATAGCCTTATCTGCTAAAACCAGAGTTGTTGCGGATAGGCTTCTCAGCAGCATCAACACTTGATGCTGCTGATAGGATCATCAGCAGCATTGGATGGTTACATCTTGCTGCTGATCTCTAACTTTGCTGCTGATAGCCATTCCCACTGAAGATCAAACATTGCAGCTGACTGGCTTCGATAAGGCAACCATTACCACTGACAACTTTCTGCTGCAACACTGACACACTCCACGCAGAAAGAATGTCATTGGTGCAGACAATAAAGAACCACAACGCTCTTCTCCAAGCATGTAAGCAATGATGCCTAAGAAGACGTTTGAGTAAAGTTAACTAGTATAGTTGTTCTTGTTGTTACATGTAGAATAGCTTCAATACAAGATCAACGGCTTGTGTTAGATCTGATCCTTAGAATCAAGGGTCTGTCTTGATTCTAAGTTACTATATAAGTAGCACTTCTAGTCATTATAAGTGTGCTTTTTGCTTAAGAGTTTTCTCTGTAATCTTGTAATCTTGAAGCTTAATACAAATTGCATTTATCAGTATTCTTCGTTTTTACTTGTTTACATTACTTAATTGTGATTGTTTCCGCTAATCTCAACTAAAATAGAACCATCTTGTATTCACCGATCCTATAAGTGGTATCAGAGCTTTGGCTCACAGATTAAACAAACTCACACTTGTTTAATCATTCTCTGGTTCTATTCAAAAATATCTCTTTGCTAAAGTCACCCAGTACCACCAATCAAAAATGGCACAAAACAGTGGAGTTGAAGACACTCGAAGCATCAGCAGACCACCAAGACTGGTGTCTGGAGAAGACTATGATATGTGGAAGAACAGAATGGAAAGCTTCTTCTGCTATCAAGAATATGGGATGTGGAAATCCATAAAGGATGGACCATACATACCCATGGTGGCCTCTGCTGATTCCGGAGGTACACTGGTACCCAAAGAATCCTCCAAATACTCTGATGAAGACATCAAGAAAATGGAGGTAGATTTCAAGGCTTTGGGAGCCATTCAGATGTGCCTACCAAATGAAGTTTTTCACAACTTCAGAGGATACAAAAGTGCAAAGGAGATATGGGAGGCTCTTGAGAAAATGTTTGCTGGTTCAGAGGAAGTAAAAGAAAACAGAAGAGACATCCTGAAGTAGCAATATGAAAACCTCGTCCGGAAGGAAGGTGAGTCTCTAACTGTTTTATTTAACAGATATTCTTATCTTGTAGGTGAGCTGTAGAATGAAGATATTCTCAAGAAGTTCATCAGATCTCTACCTAGTTGCTGGACACTCTACACAGTGTCCATCAGAAGAACTAAAAATCTGAAGACTCTTCAGATGACTGAGCTTTTTGGTATGCTAAAAACCTATGAATTAGAAATGATTCAGGCCAAGGAGAGAAGCTCAAGCTACCAAACAGCCTCAACTTCCACCACCACCTCTTCCTCCCTCCACTCCAACCACTCAGGTCCTAGTTCAAGCAACTGTTATCCTCCCATTGTCACTCATCCCCAAACTCCAACCTCTCAATCAAACAACTCACCATTTCTTCTTGAAGCCCCACCTCAAACATCAACCTCTGCTGCTTATGTCTCTGAAAACTCAAGCAATATGTCCTTTATCAAGGAAGATCTGGAATTTTTTCATCCAGATGATCTAGAAGAAATGGACATACATCACTCCTATGCCATGCTCTCTCTAAGAGCAAAAAGGTTCTACTCAAGAACAGGAAGACCCGTTCCAATCAACAACTCTAACACCAGGGTTAGCTTGGACAAAAGCAAACTGAAGTGTTACAACTGTAACCAACTTGGTCATTTTGCTAGGGAATGAAAGGCACCAAAGGCAAACCCAGCTGCTGCTCATACCAGGCAAGCTCACCAAGCTCAACCAAGACAGCAACAGGCCACTCCACCTGCACAAACTACAGCCTGTGCAGCTGTTGGAACTGCTGACTTTGACTGGAGCTTCCAGTATGAGGATATTCCTGCTAACAATCAAGCTCTCATGGTAGACACATCAGAGGTACCACCTCAGGTATATGAAAATCTGTGTACTCAGGCTTGTATTGATAAGGTTCTTGGATATAGGAAACATAACCAGAATCTCATAGATCAAAATGAAGAATTTCACCAAATGAAATCTGAATTTAAAAAGGTTGAAAACAGTTATAAGGAAAAGATTGATTGTTTAAAGAAAGAAATTTCATCATTAAAACATGAACAAACAAACCTTGAAACTCAAATTGATGACCTTTTGGTTAAGTTAAAAGCTACAAGGGCCGAATTAGCAGACCAAAAGGTCCATGTGAAAAAATATGAATTTGCATCCAAAAAGCTGCAAAGACTTTTGGATGCTCAAATTCATGAAAAGGTAACTGCTGGTCTTGGATTTCAAGCTGAACAACCCTACAATGTTGTTCCTCCACCCGCTAACTATGTAGCTATCCATGAACCAAGTTTCAATCTTTCTAACCTTGACATAGCCAACTGAAATCTTGACCCTGTTGTCCAAGAAACCCCTGTGCAAGAATGCACTACTTCATCTGAGTCTGAGTCAACATGCTCAAACTCCACTAAAACCAATAAAACTTCATCACCTCCTACCTGTGTAGCTTTTAAAGCCAACAATCCAAGCCCTTTCATCTCTTCAAAAACAGTACCAGTATCTCAGCCAACCAAACAAATCAGAATCAGCTATCCTCCAGAAGGAAGAAAGCTAACTGTTGAAAAGGGATAGTTTTCAACCTCCACCAACTCAAAGCCTCTATCCAAATCCTAATAAAGGAAGGTGTTTGACATATGTCATGCTCCAGGAGAGAGGACTT
This sequence comes from Smallanthus sonchifolius, assembly GCA_023525975.1. Taxonomy (NCBI): domain Eukaryota; kingdom Viridiplantae; phylum Streptophyta; class Magnoliopsida; order Asterales; family Asteraceae; genus Smallanthus; species Smallanthus sonchifolius. The sequence goes on from CM042023.1 coordinate 36,261,135, forward strand.
CATATGTTCAAAAGACATTGGAAGAAGTACCTTTGAGCACAACAAAGCTCACCCCTGGAATTTCAAAGACTTGTTTAAAAGAAAGGACTATGTGTACTTTCAGAGGGATAAACTGGCAAAATCATGCTTTGTATGTGGGAAATACAATCATACTACCAGCACCTTCTTCTACTACCTTCAGCAACAAAGAAACCTCAAGCAACATGCTTTTGAAAAGACGAACAAAAACAAGAAGGTAAGAAGCTTTGAAGCCAAGGCAACTCATTTCAGAAACTCCCTCTCCCCACCAAGGAAGAAGCTGCCAAAACCTCAACCATCTTGCATCATCTGTGGTGAATCAGACCACTTTACTGCAAATTGTAAATTTAATCCCTTCAAACAGATTAACCAAAGCCTATCGACAAAAGAACTTCTACAGAGAAACCATCTGGTAATAAGGTAAAGAAGGATGGGCATACATCTATTGTTAAACCATCAGCAGCCAGCAAAAATGTTGTTGATCAAGTAAAGCCCAAGAAACCAAAGGACAAGCCTTCAGCAGCAACCAAGTCTGCTGCTGCTCAAGTAAAACAATCAGCAGCAACAAAATCTATTGCTGATAAGCCAAAGTCCTCAGTAGCAAAATCTGCTGCTGATCAAGCAAATCTGTCAGCAGCCAAAGCAACATATGCTGCTGACAAAGCAAAGTGAGCTAGAAAACAACCAATTCAGTATTGGAAAGCCAAAATTCCTCAAAGAATCATCATTGGTTCCGTTGAATGCATACATGCTGATACTGATAATCCGAGAACCCTTTTTTACAAGGATGCAAGCTCTTGGACTCCTCCCACTAACTAGATTTCTCTCATGTGCAGGGACAGCCAGGTCACAAGAATAACACCTGGGTGATGAACTTTGATTAAAATCTGTCTCTAACATTTTGGTTTGTAAATGTGTTTGTCTCTTGTTGTAAATAAAAGTTATAAGTCAGCAGCAATTTCGTCTTTTAGCCGCTGACAGGTTTAATCATCAGCAGCAAAGAATTTGCCATTGACTGCTTTAAGTTATCAGCAGGAACAAGTTTCCTGCGGATAGCTTTAAGGCTGTCAGCAGCAACATCCTTGCTGCAGATTATTGCATCCATCAGCAACAAAGAATTTGCCACTGATTGCTTTAAGTTATCAGCATGAACAAGTTTCCAGCGGATAGCTTTAAAGCTGTCAGCAACAACATCCTTACCGCAGATCATCGCATCCATCAGCAGCAATTGAGTTTGCTGCTGACAGACTTAACCATCCACCGCAACCAAGCTTGCAGCGGACATGCTTAACCAATCCGCAGTAACCAAGTTTGCTGCTGATGGGTAAAAATAAGTCTAAATTAACTTCTACCCGCTGTAAAAAATTACCTTCAGTCTTTACCATGACTGCTATAGTGTATTACAGCTGTAACAGTAAAAGGTGAATGAGGTTGTACTGTACAAGTAAGTTTGCTTTTTCCCTCCTCTGCTGTTATAACTTAAATCAATTTCTCCATAACCTCTTCTCATTCAATTTCAACCTAACCCTCATCATTTTCTCTCAAACCTCCATAAGCATTCAAAGCCTTATGTAACCACCTTTCAAAACCTTCATCCTTCCCTCCAAACCCAAACAAATGGCAGAGGTAGACATAAACCGTCCCGATGATAAGTTTTCTCCATACCACAACCTCACAGGATACTTAATAAAAGGGAAGAAGTCCGAGGGGTTCGATGATATGATCGATTTTCTATGTCGATCAAAGATATATTTTGCCCTAACCTTTAACCCTACCATATACATCCCTCATATGGAGGATTTTTGGAACACCGCCGTCTACTCTACCGAACAGAGGATTCCCCAAATCCAAGCCACGGTAGACGGCAAAGATATCATCGTCACTGAAGCTACTCTCAGAAAACACCTCAAGCTTCAAGACGAGGGGGCCGCCATTTCATACTCAAAAGAAGTCTATATGAGGATCTTTGTATCCATAGGGTACACTGGAAATCAGAATGAGTACATAATACAGAAGGCACTGATGAGCCCCACACTCTTCTACAATGCATATCTTAGAAGAGTAGTGGATGACATCAAGTGAGCTCTGCACTTGGCTCTGCTGTTCACGGTATGGTTACTGGCTTAGGATTCAACTTTGCACATCTCATCTTTGAAGGTTTAAAATACAACCTTCAAGAGGGTGTAAAGCAACAATTTTATATGTACCTAAGGTTCTTGCAGGAGGTTTTTAACAATGAATTAAAAGAGCTTTCAAAACCTGCAAAAATCTATCTTATGTTGGGTCATAAAAGTAACATTTTTCAAAGTATGAGAACTGTTTCCAAAAAGTTCTCAGCGGTCAATGTTTCATTGTTGTCTACAATGATGAACATACAAAGTACCCAGGGTGACAGTTCCACAATCCTAGCTGATACTGATCCCACACCCTCCTCTTCACATCCTGAACAACAATTTGCTTCCACTGTTCGAACCCCTGTGCATACTACTAAGGATGCACAGGCACAGAAATTACTTACACCTGTTTTGGATGTTATCGTTCAACTGGAACAAAGGGCCCCAGTTGCAGCAAAATATACTAGAAAAAGGAGCAAGAAGACTCCTTCTCTTCTTGTCTTAAAGGCCCAATCCCAACCTAAAAGCCCTCATCCAGAATCCCAAAATTCTAATGAGAATATCAAAAGGGATAGCCACATTATTAGAGAGACTTCCTTGGAAGCTTCTCTATTAGGATCAGGATCACATCCCGGATCCATAGAACAACCCTCTGAGCCATTCCATTATCTTTCTTCTCTGAACTTAAGTGCAGAGGCACCTTGTCAAGATGATATACCTTCTCCAACAACCATTATCTCGGAGGTATTGATTGACTTGGCTGCTAGTGCACCTAACCCAAGTTCTTCACCCAAGAAGGTTCACTCTGGGAGTACTGATAGAGTGAATGTGGAAAGGGCTATCACTACTCCTGGTACATCAACTGATCAGGAGGACAGTGATAACATCATTAAGACCCTAACCACGGCAACTCACAGTGAGGATGTTTCCTTTGAAACAATTTTCACTGAGAGGAATCCCAGGTGCCAAGAAAACAAGGGTGATGGGGATGCAGATGCTAGGCCTAAGGCCCCATCTGGATCCAAGGATTCCACAACTGTGGATGAGGATAGACTGAAACTTCATAACATGGAAATGACGGCAAGGGTGGAAATGCTAGAGGCCGAAGTGTCAAAACTAAGGCACCAAGTCTCTATGCATGAAGCCCATCAATGCCCTCCAGTGACTACTCCCTCCCTTGTCTCAGTGGGCACTCAAACTGACCAGACTCTGTGCACTGATGCAACCAAAAAGGGGGAGATAGTTCCTGTGGAAGACGATGCTGACAGCCTCGACGAATGGATACAAGAGTAGGCTGCATTTCAAAGTTCCCTATTCAAACCTGCCTTTATTCAAGTTCATGACTTGCAAGACTCAGTAGATGAAGAGGAAGAAATCACTGAGGATTGGAAGTTGGTTGTCCAAGCTGTTAATGAGGTGTTAAAGAATGAAAGTCTAAATGAAGACATACCTGCATTAGTCAGCATACTTCCTGAAGCCGCAACCATAATAAGTCAAACCACTGCCCCCCAATTCACACTGTCTGCAAATAAGTTAGAATTTGACTCCATTCTAGCATGGGGGTATGATGGTCTATCTGAGAGATTCTGGATTGGGAAAGAGTTCAGCGAAGTAGAAGAGCTGAACTGGAATGCACTAAATCCACTCCAAGTGCTTGAACTGTACCTATCCGGCTGCATCAACACCTCTACAGATCTCTCAGCAGAACTTGCAATCTGCAGGTTCGATGACTTAATGGAGGATAATCTGCCCTGGTTTAAACAGTTACTAGAAGAAGCAAAAAGGGTGGCTTATCCTAAAAACAGTGCAGAATCTTCAAAAACAGCAAAATAAAGACTGGCTCCAAGAAGATTTGAATTAATCAAGAGCAGTATTTTAACAGAAGAAGAAGTTGTATGCTGGAGGTGCTAGGATGGTCGAGAACCGGGTCTTCTGGCTTCACATTCTTCCTAAGCAATGGATCAACTATCTCAATCAACATCAATGAGATCCTACTCCTTAATTTAGACTTCCTTCACCAGGTCTTCGAGCTCAGAACACACATCTGCAACATAAATTCCTTAGAGAGTCAAACAATGATAAAAACCATCAAAGCTCAGATTGAAAAGGAAGGACGACTTGCAATAGATGCCTCCGACTCCGACTCAGACCTATCCTTCCTTCCTCACCAACAGTCAGACTAAACACAGAAGAAGAATCCAAAAGAAGAGAAAAGGAAAAGGTGAAGGAAGGGTGGAAAGAAGTGACAGGTCTTAAATGGGAAGAATATGAAGAAAATGTCCTTCCCTTGTCCATTCCATAAAATGCCAATGAATCTGAAGCTGAGATCCCAACAGCATCCCTTACATCTGCTGTTGAGGTCAATGAAGCTGAAGCAGAGGCATCCAGCAAAGACAAGGGGAAGAGACCTATGACAGAAGAAGATGCAGAAAGGTTATTGAAAGAGAAGAAAGAAAGGGAGGAAAGAAGAAGAAGAAGAGAAGAAGAGGAGATGACTGAATTAAGAAAAGCTCAAGAAAGAAAAGCGGCCATTCTCTTCAGAGAACAACAGATCCAACTGTATGCTAAGCAGCTGGATGATCTGAAAGTCAAGATTCCTACAGCTTTCCAAATAGAAGAAGATGAAGCTCTAGCTCTTCATCTGTAGGAACAATTCAATAAAGAAGAAGAAGAAAGAGAGAAGAAGAAAAAGGAAGAGGCTAAGTTTAGAATAACTGATTCTGAACTAGCCAAAGAAATGAGAGAGGAGTGGATAGAGGCTCTAATTTCTCAAGGTGAGGATGCAGACTACCTTGAGAAACTATCAAATAAAGAAATCTACAGAGCCTTCATGGGTCAGCAAGGTCAATTGGGAAATAAGAAAAGGGCTGAAGAAGAAGAAAAAGCCAAACAGAAATCCAAGAAGAGCATTGCTTTTAACAGAAGAACCTATGGAGAAAGGAAGGTCATGATTGACTTCCTAAAGGCTAGAGGAAAGAGTGGAAAAAGGCTGGGTCCCATGAGCTTCATGAACCTACAAGCCCTATACGTTAAAGTTAAGAAGGAAGAGGAAGAAACAGTGGGGAAGAACAGCTCAAAGAAGAGGGCAATCAATCAAGAAGAAGAAAGGAAACCAAAGAAACCCAAGCCTTCTCCCTCATCCACCACTTCCTCTATTCAAAAACCTTCCTCTCTCCATCCTAGACCTCCCTCCTCTCCAACCACAAAGTCCAAATCCTCCCACCCTGCTCCTACTCATCAGCAACCTCCCAAAAAGAAAAGCAAACCTACTACCAAACCAAAAGACTCAAGAGAAATCGTCAACTGGTTCTACAGCACTCAAGATCAATCGTTTAAAGTCTTCAGGGGAAGAACAGAAGAAAGAATATCAATCTATACAACTGTTGATGAGGTATTGCAGCTTCCAGATTTAGATCTAAGAAGAATGATGGAGCTGAGTGAAGCTAATGAGCCTAAGAATGAAGGTGGGATATATCTGTTGCTGGTGATCAAACATCATTTCAACCCTAGCAAAGATGAAATTATTGATGCCAAACCTCTCCAATCCCACTCTCCAGTCATCAGTTAGTCCTACAATGCTGAAAAGGATTAGTTCACATTGACATATGTTAAAGGACAGAAGATGAGGTGTTCAAGCAAGGCTATCTTCAAAATGCCAAGCAAAGACATCAGGACTCTATCTGAGCTTCCTCTTAACAATCCTAGTAAGGACCAGAGAGGCTATGAGGTTGCAAGAATAGTCAGCAACATGGAAAAACTTCAGCAGCAAAAGAAGTAAGAGAGTTTTGGTAGCATCAGTCTAGGGGGAGTTTGTAGAAATAAAGACTGATGGCTATAAAATTCTCTAAGTGCAAATGTTGCATACCTCAATGTTTGGCTGCTGACCAACAAGCTGCTGCGGATAGCCTTATCTACTAAAGACCAGAGTTGCTGCGGATAGGCTTCTCAGCAGCATCAACACTTGATGCTGCTGATACGAAAATCATCAGCAGCTTTGGATGGTTGCATCTTGCTGCTGATCTCTAACTTTGCTGCTGATAGCCATTCCCACTGAAGATCAAACGTTGCAACTGACTGGCTTCGATAAAGCAACCATTACCACTGACAACTTTCTACAGCAACACTGACACACTCCACACAGAAAGAATGTCACTGGTGCAGACAATAAAGAACCACAACGCTCTTCTCCAAGCATGCAAGCAATGATGCCTAAGAAGACGTTTGAGTAAAGTTAACTAGTATAGTTGTTATTGTCGTTACATGTAGAATAGCTTCAATACAAGATCAACGGCTTGTGTTAGATCTGATTCTTAGAATCAAGGGTCTGTCTTGATTCTAAGTTACCATATAAGTAGCACTTCTAGTCATTATAAGTGTGCTTTTTGCTTAAGAGTTTTCTCTGTAATCTTGAAGCTTAATAAAAATTGTATTTATCAGTATTCTTCGTTTTTACTTGTTTACATTACTTAGTTGTGATTGTTTCTGCCAATCTCAACTAAAATAGAACCATCTTGTATTCACCGATCTTACACAGCGTCCCAAGACTGTTGCTGAATATGATGCGGAGGATATTGCTCTAATTGCCCGAGACAACAAAGCTTATGGATCTATTTCTTTGGCTCTTCCTATGGATGTGTTCAACATTTTTGCTGAGTACACTACTACCAAGGATCTTTGGGTGGCTTTATGTACTAGGTATTAAGGAAGTGCTGAGGTAAGGGAGAGCAAAAGAGACTTGATCAAGAAGTAGTACAAGATTTTTAACTGTGTTCCTGGAGAGCCTATGCCTGAGTTAATCAACCGGTTTTTAAGCATTGTGTCCAAGTTAAAGGTTTTGGGAACTAAGTATCCAACTGTTGAGTTGAACAAGAAGCTGCTTGATTCATTGCCGGAAGAATGGAATATGTACAGAATTATGATCAAGAAAACTGAGAAACTAAGTGATCTATCAAAATAAGAACTCTACAGTATTTTGGAATCTTATGAGTTGGAGATTAAGAAAGGTGCAGTCACTCTAACAAATCATTCTGGAAATAACGCTCTTTGTACCGGTCAAGGTTCTTCCTCTTCATCCAGCAAAATGGCATACTTTTATACTGATGTTCCACCTTCCGCATCTGGAATTCAGCCTTCCAGCTCCTCTACCTCTCAGAAGCAAGCACCAATGATCCCCGATGAGTATCTGCCTATTATGACTGCTTTCATGTCATGCTATGATGCATTGATTTCTGGAAACCTGACACCGGTCAATTTTCAACCTGATGATTTTGAGAAAATGGACATTGACTGGTGTATGGCTATGTTGACTCTGAGGGCCAAGAGATTCATTAAGAGGACTGGGATGGATAGATTCAAAGTAAGAAAGACCTTGGGTTTTGACATGAAGAAGGTTAGATGCTACAATTGTGACCAGCTGGGTCACTTTGTAAGAAACTGCAAAGAGCCGTCCTCCAAGGAGCAGCATGAAAAGAAGAGCTCCAATGGAAAGCAAGCTGCAAACTCTCCCAAATCTACCACATCTTCCAGCTCTATAACTCTGGTCTGTCAAGCTGATGGACACTGTCATTGGGGAAAACAGAATGAGGAAGCAGTAGAAAGGCACTAATGGCAGACATTGAAGAGAAGGATAAGCTTGTTATGATCCAACCAGCTGAGGATCTCACTGTTGTCCCAGCTGACGTAATGTCTAGACTTTGCAAAGCTCAATCCTGTTTAAATGAAATTCAAAAAAATAGATTCATCAACCAAGCTTTGGTCAATGAACGAGATCATATAAAGGTGATGTATGATTCTGTGGCTAAAAATGAGAAAATGTATTTAAAGAAAATTTGTGACATTTCTGGGGAAACCCGATCTTTAATTGTGCAACTTACTACCCAAAAGAATAATAATCAAATTTTAACTGAATGACTTCAAAAGGCTGAAAAGGCAAATTTTCAAGTTGAACACATGGGTATGGATCATAAAATTTTGTTTAGAATCATTGATAAGCAAATTCATAAGAAAGTCACAGAATGCATCGGGTATAAGTCTCACCCACCACCTTATTCCAAGTCTGGGAGATTTGCTGATATGTCTACTCATCATGTTCCCATACCTTTTGTGTGCACTTTATCTGCTCATGATTATATTAAAACCTCAGATTCTGATAGTTTTGCTTCTTTTGTAGAGTCAGATTGTGTAAGTTTCGAAGATGATTGTGCTGAGATTTCTAGTAAGGGAAATATTTTAAATGAACATGAGTCGGATGAATGTAATAATATGTCCGTGTCAAAACCAGATAATTGTGAACACGTTGAAAATTTGTATTTTGGTTCCATGCCTTCTGAGCATGTTAGTTTGAGATATGACATTTCTAAGTTTAAGGATGCTTTACCTTTTGTTCCTAAATCTGTAAATGCTTTGAGTTGTATTGCAAATTTTAAAAGTGTAGGAGTAGTTGTGACTGATGTTCCACAAGAAACAATGAGTATTCTGGAATTTTTCAGATCAAAAGAAGATCAAAGTCTTCAAAAAGACTTGTTGAAGAAAGAGTTGCTTCTAGTTCTGATGCCTCAACATCACAATCAACTTCATCATCCTGTGATGACAATTATCAGGCTAAGCTGTCATGTGATAAAGTTTGTTTTAGTTGTGGAGAATCCAATCATGTTTTCAAAAGTTGTAAGTTGTCTACATATCAATTCAAAGAAGAAAATGTGCCATCTTTTGTTTTAAATTCAACTAAATGTGACTCAAATGTTTTACTAAATCAGAATACTGTTTCTAAGTCACAACATAGAAGAGATTTGAGACGTAAAAGGATTAAAAATGCTAAGAATAGTTTGAAAAGAACATGGAAAATTAAGAATACTGATCTTTTTTATGACCATACTTCATTAAAGGAGGATTCTGATTATGATTTCTGAGAAATGTCTTGTGATGTTAGGAAGTTCCAAGTCAGCAATGGCTTGGGTACCAAAATCTGAATGACTTGGTTTGTGTAGGGGGAATCGAGGAGGACTGGAGACAATATCTGGCATGTCGACGGTGGCTTCTCAAGGCATATGACCAGTCAATTTTCTTTGCTACAAGATTATCATCTAATAGACGGAGATTTTGTCGCCTTTGCAGGCAATCCCAGAGGAGGAAAGATAGAAGGACAAGGAACCGTGTCCAATGGTGTAAATAGCTTGGAGCATGTCAACTTTGTCCCACAGCTAAAGTATAATCTGATGAGTGTGTCCCAGATTTGTGACAAAGATTTTTGTGCCCTCTTCAACTCAAGAGAGTGTTTGATTCTGAAACCTGGAGTGGTTATTCCCGAAGACCTAATCCTTATGCGTGCTTCTCGAAGATTCAATACATATAGTCTGGATTGTTGGAAATAATGGTACCAGTTTTAACTTTTAAAACAATAATTATTTATACCTTTTAAATAAACAAATCATATATATTTATGTGGAAGCGATTTATTAATACCATTACCAGATCAGATCTGGATTCCTTTCAGTGATCCGATTACACATGTATAAACACTATAAAGGATCCAACCACAGGGTGTTCAGATTTATACCTTTGATGATAACCAGATCTGTAACACCTTAGAACAAAGAACGTCATGCTAGTTGACTTGTACATGAAAAACCAGCAGCAAAACGTCACACGGTTTCGGAGAGGAGAAAACCGATCACCACAGTGGTGGTGATGCGACGGCGGCAGTGGTCCGACGAGTCGGCGGCGGTGACCGGGGGTGGTTGCGACGTCGACCGAAAGGGAGAGAAGGGGGGGGGGGGGGTCAAAAATTCCTTTGGTGGCTAATAATCGTGATTAGGTTTTTAGGGTTAAGTTAAGGTTGTATTTATAAATCTGTAACTTACACACTGGCCCCTGAGGTATTAACAGTTAATACCCCATAATAATTAACTGTTTAATTATTAACCTTTTCTATCTTACTTAAATGTTTAACAGTTTAAACATTTTATCCCCGTAAATAATTAATTAATCAGATAATTAATTATCTCAATCTCCGATAAATATTTATTCACCATTTATTATTTTCGTCTTTCGTGAATAATATTTAACAATTAAATATTACATATTTGTTCGTTGCCTAAGGTGTAACTCTTTGGATCGTACCCCATTAGTAAAGTTGACTTAATTGACGATCGGACATCATATATCCAACAATCTCCCACTTGGTTGATTCTTCAATTAAGCGGTTCAACGTAGACAGTGGTGGACGCCTAGCTGCATCTCCCTGCCCCTAGCAAGGTATGACGTATTTACAATCATCAAACTATTTCCTTGTGTACAGGTAACCTTTACTTTACAAAGTATGACAATCCTAGTAAGCATTTGTATCCTTTCTGTTTTGGGCATTCGTTGAACATGAGACATGGATATAACTCACTTCTCATATGTGGTTCAACTATTCTTGTTCTCGTTCTCCAATTCAAAGTGGTCTAAACAAACCACTCTTTAGTTTGAGCATGGCCATGCGTTTCACACCAGCTTGAATCAACAAGGGCGCCAGAATGTCCAACTACTAATTAAAGAAGAACAGAATTCCTTTGGCCACGTACAACTCCCACTAAACTTTAGATTACTCATGATCATACCCTTATTACTGTCTGTTAAGGTACAACGTTAGATAAGATTAAAGAACAAGCTTTAGTCAGAGTTAGTTCTAGTAAGTGCCTCGGGTCAAGGATCGACATATCTTACTTTATTCAAAACATCTCAAGACATAGATCCATGAAAATAGTTTTGAAACGAGTTACGCCCAATAATTATTCTCTAATAATTATCTGTGAATATGGTTTCAAACTTCTTGGTCTTTCATATACAATGAACCAACCATTCGATTCACAATAGTCTTACGTTCAGATTGATTCCCATGAATCTGATCGACTACGGACATTTAGAATAATCTATATATTCAAGGATTTCTAAAACGTATAAACTATCGAACACAGTAACATCTAATAATAACGCATTTAACCATTAAATCAAATATTAAAAATAATGTTACTGTATTGTTCGAAACACCAAATACTAAATACAGATCAAACCCACTGTCTAGCAAATCTAAGGCCTATCTTATCAGCATGCTCCTCATGTTTAGAATGAGGCATAGGCTTAGTGAACGATTCGGCTAGATTCTGATATGTGTGAACTTTGTTTAACACGATGTCTCCCCATTCTACAATATTCGGATATAATGAAATCTCCTGACTATGTGCTTAGTGCTGTGGTGTGACCTTGGTTCCTTGGCTTGAGCAATGGCACCGGTATTGTCACACAGTATCTCGATCGGTTTCTGAATTCTAGGCATTACTTCGAGATCAGCAATGAACTTCTTTATCCAAGCTGCCTCCTTTGAAGCTTCCGAAGCGGCAATGTATTCTGACTCGGTGGTGGATTGAACAACAACACCTTGCTTAATACTCTTCCATGTGATCGCACCACCATTCAGAACAAAAACAAATCCCGTTTGTGATCGAGAATCATCTCGATCAGTCTGGAAGCTAGCATCAGTGTAACATTTAACAGCTAGTTCTTCTTCCAGTCGTCCATATATCAAGAAAATGTCCTTAGTTCTTCTCAAGTACTTTATGATGTTCTTTACATCTATCCAGTGACTCTCACCAGGATTCTGTTGATATCTGCTTGTCATGCTTAAAGCGTATGATACGTCAGGTCTAGTACATAGCATGACATACATGATAGACCCAATTGCAGAAGCATATGGAACCTTTTCCATTTTCTTCTTGTCCTCGTCAGACTAAGGGCACTGTTTATTATTCAGTATGGTTCCATGCGCCATAAGCAAAGATCCTCTCTTAGAGTCTTGCATGAAAAAGTGTCGAACGACCTTATCAATGTATGTACTTTGACTTAAACCTATACGCCGCTTTGATCTATCTCTATAGATCTTTATTCCCAGAATATAAGCAGCATCACCATGATCTTTCATTGTGAAACATTTACCTAACCAAGACTTTACGTCTTTTAGCATAGGAATATGGTTTCAAATGAGCAGTATGTCATCTACATACAGAATCAGAAAATTCACATGGCTCGCCTTCTTGTAAACACACGGTTCACCTTCGTTTTTGACAAAACAAAACTATTTGATTTTCTGGTCAAAGCGAAGATTCCAGCTTCTGGATGCCTGTTTTAATCCATAGATGGATTTCTTTAACTTACATACCTTAATAGGATTCTTTGGATCTTCAAAACCTTCCGGTTGAACCATATAGACATCTTCAGTAAGATGCCCATTTAGGAACGCGGTTTTGACATCCATTTTTCATATCTCGTAGTCATAATACGAGGCAATGGCAAGCAAGATCCTAATAGACTTAAGCATGTCTATTGTCGAGAAGGTTTCATCATAATCAATTCCTTGAGTCTGAGAAAAGCCTTTCGCTACCAGCCTTGCTTTGAAGGTTTGCACATTCCCATCCATGTCGATTTTCTTCTTGAAAATCCACTTGCTTCCTACTTTCCGACTCTCCGGAGGAAGATCAACTAAGTTCCATACATGGTTGTCATACATGGATTGGATTTCAGCATCCATGGCTTTAAGCCATTTCTTAGAATCAGAATCTAAGATTGCAGATTTGTAACTATTGGGCTCTGCCTGATCAACTATCAGGATGTCGTCAATCTGGTGAATCTTGATATACCGGTCGGGTTCATGATGATCCCTAGCACTTCTGCGAACAGTTTGTGTCACGGTTGAATCTTGAACATTTCTAGATTCAGTTTCAGCAGTCTCATGCTGAACGGCAGGTTCATATTGTGGTTCTTGGATCTCATCCATATCCTCACGGTTATCTCCAATCCCTCTCCTAAGAAGTTCTTTCTCCAAGAAAGTAGCTCTGCGTTTAATGAAAACTCGATTTTCAGCAGGATTGTAGAAGTAGTAACTGATTATTTTAGGGTGTCCAATGAAAACAACTTTATCACCACGAGAATTTAGTTTATCCGTAGATTCACTTGTAACATATGCGTTACATCCCCAAACCCAAAGGCAGGACACTTTGGGTTTCTCCCCATGCCAAATCTCATAAGGCGTCTTGTCCACCTTCTTTGTAGGAGCTAGATTTATAATTCTCGTGGCAGTCTCAAGAGCAAAACTCCAGAAGGAGTGTAGGAGGTTTGTACGACACATCATAGACCGAACCATATCTAATAGAGTTCGATTCCTCCTTTCGGATACACCGTTAAGTTGAGGTGTTCCTGGCGGAGTAAGCTGAGAAAGGATCCCACATTTCTTTAGATGTTGGTCAAACACTTAACTAAGATTCACCACCTCGATCAGATCCGAAGCATCTTAATCGTCTTACCAAGCTGATTTTGTACTTCATTCTGGTACTGTTTGAACATTTCAAACGTTTCATGTGTATGCTTCATAAGATAAACATAACCATATCTATTGAAGTCATCAGTAAATGTCACGAAGTATCTCTCTCCACTTCTAGACATTGTTCTGAACGGACCACATACATCAGTATGTACAAGTCCTAACAGATCCTTAGCCCTTTGACCGATACCGGTAAAAGGAGCCTTGGTTAGCTTTCCACTTAAACATGATTCGCAATCATCAAATGGCTCTTGACCAGTAGAATTCAGAATTCCGACGGTCTGGAGTTTCTTCATGCGATTCTTGTTTATGTGTCCAAGTCTACAATGCCAAAGATACTTATCATTGAAATCATATTTCGTACATTTGGAGGGGATATTAAATATAACGTTATTATCATGGACTTCTATCTCATAGATTCCATTATGAGGCTTTGCAGAAAAATAAAACAAACCATTCAAATATGAAGAAATGAAATCATTTTCAAAAGCATAATTAAATCCTTGTTCCCGCAAAGCGGATACTGAAACAATATTCCTAGTCAAATTAGGAATGAAATAAACATTGTTCAAAACAAGTTCTAAACTAGAAGGAAGTAAAAGAGTGTATTCTCCTACAGCCTTCACAACAACCTTTTGTCTATTTCCCACATGGAGCTCCAGGTCGCCTTGCTTCAGTCTCCTAACCTTCTTTAGTCCCTGCAAATCATTACAAATGTGATAACCACATCCAGTGTCAAACACCCATGATTTGCTAGACAATGAGAAGATCTCAATAACGAACATACCTAAAGACTGTCCTCCAGCAGACTTCTTCTACTTCAACTCGGCCAGATACTTTGGGCAGTTCCTCTTCCAGTGTCCGACTTCATCACAATGAAAACACATGACATTCTTTAGAGGTTTCTTGGAAACAGCTTTGCCATTGCCCATGCTATTGAAGCTTTTCCTGCCTTTTCCCTTGGCTTCAGATTTCTTGACCTGATGCTCCTTAATCATTAGCACTGGACCAGACTTAGCAGAAGCTGGTATGTTCATCTCAACAGTTTTTAGCATCATATGCAACTCTGGGATGGTCTTGTCCCAAACATTCATATTGTAGTTCAAAGTGAACTTATCATATGACTTTGGCAACGAGTTGAGGATAATATCCCAGGCCAATTCATTGCTTAAAGGGGAGTCAAGACGTGCTAGATGATCAAGGTACCCCTTCATCTTCAACACATGAGTGCTGACTGAAGAACCTTCTTGTATACGGCAGCTTATAAGTGATCTTATCACCTCGAAGCGTTTATGACGGGCCTGCTGCTATAACATTTCCTACAGCTGTCTAATGTTACATCAGCAAAAGAAGAAATTCCTAGCAGCGTTCATGATGGGATGAATCACAACATTTTCTGCAGCTGTCTAATGTAACATTTCCTGCAGCGTTCATGACGGGATTGTTATATCAGCAAAAGAAGAAATTCCTAGCAAACGTTAGGCATTATTTTTGGGAAGACCCATACCTATTCAGGATCGGAGCCGATCGACTCGTCCGAAGATGTGTATTCGGAGAAGAATCACAACAAATCCTAAAACATTGCCATGAAGGTCCAACTGGTGGACATCATGGAGTTACCTTAACCGCAAAGAAGGTATTTGACTACTGATTCTTCTGGCCTACAATCTTTAAGGATGCTCAAACCATGATACAATCATGTGACGCTTGCCAGAGGGAAAGTAACATCTCCTCGAGAAATGAGATGCCTCAAAGACCTATCCAGGTTTGTGAGATCTTTGACGTTTGGGGAATTGATTTTATAGGACCCTTTCCCATGTCCTTTGGGAACCGATACATCCTCGTAGCAGTCGACTATGTTTCAAAATGGGTAGAGGCTCAAGCACTACCCACTAACGATGCCAGGACAGTAGTCAAATTCCTAAAAAGACTATTTTCATGATTCGGTGCACCGAAAGCTCTCATTAGTGATAGGGGAACGCATTTCTATAACGCACAGTTAGAAAAAGCTTTATCACGTTACGGCGTTCATCACCAGTTTGCTATGCTATACCACCCACAAACAAGCGGTTTAGTGGAAGTAACAAATCAAGGTATCAAAAGAATTCTAGAGAAAACCGTCAGTCTTAATCGAAAGGATTGGTCCGAAAGACTCAATGATGCATTATGGGTGTTTCGTACAGCCTACAAAACCCCCATCGGGACCACTCCATTCAAGTTGGTCTATGGGAAAGTATGTCATCTTCACGTGGAACTGGAACATAAGGCTTATTGGGCGTTGAAAACTGCTAATCCTGACCTAGCACAGGCCGGGTAAAACAGGTTTGTTCAAATCAACGAGCTCGAGGAATTACGCTGTCAAGCTTATGAGAACTCCAGACTCTATAAAGATAAAACGAAGAGGTTGCACGACTCTCGTCTGAAGGGGAATAAACAAACCTTGTATGGGATCGTGTCTTGCTTTTAATTCCCGCCTTCGTTTATTTCTTGGGAAATTAAAATCTCGATGGTCTGGACCGTACACCGTGAAAGAAGTTTTCCCGTACAGAGCAGTTGAAGTCGAACATGAAGACGGGAGAAGTTTCAAAGTCAACGGTCATCGTTTGAAACTTTATATTCAAGAACAATTGGAAACAATCTCGGAGGTCATCAACCTTCACCCCAAAAGCAACTAACAAAAGGAAGGGTCTAGCCAAAGAACCACAATTAAACATTGGCATCTTGTAAATAGCTTAAATTTAACTTTTATTAAAATTTGAGTCTGGTAGGTGAAGCACGCCCCCATGCATAGGCAGGCACGCCCCCGTGTCTGACCAAAAATCTTTGCCATATCTCCGCTGAGTCCGTACTTGCTATAGTTCTGTTACCTGCGTATTAACATGTCAGCACGGGCCGTGCCCCACCAGGAACGCCCCCGTGCCTCTCTATCTGATCTCCCTATAAATTCAATGCTTTGTCTTTGGTTCAATCACAACCAAAATGAAGATACCTTCCAGGGAGAGTACGTCCGAATGGAACCCAGTGAGTAGGCAAAGGACCGAGACTCGTGAGCCATCAATCGCGAAAGTAATCCTCAAACTGAAAGAGCTCATCAAAGAGTTGACCAACATGAATGTGCTTGCTGAGATGCGCTTGCTACAGCTTTATGGGCAAGTGGAACAAATGAAGGAGGAGTTACTCTCACTTAACCGTCAACTCATGGACCTCTGCAACCACACCTCCCAATACCCGATGCCCATGCTCCCGCATGAGATGTTTGGAGGCTTTATGTAAACATCTAGTGTAGGGATGGTGTATGTTAGAGTCTCGTTTTGTTGCATGAGTCTCTTGGCTTGTATTCCTAATTTATAATCAATGGAACTTCCTTGTGTTATGATTTTCATCTACTTTTGTTTTGAACGATTCAAACAAATCTTGATGATAATAAAATGTTTTGGTGGAATTTAAAAAAAATAAAAATTTAAACAGTGCATTGGAGCACGGGCCGTGCCCCACCAGACACACCCCCGTGCCTCACAGTTTCTGCAGCTTTACCTCTTTCATAAAAATACCATCTTTCAACATCATTCCATTTTAACAATTTCAAACGAACCCTCTCGGTTCCTACTACCAAACACCTCAAATCCACCATTCTCATCAAGATTTCACTCAATCCTTCCACCAAGGTATGTTTAGATCGTTCGGTTTGGTATACTTAGGGTTTTTATTTCAATTTTTGGGTGATTCTTGCCCTAAACCTGTTTTCGCCCTTTCTTGAGTCATTTCTTTTGAATCTATAGTTTGTAGGGTTTTAATTCTTAGTTTTAGTTTTTGTTTTACAAATTTCGGGTTTGATTTGGGTTTTTCACCCGGATTGACCCATTTGTTCATATTTTTATCTCAATATTTGTTAACATTGTATTTGGAAAAAAGTTCCACAACACCCAAAACAGAAAATCAGGGGTTTGAATATACGGACATGTGCACGGGTTCGAATATCCGATTCTGCCCTTTTTAGTGCAGCACGGGCGTGCCCCACCAGGCACGCCCCTGTGTTCGACCACCAGCATGTCTGTTGTGTTCCCGTTTAACATCCCCAGTTCTTGCAATCAAGCACGGGCCGTGCCCCACCAGGCACGCCCCCGTGCTCCACCTTCTGATCAGATTCGGGTCGATTTCTTGTAATTTAATTCATTTAAACTGATTTGCTAATTAATGTCTCAGGGTCATGGCACATCTGTTCCTTGTTTTCAATAACCAAATTGAGGCTTGGTGTCTTGAAAGGTTACGCACACTCCGTCAACGGGACGAAGAAACACATCTTCGAGTTTGCTATCACACCTTGGACACCGTCGGGCAGAGGGGCCGCTTTCTCAATCTTGTCACCCCTCCATGGCGACGTGTATTTGAAAATGATCGTGATTCCATACAAGAACTCACAATGGAATTTTTGGCAACATTTAACTTTCAGCAAAACAATCTAGATTAGTTAGGAGGAACTTAGCAAAGCACCTCTATTGCACTATTTGGGATTGCTCTAGGAATCTACACTGAGGAAGAAATTTACGAACCCACCTTTTCAGCATCAAATCACAGCGTTCCTAACGAGGAAGACATGCATCACCCCAATTATGGAAGTACCAGGACATCCTTCTAGAACGAGGTCAGTACTGGGGGGTACAATGCGAGCCGAACCAAAAGCAGTAAACTCAAGGATCCTTTGCTTCGTTACATTCACCGTCTGCTCAGTCACTCAGCTACCCAACGCGGTCAAAGCGAAGGGGTAGTTAATCTCAGGGACTTATATGTCCTCTACTGTCCAGTGAGGCATGAGCCTTGCAACATTGCATACCTTTTCTCCTGCCTTTTCGCAACTAACGCCACAGCCGGGGTAAACACCCTCATGTTTGGCAGCGCTGGATTGTGCAACTCTACGAGTACAATGATGAACCAACTCGTGGCACCGACGACCCATCTCCGGGATTGCTAGACTTGTCTCTATGCGCCATCATGGGCATGATTACCTACCTACCCGATGGTTGTGCACGTTTTCAGGATTCTATAGGACATGTTAGGGATCCGGAGGATCCGGAGCGAGTTATAATGGACCTTGACATTTAGCATTCCCCCCAACATCAGCACTCTCCCCATTATCAGCATCACCGTGACACCGAAACATCATCTTCCCATGCCACGGGATTTCTATCCATGATGGACCTTTATGAATCCATCCAGATAGCCAACACTTATGCTCGCCGTTCTTTCAAGATTTGTGAATCCACTTCTGGGCGAGTCGACAATTTATCTGACAGGGTTGATTTGATTGGGGAAGATGTCTCTTACATGAGGCGCAAGATGAACACGAACTGGGGCGAGGAAAACCTCGACCCGTGAGGGATAGTTGGTTAAGTTCCCGTTGGTGCAGTATTTTTGTCACAGAGAAATCTGTGTTCTTCGGCTATGTTTTTCTTTTATTTTGTGTGTTTAAGTACTATCCGGCACTGGCTGATCCGTTCGTTTTTAAACTATCTACTTTTATTTGTAGGATGTTAAATTTTCTGAATTTCAAGTTTAAGTACTAATAATCTTGTTTAACCACAATAGATTCATGCTTTTCAGGCCGTTGTGAGTATCGATCACAAGCATAGGACACACCATCTTTAAGGGGAGTTATGCTTTACAATTGTTTAAAAAACATGTACATTGAGGACAATGTAAGCTTCAAGTGTGGGGGGGGGGGGGTTCACCATATTAGCACTTGAACTTTGATCACCTAAGTCTCAAAAAGAACTCCATTTGACACCAATACACTTCAAATTTTCCGTAAACTGCAACGAAGAAATGCAGTTTTCAAACACAAGTTTTAAACAAATCAACGAGTAAAATGACACAAATCATTCTAAGGCATGGCAAGTTAAACTCAAATAATAGACATGCATAGATTTTGCACTTTGACCCAAATCCATCCATTTCCGTGAGCATACTTGTACACCATTGCAGCTTTCATTCAAAACAATCATGCTTTCGTTCTTATCGGATTATTGAGAGTATCATACGATTTGTGTAAATTAGAACTTGTTTTGGATATACGAGGCAAAATCACAAAGGATATTATTGCATGAAAATGATCTAGGTAATAGGATACTCACCCTATTACCCGAGCATTCGTTAACAACCAAAAACACCTAGTTAACCCCATCAAACTCATTCTCAGCCTACCCTCATCAACAACCTGTTACCTTTTGATTTCAATTTACTTTCATGTCTTCATTTTGCAAAGCCGGAACTTCCCCCAGAAATTCGAGAACATCTATTTGTTCTAATGTTTGAATCAAGAAAAAGTTGGATAAGAATGGAACAAAATCCACCATTCTGTGGGACGTCAAAGAGTGCCATGAAAAGAAGGGCAAAAAGATACTAAAGATGCCTTAAGTGTGGAAATTGGTCTCATTATGGAAAATGTAGTAAAAACCAAACAACCTCCAAGCATGAGTATACAGAGTTGATCAGGTTGGGCGCTATTAGGCTCCAAGCCGAACGAACCCTTAGGAAGGATAGCTATGTGTACCTCAAATTCAAGAGGAAGTAAGGTTTCTAAAGATGAGATTCGGTCTTAACAATCTGACCTTAAACGAGTCCTCGAGTTAGTAATACCCCTTCTAACCCGAGCATTGTAGAGGGATTTCTAGTTTTAGATTTACTTTAACCTTTCTTTTTAGTCAAATAAGCCAAAGTCAAGCCCTAGGTACCAAACCACTCTCCAAAAATCACCCTTATCCAACCCACAACCCAAAAGACCTTTTGATTCATGCAAAAGTTTCCTATAAAGTGGTGGAGTTTCGATCTCTTAACAAGCATATAACTTAGCACATCTCATATTGATAATTGAGTGTTCTATACATACACCATTACACGTATGACTACAAATATTTAACCGAGTGTGTGTGAACATTGTGAGTAATGCTAAAGTCTAGCTTGTCTATAACTTCATAAAACAAACCATTGCCTCAAGGATATCACTTCATAAGATCATATTTGCTCGCTTGACACTTGCTTGTGTTCCTTCTTTAAAGAAGGAAAATCATCTCTTTCTTAAAATTTATTCGAATTTGCTTTTGAAATTGCCTTTTGGAGTAGAATATTCAAAGTATTGCTTGAGGACAAGCAAGGTTCAAGTGTGGGGAGGTTTGATGTGCTCTAAATTATACATATATTTCACATCATTTGCATCTCATTTATTTTTAATTTCTCTATACATTGATTGAATATGTCCCTCATTTAGCTTCTAATTGAATTCTAGGAAATTCCTTGCTCAAAACGAATAATCAAGCAAATAAGCGGCGGAAAGTGAAGAAATTGGACAAATCAGAAGATCAAGCACGGGCCGTGCCCCATCAAGCACACCCCCGTGCCCCATGTTGTAGAAAAAGACAGAAGTCTTCCAGCCAAGCACGGACGTGCCCCATCAAGTATGCCCCTTTGGTCAACTTTAGATTGTACTGGTGTACTTTTGTCCCCCGAACAGGTGTAACACGGGGCCGTGCCTCATCAAGCACGCCCCCGTGCCCAGTACATGTTCAGTACGTTCGCGATAGAAAATAAAACGGTTAGACTGTGGCCCCAGTACGGGGCCGTGGCTCACTAGGCACGGGCCATGCCTCCTTGCTCAGACACTATAAATAAAGCTCCTTAGCTCATTTGAAAGAGAGCCCTCTTGAAGAAATTTCACTCCCAAAAACACTTGGGAACCAGGCTTGGGAGACCATTTGGAGGCTAAGGAAGGTCCATTCCATCATCGAAATCTACCTAGAAGTTCACCACACTACTCCACTTGGAAACTTTGGTTATTTCTTTGATCCTATTATGATTTGCATGTATTCCAATTGTGGTGTTGTTGTTTGCAAGCTCACTATGAGCTAAACCCCTTTTCAATCATCTTAGTTTGATGAAGCTTAATTAATTATGTTGAACTTATGACTATGGCTAAAATATTATGTTAATGTAATGATAATATTGTGTTGGAAAACCTATAAGACTACCATTTATTTATAACTTTATTATCTTTTGGTATTATGTTATAGCTAAGAATTAGGAATGAATCTTTGAAACCTTTATTGTGAAATAAATATTGAGACACACAAACCCGCTAATTGTGTTTGGAAAAACAAAGAGAAATGTTATGATTCTTCTTCGAACAATAGTTGTGTTGATTAAAGTTTTGATGACTCAAGCTTAAAATTTATATGACCTTGCCCTAGAATTTCATAAGTTAAGAAATTATAGCATTTTATTTAATTAAACTAATCAAAAGTGGGCAACATGTAATTTACTCATAGATGTCTTTCTTAATGATTATGGGATTAAAAACCTTGAAAGGATTCTAATTCAATTGCTTCAAAGAACATTAACATAATTGCAAGTTTTAGCCATATAATTTGTCTCGACATAATTAAATAAGTGGATTCTAAACTAAGATGGTTGTCTTACTAAAACATTTATCACTTTTAAATTAAATCTTTGCAATTTTCTCAAAAATTAATCATTGCCATTTTAGAAAATAGTTTACAAAAAGAAATTGGAACATAAAATATTTTCTCTAATAAGTCAATTAAAAGTTTGGGTGAAGACGTTAAACTGTGTCTATGGATTCATACTCTATTCTTATCGATTCTATATTACCACCCGACAGGTACACTTGCCTTCGTGTGTGTGGTTTAGTTTAGGTGAAAACCAATTTTTAAACCGACATTTGTGTGAAAAATTCTTATCAAAATATATATATACTTCACGCACATCAAGCATGATACAAGTCGCGCAATTTTAGTAAACCGATTTTACTAATTATTAGTTCGTGAAACACTTTCAACACTCGACACGATCCAATTTCAAATACCCTGTTAATCTAAATTGGTCATTCGTCGCGAACTGATTTTAAACTAATCAACTCAATAATTAATTTAAAATTGTTTTAAATAAAACTATTAAATTTAAAACTTGTTTTCACTTTTAAATAAAACACCTTTTTATTTAATTATCTTTCTGAGAAAAATAAATAATTTAATAATCTCGTCGTTTTAAATGTGTTAAAAGTTTTATAAAAATTTTGCGGTTTAATTATTATCCTAAATAATTTTATCACAACCACAAAAATAAATAAAACATAGAATCGAGCAACTAGGAAAAATGTCCGGTTTCGTTTGAGCCATCAAATAAAAACCGGACTGGTCTAAGGGATAACAAAATTAACAAATCTGTTATCTCCCACTTAGTCAAAGATCTTCATCTTTAATCCTATCATTGTCCTCCTTGGAATTCTAGTCTTCGTCTATTTAGTATTACAATATTTATTTACAAATACACTATAAATAAATAAATAAAAATAAACCTAACTATTACATTGGGGTTCCAAATAACCCATAAAAAAAGAAACAGCCAATCAACAAACAATGCAACCATAGATCTCTAGTGCTCGATTCATTCAACACAATAACAAGAAACGAAAAAGGCTCGATCTTTTTGTCAAATAAAAGTTTTGACAAATAAAACAATAAATCAATAAAAACAAATATGTCTAAACGCACGTAAAAGTGGCTCTGATACCACTGTTAGGAATCATGGTACCAGTTTTAACTTTTAAAACAATAATTACTTAAACCTTTTAAATAAACAAATCAAATATATTTATGCGGAAGCGGTTTATTAATACCATACCAGATCAGATCTGGATTCCTTTCAGTGATCTGATTACACGCGTATAAGCAATATAAAGTAACCAACCATAGGGTGTTCAAATTTATATCTTTGACGATAACCAGATCTGTAACACCTTAGAACAATGAACGTCACGCTAGTTGACTCGTACACGAAAAACCTGCAGCAAAACGTCACGCGGTTGCGCAGTGGAGAAAACCGATCACCACGGTGGTGGTGATGCGACGGCGGCGGTGGTTCGACAAGCTGGAGGCGACCGGTGGTGGTTGCGACGTCAACCGAAAGGGAGAGAAAGGGGGCTAGAAAATTCCTTTGGTGGCTAATAATCTTGATTAGGTTTTTAGGGTTAAGTTAATGTTGTATTTATAAACCTGTAACTTACACACTGACCCCTGAGATATTAACAGTTAATACCCCATAAAAATTAACTGTTTAATTATTAACCTTTTCTATTTTACTAAATAATAATTAGTAAAATCTAATCTTTACATGTTTAACAGTTTAAACATTTTATCCCCGTAAATAATTAATTAATCATATAATTAATTATCTCAATCTCCGATAAATATTTCTCAAAATATTTATTCACCATTTATTATTTCCGTTGTTCGTGAATAATATTTAACAATTAAATATTACATATTTGTCCGATGCCTAAAGTGTAACTCTTTGGATCGTACCCCGTTAGTAACGTTGACTTAATTGACGATCTGACATCATATATCCAACAAGGATATGAACAACCCATTAGGAATCGAATCATGCTTTCTCTCAAAAGCTTCTAAAGATGAGTCATTCCTCTGGAACAAAATATTAGGACACGTGAATTTCAAGACAATGAACCGTCTCGTTCGAGGAAACCTTGTCACCGGTTTGCCTCTCAAAGATTTCTCTCCCGTGGAACATTATATCTCTTGTTCCAAGGGCAAGCAACATAAATCCACTCACAAGCCCAAAACCACTAATTCCATTTACTCTCTCCTTTAATTACTGCACATGGATCTTTTTGGTCCTGTGATCGTCATGAGTCATGGTCGGAAATCCTACTGCTTGGTGGTAACCTGTGACTTCTCTCTGTTTACTTGGGTATTGTTCCTGGCAAGAAAAGATGAGACGCAAGAGAATCTGAAGATTTATTTGTTGCAAATCAAGAACTTGTTCAATCTAAGTGTGAAGACTATCACAAGTGATCATGGCACAGAGTTCAAGAATGCCATTTTGGATTCTTTTTGTGAAAGTAAAGGTATCTTTGGACAGTTCAGTGCACCTCGTACTCCACAACAAAATCATATAGCCGAACGAAGAAATCGTACGTTGATGGAAGCGGCAAGGACAATGATCGTTGATTCTAAGCTTCCTGACACATTGTGGGCTGAGGCAGTTAATACCGCTTGTTTTGTTCAGAAACAAGTCCTTATTACCAAGACCTGCAACGAGACCCCTTACGAAATTATGTACAAGCGAAAGCCTATTATTGATTTCTTCAGTAAATTTGGTTGTGTTTGCATGATGTTGAATTCTTCGGACCAGCTGAACAAGTTTGAAGCTAAAGCTGATAAATGTTATTTTGTAAGCTACTCCTCTAATCAAGGAGAATTTCATGTTTACAACAAGAGAAGGAGAATCGTGCTTTAGTCCATTGATATCAATTGGCACGAAAGCAATCACACGGACGCTGGGGACGGTCCTGATTGGCTTTTTTATGTCGAATCTATGTTTAAATCATTTAATCTTCCTGTGTTTACTGATATATATGTTTCATCTAATCCTCTCATTTATGTGCATAACCTAGGTTCCATTAATGATCCAAGTTCATCCTCAACCAGTCAAAATGTGAATTTTCATCCTGTAATCTCTGCTGAATCCACTTCAGGATCTTTAGGTTCTATTGCAACAAGTGAAACCGTTGAGGATAATACTCCTCCAATAGTGGATGTTGCTCCACAATCCTCTGATGCGGATCCTACTTTTGAAGAAGCTGATATTCTTGACAACAACATCACCAATCTGGAAGAGAATTTGGAAGAAGATGTGATCCCACATTTACGAATTCACAAGAATCTTCCCACTGATAACATCATTGGTCCGCTCAACGTGGGAGTCCGAACTCGTAGTGCTACCGAAGCAATGAATGACGGTCTCTTTACTTGCTTCATATTTCAAGTTGAACAAAAGAATATCAAAGCCGCATTACTTGAGAACAATTGGGTGGAATCTATGCAGGAAGAATTGCAGCAATTTTCAAAGTTACATGTCTAGAATCTAGTGGACCTCCTAAAGAACAAAGTCCCAAGCAGCACTCGTTGGGTATTTCATAACAAAAAGGATGAAGGAGGGATTGTGGTTCGAAATAAAGCCAGCTTGGTTGTTCAGGGGTTTTACCAAGAGGAAGGGATTGACTTTGAGGATATCTTTGCACCAGTGGTACGCTTGGAAGCCATCAGAATGTTTCTTGCCTACACAGCCTACATGGACTTCACAGTTTATCAAATGGATGTTAAAAGCGCATTTTTGTATGGATAAGTTCAAGAAGAAGTTTATGTCAAGCAGCCACCAGGTTTCATTGATCCAACTTATCCAGACAGCGTCTAAAAATTGGACAAGGCATTGTACAGTCTTCATCAGGCACCCCGTGCGTGGTATGAAACATTATCCAAGCACCTGCTTGATAATGGTTTCACACGGGGAGCTATTGACCAAACTTTGTTTAAATGGAAGGATGGTGAAAGCGTTGATCGGCACCTCTATCACTCGTTGATAGGATCTCTCATGTATCTCACTGCTAGCAGACCAGACATCATGTTTGCAGTGTGCTTGTGTGCACGCTTTCAGGCTAATCCTAAACTCTCCTATTTAATTGCTGTCAAACGTATTTTAAGATATTTAAAGTATAAGCCTAAACTTGGACTTTAGTATCCTAAAAATAACTTGTTTGATCTTTTGGCTTATTCAGATTCAGACTACAGAGGATGCAACTTAGACCGCAAATCCACTTCTAGGGATTGTCAATTTCTTGGCAATAGTCTTGTGTCCTGGCAATGTAAGAAACAGACCACCGTCTCTCAATCCACAACCGAAGCTTAATACATTGTTGCAGCTCTTTGTTGTTCCCAAGTCTGGTGGATACACAATCAGATGCTTGATTACGGCATCACCTTTCATGAAACCCCCATTATGTGTGACAACACTGCCATTCCTCACATCACTAAAAATCTTGTTCAGCACTCCAAAAACAAACACATTGAGATCAAACACCATTTCATCTGTGACTGTGTCGAAAACAAACATAACAAGATCGTGGAAGTCAAAACTGATAAGCAAACCGCTGACATCTTCATATAAGCATTCGACTCTGCCAGATTTAAGAAATTGGTGGAAATGCTTGGAATGCTTAACTTTCAGTAACGTTTGTGCATAAGTCTTATCTGTTTAAACTTGTTAATCGGGAAGATTTTCAAAATTATTTTATTTCTGGTACAGTTATTTCTCTTTATCTGTGATTGAAAGCAAATCTTTTGGGGGAGAAATTGGAAGTTTGTTAGAAAAGAATGAAAAGAAATGCTTTGTATATAGTTGTTTGCTTTGAAAAGTTCTTATCCTCAATCTCACAGATGTTATAAATTTTGTTTCAGGAAAATCTGATCCGACCCGGTGAGAAATTATAGAGTCTGATCACACTTCTTAAACATGGAATGGACCAAAAGCGATGGTGCTTACTGAGGTATCGCCGGTAGGCCCGACATATGGTTATAACTCTTCAGTAGTGTGAAAATCTAAATCTCAAATCGTACACGTGTGTTTGAACCCATTTTTGAAACATCTAACTCATTTCATATATAAAGAAAACTGATTCAATCAGATATAGGCTTACGTGTTGGATTATGATTCATACACCAGGTGACCGTCAAAGTAACGATAATTACTGTCGATAACCCCATCTGTTTTGCTTACGCAAAGATTACGGGTGTTCATCTTTTTCCTATCCACTTGGATGATTTGACCCTGTCTGTTTTGCTTACGCAAAGATCTCAGGTGTTCAACCTTTTTCTATCCGCTTGGATAATTTTACGACTTCTTCTGTTTTGCTTACGCAAAGATCTAAAATATTCGTACCTTTTAATATCCACTTGGATATTTTTCATTGTACACCTTAAATCCATTTGGATCTTATTTTATTTTGGTGGTGAATTTGATTTACTAAGATGGTACCCTTGTTAACTGGAAAGAGATGATAAGATGAATACGGGTATTTCTTGAGGATTGATAGGCTTTCAAAACCATGTTATTTCAAAACTTGGGGTACGCCGTGTTTCGTGCTTAAATGATACCGCATAATCACATGAAATCCTGTAGAAACAAATGCTCGGGTTTATCTTACACAAATATCGGCTATCTTCAGGGATTCACAGTAGCCGAGTGCAAAACGAAGTGTTCAAGAGTATGACCAAACGTGATCTCACGTTGGATCTTTTCCAAGGCTAAGTGTACATATCTTTATTTGGTTTTGCTTTTATTTTTCCAATATCAATGAAAATTTTAATCTTCCTTATTAGCTTGTTTAAATAGTTGTACATATGATAGTTTCCTTTGTTTATTTTTGTCAAAGTTTGTGTGCTCAACCGAAACTTCATGGCATCGAAACTACCGAAGACACCCGAAACTACCTTTCACCTGAAAATACTCAGCCCTATCGAAACTACCTAGTTTCGACATGGGCATTTTGGTCTTTTGTGCAGCTTTAAATTTAATTTCTCCATGTTCAGTCTCACTTCATGATTTTTCATCTAAAAACTCTCTACACCCACATTTCACACACAAAATCTTGCTTTCAGTCGGTCAAAGTTTGCGATAATCAAATTATACCTTCTGATTGCCCCCGTCGTCTTCATCATCAGGTTTGAATCTTTCAGGTTTTTGTTACTGTTTCATAAAGTGAAACTAGGGTTATGTTGGTGAATATTTTACGACTAAAATTTTGTTTCTAGGGATGCTTTTTACTTCAATCTTATTTATAGTCTCATCATTGTTGATAGCTTACTTTCTATTGTATATATACTTGCAGATTACTTCAAAAATATTTGGTAAGATGGAGTTTCGACACCCTACATGCTCATATTTCCCTTCTTTTGCTCTTTGATTAACTTCTACTTATTTGTTTATGTTGTATATAGTTTTGATCTGTTTCTACTGCTTTTTGAGCCCTTGTATACATGTTCAGGGTTTTGGTATAGAAACTAGTTGTTTCAGGAAAAAGGATCTTTCTTTTTAAAAGTATTATTCTGGATTTGAACAAGTTCTTTACTACCAAAACTAGTTGTTTTGATACTTTTTTGTCACCCGAAACTAGAAGTTTCGATGGGGTGTTTGTCTACCGAAACTAAGTAGTTTCGATCAGTCCATTTCTAAAATTTTTCTAAGTGTCATACTGATATTTTGTTAACCTTGACTTTGACATAGATAGATCTACTATTTGTGAAGAAGCATAATATATGTGCCTTTCTAAATGCTGCTGATCCCAAGAGTAAGGGATTTTCACCTGTGCTCAATTTTCTGGTAACTCTAATGTGAGCTTTGCTATAAGCCACAACTTGCCCATCTTTGAAGCCACAATTAGACAGTTCTGGGCTACTGCTGCAAGAATCACTATCAACAATGTGGAGCAAATTAGGGCAACAGTTCTAAACCAATAAGTTCTTATTTTCGAAGCCATCATCAGAGAAGTATTTACAGTTTAATGACAATCATGAAGCTCCTGTGGAATTTACAAGCTACTTTATTCGTGAGAGTTTTAGAAGAATGGGTCACCCTGATGAGTTTAAAAGTGGACAGATTACCAATACTTTCCTTGCCCCTCATTGGAGGTATATTTTATATGTGTTCATCCACTGCATATCAAAAAGGAAAGGTGGCTTTGATTCTACAAATGCCATGGTGGCTTCTACTATTCTTGGGTTGATAAAAGGAAGAGACTAGAATTTCTCTGGGTTAATATTCAGGCAAATGATTAAGAATCTCACCGACAAAGTTAAAGACATATTCCTAGTATACCCAAGGTTCCTTCAAATGATTATCAACCATCTACACCCAAATCTTCCACAACAAGGACATATGTTGGTCTTGGATCACATGATTGCCAAGACTCTAAGTTACATGAAGAGTTCAAGTTCCAGAAGCAATAGAATCATTGTCAATATTCCATTGTTTGGCCATGTAATTGGTGAAGAAGAGCCCGAGGTTCCTGATATATATCCTGAAGAAGCTGTTGATTCCTCATCATCAGAGGAAGAAGAACAAGAACAGGGTTATCAAGAAGCTGAGGTTGAAGTTGAGGCTGAGATACAACAAGAACAGGAAATTGAGCAACCAAATATAGAAGCTGTAACACCTGCCATAAAAATGTCCAAGAAATGCTAAGGTTAGAACCTATAAGGACTTGAGTATCTAAAGTACCAAAGTCTAGGGTTAAAAATGAAAAGTCTAGAAACTGGTTAGATATCGGACCGATATCTCTTTTCATATCCGTCCGAAGCGAAAGAGGGTCGGATATCGGACCGATATCCATTTTCATAGTGGTCTGTAATTACATGTTGAGTCGGTTATCGGATCGACATCAATCCATAACGGTCCGACAACCTCCCCTCAACCGCAATTTGTAGTGCTGACACGTGTCCTATGACTCAGCCCTAGAATCTGACACGTGTCATGATATCGGACCGACATGGACCACATAACGGTCCGATATGCACCAAAATATATTCGGTCCAATCAGGAGTTGACATTTAGGGCTAACGCATGCATAGTCGGATTTCGGACCGACATCCCTTGCCATATCGGTCCGACATGGACCGAAATCTCAGCCTATAAATAGCTAAGTAAATTTAGTCGAATTTCTTCATCCCAAACCACTTCCAACTTCTAAAACTCATTCAAAATAATCCCTATCCCACTCCCGACGATCCTGGTCTAACTCCCGCTCTTTTTAGCACCAAGTTTAAGAAGAAATGCTTATAGAAGTGCTGGTACGCTAGAGAAATCAAGTTAAGAAACTAGCTTTATAATCTTAGAGGCTCATTCCTATACTCAAGGTGAATACTTTATCTATTTCAAAACTTGTGTCAAACATTTACGTTTAAAAAAATGGCCAAATAAAGGTTAAGGGAATAATGTTCAACGTTCTTCTACGAACAAAGCATTCGGGCCATAGGTATACGTAAAACTTGTAAGGGATACACGGGTCTCGGGTGAAAGTCCCGGATTGTGGCTGGTGCTTATCTTATAACAAATTCGGAGGCGTGGACATGTCCGTTGTTATAAGGCATGACGCCAGTGTATACAGTGGTTCATACAGTCAGGACATGGGCCTGCTGAATGTGTAGATTGAACATAAAGTTGTGATTATCAAACTAATACTTGTTTGTGCCAAATGATTTTACTGTCAAGATAATTGTATTCACCGGCGTTCGCGCTGACGTTTCATTTTTAAAAATTTTTAGACAATGAATAAAATGAAAAAGGAAAAGGGGATACGGCCAGACATAAGTTCTGACCCATGAATAAATTGTTGAAAGGATAACTTGCACGCTGGATTCTCATGCCTCATGCATAGAAAATCCTAAAAGATGAAAAAGGAGATAGGACCAAGGGATTGATCAACCTTGGATAGTACTATTTTCAATGGCTTGAAACTTGTTCATAAGAGACAAGAAATGTATTTGATTTCAAACTCTGTTTTGTAATCGAATGAAAAGGGGTATTTAAATCACTGTGTTTATGAAATAAATACGAGACTTTTGTTTTCCAACTGGGTGTCGATATTTACAAATACAACCCTCGAGGATGATACAAATGATGAAATGATCCTTATGAAAATACTTCCGCTGTGTTTTATAAAAACTCTAAAATCAAAACAGGTACCAATCGATATCGCACACGTCTAGGGGTGCCTGAGGCGGGGTGTGACAGGGTTGGTATCAGAGCCACAGGTTTTAGCGAAGTAGATACTTGTATCTAGTATCTAAGCTTTAACCATGAAGTTATTTACATTAAGATAAGGAAACAAGGCAACTTTCTAACCGGTATGTAGTTAACTGACAAACGGAATGTTCTGTCTAAGAAAAGAGTGTTGTATAAATCACTCCTAGACCTGTCACTCTAACCTGGAAACATCTCTGTTGGAGGTATTCCTCTAGAAAGATAACCATCCTTGTAGATTTTTAGTTAAAATAAGGATACTGGACTTAGTATCTAAGTCTTGACAAAACAAAAAAGATAAGTACTAATGTTTTAAGTTGCAGATGTCTGGATATAACTCTGTTTCCTGTATATTATGATCCTAATCGATCAATAAAACAAGAATCCCTCGAATATCATTTATGTCGCCCAGACGGTCTATATAAAAACTAACAAAACCTAACCTAGACTCCTAAGTAATAAATGGAGTACCTTCAAGTGTAGCATATCTTAATGGTAAACCGAGTTATCGAACCCTAGAGACACTACTATAACTATACTAGACTCTGACTCGGACTAAAGATTCATTGATGGGGAGTTGACTACACTAAATATTAACTACTAATGCAGCAAACAAGGTCGACTCAAGCTATCAAGGAAAAGTACTAAGGAAATAATCAGAGATGTGAAGAATACTACCTAGGTCGGAATCCTACATGCAAAGCACAACTTCTACCGGTTCTGTAAACTATGATGGATCTGGGTTTCTAAAAAACCAACTCTAGACTACCTAGTGGATCCAGGGTGTCACCAACTAAGGAACATAAAGGTGTAATAACTCACCAGATAGTGGATTACCTTTCGGTCTCTCCAAAAATGATAAAGTACCCGAAAGACATATCAGCTTTCAGTCTCACTGTCCACAATACATTTGAAGAATGCACGGGGTAATCTCAAGATAAGAACTATGACTCAGAATAGCAACAATCACTAGACACCTAACACCAACTTCCTCTCAGAAAGTTAACACTCGGATTCCTAATGACGAAGACTAAACGACTATCTCTCACTTCTCGGGTATTGAGGCAAGATGAACACTCAGATCTAAATAGCATTCAATCACAACTCCTATGGCTACTACTTATAGTAAACCACACAAACAATCACAAACCCTAAAGTCTATGACCTAGATACGCAAATCAAACTGGAAGACATCCACAATCAACGTACGGAATCATAATCAAACATACATCTGATCTAAGCATGCAATTTCATCATAATCATTAAATTAAGATCTTTACAAAATCATAAACCATCAATTAATATCCAAAACCGATAAAAATCAAAACTTTACGAAGTATTCATCTAATGACCTGGGCAGTATCAATGTTTTAGCCTAGGATCATGTTCAAAACACCAAAACAGAAGTAATAAACATAAACCATGGTATCAAACACAGAAATCAAAGATAAAAATCAAATCTTTACAATCGAATACGCTATTACTAACGAACCAAAGATTGGAAAGCTCCAATCTTGCACTTCAGTTGGCTCCTTTTCTCCAGAAATCGCCTCTGATCTATCTCTAGACGGAAAATAATCGAACTCTCCTCATAATAGCCTTACAATTCTATCTATAATTGAATTAGGGCTTTTTCGGATTTACGGGCCTTTTGCGTACCGCGAGAGGTTGGGTTGGGTTCCTCGCTTACCATGAGGAACAAATTAGTCGCGGCCGGTTCTGAAGATCCTCGCATACCGCGAGACCTTTGAAGCTCCTCCCTCGCGTACCACGAGGGACCTATTTTCCAACGTTTTCACTTTTGAACTTTGGCTTCACTCTCGTGCTTGGTTTCTTCAAGATTTGACTTGTAATCATCATGAGCACCTGAAAATATAACAAAGACTCAAATGTACACAAAAACGACTCAAAACAAAGATAAAACTAATCAAAAAACGCACTAGAACAATAGGAAAAAAGATGTGTGCTTCGCACTGCATCAAACATCCCCACACTTACCCTTTTTTCGTCCTCGAAAAAGCTGCAATGGAATCATAACTCAGATCTACTTAACATTAATCTAATTACCAATTTGCAAAACATACTCACGCGTTAAAAAGTAATAATCAGTATTTATGTCCAATTAAACCCAAGCACCAACTATCTAGCCCCCGTAATGTGTTATAATTCTGTTTTATACAGTTATCAATCAACCTATGTTACTCACACTTAGAACTTACAGCTCTTACTAATCCCATCTCACGGTCATGTCTAGGCACGGATTAAACCATATATATTTACCCACCACGTTAAACTAATATTTGTTTGTTTAAGAAATTAGATGAAATATGGAATGAATGGATGATAATGAGCATTAATTCATGCAAATGAACTTTCGTCTAGAGGCGTTTCAATCAAGTCACTATCCCGGAAGGTAACACATAGACTAAGTCATATTCAATAAGCACATAAGAATCACTTAGGGTGTTTTCTCCAAGTGGCCATCCCGGAGGGTAACACATAAGCAAAACTCAGTATTCTAACAAATAACTCAAAAATTATGGACATATGGATGCGGGCGCCACCAAACTCGGATTTATTCTCATAAAAAGAGAATGGTGTGCCAAAAATTTCAAAAACAAATAGATATTATCTTAACGTGGTACCTATCACCCTATGTTGACAGTTTCAGTATTACCGACACCCTAGATGAGTACCCATACGATATCATGATTTAATTATGTGATTAATCCTAAAAAACAGTCACAGACTATTTAAGCTATTCAAGCTGGCTAGGTCTACCAAAACCTCACTAATTATACGTGTTTTCAATTATTTAAATCATTTAAACTCAAAAGCAGATCCAGTTGTACTATCATTTTCCATTTTTGATTGCAAAACTTATACTTTCAAAGGACATTTTTCAAAAAATTATTACTTTTTTTGTATTTTTGAAATTTTTTTTAAACAAGACAAACTAGCTAAACTAGACACTCACATCCCCACACTTGAAAGACACATTGTCCTCAATGTGAAGCAAGACACAACTAAAAATAAAAATGCAAAAATAAAAATAGGAAGCGACTTAGCTAGTAATATATATGCTCTTGAATAAAAATCCAGCTTCGTTCATTCTTGTGTGCACCATATAGCATTTCGGCCGCGGTTGCACAGACTATTGGGATGCTCAATAAAATCATGATCAACTCCGTCTGAATGGAGATTGAGTACAGACGGAATGACGTATACCTGCAAAATAAACTCACACAATACCCGCAGCATAAAACTGACTTAAAAAACTGACTCAAATTAAAATAAAAACTCAGCTGACTCACTAAGACTCAAGATAGATAGCAGAGAAACGTACTCGATGAGTGACAAACACATAGACATGAAAGCCAGAGCAAGGTAGATCATCGGTCATGAACGGTTTCAAGTTTCCATATGTCGTGGTGGTCGGTGAATATGATGGATGAAGGTGAATGGTGGTGATGAGGTATGGTGAATGGTGGGTGATTAGGTATGGTGAATGATAGTGATAATGGAAAACAAGGGAATAAGGGCCAACCAGTCATCCCCCGCGTACCGCGAAGAAGGACGGGTGGCTCCTCGCGTACCGCGAGGAGCTTGCATTTCAAACGGCCGAAGCCAGCCATCCCTCACATACCGTGATGGCTTCCTCTTCCTCTTTCGCGTACCGCGAGGGGACTATGGTAACAGAAAGATAATTACATTTTTCAACTTTATACTTAGAAAATTTTTGACCCTTTA
Source organism: Smallanthus sonchifolius (assembly GCA_023525975.1). Classification (NCBI taxonomy): domain Eukaryota; kingdom Viridiplantae; phylum Streptophyta; class Magnoliopsida; order Asterales; family Asteraceae; genus Smallanthus; species Smallanthus sonchifolius. The sequence continues at coordinate 36,296,031 of CM042023.1, forward strand.
AATTCTTTCTTTACCCAAATTCTTTAAAAACCCTATTCCAATGATAAAAACCAATGTAAAAATACCTGGAACTTCGTTCCCAATAATTTTCCTCATCGAATCAAGCGCGAATCCCTGCAGAAACTGACACGAACAAAACACATACCGAAAAACACAGAAATTTAGAAAGACTCAAACCAAAGAAAGCATACAAACTCTACATCCCAGGCACTTGCCCAACACTCAATATCAGGAGGCTTCTCCTTAATCCTAACCGGAACCGCCTTCATCCTGCACTGTCTCCCAGCTCTCCACAGCCTCAACAAACTCCTACTCCTACCAAACCATATATCTCTATTATCTTCATCCATCATGTCCTTCCACCACAACTTATACCTACCTAGTCCAAAGATGACATGTTTCATATACCCTAACAGCTTATCACCCTTTGACGTCCCCACACTTGGGGTTTTCACTCTCCCTAAATCAGATGTCTCTATCAACGCACGGGTTCTCTTTTGTGGTGGCCTAGATTTAGGGGATGACTCGGCTTCTATCCCCTCAGCATGAATAATGGGAAAGGATAAGAGCTCAGGATTGGATGTGTCTATAGATACTACCCTAAGCTCTCATCCGGATCTCCCGGTTCTTCTACACTATACACCTTCTCAACCATCCCTGCACTTGGGTTTTTGCCTATGATATCTTCTAATTCTGCCATCATCTCCGACAGATCTTCTGGCACCTCATCACCGTAATCGTCTAGTGCATCCAACAACCCTTCTAACTCTACCGCCCAATCCGATAACATCCCTAAGTCAGGGGTGGGTTCACCAACTTCTACCTCTGGATCAGACTCCTGATGGTCACCTATGAGGGCATCAATCATGCAAACCGAATTTTTCTGGTCAGCAGGCCCCTTCACAGGTTTCATAGCATCGAAAGTAACAAACTCATCCCCCACATGAAGTGTGAGTTTCCCATAGAAGACATCGATCAATACCTTGGCGGTACGTAGGAACAGGCATCCTAGGATGAGTGGGACTCTATCATCCACCTCCATGTCCAGAATGATAAAATCCACGGAGAAGACAAATTTACCTACTTTCAATAAGAGATTCTCCATAATTCCCCGTGGATACTTGGCTAAACGGTCAGCCAAGGATATGCTCATGTGCGTCGGCTGCGTTTCACCTAGGGCTAGCTGCTTGTAGATAGAGTATGGCATCAGATTGATGCTAGCACCTAGGTCAGCCAACGTTTAGTTTAAGGGCAAACCGCCAAGCAGACACGGGATCGTGAAACAACCCGAATCCCACATTTTCTTCGGCAGTTTGTTCTGAACCACCGCATAACATTGCTCACTAAGTAAGGCTTTAGAGACCTCCACTAGCTTCTTGTTGTTGGAAAGAAGATCTTTTAGGAATTTGACATATTTCGGCATGTGCTGGATGACCTCTATGAATGGGAGATTAACCTTGAGTTGTTTAGTGACCGTATTCCCTAGCGTGTGTATGTGGCAGCAAGCGCGCAGGATAGGGAACACGACTCAAGTCAATCTCAGGGGTCTTACTATCACCCCTACTCTTCTTCTCCTCTACCTTCTCGGCAGGCTTCTCCATCTCTATCTCCTCATCCACCGGCTCTTCTTCTTCTACCGGAGAGCTCTCCTTCTCTTCTGCTCTTCTACTCCTCGTCGAAACCGCATTCACTGAAGTACCTGGTTTCATCACCTCAGCTGACTCGGGCTCCTCTAACATCCTAGCATCGATCGCAGCAAAGCGAGCCCTCTAATCTATCTTCTTCATTTCTTCAGGCGATGGAATGGGATAGTTAACACCGTGGGAGGCTTTCTCCTCCTCTCCTCAACTCCTGATCGACACGGCCATCACTGAAGCATTAGGGCCTGAAGATGGACCTCCCTGTCTGTCCTTCAAGCTCTTCGTGAGGTCTCCTATCGTGCGTTGCAAGTCCTGAAATGTCGACTGCTGATTCTTCAATAAAGTGTCGTGGGCATCCAGTCTTTGCCTAGCGTCCCTATCCTGCTAGACTAAATGGGCGAGCATCTGTTTCTGATTCTCTATCATCTCTTCAATCTTCCTTGTGTTGACACTACTTCCCGAACTCGCTCCTGCTTCAGCTCCACCATACTGATTCTGGCGACCATTAAACCCAAGCGGGTTGTTTCTAGATCTCCATCCCGAGCCATAAGGGTTATTATAGTTGTTGTACCCTTCTGGTTCTGATTCTCTATCATCTCTTCAAGCACTAAGCTTGAGCTCTTTGATCTCATTAGCCATAGCCACGAGTGCAGCAGCCATGCTAGCATCAGTGACCAGATGCACACCTCTAGGAGAAGAGGTAGATGCTCTAGTACTAGGAATGGAAGTCGTGGTAGATGGTCGCTACTATTCAGCGAGAGCGAAGCTCTCGAACATCTCCTCGCACTCAGGAGGCTCGAGTTTGTCCATGATATGGCCTCCTGTAGCTGTGTTGAACATTTGCTGCTTCTCGAAGGTGAGGCCATTATAGAACTTTTCCACAATCACCCAGTCTGATAGACCATGCTGGGGACATCGGCTCAACAGCATGTTGAACCTCTTCCAGGCCATGTGATAAGGCTCGTTAAGGTCCATCCGGAAAGAGTGGATCTGGTCCCTAAGGCGAGCGGCCCTGGAAGGTGGATAGTACTTTTTGAAGAACTTGGCTTGCAGATCCTCCCATGTGGTGATAGAATTGCCGGGGAGGGTGTCAAGCCAAGTAGAAGCACGCCCATAGAGCGAGAATGGAAAGAGACGCAAGTAGATTGCGTCCTTAGATACACCCGGGTGCATCCTCATCCTCAAGGCCATGAAACTGAGTGGCATGAGTGATCGTGCTCATGACATGTGACTGGATCTGCCATGTACTGATGTTTGGAATAGCGGGGCTTGTGATCGAAAATCTCGCCCTGGTGACCCTGTCACTAGCCTTTTGGTGCACAGTACGCCTCACTGGTGGGTCAGCGTCGCCCATGATAGGAAATGGAATTAGGCTGGTAGAACGTACCTGGGATTTGCACATCTCTTTCAAACACTCCCAGAAGTTGCGGGTGAGCTCGTGTAGCTCTCGTTCGGGCTCTGGAAAAGCTAAATAAGGTGGTGATCCCCGCGAATGAGTATTGTGCATAAACAGAAAGACACTAGAAGGAAAGGGACAAAGACTCAGAGACAGAAAGACTCGATTCTAAATTAGACACACAAGTAGCACGTAGGATGAGCACACAAACAAGACTCAAAAGAAAAGAAATAAAATAAACCAAAAATAAAAAAAGAACTAGTCAAAGTCAATATTGCTATTGCCAAGTGTCCCCGGCAACGAAACCAAAAACTTGATGTCGCCCAGACGGTCTATATAAAAACTAACAAAACCTAACCTAGACTCCTAAGTAATAAATGGATTACCTTCGACTAAACCGCACTGACAAACAAGTGGACCTATCGAGTGTAGCATAGCTTACTGGTAAACCGAGTTATCGAACCCTAGAGACACTACTATAACTATTCTAGACTCTGACTCGGACTAAAGATTTATTGATGGGGGTTGACTACACTAAAGATTAACTACTAATGCAACAAACAAGGTCAACTCAAGCTTTCAAGGAAAAGTACTAAGGAAATAGTCAGAGATGGGAAGAATACTACCTAGGTCGGAATCCTACATGCAAAGCACAACTTCTACCGGTTCTGGAAACTATGATGGATCTGGGTTTCTAAAGAAACAACTCTAGACTACCTAGTGGATCCCTAATCACTCTCAGGGTGTCACCAACTAAGGAACCTAATCGTGTAATAACTCACAAGATAGTGGATTACCTTTCGGTCTCTCCAAAAATGATAAAGTACCCGAAAGACAGATCACCTTTCAGGCTCACTGTCCACAATACATTCAAAAAATGCACGGGGTAATCTCAAGATAAGAACTATGACTCAGAAGAGCAATAATCACTAGACACCTAAGACCAACTTCCTCTCAGAAAGTTGACACTCGGATTCCTAATGACGAAGACTAAACGACTATCTCTCACTTCTCAGGTATTGAGACAAGATGAACACTCAGATCTAAATAGCATTCACTCACAACTCCTATGGCTACTACTTATAGTAAACCACATAAACAATCACAAACCCTAAAGTCTATGACCTAGATACGCAAATCAAACTGGAAGACATCCACAATCAACGTACGGAATCATAATCAAACATACGTCAGATCTAAGCTTGCAATTTCATCATAATCATTAAATCAAGATCTTTACAAAATCATAAACCATCAATTAATATCCAAAACCGATAAAAATCATAACTTTATGAAATATTTATCTAATGATCCAGGAAGTATCAATGTTTTAGCCTAGGATCATGTTCAAAACACCAAAACAGAAGTAATAAACATAAACCATGGTATCAAACACAGAAATCAAAGATAAAAATTAAAGCTTTACAATCGAATACGCTATTACTAACGAACTCGGATTCGAAAGCTATAATCTTGGACTTCAATTGGCTCCTTTTCTCTAGAAATCGCCTCTGATCTCTCTCTGGATTGCAAACAATCGAACTCCCCTCATAATAGCCTTACAATTCTATCTATAAACAAATTAGGGCTTTTTGCGGATTTACGTGCCTCTCGCGTACCATGAGAGGTTGAGTTGTGTTCCTCGCGTACAACGAGGAACAAATTAGTCGCGGGAGGTTCTAAAGATCCTCGCGTACCGCGAGACCTTTGAAGCTCCTCCCTCACATGTCGCGAGGGACCTATTTTCCAACTTTTTCACGTTTGAACTTTGGCTTCACTCTCATGCTCGGTTTATTCACGATTTGACTTGTAATCATCATGAGCCCCTGAAAATATAACAAAGACTTAAATGTATACAAAAACGACTCAAAACAAAGATAAAACTAATCAAATAATGCACTAGAACAATAGGATAAAAGATGTGTGCTTCGTACTACATCAATCATCCTTAAGGTTCATAAATGAATCATATTTCTTCACCCTACTATAACGATGATCCATTTGCTATACTCCTGGATAACCCTACCCCTGAACATCATTCCCAGTCCCATAATACCTCAAGCCAATGGATGGATGCTAGATCAGATTTCAGTAATTGGAATACTATTGCAGCGGAATCTAGTCACGCTCAGCAGAATATGTCAACAGAGGAAGATCCATCTGAAGAATCTTATCATTGTAAACCTGCTTATGAAAAACATGAAGACTATCCTTTTTATAATAATTCTAAATCTCCAATTTTATATGATCTATATATATTTCCAGAACCAGTTTATCATGGTCCTCTTGAAACTTATTTCGAAGCTCCACCGAAATATCAAAATGCTTATAATGATATTATGGTTGGACTCCGTGAGCCTACACCAAAATACGGTTATGAGCACATTATGCCCTCTTCTCCCATCGAGTGTTTAGATCGTTCATTACGCCAAACTGACGAAGTAACCAGGGAGAAGATAATGGATAAAGCAAGAAATAAATTCTATGGGCAACAAGTCTATGAATATAGATAAAGCTTAATGACTCTTGGAGAGGAGCTAATGAAAGATTAAAATCTATATTGTATTTTGTTTCCTTGTAATATATTTTAATAAATTTCGTATTGTTTTAATTGTTTAACAGAATGGTTGGGAAAGGCAAAGGTCCTAGCTTTCTTCGTAAATTTGCGCCAACTAGTTATTATGAACGTAAAACGAATGAAACTACAATAAAAAGTAATGAGGAAACTGAAAGTTCAACTTTCAGAAGCCTCGGAGAAATAGGAAACCTTAATGTTCCCTATAATCCTTCTATAAGTTTCCATTCTGCTCCTACTGCTGGAAGCTATAATATCACTCTGATATACTCACATAATTTTCATGAGGGATACGATGAAATGCCTTATGAGAATAAATGTGATCCCGAAGAAGAAGAACGAGTTGATTCAAATAAATTTTATGTTCCGTACTATGAGACTGTTCCACTCACTGCTCTTCATATAAATGAGAATGCATCAAGAAGTGAAAGGGAACAAATGCTATTAAACATAATAGCATTACTTAAACGAGAAAAGGCTAAAGTTGAAGCTCGAAATGCTTTGTTAGTTCAAGCTCTTGAAGAAAAGAATTTTAGAAATTTCTAGAAACAATGACTTCTATATGTGTACTTTTCTTGGTATATATTCTATCAATAAAAAGTTTTGTTTTTTATTCCAATCTTGTTTCTTTTATAGCATGTCTAAACAAACCGGACCTTCTTATAATACGAGAGGTAAGAGGAAACAGGCAATGGTTGAAAACGCTGATGAAGCTCCTGATTCTCGTAAAGAACTTCATAAATTGATTGCGGAAGGAATCAAAGATTCTCTTCCAATGATCTTTACTGAGATGGAATAGAGGCAAGCTGACAAATTATCTGCTCAGCCATCAATTCCAAAATCCATACATTCTCAACCCATAACTCAACACACCCAATCCAAACATGTTACTTTTAAACCCGAAGGTTCTGCTATTCATCCGACTAAGAAAACGGAACGAGAAGAATATTACCATAACTCATCCGAAGGTGAAGGGATGGGAAATAATTATGGTCAATTAGAAAAGAAAAGGAAGACTGTCGGTTGTAACGTATAAAATGTTTCAAGACTGCAAGCCCTACAATTTTTCTGGAAAAGAAGGAGGAATAGCCACATTAAGGTGGATCGAGAAAACTGAATCGGTACTTGCCATAAGCAAATGTGCTGAGTAAAATAAAGTTTTATATGCTTCCAATCTATTCAAAGACCAAGCTTTAGAATGGTGGAGTAACATCATTGCTGCCAAGGGCAGAGAAGCAACCTATGCTATGGGTTGGAATTCCTTTAAGGAAAGAGTAGAAAAGAAATATGTTCCCCAGAATGAAAGGGAACAGATCGAAGGAAAATTTCTAAGTCTAAAGATGATTAGAACAAATCATCAAGAATATTCAACCAAACTCCTCGAGTATGCTCGAATAGTTCCTCATCTTGCTGTATCTGAATCTAATCTGATAAAGAGATATATTTGGGGTTTAATTAGAGAAATCCGTGACATGGTCAAGGTTGCTAAGTGCAAAACTCTTCACGATGCTATGGATCTGGGAGCCTCCTTGACTGATAGTTTAATCTGGAATCGAGAGGAGGGAAGAAAGAAGAAGGAAATCACTGGGCAAGGCCCAAGTGATTCTAAAAAGTCAAGAACAGGCTTCAGTTCTCGAAATAACAATTCTTCTTTTCCTGAATATCCAAAGTGCAAGAGAAGGCACTTGGGACAGTGTAAATCTGGACTTTATTGCAATTTCTACAAGATTTCCGGACACAAAACAGAAGATTGTTATAAGAAGAAACCCATTTCCTGTTTTGATTGTGGTGAAGCTGGCGACATAAAAAGTTATTGTCCCAAACTGAAGAAACCTGAAGGGACAGGTCCTAATGTCACACCTCGCCCCAGGAACCCCTGGACGCGTGCGACCTCGATTGGTATCACCTACTTTGATTTCAGAGTTTTTTATAAATACAGCGGAAGTCTTTTTCAAAAGGATCGTTTCATCATTTGTTCCAACCTGAAGGGTTGTATTTGTAAACATCAAGACTTAGTTGAAAACAAAAATTCTTGTATTTATTTTATAAACATAGGGATTTAAATAACCTTTTATTTTGATTACAAAACAGAGTTTGAAATCAAATACATCTCTTGTCTCTAATGGACAAGTTTAAGCCATCGAAAATAGTACTATCCAGGATTGATCAATCCCCCGGTCCTATCTCCTTTTCTTTTCTTTTCTTTTCTTTAGAATTTCCTTTATACGAGGCCTGAGAATCCTACGTATAAGTTATCCTTTTCACTTTTCTTGGGTCAGATCTTATGTCTGGCCGAATCCCCGTTTTCATCATATTTTATTCGTTACCTGAAAATATTTTGAAAATAAAACGTCAGCGTAAACTCCGGTGAATACATTTATCTTGACATTAAAATCATTTGGCGCAAACACGCATTAGTTCATAATCACAACTTTATATTCAATCCACACATTCAGCAGGCCCGTCCTGTTCAATCGCACCACAGCATACACTGGCGTCATGTCTTATAACTAGGGACAAGTTTGCCTCCGAAGTTGTTATAAGACAAGCACCAGCCGCAATCCAGGAATTTCTCCCGAGACCCATGTATCCCTTGCAAGTTTTACACATACCTATGGCCTGAATGCTTTGTTCGTAGAAGAACATTGAGCATTATTCCCTTAACCTTATTTTGCCTTTTTCATAAAAGTAAATGTTTGACACAAGTTTTGAAAGTGATAAAGTATTCACCTTGGTTTATAGGAATGAGCCTCTAAGATTATAAAGCTATCCTTCTAACTTGATCTTTCTAGCGTACCAGCACTTCTTCGAGAGTTTCTTCTTAAACCGGGCACCACAACGTGCGTGAATCGAACCGGGATCGTCGGGAGTCGCCTAGGGATGCTCTAGAACAAGCTTTGAGAAGAGAGGAATGAGTTTGAGATGAGAAAACAATTGAATTTGATGAGCTATTTATAGGGCTGATTCAGGAGTCGTGACGGATCATTATGGGTGGTGAAGGTCCGTCACCAGTTTAGTGTTTGCGAGTCATCAGACACGTGACACCGTCTAGTCAAATTGTGGCATGACGGTCTGTTATGGAGTGATACGTTGCGCACCAGGGTGAATTTGGGGCTGTGATGGACCGTTACCAGGCGTGAATTCGTTCATTAGTCACCGGACACGTGGCGCGTCATCAGGGTTTGCGTGCCCCGCCCGTAACGAACCTTTACCGTCCGTGACGGTCCGTTACCGTTGATTTTTCATGTTTTTCACTTTTTAAACCTTGATCTATAGGTTAATTACACTTATACTCCGTGTGGTTTGTACCTTTGTCAAATTTAGGACATTTTCGTGGAAGGTGTTACATCCTCCCCAACTTTTTTTAATCTCGTCCTAGAGATCATTTGAACAAGTGAGGATATTTCTTTTTAATTTCAGACTCCAGTTCCCACGTGTACTCAGGTCCACGTCTGGAGTTCCATTTTACTTTCGCGATCATTAATTTCTTTCTTTTCAATTTCTTTTCCTGCATGTCCTCGATTTGCAGAGGTTGTTCCACGAATCTTAATTTTTCATCTACCTCTACATCTTATAGGGGCATTACCAGAGATTCATCTGCCAAACACTTCCGTAGATTTGACACATGGAATACATCGTGTATCCTATTCATTTCTTCTGGTAATTCGAGTTGATAGGCCACAGGCCCAACTCTTTTCAAGATTTTGAATGGTCCTGCGAATCTAGGACTTAATTTTCCTTTCTTTCCAAATCCTACAACACCTTTCTAGGGTGATACTTTCAATAGAACGTTATCACCGACGTTGAATTCTAATGGCTTTTATCTCTTATCAACGATCACGAGCTGCTTTCAATCTATCTTTTATTAGAATAAATTTCTTAGTCGTTTCTAGGACTATTTCAGGTCCGGATAACTAATTTTCTCCTATTTCGGACCAACAAATCAGAGTTAAACATTTACGACCGTATAAGGCTTCAAAAGGAGCAGCATGTATACTCGTATGATAGCTATTATTGTAGGAGAATTCCACTAGAGGTAAATGGTTATCCCAGCTTCCCCCATGATCAATAACACAAGACCTTAACATGTCTTCAAGAGTTTGAATGGTTCTTTCACTATGTCCGTCCGTTTGAGGATGGTAGGCAGTGCTAAGATTCAATTTTGTACCTAGAGCTTTTTGAAAACTTTGTCAGAATCAAGAAGTAAATCTACTATCTCTATCTGACAAGATAGATAGTGGCACACCATGTAATGATACAATTTTGTTAACGTATAAATGTGCCAACTTATCCATGCTGAACGTTTCTTTCATGAGAAGAAAATTAGCAGATTTAGTAAGTCTGTCAACAATAACCCAGATTGTATCATTCTCACAACTGGTTCGGGGAAGTTTAGTAATGAAATCCATGGTTATCATTTCCTATTTCCATACAGGAATTTCAAGTTGCTGTAATAGGCCAGAAGGCTTTTGGTGTTCAGCTTTTACTTGGGAACATGTTAAACACTTTGCAACATAGATAGCGATATGCTTCTTCATTCCTATCCACCAATAATTGGCTTTTAGGTTTTTGTACATTTTATCGCTTCCACGATGCATGGTGTATTTAGATTTGTGGGCTTCTTCAAGAATTTCTTCACGTACGTTTCCATAGATAGGAACCCAAATTCTCTTATTCATTCTAAGAATTCCATCATTACTCTTGACCAATTTATCGATCATTCCTCCCAATCCTTCCTTCTCAAGGTTGGGTTCTTGCAAAGCAAATTTTTGAGATTCCTTAATACGTGTGATAAGATCGATTTGGAGATCGAGTCTTAAAGCACGAACTCGTTTAGGTTTCTCATGTTCTTTTCTGCTTAAGGCGTTAGCTACAACATTAGCTTTTCCTTCATGATAACAAATTTCACAATCGTAATCATTTAGGACTTCCATGAAACGCCTTTGTCTCATATTCAGTTCTTTCTGACTGAATATATACTTCAGACTTTTATGATCGGTGAACACGGTGAATTTGACTCCATAATTTCAATACAAAGATTATGGCGCCTAATTCTGAATCATAAGTCGTATAATTCTTTTCATGAGTTTTTAATTGTCGAGAAGCATAAGAAATAAATTTGCTTCCTTCCATTAATACACAACCAAAGTCGGTGTGTGAAGCATCACGGTATACTGAAAAGCCTTCGTTTCCATCTGGCAAAGCCAGTATGGGTGCTTGTGTCAGTCTCTATTTCAAAGTTTCAAAAGCTTTGGATTGCTTAGGTCCCCATTCATACTTAACTGATCTGTGAGTCAGAGAAGTTAATGGAACAGCAATTCAAGAAACATCTTGGATAAATCTTTGATAGTAACCAGCCAAACCGATAAAACTACGAACTTCGGTTGGTGACTTCGGGATTTCCCATTTAAATATAGCCTCAATTTTAACCGGGTCAACTTGGATGCCATCAGTGTTAATGATATATCCAAGGAATTGAACTTCTAATAACCAGAACTCAGATTTTGAGAATTTAGCATAAAGCTTTTCGTTTCTCAAGAGTTCAAGCAAGATTTTCAAATGATTAGCATGATCTCCATTACTCTTGGAGTAGATAAGGATATTGTCAATAAATACGATAATGAATTTGTCCAAGTAAGGTTTGCAAACTTGATTCATCATATCCATGAAAGCTTCGGGTGCATTAGTAAGTCCAAACGGCATTACCGTGAACTCATAATGACCATACCGAGTTCTGAAGGCAGTTTTGGAAATATCTTCTTCCTGGACTTTCAATTGATGATAGCCAGAACGAAGATCGATTTTTGAAAATCATCGAGCTCCCTAGAGTTGATCAAACAGATCATCGATTCTGGGGAGTGGATAACGATTCTTGATCATGACTTTATTCAGTTCAGGATAGTCGATACACATGCGCATCGAACCATCTTTCTTTTTAATGAACAAGACTGGAGCTCCCAAGGCTACGAGCTTGGTCTTATTAATCCTTTTTCGAGCAATTCATCCAACTGTTTCTTTAATTCTGCCATCTCCGTTGGAGCTAGTCTGTACGGGGCTTTGGCAATTGGTGTCGTACCGGGTACTAGATTAATTCTGAATTCCACTTCTCTTTCAGGTGGAATTCCGGGCAATTCATCGGGAAAAACATAAGGAAATTCAGCTACAACTAGCCCATCTTCGATCTTCTTTCTAGTGTCGGTGGTTACAGATACGAGGTATGCTAAGCATCCTTTTCGTAAATACTTTGTGACGTTTAAGATGGAAATTATTCCAATAGAGTTGGATAATTTATCGCCATGTATAGTCAAGATATTGCCCTTTGAACGAAGTTCTATAGATTTCTTATCACATAGGATATGGGCTTGGTTAGAGGCTAACCAATCCATTCCTAGAACAATGTCAAAACATGCCAAAGTCATTGGCAACAGTTGTGGAGGAATAACATGTCCTGATAGTGTGATATTACAATCGTTTAGGATTTCAGAGATTTAGACTAGGTCCTCGTTGGCAGTTTCTACCACGTATTTCTTGTCTAATTTAGCTAGAGTTTTATTTAATAGTCTACAGAATCTATGATCTATAAAACTTTGGTTTGCACCAGAGTCAATCAAAACTCGAGCGTAAATATCATTGACAAGAAATATACCCGTAATGACATCGGGCATACCTAGCATTCTTCTTTAACCCATTAGCAGGCTTTGGACCTGTCCCATCAGGTTTCTTTAGCATAGGACAATTGATTTTAATGTGGCTGGCTTCTCCATACTCAAAGCAAGTGATCGGCTTCTTTTTATAACAATTTTCCGTTTTATGTCGAGACATCTTGCAGAGCTGCAATATAGTCCAGATCGAAATTGTCCTAAATGCCACTTCTTGCATTTTGGACATTTAGGAATGGAAGAATTGTTATTTCGGGGAATAAAGGTTGATTTCTTGGATCCACTTGGGCCTTGCCCACCTACTTCCTTCTTCTTCTTTCCTTCTTCTTGGTTCCTGATCAGACTGCTGGTTAATGATGCTCCCAAATCCATAGCATCATCAAGATTTTCACAATTTGCGACTTTGACCATGTCGCGAATTTCTCCAATCAAACCCCAAATATAACACTTTATCATGTTTGATTCTAGGGTAGCAAGATGTGGAACTATTCTGGCATATTCAAGGAGTTTGGTGGAATACTCATGATGATTTGTTCCTATCATCTTAAGACTCAAGATTTTTTCTTCTATCTGTTCCCTCTCATTCTGGGGAACGTACTTCTTTTCTACTCGGGTTTTGAAAGCACTCCAGCCCATTGCATATGCTGCTTCTCTTCCTTTGGCAGCAACAATATTGTTCCACCATTCTAATACTTGGTCTTTGAATAAGTTTGAGGCATAAAGAACCTTGTCTTTTTCAGCACATTTGCTGATAGCTAGCACGGATTCAGTCTTTTCTATCCACCTCAATATGGCAATTCCTCCTTCTCTCCCAGAGAAGTTATATGGCTTGCAGTCCTGAAACATCTTGTAAGTACACCCAACTACTTTCCTCTTCTTCTCTATATGACCATAGTTATTACCCATACTCTCATCTACAGAAGAGTTATGGTAATATTCTTCTTTCCCAGTCTTCTTGGTCTTATGGGTTGCGAAACCTTCGGGTTTCAGAGTAATAGGTTTAGATTGAGTAATTGTACGGGTAGGTTGAGAATGGATAGATTTTATATTTGATGGCTGAGTGGATAGTTTATCAGCTTGCCTCTTCTCTATTTCAGTAAAGATCATCGAAAGGGAATCCTTTATTCCTTCTACAATCATCTTTTGTAGTTCTTTTCGGGATTCAGTAGCAGTATTTTCAACTGTCGTCTGTTTCTTCTTTCCCCTGTTGTGATGTGAAGGTCCGGTATTTTTTGACATACTATATAGAAATGAGATTGGAATCAAAACAAAACCTTTTTATTGATAAGAATATATTATAGAAGATGATACATATAGAAATTATTGTTCATGAAAATTTATAAAATTCTTTTCTTCAAGAGCTTGTATTAGCAAAGCATTCCGAGTTTCAACTTCAGCTTTATCTCGTTCCAATTCAGCTATTCTGTTCAGCAACATTCGTTCCCTTTAACTTCCCAATGCATTCTCATTTATATGAGGTGCAGGGATGGGAATTGTCTAATAGTATGGAACGTAAGTTATATTAGAGTCAGCACGTTCTTCTTTTTAAGGATTATTCTCATAAGGTATATCAACATATCCCTCATGAAAATTTCGGGAACATAGTGGGGTGATATTATAACTTCCAGCGATAGGAGCAGAATGAAAACTTATAGAGGGATTATAGGGAACACTAGGGTTTCCTATTTCTTCGAGGCTTCTAAAAGTTGAAATTTCAGTTTTCTCATTATTTTCTATAGTTGTTTCATTAGTTTTTCGTTCATGATAACTAGCTAGAGCAAATTTACGAATAAAGCTAGGACCCTTGCCTTTTCCGACATTTCTGAAAAATAAACAAAACGATATTTTATTATTATAGAAATATATTACAAAATACAACAAAAAGGATTTTAATCTTTCATAAGTTCTTTTCCAAGTGTCATTAAGTCCTCTCCATATTCGTATACCTGTTGCCCATAAAATTTGGTTCTTGCTTTGTCCATTATCTTCTTTCTTGTTACTTCGTTCGTTTGGCGCAACGAACAATCTAAACATTCGATAGGAGAAGAGGGCATACTTTCTGCATAACCATATTTAGGAGGGGGCTTACGGAGTCCCATCATAATATCATTATAAGCATTTTGGAATTCCGAAGGAGCTTGGAAAATACTCTTTGAAAGGGCCATCATATGGAGGTTCAGGAAACATATAGGGATCATATAAAACAGGAGTTTCAGAATTATAAGATTGATAGCCGAAACTATTTGAAAAAGGATTATTGAACTGATAGTCTTTAGGGTTTTCAGAAGCAGGTTCATATTGATGGGATTCCTCAGATGGATCCTCTTATGTTGAATTATTCTGCTAGATATAACTTGATTCAGGTTCATTGTTTCCTTGCAGTTGTTGGATATTCGTATTCCAGTTGCTGAAGTTAGAACCAGCCTCCATCCATTGACTAGATGAGTTGTAAGATTGAGGGTGGTATTCGGGAGAGTTGTTATTAGGGAGAATGGAAAATGGATCATTGTTATAGTAGGGCGAAGAGATAGGGTTCATTCAAGATCATAAGGGATGATACTCAGGTGACTCTTGCTTAGTTAGACAATTGGGGTTATAATAAACAGGTACAGAATTATCTCTAGACATCTACAATCTTAAAATATTAGTACTTATCTTATTTTGGTCAAGACTTAGATACTAAGGCTAGTATCTTTATTTTAACTAAAGCTCTACAAGGATGGTTATCTTTCCAGAGTAGTACCTACAATAGAGATGTTCCCAGGTAAGAGCGATGGGTCTAGGAGAGTTTTATACACCGCTCTTTCCTTAGACAGAACATTCCGTTTATCAGATAACTACATACCAGCCAGAAGGTTACCTTGTTTTTCTTATCTTAAAAGCCTTAATGGTTGAAGCCTAGATACTATATCCAAGTATCTAATTCGCTAAAACCCCTGGACGCGTGCGACCTCAAGGGTTGTATTTGTAAACATCAAGACTTAGTTGAAAACAAAAAGTCTTGTATTTATTTTATAAACATAGGGATTTACATACCATTTTTATTTTGATTACAAAACAGAGTTTGAAATCAAATACATCTCTTGTCTCTAATGGACAACTTTAAGCAACTGGAAATAGTACTATCCAAGGTTGATCAATCCCTCGGTCCTATCTTCTTTTCTTTTGTTTAGGATTTCCTTTATAAGAGGCCTGAGAATCCTACGTATAAGTTATCCTTTTCACTTTTCGTGGGTCAGATCTTATGTCTGCCTGAATCCCCATTTTCATCATATTTTATTCGTTACCTGGAAATATTTTGAAAATAAAACGCCAGCGCGAACGCCGGTGAATACAGTTATCTTGACATTTAAATCATTTGGCGCAAATAAGCATTAGTTCACAATCACAACTTTATGTTCAATCCACACATCCAGCAGGCCCGTCCTGTTCAATCGCACCACAGTATACACTGGCGTCATGTCTTATAACAACGGACAGGTTTGCCTCCGAAGTTGTTATAAGACAAGCACCAGCCGCAATCCGAGAATTTCACCTGAGACCCGTGTATCCCTTGCAAGTTTTACGCATACCTATGGCCTGAATGCTTTGTTCATAGAAGAACGTTGAGCATTATTCTGATGTCGTCCAGACGGTCTATATAAACTAACTATAAAAACCTAACCTAGACTCCTAAGTAATAAAAGGAGTACCTTCAACTAAACCGCACTGACAGGCAAGTGTACCTATCGAGTGTAGCACAGCTTAACGGTAAACCGAGTATCTAACCATAGAGACACTATGAAAACAAAACTAGACTCTGACTCGGACTAAAGAATGATTTCGTTGGGGGTTTACTACACTACTGAATTAACTAATGAATCCAGAAAACTAGAACGACTCAAACTATCAAGGGAAAGAACTAAAGAAGAAATCTAAGATGGGAAGAATACTACCTAAGTCGGAATCCTACTTGCAAAGCACAACTTCTACCGGTTTTGGAAACTAAGACGGATCTGGGTTTCTAAGGATGACAACTAAAGACTACCTAGTGGATCCCTAATCACTCTTAGGGTGTCACTAACTACGCTACCTAAAGTGTACTAAACTCACCAGATGGTTAGATCACCTTTCGGGTATTTCCAACAAATGATAATGTACCCTGAAGACAGATCACCTTTCAGTCTCACTATCCACGATACATTCAAAGAATGCACGGGATAATCTCAGGATGTGAACTAGCAACAATCACTAGACACCTAATACTAATGTCCTCTCAGACTGTTAACACTTGGATTCCTAATGACGAAGACTAGGCAACTAATTCTCACCTCTCGGGTATTGAACTAGGACACACACTCAATCTAATCATCAATCAAACACAACTCCCATGGTCATTATCTCTAGCAAACCATACACAATCATAAACCCTAAGATCTATGACTAAAATACGGTAATCAAACTGGCAGACAACCACAATTAACGCACGGAATCACAATCAGAATTAAACATGCTATATCATCACAATTAATATCCAAAGATCGTTTACAAAATCATAAATCCATTACTAGAATCCAAAACAGATAAAAATAATAACTTTAACACAATAGGCAGTATCAGATGTTTAGCAAGCATCATGTTCAAAACATTCAAGACAGAAAGAATTAAACAAAACATTGTTCAATCACAGAATTCAAACACAAAGATGGAATCTTGAAACCGAAAACGCTTAAATAAATGAACCCGAGGATCAAAGTCTTCAACTTCGCACTTGATTCTTCTTCCTTAGCCCCAGAATCGCCCTCTTCTCTTCTCTAGACTGCAACAAAATGAACCCTAAACTTATGGCATTGTAATTCTATTAAAAGTCGAAATTAGGTTTTTTCACGGAATACGGGTCTCTCGCGTACCGCAAGAGACTGGGCTAGATTCCTCGCGTACCGCGAGGAACAAATTAGTCGCGAGCGGTTTTAAATTTCCTCGTGTACCGCGAGGCTTTGGTCTAGCTCTCTCGCGTACCGTGAGGGACTGAATTTCCAACTTTTTCTTCTTTATTTCTCCCGGCTTCTTCTCTAGCTCGGTTTCTTCACGATATAGCTTCCTATTCCACACGAGCTCCTGAAAATATACAATAGACTCAAGTACAAACTTAAATGATTAAAAACGAACATAAAACTACTAAAAACGCATGAATACAATAGGAATAAAGATGTGTGCTTCGCACTAAATCAAACATCCCCACACTTAACCTCTTTTCGTCCTCGAAAAACCTTCAAATGGAATCATAACTCAGATCTAACTTAACAATCATAATTACCAATTAGCAAAACATACTCACGCGTTAACAAGCAACAATTAGTATTTCTGTCCGATTAAACCCAAGCACCAACTTTCAAGCCCCCGTTACGTGTTCTAATATTTCATTACCAAGCATATCAATCAACCTATGTGACTCGCACTTAACAGTTACAGCTCTACCTAATCCCGTCTCATGGTCATGTTTAGTCACGGATTAAACCATATAGATTTACCCTACCACGTTAAACTAAAATTTACAGGTTTCAGAAATCAGATGAAATCATGAATGAATGGATGATAATGAGCATTAATAATCAAATTAAGCTTCATCTAGGGGCGTTTCGACCAAGTCACTATCCCGGAAGGTAACAGATAGATTAAACCTAAACAATAAAGCACATAAGAATCACTTAGGGGTGTTTTCTCTAAGTGGCCATCCCGGAGGGTAACACATAAGCAAAACTCAGTATTCTAATCAATAAGCTCATGAATTATGGGATTTATGGATGCGGGCGCCACCAAACTAGGATTTATTCTCATAAAAAGAAAGTGGTGTGCGAAAAATTTTCAAAAACCTCTAAATTTTAACTTAATGTGGTACCTATCACCCTATGTTGACAGTTTCAGTATTACCGACACCCTAAGATGAATACCCACAAGATATCATGATTTTAAACCCAATTAATTCACACATACAAGATATTTAAGCTTTACTAGTTAGTTGGGTCTACCAAAACATCACTAATTAAACACGTTTTTTATTATTTAAATCATTGAAACTCAGCAAAGATCCAGTTGTACTATCATTTTCCATGATGCTTGCAAAATCTCTAATTCAAATGACATTTTTTTGAATTTTCTTTTTTTTTAATTTTCTTTGTATTTTTATAAACAAGACAAACTAAACTAGACTCACTAGACACTCACATCCCCACACTTGAAAGACACATTGTCCTCAATGTGAAGCAAAACACAACTAAAAATAAAATGCAAAAATAAATAGGAAGCGACTTAGCTGGTAATGTAGCTTGAATGGTCCAGCATTACTCTTCCACGTGTTCAATGTATAACATTTCGGTCGCGGCTGCACAAACGACTGTCGGGTTGCCTTTACAAGATAGATAAGATGATGATTAACCCCGCCCGAATGGAGATTGAGTACGGGCGGGATGATAAAACCTGCAAAATAAACCTCACAACAAACCCACAGCATTAAACTGACTCAAATTGACTCAGTAAAAATCAAAGACTCAAAATAGATAGATAGATGTACAAAAACATACTCAATGGGTGGCAAACACATAGACATGAATGCCACAGCAAGGTAGATCATCGATTACAAACGGTTTCTAGTTCCCCATGGTTGGTAGTCGGATGGCCTCAATGATAATGGTGGGTGGAGGCTATGGTGGATCATGGTAATGGATGTAGATGGTGATGAGTGACGGTGAATGGTGGTAGGAATGGTGATCGGGTGGTCAATGTGGGTAACCATGGGAAACTAGGGCAAGAAAGGCAAATCCTGGGAAACCTCGCGTACCGCGAAGAAACCTGGAACACTCCTCGCATACCGCGAGGAGTTGATTTTTTAAGTCGGCAACAATCATTGGCCCTCGCGTACCGCGAAGGATTTGATCTGTTTCCTCTCGTACCGCGAGGGACCGATATTCACAGAAAGTTAAGATTTTTTTCCATTTTTTTATACTTAGAATATTTTTGCCTCTTAAAAATCTTTTTCACCCAAACTCACTAAAAACCTGTCCCAAGCATAAAAACAAATGTAAACATAACTGGAACTTTGTTTCTAATGATTTTCTGCGCCGAATCAAGCGCGAATTCCTGCAAAAACTGACACAAACAAAACACACATACCGAAAAACACATAAATGACACGGACATAGAACCAAGAAAGCATATGAACTCTACATCCCAGGCACTTGCCCAAGACTCAAAAAAGCCGATCAGGAGGCTTCTCCTTGATCCTAACCGGTACCGCCTTCATCCTACGCGGTCTCCCAGTCCTCCACAACCTCAACATTTTTAAACTCTTATCAAACACTGAACTCATATTACATGTAGCATTCAAATCCTTCCACCACAGCTTATACCTACCCGGTCCAAAGATAATATGAATCAAATAACCAAGTAGCTTATCACCCGTAAACGTCCCCACACTTGCGATTTTGCCTATGATATCATCTAATTCTGCCATCATCTCTAGCAGATCATCAGGCATCTCATCATCGTACTCATATGGCTCGTCTAACAGCTTCTCCAACTCCAACGCACATTCAGATATTTCCCCTAAGTTAGGGACGGGTTCACCAACTTCTATCTCTAGATCAGAGTCCTGGTGGTAGTACATGAGGGCATCAAGCATGCACAATGAGTGGCTATGCTCGCCAACATGCTTCACGAACTATGTAGCATTGAATGTAACTTACTCATCCCCCACACGAAGTGTGAGTTTCTCGTCAAAGACATCGATCATTTCCTTGGCGGTACGTAGGAACGGACATCCTAGGATGAGTGGGATTCTATCATCCACTTCCATATCCAGAATAACAAAATCCATGGGGAAGACAAATTTACCTACTTTCACTAGAAGGTTTTCCACAATTCCTCGTGGATACTTGACTGGACGGTCAGCCAAGGATATGCTCATGCGCGTCGGCTGTGATTTACCCAGGTCTAGCTGCTTATAGACAGAATATGGCATCAGATTGATGCTAGCACCTAGGTCAGCCAACGCGTGGTGTAAGGGCAAATTGCCAAGCAGACACGGGATCGTGAAACGACCCGAATCTACCATCTTCTCTGGCAGTTTGTTCTGAACCAATGTAGAACATTGCTCACTAAGTGAGACTTCAGAGATCCCCCCTAGCTTCTTCTTGTTGGAAAGAAGATCTTTGAGGATTTTTCCATACTTAGGCATGTGCTGGAGGACCTCTATGAATGGCAGACTGACCTTGAGTTGTTTAAACATATCAAGGAAGGTACCGTATTCCCTAGCATTCTTATATGGCAGCAAGCGCGCTGGGTAGGGAACACAACTCCAGTCAATCTCAGGGCACTTCATCTCCACCCCCTTCTTCTTCTCCTCTACCCTCTCAGCAGGTTTCTCATTTACTATCTCCTCATCCACCGGCTTTTCCTCTAGTATCTCCTCCGCCTGCTCGTCAATCATCTTTGCATCGATCGCAGCGAATCAAGCTCTCCAATCTACCTTCTTCACTTCTTCATGCGAAGGGATGCCATAGTCAGCATCATGGGAGACTTTCTTCTGTACTCTCTCCTCCTCTCTATGACTTACAATCGAAATGGCCATCACTGAAGCGTTAGGGCCTAAAGACAGACCTCGCTGTCAACTTTTTAAGCTCTGAGCGATGTCTCCTACCGTGCACTGCAGATCTTGGAATGCCAACTGCTGATTCTTCAATAAAGTGTCATGTGCATCCAGTCGCTGCCGAGTCTCCTTATCATGTTGTTATGGGTTAAATTTCAAGCAGGGTCATAAATGATGCATGATCCGGAATCCAGGATCCTGGTAACTTCGGTATCCTGAATATTAATGCTACTAATGGCTATTTGTCCTCTATTTCTTTTATATGCGCAGGTAAAACGTGTTTACTCGTCTATCCCTGAAGAATCAAACGAGAAGTCAAAGAGAACGTGTAAAACTTGCGAGAGAAGCTCAATAACGGTCATATTTGAAGACCGAGGAAGGCTCCGGGATCTTCGAAAAGTTAGTTAACTTGTATTTCGTATATAATCAGCAGCTTGGTCGATTAGAAAACACTTCACGAACACGCTTAGCAATAGAATACACTCGCAATCAGTCTTGTAACACTTAGATATCGATCATTTGCTGCTCAACACTTGTAATTATTTATCATTTATTGAAGAAATGAGGCAGGTGTCGATTGTCACCTCCCGAGGTTTTATGCCGGAGATCCTGAACGATCAAGGGCTTTCCTCGTAAACAACCGTGTCACTCTTTATGTTTTTATGTTGATTTACATTGATTTTACAAGCACACTACCTCACTTTCTAAGTTTGGTTACGAAATTAGTCTTGTTAATTTTTACCCAAAAACAGTTTGGCGCCCACCGTGGGGCAAGTGGTGCTTTTCATCTTCAAATATTTACTAAAATTTGTGTTCAATCACTATCTTTCAAAGCTATTTTCTAAAATATCGTCCCAATCCAAAAATATTTCTTTTTCTGCTCCATCTTCAAGCTCTGGGTTGCTCAACCCTATTCCTCCTCCTCCATTTCAAAAAAGTGTTAATCAGCCAAAGAAAACTACTCCTGCGGGTTTTTCGGGATCAGGAATACCTACTGGTGGACCTATGATCGTATCAAACAATGATATCCTCGATTTGTTCTCGGAGATTAAACAACAAATGGAACAACAGAGGATGACTAACCAAGCGTTGTTTCGGGAGATTGAGAAGGTTAAGGAATCAAAGAAACCAGTGGAAGTGACGACCCCGCTGCAAACAAGGATTTTGGATTTTAATTATTCAGGATCCCCAGGAATCCATAAGGGAGACTTTCTTCCCATGCAAATAGGAATCACTGCAGTTGGCCCTACCGCGGCTGTTAGAGAGACAGGAAGCACTTCGTCCATGGCCAAGGAGTTAAAGAAGCTGAGAGAAATGATCGCCAGTGTACCAGGTGTGGTCCAACCTATACCGAAGATATCCTCTACCAGTCACAGGATCTCCAAATTCGCTCCACCATTATGTGATATTGAGATCCCCAAGCGCTCCAGACTCCTAACATGAAGTTGTACGATGGAACTACACATCCTAAGGAGCACGTCGTGCAGTACATGGAACGGATGGAAATAAACCCCATTCCCTTGGACCTAAAGGAAGCCTGCTTATGCAAAGGCTTCGGCTCTACCTTAACAGGATGAGCCCTAAACTGGCTACTTAACGTTAAACCTTATTCTGTTACTTCATTTGCTCACTTAATCAATTTGTTTAACAATCAGTTCTCTTGCAATAGGACCTTTGAAAGGTTAACAAGTGACTTATACAGGATAACTCAGAACAGCGGAGAGTCCCTTTGGGATTATGTCAGCAAGTTCGTCCGGGAATCCCTGGATATCCCAAACCTTGATGTTGCCACTACAGTCTAAGCCTTCAAGATGGGACTACTGAAGGATTCTCAATTTTACGAAGACCTTGTTATGAATCCTTGCAGGAACCTTGATGAAGTCAGGAACCGGGCATTGAGGTTTATTAGGCTGGAAGATGATAAAAAGATCCAGCAAAAAGTGTATGCTCTGACAAGCTACACTCAACCTAACCAGAAAATTGAACCTGCACCTTTCAGGTCGTACAGGTCCAAGCCGTATTCTAAGCCAGACAATCACAAGGTCAATGTTGTAGAAGATGAAGAGGACGAGGAAGAATATCCTAAGTTGTCTAAATACTGTTTTTCTCTTGATACAACTAGTTTGCTATTTGCTATGCAGGATCTTGGAGAAAAAGCCAGGTGGCCTCGCAAGTTTGAGAAGAACTCAAGAGGAAGAGACAAGTCCAAGTGGTGTGCATTCCATGAAGACTTTAGCCATATAACTGAGGATTGTATTGCTTTACAGAAGGAGATAAGCTATCTCCTGAGCAAGGGATATCTCAAAGAATTTCTAGGAAAAGTAAAGAACAAGACCAAGGATCAAGACAGGATCCCGCAAAGAGCAAAATCCCCGCCGCCAGATGCCAAGGTAATAGGTTTTATATCTGGTGGAACTGATATTTGTGGCACTTCTTACTCTGCAGCAAAAAGGAATGCCAAGGAAGCGAAGACAGAACAAGGGGAAAAGCCTATCAAAACCTCCAGCTTAACTGAAGAAAAGGTGATCTCTTTCGATGAGGACGACCGGAACGACGTACAGGATCCTCACCACGATGGTCTAGTAATCACTCTGTACATTGCAAACCACTTCATCCTGTTGGAGCATATTCTGGTGACAACAAGCTTGAAGATATTATGTCTTAGTCTTAGAGTCTTTGACTTGTAATTGATAGAATTGTTAGCAACAGTTAAAGGGGAGTCTATTAGGACTTATATTTGTAATGACAAAAGCTTGTAATAGTTAGATTTTATGTCTTTATATTTTTGTTATGTAAATGTCTAAAGTTACTAAGTGTTTTACAAGTGAGCCTAGAGGCGAACTTGTTAAGTTCGCATGTTCTATCAGAGGCGAACTTAATAAGTTTGCTTAGGTCTAACTGAGGCGAACGTGTTAAGTTCGCTTAAGTTGTTAGAGGCGAACTTAATAAGTTCGGTTATATCAGAACTTGTGTTTATAAATAGAGTTTACAGTCTGTTCAAAAGAACATAGCAGAGCAGAGAGAAACAGAACAGAGAGAATCAAAAGTGTTTATCTTGTAAACTCTATGAATTTTGGAATATAATGATAAGTTTATTTACGCGTGTTGTACGATTCAGTGGAGAAGTCAAAAGCACAGTCGGAAAGATAAAACTACCGATATACATTGAAGGGGTAAATTATATTCAAAACTTTTGTGTAATAGATTCTCTGTCCTACTATAATATCATTTTAGGAAGGCCATGGATACACGATATGAAGGCGGAGCCCTTAACATACCATCAGTGTGTCAAATTTCCAACCCCTTGGGGAGTAGTGAAGATTAAAGTGATCAGCAAGAGGCTAAGGATTGCTACACTTCTTCGATGAAAGCCTCCATCAAAACCAGGCAAGCATAGCAATTAACAAAGCAGGCCAGGGATGTTCTAGAAGCTAAAGAACAGGATGTTAAAGAGGTATCCCTAGATACTGAAAATACAGATGTAAATATCCTTGTAGGGAGCAATATCCCTGAAGATATTGAAAAAGATATCCTGAACTTCCTCAAGGGTAGAAAAGCAACCTTCGCATGGAAGCACGAGGACATGACAGGTATATCCAAAAATATCATAACCCATAGACTTGGAATTGACAAAAGTTTCAGGCCAATACATCAAAAGCGAAGGAAGTTTGCTCCTGAAAAAACACGATCATCCAAGAAGATGTGGAAATACTTCTCAAGTCTGGAATGATTAGAGAAGTAAAATTCCCAAAATGGCTAGCCAATGTGGTAGTGGTCTAGAAGAAAAACGGGAAGTGGAGAGTTTGTGTAGACTACACAGACCTCAACAAGGCATGTCCTAAAGATCCCTTCCCATTACCGCACATAGACTCAATGGTGGACGCTACAGTTGGCCACGAGATCCTGACTTTTATGGATGCCTCTTCGGGATTTCAACAGATCCAAATGGAACCATCGGATCAGGAAGACACCGCGTTCATTACTCCTACAGGTATCTATTGTTATATTGCTATACCTTTTCGTTTGAAAAATACAGGTGCTACATATCAAAGGCTGGTGAACATGATGTTCAAAGACAAGATTGGAGACACTATGGAGGTCTACATAGACGACATGGTTGTAAAATCAAAGAAATCTGAGGATCGTCTCAGGGAACTTAAAGAGGCATTTGATATCCTGGACCAATACAACATGAAGTTGAATCCTTCCAAATGCCACTTCGGAGTGGGGGCAGAAAAGTTCCTAGGCTACATGGTAACCAAGCAAGGGATAGAAGCCAGTCCAAAACAAATCAAAGCGATCATCAATCTAAAATCCCCAGCAAACACCAAGGATGTCCATAGACTAACCGACAAGGTAGCAGCACTCAACGGGTTCATATCGAGATCCTCAAAAAGGTGCAAAGAGTTCTACGACATCCTAATGAAGAACAAAAGATTTGAATGGGAAGAGAAGTATGAACGAGCACTCCAATCACTGAAAGAATACTTGTCATTGGCTCCTCTATAAATGAAACCAGAAGACAGTGAATCATTATCCCTATACTTGGCAGTATCCCAAAGCACCGTAAGTGATGTACTAGTCAGGGATCATGAGGGGCAGCAGCATCCGGTATACTATGTAAGTAAAAGTTTGCTACCAACGGAAACCAGGTACTCTCATTTAGAAAAATTAATTTTAGCTTTAATAATGGCATCAACTAAACTTAGACATTATTTTTTAACTCATGCTATTCATGTTAAAACTAATTATCCTATTAAGTGTGTCTTAAGAAAACCAGAGATGTCAGGAAGTGTGGCTAAATGGTCAGTCAAGCTCAGCGCCTATGACCTCATATATGAACCTAGAACAACAATAAAGTCTTAGGCACTGGCGGACTTTGTGGCTGATTTCAGCAGTGATATCCAACAAGAAGCAGATCTAGAAGTCCAACAACTAGAAGAATCGAAGGACGAATGGACTTTATTCACTGATGGTGCATCAAATGTAAGTGGAACAGGACTGGGAATCATACTAAAATTGCCACAAGGGGACATATTACCCCAATCCATAAGTTGTGAGTTCCAGGCTACGAATAATGAAGCAGAGTATGAGGCGCTGATAGCAGGATTACAATTAGCCAGGGATATCAAGATCAGGTTTCTTCTGGTATATGTAGACTCATTGTTAATTGCTAATCATTTCAATGGTTCATATGCAGTAAAAGGTGAGAAGCTAGCCAAATGTCTCACAATAGTTAAGCAATTATCCATGGAATTCAAAACTTTTAACATTACACAGGTGCCTAGAGAAGATAACACTGAGGCTGATGCCTTAGCAAACCTTGCTTCAGCTCTTAAAATACCAGAAGGTACCAAAATACCTATCATACACATTCTGAGCCCAGCGATAGAGAAGGTAAATGAAGTATCCAACACTAAAGAAGAAGCAGACATTCGGGATCTTGAACCTATTCCAGAATCCTGGATTTCACCTATTAATAAATACTTACAGGATGGTGAAATCCCAAGTGATGAAAAGAACCACAAGGCTTTTCGCATGAGGATGTCTCGCTTTATAATGTTTGAAAATGTTTTGTATAGAAAATCAATTGCATGTCCATACATAAAATGCTTGGAGGATCCTAAAGCACGTGAAGTTCTCAAAGATCTACACGAAGGATTTTGTGGTAATCACACCAGGGGCAGAGCGTTATTCTCAAGGATCCTGAGGACAGGATATTACTTACCTACCATGAGAAAGGATACTGTGAATTACTCTAAAAAATGTGACGCTTGCCAGAGACACATCAACATACTCCATCAACCGGTCGAACCTTTATACCAAATCGTCTCTCCATGACCGTTTATGAAGTGGGGAATGGATATCATTGGCAAACTTCCCAAAGCATCAGGAGGAAAGGTCTTCATGCTAGCAATGACGGATTACTTCTCTAAATGGATCGAAGCTGAAGCATTTGTCCAAGTCAGAGAGAAAGAAGTCATCTCCTTCATCAAGTGCAATATCCTGATGAGATTTGGGATCCCGGCGGAGATAATTTGTGATAATGGATCTCAGTTCATTGACAAGAGAACAACTGACTTATGTGCCAGTTGGGGAATCAAAAAGATAACTTCTACCCCAGTACATCCTCAAGCCAATGGGCAAGCAGAATCTAGCAACAAGATCATCGTTAACAACCTTAAGAAGAGATTAGGAGCAAAGAAAGGAAGATGGGCTAAAGAGCTACCATTTGTACTTTGGGCAGATAGGACAACCAAGAAGAACGCGACAGGGCAAACTCCATCCTCCTTGGTATTTGGAACAGAAGCCATGATCCCGACAGAGATGGTTATCCCTACTGCCAGAACCAATCTCTAATCCTCAAAGACCAACGACGAAGCTCTTGCTCAGGATCTCGATACTGTGGATGAGCTCAGTGATCTTGCCAAAGTTCGCATTGCAGCTTATCAACAGAGGATAGAAAAGTCATACAACAAAAACATAAGGGTTAGATGATTCCAAGCAGGTGATCTCGTATTAAGAAAGACATTCCAAAATACTACCAATCTCAATTATGGAAAGCTTGCACCAAAATGGGAAGGCCCATACTTGATTGATTCAGAAGTAGGCAATGGAGCTTTTTGGTTGGCTACTATGGAAGGAGATATCCTGCCAAGATCCTGGAACGCTATCCATCTCAGAACCTACTTTATGTAAGTTAGAATTTAAATTCTAGCTAAAACTAGTATGTCTTCTATCCCTAACTATTTTCATACTAATTACTCTCGATCAAAGTACTGACTTGAGCGTCGGAAGGGTGTTAGCCAGGCTAACACCCACCTTCACCAAGATTTCCTGTTTTACAGGAAGTATCTCTAGGGATCCCGACAGAAGAAAGAGATTGGCCATCTCTCCTAAGTTAAGGTATCCTGAATACCTCAAAGGTTTAAACGGCTTTCGCCTTTCTAAGTAGATTGCGTTTCTACACCCCGCCAGGAGCACACGATATTCAAGTATAGTTCAAGGTGGTGCGACCAATCCATGTAACAGTGGCTGATAATTTCATCATTGTTGGCTATATCTTGAATGCTACGATAGTAACAGGCGTGTTACTCCTAAGGTTTTTAGCATTTTCATGCTAACTTAAGTCTGGCTTGGCCCACGATTCTAAATGGTTGCAGATATTTAACACTTATGTGTTAACTCAAGAACTTAGCATCAATATGCTGGCTCAAGATCCTTAAATGGGTTAAAAACTTATGAAGATCCTGAAGTACTATTACTAAGTCTATGACGTGTTTAATGACTATACACTGGGGACAACCAACGGTTGTTATATTTCAAACTCAACATCATAAGCTGGTATGTGTGTCTACCTGACTTAGTTCTCGACAAAGGTATGTATTACTTGTTAGTTTTCAATTTATAGAAGATTTGAGGCTCACAGGACAAAGTCATGATATGTTTGTAACTGATATTTTTCCATACAATTTGTCAAAATTAAACTGTAATTTCCTAAGTCAAAGTTTGATCAAAAACCAAAATGCTATTTGTTTTTAAGGATCCGGTATCCTAAAAACATTCTTAAACTTGTTTGTTTTAAAATTTAGTTACCTAACAAATACTAATTTTCTACAAACACAACCAAACAACAATCATGGAAAATAGTCAAAGCTGCTAATTATCATATAAAGTGCAGGAAATTGAAATGTGTCCCAGGTTTCATCCAAAAAAAGGAACCATCCACCCCGGACACGAGTTGTCAAATTGTTCATCCCATTCAGGGATCCCCAAAAAGCAAGGAAATTAAATTGTTCAACAAAGAAACAGGATCAAAGTTAAAGACATAAAACCACATGACTCAGGCCTTTTCTTTATCGCCCTCATTGTCATGTTCGACCACCTTCGCTGCCACCTTCACATAACCCTCAATCTCAGCCACTTGGTTGTCCACCTCCTCGTCCTGCACCGGCTCACCTCCTAGCTCAGCCACAAGCCTTTTCCACTCCTGGACATCCCATTTAGCCCGGTCAAAATCCCTATCATCAGCCTCTTTAGCCATCTTTATCCTAGCTTGGAATATTGAAATGGCAGCTGATGTTTTGGCTTGTTCGTAGGATTCCTCGAGATCTTGGGCATGTTTGGCATAGGCATCCTCAAGCTCCGCCTTCACCCTGCTGAGCTCCTTGGCCTCATCCGCTAATTTCTTATTTTTAGCTGCGGCTATTTTTTGCAGGTCGCTCACCATCTGTTTAGCTTCTACACCTTCTTTCACCGCCGACTCGTAGCATCTGGTCATTTGTTCCAGGGCCTGTTACAGGAAAATATGTTAGGATTTCTCTAATATAGGTTCAGGATCCGGGATACCAAAGTTTCTTACCAAGTGACCAAAAACGTGAAGCTTTTTGTGGACGTCGACACAGCCTAGGTTCTCAAGGGAAGCTACATCAGCGATGTCAGAAGGCTTTCTCTTCTTGCTAGCGGTAGCCTTGGGGTGAAGAGTTGAGGATTCTGGCTTAGGAGCATCTGGATTTAAAGCTTCAAGGGTTGGCTAGCTCATCTCCTTCTTAATGGCTTTACCTTTGGACACCATACTATCGATATCATCAAGGGCAAACCTGGAGCTGGATCTTCGGACACCTGTTTCAAGATATTGGGTTAAAATTCCTAAATTCATATTTAACTAACATTCAAATAAATTTATATTTCCTTATCAGATAAAGTCTGTAGTTCGGGATCCCTATAAAGATTCGGTATAATCTGGAATCATCAAGGAAAAATTATTCTTACCTGAAGACATGCTGGGTTCGGAGTATTGAGTATTGAAGCTGGCTTCACTGATAACAGACTCCTGGTGGAAGGATCTCTCAATAGCAGGTATCTCCAACAAAGCTTCGATCCTCTTGTCGGTATCGCTTCGAGTGGGAGCTAACTCAGAAAACTTCGGAGCTACACGAGAAATGAAAGTCGTCATTAACATGTTGGAAACACTAAAAATTGCAGGTATTCTAACTATTTCCTACCCTTTTTAACCCATTGGAGTGGCAATAGTTTCCCATCCGGAATAGTGTCTCGCCTCACAAAGAAGAATTTACCCCTTCAGTTGATATCGTTCTGAGTGGCTTTATAGACCAAAGGTGTATAACCGGACTTAAGTTGGAAAAAAATTCGAGAGGACCCGTGGGTTCTCAAGTTATACACATTAGCTATTTCAGGAGTTCCAATAGTAAGAGAATGGAGACGATTCATGTGCTCAGGTGTGTACAGGATTCTCCAAGCCATGGGCATGACTTGAGAATAACTCATACCAGTAACCTTAAAAAACGCAGAAATCAGTGGTGGAAAGGGATAGGTAAGACCGAGAGTGAAGGGATAAGCTATGAAACAGACCCAATTCGGTGAGGAGAAATCAGCCCTGACCATCGGGTCGAAAGCCCTAAATATGGTTTTTTCGGGAAAAATGTTTGAAGTTTTCAAAAGCTTAATATCCTGGTCAATAAAGGTGCACTTCTCCTAATCAGGATTGCTAAGCAAACCTGTATCAGAAAAATCCTCCACTGATTCGACGGCAGCCGGAGCTCGCGAGCGAGTTGGTTGTTTTTTGCCCATTTACAGAAACGAAAGATTACTGCAAAAGAAAAACAAGATCAAGAGAAAGCTTATTCCTTTTCTGTGACTTCAGAGGGAAGAAGACGATGAACTTGAATAAGAGATAGAAGAAAGGATAATTATAGCCTAATGGGATAACGGCTATTCCACATTGGGACTCGGGAAGAGTCTTATCGTGACTCTATCTTTTTACCATTTGAATTTTGAAAAATTTTACAGATGTCGATCATGTTGACAGCTGTTAAATTTTGGGGATAGTTGTTATGTGTTAAATTTCAAGTAGGATCCTGAATGATGCATGATCCGGAATCCAAGATCCTGGTAACTTCGGTATCGTGAATATTAATGCTACTAAAGGATATTTGTCCTCTATTTCTTTTATATGCGCAGGAAAAACGTGTTGACTTGTCTATCCCTGAAGAATCCGACTAGAAGTCAAAGAGAACGTGTAAAACTTGCAAGAGAAGCTCAATAACGGTCATATTTGACCGAGTAAGGCTCCGGGATCTTCAGAAAGTTAGTTAACTTGTATTTCGTATATAATCAGCAGCTTGGTCGATTAGAAAACACTTCACGAACACGCTTAGCAATAGAATACACTCGCAATCAGTCTTGTAACACTTAGATATCGATCATTTGCTGCTCAACACTTGTAATTCTTTATCATTTATTGAAGAAATGAGGCAGGTGTCGATTGTCACCTCCCGAGGTTTTATGCCGAAGATCCTGAACGATCAAGGGCTTTCCTCGTAAACAATCGTGTCACTCTTTATGTTTTTATGTTGATTTACATTGATTTTATAAGCACACTACCTCACTTTCTAAGTTTGGTTACAAAATTAGTCTTGTTAATTTTTACCCAAAACACCTATGATACCAAGTGGGTGAGCAGCTGGGTCTAGTTCTCCAGTATCTCCTCTATTCTCTTGTTCTCTCCACTTGGTCCTGCATCTCCTCCTTACTGATAAGGGAGGGCATTAAACCCAGGTGGGTTCCCTACAGATATCCATCCTTAGCCAAAAGAATTATAGTTGTTATACTCTCGGTTCTGGTTCTGGTCGCCTGCAAAGCTCATCTGCTCCTGATGATTGACGGGGCAATCTCTGGTGTCGTGGCCTCCCCTACACACCTCACACCTTTGAGCACTGAGCTTCAGCTCTTTAATCTCGTTGGCCATAGCTGCAAGTGCAGCAGCCACGCTAGTATCATGAGTGACCTGATGCACACCTCTAGGAGAAGAGGCGGGTGCTCTAGCAGTAGGAATGGAATTCCTAACATAACGTGGATACTGCTGTTCCGCGAGAGCGAAGCTCTCGAACATATCCTCACACTCAAATGGCTCAAGCTTATCCATGATATGGCCTCCCGCGGCTGTATTGAACATTTGCTGCTTCTCGAACGTGAAACCATTGTAGAACTTCTCCACTATCGCCCAGTCCGACAGACCGTACTGGGGACATCGGCTCAATAGCGCCTTGAACCGGTCCCAGGCCATGTGATAAGGCTCGTCGGGGTCCATCCGGAAGGAGTGGATTTGATCCCTAAGGCGAGCGACCCTGGAAGGTGGATAGTACTTTTTGAAGAATTTGGCTTTGAGATCCTCCCAAGTGGTGATCGAGTAGTCTGGGAGGGTGTCGAGCCAAGTAGATGCAAGCCCAGAGAGGGAGAATGGGAAGAGACGCAAGTAGATTGCGTCCTTAGACACACCCGCGATGTTAAAGGTATTACATATACACGCGAAGCGGGACACGTGTCTCGGTGCATCCTCATCCTCAAGGCCATGAAATATAGTGGCATGAGTGATCGTGCTCATGACATGTGACGGGATCTGCCATGTATTGGTGTTCGGAATAGCGGGGCTTGTGATCGAAGATCTCGCCCCGGTGACCCTGTCGCTGGCCCTCTGGTGCACGGTACGTCTCACTGGTGGGTCAGCGTTGACCATGGTAGGAAATGGAATTGGGCTAGTAGAATGTACCTGGGATTTTCAAAGCTCTTTCAAACGCTCCCGAAAGTCGCGAGTGCGCTCGTGAATGTCTCGTTCGGGCTCTGGAAAAGCTGAATAAGGTGGTGATCCCTGCGAACGAGTATTGTGCATAAACTGACACAAGAACAAAAGAAAACAAATAAAGTCTCAAAAACAGAAGCACTCGATCCTATTTTAGACACTCAGATAGCACGTATGACAAGCACAGAAGACATACAAGACTCAAAAGAAAAAGAAAATAAAATAAACCAAAAATCAACAAAGAACTAGTCAAAGTCAATGTTGCTATTGCCAAGTGTCCCCGGCAACGGCGCCAAAAACTTGATGTCGTCCAGACGGTCAATATAAACTAACTATAAAAACCTAACCTAGACTCCTAAGTATTAAAAGGAGTACCTTCAACTAAACCGCACTGACAGGCATGTGTACCTATCGAGTGTAGCACAGCTTAACGGTAAACCGAGTATCGAACCCTAGAGACACTATGAAAACAAAACTAGACTCGGACTATAGAATGATTTGGTTGGGGGTTTACTACACTACTGAATTAACTAATGAATGCAGAAAACTAGAACGACTCAAACTATCAAGGGAAAGAACTAAAGAAGAAATCAAAGATGGGAAGAATACTACCTAGGTCGGAATCCTACTTGCAAAGCACAACTTCTACCGGTTCTGGAAACTAAGACGGATCTAGGTTTCTAAGGATGACAACTAAAGACTACCTAGTGGATCCATAATCACTCTCGGGGCGTCACCAACTAAGCTACCTAAAGTGTACTAAACTCACCAGATGGTTACATCACCTTTCGGGTATTTCCAACAAATCATAATGTACCCTAAAGACATATCACCTTTCAGTCTCACTGTTCACGATACATTCAAAGAATGAATGGGGTAATCTCAGGATAAGAACTATGACATGAACTAGCAACAATCACTAGACACCTAATACTAACATCCTCTCAGACTGTTAACACTTGGATTCATAATGACGAAGACTATGCAACTAATTCTCACCTCTCGGGTATTGAACTAAGACACACACTTAATCTAATCAGCAATCAAACACAACTCCTATGGTCATTATCTCTAACAAACCGTACACAATCATAAACCCTAAGATCTATGACTAAAATACGGTAATCAAACTGGTAGATAACCACAATTAACGCACGAAATCACAATCAATCACACAATCAGAATTAAACATGTGATATCATCACAATTAATATCCAAAGATCGTTTACAAAATTATAAATCCATTATTAGAATCCAAAACCGAAAAAATCATAATTTTAACACAATATTCATCAATTGACCCAGGCAGTATCAGATGTTTAGCCAAGCATCATGTTCAAAACATTCAAGACAGAAATAATTAAACAAAACATGGTTCAATCACAGAATTCAAACACAAAGATGGAATCTTGAAATCGAAAACGCTTAAATAAACGAACCCGACGATCAAAGTCTTCAACTTCGCACTTGATTCTTCTTCCTTAGCCCCAGAATCGCCCTCTTCTCTTCTCTGGATGGCAACAAAACTAACCCTTAACTTATGGCATTGTAATTCTATTAAAATTCAAAATTAGGTTTTTTCACGGAATACTGGCCTCTAGCGTACCGCGAGAAACTGGGCTGGGTTCCTCGCGTACCGAGAGTAACAAATTAGTCGCCGGCCGTTTTAGATTTCCTCGCGTACCGCGAGGCTTTGGTCTGGCTCTCTCGCGTACCACGAGATACTGAATTTTCAGCTTTTTCTTCTTTATTTTTCCCGGTTTCTTCTCTAGCTTGGTTTCTTCACGATATAGCTTCCTATTCCACACGGGCTCCTGAAAATATACAATAGACTCAAATAAAGACTTAAACGATTAAAAACGAACATAAAACAACTAAAAAACGCACGAATACAATAGGAATAAAGATGTGTGCTTCGCACTACATCATATTCCCTTAACCTTATTTCGCCTTTTTTCGTAAAAGTAAATGTTTGACACAAGTTTTGAAAGAGATAAAGTATTCACTATGGTTTATAGTAATGAGCCTCTAAGATTATAAATCTATCCTTCTAACTTAATCTTTCTAGCGTACCAGCACTTCTTCGAGAGTTTCTTCTTAAACCGGGCACTACAACGAGCGGAAATCGAACCGGGATCATCGGGAGTCGCCTAGGGATGCTCTAGAACACGCTTTGAGAAGAGGGGAATGAGTTTGGGATGAGAAAACAACTGAATTCGGTCAACTATTTATAGGTCTGATTCAGGAGTCGTGACGGACCGTTACCGGTGGTGACGGTCCGTCACCAGTTTAGGGTTTGCGAGTCATCAGACACGTGTCACCGTCTGGTCAAATTGTGGCGTGACGGGCCGTTACCAGGCGTGACGGTCCGTTAAGGAGTGATACGTGGTGCACCAGGGTGAATTTGGGGTTGTGACGGACCGTTACCAGGCTTGACGGTCCGTTATAGGGTTTCCACGCGTCAGAATTCGTTCATTAGTCACTGGACACGTGGCGCGTCATCAGGGTTCGTGTGCCCAGCCCGTAACGGACCGTTACCGTCCGTGACGGTCCGTTACCGTTGATTTTTCATGTTTTTCACTTTTTGAACCTTGATCTATAGGTTAATTACACTTATAGTCCTTGTGGTTTGTACCTTTGTCAAAATTAGGACGTTTTCGTGGCAGGTGTTACACCTAAGCCTACTGAAGGGGTAAAGAAGAATGCACGAGCATTCATTCTCAATACTCACGAAACAGCAGGTATACCCGACGTCATAACCAGTACATTTCTTGTCAATGATATTTATGCTCGAGTTTTATTTGACTCTGGTGCAAACCAAAGTTTTGTAGATCATAGATTCTGTAGACTATTAAATAAAACTCTAGCTAAATTAGACAAGAAGTACATGGTAGAAACTGCCAATGGATACCTAGTCCAAATCTCAAAAATCCTGAATGATTGTATTATCACACTATCAGGGCATGTTATACCTGCAAAACTATTGCCAATGACTTTGGCAGTTTTGACATTGTTCTAGGAATGGACTCGTTAGCCTCTAACCAAGCCCGTATCCTGTGTGATAAGAAAGCAATAGAGCTTCATTCGTCGAAAGGCAATATCATCACTATAAATGGTGATAAATTATCCAACTCTATTGGAATAATTTCCATGATAAAAGCCACAAAATATCTACGCAAGGGATGCTTGGCATACCTTGTATCTGTAACTACCGACACTAAAAAGAAGATTGAAGATGTACCGGTTGTGGCTGAATTTCCTGATGTTTTCCCTGATGAACTACGTGGAATTCCACCTGAAAGAGAAGTGGAGTTCAGAATTAATCTAGTACCTGGTACGGCACCTATTGCCAAAACCACGTATAGATTAGCTCCAACAGAAATGGCAGTGTTGAGAAAGCAATTAGATTAATTGCTCGAAAAGGGATTTATTAGACCAAGCTCGTCGCCTTGGGGAGCTCCGGTCTTATTCGTTAAAAATAAATACGGTTCAATGCGTATGTATGTTGATTATCGTGAACTAAATAAAGTCACGATTAAAAACCGTTATCCGCTTCCTAGAATTGATGATATTTTTTATCAACTTCAAGGATCTCGTTGTTTTCTAAAATCGATCTTCGTTCTGGCTATCATCAATTGAAAGTCCAGGAAGAAGATATTCCTAAAACAACTTTCAGAACTCGATATGGTCATTATGAGTTCACGGTAATGTCGTTTGTACTTACTAATGCACCAGCAGCTTTCATGGACATGATTAATCGAATCTATAAACCTTACCTGGATAAATTCGTTATCGAATTTATCGACGATATCCTTATTTACTGTAAAAGTAAGGAAGATCATACTAAACATTTGAAAATCATGCTTAAACTCTTGAGAAATGAAAAGCTATGTGCTAAATTCTCAAAATGTGAATTATGGCTGTCAGAAGTTCAATTCCTTGGGCATGTCATTAGTGTTGATGGCATCCAAGTTGATCCTGTTAAAATTGAAGCGATATCTAAATGGGAAATCCCGAAATCTCCAACTGAAATTCGAAGTTTTCTCAGTTTGGCTGGTTATTATCGGAGATTTATCCAAAACTTTTCTCGAATTGCTATTCCATTAACTTCTGTGACTCACAAGTCAGCTAAGTATGAATAGGGACCTAAGCAATCTGAAGCCTTTGAAACTCTAAAACAGAAACTGACTCAAGCATCCATACTAGCTCTGCCAAATGGAAATGAAGGTTTTTTAGTATACTGTGATGCTTCACACACCGGTTTTGGATGTGTGTTAGTGCAAGGAAGAAAGGTCATTGCTTATGCTTCCCGTTAACTGAAAACTCATGAAAATAATTATACGACTCACGATTTAGAATTGGGCGCCATAATCTTCGCATTGAAATTATGGAGGCACTATCTTTATGGAGTCAAATTCACTATATTCACTGATCATAAAACCCTGAAGTATATATTCAGTCAGAAAGAACTGAATATGAGGCAAAGGAGTTGGATGGAAGTCCAGAATGATTACAATTGCGAAATATGTTATCATGAAAGTAAAGCTAATGTTGTAGCTGATGTCTTAAGCAGAAAGGAACATGAGAAACCTAAACGAGTTCGTGCTTTAAGACTCGATCTTCAAATCGATCTTATTACTCGTATTAAGGAATCTCAACAGATGGCCTTGAAAGAACCGATCCTCGAAAAAGAAGGTTTGGGAGGCATGATAGACAAATTGGACAACGGCGATGATAATATCCTTAAAATGAATAAAAGAATATGGGTTCCTATCTCTGGGAATGTGTGAGAAGAAATTCTTGAAAAACTCATAAATCTAAGTATACAATGCATCCTGGAAGCGATAAAATGTATAAAAACCTAAAAGCCAATTACTGGTGGATAGGGATGAAAAAGCATATCGCTATCTATGTTGCAAAGTGCTGTAGGATCGGTGAATACAAGATGGTTCTATTCTAGTTGAGACTGGCGGAAAAAATCACAACTAAGCAATGTAAACAAGTAAACAAAAAGAATACTGATAAATGTAATTTGTATTAAGCTTCAAAGATTACAAGATTACAGAGAAAACTCTTAAGAAAAAGCACACTTATACAATGACTCTAAGTACTACTTATATAGTAACTTAGAATCAAGACAGACCCTTGATTCTAATGATCAGATCTAACACAAGTCGTTGATCTTGTGTTGAAGCTATTCTACATGTAACGACAATAAATACTACAAAAGTTATCTTTACTCAAACGTCTTCTTAAGCATCATTGCTTGAGTCCTTGGAAGAAGAGCGTCGTTGTCTTTTATTGTCTTGCACCAGTAACATTCTTTCTGCGTGGAGTGTGTCAGTGTTGCAGCAGAAAGTTGTCAGTGGTTATGGTTGCTTTATCGAAACCAGTCAGCTGCAACATTTGATCTTCAGAGGGAATGGCTATCAGTAGCAATGTTGTTGATCAGCAGCAAGACACAACTGTCCACAGCTGCTGATGATTTGCCTATCAGCAGCAACTTTGGTCTTCAACAGATAAGGCTATCCGTAACAGATTTGTTCTTCAGCAGAAGAACAAGTATCCGCAGCAGATAAGTTTATCCGCAGCAGTTTGTCGATCTGCAACAAACTCTG
Organism: Smallanthus sonchifolius; assembly: GCA_023525975.1. Classification (NCBI taxonomy): domain Eukaryota; kingdom Viridiplantae; phylum Streptophyta; class Magnoliopsida; order Asterales; family Asteraceae; genus Smallanthus; species Smallanthus sonchifolius. Next base: position 36,334,141 of record CM042023.1, read on the forward strand.
AGGTCCACAGCATTTCTACTTAGAGAATTTTGTAGCCATCAGTCTTTATTTCTATAAACTCCCCCTAGACTGATGCTACCAAAACTCTCTTACTTCTTTTGCTGCTGAAGCTTTTCCATGTTGCAGACTATCCTTTCTACCTCATAGCCTCTTGGGTCCTGGTTGGGATTGTTTAGAGGGAGCTCAGATAGAATCTTTATGACTTTTCTTGGCATTTTGAAGATGGCCTTGCTTGAACATATCATCTTCTGTCCTTTAAAATCAATCAAGATAAACTCGTTGGTATCAGCCTTAAAGGACCAACTTGTGAATGGAGAATGGGATTGAAGAGGTTTGGCATTAATGATTACATCTTTACTAGGGTTGAAGTGATGTTTGATTGCTAGCAAAAGATGTCTCCCACCTTCATTCTCTGGCTTATGGGCTTCACCCAACTCCAATATTCTTCTTAGATCTGATTCTGGGAGTTGCAGTTCCTCATCAACAAATTTATAGATAGATGTTTTCAGTTTTTCCTTTCCCCTAAAGACTTCAAACCATTTGTCTTGAGTGTTGTAAAACCAGACAACTATTTCTCTTGAGTCTTCTGGTGTGATGGTAGGTTTGGTTTTCTTCTTGGAAGGTTGTTGATGGGGAGGAGCTGGGTGGAGGGATTTGGACTTTGTGGGAAGAGAGGAATGAGGTCTAGGCTAGAGAGTGGAAGTATGGTGGGAGGAGGAAGTAGTGGATGAGGGATAAGGCTTGGGTTTCTTTGATTTGTGTTCATCAGTTTGAGTTATCACCCTTTTCTTGGAGCCTGTCTTCCCCAATCTTTCTTCCTCTTCCTTCTTGACTTTGGAGTACAAGGCTTGCAAGTTCATGAAACTCATGGGGCCTAGCCTTTTTCCACTTTCTCCTCTGGCCTTCAGGAAGTCAGTCATGACCTTCCTTTCTTCATGGGTCCTTATGTTGAATGCAATGGTCTTCTTGGATTTTTGCTTGGCTTTTTCTTCTTCTTCATCCCTTTTCTTATTTACCAATTGACCTTGCTGACCCATGAAGGCTCTGTAGATTTCTTTATTTGATAGTTTCTCAAGGTAGTCTGCATCCTCACCTTGAGAAATCAGAGCAGCTATCCATTCTTCTCTCATTTCTTTGGCTAGTTCAGAATCAGTTATTCTAAACTTAGCCTCTTCCCTTTTCTTCTTCTCCCTTTCTTCTTCTTCTTTATTAAACTGTTCCTGCAGCTAAAGAGCTAGGGCTTCATCTTCTTGTAATTGAGAAGCTGCAGGAAATATGGCTTTGAGATCATCCAGCTGTTTAGCATACAGCTGGATTTGTTGTTCTCTGAAGAGCATGGCAGCTTTTCTTTCTTGAATTTTTCTTAGCTCTGCCATCTCCTCTTCTTCTCTTCTTCTTCTTCTTTCCTCCCTTTCCCTTTGCTCTTTCATCAGTCTCTCTTCCACCTCTTCAGTCATTACTCCCTTCCCCTTGGCTTTGGTTGATGCCTCTGCTTCAGCTTTATGGATCACAACAGCAGATGTTTTAGATACTATTAGGATCTCTGCTTCAGCTTCATTGGCAGTTTGGAGAGTGGATGGGGGAAGGTTTCTTGATTCATCTTCTTCCCATTCACTACCAGTTACTTCCTTCCAACTTTTCCTTACATCCTCCAACTATGTTCTTCTAGATTCTGTTGCAGTGTTCAGAGTGGCGGTTGGTGAGGAGAGAAAAGAGAAATCTGAGTCAGAGGAGGCATCTTCTGCAAGGCGTCCCTCCTTTTCAAGACGAGCTTTGATAGTCTTGATCATTGCTTCGCTCTCTAAGGAGTTGACATTGCAGATATGTGTTCTGAGCTCAAAAATGTTGTATAGGAAGTCTGAGTTGAGGAGTAGGATCTCATTGATGTGGTTGAAGAAGACAGATGATCCATCACTAAGAAAGAAGGTGAAGCCAGAGGGCCCAGTGCACGACCATCCTAGCACTACCAGTCCCCTAACCATCTCATTGTGTATGAAGCTTCTCCAACAAATAGTTTCTTCATCAGTTAAAGTACTGCTCCTGATCAGGTCAAGTCTACCTGGAGCCAGTCTTTGTACTGTTACTGTAGAAGATTCTGTGCAGTCTTTAGGATATGCCACCCTGTTTACTTCTTCTAATAGTGCTTCAAACCAGGACAGATTTTCCTCCATTAAGTCTTGTAACCTGCAGATTGCAAGTTTTGCTAAGAGATCTGAAGAGGTGTTGATGCAGCTGGATAAATACAGTTCAAGCACTTGAAGAGGATTTAGTGCATCCCAGTTCAGCTCTTCTACTCCGCTAAACTCTTTCCCAATCCAGAATCTCTCAGATTGACCATCATACTCCCAAGCTAGTATGGAGTCAAAATCTAGCTTGTCTGCAGTCAGTGTGAATTTGGGGGCCGTGGTTAGACTTATTATGGCCGCTGCTTCAGGAAGAATGCTGACTGATGGAGGTGTGTCTTCATGGTGACTTGTATTTCTCAACACCTCATCACAGGCTCGAACAACCAACTTCCAATCCTTAGTGATTTCTTCCTCTTCATCTACTGAGTCTGGCAAGTCATGAACTTGAACAAAGGCAGGTTTGAATAAGGAACTTTGAAATGCAGCCTGCTCTTGTATTCAGTCCTCAAGGCTGTCAGCATCATCTTCTACTGTGACTATCTCCCCCTTTTTGGTTGCATCAGTGTGAAGGGTTGCATCTGTTTGAGTTCCCACTGATACAAGGGAAGGAGTAGGCAAAGTTGGGTATTGATGGGCTTCATGCATAGAGACTTGGTGCCTTAGTTTGGACACTTCAGCCTCTAGCATAGCCACCCTGGCCGTCAATTCCATATTTTTGAGTTTCAGATTGTCCTCATCCACAGTTGTGGAATCCATGGAGCTGGATGGGGTCTTAGGCCTAGCCTCTACATCCCATCACCCTGGTTTTCTTGCCACCTGGGATTCCTCTTAGTGAAGAGTGTTTCAAAGGAAACATCCTCACTGTGAGTTATCGTGGTTAGGGTCTTAGTGATGTTATCACTGTCCTCCTGGTTAGTTGATGTACCAGGAGTAATGACAGCCCTTTCCACATTCACTCTATCATTACTACCAGAGTAAACCTTCTTGGGTGATGAACTTGGGTTAGGTGCACTAGCAGCCAAGTCAATCAATACCTCCGAGATAGTGGTTGTTTGAGAAGGTATATCATCTTGACAACGTGCCTCTGCATTTAAGTTCAGATAATAAAAATAATGGAATGGCTCAGTGGGTTGTTCTATGGATCCGGGATGTGATCCTGATCCTAATAGAGAAGCTTCCAAGGAAGTCTCTCTAATGATGTGGCTATCCCTTTTGATATTCTCATCAGAATTTTGGGATTCTGAATGAAGGCTTTTAGGTTGGGATTGGGCCTTTAAGATAAGAAGAGAAGTAGTCTTCTTGCTCCTTTTTCTAGTATATTTTGAGGCAACTAGGGCCATTTGTTCCAGTTGAACGATAACATCCAAAACAGGTGTAAGTAATTTATGTGCCTGTGCATCCTTACTAGTATGCACAGGGGTTTGAACAGTGGAAGCAGATTGTTGTTCAGGATGTGAAGAGGAGGGTGTGGGATCAGTATCAGCTGGGATTGCTGAACTGTCACCTTGGGTACTTTGTATGTTCATCATTGTAGATAACAATGGAACATTGACCCCTGAGAACTTTTTGGAAACAGTTCTCAAACTTTGAAAAATGTTATTTTTATGCCACAGCAGAAGATAGATTTTTGCAGATTTTGAAAGATCTTTTAATTCGTTATTGAAAACCTCCTGCAAGAATCTTGGGTACATAAAAAATTATTGCTTTGCACCTTCTTGAAGGTTATATCTCAAACCTTCAAAGATGAGATGTGCAAAGTTGAAACCCTGGCCAGAAACATACCATGAACAGCAGAGGCAAGTGCAAAGCTCACTTGATGCCATCCACTTCTCTTCTGGGATATGCATTGTAGAAGAGTGTGGCATAGAAACTTCCATGGAGGGACCATTAGCGCCTTTTCGATTGTGTACTCGTTCTGATTTCCAGTGTACCCTATGGATACAAAGGTCCTCATGTATTCTTCCTTCGAGTATGAAATGGCGGGCCCCCTCGTCTTGAGACTGAAAGTAAAATTTTTTTTTACTAATAAATGTTAATTTGGACTTAGATTTACCCATCAGTAGCAAACTTGGTTGCTGCTGATGGTTAAGCCTATCCGCTGCAAGCTTGGTTGTTGTGGGTGGTTAAGTCTGACAGCAGCAAACTCAATTGCTGCTGATGGATGCGATAATCTGCTGCAAGGATGTTGTTGCTGACAGCATAAAAGCTATCCGCAAGAAACTTGTTCCTGCTGATAACTTAAAGCAGTCAGTGGCAAATTCTTTATTGCTGATGATTAAACCTGTCAACAGCGAAAAGAGTTGCTAGTGACTTATAACTTTTATTTTCAACAAAGGACAAACACATTTATAAAACAAAATTTTAGAGATAGATTTTAATCAAAGTTCATCATACCAATAGATTCAACTAAATATCTAAATCTAGCTTCATCAAAAGGTTTTATAAACAAATCAGCATATTGCTCATTAGTATGAACTTTGGTTAAAATAATTCTCTTTTTCTCAGCTTGATCTCTTATGAAGTGATACCTGATGTCAATGTGCTTTGTCTTGGAGTACTGCACCGGATTGTTTGTGATTGATATAGCACTCATGTTGTCAATGTGAATGGGAGTTTCCATGAAAGTCATCCCATAATCCAGCATTTAGTTTTGTATCCAGATGACTTGTGCACAGCAACTTGAAGCTGCAATATATTCTGCTTCTGTTGTAGAAGTTGAGACACATGTTTGCTTCTTGCACTGCCATGAAATCAGTCTCCCTCCCAGAAACTGACATCCCCCTGATGTGGACTTTTTGTCCAAGTTGCATCCCCCATAATCCCTGTCAGTGTATGCATACATATTGAACTTATCATTTTTAGAGTACCATAGCCCAAGTCTTAGGGCTCCCTTTAGGTATCTAAAAATTCTCTTGACAGCTTGAAGATGTGAATTCTTTGGAGCTGCTTGGAATCTTGCACAGATACATACTGCAAACATGATATCTGGACTTGAGGCAGTGAGATACATGAGAGACCCTAGCATTGCACGGTACTGATGTTGATCAGTATCTTGACCATCTTAGTCTGGAGTCAGTTGATGGTGCACTTGCATAGGGGTTCTTGCAGCAGAGCAGTCAATCATCTTGAATCTTTCCAAAATGCTCTTGACATATTTGGATTGGCTGATGAAGATTCCATTTGGAACTTGTTTGACTTGAAGACCCAAAATGAAATTTAGTTCACCCATTGAACTCATTTCAAACTTTGAGTGCATCAGGATCTCAAAGTATTTACACAACTTCTTCCTTGTTGATCCAAAGATGATATCATCAACGTAGATTTGTACCAGTAAGATTTCTCCCCCTTCATCTTTGATAAACAAGGTCTGGTCAATGGCACCTCTTCTGAAGTTGTTGCTTAGTAGATATCCAGACAAACTTTCATACCAGGCTCTTGGGGCTTGATGTAAGCCATACAGAGCTTTGTCTAGTTTGAACACTTGGTTAGGATGTGCGGGATCTACAAAGCCTGGAGGCTGTTTGACATATACTTCTTCACCAATCTTCCCATACAGAAAGGCACTCTTGACATCCATTTGATAGATCATGAAATTCTTGGATGCAGCATATGCCAGGAAGATTCTGATGGCCTCCAGCCTGGCAACAGGAGCCAAGACTTCATCATAGTCAATTCCCTCTTCCTGGGTGTAGCCTTGAGCTACAAGTCTGGCTTTGTTCTAGACTACAATTCCTCTCTTATCTTGCTTGTTCCTGAATACCCATCTTGTGCCAATGGCAGATTGACCAGGTGGAAGATCAACAAGTTTCCAGATATCCTGTCTCTTAAATTGCAACAACTCTTCCTGCATTGCCTCAATCCAACTGTCATGTTTCAGAGCTTCATCTATCTTCTTGGGTTCCACCTAAGATAGAAAACATGAAAACAAACATATATTGGCCTCATGAGATTTGCTTCTTGTTAGAACTCCTTGGTGAACTTGGCCAATAATATTTTCCAGAGGATGTTCCTTGTTGATCCTCTGTGCTGGTACCACCTCCAGCTATATCCCTTGCTCAAGATTGCTTTGATTTTGATTAGGGATTTCTTCTTTCATGGTGGAAGAGTATTCAATATCAACAGCTACATCAGTATTATCAGCAATAGTATTTGCAGCATCTACAGCATTTACCGAAGAGTCTTCATTCAAATTTTCATTTTCAGACAGGCTGCTGCTGGTGACATTGGAGAGTCTGGTTCCGGCTTCACTTGCTTCAATGGCTTCCATAACAGATGGAGGATCAATGGATGGTCTTTTCAGACTGATGGAAGATTTAGGAAAATCCAGTCTGTAGTCAAAGGAGAAAGAGGAAGCTGGTGCTTGTGAAGAGGTAGATTCCATATTTGAGAAAAGATGAGAGGCTCAAATATTTGGGTGAAGGAGTCTATGTCAAAGAGCCAGTTTGGGTCTTTTCCCTGTTCACAGGCAATGTGTTCTCTACATTCCACATTGGCTGATTCTTCCACAATTCTTGTTCTTGAGTTGAATACTCTGTAGGCCTTGGATTGAGAGGAATAGCCCACAAAATATCCTTCATCAGATTTGACACCAAACTTAGGAAGAACCCCATGTGTGATCAGATTTGTGCATGGACATCTAAAAGGTTTTAGAAATCCAGTGTAGGAAACTCTTTGGAACCATAGTTCATAAGGTGTCTTGTTGAGAGGCTTGACTATGAGAACTCTATTTTGCACATAGCAGGCTGTGCTTACTGTTTCTGCCCAGAATGTGAGAGGCAGTTTTGAGTCAGCCAACATAGATCTTGCTGACTCAATTAGAGTTCTGTTTCTTCTTTCAGCAACTCCATTTTATTGAGGAGTTCTTGGAGCACTGTATTGTCTTTCTATTCCCTTGCTTTCACAGAAACAGTTCAACGTGTGGTTCTTGAACTTTATGCCCTGATCACACCTTATGATCTTTACCTTCTGATTGCTTTGATTCTCTATCCTAAGAATGTAAGATTTGAGAATCTCAGCAGTTTCATCTTTACTTCTCAAGAAGTATACCCATGAGAATCTGGTGTAGTCGTCAGTTATCACCAGACAGTATGAATTCTTACCCATTGGCATAATATTTGTAGGACCAAAGAGATCTATATGCAAAGCAGCTGTAGTGGAGTGTCATTTGTATTCAAAGTCTTGGGCTTGTGAGAACTCTTGTGTTGCTTCCCCTTCAAACAAGCAATGCAATGATCTTCTAGCTTGAATTATTTGTTAGGAAGCCCTCTGACAAGATTATCCTTCACCAATTTGTTGATGGTTTTGATGTTAACATAGCTTAATCTCCTGTGCCAGAGAGCTGATTCATCAACTAAAGCTTTTGACAGAAAACAGGATACACTTCCAGATGGAGTGACCTCATTCATGTCAAGCACATAAAGATTTTCTTTTCTCTGAGCAGTTAATAAAATCTTTTCTGGAGGAGGTTTGGATAAGCCAGGAGACAGTACAAAGCATTCTTTATCTGTGAAGAGCATCTAATGCTTTTGATCATAGACCTGGGAAACACTCATGAGATTGAAGTCCAATTCTTTGACATTGTTTACCTTTTCAATACTCATTCTTTCATTGGACACAGTTCCTTGTCCAGTAATAGATCCTCCTTTTGAGTCACTTCCAAAGGCAACATATCCTCCATTGAAATGTCTGAAGTTGGAGAGGATGGATATGTTGCCTGTCATGTGCCTGGAACAACCACTATCTACCACCCAGGTGTTATTCTTGTGACCTGGTTGTCCCTACACATGAGAGAGATCTAGTTAGTGGGAGGAATCCAAGAGCTTGCATCCTTGTAAAAAAGGGTTCTCGGATTATCAGTATCAGCTTGTGTGCATTCACCGGAACCAACGATGATTATTGGAGGAATTTTGGCTTTCCAATGCTGAATTGGTGGTTTTCCAGCTCTCTTTGCTTTGTCAGCAGCAGATGTTGCAACTGAGGACTTTGGCTTATCAGCAGCATATTTTGTTGATGCTGATGGTTTTACTTGAGCAGCAGCAATCTTGGTTGCTGCTGAAGACTTGTCTTTGGGTCGCTTGGGATTTAATTGATCAACAACATTTTTGTTGGCTGCTGATGGTTTAAATTGAGCAGCAACAATCTTGGTTGCTGATGAAGGCTTTTCCTTTGGTTGCTTGAGTCTTACTTGATCAGCAGCAGTTTTGTTTGCTGCTGATGGTTTAATCTCTGAAGTATGCCTACCCTTCTTCATCTTACTGATAGGCTTTTGTTGAAGAGGAATTTAATGAAGAACCTGGTTGAGAGGATTAAACTTACAATTTGCAGCAAAGTGGTCTGATTCACCACAGAGGATGCAGGATTGTTGAGGTTTTGGCAGATGCTTTCTTGGTGGGGATAGAGAGTTTCTGAACTTATTTGCTTTGGCTTCAAAGCTTCTTACCTTTTTGTTCTTGTTTGTTTTCTCAAAAGCATGTTCCTTAGGTTTTTTTGTTATTGAAGGTAATAAAAGCAGGTGCTGGCAGTATGATTGTATTTCCCACACAGAAAGCATGATTTAGCCAGTTTGTCCCTTTGAAAGTACACATAGTCCTTTCTTTTGAACAAGTCTTTGAAGTTCCAGGGGTGAGCTTTGTTGTGCTCAAAGGTGGCTTCTTCCAATGTCTTTTGAACATATGGAGCTCTCTCTCCAGGCGAATGATATATGTTAAACACCTTCCTTTGTTGGATTGATTTGGATTAAGGCTTTGAGTTGGTGGAGGTTGAAGACTGTCCTTTTTCAACAGTTAGCTTTCTTCCTTCTGGAGGATAGCTGATTTTGATTTGTTTGGTTGGTTGAGATACTGGTACTGTTTTTGAAGGGATGAAAGGGCTTGGATTGTTGTCTTTAATAACTTCACAGGTAGGTAGTAATGAAACTTTATTGGTTTCAGTGGAGTCTGACCATGTTGACTCAGACTCGGATGAAGTTGTGCATTCTTGCACAGGGGTTTCTTGGACAACAGGGTCAAGATTTCGGTTGGCCATGTCAAGGTTGGAAAGATTGAAACTTGCTTCATGAATGGCTACATAGTCAGCAGGTGGAGGAACAGCATTATAGGGTTCTTCAGCTTGGAATCCAAGACCAGGAGTTACCTTTTCATGAATTTGAGCATCCAAAAGTCTTTGCAACTTTTTGGATGCAAACTCATATTTTTCCACATGGACCTTTTGGTCTGCTAATTCGGCCCTTGTAGCTTTTAACTTAACCAGAAGATCATTAATTTGAGTTTTAAAGTTTGTTTGTTCATGTTTTAATAATGAAATTTATTTCTTTAAACAATCAATCTTTTCCTTGTAATTGTTTTCAACCTTTTTAAATTCAGATTTCATTTGGTGAAATTCTTCATTTTGATCTATGAGATTCTGGTTATGTTTCCTGTATCCAAGGACCTTATCAATACAAGCTTGAGTACAAAGATTTTCATATACCTGAGGTGGTACCTCTGATGTGTCTGCCATGAGAGTTTGATTGTTGGCAGGAATATCCTCATACTGGAAGCTCCAGTCAAAGTTAGCAGTTCCAACAGCTGAACAAGCTGCAGTTTGTGCAGGAGGAGTGGCATGTTGCTATTGTTGCCATCTTGGCTGAGCTTGGTGAGCTTGTCTGGTATGAGCAGCAGCTGGGTTTGCCTTTGGTGCCTTGAATTCTCTAGCAAAATGACCAAGTTGGTTACAGTTGTAACACCTCAATTTTCTTTTGTCCAAGCCAACCCTGGTGTTAGAGTTGTTGCTTGGAACAGGTCTTCCTGTTCTTGAGTAGAACCTTTTTGCTCTTAGAGAGAGCATGGCAAAGGAGTGATGTATATCCATTTCTTCTAGATCATCTGGATGAAAACATTCCAGATCTTCCTTGATAAAGGACATATTGCTTGAGTTTTCAGAGCCAAAAGCAGCAGAGGTTGATGTTTGAGGTAGGTCTTCAAGAAGAAATGGTGAGTTGTTTGATTGAGAGGTTGGAGTTTGGGGATGAGTGACGATGGGAGGATAATAGTTGCTTGAACTGGGACCTGAGTGGTCAGAGTGGAGGGCAGAAGAGGTCTGTACAGTCTTCAGATTCTCAGTTCTTCTAATGGACACTGTGTAGAGTGTCCAGCAACTGGGTAGAGACCTGATGAACTTCTTGAGAATATCTTCATTCTCCAGCTTCACTTTTGAGCACTGCAGCTCACCTACAAGATAAGTATATCTGTTATATAAAACAGTTAGAGACTCACCTTCCTTCCAGACGAAGTTTTCATATTGCTGCTTCAGGATGTCTCTTCTGTTTTCTTTTACTTCCTCTGAACCAGCAAACATCTTCTCAAGAGCCTCCCATAGCTCCTTTGCAGTTTTGTATCCTCTGAAGTTGTGAAAAACTTCATTTGGTAAGCACATCTGGATGGCTCCCAAGGCCTTGAAATCTACCTCCATTTTCTTGATGTCTTCATCAGAGTATTTGGAGGATTCTTTGGGAACCAGTGTACCTCCGGAATCAGCGGAGGCCACCATGGGTATGTATGGTCCATCTTTAATGGATTTCCACATCCCATATTCTTGATAGCAGAAGAAGCTTTCCATTATGTTCTTCCACATATCATAGTCTTCTCCAGACACCAATCTTGGTGGTCTGCTGATGCTTCCAATGTCTTCAACTCCATTGTTTTGTGCCATTTTTTATTTTTGATAATGGGTGACTTTAGCAAAGGGATAGTTTTGAATAGAACCAGAGAATGATTAAACAAGTGTGAGTTTGTTTAATCTGAAAGCCAAAGCTCTGATACCACTTGTAGGATGGGTGAATACAAGATGGTTCTATTCTAGTTGAGATTGGCGGAAACAATCACAACTAAGCAATGGAAACAAGTAAACAAGAAGAATGCTGATAAATGAAATTTGTATTAAGCTTCAAAGATTACAGAGAAAACGCTTAAGAAAAAGCACACTTATACAATGACTCTAAGTACTACTTATATAGTAACTTAGAATCAAGACAGACCCTTCATTCTAAAGATCAAATCTAACACAAGCCGTTGATCTTGTATTGAAGCTATTCTACATGCAACGACAATAAATACTACAAAAGTTATCTTTACTCAAACGTCTTCTTAAGAATCATTGCTTGAGTCCTTGAAAGAAGAGCGTCGTTGTCTTTTATTGTCTTGCACCAGTAACATTCTTTCTGCGTGGAGTGTGTCAGTGTTGCAGCAGAAGGTTGTCAGTGGTAATGGTTGCTTTATCGAAGCCAGTCAGCTGCAACGTTTTATCTTCAGAGGGAATGGCTATCAGCAGCAAGACACAACTATCCACAGCTGCTGATGATTTGCCTATCAGCAGCAACTTTGGTCTTCAGCAGATAAGGCTATCCGCAGCAGATTTGTTCTTCAGCAGAAGAACAAGTATCCGCAGCAGATAAGCTTATCCGCAGCAGTTTGTCGATCTACAGCAAACTCTAAGGTCCACAGCAATTCTACTTAGAGAATTTTGTAGCCATCAGTCTTTATTTCTACAATGTCTAACATGTTCTCAAGTTAAAGCTGAACATCAAAAGCCATATGGCTTGTTACAGCAACTTGAAATTCTTGTATGGAAATGGGAGATGATAACCATGGATTTTATTACGAAACTCCCCTGAACCAATCAAGGGAATGATACTATCTGGCTTTTCATTGATAGGCTTACTAAGTCTGCTCATTTTCTTCTCATGAAAGAAACGTTTAGCATGGATAAGTTGGCACAGTTATACGTTAATGAAATCGTGTCATTACATGGTGTGCCACTATCTATTGTGTCAGATAGAGATAGTAGATTTACTTCTCAATTCTAGCAAAGCTTCCAAAAAGCCCTAGGTACTAAATTGAATCTTAGCACTGCCTACCATCCTCAAACGGACGGGCAGGCGAAAGAAACTATTCAAACTCTTGAAGATATGTTAAGGACTTGTGTCATTGACCTTGGAGGAAGTTGGGATGCCACTTACCTCAAATGGAATTCTCCTATAACAATAGTTATCATACGAGTATACAGGCCGCTCCTTTTGAAACCTTATATGGTCGTAAATGTCGAACACCAATCTGTTGGTCAGAAATATGAGAATATCAGTTATCTGGGCCTGAAATAGTCCTAGAAACAATTGAGAAAATAATTCCAATAAGAGATAGATTGAAAGCGGCTCAAGATCGTCAAAAGAGTTATGCTGATAAATGATGAAAGCCATTAGAATTCAACGTCGGTGATAATGTTCTGTTGAAAGTTTCACCCTGAAAAGGTGTTGTAAGATTTGGAAAGAAAGGAAAATTAAGTCCTAGATTAGTAGGACCAATCAAAATCTTGAAAAGAGTTGGGCATGTGGCCTATCAACTCGAATTACCAGAAGAAATTAATGGAGTATACGATGTATTCCGTGTGTCAAATCTGCTCAAATGTTTGGCATATGAATCTTTGGTAATACCCCTACAAGATGTAGAGGTAAATGAAAAGTTAAAATTTGTGGAACAACCTTTACAAATTAAGGACAGACAGGAAAATAAATTGAAAAGAAAGAAATTGATGATTATGAAAGTGCAATGGAACTCCAGACGTGGACCTGAGTACACGTGGGAACTGGAGTCAGAAATGAAAAAGATATATCCTCACTTGTTTGAATAATCTCGAGGACGAGATTAAAACAAGGTGGGGAGGATGTAACACCCGCCACAAAAATGTCCAAGAAATGCTAAGATTAGAACCTATAAGGATTAGTGTATCTAAAGTACCAAAGTCTAGGGTTAAAAATGAAAAATCTGGAAACTTGTTAGATATCGGACCGATATCTCTTTTCATATCCGTCCGAAGCAAAACAATTTCGGATATCGGACCGATATCCATTTTCATAGCGGTCCGCAATTACATGTTGAGTCGGTTATCGGACCGACATCAATCCATAACGGTCCGACAACCTCCCCTCAGCCACAATTTGTGGTGCTGACACGTGTCCTATGACTCAACCCTAGAATCTGACACGTGTCATGATATCGTACCGACATGGACCACAAAACGGTCCAATATGCACCAAAATATGTTCGGTCCAATCAGGAGTTGACATTTAAGGCTGACGCGGGCATAGTCAGATGTCGGACCGACATCCCTTGCCATATCGGTCTGACATGGATCCAAATCTCAGCCTATAAATAGCTGAATAAATTCAGTCAAATTTCTTCATCCCAAACCACTTCCAACTTCTAAAACTCGTTCCAGGTAATCCCTAGCCCACTCCCGACGATCCCAGTCCAACTCCCGCTCTTTTTAGCACCCGGATTAAAAAGAAATGCTTGTAGAAGTGTTGGTACGCTAGAGAAATCAAGTTAAGAAGCTAGCTTTATAATCTTAGAGGCTCATTCCTATACTCAAGGTGAATATTTTATCTATTTCAAAACTTGTGTCAAACATTTATGTTTACAAAAATAGCCACATAAAGGTTAAGGGAATAATGCTCAACGTTCTTCTACGAACAAAGCATTCGGGGCATAGGTATACGTAAAACTTGCAAGGGATACACGGGTCTCGGGTGAAAGTCCCGGATTGCGGCTGGTGATTATCTTATAACAAATTTGGAGGTGTGGACCTGTCCGTTGTTATAATGCATGATGCCAGTGTATACAGTGGTTCATACAGTCAGGACATGGGCCTGCTGAATGTGTAGATTGAACATAAAGTTGTGATTATCAAACTAATACTTGTTTGTGTCAAATGATTTTATTGTCAAGATAATTGTATTCACCGGCGTTCGTGCTGACGTTTCATTTTTAAAATGTTTTCAGGAAATAAATAAAATGAAAAAGGATAAGGGGATACGGGCAGACATAAGATCTGACCCAGGAATAAATTGTTGAAAGGATAACTTGCACGCTGGATTCTCAGGCCTCGTGCATAGGAAATCCTAAAAGATGAAAAAGGAGGTAGGACCAAGGGACTGATCAACCTTGGATAGTACTATTTCTAGTGGCTTGAAACTTATCCATAAGAGACAAGAAATGTATTTGATTTCAAACTCTGTTTTGTAATCGAATGAAAAAGGGTATTTAAATCCCTGTGTTTACGAAATAAATACGATACTTTTGTTTTCCAACTGGGTCTCGATATTTACAAATACAACCCTCGAGGTTGATACAAATGATGAAACGATCCTTATGAAAAGACTTCCGCTGTGTTTTATTAAAACTCTGAAATCAAAACAGGTACCAATCGATGTCGTACACGTCCAGGGGGTGCCTGAGGCGGGGTGTGACAGAAGCTCAGTTCATTGAACAAGAAATGGAGAACCTTGACCCATTGAACTTTCAAGAACCAGCTGCAAATGTTAATGTTGTAGCAAATGTAGAAGCTGAAGCTGAGTCAAGTGGGACTCTTGATGAAGCCGTATATGAAGAAACTAAGTCTGAAGAGGTGGTGGAACCTCCTCCCTCATCATCTAAAAGACCAGCAGATTCAGAATCTGACTATGAATTGGAAGAGCCGCTCACAAAGAAGATCAAAACTGGGCTAGAATCTCTCACCACATCCTCAGACTCTCTGTTTGGATCACTTAAACAACCATCACCTCATCCATCACCTATCCATATTGTCACCACTCCACAACCCTCTCCACAACCTACTCCACAACCAACACCACCTCTCTCTCCTGTTGAAACCTCATCACCCACAAAAGAAGCATCTCCATCCATCACCAGAGTTAAAAATCTAAGTCTAAATGTCAAGAAGTTGAACGACCAACTGTCCCAAAAGAATGAAGAAATAAAGATTCTGAAATCTGATCTTTCTAATCAAAAGGAAGAGGTCAAGGATCTAAAGCTTGAAGTGATTACTTAAAGAACCAATTAGAGATCCAACAGTCACAACTTGCTGTACAACAGGAGCAGTTATCAAAGCAGCAAGAAGACCTACTTGTTGTGACTGCCTTAGTCACCCAGATCAAAGCTTCCATGGTGCAATCTTCACAGCAGACAGAAACTCAAAGGGAACCAGACTCTCTTGTTCAGGGGGAGACTCATGTATCTCCATCCACAGCAACTGGTGGTCCCTCTTCCCCTGCATTTGTAACTAATCATGAGTCTGCTATGATTATGTACTCAGGTGTAGCTGGACAATCAAAAGAAGCATTGGAAGTAAAGGTAGAAGAACAAGAATATGACTTACCCTCTCCAAGTCAAAGAAGAGCTGATAGGGGCAAGGGAAAGGCCAAGGAATCTTATGTTAAGTTAGTAGTCCTAGATGAAGAAGAGGTGGGGTCTGATCATGAGCTTGATGAATTATTGAGACAAATTGATGACTTCGGGACTATTGACGAGTTCCCTGAAATTGTGACACTTGGAGAGGAATGAAAAGAAAAGATCCGGTACTTCACAGAGACCGATGAAGAAATTGAAGCCTTGACAGATACTAAAGAGGAGGATCCTAATGTGAAAGTTTCCTTTGTTGAGCCTATAACCACTGCTGGGCCAACAGGCACTCCTGAAGAAGCTCCTCAGACTACAACAACTACAACACCACAAGATACTACACCCTCTCACCAAGCCTCAGATCCTAGGAGGTCTTGGTTCAATAAACTGGAGCATGAAGAACTACCAAAACATTATGAGTGGTTTGCTGAATATCAAGAGTTGAAAAGACCACCTGTTGGGTGGAAATATGATAAGGAAAGATCATTGCTTATTGTCAGGAGATACAAAGAAGGAGTGGAGCACTTCAGGACTCCTCATGACTTCAGCTCCCTCCCCAAGTATGACTTGAGAACCCAAGCCAAGTTGCCTCTCCAAAACCCTGGAGATGTAGGTATTGTTAGTGATTTTTTTTTAGTCCCGTTTGGCGGAAGGTCTCTCTTTTGAGATTTTTCTACGAAACCAGACCTTCAATGACTTCAGGTCAATGACCACTTCAAAGCCTCGAAGAGTTCTCTCAAAGACCCAGATTCACCCTAAAACTCAAAAGCCATGGGTAAGCCTGAGATACAAACCGACAGAAACTGTCAAATCTATTTTACTGCCAAGGTTTGTACCTGTTCAACTCCAGGAGTTCAGAAGGTGGTTCTACAACTCAACTATTGGAAGTGATGTTATTGAATGTGAAAGAGTGGAAGACATCCATATCTTTGAGCCCATGGAGCTTTTAAAATTTCAACCTGAAGATCTGGAGGTTTTGTTCAACCATCCCATCCAAATTTCACATGAAGATGATGAGGCGGTTGCAAAGGCCTATAAGATAGTTGTGACTGTGAATGCAAAGCCCTTCTTTCATAAATCAAGTGATGCACCAACAGCATGAAGACTTGAAGACAATGATGCAATAACTTAGGGAGAGATTGTAGGGTTGTATATTTTGTAAGCTAATGCCATCATTGTATCTTTTGAACAGTGTGTACTTTTGTTTATTTCCTTGTATTTCAGTTGATATAATTTTCTGTTTTAGTCTAAGTCTGGGCCATCGAAACTACCTAGTTTCGATTGAGGTTGTTCAACCAAAACTAGTAGTTTTGATGGATGGGAAGTTTCGACAGGATGTTCATTCATGTAAATTCTCAATCGAAACTACTAGTTTCGATGAGCATAGTTTCGATGTCTGTCAGCTTCCTATAAATAGCCTAGTTTGAGAATGTTTAGTGTGTGGATAGCGGCTGTAACCCTTGTATTCTCTCTTTCACAGTTTTCTCTGATTCAATACAAGCTTTGAAGTTTATTCACTGTGTTCTTACAATTTCATATCATTTTGTATTGATTCTTGAGTGGTTAGCCTGTTATCTTCACCATTCTACCGTTGTTCTTCACTGTTTCACCACCATACACACCTATTGCGCAGGTGTGTTTGTGTGTAATCGATCAGTTTGAGTGATTCAGCCTTGAATCAGGACCTACACTTAGAAGAGAGTTGCTACCAACAATGTTGGTTTCTTCATTCTTTTTACATGCACAGCTTCTTGGTCTATTGAGTTCCGAGAAGGTTGTATAAACTTCAATAGTTGTGGTAGGTCTTCTAATCGCATGAATCCGGGGTGATGATGCTTCTATGAGTCCACCAATATTCGAATATATTTACCTATGGTCATAGATAGTACAAATTTGTGACACCCGACAATTCAAGTCAATATCCGTACGTGTTATAAACAAGTTTACATTATAATTGTTTTTGTGATTTACTTAATTTCACAAACAAGGACATTAAGGTCTAACAAAAACCGTACATGGTCTCATTTCATATTTGGTAATTCTAGGAGTTACCGGTTCACGTACCAGGATAACCCGACTAAATACGAACACTAGTGGTTAAATTAAATAACCAGAAAAAAATATATATATATATATATATATATATATATATTACACAAAATTTACGTTGAACTATAATTTATTTTTAAGACTAAATCATATAATATACGTAAAAGTAAAATAATGGACTTTTCGAAGACGTTACTATGTAGCGCCACCTTTAGGTACTCATACCTACAAATAATCACCTCAACGAATTATACAACCCAAGATTTCAATATTTTCTTCAACGAGCCATAAACTTGTTAAAATTATAATACCGTGAGAAATCTAAACCGAATTAAATTACCATTTAAAACTCTAATTAATATTGATACACTTAATGAATTAATTTATTTACACTTAAATCTAATTATTAGATCAAATTAACCCAACCCACCCCCTTGACTTTCTCGACCAAAATCCCAGGGAATGCTCCATTCCCACTTCCTACGACCCATACATCATGCCTTCGAGAATTAGATAAAAACCATACCACCTCAATCAAAAATCTCACGAACCCTTTTATCTCTCTCATTTCTTACGGCACCTACACCACACATATTTACCCTTCTCTTGCTTCAAGCAGTAGAATTTCCCATCGTTGGTGTTCTAAGGAGTTTCAAGGATTTTCTCAAAGATTTCTAACCAAGCGAAGTCAAGATCATCTTCTTTTTCTCGCAAAAATTATCATCTCTGTCTAGAGGTAAAAATTCGATACTATCCATACTATTTTCTTTAAACCGTAGCTAAACATACAAATTGTTCGAACGCAAGTAAAATAACAAGAAAAGTGTGTCGAGTTAAAGACTTAAAATACGAATTTATGCACGTAAGTATGTGCGCTATAAGAGTATAATTTTGAGACTAATACTGTCAATTCAAAAATTGCAGTATCGAAACTAGGTAGTTTCGATACCTGTGTTGCTCAAATCAAAACTGGGTAGTTTCGATACCCGACTACTCAATCGAAACTAAGTAGTTTCGATACTTACTACTCAATCGAAACTAGGTAGTTTCGATACCTGTTTACTCAATCGAAACTAGGTAGTTTCGATACCTGTTTACTCAATCGAAACTAGGTAGTTTCGATACCTGTTGCTCAATCGAAACAAGGTAGTTTCGATACCTTTCTTGCCCAATCGAAACTAGGAAGTTTCGATACCCAGTTTGCTCAATCGAAACTAGGAAGTTTCGACATATGTTCTGTTCAATCGAAACTAGGTAGTTTCGATACCTGTTTCAAGCACATTGGGCAGGAACTTAGAATTATTTTATAACGAAACAAGTGTTGAAAAACTAAAAAGATATTTAAACAAAAGCAATCAGAATTGCTAAGTCGGTGAACAATTTACATATGAAGAGATTCGGTTAAAAATAAATAATCACGTGACATCATGAAACATAAGTGAATATATTTTAAGTTACAAAAATAATATTTATTTTTGATACACCTAATAAGTCACCAATAGGGAAACATATTATCCTCTCGGAAAATATGTAAGTGTCTAGACTGGAATAATAATCACCAACGAGTCGTAAATAAAAACACTATTTTTACTAAACAAAGGCGTACTTAACAGAATTTGTTAAGTCAGATGAACAACTTACGTATAAGACGAGTAGTTTTAACACATTAGTACCCTTGTGTGATTAGGGTACGGATAGACAAGAACTAGCACAAGTTTGTTTGCTAGGATTTCATCGAACACAAGGTGAGTTCACGGCCCCCTTTTAACTCTTTACTGTTTTGTAAACATCGGGGGAGAAACATACTTACTTGTTATGTTTTGAAAACATGAATTACATTGCTTATACGTTTGACAATATGAACATTTTGGTTTAACTTCTTGTGAGTTTCACGGCCCCTTTTTACTGTTTTCTATATTTGGGGGAAGAACATACTTACAACTATTTTTATGTGATAACAAGAGAATAAGACTCGACTTTTATGTTTACATGAGTTAAACGATTTTAGGCCGCTAAAGTCCCCTGGAACAATTTAGTAACCATTAACTGTAGCGTAGGGTCCTATGAATAGTACTATGGAGAGTGACGTCTCCCGGTCATGGTTAGTCGCGCTAACCACAATCTGGAGGATTTATGGCCGCATAGAACCGGATAACGAAATTAGGGGCGAAGAACAATTGTCATGGTTTGGTTACGGCTCATGTAGGAACATATTATTTGTATTCCTAGCTAGTTTACAAATGGGTCAACAATTCTTATTCTGATTATCACATGCAACTGGAACTATTTACTAACAATTGAATTTTACAAAGGGTTCTGATCAGGTTAAAGTGATCAGGTTTAAACAAAAGGGTTCTGATCAGGTTAAAGTGATCAGGTTTAAACAAAAAAGTTCTGATCAGGTTAAAGTGATCAGGTTTAAACAAAGGGTTCTGATCAGGTTAAAGTGATCAGGTTTATACAAAGGGTTCTGATCAGGTTAAAGTGATCAGGTTTATACAAAGGGTTCTGATCAGGTTAAAGTGATCAGGTTTAGACAAAGGGTTTTGATCAGGTTAAAATGATCAGGTTTATACAAAGAGTTTTTATCAGGTTAAAATGATCGTGTTTAAACATTGGATTTATGACGGTAAAGTCATGTACATGTTTTCGGGAAAAACTATAAGCACTGATATAACTAACTCTGTGAACTCACCAACCTTTGTGTTGACACTTTCAAGTATGTTTCTCAGGTAACCTTTAGCCATGGCGCGGTTGGAATAAGCTAGCTATGTTGGATCAATTCCTAGTAGCTGGAAGGACGTAGAATATCAAGTCTCAAGTCTATCGTTGATCTAGAAGAACTTAGATCATAGTATTACTTAGTTTTAGTAATTGTATATGTAATCAAGTCTTAGAAATCACAATTACCGCTTCCGCTATCGTGTAATGAACCAATCGTTGCAACCTGTATTTATTTATTAAGTAAATAAATTTGGGAGTGTGACAAAATTCTTCCAAAGTGCAAGGCATTTCTTTTACCCTTTGATGTTTCACAAACATTCGAATATATTTACCTACGGTCATAGACAGTCCAAATTCTTCCAAGTGGGAGGCATTGTTCTTTGACCTTTTGATTTTTCGGTGTTTTCTTGAGAATACCTTCCTCTTTGGATGTTAAAGACGTTGGATAAATTTTGAGCAGGCATGACTAAAGAAAGTCTAGTCAACCTCTGTTCTTGTTCTTTCTCGTGAGTTAACACCATGTTAGCAAACAATATGGTGTGAACAGCACATTCCTTTCCCAGATGAAAGTATGCATTCTGTTGTGCATGAGGAATGTATAATGGTACATTATGAGGAAGAGACTCTTTAAATTATCGTTGAATTATGCACATCATAAACCATGGATACATTAGAAGTTTATTAGCAAGAGGAAAGGAGGCATTTGCTACAAAATCTTTGATAAGATATCTCGAGACCATGCATTAAGTGGTGAACACTAGCGGATGCTTGATCAACTGTCGTTGTCTTTCTTAAGAAGCATGTCATAATCTCGTATAGGAGATATTTTCATTTGGCCCTGAGAAATATTTTCATGATTTGTAGAGCCATGAAAGTACTTCTATAGCCCATCCCCCAAAAGGTTTGTCGTATCCTCCTCGTGAAGTCCTACGGTTGATATTATTGATTCCTCATAGACTATAAATCTTCTACCATTTAACTCATCAAGCAAGATAGGTTTTTCTAGTTCAAGATAAGTGAGGACGATAGAGTTCTAGAATTGTTTGTTCGGAACAATATAGAGAATGGGGTTTATGGTTAGGGCATGGAGGATCTTATGATTTATGATGAACTTGATCATTGTGTGATATTCTTTATACCGTGGATTAAGATTTAGCTATGCCACAAGATTATGTTTTCTTTTAAACGATAGTGTTTAGATGGAAGGAGATATCAAGAGAACTGGTTTTTGGGGTAGTTAGAGGACTTTGAAAATGGATGGTTCTTGTGTAAGAATGGATAAAGTAAGCCATGGAATCGTTTTTCCATTTTCGATTTTGAAAGGGCGACGATTTGATAGTGTAATTGAGTGTTATTCATTAATTATAGCAAAATAGCATTTAATGTCACAATTAATGCATGGAGCTTCAACCGACATTTTTGGAGAAGAAGTGTTAGAAAATATCTCCCCTTTTTTTTTCTCAGTGTGGATATCCCATTATGTCATGTTTCATCTGATTTGTATCTTGTTAGAAGATATTCCACATATACAAACTCCTTCTAGAATTCATATATTATTATTTGTAAAAATGTATATTTTGTAAAACTTTATTTATATTTTCTTTTGTTTTAATATGTATATAGATAAAGATCCCCCTTGATTAGTGAAAATATTTCTTTTAAAATTTTAATCAAAGTTTTGAATTTTTGATATAATATGAGAATTAACTCATATTTATCGCAGCTAGCTTGCTGACCAAATAATTAAATCTCTTTTCGTCCAAAACTTTGATAAAGATATCAGCAAGCTAGTGATCCGTGGAAACGAAATACATTTTCTATATTACCCTTTTTTCATGTGATCCTTGATGAAGTGATACTTTACATCAATGTGTTTTGTTCTTAAGTGGTGAACCGGATTAGTTGTGATTGCAATGGCACTCTTGGAATCACATAGTATGGGAGTTTTGAAGATAGAGATGCCATAATCTCTGAGTGTTTGCATCCAAATGACATGAGAACAGCAAATCACAGGAACCACATATTCGATGGAAGCCCATGGAAGAAGTTCATCTCCCCCATCATGCTCATCTCGAATTTGGATTACATTAATTTTGCAAACTTCTTACATAATTGTAGAACCAAAAATTATGTCATCTACATATATGTGGACAAGTATAATGTGACTCTTGTGATGCCTTAAGAATAGTGTGGGGTCAATATTTCCCTTCAAGAAGCCCAAAAATACAAGAAATATGGACAAAGTGTCGTACCATGCCCTAGGAGCTTGTCTTAGACCGTATAGTGTCTTGTCTAAGACATAGACAAGATTCGAGAACTTTGAACTCTCAAAACCAGGTGGTTAATCAACATATGCTTCTTCTAATAATTTTTCGTTCACAAAGGCTGACTTGATATCTGTTTTGTCCTTGAAAGCTGCAAATGCAATGAGCATTCTCACAACTTCTAGTCTGTCCACTGGTGCAAATGTTTCATTAAAGTCGCTTCCCTCTTATTGGCAATATTTGTTGGCAGTTAATATGGATTTGTTTTTTGTTACATTTCCATCTTCATCAAATTTGTTTCTAAAGACCCATTTTGTTCCAATAACATATTTGTTCTTTGGTCTTGAAACGAGTCTCTAGACTCTACTACTTTCAAATTTTTTAAGTTCTTCTTGCATGGCATTGACCTAGTTTACATCTTTTAAGGCTTCTAAAGTCTTCTTTGGTAGTAAAATGCTTAAGAATCCAGAAAATAAGCATTTATTAGCAAAAGCAGGTCGGGTTTGCACACCTTCCGAAAGATTTCCAATAATCTGAGTAATTGGATTATCTTTTGTCCTTTTAAGAGCATCTGGAAGCTAACTTGGTAACTTCTTCATTTGAAGGTGTAAGGATTTATTAAAGCCCCCCTTCAATATGTGTAGCTTCTGAATTATGTCTTGACATTCCAACCTCTGAGTTTTCTTTAAAGAGATCTTGTGCATGTTTAGAAGATATCATGGTTTCTGAAGTTTCTTTAGAAGCTTCTGAAGTTCTTTTCAAGAGTTTCTGATGATTTTCGAGTAGCATCTTTGAGTACCCGGAGGAGTCTTCAGTATGTGGACTGAGTGACTTGATATTTTCCAAGTCATTCACAATTTATGGCTCATCACCCAACAAATCATGAGCAAATCATTTGAGATCTTCAATGATGGAAAAAGTCTCTTATTTGTCTTGAGTAGGTTCTCTCCCTGTTATTTGTCGCTTGAGTTTTGAGCTATGTGTTCAGAAGTCTTCTTGTGATCGAATGGCATGTTGATTCTTTGATGTGTTATAAATTACACATCTTTTTAGCATTAAATTAATCCCAATTAATAAACGATTTTACTATAAATTACCATTATCTGTGTTAAATTGCATTATCAGTGAATTTACAGGTCTAGTGGGTAAATAGAAGCAATCAAGGAGAAGAAACCGGTAGATATCAAAGTTCGAGGGCTTGGAAGAAAAGAGGATAATCGCATAAGATACCGTACGGGACGTATGATTTCTGTACGGGCCGTATGGATTACCAAGTTCCTAAAATGTAGCCCCGTCTGATGACCGTACGGTCGTTTGACACTATACAAGCCGTTTGAATAATCTTAATCAAAGCCTATATAAAGAGACTGACAGCCATATATCGAGAGATACCTAAAAAAACCAGTTCATATACACATTCAAATACCTAGAGATATAGCCAGATACTAGAGGATACCCGAGGAAGGCCAGAAGTGAAGCTTTCGAGTTAGAAATCACTCTCGGGGAGAAGCATTGAAGACTCCACTTATATTTGGTTCTATTTTATTTGTTTATCTTTGATAATGGTTCTCTACCTGTTTGTATTATCTTTCAACGCTGTGAGTAGCTAAACTTATTTGTGTTATCAAGATGTATATAAATTTTGACTATAAATATTTAATTGTTTGATTATGTTTATGAAGCTTTAACGATTTGATTAATCTTATTTCAACCTTTAATGAATTTTGACCGTCGAGGTGGTCAAAGTTTGATTGTCCAGTTCACGGTAGTCTTCCAAGTTTGGTGTTTCTTGACCTAGTCCAAATTCGTTGTACATCACTTGTTGAACTTGTGTCGGGAATTGGTCGAATTGGTATTGTTGGAATTGTGGGTTATATTAGGGTTGTGAATAGCATGGTCCGTTGAATTGGGGTTGTAGTTGAAGGAGTTGTTGCGATTCTTGTTACGGTTGTTTGTGAGGCTTTTGGTTCTATTTGGAATATTTGAAAGAGCCTGAGAACGATTGAAATTGATGTGAAAGAAAAATATTGGTTAGATTGATATTATATATATACACACACATATATATAGGGGAGTATCAAATAATAAATAGTTTTTGTGGGTGGGGGTGGGTTTAGGTTTTTGCGGGGGTGGGGTGGGGGGGTTTAGGTTTTTGGGGGGTGGGGTAGTGGTTTTAAGCTTTTCGGGGTGGGTTGGAAGGGGGTTTAGGTTTTTGGGGGTGCGGGTGGAGGGGGGTTTAGGTTTTTGGGTCCGGGTTAGGGTTCGATGAGACGGTTCCAACGTCGTTGGAATGAGCTCAATCGTAGTTCGTTTGACCCACTTCTTAGTATTATTAGCGAAAAACCACTTATTAGTGGAATCGTCCCATATACATATATATATATATATATATATATATATATATATATATATATATATATATATGCTGTGGTTCAAATGCAAACCACAATTTTATGTGAAAATCATCTTTCTACCATTGGTATTTTTTGATCTATCGGTTGAGATTGATTAGTAGTATTTTTAGTAAAATAATAAAACTTATGGGTTAATTTATTGTGTCCAGGTGTATTTTGGGAAGATTCCCAATTTTTTATTTTTGGAAATCTCTCCCCCTCTCCTTTTCCCTCTTCCAATTTTTTTGTTTTTTGGAAATTTCTTTACTTAGTGGGACTTGAACACATGACTTTGAGGTCTTTAAGTTAGAGGTGCACAAATTGGGTATTCTCAAGAACCGGTTCCGGTTCTTACCGGTTATGGTTCTTACCGATTCGGTTCCAGATCCGGTTCTTGGTTGAAAAACCGGACCCCATGTATCGGTTCCGGTTCTTACAACTTTCGGTAATTCAAGGCGGGTATTTCAATAACCTATTTTCGGGTATTCGAAAAACTTAGTTAAACATATAAATACATTAATTAAACGTATAAATAACTCGAAATCCGCCTTCAACATAGTAACACAATGAACGCAACGAGCTTTGTTAGGACCGAAAGACATTTGGCATAACTCTAAATGAACAAAAAGACTTGGGTTTCTCGTTGTGGGAATAACATCCACCACGTTTGGTTTGCTACTTGACGGGTGGTCCGTAGGATGACCCTTAAGAGCTATAAATGGTATTTTAATCATATATTTAATCGAGTAATTGTCTAGAATTAGATGACTAGGTTTGCTTGTGTTTCAGGTACATTCGGAGCTTAAAAGTGTGGAAATGAAGGTTCGAATAAACGCGGATGGATTGGAGAGTGAAAGACGGAGCATAGGTGAAAAAAAATAATTTCTTTGAATTGAAGAATTAAGAAGATAACATGATAGAGGAAGAAATTACGAGAACGTGGGCGCAAACGGCGAAGAAAACGGAGTTGAAACAAAAAAGTTATGAAGAAAACAAAATTGCATGCTGAAGCCTACCGTAGCTTACGGTGGCTACTGTAAGTTACGGTAGCCCCCAGCACTTTTCTTCCACCGTAAGGCAGTAGAGACCCACCGTAGCACTTTAAAAGCTACCGTAAGCTACGGTAGACATTGACGTAGAAAGTGTAACTGCCCATAAAAATCAATTTTCGAAGGGTCTTTTCATTATCTGATCATTGGAGGCGATTCAGAACTTGGAGGAGGCGAATTTAGGGTGTCAAAACATTATTTTGGGTGTTTTTATTATTACTTTTCCATTTTTGATTCGTATGAACAACGGAATTGAAGTGATGATCAACCGAACGATGTGTGGCTAAGTTTTCATATGTTTTCTTCCGGATTGTAAGGTTTATCTTTTGAGTGTTTGTTGATGTTTATGTTATTTGTAGGACAATAATCTAATCATTTTGGTTGTGTTATTGTGGTGTTTATGTGTTTGATTGTAATCGTTGATATTGTTTAACATCGTTTTCTAAACCATCAGTTCTTGGTGCCGCTGGCAATCGAGATTTATTGGGAGGAATTCGGGGTTGGATATATTTAATTGATCATCGGGTGACAATCTTGCGTTCTTGTAAGCCAAGCACTTGGTCCCCTTTTATCACAATCAAACATATTTTCATGAACTATGTCTATGTAGTTCTTCCTAATTAAACATCAGTATTATCATTTATGGAAACCTGAAACCGGGGGAAGACATACTCTCTCATTTCGGAATTACAATCTTTTGATTTGCGATTAATTTAGATAATTCTAGTTTTCAAAACCAACAATCAAAATTCTGAAAATTACATTTCTGCAATCTAGTTTACTATAAAAGCTACTTAGATAACACATTTTTCACAAACTCATCGTGTTCGATACCCACTTACCGCTAGCTATTTAGTTGTAATTGGTTTATTTTTTAGTGAGACTTCGTCCTCACGTCAAATTGGCGCCGTTGCCGGGGAGTAGTGCGCAACGTGTGTTAACTTTCGTAGTTTTTTTGTTTGTTATTTTCGGGTTTACGCTGGTTGTGTTAGTGTGCAGGTACTTACAGGTGTATGCATACTAGAGGCTCCAAAAAGTCATCACCATTAGCATTTGATCCGGAAATTGAACGGACACTTTCACGGAACCGAGTTTTACTTAGGGAGAACAAAGTCATTGGGTCTCCTACTACACCGAAAAACATCATGGATCCACCAATTCTCACGACGGGTCAAACACTACCAACCACCACACCTCCTATTCCACCAAGTCCTATAACAAGTGAGAGCAAACCCACAAATACCACTGTTCCTACAAGCACACTTCCACCAAATCCATTGAGCTACCAAACGGCATCAACCTTTCCACCATTTAGCCATTTCTTCCCGACTCAAGGTCAATCGTCCTCCCAACAGAGTCAACCATTCCCATTTCAGCAAGACCCACCTATAACCTTTACCACCCCGGTTCAACAACAACAACCACCATCGAGGTTCCAATATCAACAATCTCCCGCGATGCCGTTTATGAGAGTGCAAGATGATGGGTTTGATGACGGTTATTGTAACACCCCCAAATTTATTCACTTAATAAATAAATAAATAAATTAGGGTTGCAACGATTGATAACATTACACAACAGCGGAAGCTAAACAAAGACTTCTAAATATGTCGAACACCCTGCGTCTTCATCTTCTAAGGGCTTAATCCAAATGTTTAACCTATTCCAACCGTGCCGTATATATATTACCTGAAAAACATGCTCAAAAATGTCAACGCAATGTTGGTGAGTTCACAGGTTTTAAATGAATACATTTGTCAAAACCATATGTATGAAACCGTTTGACAAAAACCATTTATACGAAATCCTTCGGCAAAAACCATTTGCACGAAAACGTTTGACAAAACTGTTTGTACGGGTACCATCGGCAAAATCCTTTGCTCGAAATTTACTGGCAAAACCATTGGTACGTATACCATTGGCAAAAGCCTTTGCTCGAATTTTACTGGCAAAACCATTGGTACGTATACCATTGGCAGAAGCCTTTTCTCGAAATTGACTGGCAAAACCATTGGTACGTATACCATTGGCAAAAACTATTTATGCGAAATCCTTTGGCAAAAATCCTTTGGCAAAAACCATTTGCACGAAATTTACTTTATGCATATGATAAACAAAACAAGTGAGCGGTTGATTCATCGAAGTCTAGCTAGCACTTACGAATTATGTGATGCATAAGCCTATAACCAAACCTTTAACGAATTCTCGAAATTTGCCCCAGCCCATTGTCCCTTTAAACAATGAGAAAAACAAGACCTAATATGCAATCATTTGACCATGCTGGTCGGGTTAGCGCGACTAACCATGATTGGGGGTGTCAACCCGAATAGTACTATTCATATCGATCTACGGCTAAATCCATAGCTAATGGTTATAGTTCGAAATACCGAGGACCTTTTAGTGTTAACTCATGCTCACAAGGGAATCAGATGCTTGTTTCTCGTTTTCTAGTTATCATACCATTTGAAATTAACATGTTTTCCCCAAATATAGAAAACAGTAAAAAGAGGTCGTGAAACTCACAAAGAGTTAAACCAAAATGTTCATGTTATCCAGAGTGTAAACAAATATTTTTCATTCTTTCAAATATGTCGTATAAGCATGTTTCCCCCCCGATGTTTACAAAACATTAAAAAGCTAAAAGGGGGCCGTAAACTCACCTTAAGTCCAGCTAATGCGATCACAAGCTCAACTGACAACAAGTGAGCGCAACGATCCTAAACGGTTCCTATTGTTCAAACAAGTGTTGTCAATATCAACAACAATATAACTAGGATCGTGCCCTAACATTACGGTTTCAAATCTAAACCCAACCCATGTTGAGGACATCTAAGTTATAGAAACCAAATTCTTTTATTTTAACGAAAATTGGGCAGAGTCCCGTTTGTTTTTGGCTAAACCCGACAATATCCAATTGTCCAAATTACAACATCAACTTACACCAATAATCCAATAAACCGCACTTTAGATCCTAATACTAAAGTCATACTTCAATTCGACAATTATTTGATAAATATATAAAAACTATATAATTATAATACAATTTAACGTGTCCGAAAAACGTTCTCAAAAGACGTCCCCGACAAAATTTATAGGTCCCGTGCTACTACCCGACAATAGATATATAAGTGTTTCGGGTCATACCTTAGCGTACAAGCCGTTCTAAGCGGTTTTGTACGAAAAGCTGAGCACGACGCGAGAGGAAACTTGTTTTGCTCATAACTTGGTCATACGAACTCCGATTGAGGTGATTCAAGCGGCCATGAACTCGTCTCGCCAAGCCCCACCAGCGCCGCCGGCCTCCGCCGCCGGCCGCCGCCGTCGCCGTTGCTGGAAAAACGGGCAGTGGCCGGAATTCATGATTTTTGGCCGGAAAACTTCACTTTTTCGAACCAACTTCTTCGTATGCTTAGATCAGGCCTTTAAGAACTCTTTTCTAGCAAAAGCCCCAAATGTCGAGGTCGCCGGAGTTCATGTTTTTGGCCGGAATCTCCATCACCGGCGCGATCTAGTGCAAACCACCACCACCGTCGGACTCAGGAAGTCGAGATCTATCAGATGAGGTGGTGCACTTGCCGCCACTCGCCGGCGCCGCCGCAGGTCCGCCGGAGTCCGGCCACCTGCTCTCCGCCTCTCCCATTTTCACCTTTTGTGTGTGTTGGAGTTTTGCAAGAATGAGGAGATTTAGGGGGGGTTTCCACTATATATAGACGGGTTTTTAACGCGTTTACGTCGCGTAACTAACTCATTCTCGTCTCGGTCGTGTGTTAATCCGTCTCGAGTCCCCGAATAATTATTTTATAATACTTAGAATTATGAAACGTTAATAATAATATTATTATTTAAGTATTTTAAATCGTGAAATCTCCATTTCAATTTATGTACGAACCGGTACGCGTCGGTACCGCGTTTATAACGCTTTCGTTCTTTTTGAAGGTTTCACGCTTCGCGTTTAGGGTTTATTATTTACTAATAATGTTAAAATAAATATTTATAATATTTATCATATCGATAATTAACGTATCGCTATCGTTAGTTTTACGAGAATCTAACGTGGTTTAACGTTCGTATACACGTACTACACGTGTATTTATCCAACAGTCTTTCCAAATGAATATTAATAATTCATTAATTCACTTAATCGTTCTGTCGAATACCCGGTAAAAACCGTTGTTTAACGCGTTTAACGTTTAGAATTTCTGAACCGCGTACGTTCTTATATCTTTTCTAAAATTCTCAGAATCGCGTAACGAGTCATTAAATGAAATCGTGTGACTAATATGATATTCGGATTGTGTAAATTTGGATTTCTAACGGGCTTGGATCCTTACCGGGCCTCAAATGGACTTGACTTCCTATTGGGCCTTATTGGGCCTAGTTGGGTTTTAGCCCAACAACTGGGTTTTGGATTCTGAAATTTTGCAGGTGTCACAGTTATGAAGATGATTATGAGGGGTATGATGAAGGTGAATATACCCTTGGGGGTAATGGAAATCAAACGGGATTTCAAGGAGGGGGTGGATTTGTGCGAAGACCGCAAGATATACCGCAATCTCCACAAGGTCAACCTCGACAAGTTCAACAATATGAGCAACAAGTGCCTCAACAACAATTTCAACCTCAACCACAATTTCAACAACAAATTCCTAGACAAGTTCAACCTCGAAGACAAATGCCTAGGCAAGCCGGTTTGCCACCACAAGTACCGTTGGGCGTGCCAAGAAGATATAATCGGGAGGCCGTGAGGGGTATTGAAGCACATTTTAGGCCGGTTATTACTAACAATCCTTCACCGGTAGTTATTCCTCAAAACAATCAAGGGATGACGTTCGAAGTTAGAACTAATTCCCTCCAAAGTTTACCGAAATATAAGGGATTAGCCACGGAGGAACCTTATTTTCATTTGGAGGCATACGATTCGATATGCAATACTATCGGTGGGCAAGGATTTTCATCGAATGAAGTAAAGTTGGTATTGTTTCAATTCTCGTTGGAAGATAAAGCGAAGAGATGGTTTTACACTTTACCATCGGCTTCGATTTATACATGGGCGGAGATGCAACAAAGATTTTTAGAAGAATTTTTCACGGCCCAAAAGACCAACGATGCGAGAAGAAGCTTGAGAAGCTTCCAACAACAACAAGGTGAAATGTTTCACGAAGCTTTCGAACGGTTTAATTTGATGATAAAAAATTGCCCTCATCATGGGATCGAATTGTGGGAATTGTTGAACGCGTTTCATGAAGGGTTGAATTCCGAAGATGCTCGTGACTTAATGTCGATCACGAATGGTACATTCGGTACTAATCACGAGCAAGACGATTGGGCGTTTTTGGAACAAATGGCGGTCACATCAAAGAGGAAGGCTCAATCATCTAGGAGAGCGAGACCGGCCATTACTAGAACCCAAGTGCATGCGGTGGAGGATGGTAATGTGCAAACTACTAATCAAGTTTATGATGTTTGCACTAACTGTAATGAATTGGGTCATAGGGCGGATGTTTGTTTGGTGGGTGTTGTTGAAGGGCAATATGAAGAAGTGAATGCTATTCAAGGCCAAGGGGGCGGTGGTAGAAATTACAACATGAACTCGAATACATATCACCCCGGGTTACGAAACCATCCGAATTTGCGTTATGGAAACCCGGCTAATCAAGCCAATCCGAATTTCCAAGGAAGTCAAGGAAATTATGTTCCTCGCCAACAATTCAACAATCAAGGCTTCCAAAGGCAATTTCAACAACCGGGTGGTGACCAAAGTGGCTATTCGGGTCAAGTTACTTCAAGTGGGAATGAAGTGATGGATATGCTCCGGATGATGCAACAAGATATGCAAAGGAGGAATCAAATGGATGAGGCTCGGTTGCAAAAAGATGAAATTCACGACAAAGCCATCCAATCCTTGACTACCCAAATGGGTCAACTTGCAAGTGAGGTGGCCCTTTTAAAAAAGAACAAAGGTCAACTACCAAGTGACACAGTGACAAATCCCAAGAACATCAAAAGCGTGAACATTAATGTGGTAAGTACCATTCCCAATAGTGAATTTAATGAAACATTTCTAACCTCTTCGTGTCAAGTGAATGCAGGTATAGGAAAGGAGGCCGAGGCGGAAAATGACAAAGAGCATGGGGCACCAATCGTGCCAATCCGAGTGGAAAAATTAAAAATTCCTCATGCATTGTTGGACTATGGGGCGGGCATGAGCGTGCTACCAGGCGAGTTGTATGACATGTATGACTTTGGCCCGCTGCAAGATATAGACACCATGGTGAGCTTGGCAGATGAAAGTTGGAGGCATCCACGGGGAGTAGTTAGGAATGTTAAGATTCAGTTGGGAGAATTTGAGTACCCAGTGGATTTTCTGATCCTAGACTATGCTTCTACTAAAATGGTAGCGCAACAAAGGGTAATCTTAGGCCGACCATTTCTATACATAGCAAATGCTCAAATCAATTGTAGAGACGGGGTTATTACCATGACAAAAAAGAACTGTAAGTTATCATTTGATGTTCAAACTAGAGTGATTATTTATGAATCCAATGAGGGGAAGGGTGGTGAGTCTAGTGATTGTATGACAAAAGTGTGTCAAAGAATGAAAATAAATCACCCACCGGATCGTGAAGAAAAGCATACGGGATCAAGTAGGAGTGTATTTGATTACCCACCGAATCGAAACGGGACGGATGCATTTTACTCAATGGCACGAGGTAGTGATGGAGATGGCCGGAATCGTTTCTTTGAGCCACCATAAACGGGGGTGGCACGGTCTGGCTGAAGACCCGAAAATTTAGCGCTGCTCGAGAGGCAACCCGGGGTCTTTCACTGACATTGTTATTTCTTTATTTTTCTATGTTTCAGGGCTATGGGAACACTCAAGTGTGAGGAAGATGTGCGGATAGTTGTGTGAAGGTGGTGATAGGAAATCGGATAATTTACAACATCTGTTGTGTCAAACTTCATCAGGTCCATGTACTATTTACTTAGACTTGTCATGTTCTTTAGCCTTGAAATATTGGTAGTTAGTTTGTTTGTTTGTTAAAAAAAAAGAAAAAGAAAAAAGTTTGGTGTGTTTTGAGCGATCTTTCTCTTCAAAGCCATACATTGGGGACAATGTATCCCAAGTGTGGGGATGGGGGAAATTTTTTGAAAAATTATGAAATCAAGCGAAAAATAGTCTAAATTTGAAAAGTTATAGTATTGAAACCGCATAACACTCCAGCAACCCCGTATACCCTTTTTCTTGGTGAGAGTTTGAGCCATCTATTTGAATTGTTAGAAATATTTTCTTTGATGAGAGTGGCAATGGGTGGGGGTGCATTAGAACTTGTGCTTGAATTCAGTTTGAGGCCTTAGCTTGATATGTATGTGAAAAGGATAAGGGCATTTAGGTAGCCTCGTCACTATGTGTGTGAGTGTGGGATTCGGGGGTTGGGCCTCATAAATTACACATATGAGCTTGGTAGTGCGAGGGGCGGGGGTTTGGTCCATTAGTAACCATATTTGAGCTTATTACCTATCATTTGATAACCCATGCTTACCGCCCAAAATATCTTACCTGTTTGAGAAGACCCGGTTTAGTAGTTTTAGTACGTAGTGTTTGATGTTTTTGTTTTGTTTAAAAAAAATGAAAAAAAAAAGAGAATAAGAGAAAAACAAAAAAAAATTCTGAGAAAAATACAAAAAGAATGAGAATAAATGTGGTAGTAGTTTGAAAGAAAAAAATACGAGGCTTTGTAGTTAGTTAATTAGTTGAGTTTATTTAGATGTAATAATAAGACCGGGTCGGATCATTAGCTACTACATATATATTTCCATGTCCTACCCATATGCCTAGCCACATTCCAACCCTTAAGTCCCTTTGATTCACGTGCGCATTTTAGTAAATTCTTTAGGCGA
This sequence comes from Smallanthus sonchifolius, assembly GCA_023525975.1. NCBI lineage: Eukaryota > Viridiplantae > Streptophyta > Magnoliopsida > Asterales > Asteraceae > Smallanthus > Smallanthus sonchifolius. The sequence goes on from CM042023.1 coordinate 36,367,856, forward strand.
AGGACCGATTTAAGTATAAGCCTATTATTGTGCAATCACCCATTTGTTTTAAGTGTGTTCTAGCTCATCCTTGCTAGTTATTATTTGTCGCCGAGAGGAGAGTCATTGTGAGGGGTGTGTTATGCGGGGTTTAAGAAAAAGTTAGTAAAATGAGGACATTTGTTTGCTTGATTCATGTTGATCGCTTGAGGAGTTATGAGTGGTTGCTTGCGGGCAAGCAACGGTTAAGTGTGGGGATGTGACGGGTGGTCCGTAGGATGACCCTTAAGAGCTATAAATGGTATTTTAATCCTATATTTAATCGAGTAATTGTCTAGAATTAGATGACTATGTTTGCTTGTGTTTCAGGTACATTCGGAGCTTAAAAGTGTGAAAATGAAGGTTCGAATAAACGCGGATGGATTGGAGAGTGAAAGACGGAGCATAGGTGAAAAAAAAAATTCTTTGAATTGAAGAATTAAGAAGATAACATGATAGAGGAAGAAATTACGAGAACGTGGGCGCAAACGGCGAAGAAAACGGAGTTGAAACGAAAAAGTTATGAAGAAAACAAAATTGCATGCTGAAGCCTACCGTAGCTTACGGTGGCTACCGTAAGTTACGGTAGCCCCCAGCACTTTTCTTCCACCGTAAGGCAGTAGAGACCCACCGTAGCACTTTAAAAGCTACCGTAAGCTACGGTAGATACCGTAGCTTACGGTAGACATTGACGCAGAAAGTGTAACTGCCCATAAAAATCAATTTTCGAAGGGGCTTTTCATTATCTGATCATTGGAGGCGATTCAGAACTTGGAGGAGGCGAATTTAGGGTGTCAAAACATTATTTTGGGTGTTTTTATTATTAATTTTCCATTTTTGATTCGTATGAACAACGGAATTGAAGTGATGATCAACCGAACGATGTGTGGCTAAGTTTTCATATGTTTTCCTCCGGATTGTAAGGTTTATCTTTTGAATGTTTGTTGATGTTTATGTTATTTGTAGGACAATAATCTAATCATTTTGGTTGTGTTATTGTGGTGTTTATGTGTTTGATTGTAATCGTTGATATTGTTTAACATCGTTTTCTAAACCATCAGTTCTTGGTGCCGCTGGCAATCGAGATTTATTGGGAGGAATTCGGGGTTGGATATATTTAATTGATCATCGGGTGACAATCTTGCGTTCTTGTAAGCCAAGCACTTGGTCCCCTTTTATCACAATCAAACATATTTTCATGAACTATGTCTATGTAGTTCTTCCTAATTAAACATCAGTATTATCATTCATGAAAACCTGAAACCGGGGGAAGACATACTCTCTCATTTCTGAATTACAATATTTTGATTTGCGATTAATTTAGATAATTCTAGTTTTCAAAACCAACAATCAAAATTCTGAAAATTACATTTCTACAATCTAGTTTACTATAAAAGCTACTTAGATAACACATTTTCCACAAACTCCTCGTGTTCGATACCCACTTACCGCTAGCTATTTAGTTGTAATTGGTTTATTTTTTAGTGAGACTTCGTCCTCACGTCACTACTTGCCGAGGCGAAAGCGGTAGCCGATTCGGAAGCCATTTTTTAGCTTTTTTTTTTAGATTTTGATCGTTTTCGAGTGTGGTAACTAAACCTAAACATCCACCAACTATTTATACTAAGTTAGGGCCATTAAAAGGTCAAAAAAATGCCTAAAAAGAGACTATAATGGCTATGTTACCGTTATAAAACGGTCAAAAAGGTTCCAACACATTTTTCGGGAGAGAACCGGTTTTGAATGAACCGGGTTTGGGAGAGAACCGGTTTTGTAGGAACCGGTTTTGGAAAGAACCGATTTTGGGTAAAACCGGTTTCGGGTATTTTTAGAACCGGTTTTGACTAGAAATATTGAAACCTATCCAGACCCTACGGGTAGAGTCGGTTCCGGTTCGGGTCCAGAAGAACCGGTTTTCAAGAAGAACCGGTTCTGGTTTTTTTGTTCACCTCTACTTTAATTGTTTAAAAGGTTTTGCCTCTACTATTAGGCCACCAACCCAATGGCCCCTCATTCATTGCTGATCTCTCTTTCGTGTAAGTTAATGATTCATTACCTATGTTTTAAACTTTTACATAAGTAACACAGAATTTTCATATTATCCACCCCTTATATGTATATATATATATAAATATACATGTATGTTAACGGCTCTTTGGACATGATAAGGCCGACTCCTCACCAATGAAAAATGTGAATTTGACCATGACATGACCTGACATGTTGAGGAAATACCGAGCAATTTTAGACATACATGACATGCCCAAATAAAATTTTAGGAGCAATTTACCAGCAAATGCACAAAACAATTTCTTAACTAAGCAAATATTGATCAATAGATAGGTTACTAGCAGTTTCAGCCAACAAATTAAGAAACAAATAACAACACTGTTATGTTTGCACGCGCCGTCGAACAGGCAAATAAACGAAATCTGAAGACATAACGATGATAAAACTAATCGTTTCAATGTTGATGAATGAACCTCGTATTCATCTTTATAAATGTTCAGAAATGCATCAAGAATCTTGCCATCAATCACTCTTCCCTTCTTGAGACCCGATTTCTTGTAGGTAATGTTCTGCATCCAGAGCTGCCATGCACCCTTCAACACACAAGATATGATAATTTAGAGAATGTTACACATTAGAAATAAATATGACGTGGCGGATGAAATAATATCTAAAATTAAAACTAATCCTTTTTCAAAATCATAAAACAACAGTGTAGTAGTTATAAAGCATAATATGTTTTAAATCATACCATGCACATGACATATTTTATTGTAAAATCATAGATTCGTCTAGAATGTAGTGGTTGAGAATGTTTATGTGGAAGATGACTCTAATTCTAAATATCTTTTTAATTATACATGCACAAGGTATGTATTGCTAGTTTAATCCTTTATTGACAAGTATAAATAAAAAATATTCTATCAGTGATCCTGTGGATCATACCATGAATTGTACACCAAGTTCCTTACATTTTCTAAACGTGTACTTCCATAAAGTCCTACAATTCAAGGTGACAGTTTCGCCTCGTTTGCCAACACACATAAGAATATATCAGAAGAGACAATTTCGACTCAATTATTTATGAATGGATCAATTTGGGTTGTGTGTATCTCAAACGGATCAAATGGGTTGAATAAAATAACTAAGCTAAAAGGTGAACGGGTCAAACGATGCCAATAAAAATAACTCAAGTTCTCAACTCTAACACCATGTCTATATATATGCTTTGCAACCAGGGGCAGGGGCATACATATATGGGGAGAGGCCTGAAATGAAATTTTGAAATATGAATCTAGAGAGAGAAAGAGAATCTAGAGAGAGAGAGAAGATTACCACCATTGTTATAGTTATGTTTTGGGTCAATTTTTTTACTTTTAGCCTTTCCATTTACTTTTGGACCACTTACTAAAATTCCACCAACGGAAAATAAAGAAAAACAAACAAACGTATCCAGTAAAATCTCACTCGTAGCAGAGCTATTTGTAAGGTTTGGAGAGGGTGTGATAGGGGCAGTTCTTACCTCTATCCCATGGGATAGAGAGGTCGCTCCCGTTGTGAGGGCCAGCTCCAAAAACCTCTTTTTTCGGTTGTCTAGTAATCCAAATAGCATAAAATGTAGCAAGGAGAATCCAAACAAACAACTATACAAGAGTACTATTAATGAAAGTTGTAAATTACTGCTAACATACAGTGAAGTAAACTATATTCTAAAACACGTAAACAAACAAAAAAACATACCCAGCAAAATCCCACTCATAGCAGAGCTATTTGTAGGGTCTGGGGAGGGTGGGATAGAGGCAAACCTTACTCTCTTCCCCATGGGATAAAGAGGTTGCTCTGAGAAGAACCTCATAAAAATAATTTTTTTTACATGTACAGTTTACAACATAGTATATAAATCCATGTAATATAAAATGTGTCTAATATTGTCAAAGCAACAAAGATACAACAGTACTAGCATAAAGTGATGGCAAAGTAAAGTAGCCACAATATAAACAGTGCACAGAGACAGGAAAAAAAGATGTAGTACTAACCCCTCAACCAGTAAGTATACATTCTCCTAAAAAATTCTATACTCCAAGACAAACACTAAGGCACAATAAAACAAAGACTATGGCTAATGCTAAGGCTAAAGACAAGTCGATGACAAATCTATATAATCCCCTAAAAGTCCATAATCTTAATCTGACGTTTCCAAGAACTCCTATCCATGATCATGTCCTCAAAGAGATGCAAGTCTGTCAGATCTTGCCTAATCCGCTCATCTCATGGAAAACAAGTAAACAACCATATAGTAGCAACTAGATAAGAGAAAATAGACAGAAAAAATGCACTAAACCATATGCAAGTGCCTATACAATCCCCTGAAAAGGTCTATACGCCCAGACAATACTAATGAAAATTAAGAACAATGTTTTAAAATGCTTTCATTTATATATTTAATTTTGGGTATGTAGTTTATATTTTTAATTTGGATGCTACTTTTTATTTGTCTACAATAGGTTTTTGGAACCGAGGGTCGCAACGGCAGCAGCCTCTCTATCTCTCGATATCTCTCGAGATAGAGGAAAAGCTTGCCCCCATCCAACCCTCCCCAGACCCTACAAATAACATCTGGTATGAGTGGGATTTTACTAGGTTCGTTTATTTGTTCGTTTGAAAACATACAGATGATAGTTTTTTATATATAGATCTTATTTACGAAAAATACATGTCCAAGAACTAGCTTTAACATGGTTAGACTTTCAACCTACAACAAATGCATTTTTTAGGTTAATTGTCATCCAATAGTGCATAACCTAGGTAGTCAAAGGCGCACAACACACTTGCCGCCTAGGCACAAGATAGAAAACAAAAGGTGTGTACAAGATAGAAAAAGGCTAATAATAAAAATAAAAATTTATTAAATAGGCATAGAAAATTAATAAATCTCCCTAAATTTATTAAAAAACCTAATATAATTAGCAACTAAAATCAAAAAAAAAATTATATACAAAATTTTATAAACCTTTTAAAATAATCCCATTATAATACAACTAGTTGCATACTACATTAATTCTACCTAACTAGACATTGACCGTGAAAATGAAGCGCAAACAAGTAAAAAGAAAGTCCAAACAAGTAAAAAGAAAGTCCAAACAAGTAAAAAGAAAGTCCAAACAAGTAAAAAAGAAAAGGCCCAAACAAGAACAAAGAAAGTGCAAATAAAATAATAAGAAAGCCCAAAACTCACTTTATAAGGCATCACTATGTTGTCAAAAGCCCTTCGGGCGTGCGCCTAGGCCCTCAAGAGAGGCGAGGCACAGGAAAAGCGCCTTGGTGCAACCCAGGCCCTCCGGCGACCTTCGAGCGAGATTCCGGTCGGATTTCCAGTGAGATTTCGGCCAAATCCTTAAAATTCTACAAATTCCGGGCAAACTGGTCTTAACAATCCAAAAATGGCCCACAACTAGCCTAAAGGAGCCCTAAACAAGCCTAAAACATGTCTAAAACCCCAAAAATGGTATAAATGTGCTATGCGCCTTGCTTATCTCGGGCCCTCGCTTTTTAAGCACCTTGCGCCTTTGACAACTATGGAGCATCAGCGAAGAGGGCATAGAAAAGAAGAAGAAAGGAGAAGCAAAACTGCCGCTCTAGAGAGAGAAAGAAAGAAGAAGCATAACTGCTGACTTTGAGCATTCGCCAGTAGTGCGTTTTTCTACCGCAGAAGTAACACCCTCGCCTCACCTAGGCAGGCGGCTGGCTCACTTTTAATAACTAGCGATATCATAATTTTAGCCAATAGACTTTCAACATACTTATTTTTGTCCAAATTATTTTTTTATTGTATGATAATTTGATGGTTAAAGAAGTTATAACAAATCTGCTTTAACAAAAATAAGCCCCAATTTCATCCAAAGGTAAACAAAAACCAAAGTGCATTCTTAATTTATATACAAAACGCATTGCTTAAAATGAAAAATTGTCCTAAAATACATCATCAAAATAGAGTGCCTAGCTATTATTTCATGTTCAAATTGAAGCCAAATCCATCTTCAATGTAAGACTAATCTTAATGTTCTTTTACCTCATATTTCAATCATTCAAAAGACAATTAGTTCTAGAAATGTCAACATCAATACAACTATATGCCCCCTATGAAAACATATTTCAAGATCCCAGACTGTCCCCAATCCAAATCACCAACATTTAATAATATATGTTCAATGTAACATATAATTTATGGCCAACAATCTTGAAAACAATTATATAGAACCTACCATGATCAACAAATATCTTGCATATAATTTATGGCTAACAAATAAAGAGAGTAAATGCCCTTACCAGAGCCTGCAGCAGTAATAGCTTGCCTATATTTCTTGTCCTGAACATCTCCAGCAGCAAAAACACCCTTCACACTGGTTATGCTTGTTCCAGGCTTAGTAACAACATACCCATCAGAATCAAGCTCCAACTGACCATCCAAGAACTTAGTAGCTGGTTCATGCCCAATTGCAAAAAACAACCCATTCACCTGCAAATCAGACACCTCACCACTCACAACATTCTTCACTTTCAACCCTCCCAATAAAGACTTCCCTTCTACACCATAAGCCTCCACCACAGCAGAGTTCCAAATAACCTCAATCTTAGGGTTATTCAAAGCTCTCTGCTGCATAATCTTAGAAGCCCTAAATTCACCTCTCCTGTGAATAATATAAACCCTAGATCCATATTTAGTCAAATAATTCGCTTCCTCCATGGCTGAATCACCGCCACCGATGACCGCCAGAGGCTTATTCCTAAAAATCGGAGCGGCACCGTCGCAAACCGCACACGCGGATATACCTTTGTTCCAAAACCCTAATTTCCCCTCGCCGGAGCCAGGGAACGTCAAGCGCTTAGCAACGGCGCCGGTGGCAACAATAACAGAATCAGCAACCACAGCTTTCGAATCCGTGAACACTTTAAACGGAGCCGATGAGAAATCAACTTTATTAACAGTTTCAGAGAAGATCTGTGTACCAAAACGAATCGATTGTTGCTTACACCGCTCCATGAGCTCAAACCCTAGAATACCTTCCGGAAAACCAGGAAAATTCTCCACGTCGGTTGTCGTGGTGAGCTGGCCTCCGGCAGCAATGTCGTTGGCCATCCATCCTTCGAAGAGGAGAGGCTTGATCTCCGCGCGGGCGGCGTAGATGGCGGCGGTGTGCGCTGCGGGGCCGCTACCGATTATACAAAGACGAGTTTTTAGGGTTTGGATGTCATCCATAGCAGCGGCGGCGGTAGTGGAGAATTTTGGAGAGGAGATGATAGCGTCGGTAGCGGCGGCGGAGGAGGAACCGATGGTGGCGACTCCGATTAAATTTCGGGCTTTATAGAGGAGGTTTAGGAGTTTTGGGAAACAGGGTTCCATTTGTTCTAGAAACCACTTTTTTCGTACAAGTTAAAATGGTTATTTTTCCCGGGTTTGACCGGTAAAGATGTTTAGGCGGGAAAAGTGGAAATGGAGATGTGGTGAGATTGAGGGTTTGATGCTTTCCTACTTCAATGTCAATCGGATTTCCCCTTGTTCAATCAACAAACATATCCTTTCTTTTTTCAAGAAGCAAATTGTTCATTTAATGATTCTAGTACTAAGATTCAGTTTCGACAAAAAGAAGGTTGTTTTGTGTGTAAGTTTGTATCAAATCTAATATCTAGAATTAAGATTCGGTTTCTTCAAAAAGAATGTGGAGTCTCAAAGTATATTGACTGAAAACTCATTTCAAGATTTTATTTCGTCTTCTACATAGAAATCAATATGACACTCCTCATTAAATTGGAATATTTTGAGTGACCTTCACCCTCTATTAACTATGATACTTTGGGTTCCAAAATAAACTAACGTTTTTAATTCGAGTACTACGGTTATCCGTTTAATCGCAAATTAAATATATAACATCCACCTTTTGTAAACCTTTTTTATTTTAATTTTTATAATGTTTCTCAAAAATAGTCCCAAATTTTTCATTATTAAAATGCATGTGTTGAAGCATAACTAGAGAGATTTACTTATGATTACAAACTAATTGTACTTAATATTATATAATCCATAAAGATAAAAAGTAAGATGGGCATTAGTTTATTTCAGAACTAACAGATAATCCAACTAACATCTACATGAAACGGGTTTATCTAAGATACGTTGTTCTATACAACTAAACATACCCACAACTAATCCCCATCATCCTTTCACGGTGGCTTTCCTGAAAAGCATTTGTTTAAACATCATAGCTAAAACTAATATACACGAGAGCATTACTAGGCATAAGCCTACGCGAGTGGCCGTATGGTTACATCGATTAGAAATTGCGTTTTTGGTCATATCACCGGTGTAAATGTAGCGTTATAGGAGACCATCCTCACCTAGCGTATGCATATGCCAATCCTTCACAAACCTAGGCAACCTCTTTTATAAGTAAAATTTCACCATATTTCTTCCGCTTTCGCCAATTTTAATATTATAAGTCTTTCATAATACAATTCATTGAATATGATAAAGCATACAATTATTTCTCATTAAATACCATTAAGTGAATATGATCACATTATAACTTACCAAAAAAAGCATACATATATTTAATTCCTGTAAACATCGTTTGTAAAGACTTATAGTCTTCCAAACGTTAGCAATGTTTACAACCATGTGTTACACACGATGCAATAACTAATAAAACATATTATCATACCTTAACTAAAATCACATTCACATATTGTTACATCATGATCATTATACTAATCCACGTACGGGTCACCATTTCTCTTAACACCATTTTATGACGATTTAATATTGTCAAAAAACATGAAAAATACGGTTTTATTCCTTCAATCAACACTAATACATAGAAAAATAAGACGAACAGAGATGGTTTTAAAACCCTAATCAAAAGAGACAATACACACCAATTGTGAGACTAATCGTTTGTATTCATAAACAGAGGTAGCACCCTTCTTTAATAGGGGAAGAACTCGAGCACAAATATGGAAGCGAGGATAATCAGACCGCAATCACCGGATGAATCAACGGGAACCCTAGGAGAGGGCGTATCTTGAAGCGACGCACAAAAGGAAGAGTAGGAGCTTTTGCGAGAATATCCGATCACTACAAATGGATCATCACAAACGGGCCTTGAACAAAGATAAGTCCAGCAGCAAGCATATGATCTCGGGGCCCATACAAACAAAAGAGAACAAGAAAAAGAATTAGATAAAAATATTAAAAAAAAAAAGATTAACAAATTGAATAAAGGTAAAAAGGTAATTTTTAACACCCCCTCAATTTGATAATCCAAATGTCATGCATAGATAATTTATCAATTAAGGAATCATGTTGGAAGACGACAAACCTTTTAGGCAAGCCCTAGAGAATGCACGACATTTAGGAAAAAACTTGAACCCATTAGCATTAACAATTAAGCTCACAACCGAAACCAAGCCACGCCCAAGAAACAAGATCCATGAAGTTCAATGGCTCATACATGTGGAATAAAAAGAACATATTATATAACAATATTAAGATGCTTGAATATTGATTTGGCAAACATGTCAAACATATTAAGAAGACAGATAAGAATTTGCAGTTCTTTCAAGACATTTATCAACCATATAAATTCACATGTGCTGTTTAGAAAGATTTTATAAGACAAAAGTCACACGACTTTTAGAAAAGACGAATCACAAGATTCATATAAGACTATTAGAAACATATCTGGTATGAAAAAAAAACACACATTTTTAAGAATTCAGAACCATGACTGAAAGACAAGACTTGTGAAAAACTTAAAAACTAATTTAACTTGATCAAAAACTTTTACAACTTTACGAGAACAGTATAAGTAGACGATATCATATAAGAAGAAACTCGCAAAGAACATAAAGACTAATTTGATTCAAGCAAAAACTTTTACAACTTCACACAAGATAATACTAAATCACACGATTTAAGAAACGAGTCTGAAACAATAAGAATAGCATAAGCTATATCAGACAAGAGAGACACAACCAAATAGATATTAAATGAAAAACAAATTCATAGAATCTCTTACACAAGAGAAAGAACATACATACCAAAACAACTTTTATCATTTTTCAGAAAATTAAATCACACGAGACAGAATAAGATTTTTCAGAAGAGTAATAACTTTATGATTATTACTATTAGCAACCATGATTAAGATTAAATTCAAGACACTTAAGATTTGTCACATAGATGGAACTAAGGGACCATAGAACATACAATATTTCAACATGGTAACGAAAGACAAAAGATTTGAAGTTTTTTTTCTCCTTTTTTTCTTCATTTAAGAGAGAAAATCTAAAGCACGAGAACTCGCAACAACTCACACATAAAAAAATTCACACACACAAATCTGAATAGCAGATAACCAAGACCTAAATTAAAAACCAGCAAAGCAACTATAAACAAGACAGAATGCAACACGTATAATGCCCAAATAAAACTAGTGGTATGTCACCGATAAATAAATCCAATGCCGGTCCTTCTAACCCCGCCATAAATGCCTAAGATAAATAAGATCGTGTGACAGAAAATAAACAACGGAAACTAACAGAACGATCTCACCAGGTACACACCCAAGTTAGGGTGTTCCAAATAGGATAAGAACCTTGTAACCTTCGATTATCACCACAAACACCAGAGCTTAATTCTGGTTCTTCAAATTAGCCAGGAGCAGAAGACTGAGTCAGAGATTGCAGAGGGATGAACCACCAAAAGCAACAGAAGAGATTTTTTCTTTCAATCCTAATTCACCATAGATGATCACGAATCCAAACATGAACAGTGGTGAATGAGGACACGAATCCAAACAGTAAACACAAAAACATATTGTTTTTTTATTTATTTAATGTTTAAAGAAGTAAAACCAAGTCTAGGTCACTAATAATAGAAAACTTTCTTGATTAATCGGTAGTCACTACAGGTTTTTAAAGGGAACCGGTAACCTCACAAGATTAATATGAAGTTTTTATTAGAACAGTAAGACTAGTTTTTAACAACTGTTTTCGGCCTTTTATTAATTAAAAGACGGCAACTGTGCTCTTAAATTTTAATATAGTCAACAATTTTTAAAGCAATTATCAATGTGTTCCTATTAATTAGAAACACGGTTAGCCGAATCAGAAACGTAGCGGAAATGAGCAAATATAGTTTCAATAGACGCACCAGATAAGCTATAGATAAGCAAAATAACCCAGGTCCATATCAGTAACTAATATTTTGATACAGAAAAAAATAGATTGACATAAACCAACAGAGCGCCAACAGAGGCAAAGTAACCCCTCTTTGAAGGATAATGAACAAAATCCCAATGTAGATAAGGGTAACCCAATGCCAAACAATCTCAGAAGTCAAAACAGCCAACCAGAAAAAAAACCCCAACTTGAGGATTAGCCAGGAATATCAAAATAGTAACTTTGAACAGCAACTCTTATCAGATAACAATAGTAACCTAATTCAACAGTCAAGAACCCAATCACAGAATTATTATTTTTTTTTTATCATTTTTTTTTTGTTTAACACGGGACAGAAACACCGAGAGATACCACCGGCAAGTTAAATTTAGGGTTTGATAACCCCCACCCAGTCGGTCAAGAACCAAGAACAGAACAAGAAGAGAGTGTGATTTTTTTATGGATACCGTTGATTTAAGAGCAACGAGGCTCTGATACCATGTCAAAAAACATGAAATTACAGTTTTATTCCTTTAATCAACAAATATCTTCTACATCATACTCTGAGGTTCATTTATCTCGATATTTGTAAGTTAAGCTTACTCACCCTTGTGAAATTCATAGATCTTAACGTGAAAGTTCACATGTTGGAATCATGTACCCCATACACAACTTATAATAATGTTGCTAGAGACATGAACATATTAGGTCACACACTGAACATAAATATCAAGTACATGTTTAAATAGATTTCAACGCCAACAAGCCGAATCCACACACACACACACACACACATATATATATATATACACTAGGTTATGTACCCGTGTATTACACGGGTTATACGTAATAAGTATGTAAAAAAAACATAACATTTCTTTCTTTATTAAATAAGCAAATAGAAAAATAACATTATAATTCAAAGAAATTAAAAAAATCATAAATCTCTAAATATTTTCTTGTAGACAACATTTGATGTTTGATTTGTAAGATTACCATCTTTGTTTAATATTAATAACTTTACTACGTCTCTACTTTTTACTCTTGATAACGCTACATACAACTGTCCTTGCTTTTAGCTTTCTGCTGTGAAACGATAACTAACAATTAGATATGGGCAAGTCGGGAGGTACAATCATGTATCTGTTAAAAAGTAAACAGATTAATAATATAAAATGTGGTCATTAAAACCTTGATTGCAGCCACTCTTTAAGCACGGAGCTCGGGGTCACCATGGATGATTTTCATTCTGTTTGTAAATAATCTAGTTTTGGCATTAAGGGTTTCTATAATTATGAACAACCATTTTCAAAATTATGCTCACATGGTAAGGGTTTTCTATAATTCTGGAAAAAAAAACTAACAGAAAAAAAGAACTTTAGATTGAAGCTTGAATGCATGATGTAGAGATGATTAAAGAAAATGATGATTACTATAAAAGATGAAACGAAAATTCACTTGAATGTTCTTGCTGAAATTTTAGACAATAGACCGCTAATATTGTTTTTTTTTTTTTTGATAGGCGACTTTCATTTTATAAGTGGCAGTCACATCTCCGAATCGGAGATCCGTTACCCCTCAACCTGACCACTACGTTGTCTGAACCGGGCCCGCGGGTTCAGAACGAGAGGCTTAGGCTATCACCGGGAAACCATGGAGCCTGCTGCCACTTGACAACAGTTGCGCCAATACACAGGCCAAACCCCGCTAGCGTAACGCACTCCGAACTAAAACCCGGGTTGGCTCGGACTCGAACCTGCGTGGGCAGGTTGAGTCTTCATCGCCATAACCACTAGACCAAAGCCCAGCAGTTACCGCTAATATTGTTATATAACAGGTCTTCATATAAGAAAGATTACAATAAGAATAAGAATATAATAACTAAACAAAATAAAATAAAAAGTACATCTGTAATATAGAGTATGCTATAACTTGCCCGCTGCAGAAATTGAACACATGTATCTTTACTTGATTCACATTTAATGAAGAAATTAACTTGTAAGACCATTGAATTTGACTTCTAATGGCTAGCTAACCACTATTTTGCTTAGCTAGACCAGTATCAAAAACTTGTGGGGTGATAGCATCTTTTAAACTCAGTTGATCCTCTTTAAAATGTGTGTCAAGATTGTTTTGCCATCAATAAATTTAATGAACTTCAGGGACCAAAACATTAAAAATGACAAAATCTAAACCTCGTATGCAACTCTATAGTCATAGAATCATCATAAAAGATGGTGTTCAAAGTTCAAACATAACAAAATACAAATAAATGTGTATATAAATATATATATATATATATATATATCAGTAAATCAAAGCAAAAAATAGATTATAAGACTTATATACCGTGGTAAAAAAACAAAATTAACACAGCTTGCAGCTCCGACGGCAATAACCCGGGAGTTCTGGAGTTCCTACCATATACTCTTTGTTCTTGGTGCATTCGCCCAATGTCGTCCATCTCTCACAGTTTTGATTGCAATTCCCACTGTCACCAATGATCTTATCAAACGCGTCTATGTGGATCCGCTTGGTTGCCAACCATTTCTCCCACTGCAATACAGGACAACCGCCATGGAGGCTGGTTGCATCCGGGTTGGCGTTCGGATACATTCTGAAAAAGAGTAACGCGTCTCCTTTTTTTGGTTATACTGTGTTTGTTTTTGCACAAATTAGATGGAGGTGGTAATTTTAATCCGTTTACTAATGAATGGGTAGATTTGGGTTTTGTTCAATCTTTAACGGGTCAACCTTATTAAATCAAAAAAGATAAGGTGAAGAAAATTGGTCAAAAGAGTCAAACGTTCACTACCAATTACTAATTTAAAAAATAATGTCGTCGACTTTAAAGGCTAAAATTAACTCTAATTTGCTAAAAAGCGGTAACCGATTGCAACTTGTATCGAAATTTCTTCCTTTTCAAGATTCATAACACTTCAAAAATGAAAAGATAAGTTGATAATTCTTTCCCACAATGATAAGTAATCTTATCGGTTTCAAAGTTAGAAGATCATCCATTTGACATTAAAAGTCAAAGCAATGCTATTGATAAGTTAATAGATTTCAACTCAATCATGGATTTTTTTTTCTTTTTTAAGATTCAAGAATCAAAAACCTAAAAGGCTTGATAGTGAAAACCCAACTCAAAGGCCAACTTTAAATCTTCAAGTGACCACCAAAAATTTTTAACATTTAGAAAAAAGGAGAGTACCTGATTCAAATAGTCTTTGTAACCGATTTACATTTTGTCAGAATCAACTACCTGATGAAACCAACAACAAATCAAATAATATTAAAACTACATGATTCACCCAAAATACAACAGATTCTTACTTTTCATTCTTGTTTAGGATGTCATTGAGAGTGTAATCAATGACACGAATAAGACCCAAATTTTGAATGCTTCCATTGATAAATTCAAATGACAAAGTAGAATGCAAAATTGACTTCAACTTCTCCATGCCATCATTCAGAGTGAACATGTTAACCACAACAATTTAATATAAGGCTAAGTGTTATAATCCAAGAATACTGTACGCCTTCTTGATTTCGAAATCCGCAGCTCCATGTTCTAATCCAAGAATACTAAATGGTTCAATAACAATGACTAAATGCCAACACTTGACTCCATGTATTTTTGAAGCATTATTGAATTAACACCACACAAAGGTGACTTTTTTCTGAAATGTACACAAAACAATTAGCAAGCAATATCTGGGAAAAAGAAACAGAAAATATTGTTCACACATCTCTTAAGCTACAAAGTGCTATCTGTGTTGCTCTTTCTATAGAGTAAAAGTACCTCAATGAAGCTGCACCACTGATTAATTTGCATACAAAATGTTTTTTATACACAGTAAAATGTCCATCAATTAGCCACAATCAGTCACAAGAACCATAAGTTGATTTATGTAGTTTATGATCTAACACTTGATTTAAAAAATAAAAAAAAAGTTTAGAGGAGGCTACTGTAGTTGCTAACTCCCTCCTAGTATTCTACATATAGCCCATAAATCAAACTCAACAATTTATATTACTTGTTCAAGACTCCCATTAATCATTAAAAAAAACATAATATATGACATAATAAAATAAAAATGATAAGATTAATAATGAATAGTATTAATACTATTTTAAGTTGGTGATTACCAAATTATCCGAATAGGGATAACGCAACACCTTAAAGAACAAAACATTCATTTCCACGTAGAATGTATTAATACTATTTTAAGTTAGTGATTACCAAATTAACCGAATAGGGATAACGCAACACCTTAAAGAACAAAACATTCATTTCCACGTAGAATGTAAAAATGCCTGTTACAGGTAAGGTAGTAAATTAGTAAATTCCTCCTTTACATTCACGTTAAATAATAACAATAAAATCAAAAGGTGAAAAATCAATAAAATCAAATGAAAGGTACTATATAACGATACAAATTAGAATATAATTAAATATGATGAAAACTAAGAAGAACATGCCTTTCAATTAAATCCTATTTTCCTATGTCATTTAACTTTCTATGTGCTCATGATTACCGCTACAAATCAAGATTTGCTTATGTAGTTATGTAGGTAATAGAGTTCTTAGCACATTTGATTATCTTATTAAACATGATTATCTGCATCACCGCGATTTGAAAGAACTCATAGTTCATAAATAAAATCCAAAATGATAGACTACTACCGAAAATGTAGCAGAAACATAAATCCATCAACTAAAATGCTTGTGTGTATGTATTGATAGTAGATGTATGTATGTATGTATGTGTGGGGTAAATGTAGCAGAAACATAAATCCATCAACGAAACTGTACCCAAAATGATAGACTACTACCGAAAATGGGCTAGGAAGAGGACACGTGTCCTCATTCATTTTTATATATTAGTTATAGTAGATAGTAGATGTATGTATGTATGTGTGGGGTTGGGTTCATGAGAAAACTCATTTTAATGAGAGAACTAAAAAACTTCCCATTAATGACACTTTTGTAATTATAATATCATTATATATTCTTAAAAACCTAACCCTCCCATACACCCCAAAATCCTAAACCCCCCATCCCCACCCCCCGAAAACCTAAACCCCTCTCACCCGCCCCCACCCCACCCTCCTAAACCCCCACCCACCCCCCAAAAACCTAAACCCCCACACCCCCACTTCCTAAAAAAAATCTAAACCCCCCACCCCCCCCCCTAATGAAAGGACCTAAACCGGATAGTTCTCATAGTTGGCAAACATAGCATAAACATAGTTCTTAAAACTTGAATCAAACATTAACTAACAGCGGAAGTCTTATACAAAATTCAGAGTTAACAAAAACTTTAAACATAGCATTGTTCAATTTTCATAAACTAAGGATAACGGGGATGTCAGTCTTGATCAGCAACAGCCAACAGCCATCCATTTCCAAGCTCTCATAGCTTCAGATCTTTTTTTTTTCCTTTGCTACCTGATGTGCATACTAAAATAGTCAGTTAACGCTGGTGAGTTCAAGTGTTTCTTTAACTTTAACTTTAACTTTATATCAAAAACTTCTTTTTAAAACGTTCTTTAATCAGACATATCATATTGTATATATAATACAATAAAATGTTTCATTCTTCTTTAAATATAAACATGTTTAATTCGTGCTCTTTTCTTTAAGTCATACATTACTGTCTACAATCTGTATCTTTTTTTAAGCGTCTCTGTGTCTCCGAAGGAACCTTTGATGTTGTGGACAACCGTTACGTATCATCGTCATTGCCACAACCATTCAATATGTGGGGTCAACCGTTACGTATCACCGTCATTGCCCAACACTCATCTTTCTTTTAGGAATCAACCGTTATGTATCGTTGTCATTGATTTCCCCTTACCTCTTTCTCTTAGGATGATCGTCATCACCCGAGTAACCGTCGTTACTCCTCTTAACCAGTTGTATAACATCCTCGTTACAGTGCCCTGCCGAGCACTGTCCCGATAAGCATACTCTTACAGATTAGACTATGTATTTGACTTTTTCCTTCTTTCTTTCTCTTGTTTATAAAACATATAGTTAGATAAACCATTCTTTTTTTCCTTTCTTTTGTTTATAAAACATATAGTTAAATAAACTATTCTTCTTTCTTTCTTTTGTTTATAAAACATATAGTTAGATAAACCATTCTTCTTTCTTTATTTTGTTTATAAAACATATAGTTAAATAAATCATTCTTCTTTCTTTCTTTCTTACAAAACGTTCAGTTAGACAACCGTTATCTTTCTTATAAAACGTTCGGTTAAACAACCATTATCTTTCTTATCTTTCTTTCTTACAAAACATTTAGTTAAATAAACTTTCATCTTTCTTATATTTCTTTCTTGTAAAACATTAGGTTTAACAACTATTATCCGTCTTATCTTTCTTTCTTACAAAACATTCGGTTTAACAACCGTCATCTTTCTTTCTTACAAAACATTCGGTTTAACAACCGTTATCTTTCTTTCTTACAAAAACATTCGGTTTAACAACCGTTATTTTTCTTTCTTACAAAAACATCTGGTTTAACAACCATTACCTTTCTTTCTTACAAAACGTTCAGTTATATTTCTTTACAAACGTTTAAGTAATAAAATACATTATTATAAACGTCTAATTCTTGAGTATGCACACCACCCTAAAACAGTAAAAAAGGGGTTCTTGAACTCACCTGTCTATCGACAACTATCCTGAATCGTGATGCATAAGCTAAAACTGGTGCTAAACGATCTGCACGAAAGTTAACACACGAAAACCATCAAAACTCATCTAAGTGTCGCTAGGGTCCTAAGTTCGGATAATCGACTGAACAGTCGCCGGACAGTCAGCTCAGACAATCGACAGCCGGCTCGAACAGTCGACAGTCGGCCCGGCTCTTGCCAGAACTTGCGTTCCGGACTTTCACTTAACAGTCGCCAATCATGGGTGGCGACTCTCCTGAGTACGCCGACCCTCCACATGGCACCACATCATTTGCTTTCGCATTGTAACCTCCCGTTATTAACGCGTGATCGATTTCTATCAAAACTTTTTACGTTCAAAACATTCCTTTTACTTTCGTGATACTAGATCTATTATCAGTTTCTTAATCCATACATAAAAACCTTTCATTTTTATCAAATAACCCAAAAACCCTTAAACATAAAAAAACTCACTTTTTAAACACAAACTCAGATCTGAACCTTTAAATACGTAAAGTTTCCAACTTTAACCGTTCAACAGACTTGAAATCATCTTATATCTATAAATCACTCATAATTTGTTGCTAAAAATATAAACTTTACGCAAAGTTCTTACCTTTGTGAGATTTGCTGACACGCATAACGAACTCCGATTGAGGCGATTCAGGCGTCCACGGAACCGTCTCACCGATTGAGGCGATAAATGAGGGGGTTTGCACCCATTTATAACCCCCCTAGCGTAACCCTAACTTCCCCTCCAAGTTTGTCCTTCTTTTTTTACGTTTTTAACATCAAACTTTACAATAATTACAATTTCATGTTTATTCACTTGTTTATGAAAATCGCGATGTTACACCCAAAAACCTACCCCCCCCCCACACCTCCACAAACCTAACATAAAAGCTAAACTAAACCCTAAAGCTAAACCGATTATTTTTTGGAGTTTTTTTTATGAAACGAGGCAAACGAAAGAAACATTTTGGTTTTTTTAGTTTTTGTTTTATTTATTTTATTTTTATTTTTTAGGGTTTTTTTTTCTTACAAAAAATGTGCCATTAATTATGAAAATGTCATTAATGAGAAGTTTCTTGGTTCCCTCCCCAGTAAAGAATTTTATCATGATCTTCTCCCTATATGTGTGTATATACATGTATTATTATTTAGTTGAAATAATACCTATAGTATACTGTTCCAAAAATTGTTACGAAACCTATTATTATTTATGAAAAATAGCTATCTTCGTAAAGATATACGCAGTACATTTGTATTATCATTTAAGGTAAAGATAAAGATACAACATGATATAAAACAAGCATTTTTTATATAAATTAATTGTAAGTATAGAAGGGGGTAGCGGCGCAGCTTGTTGCCCGTCTACCTGCCATTAGTTTGTAATTGTGACGGTCACTAAGCATATATTTTATATATTTAAAAGAAAAAAAAAAGTATTGGTTCAAAATAAACCTTTCACATAAAAGAGTGTATGCATTAGAGATTATTTATTTGATTACAAGTCTTAAGAAATCTTGTTGAAAATTGATAAAACGGTTTTATTATTTTAACCAAAAAATATATGTTTTTTTATTTGCTAAACCCAGTAGGTGGAAGTGTTTCATCTTTATCGGTCGCAATCATGTGGGCACTTTTGGTTTTTAAATGTAAGTGTGTAATGGTCATTTTATACAAAATTAACGGAAATTTTTATGTTAACTAGTGAAAAGGATCAAAATATTACTCAATAGTAAACAATGAAGACTATAGATATAATTGTTAAAAAGATATAATTAAAACCGAAATATAATCTTATCAGTTGGATAACACTTAATGAACCATATTACTAATATTTATTTAGAGTTAAATACGGTTTTAGTCTCTATGGTTTGACCCAAATAACCATTTTAGTCCAAAATTTTAAATTTGACTTTTTTAGTCTAATAGTTTCATTTTCGTAACAATTAAAGTCCATCCCACTAACCCTGTTAAATAAAAAGACATTTTGGTCTACTAAAAGGGCATTCTGTTAATTTTGTTAAAAAATCTGGTTAGTAGACCAAAATGCCATTTTATTTAACAGAATTGTTTAACGGGGTTAGTTGGCTGGACTTTAATTGTTACGAAAATAAAACTATTGGACTATAAAAGTCAAATTTAAACTTTTAAAATAAAATGGTTATTTGTGTCAAACCAAGGGACTAAAACCATATTTAACTCATTTATTTATTTTTTGTTATGAACAAAGTGTAAATGAAATGCAAGCATCTATATAGATTAATAATCTTGATTTTTCGTTGGCTGGATCGAGTAGAAAGCCTATCGGAAATAGCCCACTTAATATGTCCCATTAAGTAAGTGAGCCCACGAAACCCAACAAAAATGCCTTTATTCTTTGTTTTTGAGTTATAGCCTTGACATTTTGCCAAACCCTAACAACGTTTTAGTGTTCATTCTCCTCGTTTTCGATTTCGAAAACGGTCGAAGGGAACACATCAGGTAGCGTCTTCTTCGTTTGTTTGAGGATATAATGGAACTCGGTGATCAAGCTTGACCTCTCAATTCTTATGTATTGATATATATTTATAAAATGAGTCGTCTTGCCGAGCCATAAGCAGACTTGAGTTGTAAGCGAACTGATTTTAATCTCAAATTTAGCTTAGTGGAGAGTTGTCTCACCAAACCGAGTTGGTAGTATAGTCTGGCCTGATTTGAGCGTAGCTCGGCTCGTGACCAACCCTATATTGGTTATTCATATAGTTTTATTAATCATTTTATTATGAAAAATTCTAGTATTGAGATGATATAAATTTATAAAAATATATGACACTAGTTTCTTTTAAGAGTTAAAAATCTTAGACAAAAAGTTTCTCCCATCAACTTGTTCCGACCAAGATGGCCATAATAAAAAAATTATCCATTTTGACCTATAACTATGGGTGGATCTAGGCTTTTAAATTCGGTGTTATTGATGTGTTATATATGTATATTATATTGAAATTATATAATTTATTTTGGCCGATGATATATTTTTAGACGACAAAATAGTAAGCCAAAAAAAAGATAAATAGGAAACTTTGAAATCGCTTTAGGCTTTTTAACATGAGTTAAATCAAGACAATATTTATATAAAATTTTATATGTATTTATTGATTTTAAAGTAAATACTATTTAAAAGTTTAGTTAATTTCAAGTTACTATGTGAGCATAATTCAAATGCAGTAGATATGTAAAAGAATTGTGGATTTACCGCTACGCATAACCCATTTGTGGTGTATAATTAGTAACTCGTTGAAATACCCGCACTTTGCGGTAGGTATTAGGTCGTCTAATTCGTTTATAATAGGTTCGGTTCGTCACAGTACTACAACTGTTACGACACTCGATATAGGTTACGATACGGAAAAAAATCCATTTTGAATATAACTCCGTTTTCAAATAAATTTATATCCGTACTTTTGACAAAGAAAAAATAAAAACAGCCGCGCACTCCGTTCTTTGAAAAAAATTAATAAGTAAAAACGAAATTAATAGAAAATTAAACGGGTTATACCCGCGCTCCGCAGGGGCGGCCCTTAGGGGGGGCGGGGAGGGCGACCGTCTAGGGCCCGGTCTCCTAAGGGGCCCGTAGTTTTTAAAACTATATATATATATTTATAAAAGACCCAACTTATATTATCCATTTATCCTATTAACCCACTTAGAAATTAAAAATGGCCCACTAATTGTATTATCCATTTATCCTATTAACCCACTTATAAATTAAAAAAGGCTCACTCAAAGTATTAACCCGTGTAATACACGGGTTTCTAACCTAGCATAACATATACCAATTTTATTATAGAACATTTAGTTTTGATACTACTATTAGCAATGAAAATTTTTAATAATGGTTATACTAGGGCCCGGAGTTCTTAATTTTTTTATATTATATATATGTGTTTTTTTAAAAAAAATCTATATATATAAGCCTAATTGTTTATAATTCTGAACCGAAAACCAATAAATAAAATATATATAAGCTTATTTTAAATATATATATATATATAAGCCCGTGTTATGTTTTTTTTTTATTATATATGATTATTGAGTTTATATCATAGGGCCCGCTTTTTTTTAAATGTCCCGGGCCCAAAACATTTTGAGGATTCTCGGGACCGGCCCTGTCTCCGCGACGGGTATCGGCCCAATCGTTAATAAAATTTAAGCGAAAACGTAGGCGCAAGGGCAAAAATAATGGTAATAAAAAAGAAACCTAAAGGTAAATAATAAAAAAAGAAAAAAAAAATTGGGTCGTTGAAAACCATAAAAGCGAAGACCGAGACCGGTTCCGATAATATCGTGACCGGCAATGATGTTGTTCGTTGATAATATCGTTAAAGGACCACAATGGTAACGAAACTCGTTATAAGCCACGATAAAAAAAAGTTCGATTTTTAATACAACTCCGTTTTTAAAAAAAATTATATCGGAATGTTGACAAAAAAAAAACTAAAATAGTCGCGCATTCCGTTTTTTGAAAAAAATTAACGAAAAAAAGTTATTAAAAGAAAACAACATTATTAGAACGTTGAACGGGTTAAAAGCATATTTTATGAGGGATGAAAATAAAAAAAAGATAGAAAAAAACAACCATGAGGTGTGAACTTCATCGAGGTTCTTCTTTAATCTATTAGGTAATACTATTAAGGTAACTTTTATAAATAGTAAAGCTACCACGCTGCTGAAGCAAGGAGTATGCGAGATTTTTTCTTTTTCATTTTCACTCCTTATACATTGTATAATTTACGATTTTAACCCATTTAATTATGTATTAATTCAGTTCTTCTATAATTACTTTCGTTCATTTACTTTTTTTAATAAACGGATTGCATGGCTGTTTTTATTTTTTTTATCTCAACGTTTCGATGTATTTTTTGTTTAAAACGGAGTTGTATTCAAAATCGAATATTTTTTATCGTAGCCTATAGCGATTGTCGTTACCGTTATGGTACTGTGACGACCCGAACATATTATGAGCGAACATTATCGGTATTCGTTTTTATGGTTTTCGACTGCCCGAACCGCTAACGACCAAACTCCTGCCGCAGGGATTTGACGAAAAACGACCAGACTTTCGCCGACGCGCGAGTGTTTGTTTATAGAAGCTTATTCAACTCTTTTTTTCGTTCTACGTAGATACGTCCCGCCGCGAAGCGCGGGGGAACCAACTAGTTTCTGTTATATGGTAACGTAGTCAAGTCATTAAACCCATTATACCTCTCATCTATTAATTTTTCATATGCACTATATACTGAGACGCGCGTTGGATGTTAAATACTCGGTCTTTAATTAATTAAATTGAAAACTGAACCAAATTACATAAAAGAACTTTAAAACAAACCAAATAAACCGATGAACACCCTTAGGGTGGAGGGGGCGTAACCCTTTCAACCCCAAACTACCCTAACTCTAACACAAATAGAAATTTGTCATGTCATTTTTACCCTAAACTACACATCTCACAATGGATGAAATCCGTGAACCCCTACTATCCTAAACTACCCCTCTCACAAAGAATGGAACCCGTGAACCCCTACTACCCCAACCTTCAAATTTCTAGCCACAAAATACCCGGGTTGAAGAACCTGTGAAACGAACCCAAATGAACCCGAAGCCGTAACTCGTAAGGGTTGCGGCGGTGTTACCGCCTAGCCAAGAGTAGCGGAAGCGGAACCCACCCCCTCCAATCTTACCGAGAAGATGGGTAGATTGAAAGTAAAGGACTAAGATGCTTATTTATTGTTTTAACTAATTAATTTATTTATCATAATATAATAATTTAAATTTGAATTTTGAAATAGTTTACACTGTCCTATAGTAATTTAAATATTGTCACATTTTACGTTTCTCTTTCGAAAAAGTAGTTTAACACATCCCCACTAAACTACCAAACAAAATGTATTCTCTAGAAAAGTAGTTTAACACGTCCCACTAAATCACCAAACACAATGTGAACATTATTTTATTATAAATTTACATAAGGCTAACCATATTTTTTGAACGACAATTTGGATCACTGACGGGCCATTGACCCATCCGATCATCTTCACCTCTCTCAGTAGGAAACCCACCATAGATTAGAAAACCCATTGACCCAACCTGGACCCTCCCTTTTTTTTTTAATAAGTGAGACTTAAACTCAAGACTTTTTAATTTTAGTGAAGTCTTAGGTATACACTTTTGATACTAGGTTAAACTAGTGGTTGTGGCTAACCATATATAACAAAAGAGAGAAAAAGAGTGGGTTACATGATTACACAAGTTTGTAACAATTTTATAATTAAACGACCATTTACCATATATAGATAGTTAGATACATGCATTTAAAACTAATAAACATATTATCAAACTAAGAAAACTAGAAATAAAATGAGAAAAAATGTTTTCTACCGAAAACATATGTTAAATAATTTACAAAAGAACAAAAATAAAATAAAAAAATTATCTCAGGTTGTATTCAAACCTCATATCTTTTTATTGTCGTAAGAACCCGTTTTCAGAAAATTCACGGCCTTCAATGACTTAAAAGGCAGAAAGCAGTAGAAGTTGCTAGGCTGGACTAGAACATGAGTTGAAAATCAGGTGTTTAACACTGCGTCACCCTTTTAAGTTCAAACCTCGTATCTTAATCCTTGTAATTGTGGTTTATCATCCAAAGAAACCGATGATCGCTTTATAAACTCCAAACAATCTTCAATAGCTTCCGAGTAAAACGAATTTGACCGGCCAAATGATCTTAGCCGATAAGCGTTCTCCTTCGCTACTAAGCTTCTCTGGCTTGTTTTCTCAGAAACCCTTGTTGTGTTCTTCTCGTACGAAGAAGAGGACCTCCATGAGCCCATAAGAATCTTGAAGAAATTAACAAACTTTGCGCGTAGCCGTTGAACGTAAAATCTTTTCGGGTTTAGCCGGAAACCTCTTGCCGGATAATATCTCCTACCATCTCTGTTGTAATTCATATGACCCATTTGGATTTTCCGATCAGATTGTTGTTGGACGAGGGGGAAGATTGTTTGTAGTCGTTCATGTGGTAGTTGTGGATATTTATACATTAAAGATTGAAGGGGAGAGTGAAGTTGACTTTGTGGGAAAGTTCAAGGGTAGATTCGTAATTTTGTAGAAATAATTTTATTGGTGAGGATTCCGTTGAAGGTGGGAAGGGACTTGGAAAATGGCGAAATGTGTTTATTTTAAATTATTAATTTTGTAATTATGATTTAGGGACGGTGGGATTAAGATGGTTTTTAATTTTTTTTTATAAAGGCAAAGCAAACATCTGGACCACCCGGGTAACCCGATGGCTAAAGTCAACCCTGCCCCGCGAGCGCAGACGGCATCGGGTGGCCCAAGCCCTAACTACACCATAACCCCGGGGAAAAACCCGCTAACCCGCCCGCCCGAAGGCACGACAGCGAACTAGCGGTAAAACCCGTTCGGCTCAGTGATCAAACTTGCGTTGCCACAAGTCTTCCTTCATTGCCTCCAATGCCACCCCCAAAATGTTACAAGTGGGGATTGAACCTGGGTTTTTAATTACTTTATTAGTTTGAAAAAGGTAAAAAAGAAATAAAGTTATTAAATTTTATGATAGTTTAATTACTTTATGCTCCCATTTTACCCTACAATTATCCAACAACCGTCTCCATGGAAACACAATTAACTAAAGTAACTAAATTTTAACCCATTGTTAAATAATTTAAGTGTAATTCTGTTACCAATTATTTTAAATGTGTTCTAACTATTTATGATGAGATAAATTGTTATTTCCTAATTTTAATTTTAAGAAAACTTTTATGTGAACGGTTAGGTGATGTATCTAAATTTTAGATTTGGTTTTTTTTTGAACGGCAATTTGAATCACTGACGGACCACTGACCCACCCGATCATCTCCACAACCCCAGGAGGAAGCCCACTATAGATGAGAAAACCCCCTAGCCCAACCTAGAACCTCTTTTTTGTCACAAGTGGGACTTAAAACTAAGACCTTATCATTTTAATGAAGTCTTATTAAGTATGAAAAAGTGGACTTTGTCATGATTATGGTTTTTTTGTGTAGATGATTGTTTGTTTTGGACATTAAACTCCGTCGTGTTAACATGAAGTTACAGTTTTCTTTTCCGATCCAGACGTTAAAAAATATTTATAACCCTAGGCCCCAACTCTAATCTCACGGCTACAATTGCTCACCCTCATATACCCTTTCTTCTCTTAACTACTAACAATGACACCATGTAGCTATGGACCGCCGACACTACCATCACCATAGACCACCACCACTAATATCCATCACCATCTGCTAACCCATCATAGTCGTTATCACCACCATCACATATCACGTGTGACGATCACATATCACGTGACGAGTTCGGTCCATTGAGGGCCTAACACCTAATTGAGTCCCATATTGCAATATTGAAGCCTATATATCAAATTGTCAACACTCAAAAAAAAAAAAGTAAACCTCATGCACATCAAGACCATTCATATTTGTTAAATAAAAAATAAAACAAGAACTCACATCTTAACCCAAATTAATTAAAACCCTTACCCACAAATCAGTAAATAAGGATATGAAGAATGGTGTGCATGTGTGTAGTTTCATCACCAGATGAAGGTTCCGGGATGCAAGGGCTTCAATAGGAAGCGAGCACGTGGCGATGCTAATCCTTGCTATGGTATATGATGACAGTGATCGGTAACTGTGACGGTGGTCGATTTGATGAGGTTGCCAACATTGAGAGCGGGTGAGATTTAACGGTTTCATTGAGATATCACAGCGGCATGTGTTAAGTCGAGAAAGAGAGATGCTAGAAGGCTAACCGTTGTGTGTGTATTTAGAAGGATTTAATTCATGCATGTGAAAAGAGTCATGAGGTAAAAAGATAATTATACACTCATATGCCTTGCACATGAGAAGATTTAGTATCTTAAATAACCTCTTAGATTAAAATCGTAGCAAAGTCTCAAAAGTCACCGGATTAAATGATCAAATCCAAAATCCAGGCGTATAATTTTTTTCTAAAACGTTGCTATTAGTTTGTGCATTTAGTTTGACAACTCAAGCACTATTATTGTTGTATGTTCACTCTTGAATAATATATTTAGGTTATATTAAAGGCAAATTGGTTTTCAATAATTCAAACTATAACTCATTGACTGATAATAATCCAAACTTTAGTTTGGCTTGTGATAATCTCAATTTTCACTTTTATTGTCAATAGCATAACCATCATAGATTTACACTTATTTTCGCTAAAAATGATAATTTTAAATGAAATGGAGCAACATACCAGCGAAATCGAGTGAGAATATATGATGATTATGCTAGTAGCACTGCCATTGACAACAAAAGTAAAAGTTGGGATTATCACCAGCTAAACTGTTAGTTTGGATTATTATCAGTCAATGAGTTATAGTTTGGATTATTAAAAACCAATTTGCTTATATTAAAAAGTCAAATTCTAAAAATTGATCTATTTGAATTATAATTTCGTTGGGTTGGCTCACATCTTGAGGTTGTATTAGGGATGAGATCGATACCGAAAATACCGATATTGAATTTTAAAAAAAGTGGGTACCAAATACCGTACCGAATCTATCGGTACAGTATGTGAACAGTACCAGTATGTAACATACCGAATTTCATGTGATTAAAATATATTTTATATGTAACGCCCCAATTTTAACGGCCTCGTTTAAATTATAAAATTTGCGTTTAAGGTAAATTATTTGGAGTGGTTTTGTTTATAAGTAGGTCACTAACAAGTCCTAACTTTGGTACCTAATGATGAATACTTATTAAAAGAAAGGGGGTTATATGGTAACAATGCATAATTGAGGGTAGAAAGTGAAAAATTGATTGTTAAAAGAAAACTCCAGGCATTTTGTGTGGGTGTATGTCGATGGTGATGAGGGAGGAACGAGAGGTTGGAGTTTGACCTCAAAATCAATTAAAGTTGTTACATTCTCCTCCTCATAATCTGAGTTTATAGTTTGATTCGTGTTCAACAACGAGGTATGTGATGTTTCATCCACCATTTTCGTCTTCTTCAATTTGTAAGTCGGTTTTGATGAAACATTTGAAATTGGAATCACATATGAACTATTGTTGTGAGAAAACATCATATTATGTGTTGCATGTTAGTCTAGAATCACTAATTTGATGAATTTGGTTCATGTATGGAATTAGGGTTCATATGATAATTTGGGGATTTTGAGTAATAATGTCCTATTTAGTAATTTCTGATATTTCTATGCATATGAACCTTGTTTCCTATGGCAAATTGAGGTATCGGGTTAGTCAATTTGATGAATTCCCTACTTGATGATATTACTTGAAATTCTAGGGTTCTTGTCGAATTGGGGTTTTTTTATGGATGATGAGTATTATGTATTGATTATCAATTTATGGTTCGATAGATAGTATTAGATCCAAATATATGTGGATAATTGATTTTGTGATGCACATGATCTTGAAAAGAGGATTTATACTTTCAAGCAACCATGTAAGTAGGTATTATAAACTATGCACACCAAGTGAATGATGAAATGCCTAAACCAAGATATTTGATTTAAATGGTTAATTTGATGTTGCATATAGATGGGTTCTGTCACACCCCGATCGATGGCGGAATCATCGAGGCGGACAATGGAATGATTGTTCAAATAGCACATGATAGCTAAAATATTGCATAATTCATTAATTTAATTAAAGACAACAAATATTCAAGTACAATACAATTCAAATAACCTAGTCTATTCCAAAACGTTGATTTTATTAACTAGGTCCATAAGTTCTTAAGTGACAGAATTTTCAGCAAGCAATCACATATCCGAACCTGAAACATTATTTAAATCAAGTGTCAACTATAAAGTTGGTGAGTACATAGGTTTGTGGACCCGATAAATAGTAGATAAAAACATTTTGCAACTCATTGTTTATCTTGTTAAACATAGCATATATGGTTGTATCCTTCATGTTTATCTAAGCACAATTCAAACCTTGATTGACGCGCTTGAGCATAGCACAACAGCTAGGCCCGGTATGTTTGAATATAGTTATCCACTATATCCGATATGTTTGAATATAACACGCGGCTATATCCGAGTATGCAGTAATAAATACCCTACATGGGTGGGCTGGTCAGGCACAATAGATCTATTAATATTACTGTTGGTTCTCTTGTGTTTAAAATAAATAAGTGTACACCCAAGATAATTCACGGTGAACAAGCATATAATCCACATGTATAACACGTATAAACAATTTGATGAGTAGCATGTATAATGTTTCACCCCAAAGTATGTAAAAATGTAAAATAGGGGCTATGTAACTCACCTGGCAGGCGGGTATTTTAATCAACGAGTGTAGGTGATAAGGATGTTGAAACCTAAGCACGTTGAAACCCTATGTGGATAAATAGATATTATTGTAGGTTTTGTATGTGTGTATTCGTATTTAAACGTGTATAGGTTTATAATAATATTACTTAAAATTTATTTGTATAAAATATTGTAGAAAGATGATAATGATTTTGTAAAACTTAACATAAAAAAAATATAATTTTTAATCTTGTTAAAATATTATATTTTTAAATAAGTAGATATATTATATAAAAATCTCTATTTTGTTTATTTATATTATTATTATTATATATTTTCTTTTGTGAGTTAAAATTATTTAAACGAGTTTATAAAACATAGAGTTTATTATTTTATAAAAATTCAATGGGTTAAATATGTCTAAAAAGTTATTTAATGGTTTCAAAAATACACGAACGAGTCAACCAACCCGTAATAGTTTTTATTGTATAGATATAATATTAAAATATGATAAAATAAATAAATAAAATAAATTATATCATTAAAACAGAAAAATTGGGTTGGGCCGGAGGCCACCAGAGTCGAACCCACGACCTAAGACTCAAACACACACACGCATAACCAGCCGGGCTACTGCCCATCGCTGGTTATGTGTGTATCGTTTAATTGATAAGCACATACACGAAACTGGTCGCTGGTCCTCGGCAACCGGCAAAGCAGTGTCCGAGACATTGGGTTTGCCAGGTAATCGATGGTTTGGGCGGGTTGTCGATTGAAATAGTCTGCCATATGATAACAGAAGGTAAAGAAACGGAGTTGAGGTACCTACTTGGTCGCGAAGGGTCTGGTCGGCAGGGTCGATAGTCAGAAAGTGCCATGATCGGTTAACTATGTTTCGGGATGAATTAGGTTCTGAAACTCTGGTCACAGCTTCACACAGAGGCAACGAACGTAATGGTGGTCTCAATTTGGAGTGAGAGTGGGTGAAGGAGGGGTGGCGAGCTCGAGCAGGTCCGTAAATGGCTATTTATAGCCGAGCTCGATCCCTATAATAAAACATGCAATTGAGTATGCAAGACGAAGCTAACGAGCCATCTTGCAGGCGTGGAGGTCTACTGTCGGGACCAATTGCGCGGCGTTGGCTTTCGGCCATAAACACAATCAGACGTTTCGAATGTTGGGGAGACAAATTGGTCGGAGGCTTTTGTTCGCGTGGGGACGACGAGGTCAGGGAGACCATTTTCGGCTGTCGAGGTGCAGGGGACAGGCGTGTCGAAGGGGTCGCCGGAAATTAGCTCGGACCGCCGGACAAGGGAAGGGATGACCGGAAACGCGAATTGGGAGTTGGCAATTTTGGTCCTTGTAGTTTGTTTTTGTATTAAGTTAGTCCCTGGGATTTTTACCCGTTAGTCCCTGTGGTTTAGTTTGTCCAGAAACAGCCCCTTAACAGATTTTTGTCTTAAAACCTTTTAGTTTGATTATTTCCAAAACAACCCCTTAACTTTTATAAAAATAATTAATTAAATTTCTTTTTAATTTCAATTATATTTTATAAACTTATATTATTATTATTATTATAAATATTTTTATAAAAGTTAATTATTTTATTTAAATGGGTTATCTTATTTATATATGAACCTTTTAGTTTAGATTTTTATATAAAATTTTATATAAGTTTAAAACTTATAAAATTTTAATTATTTTAAATCCATAAAATAAAAATATATATATTTTGTACAAAATTAAATAAAAACACTTGCATTTCATTTAATAGAAAATGATTACATGATACATAATATAAAAGCGTGAATAAAAACCCGAAATGTCACAGTCTCCCCATGTTAAAAGAATTTAGCCCCAAAATTCAACTAATGGAGGCTATGAAAAGAGATGCGGATATTTGGACTTCATTTGGTCTTCACGTTCCCAAGTGAACTCGGGTCCACGTTTAGACTCCCAACGGACCTTGACAATGGGGATGCGACTACGCTTGAGTTTCTTGACTTCACGGTCCATGATTTCCACGGGTTTCTCAACAAAGTGCATTTTCTCGTCAATACGCACTTCATCAAGAGGGATGTGGAGATTTTCGTCGGCTAGGCACTTTTTCAAATTAGATACGTGAAAAGTCGGATGAACGTTGCTGAGCTCTGAAGGAAGATCGAGTTTGTAGGCCACTTTTCCTACCCTTTCGAGTATCTTGAATGGACCCACATATCGAGGTGCAAGTTTTCATTTCTTTCCAAATCGGACTACGCCTTTCCAAGGTGATACCTTTAGAAGAACCATATCCCCAACTTGAAATTCCAAGGGTTTTCGTCGTTTATCGGCATAGCTCTTTTGCCGACTCCTTGCTACTCGAATGTTGTCACGAATAAGAGAGATTTTATCGGTGGTCTCTTGGATAAGCTCGGGACCGGTGATTTGTGCTTCACCAATTTCGTTCCAACAAATCGGTGAACGACACTTTCGTCCATAAAGAGCTTCAAACGGTGCCATGTTAATACTTGTGTGGTAGCTGTTGTTGTAGGAAAATTCGATCAATGGTAGGTGAGAATTCTAATTGCCGCCAAAGTCAATGACACAAGCTCTAAGCATATCCTCGAGAGTTTGGATTGTTCGCTCGGTTTGTCCATCAGTTTGAGGATGGTAAGCCGTACTTAAATCTAAACGAGTACCAAGCGCAGATTGTAATGATTGCCAAAATCGGGAAGTAAAACGCGAATCACGATCGGAGATAATGTTCAAAGGGATTCCGTGCCGACTTACGATCTCATCAATGTAGATCCGAGCCAATTTCTCGACTCGATAGTCCTCACGAATAGGCAAGAAATGAGCAGACTTTGTGAGTCGATCGATAATAACCCAGATACTATCGTGCCCACTAGAATTGCATGGGAGTTTGGTGATGAAGTCCATAGCAAGGTTCTCCCACTTCCACATGGGAATTTCAGGTTGTTCGAGGAGTCCGGAAGGCTTCTGGTGTTCGGCCTTTACTTTAGAACAAGTTAAGCATTTTGACACAAAGAGGGCAATATCCTTTTTCATGCCGGGCCACCAATATTGTTGACGAAGACCCATGTACATCTTATCAGCTCCGGGATGTACCGAATATCGAGTTTTGTGGGACTCGTTCATCAAAAATATACGAAGGTTGTCTCGATCGGGAACCCAGATACGATCCAAGTAATACAACAGGCCGTTGGCTTTAGTTTCTAGCAAGTGTTCCACACTACATGCCATTTCGTGGTACATGTTTCCCTCGGTAACCGAGGTGTGTTGTGCTTGGAGAATGCGGGCTTGGATATCGTTATGAATACTAACACTATGAAGCATGATACGTTCTTTACGACTCAATGCGTCGGCTACAATATTTGCTTTGCCGGGGTGGTAGCGAATCTCGCAGTAGTAGTCGTTAAGAAGTTCGACCCATCATCGTTGCCTCATATTAAGCTCTTTTTGATTGAAAATATGTTGGAGCCTTTTGTGGTCGGTGAAAACCACGCATTTGGTGCATAAAGATAGTGTCTCCAAATTTTCAAGGCGAAAACGACAGCACCAAGCTCGAGATCATGGGTCGTATAGTTCTTCTCATGGATTTTGAGCTGCCGTGATGCGTATGCAATTACTTGGCCACGCTGCATAAGAACACAACCAAGACCTTGGTTGGATGCATCGCAATAAACGACAAAGTCGTCATTACCACTAGGAAGAGTTAGAACAGGAGCATTGCAGAGCTTGAGCTTGAGAGTTTGAAAAGCTTCCTCTTTTTTGGGTCCCCACTCGTAAGGTTTTCCTTTGTGAGTTAAGGAAGTGAGCGAGACCGCAATCTTGGAGAAATTTGAGATGAAGCGGCGATAGTAACCCGCTAGTCCAAGGAAGGAACGAATCTCGGTAGGAGTCTTAGGAGTACTCCAATTCTTTACCGCCTCGATCTTTGCCGAGTCCACATGAATCCCCTTTTCGTTGACTATGTGTCCCAAAAATTGAACTTCCTTTAGCCAGAATTCACACTTGAAGAACTTGGCGTATAGTCGTTCTTTCTTCAAGAGCTCCAAAATCAAACGAAGATGTTGTTCATGTTCCGCTTTCGTTTTAGAATAGATGAGAATGTCGTCAATGAAAACGATCACGAACTTGTCCAAATAAGGTTTGCATACACGGTTCATGAGATCCATGAAAATTGCAGGTGCATTAGTCAAACCAAAAGGCATGACCATGAACTCGTAGTGACCATATCTAGTCCGAAAGGCAGTCTTCGGAATGTCTTCATCGAGAACACGAAGTTGATGGTATCCGGAACGAAGGTCGATCTTGGAAAAACATGTTGAACCTTGAAGTTGATCGAAAAGATCGTCGATACGGGGTAAAGGATAACGGTTCTTGATTGTAAGCTTGTTGAGTTCACGATAATCAATGGACATTCGAAACGATCCATCTTTTTTCTTTACGAACAACACGGGAGCACCCCAAGGTGAATGGCTTGGCCGAATGAAACCTTTGGATGAGAGTTCTTGTAATTGACTTGCGAGCTTTTGCATCTTGGAAGGTGCAAGACGATAGGGAGCTTTTGCCACGGGAGTTGCTCCGGGCACCAGGTCAATACGAAACTCTACTTGTCTATGGGGAGGAAGACCGGGTAAATCCTCGGGGAATACCTCGGGAAAGTCTCGAATGATCGGAATATCTTGCAATTTCTTACCCTTGTCTTTCGTGTCAACTACGTGGGCCAAGAAGGCAACGTACTTTTTCCGCAAGTACTTTTGTGCCAATGTGCAAGACATGAGTTGAAGACCACGACACGGTTTTTTTATCGAAAATAACTAACGTGTCGCCCGAAGGGAGAGGTATACGAATGCACTTTTCATAGCAAATAACCTCGGCATGGTGCTTGGATAACCAATCCATGCCAATTATAATATCGAAGCTTCCCAATTGCATCAGAAGGAGATCAACAGAGAACTCATGAATATTAAGATTGAGATTGCAGTCGCGGATAACAGAATTTATAGCAATAGATTTCCCGTTTGCTATCTCCACGGAATAAGAATTGTCAAGTTTCGTTCTTTGTTTAGCAAGTCGAGATTCAAAGGTAAGAGACACAAAACTCCTATCGGCACCGGTATCAAATAAAACGGATGCATAATTATTGTTTACGAGAAACGTACCGTTTATCACGTCGTTGTTTGCTTGTGCCTCATTAGCGTTTATATTAAACGCTCGTCCTTGAGGACCACCTTGTTGATGAAGTTTTGGGCATCGGTCACGGAAATGGTTTGGGTCTCCACATTCGTAACATGCCCGACCATTGAGAGGTGTCAGATAGTTTGGACAGTTGGCTGGAGCAGCTTGATGGACGGGAGGACGGGTACGGCAAGTAGTGGCCACGTGTCCATATCGTCCACAGCTTGAACACAATCGGCATGGTAAGTTGGCAGGATGGTGGTATTTGCAGGTCTGACATTGGGGATTTGGGCCCAAATAAGGTTTTAGGTTTTGACCCAAAGGTGCCACTTGAATAGCAGGTGCGGTGGGAGTTACAGCTGTGAAGTTTCGACCCTCTCGTTTCTTGTTGCCGTTAGAAGACTCGGGCTTTATGTCTTTGACGGCCGCAAGAGTAGAAACAACCTTCTTGGAACCCTTTCTTGATAAGGTTCCGGCTTTGACGTGGTTGTCGGATAGCGTAGCGGATAGACGGATAGCAGCTTCAAGTGTAGGAGGATTGCTTCCTAACACAGCATCCTGAATTTGCATAGGCAGCCCGCCTATGTATTTTTCAATTTCCTGAGCAAGAGGAGTGATCATATGAGGCACCAATAGGCACAGCTCTTGAAATCGGGTGGTGTAAGCCAGATTATCCCCGCTGTCTTGGGCAAGATCCCAAAACTCAGTATCGAGCTTCCTTATTTCATTTCGAGGACAGAATTCATCAGTCATGGCTTTCTTCAGGTCATCCCATGATAAGGATGTAGCAACCTCAACACCACGAGTGCGTTTCTCACCGTTCCACCAGGTGAGGGCTCTCTTTTGAAGTACACTTGTGGCATAGCGAACCCGAAGATTATCGGGACAGTCACTGTTTAGGAATGTGCTCTCCATGCTTTCAAACCATTGTAGTAGGCCGGTAGCACCCTCAGTTCCGTAAAATTTTGTAGGGTTGCATAAGTTAAAGTGCTTAAACGTGCATTGAGGCGGGTTGGTACCACCGTTTCCTTGGATGTTGTGAGACCCGTCACTGTTGTTATTGGCTTGGGTCATTTGCCCCACCAATTGGGCAAGAAGAGTAGCAAGATCCGGGTTGGAAGTGCTAGAGTTTGCACGTCTAGGAGGCATTCTAACACAATAAGAAAAGACAATGATATTTTAGATAAAGTGGATATATATGAGTTATAGTGGGAAATAATGTAAGCAGAAATGCGGGATTCATCATGTCGCGTGCCAATGTATGTGTATTTTTTCAAGGTTGATGGGGAAAATAAGTCATCTATTCCGGGTAGGAGATGATGTCATAGATCATTATTCGCGCAATAGGAATCTCCGGGATTCGCATGCACTACAAATCGTTATTACGTGCGCACCCGTAATAATGATTTGCTTTGCACGTTCATCTAGTTCTTCCTATCTTACTATAATGTCCCCAAATTTTGAGTTTAGGTTCGGATCGTATTCTTGCGAATACAATGACTTATCAACGTTAAGTAATTCCTCAAAACTTTCAAAGAGACATGCTTTAGCCTATAGGTAAACACTCACTTCAGGAATTCCCAGGAAAGCATACGGGTCCGTTTATTTGGATTTATACGAAATGCTTTCCTAGACAGAAAACCCAATGTACAGGTGTCACCCTTCCGGATTGCACATGTCCTTTACTAGTTTTCAAGATATTAAGTCGTTGACGAGATTTTCAAGAATTTAATACACCTGTGAGTCTACGAGTATAAAATATGTAGGAATGTTGCAAATAGTATGGATGAGGAAAGAGTATGGATAAGGATGTGTAGTGTATTTGTTTGCATATGTTTATTTGTCAAATGTGTATGTAAAGTATGTATTGTATGTTTAAGGCCTTGTATGTATGTGTATAAGTCTCATGTACTAAACTTGGGAAAATTCAAATAATACCTAACTACAAATAATTCACATAGCAAATAATCATTTAGCACGTAACACGTAAAAGGGAGTCCTAGGGTTATAGTCTAGGTCATTGTGTCTAATAACCTAATTCCCTATAACCATGGCTCTGATACCAATCTGTCACACCCCGACCGATGGCGGAATCATCGAGGCGGACAATGGAATGATTGTTCAAATAGCACATGATAGCTAAAATATTGCATAATTCATTAATTTAATTAAAGACAACAAATATTCAAGTACAATACAATTCAAATAACATAGTCTATTCCAAAACGTTGATTTTATTAACTAGGTCCATAAGTTCTTAAGTGACAGAATCTTCAGCAAACAATCACATATCCAAACCTGAAACATTATTTAAATCAAGTATCAACTATAAAGTTGGTGAGTACATAGGTTTTGTGGACCCAATAAATAGTAGATAAAAACGTTTTGCAACTCATTGTTTATCTTGTTAAACATAGCATATATGGTTGTATCCTTCATGTTTATCTAAGCACAATTCAAACCTTGATTGACGCGCTTGAGTATAGCACAACAGCTAGGCCCGGTATGTTTGAATATAGTTATCCACTATATCCGATATGTTTGAATATAACACGCGGCTATATCCGAGTATGAAGTAATAAACACCCTACATGGGTGGAATGGTTAGGCACAATAGATCTATTAATATTACTGTTGGTTCTCTTGTGTTTAAAATAAATAAGTGTACACCCAAGATAATTCATGATGAACAAGCATATAATCCACATGTATAACACGTATAGACAATTTGATGAGTAGCATGTATAATGTTTCACCCCAAAGTATGTAAAAATGTAAAATAAGGGCTATGTAACTCACTGGCTAGCGGGTATTTTAATCCACGAGTGTAGGTGATAAGGATGTTGAAACCTAAGCACGTTGGAACCCTATGTGGATAAATAGATATTATTGTAGGTTTTGTATGTGTGTATTCGTATTTAAACGTGTATAGGTTTATAATAATATTACTTAAAATTTATTTGTATAAAATATTGTAAAAAGATGATAATGATTTTGTAAAACTTAACATAAAAAAAAATATAATTTTTAATCTTGTTAAAATATTATATTTTTAAATAAGTAGATATATTATATAAAAATCTCTATTTTGTTTATTTATATTATTATTATTATATATTTTCTTTTGTGAGTTAAAATTATTTAAACGAGTTTATAAAACATAGAGTTTATTATTTTATAAAAATTCAATGGGTTAAATATGTGTAAAAAGTTATTTAATGGTTTAAAAAATACACGAACGAGTCAACCAACCCGTAATAGTTTTTATTGTATAGATATAATATTAAAATATGATAAAATAAATAAATAAAATAAATTATATCATTAAAACAGAAAAATTGGGTTGGGCCGGAAGCCACCAGAATCGAACCCGCGACCTAAGACTCAAACACACACACGCATAACCAGCCGGGCTACTGCCCATCGCTGGTTATGTGTGTATCGTTTAATTGATAAGCACATACACGAAACTGGTCGCTAGTCCTCGGCAACCGGCAAAGCAGTGTCCGAGACATTGGGTTTGCCAGGTAATCGATGGTTTGGGCGGGTTGTCGATTGAAATAGTCTGCCATATGATAACAGAAGGTAAAGAAACGAAGTTGAGGTACCTACTTGGTCGCGAAGGGTCTGGTCGGCAGGGTCGATAGTCCGAAAGTGCCAAGATCGGTTAACTATGCTTCGGGATGAATTAGGTTCTAAAACTCTGGTCACAGCTTCACACTGAGGCAACGAACGTAATGGTGGTCTCAATTTGGAGTGAGAGTGGGTGAAGGAGGGGTGGCGAGCTCGAGCAGGTCCGTAAATGGCTATTTATAGCCGAGCTCGATCCCAATAATAAAACATGCAATTGAGTATGTCCAGACACTCGTCTGGACAAGACGAAGCTAACGAGCCATCTTGCAGGCGTGGAGGTCTACTGTCGGGGCCAATTGCGCGGCGTGGGCTTTCGGCCACAAACACAATCAGACGTTTCGAATGTTGGGGAGACAAATTGGTCAGGGGCTTTTGTTCGCGTGGGGACGACGAGGTCAGGGAGACCATTTTCGGCTGTCGAGGTGCAGGGGACATGCGTGTCGAAAGGGTCGCCGGAAATTAGCTCGGACCGTCGGACAAGGGAAGGGATGACCGGAAACGCGAATTGGGAGTTGGCAATTTTGGTTCTTGTAGTTTGTTTTTGTATTAAGTTAGTCCCTGGGATTTTTACCCGTTAGTCCCTGTGGTTTAGTTTGTCCAGAAACAGCCCCTTAACAGATTTTTGTCTTAAAACCTTTTAGTTTGATTATTTCCAAAACAACCCCTTAACTTTTATAAAAATAATTAATTAAATTTCTTTTTAATTTCAATTATATTTTATAAACTTATATTATTATTATTATTATAAATATTTTTATAAAAGTTAATTATTTTATTTAAATGGGTTATCTTATTTATATATGAACCTTTTAGTTTAGATTTTTATATAAAATTTTATATAAGTTTAAAACTTATAAAATTTTAATTATTTTAAATCCATAAAATAAAAATATATATATTTTGTACAAAATTAAATAAAAACACTTGCATTTCATTTAATAGAAAATGATTACATGATACATAATATAAAAGCGTGAATAAAAACCCAAAATGTCACAGGTTCGGTTAGTAAATCTAAATGAATAAAATGGGATTATTAAATATGAATCAATTAGGGTGGTACACGTATGTATGTGTGGCGAATGATTGTGTATTTATATGACGAATGCCTTACGTGGATCTATGTTAAAAGAACTTCACAACATACATACGAATTGAGTTTGTTGACTTGGAAGCTTGCCATTTGTTTCAAAGCTTGGAAGTCAAAAAGGAACAATATAAGGATTCAAAGGTCGAGCTAATCATACGGGCAAAGGTGAGTGACTCTAATTATGTCAGTTGTAGGTAGCATGTTGTGACTAGTTTATACTGGGTGGGTTAATGTTACTATTTCATGCATAATAGTAAACTACTTGAGATGTTGTTCTTGTTGAACTAGAGTGGGTCACACTGAGTTTAGTAACCTCATGTGAGAGGTTTGAATATGAGAACGTGATTAAGGACTTAAATTGTAATAATAAAAGTGTATTTTGGTGTCGTCATGACTATGCCAACTTTATTTAAAGCTATTCAATCTAACAAGGACAACATGTTCTACTATCATAACTTCTATATATGGCAATATGATTATATTTTATACAGGTATGTTAAGTTATGAACATGTTGGGAAATTATTGGAGTTTTAAAATGAAAGCAAAAAGATATGGATTTTATGTACATAAGGAGTATGATTATAAGATTTTATACCTTGAAATGGAGTTTGTTATATAAGGATTTTGAGTTAATGTGTACTCAACCTATCACCAATATAATCAAATATTGTTTGATCGAGTTTATACAAGTAGAAAGAAAATGTATTATTGTAATGGGTCAAGAAGGTAAACAATTGAGTTGTGGTCAAAACTGCATATTCTGAGTGGCGTACTATTACGCCCACCAGCGTACTCTTACGCGGGGCCTGGAGAAATTCTTCTGCTTTACGTCTCCATTACGCAGAAAAGATGTTTTCTGAGTGGCGTACTGATACGCTGGGTCTGTTTTTAACACAGTTTTGTTTATTTGATCTATGTTAAGACTATAAATGGAATGCTTACTTAATCAATATCAATCCTTCTTAAATGGATATAAAAGGTCATGTATGAATGAGTTTACTATTCTAAAGTTAAGTATGTAATGTTGTGTTCATGGAGTCACAAGATTGTGACTCTATAGTTAAATATACCATTCGTATTACGTGGTTAATAAGGTGATTTACATACTAAGGGCGGGTGTTATGATTAACTAATAACAAGGGTATATGGTGGGATAACGATAAGTTGATAATCGTGTATGTTGTTTTTGTGTATCACATCAAAGATACATGGTGAAATGGTATCTTATGAATATGGTATAAAATAATCTATTAACGGTGTTTGTTGAAGTGTTTTGATCTCGAGTTAACAGGGCTTTCTGGAAGAGCAAAGTCGAGCTTTGACTCGTTAAGGGAGTTGCGCTTCGGGGATAAATCGTGATATACCTCGAATCTATATATATATATATATATATCTTGATTTATAATTGTATATTTATATATAAGGTGTGAATCATCACTTAGCTTTGGCTAATCTTTTCATAGTGATGATATGTAGGTAAAGATGACTTGGTCGTTAATTAAAGTGGTCGAAACATGTGGACCAAGGAGACGATTATGGAAGTACTCAATAAAGTGGGAGAATAATCCAAGGGAATCATTGTGGAAGAACCGAAAGGACGAGGGGAGGCTTGAATCACCATTGTGAAAGAAGAATTAAATCCATGGGATTTTTCCACACATGATCCGGTTGAATAATGTTATATATATTTTTTTTTATCAATGATGCGTTGACCATCAAAACTAATGGTTGTAATTGGGGTTAATGACCTCATGTTGGATATGACAGGTTGGGTGACCTAAGGCAAGAGTGATCAAGTCATGGGAGCGGGTCAACGGAAAGGAGATTTGGTATCATCATACTATACTACTTGCATAGTTGCTTTAACTATGTCGTGGTTATATTTGTTGGTATATTTTGGAGTTTAACTCACATGTTGTTTTAATCAAA
The DNA here is from genome assembly GCA_023525975.1 of Smallanthus sonchifolius. NCBI lineage: Eukaryota > Viridiplantae > Streptophyta > Magnoliopsida > Asterales > Asteraceae > Smallanthus > Smallanthus sonchifolius. Next base: position 36,408,980 of record CM042023.1, read on the forward strand.
TCATTGTATGTCAATGGATGTTTTGGGTCATGTTAATTTTAGAAACTGATTGATTAAACATGTTTATGTTTTGTAAAGATAGCCCGTCTTACGAGCGGTTCATGTCGAAATTTTATGAGAAAACCCGGGTGCGTTTTATAAGTACTCTTTGGGTTCATGTTGGTATAATATTATATGAGGTGTTACTTTTGTTGAAATGATTTCTTAATTAAAAAGAAAAAAAACTGGGCCTATTTTCCGCAAACCATTAAATATTGTGTTATAAAATATTTGGGCGTTTCAACTTGGTATTAGAGCCGTAGGTTGAGGGATTTGAATATATGGTGGTATTCAAACTTAACCTTAATGCTCTTGATGGGGGAAATCATTGACCCGAGACTTGATCATGCAGCCGAAGACACGAGGTTAGTACGAATTTATATGGTTATTCATTATTTTATTAGTATATCAACTAATGACTAATCGTCATGGTTAATGGAGGAGGTATCAAGGGGAATGTGAACTTGTGTTAATGAACATGAGGTACGTTGATATACATCAAGTGGAAATTTATTGATATGTGCAGTGACCGGATATGTAAACTGAAATTCGTTGCGTCCGACATGTTGTGGTAATAATAAGAACATGCGTGTATAGTATGTGGGTTGATATACCTGGCCAGTGTATCGATCTACAAATGGTACTAGTGTGCTCTTTGCATGGCCATGATTGTGTTGGAAGTACTGAAAAGTAACTGAGCATATCCTACTGATTGAGTTGAATTTCTGTGATGACAGGAATGATTGAAACAACAGATTGCTGATGAGTAGCCATCGAATGAGATTGTCAATGGCGTGTGACTTTTAGCTATAGAAGACGTCATATGGGAGAATAATCGGTTGTAAGAGTCATCATTGGTGGGTGACCATCCAGTTTAAAAGAGGATTAAAATGGGGGTGACCATACGATTGTAAGAATCACTGGTGCGTGACCATTCGTTGTCAGAGTCACAAGGGGGACGATCGGTTGTAAGAGTCAGCATTGGTGGGTGACCATCCGGTTTACACGGACTGATCATCAGTAGGTGGATACTACGGGTTGATCACCCGTAGGAGACTACTTGTAGTCACAAAGGAGTGATGTTACCTCATTAATGTGGGTAATTATGGGAGTCACATGGGTATATTATGACCCCGATGTTCAATAAACAATATGATTAATTGAGGCATATCGTGACAGAAGCAATGAAACACATATCATACTACACAGGGGTGAAATGACCCAGGGTGGATATAGAGACAAAGATATCTGGAGTCAAAAGGATGGGAGTCCTAAGAGGTGTTGGGGCGGAAATCTCTAAATACTAGAGACGGTGATCTCCAGTTCTATGAAGAAATTACTAGTAAGTAAATCTTACTATGTTACTATTACATTTTGTGGAATATTAATGTATAGTGTAAAATGAATTGAGGGATTTCATTGGGTGAAATTGGATTAGGAATGGTTAAAAGCTTGTGTGGATCTTAATAAACCAAAATTAGATGATGGTGAAGATCATAAGATCTTGGATGGGTGTTAAACTTTAATTGATAAATGTATTGGAGTATTCTAGAAAACTAAAATGTGGTAAATTAGTGTAGTTGACTTAAGTGGTTAATAGTCAAACTAAAATGTGGTATGTGGTAAATTGATGTAGTTGACTTATATGGTTAATAGTCAAACTAAAATGTTGTATGTGGTAAATTGATGTAGTTGAGTTATGTGGTTAATAGTCAAACGTAAATGTTGTATGTGGTAAATTGGTGTAGTTGAGTTATGTGGTTAATAGTCAAACTAAAATGTGGTATGTGGTAAATTGATGTAGTTGACTTATGTGGTTAATAGTCAAACTAAAATGTTGTATGTGGTAAATTGATGTAGTTGAGTTATGTGGTTAATAGTCAAACTAAAATGTGGTATGTGGTAAATTGATGTAGTTGACTTATATGGTTAATAGTCAAACTAAAATGTTGTATGTGGTAAATTGATGTAGAAACTAAAATGTTGTATGTGGTAAATTGATGTAGTTGAGTTATGTGGTTAATAGTCAAACTAAAATATGGTATGTGGTAAATTGGTGTAGTTGAGTTATGTGGTTAATAGTCAAACTAAAATGTTGTGTGTGGTAAATTGGTGTATTTGACTAATGTGGTATATAGTCAAACTAAAATGTAGAATGTGATAAATCGGTGTAAATTGACTTAAAGTGGCATAAAGTCAAACCATTATGGAATAATAGTAAATTGGTGGATTGGGTGAATACTTGAAGTTAAAACACTTCATGAGGAATAAGTGAAGTCAAATACTTCATGGGTGACATGAAGTTAAATACTTCATGGGTGGACATGGAGTCAACTGCTCCATGTAGAAAAGAGAGTTGTGGTTCTCGCATTAGGTGTGTCTAAATGATTAATTGATTGTTGGTAGATTAATAGGACTTGTATGTTGTATATACTTGTCTAAATGTAGTTGTCATTCATAAGTACAAAGGGGATGGTAGAACTTGGAGTTAAATATTCCATGGGTGATTTGAAGTCTAGAACTTCTAAATAAATAATGGGAGGGTTGAGATCTTAAATCTCAAATGCGGGTGAAAAATCACAATATTGTGATCAAAATGAGGTAATGAATATATGTATATAAAATATGGTGTGTAAACATGTGGGGAGGGGTTAAACCTACATGACTTGGTTGTAAACGGAGTTTTTCAAAAAAAAATGTAAGAAATTGCTATATACTTTATGACTTGAAACATCACATGGTAACAGCGAGAAATCATTAGTGCTAAGTGACTATTCCATGTCGCGAGTGGAATAGTAAAAACATAGACCTAATGTGATCTTCATGTAGCCATGCTTATGTGGAAAGTAATAAAAGATGATGAGATGGCAATTGTATTCATCATGGGATCATTGAATCCTAATGGATGTGAAGTTGTGAAGTCTATAAACTTCAAAAGGGGTTGGGATTGATTAATAGGTGGATATTATTAATCTTATGTACACTACTATGGGAAATTGGTTAGAATTAATGCAGTGTTGTAACATCAAAGTTTAGAAAGGTGTGCATGTGGGTGCTAAAGAATGACTAAAGCTAATGGCACAAGATGGGTGCAAGTTGCATTGGTTATGTGCAACGGGGCGTGAACTAGCTGAGATGGATTCTATGCTTAAAAATGCAAGTAAGTAATTCTAAATTATGAAATCCATATTGATGGTACTCCTATGGGGTTTGGGTGAAAACCGAAGTTTAACTAAACTCCTACATAATCATAGATGAATGAGTAATCGTGATAGGTGAACAAATAACTGGAGTAATACGCTATTGTAGAAAGTAATTCGGTTTCGGGGACGTAACCCTTTTAAGGGGGGTAGATTGTAACATACCAAATTTCATGGGATTAAAATATATTTTATATGTAATGCCCCAATTTTAATGGCCTCGTTTAAATTATAAAATTTGCGTTTAAGGTAAATTAATTGGAGTGGTTTTGTTTATAAGTAGGTCACTAACAAATCCTAACTTTGGTACCTATTGATGAATACTTATTAAAAGAAAGGGGGTTATATGGTAACAATGCATAATTAAGGGTAAGTGAAAAATTGATTGTTAAAAGAAAACTCCAGGCATTTTGTGTGGGTGTATGTCGATGGTGATGAGGGAGGAACGAGAGGTTGGAGTTTGACCTCAAAATCAATTAAAGTTGTTAGATTCTCCTCCTCATAATCTGAGTTTATAGTTTGATTCGTGTTCAACAACGAGCTATGTGATGTTTCATCCACCATTTGCGTCTTCTTCAATTTGTAAGTGGGTTTTGATGAAACATATGAACTATTGTTGTGAGAAAACATCATATTATGTGTTGCATGTTAGTCTAGAACCACTAATTTGATGAATTTGGTTCATGTATGGAATTAGGGTTCATATGATAATTTGGGGATTTTGAGTAATAATGTCCTATTTAGTAATTTCTGATATTTCTATGCATATGAACCTTGTTTCCTATGGCAAGTTGAGGTATCGGGTTAGTAAATTTGATGAATTCCCTACTTGATGATGTTACTTGAAATTCTAGGGTTCTTGTCAAATTGAGGGTTTTTTTGATGGATGATGAGTATTATGTATTGACTATCAATTTATGGTTCTATAGATAGTATTAGATCCAAATATATGTGGATAATTGATTTTGTGATGCACATGATCTTGAAAAGAGGATTTATACTTTCAAGCAACCATGTAAGTAGGTATTATAAACTATGCACACCAAGTGTATGATAAAATGTCTAAACCAAGATATTTGATTTAAATGGTTAATTTGATGTTGCATATATATGGGTTCGGCTAGTAAATCTAAATAAATAAAATGAGATTATTAAATATGAATCGATTAGGATGGTACACGTATGTATTTGTTGGCGAATGATTGTGTATTAATATGACGAATGCCTTACGAGGATCTATGTTAAAAGAACTTCACAACATACATACTAATTGAGTTTGTTGACTTGGAAGCTTGCCATTTGTTTCAAAGCTTGGAAACAAAAAAAGGAACAATAAGAGGATTAAAAGGTCGAGCTAATCATACGGGCAAAGGTGAGTGACTCTAATTATGTCAGTTGTAGCTAGCATGTTGTGACTAGTTTATACCGAGTGGGTTATTGTTACTGTTTCATGCATAATAGTAAACTACTTGAGATTTCTTGTTGAACTAGAGTGGGTCACACTGAGTTTGGTAACCTCATGTGAGAGGTTTGAATATGAGAACGTGATTAAGGACTTAAATTGTAATAATAAAAGTGTATTTTGGTGTCGTCATGAGTATGCCAACTTTATTTAAAGTTATTCAATCTAACAAGAAGAACATGTTCTACTATCATAACTTCTATAGATGGCAATATGATTATATTTTATACAGGTATGTTAAGTTATGAACATGTTGGGAAATTATTGGAGTTTTAAAATGAAAGCAAAAAGATATGGATTTTATGTACATAAGGAGTATGATTATAAGGTTTTATACCTTGAAATGGAGTTTGTTATATAAGGATTTTGAGTTAATGTGTACTTAACCTATCACCAATATAATCAAATATTGTTTGATCGAGTTTATACAAGTGGAAAAAAAATGTATTATTGTAATGGGTCAAGAAGGTAAACAATTGAGTTGCTGTCAAAACTGCATATTCTGAGTGGCGTACTCTTACGACCACCAGCGTACTCTTATGCTGGGCCTGGAGAAATTCTTCTGCTTTACGTCTCCATTACGCTGAAAAGATGTTTTCTGAGTGGCGTACTCGTACGCCCATCGGCGTACTGATAAGCTGGGTCTGTTTTTAACATAGTTTTGTTTATTTGATCTATGTTAAGACTATAAATGGAATGCTTACTTAATCAATATCAATTCTTCTTAAGATTTTATACAATTTTTCGACAAATTTATTAAATAAGTTAACTTATTTGTTTAATAAATCGTCGGAAAATTGTCGGAAATTACCGACGAAAGGCTTTTGTCGCTAATTTATCGGAAAATTAGTCGGGTCTTTGTCGGAAATAATATTTCCTACAGGGTTTTTCCGACAAACACTTTTTGTCGGAAACTTGTCGCTAACGGCCAATTCCGACAAATTTCCCACAAAATATGCCGTCGCAAATTTTTCAGTTTTTTAGTAGTGTCGGTACGGTATCTGTACCGATAACGATAGAGGAACTCGATACCAAATGCATATCCCTAGGGTATATGGGTGGTTTAGTCCAATTAGATTGACCTATATGTATGTGAGTTGGTTTTAAAAGAATAAAAACATCTAACCTAGAATATAGGGAAGTACACCAATTTTGTAAATATGTGACAGAACAAGAGCAAAACAAGGAAAAGTGTCTGTCGTTATATATAAACTTTAGATGCTATGGAAGTATTTTATTGTTTGGATAACTTTAGATGCTATGGAAGTATTTTATTGTTTGGATTGCAATGGCAAGTTTGAATTTTTTTGGATTCAAGCACATTTTATTAGTTTAATGCATTAATAATTATAATTAAGAATGTCGTTACGCGGAAAATTATGTTTATTAGTCTGATCCAGACAATAATTCATATATACGATGATTGAAGAACAATGTCCGTACTATTATCTGTTATGTTTTATTACATAAAAACATTAAAAATTAAGCAACATTAATGCATAATGGATAGAAAAGAATTTATTTTATTTATCTCATAAATAAATAAATAGCTATGTTTAATGGTCAAAGTAATTATAAAAAAATTATTAAAATGTTCTGTAACCCTTTATAGATTTGATAAAAAGTTTGACCAAGTCATTTAACTTCGTACTCGGCTCCTAAACTTGTTCAAATTTGAATTTATTAGTCTTAGAACAAGTTTTAGTTCATTTCTAGGGATGGGAGGAATGCATGTTGTCTTATTTGGTTGTGTATTAGCGAATTGAAATCTATCTTATTTGGTTGTGTATTAACACTGGCTTAGAACCGGTGTCTACATACGGGGTGAAAAATATCAATACATAAAATTCTTAAATCTTTATGTGTATATTTTATAGTTTTGAAAAAATGTATTGCATATACTAAAGATAAAAAACAAAATTCAAAATATATAAAAATTAATATATAATTGGGTTTCGAAAATACGTTAATTACTACTTAATATAATTTGACTTTTATTTACTATTTGAATGAAAATAAAAGTTACATAATTAGATTTCAAAGTTTCTTATAATAAGTGATAATTTAAAATAAATGTTTTTATTATTATAATTAGTATTTTCTTTAAAAATGTATTATTATTAAAAGATACACATTTTAAGAAGATTAATGGAAAAGTACAGAGAGAAGAAACATGATTTACATATGGTGTTCATCGATCTTGAAAAGGCGTACGATAGTGTGCCTAGAAGATTGATCTGGGAAAGTCTGGAGGGAAGAGGGATCCATAGTAAATATATTGAGGCAATTAGGGATATGTATCATGAGGCTAAGACATGCGTCCGAGCACCCGTGGGGGATACAGACTTTTTTCTGGTGGATGTGGGAGTTCACCAGGGGTCGGCACTAAGCCCCTTTCTCTTTGCAGTAGTTTTGGATGAGTTGTCAAAGTCGATTCAAGATGCAATTCCATGGTGCATGCTTTTTGCTGATGATATCGTGTTGATTGCAGAAAGTAAAGAGACATTAAACAACAGACTAGAGGAATGGAGAACAGTCTTAGAGCACAAAGGTTTGAAGATAAGCCGATCTAAAACCGAGTACCTTCACTGCAACTTTAGTGGTGCAAACGTCGACGAGGAGACCCAGATTTCTATTGAAGGTGGGGTTGTCCCTAAGACACTGAAGTTCAAGTATCTAGGATCTGTCATCCAGAGTAACGGGGACATCGACAATGATGTAGTCCATCGGGTGCAGGCTGGTTGGTGTAAATGGAGAGCGGCCTCAGGTGTTTTGCAGTTCGCCCAGCGACAAGAGGTTCCCAATAGGGTTAAAGGGTAAATTTTATAGGGTAGCAGTTCGCCCAACGATGCTATATGGAACCGATTGTTGGGCCATCAAGAAGACACAAACTCGAAAAATGGATGTAGCTGAGATGAGGATGTTGAGGTGGATGTGTGGACACACAAGAAAGGACCGAATAAGAAATGAAGTTGTTCGGAAGAGATTGAGAGTCACATGTATCTCAGATAAGATAAGAGAAGGAAGATTGAGATGGTTTGGACATGACAAGAGGAGACAGAGCACAGAACCAGTGAGAACGGTGGAAACTCTCGTTGTAGAGGGGAAAAGGAGCAGGGGGAGACCGAAATTAACGTGGAATGAGAGGATTAGGCTTGATTTGCTAGATTTACACCTCTCAGAGGACATGATCAATGATAGGATTTCATGGAGACGTCGTATTAGGGTTTTAGGATGAGTGACCCGTTGTGTGGGAGAGTAGAGTTGTTTAGCAAAGATTTTGCGTATGTCTTGTTTCTTGTAGGTGTGTTGTGTTTCTTGTGACTAATATACTATAGTCATACACTGCTAATTGTTAGATTACTGTTAGATTTATTTTACTTTATTACTCATTAATTTTATTTATATTTTTATCTTTTTCTTTCCCATGGAGCCGGGGGTCTAAACGGGAGCAGCCTCTCTATCCCTTGTGATAGGGGTAAGGTTTGCCCTCATCACACCCTCCCCAGACCCTACTAATAGCGTTAGCTATGTGTGGGATTATACTGGGTACGTTTGGTTTGGTTTGGTTTAGGTGAATTTAATAAGAGAGAGAGGCGGAAAAATAATAATAAGAATGAATATGGAGGCGATACGTGACATGAAAAAACCTTTATTTATTATATAGTATATATATAGATATACAATACTATTTTATGGTTAAAATACTTATAAATATATAGATGTAGTAGTAAGGATTTATGTTATTAACCTACTCTATTTTATTATTTTATTGATTTAAGTGTTTTCGACGGAAGAGAGAAGCTGGGACGATGCTAGAGATAATCTTAAAAGGCTTTTTCCGAAATTGTAAGTTACCATTTTATTGTTTGTTTAAGTTAAGATTTATTTTGATACAATTGATTTTAATCATGGATTATCTCTACTAAAAAGTAGATTTAAAAAAAATAGCGACAGATTTGTTCGTCAGTGATTTTCAACGAATCAAGTACACATAGGTCAAATTACAAAAAGTATATACAATATTTTTTTAAATATCTATTGATGTTTAAGGACTTCGGATAAAATTCATTACCAGAACTTTCAATCGTTGTCGGTGATGAGGTATTAGCGAGGGGGATGTCTCGGAAATTGTGAATATAAGATTCTCGATGAGACTTTTTGTCAGGCTTTTCAGTCGTTGTCGGTTGAAAAAATTAGCAGCCGTAGTTGCCGTCGATGATTCATCGGAAACATTCATTATAAATACCACCGAGAGCTCTCTATTTTCACATTCTTCGTTCTTGATCTTCATCTAGTGGTAATGTTTGTCGATATCACCTTGTGTTTTATTGGAACGGTGAGAATTAAGTTTGCCAAAATGTGACATTGAGTTCTTAATCTATGTTAATGCGCTGGAAACTATTTTGTTGAAATTGGTGGTCTCGGAAATAAAATATGTTGTACGTATACCAAAGGAGTACGGAAAGTTAAGCATGCAACAACAAATGCCACATGTGAATGGATCTTGCACCACTCACCATATATGTGGTGCCAAAGAAGTACGGGAATGTCCAGCGGTTTTGCAAATGGTCAAATGGTTTCATCGTCTTAAGTAATAGGTGGTCAATTAATGTTGAAATTGGTGGTCTCGAAATATTTGGACATATGAGTGCCCCAAAATGGTTTCCAGTTGTGTGCTTAAAACGTGTGAATTTGGAATCCTACGGTTTACATCATCAACATGAGTTTCTTTCTGCTCTAAAAATGATCCTTTGTCGACAAGTTTCTCGACTAAAACAAAGCTTGCGAAATGTAATGTAGTACACAAATATGATGTTGTACAAAAATAAGACGATGCACATGCTCACGTGTTTTCCACGTCATCTGGAATGCACATATGACTTGTAATTTGGAATATATAATGTATGATTTGTATTTGAAAATGTAATGTAGTCTAAAAATATTTGTATTTTTTATTGTATAATATATGATTTGTTTTATTTATTTTATTACATGTATCAAATAAATCGATCTACACATGATAAGGCCCATTGACGATGAATTAGTGGACTTATTATCTAATATGGGCCACTCACACCTAATGGTTTGTTATCACATAATGTGACATGATTTAACCTAAAACAACTCATACATATATGACAAGACCCATTAACATTGAATTAGTGGGCTTATCATCTAACATAGGTCAATAACACTATATGACTTGTTTTCACATAATGTGACTTGGTGTAAACTAAAATAAGTCATTAACACATGACAAGGTTCGTTAACATTGAATTAGTGGACTTATCATCTAATATAGCTCATTAACACCTAAATGAATTGTTATCACATAACATGACTTAGTGTACCTAAAACAACTCATTAACATATGACAAAACCTATTAACATTAAATTAATGAACTCAAAAAACATAGGTCGTTAACAGATAAATGACTTTTTATCATCTAGTGTGACTTGTTTTTAGCCTAAAACAACCCATTAATAGATGATAAGGCCAACTGAGAGTGAATTAGTGGACTTATCATGAAACACAACGCATTAACACCTAGATGACTTGTTATAAACTAATGTGATTTGCTGTAACCTAAAACAACTAACTGACACATGATAAGGCCCATTAAGGCTTGTTAACATTGAATTGGTGGACAAATCATCAAACATAGGCCATTATAACCTAACATGACTTGTTGTAACCTAAAACAACTCATTAACATGTGAAATAGTCATTAGCGACCCATTGGTGGACTTATCATCAAACACATGTCACTAACAACATAGTGAGTAGTTATAATATAAAATGACTTGTTATCACCTAATGTGACTTTGTGTAACCTAAAACAACTCATTAACACATGAAAGGCCTATAAGCCTAATAGTTTTTTTGTTATGCGTCAGTCATGTATCAGGTATATTTTTTAGTTTTCTGAAGGTGGTTCATTGGTGTTTAAATTCTAGTAACAAAAGTGGGGCAACCACCCCCCCCCCTTTCCCCTTTCTTTCCATTCGTATCCTAATGGTTCATTTTACATAAAAAATATATATCTTTAAAGGGTAAACTTTCTACAATCCCATAAATAACAGTCTTTTTTGTTGTTTCATGAGCTCTATTCTTAAAAGATCTTTTCACTACAACAGTAACACTCTATAGGGACAACAAAATCTAGCCCTGTCGGGATAGGCCGTTTTGACCTATACCGACGACAAGTCGTCGATATAGGTTTCGTCGGGATTGCTTCATACCAATAGGTCAAAGATGTCGTCGGTATAGGTGTCGTCGGCATAGGTCGACCTATGCCGACGACATGTCATCGCTTAATAAATTCAAAAAGAAATTCTATACCGACGACATGTCGTCGGTATAGGTTCTGTCCCTATCCGGACAACAAGTTGTCGGGACAGACCCAACCTATACCGACGACATGTCGTCGGTATAGGCTATTTCCAATTTTTTTAATTAAATTTGAAAAAGACCTATGCCGACGACATGTCTTCGGGATAGGTTTTTCTGTTTTTTTTTTTTTTTTTTTTAAATTTTCAAAATTTTCCAGAAATATTTAATTTCTAATTACAAAAACCTGCAAATCAGATAATTCAAACCATAAAATTGAAATCCGAAACATATTGTTCGATACAAAAACTGTTCGACACACAAACCAAATATTCAAACATAAAGTTGTCCGACACACAAACATAAAAATTGTTCAAACATTCAACAATAACACCGACAACAAAGGTAAATGCGCAACAACTTTAAGCTAATTATCGTCGCTGCTAGTTCGGCGTTCCCACATTCGACGCATTTCATCCATTTGTCGTTGCATTTCAAGCATTTATTGATTATGCACACGACGTTCTTCCTCTCGTTGGGCTTCGCGTTGTTGTTGATCTTGGACTTGTTGTTGAAGTTGAGTCACACACTCATCCACTTCTTGCTAGTGTGGTTGTGGATGGGGATACTGAACAAATCCGATGTGGGATTACTCACCACACGATCGACACCCCAGATATGGCCACGTCGATGACCCAATGCACGCTCCATGCATGCAAACTCATAGACAGCAGACGAGTCACCACCAGACTCAACAGAGGATCTTGTATACTCCTCTTGGATTCGGTCCTGCATTAAACAATGTAATAAACAATCACTTGACTATTTTACTAAAATTCGACAGCATAACTACTGTAAAATGGATAACCAACCTGTTAAACTATAAGTTATAAACGACCCAAATTCACAAATTCCAATCAACCAACACTAATAACAACAAATACTAATAATACTAGCAAAAATATTCAACAATTGGGATCGAGTTGGATGTTCTAAGTCTATTAAAGTGTGTTTGAGTCATTTTGACTCGTTTAAAGTTACAGTTGGATGTTCTAAGTTTATTAAAGTGTGTTTGGGTCATTTTGACCCGTTTAAAGTTAAAGCTGGATATTTTAAGTCTCTTAAAGTGTGTTTGGGTCATTTTGATCCGTTTAAAGTTACAGTTGGATGTTCTAAGTCTAGTAAGTCTAACAACAAAATCATTTGACTTACATAGTCTGATGATGCAGTCTCATTGGCCCAACCGGTCCCTTCTTTATAATGGGTCTATCTGAACACATCAATTAGGCCGGTACCCTGTCAAAAACAAAAATAATATCACTAAGAATTAATAAGCATGTTTATATAATACTAACAATTGTATTTCATACCTCCATGTGTCGGCGCTGGGCGTATGATTTGCTGTCATGGTAACTTGGGTAACGTTGTTGTGATCGATTTTGTTTGTTCTTCTCCGAGCGGTTTTTATAGCTCACATCTAAAAACAGCTCATTAATTAAAGTGTCCCAAGTTTCTTGATCAAGATCTTCTGGTGGATTATTCATCGTCGCCTCCACATCATCGTATCCCCCATTCTCCTCGAAGTGAACTTTCAACTCTCTCTTGTGATTTTTATACGCCCTCTGACACTCGGCGGTGATTCCGAGTTCAACGCCTCGCCACTTATCAGTGTTTCTCCAGGAGTCCAGATCAAAATAATCCTACAAATGGAAAATAATTATAAATCTAATAGTTATGAAATTGTAAGTAATTATAAAACATCTATACTTACTATAAGAGTGAGATATACAGCCTGTTTCTTCTCATTTGGAACCTTAGCCCAATTTGGATAATATGGAGGAACAACCTTTTCAACCTCCAACGAGACAGCATGGATAAAATCCGAAGCATTGGGACCCACAAACTTGTACCCCCCCCCGCCATGAAGTTCTACATCAATGGGAAGAGGCTTCCTCCCATTTGCTCAAGTTTCTTATACAATTTTAGGTTTTTTCCTTTAGATCGCCTTCTTTTGGAGGCACTACCTACATTGACACATGACATTCAAAAGTTAGGCAATTATAAAGACATCTATTAAACACTAACAAGTAACTTACCACCAGATCCAGTCGCACAACCCGAGTCGAAGTGATACGGACCCCCGTATCCACCATCTCCACCATCTCCACCGTGTGATTACGCCATTGTTACCATTTTTCCTACAATAAAATTTATTAGTAAGCACAAATAATTATTAAGACAAATAGTACATTTTTAACATACATTCATTCAGAATCATCACTAAAATAATGTGTGTCAACAACATCATCATCATCTTCTTCTTCATCATCGTCATTTATTTCGTCTTCATCATCTGAATTGTATGCATCTTCTTCATCATCATTAATAAAACTTTCATCGAGATCAATCGAGGCAACATGACTTGGGTCACCACCCTCATCTAAAGTTGTACGCATAGGTAAGTAGCCTAAGTCTACAACCAAGTTACCAAAAAAATGATTGAGATTCCCGTGTAATAGATTGACTGTCAGCATGGGGAATTGGAGTTTGGTCACCACCTACGTGACTTGATTCACCACCTTCGCATCCGGTGTCGACAACCAAAGTATAATCATTTGATTAAGTGTCGTGCAATATATCTATCTCATTAACAACACTAGGATGATCCCAAAGCTTCCGATGGTGAACGTCCTCAACAACCCTCCATTGGCTAGTGGTTCGAGAAGGATCTCGAAGATAGAACACTTGTTTAGCCTGTGTGGCTAATATATATTAGACATCATCATACCATTCTTTGCCAACATACCATTCATGGCCATTGTCAATTTTAGTAGTATTGTTTTGCGTAATTAATCTTTTACCTCTCGTGTTGAACCATTTACAACGGAATAGTACAACCGAGTAACCATCTATGTAGTTCAACTCTATGATCTCCTCTAGTTGACCATAAAATGGAGTATCGTCTTCTCCTATTGTAACCACACCACTATTCTGAGTAGTGCATCGAGAATCACGATTTTGTACCACAAATCTAACACCATTGACTATGCAAGCAGTGTAAGAAGATGCGTACAAGGGACCATGTGCTAATGCCCTTAATTCTTTGTTATCGGGTGTAGAAGATGAAGATGAAAATACATTTTCTTCATATTTTAACCATGAAGAAAAATCGGTTTGCATATTGCGTTCAAGAAATTTAGATTCAAATTCACTGGTAGATGGACAAAACAAAATTTAAATTAGTAGAATTAAATGAAAATATAATAATAGTTTATCACGGGTAGATGGACAAAAAAACTTACGATTTGTAGGCTTTGATTTCATCGCAGTTGTTCAACACAAACCATTATAATGATTTGTTGGCATGTTCAGAGAGCACCTTGATTTTCTTTTTCGATATTGGTCGACATTGTGAAGAAAACACTTGAAACTGCCTATTAGGAATTCCAACATCTGCATTTCTATCTGGTCGGTTAAATTTGGTCTGCATACCGTCCAGATACATAGAGCAGAATGTCAAGACTTCATCTGAACATAACCCTCCGCAATTGAGCCTTCAGGTTTGACTTTGTTTCTAACATATGCTTTGAGCTTTTTCATTATCTTTGAAAGGATACATCCATCTCATATACACAGGGCCACCAAGAATAGCTTATTCAGGTAAATGAAGAATGAGATGAACCATTATGTCAAAAAATGTTGTAGGATATATCATTTCCGAATTGCATAATATCTTAACCACTTCCTCATTTGCTTCATACATGTCTTTCACATCTACTGATCGTGCACAAATTTTTTGAAAGAATGTGCAAACGTCATTGATTGTTGTTGAAACATTTTTGTGCAGACCCGATCGTACCCCTATTGGCAGCAATCGTTGCATGAGGATGTGATAATCATGGGACTTTAACCCAATTATATTTGAATCATTGGGAAGTACCTTATTTTTGAAATTCGATCCAAATCCATCAGGTAGTCTCACTCCTCGAATAAACTGACAAAAGCGTTCTCGATCACTGGGTGTGAAAGAGTAAGGAGCTTGTGGTTGGTACAACTTGTTATTTTTTGTGTTAGCCATAGGTTATGTCAAATACCCATATTTTCCAAGTCTTTGCGGGCTTTGTGTGTGTCTTTTGATTTATCGTTCATCAACAAAGTACCCAATAAACTTTCACACACATTTTTCTCCACGTGCATAACATCAAGATTGTGTTTTAAAAGCAGAGAAGACCAATAATATAGCTCAAAGAAGATACTTCGTTTAGTCCAATTCAACTCTGATGCAACACACTTTCTTTTTACCCCTCCATACATTGGATGTTTCCCCGGAACACGATCTCGGAGACTTTTTAGTTGTTCTAATATTTGAGCATTACTCAATCGTCGGGAGGATGTCTTGTCTCTTTCTTGCCATTAAACGACAGATCGTTCCTCCATTTATGCTTTCTAGGAAAGAATCTTCTATTTCCAATAAAAGCTATCTTATTCGTTATAGCGCACGAAGGTGTGTCAACGTTACACGTAGGGCATGCTTTATAACCTTGACCACTCCATCCAGATAAGCTACTATGAGCAGGATAATCGTTGATAGTCCATAACAGTGCGACATGCATCCTAAATACAATTTTGGTTGATGCATCTCTCACCTGGACTCCTTCAGCCCACAACATTTTCAACTCATCAACCAAAGGCCTTAAGAAAACATCAATGTCCTTACTAGGTGATTTAGACCCGGGAATTAGCAAGGTTTACTAGGTGATTTAGACCCGGGAATTAGCAAGGTTAATATGAAAGAAGACTCTTTCATACATAACCACGGTGGTGTATTATATGTTGTTAACACTACCGGCCACATACTGTAAGTCTGACTCATGTTACCGAACGGATTAAAACCATCGGCAGCCAAACCTAAGTGGACATTCCTTGTTTCTTTAGCAAAATTCGGATATCTCTCATCAAATTCTTGCCATGCCTTCCCATCAACCGGATGTCACATCATACCATCCGTTGAGCGTCCAGTATTATGCCAGATCATTTCTTTTGCCATTAATCTTGAACTATACCTTCGTCGAAGCCGTGAATTTAAAGGAAAGTAGCGCAACACTTTCTGTGGTACTTTCTCCCCCTTTGTGTTTTTGTCAACCCATCTGCTCTTATTACAAACCGGACAATTTTGCATTGATTCATTCTCCTTCCAAAATAGTGCACAATCATTAATGCAAGCATGGATAGACTGATATCCTAACCCAATCTTACTCAGTTTCTTCTTAGCTTCATAGTGTGACGCTGGAACGTGATTTTCCTTCGGCAATGCAATTTGTAGAAGCTCTAACAGTTGGTCAAACAAACTATTCGTCCATTTGTTGATAACTTTAATATGCATCAATTTGGCTATGAAGTTTAGGGAAGACATTTGACTACAACCGGGGTATAACTCCTTATTTAGCTCCTCAAACAACACATCAAACTCTGGGTCTAAACCAGTTCCATATTCATTTATATTATCCTCGTTTGTATTTTGCTCTGTCATCACATCATCTATGGCATCAAACATCTCATTATTTGTTGTTCTAGTTATTGGAGGAGTTGGTGTTGTTCTTGGGGAAAAAAAGTGATGATATCTCTGCCGCACAAGGATGTTGTTCACCGTGATAAATCCAATTCTGATATGATTGTAGAAACCCACGGTCATGTATGTGGCCATATATCGTGTTCAAATCCTATCGACACACATTACAACAATGTCTACACGGGCAAAACGCTCTACCTCGACCGTCGACATGGTTCTTGGCAGTCTCTATAAAGTTGCGAAGACCGCTTAAGAAAGCCGGTGAATTCCGATTTCCCAGTGTAACCCAGCTTTTATCAATTGCCATATCTAGCGTCATATCTATTGTGTTATAAGCATACACATATACGTGCATGTAATAAATGATATAAATGAATGTATATAAATTAACTACGCAAACAAAAATATAAAAAAGTTAAAAAAGTCGGGATACGTATCTTAAATAAGTTCAATGAAAGACAAATATAATGTTATTCCCACCTCGTCAACGGCAACGAGTTTCGAACTTGTAACAAAACTAAATAAAGTTACATATACATACAAACATGTATTCATACATACACACTTATATATATATATATACATACACAATTATATAGATACAAATCATACAAATACATACATACACAAAGAAACATAAACAAACATACTTACAAATACATATATAAACCTATGAATAAATACACAATTATATACATACAAATACATAAAAAATAGAAATATACCTACAAACATACATACATCCGTTGAACATAAACAAACATACATACAAAAATACATATATAAACATATGAATAAATACCCTCTTATATACCTACAATTCATAATTACATACATACATACATAACAAATCCCAATTACATAATTACAAACATATACATACATACATAAATAAATGTCCAATTACATAATTACAAACATATGCATACAAACATACATACACATATATACATTCATATTAACTAATCATTATAAACACAAATTACACACACACACACACATACAAACTAATCATCCAAACTAATCATCATAAACATAAATTACACACATACATACACATACATACAAACTAATCATCCAAACTAATCATCATAAACACAAATTATACACATACATACATATACATACAAACACTAATTTACATAAACTAAATTATATAAAATAATCACATATTTAAACCAAATTACATAAATTAATAATTCCATCATACATACAAATATGCATACTCATACATACAAACATACATACATACACATACATAACACATACATACAAAATCATAAAAATCATAGATCTAAACCAAATTTCATCTCAAATTAGTAATTAAAACGAGTATTTACCTTTAAAAAGCTAGAAATCCAAGAAATGGTAAAATTCCTCAAAAACCTAACCAATATAAACAAACAAAACTTCAAAATCTTGAACAAATGGCTAAAAAATGAAATAGGGATGTTATCTCACATTAAACCCCGAGAGTTATTGTGAAAGTTGCTCCCAAAAAGCCCAAAAACCGTGAAATCGTCGGAGAGAAAATTTGGGGGAGTTTTGGAGGGTTTTGGGTGGAAATGAAGGTCTGCCGTCTGTTTTCCCTATTTGTTCACGCTGCACCCTATAGCGACGACATGTCGTCGGCATAGGTCCACTTGTCGTCGGTACAGGTACCCTATAGCGACGACATGTCGTCGGCACAGGTTTCGTAAGATGTTGACTAGTCAATAAAGGTAAAACCCCTATCCCGACGACATGTCGTCGCCATAGGGTTTTCCAGAATTTTTTTAATTTAAAAAAAATAAAATTTTGACCGAGGAAAATTTATTAAATAAAATAAAACAAAAAGAAAATCAAAATTAACCTATACCGACGACATGTCGTGTCGTCGGTAGAGGTTTTCCTCAATAATTCACTGGGCACTAGTTTTCCCTCCAACCTGCCTCAACCATATAGCGACGACATGTCGTCGCTATAGGGTATCCCTACCAAAATTTTGGTGTCGTCAGTATAGAGTGACGTATCCCGACGACAAATGTCGTCGGTATAGGTGACGTCGGGACATGGTCAATTTGTTGTAGTGTATATTAGATAAAGCGAGTAGGAGCTATAGATAACTTAGATAAGAATTGGAGGTCACTAAAATGCATGACCTTAAGGTAACACTAGTGATTAATAAATGGTTGTTATACCTTAACAATGAGTCGTTATACGTAAACAATGAGTTGTTGAGGTAATTAATGAAACATAACATGTTCACAAAAGAGTCGATTAAATTTTTTACCACCCGTGGTTTATAATTTAATGCCATTGGTGGTTCGAGGTGACTGGACCAAGCTACTTTCATGCTATATCAAATTGAGTATTTATCTAATAGCATTTATCCATGAACATATAGAGATTCATTCCATGCAATGATAAGTACGAAACTTGACTGATCAAACATCTTTACATTTAGATCTTCAAAGTAAAGATCAACATGAGAGCTTTAATACACATGTTTATACGCGACTAGGAGTAATGGTATTCGTGTGATCTCATGGTGCACTGAGGAAGACATGTATCTATAGTGACGTATAAAATGATTAGAATATTTTCTATGGCAATTTTTTTTGAAATAATGTTCATGACAAATCTGTGCGGGAATGGTTTCTTAGATGAGACATCTTAGCAACACATTTACAAGGTATGGCCTTGTAATTTCACCTCTATATGCTAGCTTCATAAATCCACCTTTGGATTGAAGCAAATAATCTTACAACCATATCAGATGATCAAATGTTTTGAGTCATGCCAAAAGCAAAGATGAAGCATGATGTTTCAGAAAACTAGTAGGAGCATAGTAGAACACATAATCTTGTTCACCGAAAAACTTATGATCATTTAAAACAAAATTCCAAACTAGCAGGACGGTAAATCCTAGTTCGAAAAATGATTGTTATAAATGACCTAAAGTTCATATATGATTGGAATGATGATATATGAAAATAGATTTATGTCTTAAGATTTAAATCATCTAAGAGCACATTGACAATTTGACATTTTCTAGAAAGAGTTCAAAATGCAACAATTCTAGAGAGAATTCTTATAAATGTTGATAAGAGCATATAATTGAGTTTAACCCAATCCTAGTGCTTCAACATATAATGAAATTTAATGTGGTTTAGTAAATAGATTTTTTGTAGTTATCGATGCGTAGATAAATTTGAGTCACGTATGTCAGGGAAACATCATCAGCAGAATAATAAGAAAGCTTTCGGTTTTCCCAAAGGGTTTCCCCTCTGTGGAGGTCATGGGTTCGAATCTTGTAAGATGCACTTTATAAAAACTAGGAACACCCTCTGCAGATTTCGAATTCCTTGGGGGTTGTTTGGGTAGACTGATGTACGAGCCTCGCCTGATGGAACGTGTCAGTTGAGCCCATGCCGTTAAAAAAAAGTATTAATGAAACACTTAAAAATAACATTGAACAATAAATAGCGATCAATAAGGTATATGTGTAAGAACTGAGATTTTTCAAAATAACCACTAAAGATCTTATTTAGTTTTATAGTTCACTTGTAAGTAAAAGTTGCATAAGTTAGAAAGTGTTCCAAAGGAAGCAGCCGATTAACATTCTTCTATTAAAGATCGAAAAAGTACATAAATTTGAAAGCATCCAAAGGAAGCGTTTGATTAATGTTTTTCATTAGAGTGTGGAGATGATTATTGATAGTGTGTGTCGTGATAAGTTAAAAAGATGTTTAAATTATTAAAGTTTTACGAGATCAAATTTTAAATTTATAAAATGATAAATACTTAAACTTAAAACACACACAATAGGCAAGTGTACCTATCGTAGCGTAATATAGTTTATGTAAGCACCAAGTATCGAACCAATGGACACGGTCGAGTTCCAATACTCAACTTTTGTTATCGTTTAGCCGGTTTAATTAGTGAGTGAATTTTGTGTGCTTGTGAAGCAGAAAAGTAAATGACGGAAAAGTAAATGACGGCAAAATAAATAACAGAAAAGTAAAAACGTGCGTGATGTGTGTAACATGAATGTAAATAACAGAATACTAAATAGCAGGAAAGTAAATATCTCGGAAATGATCAGGTCACAGCTTTGGGCTTCGGATCCGCTTGGTACGTGATAATGTTAAGTTGACTAATCCAGTGATATGACTACTACAAACTTGTGACCCGGGTCACCGCTAGAGCTTTGTCCTCACGACATTTGATTCACGAATTAAAATCTTTAAATTAAAATAGTAATGCCTCCCGCTACGGACAACATTTACCCTCAACCCTTTGGTGTTATCTCCGAGTTGGTTTTAGACATCGAACTTAAATGCTTGCGTATTATTTTTAAATAGGTGATTATATTTTGCTCACCGGGAGGCGGTGTAACAATGAGACCATGTATAAAGACGTATCGTTCCCAACATGAGTTCACCAATTCTTGGTCGCATACTAAGTTCGTATAAAGACGTACGCCCTTACTAGTGTTGACCAAGCCTTGGCTTATCAATCTCCACTTATATAAAGACGTACAAGTATCAAAATAAGTTTGATTAAAAATGTTTTATGGTCTTACACTTGAAAATCAAGAACACTTACAAATATAAAGACGGATTTAGACAACAATAAAAAGCCCACCAAGAGGTGGTTTTAAGAACGAATAGTTAAAGACATAAACATACCACTAGATTAATAAGCTAAACATTAACATGCACCAAACTTCATCTTCACCCTAGTAATACAAAGAGTTTAGCCACGAATGGCCATACTAACTAGCGTAACATTGAGTTTAGTAGGCTCCCCTATTGCGGACAAAGAGGAGGAGCCTCTCTACTCTCTATTCTCTACTATAAACTATGAAATACTCTCTCTGGATAGTGTCTTTAGGTCTAGTGTGGTGTCTCAAACCAAGAACCCAAGCCCTCTATTTATAGGCATCAAAATGAGCAATGCACGGCCGTGCATAGGTTTGCACGGCCGTGCAAACACCTCGGGAATCAAACAGGGTACACAGGACATTGTACTGGGTCCTTGGAGGGCAAGAAAGGGTTTGCACGACCGTGCAATAGGATGCACGACCGTGCATTGCCCTTCCTGCTCTCCTGCTTTGTCTTTTAGCTACTTGTTGTTGACCAATTTTGACTTATTGGGGGTCAAAGCTCGGGAATGATCTTCCAAAAGGCTTGATTTCTTGTGTTTTTGACTGGTTTCATCTTAATGTATATTTAGAACACCGAATAACATGCAGTTATGGAATATAAATGTTTTAAGTATCAATTACAAGGCTATTAATCAATTAGTACCATAATATGATGATTATTATGCATGCAAAACATGTATAATTTAGGGCATATCATAATACCCCACACTTAAACTTTTCTTGTCCTCAAGCAAACTCATTCATGATCAGACCCATAACTAAAAACTTTACAAAAGGTAAGAGAGCTCCAAGTAGTTGGAAACTCCGGGATAACTCATGAGTCGCTTTATTCTATTTTTAGGTTTTCTATTTTAGGGTGGTGGAATTTATGACAAGCCTACTAGAACTTCAATTATGCCTAATCTATCACTCCTCACAAAGTTCACACAACTCTAGGGTTATATATGTGTGGATAATGTAAGTTAAGTGGGACACTCAAGTTCGAATCGAATTATGCAATGGTCATAAGCTTGTATGCAAATCAAGTCTCCACGAACTAACCAAGTAGAATGCATGAATCAAGAGGACTTTAAAAGGGTTGTAATGTGGCTAAAAATAAAAATAAAGGGTGAAAATGAAAATCTTTTTGGATTTTTAGGGTTTTAAAAGGGTTTGAAGGGCTGCAACTATCGTGAAACACACAGCTACGGCTTCATGGCTTAAGATGGAAAATACTAGCGGGTCCCTCTACAGTACTCAGATCATGAGGGTATAACTAATCTGAGGGCTCGTTTATGGTTAGATTTCCAAGACCGAGATCTCTTATTTTTCTCAACTCTTCCCTCATTGCGTAGTACACATTACTACCCTTCCGTATGGTTCTTTCGGCTTGTAGCCTAACAGCTCCTAATTTGATCAAGTGCGTATACTCATGTTCTTCCTTTGTGGCTCCAGTTGCCACACTTCACACATTTGTCGTATCTTTTGGCTCTTCGTTTGGCGGCACTTTTTGATAAGCCGCAGAATGGTGGCAGTTGTTCTTACCTGCGCCACCGTTTTCTTACACCACTTGTTGCTTTGAAAACTTTTTCTCAAAGTTTGGGTGGTAATTCAGGCTTTGGGAAATGAATATAGGAAAGCAAATTGAAATCAAAAGAATGCATGTCCAGCTCTTTAAGGTTTAACTGGTAAATGTGACAATCCGGACTTTTCAGGTTAACTCTGTTAACCAAATCCAGTTAAAGTTAACCTAATTAACTTAACTCAAACTCCAGGGACTGTTTATGTCATTATCTAAACTTCAAACTATAAGGACTAGTTGTGTAATTAGTCAAAACCCATTCTGTTGACTTTTTGATAGTCAAACTAACAAGATCATAACCTTTTTAACCTAATCTTAAACCCTAGGGACTAATTCTGCCATTCTCTAAAAACTCATACACCTAAAACAACAGGGACTGAATCTGCCAAGTCCCTAAACTCAAATTGTTGACCCTGAATAGTAAAATCAAGAGTTTTAGCTCCTATTGACTTTTGCAAGTCAAATTCCCAACTTCTTTGATCCAAATTCACGAGTTGTAACTGAAATTCGTCCAAACTTGTAACCGATTTGGACATTAACAACATTAACGTTTATCATTAAGCCTCTAATCATCGACATTAAGTCGAATTAAACCTAATAATACGAATTCAAGACATAACCGTCGTCTCCTCAATAAGTACTCGTCGAATTCGATTAATTCAATCATTATTCCTGAAATCAAACACCCTGCGTACCATAATCGAGCATCATAACACCTGTTTCATACATCAGTTCCACCGGGAAAGCAGTCACGATCACTGAGGACAAAACTCAGGAAGGCCGGAGTCCACTTCAGTCGAACTCCACTAATCCGACATCATTTTCGGTAAGTGATTACATCTCTAGCTTCGTTTCAGTCCCAAAATCAAAAGCCCTATGATTAATTGGGCTTACAATATCAAATTTGTCATGAACCGATTTCTAGGGTTCAGCGCGATCTGGGTTTAATCGAACCCTAATCTACACACGGTTTCAATCAAAATAAATTATTTGGGTAGTTTCGCCATTCATCATTCATCAAAATCCCCATGAATCCAACCCCAAACATTATAAGATTTAGTCAATTGGATTCTTGATCAAACCTAGAGTTGTCGGTTTCTAAAAACGGGAATTAAACGATTTAATCATGATGCTTTTGCAATTAAACTTGCCTGTAGAATCGTAATCCATTGCTTAACAAACCCCCAAACCCCTGTTGCAAATCGTAGTCGAATTCAGTGGATCCAAGGGTGGTTTTGGGTTTCGGCTCACATGGGGAAGAACATAATGGACTGTGGTGTTAAAACCAAAAGGGACGGGTCTTGTACGCGATACCCTAGCGGGAGGAGTTGTTTAAGGCTTAGTGCATGTACGTAGGAGACCCGGGTTCAAAACCGGTCTTCTGCAATTATTCTTTTTGGGCATTTTTCATGTCTTATTTTTATATATATTCAAACCCTATGATATTATAATCTTACATTAAAGTGTTTTAACCCAGGAAATCACCCGTAGACTCGGGTTTGGTTTGTAACCCATATTCATTAAAAAACACACTTTTAAAATAATATATTTATACTATTTTCAAACCACGACTCCGTATAAAATAATATATTTATATTATTTTCAACCTTTGACTCCAGTTAAAAATAAAATATGTTTTATATTATTTTCACCATGATTATAAATATCGTGTAATGTTACAAAATATTAAATGATATAATTATTTATATTATTTACCCATGTTATATTCTCGAATAAAAATAATATATTTATTATTTTTGCCACATAAATGATTATGGTATTAATTCTACACGTTCGTCGACTCGTTAGTCCTTAGAATGTTTTAAGACGTTCTAATCTTTCGTGTCATCGTCACAAATCCCAATGTGTCCCTAATTGTTATGTTTATAATTCTAGGGCATTTGTAGACCGTTCACAGGCAAACCAATTGTGGTTTCTGTTGCATCCCTGTGTGGTGCTAACTTCTACGCTTACACAACTCAGGTGAGTTTCACGGCCCCTTTTACTGTTTTAAATTGGGGGAGAAAACATGCACACAAACAAACAACATCTTTTACTTGTTTTCCCGTTGGGGGAGAAGCATACACACAAGCAATCATACTTTTACTTGTTTTCTCGCGGGGAGAAACAGGTACGCAAACAAACTTTATTTTACATGTTTTTCCCATTGAGGGAGAAAAATGATGCAAACTATTTTGATTATGGTACTTCATATGACGCAAACATAGGCGCATAATATTTTTGGGATTTGGGTTTAATATATCAGGGTGATAAAGTCCTAGGTGCCTCAATCATATCCATACAATTACTAGTTTATGGTCTTGATGTGTATAAGTCATACAGGTTCTAATTATGTATAAAATTCCATCAAAAAACACTCAATATACCAAACGAAAGAGCATGCGAAAAATAATGATAATAATGCTCGTGAAAAGGCTCAGATTATTCTCACATGGAAACGGATGGGATAGGGTTTAGTGACTTGTTATGCATAATATCCATTTGTTGCTACTTGCAATGTATTCATTTTATTTAATTAGGTGGGAACTCAAAGAGGTTTAGATTTTCGGGTTTAAAATTTTTAAAATTTTTCTGGTTTTTACGAAATGTAGGTTTTTAGTAATGTTTTAGTAAAATGGGTAAAAAATTACAAGTTTAGTTTTACTGCTTTGAGGTTAAAAGTAGTCCTGAATCTCTGATTCCCACCCCACACTTCAAACTGTGCATTGCCCACAATGTATAAATGCATGTAATGAAATGCTATGTAGAAATTTAAATGTATGAAGTTTTAAGGGAAAAGAAACTGGTACTCCCCCGGTTAATTCAGTGTATAACCTAAGGCCAAAACTTATTGTAGTAGTCAACATTGCTTTAAAGACTTAATCGAATTTCTCAGAAATTTGATGTGACTTTCGACTCCTCAGGTTGTAGAGGTGGAGTGTAACTACTTAAAGAAGTAGAGAAACTATCTGGTGATGCTATGCTACTAAACACATAAAGAAAAACATAAAAAAGAAACGAAAATAACAGGTAGTAGTTAAGCTACTAAGGTCCTAGTATCGAGAAGGCATACCTGGGGGCTGAAGTATGAGAAACTTAAACTTGGAAAAACCAAACCTGAGGTCCATGTGTTCTGCCGTATGCACCAACTTCTCAATTTATTCGTGATCTTCGGGTTACCTCCTGGAAGCGCCACGTTTATTTAAGGGTCGTTGGTCAGACCTATACGTGCTTTGTGAATTTCTAATTTAGTGCTCGTGGTTGAATAATCTGTCAAATGGATGGCTTGTAATATGGAGAGGTTCATCTAGCCCATTTGATAACTATGTGTACGATGTGATGATAAGCTGATCCAGGAATTAATGAAGTCTATCCTGGACCAGCTGGACAAGAGAAAACAGGGTAAAAAGAGTTCAAACTTGAAGCGGTCATAACTTGAGCTACGTTTTGAGTTAGAGGGCCCCCAACCAGAGGACGGAAAGGTTTCGACGAGCCGGATCATGTGGCAAATGGCTGTAGGTGGTTTGTCCTAGTGGTCTGAGCAAAATTCCTCCATTAAGTGGCCCAATTTCACAAATCAAAGATTTTCCCTAATTTTCTATTTTTAATACCTTCAACGTTTTTGTGCTAAAATGGGTGAATAATTGATTTATGTGTTTCCAAAATCTTTTTATAGTTTTAATTTTAGTTTGGATGGACTGATTTGAAATTTTGAAAATTTTTGTAAACCTGCCAAATTTAGAATGCTCTATATAAGTACATCTAAATAAAACAATGTAATTAAATCACGCCACCACACTTCAAAAAACCCATGTAGTGAATGAGATGGTCACCCCGGTATGATAATTTTGTCACGTAATTTTCGTTGCATGAACTTTGCTTCCTCCATGAGAAGTGGTCCTCAGAGTGATGTGCCCTATCATGTGGCTTATGTGATTCATGGAATGATTCACTAATATGCTTGGTCATAGGCCAGCTATCACTATTGCAAGGAAGAGGTGCCACCATTGTCATTTGTTTATTGGTGATCACATTCTCCTGCATAATCTCCTCCTGGAAGTTGGTCTCACAATCTGGTTATTCATATGATGTCGTCTCTGAAGTGACAGGAACTCCAGACTATTTCGTACATCCTTCTTGTGCTTCCATATTGAGGATTCCCACCAGTTCTTCTTTAGATCTTCGCTCTTCTGACTCCTTTGATCGTTTAGCTTCCAGCTTCTCAGAAAAGTCAAGAAGTGATTGTAAAGTCACAGTAACCCTCTCTTCTGAATCATCCGGTCTCACTTCTCACTGATCCATGCTTGTGAAGTTGGAAGGTTCTTACTCCATAGAGTCACTTGACACTACTAAAGATGTTGAATCTATAACTTCCGATTCTTGGACTTTGAAGAGATCAACTTGTTGTTTAGTTGGAGAGTTCTTTAGGAGTTGAACCTTAATTTCTTCTAAATGATGAAACATTTTTCATGCGGTCCATGAGTCGGAATCTAGAGCTTCCTCATATGGTTTCCAGTAGGGTTGGTGAAAATATGTGGAATACCCTTGGTAATGATAACAATCTTGAGTGTAGTGGGATTCCCCATATACCTCACACCAAACCTCCAAATAGTGATACTCATAGTCGTGTTGGTATCCTCCATAACAACTCTCGTAGTCGTAATCCATGAAAGTTGTTGAAAAGAACAATCAAAACAAACCATAAAAATAAATGTTAAGGTTAAAAAGGCTAATCCGTTAACTCGAATCTTTCTTCAAATCACTGTGTCCCGGCAGCGGCGCCAAAAACTTGATAGCGTGTGTCGTGATAAGTTAAAAAGATGTTTAAATTATTAAGGTTTCACGAGATCAGGTTTTAAATTTATAAAATGATAAATACTCAAACTTAAAACACACATAATAGGCAAGTGTACTTATCACAGTGTAATATAGTTTAGGTAAGCACCAAGTATCGAACCAATGGACGCGGTCAAGTTCCAATACTCAACTTTTGTTATCGTTTAACCGTTTTAATTAGTGAGTGGGTTTCGTGTGCTTATGAAGCAGAAAAGTAAATTACTGAAAAGTAAATGACGGTAAAGTAAATAACAGAAAAGTAAAAACGTGCGTGAAGTGTGTAACAGGAATGTAAATAACAGAATAGTAAATAGCAGGAAAGTACATATCTCGAAAATGATCAGGTCACGAAGAGTATTGCTTTGGGCTTCGAATCTGCTTGGTACGTGATAATGTTAAGTTGACTAATCCAGTGATATGACTACTATAAACTTGTGACCCGGGTCACCGCTAGAGCTTCGTCCTCACGACATTTGATTCACGAATTAAAATCTTTAAATTAAAATAGTAATGCCTCCCGCTACGGACAACATTTACCCTCAACCCTTTGGTGTTATATCCGAGTTGGTTTTAGACATCGAACTTAAATGCTTGCGTATTATTTTTAAATAGGTGATTATATTTTGCTCACCGGGAGGCGGTGTAACAATGGGACCATGTATAAAGACGTATCGTTCCCAACATGAGTTCACCAATTCTTGGTCGCATACTAAGTTCGTATAAAGACGTACGCCTTTACTAGTGTTGACCAAGCCTTGGCTTATCAATCTCCACTTGTATAAAGACGTACAAGTATCAAAATAAGTTTGATTAAAAATGTTTTACGGTCTTACACTTGAAAATCAAGAACACTTACAAATATAAAGACGGATTTAGACAACAATAAAAAGCCCACCAAGAGGTGGTTTTAAGAACGAATAGTTAAAGACATAAACATACCACTTGATTAATACGTTAAACATTAACATGCACCAAACTTCATCTTCACCCTAGCTTTACAAAGATTTTAGTCACGAATGGCCTTACTAACTAGCGTAGCTCTGAGTTTAGTAGGCTCCCCTATTGCGGACAAAGAGAAGGAGCCTCTCTACTCTCTATTCTTTACTCTAAACTACGAAATACTCTCTCTAGATAGTGTCTTTAGCTCTGGTGTGGTGTCTCAAACCAAGAACCCAAGCCCTCTATTTACAGGCCTCAAAATGAGCAATGCACGGCCATGCATAGGTTTGCACGGCCGTACAAACACCTCGGGAATCAAACAGGGTACATTGGACATTGTACTGGGTCCTAGGAGGGCAAGAAAGGGTTTGCACGACTGTGCAATGGGATGCACGACCGTGCATTAGCCTTCCTGCTCTCCTGCTTTGTCTTTTAGCTCCTTGTTAACTTGTTGTTGGCCAATTTTGACTTCTTGGGGGCAAAGCTCGGGAATGATCTTCTGAAAGGCTTGATTTCTTGTGTTTTTGACTGGTTTCATCTTGATTTATATTTAGAAAACCGAATAATCTGTAATTATGAAATATAAACGTTTTAATTATCAATTTGCAAGGCTATTAATCAATTAGTACCATAATATGAGGATAATTATGCAGGCAAAACATGTATAATTTAGGGCATATCAATTATGTTGGAAACATTTTTACGAAGGTGAAGCATATAATGTTGTTCTTTAACCATAATAAAGTCTAAGATTAAATATGATAAATATATTTGAAGGATTAATTTATATACTAGTATTTGGATATTTGTGACGTTCAAATAACAATATTGTATCCGATATGGCATATTGAATGTGACCACATTCATTGATGTTGGTTGTGTTATATAGTAGCATATTTAAATCCTTGAATAACTATATAATGATAAGTCATCAATAGTAGATTAAGATATGTTAATAACTTTTGACCTAAGACCATTATGAATAGTTTGGTTGATTTTCATGAAGATGAAAATGGGCAAATATTGGACTTGTGGTCTTATAAATCACTTCATAGATAAGTGTCATACGCAGATTTAGAAAATGGTAATGTCATTTTATCCTCCGACATGGGATACAAATTAGGACTTGAATATACTAAGCTTAATGCTTTGACATGGTTTAATATTGCTCTTTAACCAAGCTGTTATAAAGGCCATTTTTGGTACATTATGAAGTATAATGAGAGGCTTATGGAGTTAAGATGAGATATATTCTCTTTTTCTATAACAAGCTGACATTTCTAGGCCTCTTGATATTTCAAATTGATCTAATGCATGTCCATGTTCAAACAAAGTTTGTTTTATCGCTTTTAATTTCAATCGAGTAATAAAACTGTTGGACACTATAGATTGATCCTTCTCCATATTTCGTGTTCAACGAGATGTCTATTACACAAAATAATGCCCATTTATTTGTACCATATACGGTTACATTGATGTGCATATTATCAAATGCATGGTTGTAGTGATGAACTTAAGTCTTGTAGCATTAGGGAAACTTAGGTGTTGCTAGACATTCTTCACTGTTGATGTTGATATAGATATATGTTGAACCTTGTAGAAGGGGGATATTATTGGATATATATGTCCAAGACGAAACATATAACAACATTATTATTGATATTTGATCCTAAAGGGTCACAAACTAACAACTTTATCAAGTACACGGTTAAATACGATTTAAATGCAAAACCACTTGTCAAGATTATACGTATTATTGTTTAGAAAAAATGAATACGAATAATATAGAAATCTCATATATTGATTATTATTATTATTTGGTTAAATAATAATGCCTGATATAAAATATATTATTTATAAATAAACTTTAAATCTGTTTGTGTGGTAGATTCATCATGTATTATCCAGGTGTTGTCAATTCTATCATAAACAATCTAGGTACTGCTATTAAAAAAATAATTTTTCATATGATAAGATCATGTTACTATTAGTTGTTGGTTGGTTTAGTATTAGTTGGTTTGTAGGTGTAGTTACAAAAAAGAAACTAGTTGTACAAGTTTATAAAAAGAAAATACCCACTTAGTAAAGAAGCACCATAAAGAAATCGAGGAGATTGGTATCTAGGGATGTTAAAAAAAATCTGAATCTGAATTATCCGAAAATCCGGATATCCGAATTTTGGATATCCATATTTTCGGATTCGGATAGTGATTTTAAAAAAATTTCGGATATCCGAATATCTGAAATATTATATTTATATATATTTTTTAATTATTTTTATAATTTAAAAACAATAAAATTTGAATCCAAACCCGAAATATTATATTTATATATGTATATTTTTAATTGTTTTTTAAGCTTTTTAATTGTTTTTATAACTTAAAAATATTATATTTATATATTTTTTTTAATTGTTTCGGATATCCTTTTCACTATTCGAATCCCTATCTGAAATTTCTGATACAGATTCAGATAGTGAGATCAACTATCTGAAAATTTTGGATATCCGAATTTCCAGATATTTGAATTTGAACACCCCTATGTCCCTATTGGTATCCCCTCCCACATTAAGCCGGAGACCCTTACCGCATGGTGAGGCAAGGTCTTTCTCTCTATTTATTACTTTGGGGTAACTTTGCTTGACAAGGTTTGAAGAAATCTAGTTTTATATTGTTATAGGATATACTTTACAAGACCTCCTTGTGAGTATACCGTGGTTATTTGTTGAAACACTTTTGTGTGACAAACACTATAGATAGTGTCTTAGTTTATTGTACTTGTCTTGTATATTTTGTCTTTGTATGTTAGTGTATGTATGTATTAGTTATCGAGTTGTATTTCTAATGCATGTTATTGTTGTATTATTTCTCTAAGTGTTTTGCGCACTTAGCATGTCCGCAGGAATTAGTTCCTACGTACTTAGCAAGTACGCAAGAATACTCTGCGTACTTGCTAAGTACGCATGAACAATTTGCCCTGCGCACTTGTTAAGTGCGCAGAGATCAGGTCTTGTATAAATAGAATAGGTTGACAGAAGATATGCACGCAGACATTTGCACTCAATATTTTCTCTCTGTAACCGTTCAAGTTTATAATAGACGAAGTTTTAAAGTGATTTTGTTGTCGGTTTACTTTGTGTTATTTTATTCTCCACCTAGTCACGGGTATTCCGCACCCGGTCCGACTAGTCACACACCCACACATAATGATCCTAGACACCCAGTGACCTACAAGTGGTATCAGAGCTTAGCTCTTGATTTCGAGTGTTGTGAGTGTGTTAGGAGCATCTTCTACACATCCTACAGAGTTTTTGCAAGCAAAAGTGGGTGTTTTTGTTGATTTTTATGATAAAATAGGGGTAGCTCTTGAGCACTATTTTAGAAGCAAAAATCACTCAAAAACCGACTTTTGTTGTGTATTTGAGTGTTTTGAGCATCAAAGGTTAGTTAGAAATGCGTTTCTAACCCTTTGACTCATTTTGTTTGGTCATATTTTCGATTTTTGCCATCTCCGTTGAGATTCTAGTGACCGGAAAAAGTTGGTGAAAAAGTGATATGCGTACTTACCTTATTTGGCAACAAGTACAGTCTTGCTGCGTACTTACTAAGTACGCAAGACCAATCTTGCTGCGTACTTAAGCTATTTCCTGCGTACTTGTCTTCTACTCCTTCATACTTACTAAGTACGCAAGAGCAAATCATAAGTGCGCAAGAATACTTCTATAAGTGCGCAAGGCCAGTTTCAAGTGCGCAAGTTTCTTTGACTTTTCTGAAATTTGACTAAGTGTTCACCATGTCAAATCTTCAGAACCTCGGTAACCTTCTGAACTATGACAACGAGATCGGAACCCCACAGAAACCCCCAAAGGTGCTTAATGTAAATGATTATTCAAACTGGAAGGCACGCTTTGAACATTATATTTCTTATACTGATTCTTCGTTGTGGATACCCATTCTAGAGGGCTATAAGCATCCCACATACACTTACCTTGATGAGGAAGTTCCCAAGCCTATCTCTAAACTTGATGAAGAAAAAAAGAAAGTTTATGATAGAGAGAAGAAGGCGCACAGATCTATCACTATGGTCTTGACCAGGGAGTTATTCCACATCTTCAGAGGATACGATAACTCCAAGGATATCTGGAAGGCGTTACAGAAGAGATTCGAGGGTAACATTGACATCAAGAAGAGTAAAAGGGATCTTCTCAGGAAGCAGTATGAGTGCTTCAGATTTCTGGAGAACGAATCCATAGATGAGCTCATCTCTAGATTCTATCAACTACAGACTGAGTTGAAAGCTTTTGACCTCATCTATCCAAATGAGGAATTAGTTGAAAAATTTCTGGATGTTTTGGCACCTAAATTTGAGATGTATACTACCCTGATGAGAGAGAATTCTAAGTTTTATGAGATGACAATTGATGAGGCAATTGGAAAGGTTCAAGCACATGACATGAACCTAAAAAGAATGGAGAGCTCAGGAAGACCTCAAATACAAGACCCTTCTATGTATTATGGGACGTCTTCTACAACCAAGTCATCGGGCTCTGGAATTGCCCTTTTCTCAGGAAACTCTCTTGAGGAAGAAACTTTAAAGGCTTGTGGTGGTCATGCGTGCTATGCAACATCTGGATCTGGTTCTGGATCTCATCACCAGAACTCCTCAAGAAATCCTTCTCCCACATCTTCAGCTAACCAATCAGAAATAGCCAAGATAGCTGAAGATCATGTGGCTTTATTCTCATCATGCATGCTTGCCTATGAGAACTTCATTGGCGGCAAGCTAACGGATCCTGAAACCATCGAAGAAGACTTTAATCAGGTGGATCCGGATGATATGGAGGATATGGATATTCAGTGGAATATAGCCATGATTTTGAGGAGAGCCAAGCGTTTCCTGAACAGAACAAGAAAAAAGTTCATTGGTGGGCATTCAAATGCCAAGGTTGGTTTTGACAAATCCAAGGCCAAGTGCTATAAGTGTCAGAACTTTGGACACTTTGCTCGTGAATGTCAAAAGGACAGAGCACCGACTTCGGGTTTCACCCGACCTAGCCAAGGAAACAGCCAAGGCTACAACAACTCAAACAACCACAATTAAAACCAAGGTGGAACGTCCAATGCTTTGGTGGCTCAACAGGACGGAAGCTTTGATTGGGGTGTTCATCTGGAGGATGCCCTTATTGCACAAACACAGGTTGCTCTCATGGCTGAGATTATGGAGATGATGGAGGATGAGGAACGGGAAGCTTCTGTGGCTGATCAAGTAGAGTCTACAACTACAGTTGCCCTTATGGCTATTGGAGAGGCATCATGTTCATCGAATGAGGTAGATTCTAATCCTTTTGCTGTCATTTCTTGTTCCAAATGTCTAAGCTTAAAGGTTGAAAATTCTAAGCTTCAAGACAAAGTCGAACCCTTTCGTATTGCAGCGTTAAGCTACAAGGAAAATGAAAAACGTTATAAAGATTCAATTGAAACTTTAAAGAAAGAAAAAAACGTGATTATTCACTTAAAATAAGCGATCAACAGTTTCATTTGGATGTTGCGTACAAGGGGTTAGAGAAAAGGAACAATGAGATCAACAAGCTGCAAAATGAGATCTTGCAATTGAAAGGTAATATTGAGAAGTTGGAAAATTCTCATTTTGTGGTGGAACACTACGAGTCTGTAGTAAAGCAAGTGAATGGCTTAGGGCTAGGTACTAATGCCATTTCTCCACCAGTTAGCGGGAAATTTGTCAACATCTTAATTGACATTGATTTGTCTTGCCTTGATGAGTCCTCAAGTCAGGATGATTCCTCTAACAAGGATGATTCCTCAAGTAAGGCTGACTCTGTAGCTAATGAAGAGTTCTTTACTGCTTTTGATGATGGGTCTGAGAACACCTGCCCTGAAGGAGTAGTCTTTGAGGAGTTGCTAGGTGAATAGAAAGTTAAGAAAAACATTATCACTGATAGTGATAATTGTATTTTGACTGAACCCGATATCATTGAATCAAATGAGAAATTAAAAGTGATGCTTTATGGGGGATATAAAAAATTAATCAAGTTAAGAAAGAAGCTTTTTCAGCTCATTTTGGGCTTGGTTATCAAGAAAATTTGCAAAAACTTTTATACTCCCAAAAACCAATTATCATCGGGTCAAACTACTGTTCACAAAACAACTTCTTCTGCTCATCATGTTGAGTCATCTAATGCCAGATCTAATGAGCCTTACAGGAGGACTTACAAAGAAAAGAGAACTTTCTTTCACTGTGGTATGGTTGGTCACATTCTTGTGAACTGTCCTGCTAAAAGCCAAGGGAAACGGCCAAATGTTTCACATCCGGCTGATATCCCTAAGTCACCACTAGTGAAGCATTCCAAAAGTCCAAAAGAAAATGTGGTGAAACCACCCGTAAAACCTATGGTAAAGCCAAAGATCACATATGAGGCTAAATCATCTGTTTCAAAAAAAGGAAAGCTACCAGCTAAACCTAGTGCATCTACCTCTGGTAGTGCATAAACTGGTGTGAAACCTGTGGTGAAACTCTCTAAGCCACAGAGGAGAAGAAGGAACAAGAGATTGAGAAAGCTGGAACAGCTGGCTGGTATTCAGTCAGGTGAAGCTTCCACTATTTCACCTGCTGCTGTTGAATCTAAGTCTACTGTTCCAGTTAAGAAAAAGAAGAGGTCCTGGAATAACAAATCCAAATGTTCTCAATCTCCTGATCCCAAATTTTCTAAAGATTCATCCATTTTTTACAGTCATGACTGTGAGTTAATTGAGGTTGTTTATTTTAAGAAAGACGGACGACCCAAGACCACTATGGCTTGGGTCTCCAAATCTAATTAATTCTTTTTGTGACTCGTGCAGGGACACCTGAAGGGTACTATCTCTAATCTTTGGTATGTAGATAGTGGATGCTCCCGCCACATGACAGGTAACATGGCCTTGCTTCAAGATGTGAAACCATTCAGAGGCGGCTATGTGGCCTTTGCTGGAGAGAAAGGCGGTAGTATCACGTGTCAAGGCGTGGTTTCAAATGGTTGTGTCAGCTTCGACAACGTCAACTACTGTGAGCAGCTGAAGCATAACCTGTTGAGTGTCTCCCAGATGTGCGACAAGGAGTACTCGGTGATGTTTGACAAGACTGAATGCTTGATTCTCAAACCTGGTTTTGAGGTTCCTGAAGACTGGATTCTGATGAGAGCGCCAAGGACAAATGACACCTATCAGATTGATATGAGCGTGGCAACAACCACCTCATCAGTTGCTACTTGTTTGCTTTCCAAAGCGACAGAGCTTGACTCTATCTTGTGGCATAGGAAAATCGGACACATTTCTTATCGAAAAATGAATCATCTTGTCCGAAACGGTTTGGTAACCGGTGTTCCTAAGCTGAGATTTACCGTTGCAGATGACTGTATGCCTTGTAAAAAGGGCAAACAACAACGGAAGTCTCACAAGCCCAAGCTCCAAAACTCCATCGATACCCCTTTGGAGCTGTTACATATGGATCTGTTTGGCCCCATAAGTATCAGGAGTATTGGAGGTAAGTCATTCTATCTGTTTGTAACTGATGATTTCTCACGTTTTTCTCGGGTGCATTTTTTAGGTACAAAGGACGAAACTGCTGACATTCTTCAATACATGATCCTGATCTTGGAATCTCTGTGCAAGTTGAAGGTTAGAAGAATAAGGAGTGACAACGGAACTGAATTCAAAAATAATTTGATGGAACTTTTCTGTCTCAAGAAGGGGACCCGTCACGAATTTAGTGCCCCGTACACACCTCAGCAGAATAGAGTCGCAGAACGGAAGAACAGAACCTTAATTAAGACTGCAAGGACAATTCTGTCAGATGCAAAGCTTCCTGTCACTTTTTAGGCAGAAGTAGTTAATACAGCTTGTCACGTCTTGAACAGAGTTCTGGTTGTGAAGAGGCACAACAAGACTTGTTATGAGTTGATCAACAATCGACCTCCCAATCTTGACTATCTAGTTCCTTTTGGTAGTCCCTATTCCTTATTGCTACAATA
The DNA here is from genome assembly GCA_023525975.1 of Smallanthus sonchifolius. Classification (NCBI taxonomy): domain Eukaryota; kingdom Viridiplantae; phylum Streptophyta; class Magnoliopsida; order Asterales; family Asteraceae; genus Smallanthus; species Smallanthus sonchifolius. The sequence goes on from CM042023.1 coordinate 36,445,594, forward strand.
CAAAGACCGAAAGTCTAAGTTTCATGCAAAAGCGGTGGAAGGCATCTTCTTAGGATATGTTGCCAACTCGCCTTGCAAGAGAGTGTACAATATAGGAACTCATATTGTCGAGGAATGGTTTGAAGTGGATTGTAGTAAACACAGCATTCCACCAGAACCAACTGGTCCAGCTTGGGGTTTTGATTATGATGCGCTATTCAAGTCATTCAATCTTCCTGATTTGTCTGCAGTTGAAGCCGCAAATGTATATGAATTATTTGGTGGCGGTGATGACTCCAGTTTCTCAACACGTGCTACTGTACCGATTGTAACTCCTGATTCCTATGTTGCATCTGCATCTGGAACTCATGACAGTGATAACAGTGAAGATGTTCATGTTGACGGAAATGACGCTCAAGCTAATCCTAACACTTGTTTAGGAAATGAAGCTCCAGCTGATCCAATCAACATTGAATCTTCTTCTTCTGGAACACAGGACATGGGGGAGTTAAGCATGAACCTCGATTCTGAAATTCAGGAACCGAATGTACCAGAGATGAGAGTGCATAAGAATCATCCAATTGAAAACATTATTGGTGATCCTCATGCCGGTGTTCAAACTCGTCATCGAACCACTACTGAGAACACTAGTCTTTACTCTGAGATACTTGACACTAGTGTCATGGAAACATGTCTGCATGCTGCATTCGTGTCCCAGTTAGAGCCGAAGAATGTGAAAGAGGCTCTCACTGAAAACTGCTAGATTGAGGCAATGCAAGAAGAACTGTCTCAATTCCAAAAGTTGCATATGTGGGATTTGGTTGACTTGCCAAGAGGCTTACAACCAATTGGCACCAGATTGATGTTCAAATGAAAGACGGATGATCGTCATGTTGTAGTGAAGAACAAAGCAAGGTTGGTTGTTCAGGGTTTTTATCAACAAGAGGGCTTGGATTACATAGAAGTATATGCCCCAGTTGCTAGACTTGAGACCATTCGACTGTTTCTGGCTTATGCCTCCTATGTCGGCTTCAAGGTCTATCAACTTGATGTGAAGAGTGCTTTCCTATATGGAAAGGTTCATGAAGAGGTCTATGTCACTCAACCTCCCGGCTTTGAAGATCCACATAATATTAATAAAGTGTTTAAGCTCGACAAATCACTTTATGGTCTTCATCAAGCACCTAGGGCATGGTATGAGATATTATCAAAACATCTACTATCAAATGGTTTCGACCGTGGATAGATTGACTCGACCCTCTTCATATGGAAATCAGGAGGTGATATTCTTCTTGTACAACTGTATGTCGATGACATTATCTTTGGGTCTACAAATGAAGAGATGTGTAGGGAATTCGAACAGGTGATGAAGTCCAAGTTTGAGATGAATAACATGGGTGAATTGTCGTTCTTCCTGGGTCTGCAAGTCAGTCAAAGAGAGGATGGCATTTATCTGCATCAAACCAAGTATGTGCAGGACATCTTGTCAAAATACAAGATGAATGATAGTAGTACTTATGGCACACCTATCCCTGTAAATCATGGTCTGCATCCTGACAAAGATGGAAAGGATGTGGATTGCAAATTGTACCGTGGGATGATCGGATCTCTTATATATCTCACAGCTTCAAGGCCCGACATAATGTTTGTCGTATGCTTGTGCTCAAGGTTTCAGTCGCAACCGAAGGAGTCTCATATGATAGCTGTCAAGAGGATTTTCAGATACTTGAAAGGGAAACCCTGATTGGGTCTTTGGTACTCTAAGCAGCAGTCATTTGACTTCAAAGCCTACACTGATTCAGACTATGGCTGTTGTAACCTTGATAGAAAGTCAACTTCTGGTGGATGTCAATTCTTGGTAGACAGACTGGTTTCCTGGTAGTGTAAGAAGCAGTCAACGGTTTCTGTCTCAACATGTGAAGCAGAATACATTGCTGCAGCTAGCGGTTGTTCTCAGATATTGTGGATTCAGCAGCAATTGAGAGACTATGGCTTGAACTTCACTGGAACTCCTCTATTCATTGACAACAATGCCACCATGTCCATCACAAACAACCAGGTGAAACATTACAAAACTAAACATATTGATATTCGCCATCATTTCATCCGTGATTCTGCTGAAAATCATCTCATTGAACTTGTAAAGGTTCACAAGGATGACAACTTTGCTGACCTTTTCACTAAGGCGTTTGATCGATCCCGTTTTGAGCATCTTGTCAACTTGATAGGAATGTTCAATCTAGAGTGAAAACTTGTTTTTCTTAAATCAATTCAATTCATGAAAGTTAAATTTTATTTCTTTTACGATTTCTGTATAGTTCTTTTAATTTTCAAATATTTTACAAAAATTCAAACAAAATAGAAAATGGATAAAATTTCAAAGTTATCTTGAGAAAAGAGAAAATGATAGTACATCAGTAATGATCTAAACGCCATAGACTGCTCATATGGGAAATGATTGCGTCATGCTTACTTGATTGGTTAAATTATTATGTTTTTAATCTGCTTATTTACAAGTAATTTGAATTGTCAGTAGGCTGTAGGCGTCTTTGAATCACTAGTAGTGTGAAAAATAAATCTAGACTACAACTATGATTTGAACCCATGTATGCATGTGTGCGTGTGTAAAAGAATACAAAAAGATCATTATCAGATAAAGGATGTAAGATTTTAGCAAATATTTTCTTAAGAGACCAGTTTCGGGTTATGTCTTTAGCACAATTACTGTGGTTCATCTCACTGCCCATACGTACAAGTATGTAATGAGAGATTGAATCAAGACATGTCTTTACATCAATCGTTGAGCATGTATTCAACCTTGAATCATACCTGATTCATTGAAATCAAATTCAGATAAAAGTTGGATCACCTTACCTAAATCCTCAGACTCCATATCTATTAACCTGAATCATCATATGATATTCATAGAAGAAAATCCAATCAAACCAAGACATATGAATCACTCGATTCTGAATCTTATGATTCTTAATAATCCTTATGGATTCTGCTAGATTTTTTCTGTGCTAAACGATGTAACTTCATTCTGGAGATTTGAAAATCTTTGTGAAAAAAAAAATCTTAGATGCCTTGAGATAGTGCAAGTTACATTTCTATAGCATATTAGTGGGGTACACGTTGTATATCCTAAAAATTAATATCTTAACACACAAGAACGTGATACAAAGATGCTTATGGTTTCAAATATCATAATATTGCTAACTTGAATTACTTGTTTATGTGCTTATTACGTATGAATAAATTGTAATTCATGACATGATCCCATATTCTTTGACGTTTATCTTGTATCGTTTTTGCTATAGTTTAGCCGGATATGATCCTCTGCTCGTGTCTTTGAGCAAAAATAGTGTGTTTGTATATACTTGTATATTTCTATCTAGAAAATATCAAAAAGATTCTAAGTTTATGTACAGTTCAATTTTAATCAGAAAAGCCAAAAATATTTGTGTTTAACCTTCTTGAATTGACTTTGAATCCTCTTGATTGAATGTGCTTATCTTGTTCATTAATTGATTTGACTTATTCATAATTTGAGTTGAAATTTTGAGTGAACACTGGTTTCTGCGTACTTGTTAAGTGCGCAAGAGTTAAACCTTGCGTACTTAGTAAGTGCGCAAGACATAATGTGTCGGGGTATTTAAACAAGTGCGCAAGACCTAGTGTGTCGGGGTATTTAAACAATTGTTAGAGTTTTTTCATCACTTTCTCATTCAAACTTCGAACCACTGTTGAATACCCTCTGCCCATTTTTTCCTCAAATTTTACGTGTGTTCCAAAGAGCTTTTTCGTCCCGATCATTGTTTCATCTATGGATAAACAACATTTGCTGAGAATCTTAGGGCATTTCATCCGCTAAATCGACTGTTTCGGATTGATTTCTTGCCCTCAAGAACTAGGGTTTTGATGATGTTTTTTGGACCGTGTTTGGTTGTTCTTGACCTAAATTGTGACCTAAAACATGGTTAAATGCATTAATCGAACCTCAAACTTCAAGAAATCGTCCTTTACTTGTCTTGATTTTGGTTTTGATCTCGTGTTTGAACCGAAGGATACCGTTGGTTCACACTTAGGTCAAAATGACCATTTTATAGTACTTTATTGGGGTTGGAATAGGTTACATTAGTTTTCGACGTAATGGCAACCTTATTCAACATCAAATTCATAAGCTTCTGATTTTGGCTTTTCAAATTTTGTCTAAGTGTTAAGTCATGCGTACTTGCTAAGTACGCAAGACCTAAACCCTGCGTACATGACAAGTACGTAGGAAGGCTTTTTCTGAAATTTTTTCTATGTCTAGTTTTTCAGTTCAGTGTGAATGTACTATACTTGGTCAAAGATAAGCTATGCTATATCAGTAGATCCAATAGTCTGAAGACCGTACCTGGAGCAGTTCTGGGATACAGCGGATCATGACTGCACGGTAACCCCTAATGTCATTCGGGCTACTGTGGCGGGTCATGACATTGCTTTTCCTGAGGAAACAATTCGAAGGGTCTTACAGTTCCGGGATCTCGCCACCGACCCAACTGCCTATCCTGATTACTTTGTGGATGGGTGTTGGAGGCAGCGTTTGGGATACGTCGGTGTACGAGATTACTCTACCTACAAGAAGATGTGGGTGCTAGATTAGTGGAGGTACTTTGCTCACGTGATGATCATGTGCATTTCTTCCAGGAAGGCGGGGAAGGATGCTATGGGACATGATCTTGCAGCAGCCATGGTTGGCTTGTCTCTCAACAGGGTTATAACTTCTCAAGATACATCTTCAAGGCCTTAACTGATCAGATCAATACGACTGAGAGGTTTAGATTCCTTTTATACCCAAGATTTGTGCAACTACTGATCAATGATGCGTTGCCAAATCTGCCTGCTATTGGGGAGAGATTGCAAGTCAAACGGGTGGACAAGAGAGTGTTTGCACAATTTCTAAAGCCAGACAGTGTAGACCCTACCCCTGAGCACACTCCACTCTTTGGCCACCTGATTAATGAAGCGTATGTGGCTCCAGCTGATTGGAGATGGTTTACTCATGAGTCTGAGCCAGAACTCAGTGAACATTCTGATGAGCAACAAGAAGATGAGGATGTTGAGAGTGATGATGAATTGTCTGAAGGAGGAGACGAAGAAGCGGGTAGTGTTGGTGCTGAAGAATCCGACTCCGAAGATACAGAGTCTGATTCATCTGATGATTCTGATGATGCACCATCACAGGCACACCCGAGAAGACTGACGAAGGTGACCCTTCCCGAGTCATCTTCTAAGAGAAAGCGACAATCGACTAGCAGTGAATACGAACCCGATTCTGATTCAGACACTGCTATACAAAGACGTAGGAGAAAAAGTATTAATAAGTAACGGGGGGATAGGCAGTAACAAGCTATCCTTCGTGAGGTAGAGGTCAGTGCTCAAAGGAAAGTACATGTATCGGCTGCGAGTATTGATTCCGCTTCTACCCCACCTTCACAACAGCTGTACCGGCGACAACGGAGGAGGCCACAGGTTACACCTGATGTGGCTGTCACTGCTATCACAGAGGAGGTTCCTGTGATAGTGTCCCTCGCTGTACCATCTGTCCAAGTGGCGGTGACAACTCCTATTCGTACCGAGTCAGTCACCATCACCCCTTCCACCACTCCTACAACCACCATCCCATCCCATCCACAATCCCTACTACCACCATTGAACCTATCAGTCAACCATACAACTTTGGAGACTTTTCCCAGGTTTTGACTTTGATACGATCTTCTCATCTCCCCTCCATAATGCTAAAGCCTCTACATCTACGAATCCTGATCCAAATGATGCACGGATAGATACTTTGGAAATTCAAGTCGCTGGTCTACTTGAAACTGTTCGAAAATCAAGGGAAGAATATGAGGCTCAATAGGCTCAGATAAATTCGTTGGTGGACGAAGTTACTATTCTAAGAAGCCAGAGGACTGGGACTAAAGAGAGACTTGCAAATGTGATGGCCCAGAATGAACTACTGATCAAAACAAATAATATGATTCTAGGACACAGAACGTCGTTAGAAGTACGGTTTGACATGCAGCGGAAGGAACATGAAATGATGGTCAAGTTAGTAGCTGAACTGACCAAGAAGCTTGCTGCTCAAGGGGAGAGAGAAAAAGAGAAGGAAATGGCATCAAAATCTAATGGTGATGAGGCTTGTCATCCGGTTGATCTGACAAAGGATGATGACAAAGACAAGGATCCTGAAGACGGTTCTAGTGGAAGTGAGCAACAAGCTTTGGCGATAGTGCCCATTTCTGCAGTTCCAATAGCTGAGGGGGAGTCGACTCACCAGGAAGGCAGTGATGCTTCAGGTGGAAATAAAGGAAAGTCGGTGGCTAATGTTTTGAAAGATCTATCTGACAACGTGTCGGATAATGCGATCTTATTCTTAGAGACAGACTATTCCAAAGAAGCACGGATCGAGGCTCTCTTCAATCTTGAAGAAGGAGAGATCGACTCTGGTGACGATTAGGATGAGGAAGATGATGATGTGGTGATCGAAGTTCCCAAGGGCGACGGGAAGGAGAGTATGAGTTTGAAGATGGAGAGATCTTCGAAGTTCCATCCTTTGAATCTCATCTTGACACAGGTTCAGTCGAACCTGCTAGTACTGTTGAGGCGTCGACTGAAGCCTCCCCTACCGACCCTACACATGTGGATCTAGAGGCAAAGAAAGATAAACATATGCCTGAAAGTTCATCGAAGGATCCGGCTCCTGTATGGCAAAAGACTTCAATCACAGACAAACACGGAGCGACAGGGATGATCTTAGCTGTGAGGTTCGAAGAGGATAAGAAGTTGTTTGCAATCAAGCGAGCTGGGGGGGTTCAATACTTGAAACCAACCAGCGAAGCTTTCAAATCCTTACCAAGATACGACCTCGTGAACCTAGTAAAACGAGAGCTGCTGGGTCACTCAAATAACGCAGTAGCGATGGGTTTGTGGCAGGTTCTATAGCGAGAGGTAAGATCTAGAAAATTCTAAATGTTTAAGCCTCAAGTGCCCAAGCGAGTCAGGGACAAGAATGCTAGACATCTTGTGACTATGAAAAGCTTAAAGAAACTGGTACACAAGCCAGTGCTGTGTGAAACCAAGATTCCCCTGAGCAAGTTATCTCAGGATATCCTCGGTAACATATGGTACTGGTACGTAGATCCTAAAATGGTCGAGGCAGTGGTGATTGGAAAGGTGTGGTCCGATAGTGGAAGCTTAGTGCCAAGGGAACTGATCAGAGTCTTTGATGAAGTCTGCTTCATAAACTTCTCTGTGAAAGATCTGGAGGCACTAGCTGACAAGTACTGCATGTACACGGATGAGTGGACAAAGTTCCTTGCTTCTAAATACGACAAGGTGATCAAGTTCTACCTTGACTACAAGAAGAAGATAGAAGCTAAAGTTGGGGAGCAGTGAAGACCGAAGACAATCCAGAGCTGTTGTCAAGGGGGAGTTTGTTGAAGCACTTTTGTATAACAAACACTCTGGATAGTGTCTTAGTTTATTGTACTTGCCTTGTATGTTTTGTCTTTGTAAGTTAGTGTATGTATTAGTTATCGAGTTGTAATTTCTAATGCATGTTATTGTTTTATTATTTCTCTAAGTGTTTTCCGCACTTAGCGTGTGCGCAGGAATTAGTTCCTGCGTACTTAGCAAGTACGCAAGAATACTTTGCGTACTTGCTAAGTACGCATGAACAATTTGCCCTGCGCACTTGTTAAGTGCGCAGAGATCAGGACTTGTATAAATAGAATAGGTTGACAGAAGATATGCACGCAAACATTTGCACTCAGTATTTTCTCTCTGTAACCGTTCAAGTTTATAATAGACAAAGTTTTAAAGTGATTTTGTTGTCGGTTTACTTTGTGTTGTCGGGCACCCCCGGGACGTTACCGGGCTGCGACGTCAGTTGGCACCTTCGGTACCTGCTTTGATTTCAGAGTTTGATTTTTATGCAGCGGAATAATGGTTTTTAACAAAAAAGATCTTTTTATCAATCATCTCAACCTCAAGGGTTGGTTTATAAATATCAGAATCTTGTCGTGTAGCAAAAGATTTTTATTTAAATATTTGGGTATAAAACCTGATCGTTTGTACATTTGATTTGAAATCAAAACCCTGACCAAAGTCAGGAAAATCTACAATGAGGTATTCAGCCTAGGGAGTCAGAATCCTTTGGGGACCTTAGCCTTGTCCTTTTTTCTCATTTTCTTCCTGTGCATAGCACGAACCTGTATAACATATTTTTGGGTTACTGTAAGGCCCCAAACCAGGCACCCTATAGTTGGTTCTCATAACTGGTTATATTTTTTAAAGTACTTGTTTTATTTAACAAATGTACAACATAAGTCTTTCTAAATTGATTTTTGCTCTTTAAGGTCATTAATGCTGTTAACCTTACCTCACGAATTCTTGCACACCAATCCGAGTAGCATCGCTCCCAAGCCAAAATACGGCAATCCCCAAAGCTCACCTGCAACACAATCTATCGTACACCCAAAGTCAGCTACGCTGAGTGAGTTCTAATAGTTTAATCAACCAACTCGTCCTCAATTATCATTTATTTCCACTCAAGACCCTCTGGTCTTTAAAAAATAGTTTTGTCAGTTTTTAATAGATAGATAACCTCTGTTATCTTACAATATCCTAAAGGATTCATCACCACAGACTTACTCCACCATTTTAACCCGGTAAGTCTCTCCGACATGGGTCGAACTTACCAATCTGATATCTTAAAATTTTCCACACCTATTAACCACACACTGGTTATCTCAACCATCCTCTAGACACCGACTTAACTAGCCCTAACCAAGACTCACACAGGCCAACTGGCACAACAGTTGTAAACACAATGTCCTCATCCTGACACAACGGTTTAATAAATATAACTCAACACTTGTATGCAATTCAACACATATATATGCACACAGACACATACCTCATCATTGCACCCTGGTCAGGGTTACCCTCGTCAAGGCGTTCACCTACTGAATAATTGTCACCTTAGGTGACTTCTTGAACGACTTAGTCCTCCACAATCCCACTTGCTATGTCATAAAGATAACAATGCAAACACAATACCCGCCATGTCACAAGGACAATGACACGATAACAATTCCCGCTGTGTCACAAGGACAACGACACAATACACACAATACATATATAAAACACATAACATCATACTCTATTTACATGACTCATTAATGAACCACATATTGGTTCCCATGCTAACTCTCCCTATATAACCTTTCCCGGTTTAACTCAATTCCCGACTAACTCATGACATGGCACGCACGTTATTAACTCTTTTAACCCCCAACTCCCACAATCACAGTGACACCCCATAGACTTCTATGACTAATTAAAGAAAAGATTAATTAATAGAACACCTTGGTTTATACCCAAGCTCTTAATTCATTTAATCTAACCAATACCTCTTACAAGCATGTACGATAGCTCCAAAAGTATCAAAACATTTAAAAAAGGGGGATTAGAAACTCACAGGTTAAGCTGAGTCCCAGTCCATGCTTTGCAACTCGTTCATTCACTTGAATCCCGAACCTGTCAAACATACGATCACGTGATCAGAATGCGTCCTACACATACGTCATAAAACGCATAAGTATAAACTCCACATCTCATCATAACCCCTCGTCAGTTGAACCCTTGAACCCTAGCTCCACAGGGACACGGGTCAGACCATTTTTGACCCATTTAGAACTCGAGTACTTAACCCGGGTTCCATCCATGCACGTGACACTCCCATGCAAACGCTAATCACCCACACGTCGTTATGAAAATCGTAGCTGGTGTCGGACCTGCACCCGAACTCGTCCATGCCTCACCATGGCATCGTCACCTTCGTTGTGCCCTACTCCCGTAGCCACCCCAACCGTCACCATAGTCATCCCGTCACACAAAAACCCTAACCGACCCTCGTCACCACCATCCTTCATGCTCACCTTCAAGGTACGCCACCACCCTTGCCGTTGCACAACCGCCGAGCACCACCACAGCAGTCATCCCGGCTGTATCCTCTTTGTTCGTCACCCCACTCTCTCTCTTTTCTGCTCCAGACAGTAGAACACCCCACCAACAGGTCACCTCGTTCTCCTCCTTGCCGTCCGCCATTGTCGCACCTCCGGCCACTTAGCACACCCATAATACCACCACAGCCGGCAGCCACGCATGCCTCGGCTCTCGTCTTCATCGTTCCCTCTGATCACCTTAACCCAAGCTAAAACCCTATCGGGTTCTTTCCAAACACAGTTGTAAACAACGCTACAAACATAAAAGAATTACCTTTACGATGTATGAAAGCTTCCTTGTGACACCACCATCGAACCATCCCTTACGTGCCGTCGTCGTCCCCCTTTCCGATTCTCTCTATTTCTCGCTTGCCCCCCTCTGATGTATTACTCAACCTAGGCCAAATGTGGTATAGGGTTTCCCATAGCATGGTATTTAAACCATAGAAATTTCTGTTTGGGTCCCCGCATTCCACTATATGTGCATTAAGATCTCGATTTGCTAAATAATGACTAACCGGGTCCTTCTAATTCTATCACTTACGTTTCAACCATGAATTATCTTTTTATCGAGTATCCACTTTCTTTTCCATTGTTAAAACGCTCCTTAATGGCCAACCATATAAATCCTCTTATTTAGTAAATAGTCGGATTGCTTAGTAACTTGAACCCTTATTAAATGAATTTCCAGGACGTTACAAAAGTACCCCCCTTAAAAGAGGATTCGTCCTTGAATCCTGCGTCGATACAAACCAACACAACTCATACTTCTTGATGTAGTGCAAAGCACAGATCTTTATTCCTTTGTTTTAGTGCATTTTTACGTAGTTTTATATTTGTTTTGAGTCGTTTTTGTATACTATTGAGTCTTTATCTTGTTTACAGGTGCTTTTATGGATTACAAGTGAATATATGAAGAAACCGAGCAAGAGGACGAAGCCAGAAGAAAGTCCAGGGTTCAAAAATGAAAAATGTTGAATTTCAGTTTCTCGCGGTACGCGAGAAGTCCAGAGAATTCTCTTGCGGTACGCGAGGAAAAGGAAAACCGGCTGCGACTATTTTGTGCCTCGCGGTACGCGAGGAACTCAACCCAAATGTTTCGCGGTACGTGAGAGAGCTATGTTCTGAGAAAAAAACCCTAATTTTGATTTAAATAGATTTTGATTCCCATTATGAGAGAAATTCGACTTTTGGCCGTCCAGAGAAGGTTTGAGGGCGATTTTGAGGAGTAGGAAGTCGATTGAAGGCTAAAGGTGAAAGCTTTGGATTCTTGGTTCGTTGTTTAGACGTTTTAGGTTTGCAAGATTGAAATTTTATCTTTAATTTCTGTGTTTGATACCATGTTTTGTGTTTCTACTTCTGTTTTTAGTTGTTTGAACATGATCCTAGGCTAAAACTCTGATATTGCCTATGTCATATGATGAATACTTAGTAAAGCTTTGATTTTTATCGGTTTTTGGATTCTATTAATGGTTTTATGATTTTATAAATGATCTTGAGTTGATAATTGTGATGTCATTGCATGTTTGGATCAGATCTTGTGTTTGATTTCAATTTCTTGCGTTGATTGTGGTTGTCTGCCAGTTTGATTAGTGTATCTTGGTCATATATCTTAGGGTTTGTGATTAGGGTGGTTTGCTAGACGTAGTAGCCATAGGAGTTGTTTTTGATTACTGATTAGAGTTAAGTGTGTATCCTATTTCAATTCCCGAGAGGTGAGAGTTAGTCGCTTAGTATTTGTCATTAGGAATCCGAGTGTCAGCTGTCTGAGAGGAAGCTGGTATTAGGTGTTTAGTGATTGTTGCTATTCGTGTCATAATTTTTATCTTGAGATTACCCTGTGCAGTCTTTGAGTGTATTGGTGGACAGTGAGACTGAGAGGTAATCTGTCTATTAGGGTACTTTATCATAGTTGGAAATACCTGAGAAGTGACCCAACAATCTAGTAAGTTATTACATCTTTAGGTTCCTTAGTTGGTGACACCCTGAGAGTGATTAGGGATCCACTAGGATGTCTAGAGTTGTTTCATTAGAAACCCACATCCATTATAGTTTCCATAATCGATAGAAGTTGTGCTTTGCAAGTAGGATTCCGACCTAGGTGATATTCTGCCCATCCTTGATTCAACCTTACTCTTGATCTTGATAGTTGAGTTGATTTTGTTTGCTGCATTCCTTAGTCTAAACAGTAGTGTAGTCAACCCCCAAATGATCAATATTTAGTCCGAGTCAGAGTATAGTATAGTTATACAGTGTCTCTAGGGTTCGATAACTCGGTTTATAGTTAAGCTGTGCTACACTCGATAGGTACACCTGCCTGTCAGTGCGGTTTAGTTCATAGGTATTCCTATTATTACTTAGGAGTCTAGGTTAGGTTTTTATTATAGTTTTATAGACCGTATGGGCGACATCAACTTTTTGGCGTCGTTGCCGGGGACACTTGGCAATAACAATATTAGCTTTGACTAGTTCTTCTAGTGATTTTTGGTTTATTTTCTTTTGAGACTTGTGAGTCTGCTTGTCTTCTGTGCTTGTGTGTCCTAACTGAGTGTCTAATGTAGGATCGAGTCTTTCTGTTTTGAGTCTTTGTTTATTTTCTTTTGTTCTTGTGTCAGTTTATGCACCATACTCATTCATAGGGATCGCCACCTTATTCAGCTTACGAAGAGCCCGAACGAGAGCTTCAAAAGCGCACCCGCGACTTCCGGGAGTGTTTAAAAGTGTTGTGCAGCAACCAGGTACGCTCTATTAGCTCAGTTCCATTTCCTACTATGGGCGACGCTGATCCACCAGCGAGGCATACAGTACACCAGAGGGCCAGTGATGGGGTCACGGGATCTTCTATCACACGCCCCACTATAGCGAACGCCAATTCTTGGCAGACCCCATCACATGTTATGAGTACGATCACTCATGCCACCCAATTCCATGGCTTTGAGGATGAGGATGCACCCAGACATTTATCCCGCTTCGCGCGGATCTGTGATACCTTTAATATAACGAGTGTGTCTAAGGACACAATCTACTTGCGTCTCATCCCATTCTCCCCCTCTGAGCGTGCTTCTACTTGGCTCGACACTCTCCCAGACAACACGATCACCACATGGGATGATCTCGAAGCCAAGTTCTTCAAAAAGTACTTTCCACCTTCCAGGGTCGCTCGCCTTAGGGATCAGATCCACTCCTTCCGGATGGATCCTGGCGATCCCTATCACATGGCGTGGGAGGGGTTCAACGCGCTGTTGAGCCATGTCCCTAGAATGGTTTGTCGGACTGGGCGATGGTGGAGAAGTTCTACCATGGTCTCACCTTCAAGAAGCAGCAAATGTTCAACACAGCTGCGGGAGGCCATATCATGGATAAACTCGAGCCGGACGAGTGTGAGGAGATGTTCGAGAATTTCGCTTAAGCCGAACAACAGCATCCATGTTCTTTTAGGAATTCTATTCCTACTGCTAGAGCACCAGCCTCTTCTCCTATAGGTGTGCATCAGGTCACTCCTGATACTAGCGTGGCTGTTGAACTTGCAGCAATGGCTAACGAGATCAAGGAGCTTAAACTCAGTGCTCTTAGGTGTGAGGTGTGCAGGGGAGGACACGACACCAGAGATTGCCCCGTAAATCCTCAGGAGCAGGTGAGTTTTGCTGGCAACCAGAACCAGAACCGAGGGTACAACAATTATAACAATACTTATGGCTCGGGATGGAGATCTGGAAATAACCCGCCTGGGTTTAATGGTCGCCAGCAGCAGTATGGAGGAGCAGAAGTTTGAGAGAGCTCGGGAAGCAGTGTCAACACAAGGAAGATCGAAGAGATGCTCGAGAATCAGACATAACTGCTTGCCCACTTAGTCCAGCAAGACAAGGACATGAGGCAAAGACTGGATAGCCACGACACTCTATTGAAGAATCAGCAGTCGACATTCCAGGATTTGCAACGCACGGTAGGAGACATCGCTCAGAGCCTGAAGGGGAGACAAGGAAGTACATCTTTGGGCCCAAATGCCTCAGTGATGGCCGTGTCAGTTAGGAGTGTGGCGAAGAAAGAGATTGTAGAGGATGACCCCAACTCTATTAAGTATGGCATCCCTTCGGTAGATTGGAGAGCTCTATTCGCTGCGATCGATGCTAAGTTGAGTGAAGAGCAGGTATATGAGGAGATTTTAGTAGAGAAGGCTGCCGAGAGGGCAGAGGAGAAGAAGAATGGGGTGGAGATGAAGTCCCCCAAGATTGACTTGAGTCGTGTTCCCTATCTAGCGCGCTTGCTGTCATATAAACATGCTAGGGAATACGGTACTTTCCTTGATATGTTCAGACAAGTCAAGGTCAATCTCCCGCTCATAGAGACCCTCCATCATATGCCAAATTATGGCAAGTTCCTAAAGGATCTTCTTTCCAACAAGAAGAAATTAGAGGATGTCTCTACGTCTCACTTAGTGAGCAATGCTCTGCAATGGTGCAGAACAAGCTGCCAGAAAAACTAGGAGATTCGGGTCGTTTCACGATCCCATGTCTCCTAGGTAGTTTGCTCGTGCACCACGCGTTGGTCGATATTGGTGCTAGCATCAATCTGATGCCATATTCCGTATATAAGCAGCTAGACCTGGGTGAACCACAACCAACGCGCATGAGCATAGCCTTGGCTGACCGTTCAGTCAAGTATCCCCGTGGATTTTGTTATCTTAAACATGGAGGTGGATGCTAGAGTCCCACTCATCCTAGGGCGCCCATTCTTGTGCACCGCCAAGGGAATGATTGATGTATTCGATGGGAAACTCACACTTCGTGTGGAGGATGAGTCTATTACATTCGATGCTACACAGTCCGTGAAGGATGTTGGCGAGCATAGCCACTCCGTGTGCATGCTTGATGCCTTCGTGGACGCACATCGAGACTCTAATCCAGGAGAGGATGATGTTGAAAGGGATGAAGAAGGAAAGATTGAGGAGCCTTCGGATTGGTTAGAGGATTTTGAAAATAAATTAGTAGGGTCCTCATTCTTAGATACTAGCGATGATGATTTCAGCTTAAGCGAGATAATAGCACAAGTGGGGAAGATAGTTTTGTGAGCCGCCTATAATGGTGAGGATCATGAGGATTCGGGCGAGAGGTTAGAGGCCACATCTTTAGTGATATCACATATTGAGCCTTTAACCTGTACTTGTGTCTATGATGAGGGGATAGAAGCCAAGTGATCCCCTAAATCTAGGCCGCCCCGTAAGAAACTCCGAGAGTTGAGTGAGTTTGTTAATCTAGAGAGAGTGAAAACCCCAAGTGTGGGGATGTTTAGGTGTGACAGTTTGCTGAAGTACTTGAACCATGTGATCTTTGGACCTGGTAGATTTAAGTTGTGGTGGAAATACTGGATTGGTGCATATGATATACATTTAGAGTTTGATAGAAGTAGGAGCTTGATGAGGATGTGGAGGACTGGTAAGGATGAAGGCGGTTCCGGTTAGAATCAAGGAGAAGCCTCCTTATATGCTTGCTTGAATCTCGGGAAAGTGCCCGGGATGTAGAGTTTGTTTGCATTACTTGGTTTGAGTCCATGTCTTTTTCTGTGTTTTTCAGTATGTGTTTTGTTTGTTTCATGTCTTGCAGGGATTCACGCTCGATTTGGCATGGGAAATCATCGGGAACGAAGTTCCAGGTATGTTTTACATTGGTTTTATTGTTGAAACAAGTTTTAAAGAATTTAGGTGAAAAGAATTTTTAATTGATAAAAAATTTTCTAAGTATAAAAGTTGGAAAAACATCAAAACTTTATGTCACCATGGCATCCTCGCGGTACGCGAAGGATTCCCCCCTGTTCCTCGTGGTACGCAAAGGATAGAAATAAGGGCCAGCCTAAGTTTCACCTCCTCGCGGTACGCGAGGAGTGATTACTTACCTCTCGCGGTACGCGGGGGGCCCTGATCTTGCCTTGTTCCTTTGTTTTCCATGGTTTTCCACACCCACTATCATCCACCACTCACACCCACTATCATGCACACATTTATCCTCTATCCACCATCATCACCTATATTTTCACATCATCATTCATACCATCCAACCACCGACCATGGAGAACTTGAAACCGTTCGGGACCGATGATCTACCTTGCTGTGGCATTCATGTCTATGTGTTTGACACACATCGACTATGTTTTTCTGCTATCTATCTATCTTGAGTCTTTAAGTTCTTAGTGAGTCAGTCGAGTCTTTATTTTTTACTTTGAGTCTGTAACATGTGTCAGTTTAATGTTGCGGGTTTTTTGAGTTTTATTGTGCAGGTTTTGATCGCTCCGTCCGTACTCAATCTCCATTTGGGCGGGGTCGATTCAAATCTTATATTCTTGTAAAGGGAACCCAGCAGAGTGTGCGACCGCGACCGAAATGCTATACGGTGCACACAAGGAAGAAGGAAGCGGCATATATTCACTGCTATATTACCTGCTAAGTTGCTTCCTGTTTTATTTTTGCATTTTTATTTTTAATTGTGTCTTGCTTCACGTTGAGTACAATGTGTAGTGTGGGGATGTGAGTGTCTAGTTTACCTAGTTTGTGTCTTTATAAAAATTCAAAAATACAAAAAAATTAAAAAAATTTGAAAAATGTCCTTGGAAATAATTGCATATACTTGGAAAATGATAGTACAACTGAATCTATTTGTTGAGTTTAAATGAATAAATAATTGAAAATGCGTCTAATTAGTGATGTTTTGGTAGACCCAGTCAGCTAGTAAAGCTTAAATATCCTGTTTGTGTTGTTTAGGGATTAAATAGTTGATTAAAATCATGATATCTTGTGGGTATTTATCTTAGAGTATCGGTAATACTGAAACTATCAACATAGGGTGATAGGTACCACGTTAAGTTAAAATTTAGAGGTTTTTGAAATTTCTTGGCACACCACTCTCTTTTTATGAGAATAAATCCGAGTTTCGGTGGCGCCCGCATCCATATTCCAAATTCTTGAGCTTATTTGATTGAAATCTAAGTTTCGCCTACATGTCACACGTCGGGTTCCAGCCTGATTGAAACACCACTGGGTTGATTCTTATGCGGTTCATTGTTATGACTCACACTTAGAAGTTACAATTTGGGTTTAATCGGACAGAAATACTGATTGTTGATTTTTAACGCGTGAGTATATTTTTACTAATTGGTAATTGATGTTTGTTAAGTTAGATCTGAGTTATGATTCCATTGTAGCTTTTTCGAGGGTAGAAAAAAGGTTAAGTGGGGGGATATTTGATGTAGTGCAAAGCACAAATCTTTATTCCTTTGTTTTAGTGCGTTTTTACGTAGTTTTATATTTGTTTTGAGTCGTTTTTGTATACTATTGAGTCTTTGTCTTGTTTGCAGGTGCTCGTATGGATTACAAGTGAATATATGAAGAAACCGAGCAAGAGGACGAAGCCGGAAGAAAGTCCAGGGTTCAAAAATGAAAAATGTTGAATTTCAGTTTCTCGCGGTACGCGAGGAAAAGGAAAACTGGTCGCGACTATTTTGTTCCTCGCGGTACGCGAGCAACCCAACCCAAATGTTTCGCGGTACGCGAGAGAGCTATTTTCTGAGAAAAAAACCCTAATTTTGATTTAAATAGATTTTGATTCCCAATATGAGAGGAGTTCTACTTTTGGCCGTCCAGATAAGGTTTGAGGGCGATTTTGAGGAGTAGAAAGTCGATTAAAGGCCAAAGGAGAAAGCTTTGGATTCCGGGTTCGTTGTTTAGACGTTCTAGGTTTGCAAGATTGAAACTTTATTTGTAATCTGTGTGTTTGATACCATGTTTTGTGTTTCTACTTCTGCTTTTAGTTGTTTGAACGTGATCCTAGGCTAAAACTCTGATATTGCCTAGGTCACAGATAAATACTTAGTAAAGATTTGATTTTTATCGGTTTTTGGATTCTATTAATGGTTTTATGATTTTGTAAAAGATCTTGAGTTGATAATTGTGATGTCATTGCATGTTTAGATCTGATTTTGTGTTTGATTTCAATTTCTTGCGTTAATTGTGGTTGTCTGCAGTTTGATTAGCGTATCTTGGTCATAGATCTTAGGGTTTGTGATTAGGGTGGTTTGCTAGATATAGTAGCCATAGGAGTTGTCTTTGATTACTGATTAGAGTTGAGTGTGTATCCTAGTTCAATACCCGAGAGGTGAGAATTAGTTATTTAGTCTTCGACATTAGGAATCCGAGTGTCAGCTGTCTGAGAGGAAGCCGGTATTAGGTGTTTAGTGATTGTTGCTATTCGTTTCATAGTTGTTATCTTGAGATTACCCCGTGCAGTCTTTGAGTGTATTGGTGGATAATGAGACTGAGAGGTAATCTGTCTATTAGGGTACTTTATCATAGTTGGAAATACCTTAGAAGTGATCCAACAATCTGGTGAGTTATTACATCTTTAGGTTCCTTAGTTGGTGACACCCTGAGAGTGATTAGGGATCCACTAGGTTGTCTAGAGTAGTTTCATTAGAAACCCAGATCCATTATAGTTTCCATAATCGATAGAAGTTTTGTTTTGCAAGTAGGATTCCGACCTAGGTGATATTCTTCCCATCCTTGATTCAACCTT
The DNA here is from genome assembly GCA_023525975.1 of Smallanthus sonchifolius. NCBI lineage: Eukaryota > Viridiplantae > Streptophyta > Magnoliopsida > Asterales > Asteraceae > Smallanthus > Smallanthus sonchifolius. The sequence goes on from CM042023.1 coordinate 36,464,186, forward strand.
ACTCTTGATCTTGATAGTTGAGTCGATTTTGTTTGCTGCATTCCTTAGTCTAAATAGTAGTATAGTCAACCCCCAATCATCAATCTTTAGTCCGCGTCAGAGTCTAGTATAGTTATACAGTGTCTCTAGGGTTTGATAACTCGGTTTACCGTTAAGCTGTGCTACACTCGATAGGTACACTTGTCTGTCAGTGCGGTTTAGTTAATAGGTATTCCTATTATTACTTAGGAGTCTAGGTTAGGTTTTTATTATAGTTTTATAGACCGTTTGGGCGAAATCACTTCTCATTCTTACTCGTGCACCCAAAACCCATAGGTGCAACATGTTCTTTTTCGCACATGTATCATTCTGGTCACTACTTTTCAACTTAGCCACCAACCTTGGTGTTCAAAAAATCCTGATCCGTCACCCACTTTCAACTTTGGGGCTTGTAGGTTTTAGCTACGCATTCCGTCATCTGTCGTCTTTCCAGCCATAAATCAAACGGCTGCCTTTCCAACTCTCGCTACCCCAGAACTTGCTAGAATTGTCATCCGTGATTACCTTGATTACTAATCCTCTCACGGAGGTTTCACTATCATCACCCATGACAATAACTTTTCGCTCTTATCGTACGTAGTATCTTGATGTAGTGCAAAGCACACATCTTTATTCCTATTATTTTCGTGCGTTTTAGTTAGTTTTACCTTTGTTTTGAGTCGTTTTTGTTTTCTGTTGAGTCTTTGTTGTGTTTACAGGAGCTCGTGTGGATTACAAGTCAAATCATAAAGAAAACGAGCACGAGAAGAAGCCCGGAGGAAAAGAAGAAAAAGTTAGATTTTTTATCCCTCGTGGTACGCGAGGGAGGAGTGAAAATGCCTCGTGGTACGTGAGGAATCCCAGAACCGGGCCCAACTAATTTCTCCCTCATGGTACGCGAGGGGCTGGCCACAATCTCTAGCGGTACACGGGAGACTGAAATTCCGGAAAACCCTAGAATTCGATTTTAAATCAAATTGTAATGCCATAATTTGGGGAGTTCGATCTTTTGGCCATCTGGAGAGAGCTAGGAGGCGATTTTGGGAGCTTGGAAGTGAAATCAAGTGCAAGTTTGAAGCTTTTGGATTTCGGGTTCGTTAGACTAGCATTTTCGGTTTTCAAGATTCAATCTTTATCTTTGTTTTCTGTGTTTGAACCCATGTTTATGCTTATTTACTTCTGTTTGAATGTTTTAAGTATGATCCTTGGCTAAACCTTTGATACTGCCTGGGTAATTGATGAATATTTGTTAAAGTTATGATTTTTATCGGTTTTTGGTTATTTTGAATGGATTAATGGTTTTGTAACGATCTTGGTTTAATAATTTTGATGTTATGCATGCTTTGAACCTGATTTGCAATTGATTATAGTTCCATATGATGCTTGTGAATGTCTTTTAGTTTGAGTAGTATATCTAGATCATAAACTGTGTGTTTATGGTGGTTTGCTAGACGTAGTATTCCATAGGAACTGTGATTGAGAGTAGGTTAGATCTGAGTGTTCTTCCTATCTAGATACCCGAAAGGTGAGAGATAATCAGTTAGTCTTCGTATTAGGTTTCTGAGTGAAATCTGTCTGAGAGGAAGTTTCCCTTAGGGTTCTAGTATCCGTTGCTATTCCGAGTCATAGTTGTTGTTCTGAGATTACCCCGTGCATTTTCGATGTATTGTGGACAGTGAGACTGAGAGGTGATCTGTCTGTTGGGTACTTTATCATTATTGGAGAGACTGAATGGTAATCCTACCATCTGGTGAATTTAGTACTTCTTTAGAGTTTCTTAGTTGGTGACACCCTGAGAGTGATTAGGGATCCACTAGGTGGTCTAGAGTTGTTATCCTTAGAAACCCAGATCCATCATTGTTTCCATAACCGGTAGAAGTTGAACTTTGCATGTAGGATTCCGAACTAGGTAGTATTCTTCCTATTCCTGGTATTTCCCTGAGTTCTTTGTCTGATAGTTCGAGCCGATCTTTAGTTCTGCACTATTAGTTTAATCAGTGGTGTAGAAAACCCCCCAACCAAATCATCTTTAGTCCGAGTCAGAGTCTAGTTAGCTATAGTAGTGTCTCTAGGGTTCGATAATCCGGTTTACCATTAAGCTGTGCTACACTCGATAGGTACAGTTGTCTGTCAGTGCGGTTTAGTTCATAGGTACTCCATTTATTACTTAGGAGTCTAGGTTAGGTTTATTTGTTAGTTTTTATAGACCGTCTGGGCGACATCATATCTCTAGTACTACGTAGCGCAGCACTGCTAGTTATCCGCTCACTTACCCTATTTCATTCTGGTTCACGGGTACAATTACCCTTTGTCTCTTGTATAATCCAAATGATCTCTTCCTTCCGATGGCACCTCTCCAAGTAGGCTCCATACCTTTCACGAATGGATTCATTCGTCTCCCTCCAAAGTGAAGTCGTCATACTTCTCGCCTCATACTTTGATCACCGTCCTATGATGATCTCTCAAACTCAAGCCCACTGCCCTACCCATAAGGGTATTACTTTTGTCCTTCTCTGATGATCTCCAGGAGCTAGTGCCAAGCTACACTGGTCTCCACCAAATTTCTCTACCATAATATCTCTTTACTTCATTATAACTCATTCAATACATCCCTTAAGTATGTACATACACCTAACACTCGGGTTATCTTCATCAGCTCTTGGTGTTTCTCAAAAGCTCTCTTATCACCGCCATGTCTGTTACATCAGCCACACTCTTGCTTTACTTGTATGCTCCACAGGAGCTCGCTTTAAGCTAGTCTTACGTTTACCGGCATAGGCATCTCCTTCCCAGTCAGTTATGTGCAATCCTGCACCTACCCCTCCTGAGTTTCACTCTTCTCATTGTTCCTCTACTACTAACATGCGATCACCGACCGCGTCTCATGTATCACGTACGGACATGAAGTTCGTCTGCTCACAAGCCTCAGCTATTCGTCGTCTCGTCCATGGAAAACATCCCTAATCCTATGGTGTCTCTCATCGACTGAATTCTTCATATAGAACGTGTTCCATGAAGGTCCTTTGTCACCTTGTTTACTTTGTGCTGAACTCTTCAGCGTCATCACTTTAATCTCATCATGGATTTAATCTCATCATGGATATCTCTGGTCCAGCGTCCACGTAACCGCTTTCATCACTAACTCTTCAGCTCCGCCCATTGGCTTCGTGCTCCGAATTTCCTAAGATATAAGCATAGGGATCTCATAAGAGCACCTCACCGATCGTCTAGGAAGACATCAAAACCCCTCTCATCACCTTGATGTATCAACGTCGAGAAAATCGTCAAGATAGGACACTATACTTGAGCACACAGACCTCCCGTCCTATGCACGACTAAGCGTGTACTACAAGGACACACACCGACACACATAACTACAGAACACACAATGTTCTACACATGTACTAGTAACCCCAAACTCTAAACACACATCACGTGCACACAACTGCTACACCTGAGTAAATCTACGAGCATACAGTATGACCTCGTCATTTATAGACACAAACTCCCGAACCTTATCTATTACTCACCACAACGGTAGCCCCTGCCACACTTCATCATATACTCACACAGAGTTTACTCGGTCGTACCCATACGGGTCGTACCCATACTTCAAGATGACACACTACTCAGTCTAGACACAAAACATCACCCTAAACATTCATATAAACAAGATATAAAATATCTTATTTCCCCACAGGATCTGGTCCTGAACATGTATACCTATACATAAGGTATGTAACTACAATTTCCCACAGGACCTCTTATGTCGTCCAGACGGTCTATATGAAAACTAACTAAACCTAACCTAGACTCCAACGTAATAAAAGGAAAACCTATGAACTAGACCGCACTGACAGGCAAGTGTACCTATCGAGTGTAGCACAGCTTAATGGTAAACCGAGTTATCAAACCCTAGAGACACTACGAATAACAAAACTAGACTCTGACACGGACAAAAGGTTGATGATTGGGGGATTGACTACACTAAAGATTATCTAAAAATGCAGTAAACTAAGCCTACTCAACTATCAAGATTAAAGTAATAAGGTGAAATCAGAAGATGGGAAGAATACTACCTAGGTCAGAATCCTACTTGCAAAGAACAACTTCTACCGGTTACGGAAACTAAGATGGATCTGGGTTTCTAAAGATAACAGCTCTAGACTACCTAGTGGATCCCTAATCACTCTCAGGGTGTCACCAACTAAGGAACCTAAAGTGTACTAAACTCACCAGATGGTTGAATCACCTCTCAGTCTCTCCAACTATGACAATGTACCCTAAAGACAGATAACCTTTCAGTCTCACTGTCCACCATACATTCGAGGAATGCACGGGGTAATCTTAGGATAAGAACTATGACATGAACTAGCAACAATCACTAGACACCTAAAACCAACTTCCTCTCAGATAGCTGACCCTCGGATTCCTAATGACGAAGACTAAATAGTTATCTCTCACTTCTCGGGTATTGAAATAGGATACACATTCAGTTCTAAGAACACTCAATCATAAATCCTATGGGCTACTATCTCTAGCAACTCATACAAACAACCACAAACCCTAAGGTGTATGATCTAGATATGCAAATCAAACTGGCAGACAACCACAATTAGCATACAGAATCACAATCAAACATAAATTAAATCAAAACATGCATATTCATCACATTAATCATACTAAGATTGTTTACAAAATCATAAACCCATCAATTAGAATCCAAAACCGATATAAATCAAATCTTTACACAGTATTCATCATAAACCTAAGCAATATCAAAGTTTTAGCCTAGATTCATACTCAAAACATCCATAACAGAAGTAAAAGCACAAATCATGGTATCAACCAATCAAATCAAAGATAAAGATTCAAGCTTACAAATTGAATATGTTAAACTAACACACCCGGATCTTAAAGCCTTCAACTTTTCACTTCAATTGACTTCCTTCTCCTCAAAATCGCCCTAGAACTCTTCTCAGACGGCTGGAAATCGAACCTTTTTTGAATAATGGGAATCAAAATCTATTAAATATAAAATTAGGGTTTTTTTCTCGGAATTCCTATCTCTCGCGTACCGCGAGAAAGTCTGGCAAGCCCCTCGCGTATCGTTAGTGCCAAAATGGTCGCGACCGGTTTCTGAGATCCTCACGTACCGCGAGATTTCTATTTTCCTCTCTCGCGTACCGCGAGGCATCAATAATTCAACATTTTCTCTTTAAATCTTCCGGCTCCATTCTCTTGCTCGGTTTCTTCACGTATTCACTTGTAATCTTCACGAGCACGTGTAAATATACAATAGACTCAAATACAGATTTAAACGACTCAAAACGAACACAAAACTAATCAAAAACGCACAAAACACTAGGAATAAAGATGTGTGCTTCACACTACATCAACCTCGTCCTGAACATTTATACATACTAAAGTTGTATAATTATGATTTCCCATAGGACCTTATCCTGAACATTTCTACAAGGTGCAATACACCTCTTACACTTCAAACATCACCTAGACATTAACACATAGGTGACACTATCTTAAGACCGTAGACACACACAAATTCAAAACTCCGGTCTATATAAGTATATCCACTCATTCTAGTCAATCATGCTCTAATACCACAGCAAAGATTACATATAATATAAACTCACGTTGTTCAAAAGGTAATCACATAATTAACATTGCACCACCAATAGTAAGCTATCACACATGCAACTAGCATTATTCATGTTTTAAACCATCCCATGGTAAGACTCACTGTCAAGGTCAAAATCAAGTAATTGAAAAACCACGAACAAGTATTTCGTCACACAAGTGCCTGACGGCTACTACTCAAAATACTATAATCCTCTTATGGTAACCACCACTGCTCTAATCACTAAACAAATCGAAGTTATCCCCCACCTGCTCCTCCTCATCAGATTCCTACAACCATCCATTTCCTGGATCGGTGTTGTCGGGGGCTGGCTTCTGACTACAAAAGCATTTCTTCCTCTCCGATCACTTCTCCTGTAAAAGGAGCTACTGAGTCCACCTCTCATAGTTTCCCTGGTAATACTAGGGGCATTAGGCGCCGGAAGCGCCAGAATCACCTCCTGTGCTGGTAGATCCTTCTCATCCTCATCCGTAGGTGGAACCACCGTCAATGGAACAGGTGCTAAGATTCGTCTCCTATCGATAACTACCGTGGGAATAGCAGCCAAACGTCTAGCTCGACGCTCTACCAATCTTCTGCCAAGACCTCCTCCCCTGATCCATCTCGTCCTAAACATCCTCACCATCAGTACCTGCACAAGATAGAATGTTAGAGTGATTACTATGGGCATCAAATTCAAAATATAAGAGTAATCATAGACTACCAAATCACGGTGATCAAATGCAATTTGGTGGTCTACATTACTACTCGGATTCTAAACCTTCCCCATCATATTCACACTGGCATTCTATCTTTCACACACCTCGGATGCACATGCATCCCACACAACTCACAGAGCACCACACAATAATCTAGCAAGTCATCATATTTATCACGATTTCACACCACACTTAGTTACACACACAAAATCACTAAACTATATCGACAAACCAAACTGTCTCACATAGTTACAACTAATGCTACTCCACATTACTCAACTCACATTATAGTCTCATTTAATCACACCATACAACTCCACGTAGTTCTACATATTACTACAACACATATCACCTAGCATGATCCCACACGGAATTATAAATCACTTACTCATACCAATCACTTCACCTAGGGTAAGATTACACCAAGGACACTCTACAATTATTGTATAACTCAAAGGACGTACCTCTTGGCTCGCGGTGGCATTCGTTTCACCCTCGTCCTATTTTCAGTTTAAGTTAATGCATTTTATTTGTTTAAAAACACCAATGTTCTCTTAAACCACTGCTCTGATAACAACTTGTAAGGCCCTAAACCAGGCACCCTACAGTTGGTTCTCATAACTGGTTGTACTCTTTAAAAGTACTTGTTTTATTTAACAAACGTACAACGAAAGTCTTTCTAAATTGATTATTGCTCTTTAAGGTCATTAATGTTGTTAACCTTACCTCACGAGTGCTTGCACAACAATCCGAGTAGCACCACTCCCAAGCCAAAATACGTCAATCCCCAAAGCTCACCTGTAACAAAATCTATCGTACACACAAAGCCAGCTACGCTGAGTGAGTTCTAATAGTTTAATTTAAATAACAGCCAACTCGTCCTCAATTATCATTTATTTCCACTCAAGACCCTCTAGTCTTTAGAAAATAGTTTTATCAGTTATTAATAGATAGATAACCCCCATTATCTTACAATATCCCAAAGGATTCATCACCCTAGACTTACCCTACCAATTTAACCAGGTAAGTCTTTCCGACATGGATCGAACTTACCTCTCTGATGTCTCAAAGTTTTCCACACCTATTAACCACACATTAGTTATCTCAACCATCCTCTAGACACCGACTTAACCAGCCCTAACCAAGACTCTCACTGGCCAACTGGCACAACAGTTGTAAGCACAACATCCTCATCCTGACACAACGGTCAATCTAACTCTACACACCATATTAATATCATTTACACATCACTGTATTATCAATTCTCACATAATAAATATAACTAAACACTTGTATGTAATTCAACACATATATATACACACAAACGCATACCTCATCACTGCACCCTCTTCAGGGTTACCCTCGTCAGGACGTTCGACACACCCCGAGCTCATCATTAACCGGCTGAATAATTGTCACCTTAGGTGACTCCCAAAGGACTTAGTCCTCCATAATCCCGCTTGCCGTGTTGTAAAGACAACAATTCAAACACAATACCAGCCGTGTCACAAGGACAACGACACAATACACACAATACATGTATAAACACACATAACATCATACTCTATTTACATGGCTCAATAAAGAACCACATATAGGTTCCCATGCTAACTCTCCCTATATAACCTTTCCCAGTTTAACTCAATTCCCGACTAACTCTAAACATGGCACGCTCATTATTAACTCTTTTAACCCCAGCTCCCACAATCACACTGACACCCTATAGACTTCTACGACTAATTAAAGAAAAGATTAATTAATAGAACACCTCGGTTTATACCCAAACTCTTAATACATTTAATCTAACCAATACCTCTTACAAGTATGTACGATAGCCCCAAAAATATTAAAACATTTAAAAGAGGGGGATTAGAAACTCACAGGTTAAGCTGAGTCCCAGTCCCTGCTCTGCAACTCGTTCACTCACTTGAATCCCAAACATGTCAAACATACGATCACGTGATCAGAATGTGTCCTACATATACGTCATATAACCCATAAGTGTAAACTCCACATCTTGTCATAACCCCCTCGTCAGTTGAACCATTGAACCCTAGCTCCACGGGCACACGGGTCAGACGGTTCTTGACCCATTTAGAACTCGAGTACTAAAAGCGGGTTCCATGCATGCACGTGATACTCCCATGAAAACCCTAATCACCCACACGTCATCATGCAAATCCTAGTTCGTGTCGGACTTGCACCCGAACTCGTCTATGCCTCACCATGGCATCGTCACCTTCGTTGTGCCTTACTCCCATAGCCACCACAACCGCCACCATAGTCATCCCTGTCACACCAAAACCCTAGCCGACCCTCGTCACCACCATCCTTCACGCTCACATTCATGGTACGCCACCACCCCTGCCGTTGCATAATCTCCAAGCACCACCACAACAGTCATCCCGGCTGCATCCTCTTCATTCATCACCCCACCCTCTCTTATTTCTTCTCCCGACAGCCAAACACCCCACCAACCGGTCACCTCGTCCTCATCCTTGCCGTTCGCCATTGTCGTGCTTACCCATTTCACCGCCGGCCACTTAGCACACCCATACCACCACCACAGCTAGCAGCCATGCATGCCTCGGCTCTCGTCTTCATCGTTCCCTCCGATCAACTTAACCCAAGCTAAAACCCTACTCAGGTTCTTTGCAAACATAGTTGTAAACAATGCTACAAACATAAAAGAATTACCTTTACGATGTATGAAAGCTTCCTCGTGACACCACTGTCGGACCACCCCTTACGTGTCGTTGTCGTCTCCCCTCTCCGGTTCTCTCTCTTTCTCGCTTGTCCCCTCTGCTGTATTACTCAACTAGGCCAAATGTGGCCTAGGGTTTCCCATAGTAAGGTATTTAAACCATAGAAATTTCCGTTCAGGTCCCCGCATTTCCCTATATGCGCATTAAGATCTCGACTTGCTTAATAACGACTAACCGGGTCCTTCTAATTCTGTCTCGTACGTTTCGACCCTGAATTATCTTTTTTTCTAGTATCCACTTTATTTTCCGTTATTAAAATGCTCCTTAATAGCCAACCATATAAATCCTCTTATTTAGTAAATAGTCAGATCGCTTAGTAAATCGAACCTTTATTAAATGAATTTCCGGGACGTTACAGTTGCACCAGGTCTAGGTGTGTGGCCTGACCTGGCTATGCAACAAAACTGTACTCGGGGACATAGGCCGTAGCCGGTCCCGGTATGCGGAGGTCATATCATTCTTTTTCTGAAAACATTTGAAAATGAACGTCAGTTATGTGTTGGTGAATACTTTATGACTTCAAAACATTTCGTAAACATGGCAAAATAGTTCAATTAAATAATTAAACACTTCTTCTTCTAGAATTTAGTGAACACATCACTTCTTTCCTTTTTCATATATATGTATACATTGGTCACGCACTCGGGGGCTACGCGACCCAACTGGCCATCTTGCGTTTTACACAATCACCCGACATACATGCTAACCCAGCTCCGGTCCTACCTGGATCCAGTGCAAGTATAAAGACTTGATCAAACATCTCCAGGAGTTGATCTCAACCCCTAATTATAGGATTTATATGAGTAAGTATTTAATTATCATGTTTTGCCTCTTTTTGTAAACATAATAGTTTGATCTTTGCGTGATAATGTTTGTAGCACACTCATGACTTAAAATAGTGTTTTTGACAGACTCGTGTTCACAACGTAGACTAGTATTCACCCTGGTTTGCAAATGGGAGGTTGAAGGATAATTAACTTAGTGCTACTCGGCTCTTAAGATTAGCTCTTAGGGCTCTAGGACCTCAATTAGCACTGCTACACGTTCCTCGGGTTTCTTCGTCTCTTGAACGCTTGAGTACGGTAAATAAGCGAAAGTCAGTCAAACAAGAAGGAGAGGCTCGGGGGTCGGGACGGCGGAACGGCTCGAGGGTAGAGAAAGCTCGACAGTTTGAGTGTTGGTTTGTGAATTATGTGTGAAATGAGTAGCAATTGATCTCTTACTTATAGGCTGGAACTGACCCCGTAGCAGAGCGTTAGCCAGGGCACTGGCGGTCCTTTACAGCCCCATGTTGCTTGCATGCATGACACGTGGTGGCCTTGCAAGCCAGGCGTGCCACACGTCCGTAGCAGACCGTGTAGGCCTATAGTGGCAGTCCGCCACCCGTCCACGCGTCCGACATGCTGACGCATGCCCTACACGTGTCTTGACACGTATCTGATGCAGAGGCTCCCTAAGGACCTGCCGCCTGCGTAGGGGACCGTTAGCGAGGCAGCTTGCGGTCTGTCAGCCATAACCATTCCGTAGAGGACCGTCATAATAGGTTATGGCGGTCAGCCACCCTTTTGGCATTAGAAATCTTGAGCCCATAGCAGACCGTTAACCGGTAGGTAGCAGTCCGCTACCCCAAGAATTTTATAATTCTTTATTATTATTTATTTTTTATTTCTAACTTTCGGGTTTCGGTATATTCCCATCATTCCTTATTTATATTTCCTGCAATATCGGGACTGTAATTTAGCAGGTCTCACAATTTTTTAGTGTAGGTCATATACTTGTAAACATATGTTTGTGGTTGGTTTAAATAAGATTTATTTTTCTTTATACTACTTCTTATCTCTTCACAAAGGGGTTGAAGGACTAACACCTTTTTGAGCAACAGTTTCTTAATGTGGATACCTTTAGAAGGAAGAGATTGATTTCTCATCCACTACCTCAAATCGCTTGGCTATAACTACTCTTCAAAGGTTGTGGTTTTAAACATACAGTGGTTGTTTTCGGGTTCTTGTTTCTTGCAATTGAATCCATAGTGGGAGGTTTAAAAAATGTTTTACACACCCAATAGTTGTTGGTTCAAGTATTTTTCAACCAAGAGAAGATGGATCCATGCTACAAACAGGCAAGGTGTAAACCAAACCTATGCTTGAATTTGAAAATGTGAAGCTTCAATTTTGGAGAACTTTTAAATTTGGACAATGTTTTAATTGAATGGGGAATTTGAAAGAATCTTATATCCATGATTGTATTGAACAAATATGATGGAAGCAAGTCATGGAATCTGATACCTTATCAAGACACGATGTTTGTTGAATATTGATAACTAGCTTTAAACCCGTGTGTTACACGGGAAGAAACGTTAAGATTATATTGATGAATATCTTAACAGCTCCTTTATACAACATTTGATGTTGTATTGGTAATTTTTCCATCTTGTTAAACGTTAAGAATATAATGATGAAAGTAATCAAAACATCAAAAAAATCATGAAAATACATTTTATAAGTGGTGTTCTTTTTACAATATATTAAATTACATGTTAAATGAAACCTTCAAATGATGATTTACAAATTTGAAAAATACTTTTTTATATACAACATTTGACGTGGTATTGGTAACTTTTTCATGTTTATAAAAAATTAATAGCTTTAGTCCATCTCTACTTTTAACTCTTGATAATACAACATATAGTTGGCCATGAGTAAACACTCGATCTTTCAAATACAAACCAACCCTTGAAAGTAATTGTCCTTGACTTTTATTTATGGTCATTGCAAAACATACAACAATTAGAAATTGTCTTCTTTGAAATTTAAATGGAATTCTTTTATCTGAAGGTGTTAACCTAATTATTGGAACAAAGGCAACGGTTCAAAGCGCCCACGCATCACCGGCCACATGGAAACGAAGGAGGAGTACTAGGCTATAGCTTTAAACCCGTGTGTCACTGTAACACCCCAAAAGAATCCCGACATGTTATATTTGGGATCAAGAAAATAAACGAAAATAAATACGGATCAAGGCCGGGTGTTGGGATTGGTCCGAAAGAAATAAATGAGGGGGAGAGGGCCTTAAACCCTAGCCATCACCCACACTTCCTCATCCATGCACCATTTTCACCTTTCATCTTATAGAGAAGGAGTTTTAGCATCATTCAACAAGCTCTAGCAAAGAAGAAAGCATCATTGTCATCATCATCTGGTCTTGATTTGAGATAAGACAACCTCTAACTTCCCCATTTTAAAGATTGAAATGGGTTTTAGGTAAAAGTGGGTAAAACCAAGGTTTGATCCAAAAAGCTTGGGTTTTTTGCGAATGAAATGGCCTAAATACCATGGATCTAGCTACATGGGAATTAATTAAATGTTTTTGACATAAAATGTTATGGTTTTGGATCAAAAACAGAGAATTAATGAACAACATTCAAGTAGATACACTAAAGTAGATACATTGTTCTAGTGGAAACACTGTTCTAGTGAAGATACTAAAGTGGAGACACTGTTCTAGTGGAGACATTGTTCTAGTGGATACACAGTTCTAGTGGAGACACTAGTGGAGACACTAACTAGAGACACTAAGTGGAGACACTAGTGAGACACTAGCTAGTGGAGACACTAAGAAGAGACACTAATGATTGGCGAAAATCCATAACGCAAGTTATGGCAACACTAAGTCCACAATGAAAGTTGTAGCGACACTGAGTTTGGCGACACTAGTCATGTGACACTATCGGGCGACACTAGGCCTGCGACACTATCCACAACACTAGTGTCGGACAACACTAGGGGTGATACCAGTGTCAGACGACACTAGAAAAAGTTGATAGATTTCCCATGTTGACTTTTCATGCAGATCATTAGCATGTGACTTAGCTTAGACCTACCGGTTCGGACTAGTTACCGACAACCAGATGAGTTCTAGAAGCCCTTTTTATGAAGCTTTATAATGTTTTGGGCTGGTGTGCATACATAACGAAATGATGTTTATGAAATAAAGTTTACGAAACGAAGTTATAAAATAACGTTTATGAAGTGAAGCTTATGAAAATATGTTTATGAAACGTACTAGAGAAAGAAGTTTTCAAAGTGTTTATACATTAGAAGATACTTTAATAAAGCGTACAAATGCTTTAACTGAAATTTGAAGTAAAAGAAGCGAATGTTTTCGAAAGTCACAATATGAACGAATCTACCATGGTTCCTTCGGGAATCAAAGCGAAGTTATGTTATATATGACAATACTTTTTTAGAGGCCTTTGTGGTTGGCCAACTTTTATACAACTAGTGGTGACGACAGTTATCAGATGGATTAACATGATCCTTGAAGTTTGGTACGTGTTACTCTTCTGAGCACCGTGCTTGAAGTTTTGTATGTGTTACTCTACGGAGTACCGTGCTTGAAGTTTGGTACATGCTACTCTACAGAGTACCGTGCTTGAAGTTGAAATTGACAGTTACGAGAAGGCGCAGATTCGATATATATGTTGACTTATGTTTAATTTTGTTTTAACATGCTTATGTACGATTTTATTAATGAAGTTAAATGTTATGTTTTGGCAAAATGTTTGAAGTTAATGTTTTATGTAAAAGCTAGAACTCAGTCAGCGAAGCTGACTTTTAGTATGCACATCAGGTTAAGTGTAGGTCGGAAGGAATGCTCGTGGATGTTTGGCTAGCAATGGAGAGTTACCTGGCTGTTGAAGAATCTGGCATCCTCTTATATTTAATATTTCGATCTATGTTTAAAACAATGTTTTCGGCTATTGCTAAGAACAAGTTTGTAATTTGAATGATATTCCGCTGCTTGCAATGATCTCTTATGTTTAAGAACTATATGTTGATTAGTAAATCTAATGCGTGAGGTCTCCTAGGTTTGGGACTTTATAGTTACACGGGATGAAACACCAGGAAAGAAAAAATGGATGGCAAATATAAAACGTAATCAATAAAGAAATTTTGAATTGTTATATTATCACCATTTTGCTACCTTAATAAAAGAGGCGTCATGGTTAGAATAATACTTAAGTACATGAACACGAACTGTATGAATGAATCTTAATTCCAATAGTGTGTGCTTCTTGTAAGTCCGGTTGATACACAATCCAAGTAAAATCCGTAGATCTCATAATGTTTACTGCAAAAAGACCGTATAATGCTTAACATAGTTTAAATTTGGTGGGATAAGCACTAGATAAATTTAAGATATATAAAATAGAAGTAGAGTTACATAGAAATAAATTAATTAAAACAATACACACGGATAGAGGAGGAGAATATTATGATCCTACATATTTCCAGTCTATAGGAATTGTAGATCAAATTACAACTCCTTATACACCTCAACAAAATGGTGTGGTTGAAAGAAAGAATCAGTTCATGAAGAAATGGTTAACTCCATGTTATTATGTTTATTTGAGTGAAGGGTTTTAAGGAGAGGCAATATTAACAACTTGCTATTTATTAATTAGGGTTCCAAACAAAAGAAACAAAGTCACTCTATATGAACTTTGGTATAAAAGCCACGAAACTTTATTTAATTACAAATTTGGGGTTGTGGGGCGGTAGTAAGACTCCCTCGGTCTAAAAGGAAAACCTTGGGTGATAAAGGTATTGATTATATCTTTATTGGATATGTTAAACATTTCAAGACATATAGGTTCTATGTTATAAAACCAAATGATTTTGTCTATATCAATACCGTGATAGAGTCAAGACATGCAATCTTTGCTTAAAATCGTTTTTCATCAATACCTAGACCAAAGGACATGCTTCCAAAAGTAATATACACTCAAGAGGCAATGCATGAGGATGATTCCTCCATCATTGTACTCAAGCCTCGTAGAAGCAAAAGAGCCAGAGTAGCAAAATCTTATGGTTTTGATTTTTGACAATATTTAGTTGAGGGATCTAAGAATGAGACTGAATCTCAATATCCTTATTCTTTTAAAATAAAGGAAGATTTAAGAACCATTAAAGCTATGGAATCTCAGGACGTTGCTTTCAAGCAATAAATGATGAGATGGATTTTATCATCCAAAACAATACACGAAAATTATCGGATCTACCTCCATTGCAAACCTTTGGGTTGGAAGTGGACCTTTAATAAAAAGATGAAAGTAGAAGGTACCATTGATAAGTTCAAATATTGATCGGTTATCCAATGCTTTAGACAAAAGGAAGGTATAGACTAGGGGTGTTCATAAACCGTCCAAACCAGTTGAACTGAAGACATCTTGGACGGTTTGAAATTTTACCTTTAAACCGTATAAACCGAACCGTTCACACCGTAAACATTTGGTCGGTTTACGGTTTGCGTTTTGGACTAAACCTTATAAACCAGACTGACCGTGTGTGTGTATATATACATATATATATGGGCCGGTTATTGTACACGGGATCAAAAGCGTACGAACGCTCCAGGATGTGACACATGTTTATTGGACGAGTGGTAAATCCGTCTGCGTCATAAACTCATAATAATAACACATGTTTTATAAATAATTACGCATGTTTAAAATAATGATAATTACACTTGTTTTATAATAGCGTATGATGATAATTACGTATGTTTTATAATAACGAATGATGATAATCACACATGTTTTATAATAACGTAAAACCATAACCACACATGTTATACGCATAGGACATCGACATTTAAAAAAAAGTCGTTTTTTAAAATAAAAGTATAGCAAGACTATAGTCAAATTAAAGAGAATAAAATTCTTGATTTTTTGGTGTAACATTTTTTTTAAAAATTAATTTCGTATATAAAAGTTATACATGTTTTAAAAAAATGAGGAAACTTAAAAAAAAGTCAACAAAGGTAGGTTATTCCAATTTTACCCCTCTAGACTCGTTTCATGCTTAAAAAAAACTGAATAGACACACCCTTTATCTTAACCCTTGATTTCCGATATCAATAGTCCAAAATCATTCATACAATTTTAATGATAAAAAAACCCTTTGTATTTAAAGTTAACTAAAATTGTTAAAATATTGGTACATTTTATACATAATATTTGGAGGGTATAAGAAGTTTTACTAGGTTTTAAAAAATAAATACAAATATATTATAAAAATGATAATCAACATCTCAATAGCTTTTTTTCTTTTTTCAATACAACAATTAGTACTATAGTAGTGGTTCTTAGTTTTTTGTTTTCTTTAGAAAAAAGATGCATATGAAGTCAAACAAAACACCTTTCACTTTTTTTTCACCTTCTTTTTAGGCCTATGTTTTTGAAAAAAAAGGTCAAAAGATGCATAAACACTTTTCCTTTTAAGTTGCTTTTTAAATCAAAGTGTACCCCACGCTCTGTGTCGTTTGTCAAGCCGATCATTAATAAAATTTAAATGAAAACGTAGCCGTAACGATAAAAATAATGTTAATAAAAAAGAAGTATAAAAATAAATAATTAAAAAGAAAAAACCGAAAATAAAATATTACCGGTTCGGGTCGTCAAAAAACATAGAAGCGAATACTGAGACCGGTTCCGATAATAGAAAAACTTCGGATCGTCACGGTATAACAACGGTAACGGCACTCGTCATAGGTTACGATAACATAAAAACTCGATTGTGAATACAAATTCGTTTTCAAAAAACGGGTTAAAAGCGTGTATTATATATAGTATGAGGGGTTTAAATGAAAACAAAAAAAAAAGTCACTGTAGCACAACATTAACGACACTTGCTATAGAATACGATACAAAAAAAACTCTATTTTTAATACAACTCCGTTTTAATTTTTTTTATATTGGAACGTTGACAAAAAAAAACTAAAAACAGTCACACACTCTGTTTTAAAAAAAAGGTAAACAAAACAAAATTTATTAAAGCAAAACAAAATTATTAGAAAATTAACCGGGTTAAAAACGTATATTATATATAGTATGAGGGGTGAAAATGAAAATTAGCACTCGTCATAGGTTACGATAACATAAAAACTCGATTGTGAATACAAATTCGTTTTCAAAAAAATTTATATCGTAACGTTGAAAAAAAAGTCAAAAAAACATACGCGTACTCCGTTTTTTTAAGTTAACGAACGAAATTTATTAAAGAAAAATAAAATTATTAGAAAATTAAACGGGTTAAAAGCGTATATTATATATAGTATGAGGTATGAAAATGAAAACAAAAAAAGCGTCACTGTAGCGCAACAATAATGGTACTTGCTATAGGCTACGATACAAAAAACTCTATTTTTAATACAACTCCGTTTTAAAAAAATTTATATCAGAACGTTAACAAAAAAAAACTAAAAACAGTCGCACACTCTGTTTTGAAAAAAAAAAAGCTAACGAACGAAAGTTATTAAAGGAAAACAAAATTATTAGAAAATTAAACGGGTTAAAACCGTATATTATATATAGTATGAGGGGCTGAAAATAAAAATTAAAAAAAAACCAAAAGCTAATGTTCAAACACGTTCTACTTTAATATAACTAGGAATTTTACTCGTCTCGCGTTGCGGCGGAGTCGAATTCCTCACGGTACCTCAATGGTAACGGCTTCCGCTATAGCATAAAAAAAGTTACTATTAATAATAAGGAGAATTGGTAATTCGAATCAGATTAAGACGACTTGCATTTCAATTGTTTTCTAGGAATCATGTAATCGTGCAATAATGAAGCATAGGGTTAGGTGTCTAAAAACGAGTATAGAATGATCTTTTTTTTAACGATAATTTGGATGACTGACGGCAGGGGCGGACCTACGTTCACCGGAGGGGGTTCACAGGAACCCTCCGAGTTTCGAAATTTATATAGAACGGTATGTAAAAACACTGGGGTGAACCCCTTAAAATATATAGAGTGAACCCCCTGAACAAAATTCCTGGATCCGTCACTGACGGGTCACTGACCCACCAGATCATCTCCACCTTTTTCAGGAGGAAACCCATCATATGTGAGAAAACCCCCTGACCCAACCTTGGCCCATTTTTTTTGTCACAAGTGAGACTTGAACCCAAAAACTCTTTATTTTAATGAAATATTGGGTATACGTCTTTGTAAGTGAGCTAAGCTAGTGGTTGTGATTATAGAATGATCTAAAGAATCTTTTGATTATATTTTACGTAAAATACATAGTGCGTATTAATAGTATGTATTAAATGTCGTTCTAAAAAAATAGTATGCATTAAATATTTATAAACACATATTTTTTTGAACGGAAACACCTAGATATTCTATGATAATTGGGTTTCCCTGGGGCAACAACTAGAATATCCAGGGCAGCCCACCACAGGAGGAACCCCCCAACTGGGTAAACCTCCTGACCTGGCCACAGACCCTTTTTTTGCTGTTGCCAGGATTCGAATCGAAGACTTTAAGTATTGAGGCTACCATTGCACCAAATGGTTCTTTTAAATGTGATATGTTATAAATCCATATTAATAAAATATATTAGTTATCGTTATTATATAATCTTTATCATAATTAATAGATATGAATTTATTAGATTTTCTTTTTTAATACTCTTATTTACTCATATAAATAGTTGATCAATAATACATAATATCGTACAGGTTTTTTATAATTCCATTCGATATGAAGCTATTTTTGATCATATTGTTAATTATTCCTTTTTGTGGTTTAATAATAGGAACAAAAAAATGTCTTTTTGTTGGGACGAGTGGATTAAAAACCCAATACTTTTGATGTAATCTTTTTCTGTTCTCGTCTGTTATAGTCGGGTCCGGTTGCTATATAATTTTGCTGCTGTTAAAAAAAATGCCATTAAGTGTTCTTCCCCATCATCTTCTTTGTATGACAACTTTCATTCTCTTCTTTATGCTCTCGTCCTGCCCCGAGATACAATGTACGGATATATTGATTAGTTTTACTTATTTTTTTTCCTTACAAATCAAGTATTGACTCTGAATCAGTGTCGGCATCTTTAAATTTTAATTTTACTTTTACTTTTTTTTTCCGTTACTTGTTTAAAGCTAGACATCGAATCGAAATTGATGTCTAGCTTGAGGTGGCATGTTGATATATACTAGAGAATGTATTAGCTTTGGTTTTTACCTTAATTAAGAGATATGAATTGATTAGTTTTTATTTGTAATTAACCTCATTGTACTTATATAAATAATTGATCAATAATACATAATATCTCACATGATTTTTATTGTTCTTCATTATATTATATACTAGTTAAAATCTCGTGTATTATACGAGTTTAATAAATATGATATTATATATTAATTAATAAAAAATTTATTTTTTTAAAACTCGTGTTTTACACGGGTTGAATAAACCCGTAGAATACAATATAATTTAACACATATACCCGTCAAAATATGTCAAGATATTATTAATATAAAGATGAATATTTTCTTTAAAAAATATTATTATTAAAAGATAGAGGTGTATTTAATAAGAGAGAGAGGCGGGAAAAAAATGATGAGAATGAATATGGAAGCGACACGTGGCATGAAAAACTTTTTTTATTATATAGTATAGATATAGATAAGGCGATTATTTAACCGCATAAACGCTTATGAGATACTTCGCTGATTCGTCGGTAATTACCGACATAACCAAGCTATCGATGATAGCTTGGTTTTATAGTAGCGATATAAAATAAAATAAATCTTTTTTTTTTCTTTTTTATGTTAAGTGTCATTTACCTCCAAATATAAAATATTGGGGACATTAATAAACACATATCTTCCATTTGTACGTGTAAGTAAACAACAATTACAAACACAATCACTATGTCGAGATAACAACATACATGGTGTTTTCAACTTTTAAGTTCTAGAATAATGTTCCTAAACAACAACTGACATGGAAAATCATATGACTACAAATCACATAATCAACCATCAAGGATGAAGTGATCATATTTCTTGTGTTTAACTCTTTCATAATATTAGGGTCCCAACTCCCAAAAGCACGAATGTGACTCCTTGGTTGGGTAAACCATCAATAAAACCCATACCATTAGATATTACTAGTCATAAAGTTATTAGTTTACTGGTCATACCATTAGATACCATCAACAAAACCCATACCATTAGATATTACTAGTCATAAAGTTATTAGTTTACATAAATGTATTATTTGATTACATTCATGATAAGTGGCATGATGAATATTTTTTAATATAAAACATAAATCATTCTTATTATCATGTCAAAATATTGGAAAAATCGTAAACACGTTTATTCTTAGTATTATTTATACAGGGTGATGTTGTAAAGATAGATAATGAGCAGGAAAATAAGGAAAAAGACCAGGATGATGATGTCATGGAGTATAATGAGGAAGGGTTAAATGTTGGGTTGATGCATAGTAATAGTGGTGAGAGTAGTGCTACGAAGGAAAAACATTCAGAAAATTCTTGTATACATGGCGAGGGTAGTGTCACGAAGGTGTCTGTTTCATTATAAAAACCATCTACGCCTATTCTAGTGAAAGAATTAAAAAAAAGTTCACCATAGTCCGGAGTCGAGTTTCTAGTGGCTAGACTATGTTGGATCATTAACAGATAACGAGTTCGAATTTGAGAATAATTGACAGTATAAAGATACTCGTGGGAAAATGCAAGGTCCGTTTTCCCTCACACAGTTAGACAAATGGCTTGAATTTTTTCCTGTGGACTTAAAGATATGGAGATCTTCTCGTAGAGAAAAATATGCCATTTATTTACGTTTTACTTTACTAGTATGAGATACAGCTAAAAGTGACATAAATGGAACGAATATTCATAGATCGTGCGAGAGTTTGAAGATATGATATCGGATGTCGGCTAGATCGCTTATTATTTGTGGTATGGTGCAGTGGGTGCTCGGGTCGGTCCATGGAAGATCATTTTCGTTTCGTTCTTTCTGGATCTCCTATTTTATTTTAACCAATGTGGTTATTTTTCGTGTTTTTTATCTTGTAATCTTAAACATGCTTTTGTGAGTCTTTTGTAATGGGTCGTGTACAGGGGCGAATTCACATTGTGCTCAGCGGGGGGCGAGGCACCCGCTGGAATTTATCTGAGTAATAGAAATTTTTAGATTTCTTTTAGTAGGCACCTTCGCAAATACTCAAGAGGCACCCATGACATCGACAAACAGAACAGGAAAAGAAGGGAAACCGAAGATTTTAGTGATTTTTCGCAAGAAGTTTTAGTGGAAAACACAAACTCTATGGAGAAGATGAAGATGAAAGAGATAAAGAGGGGAGAAGATCATGTTGACAAAGGAAAGGTAAACAAATTTGTGAAAGAGTTAATTTCATTTTTCAACATTAAAAGTTATAAGTTACCGGATTACGGTCAATTTTCTCTCTTTCCATTATTTGGTCTCATCTACATTTATTATGTCTTTATTTCCCTTCCATGCATATAGCTAAATTTGTGGAGTAATTGATCTACTCTCTTGTATTTTTTTTTATTGTAAATCTCTCTTTGCAAGTATAGAAAATCACGTTTGATACTATAATTTTTTAAAAATTCACATATTCCCTGTTAATTGTTTAAAACTTACAAAGTAAACCTGTAACTTTTGTTTAATTTTTTTAATAACCCTAAAGTATTAAATTAGGTATTTAGAGAAGTTGTTTTAATTCAACTGTTTGAAGTACGGAGAATTATAGGAGTTTAACATGAACTTTTTTTCTATCGATGTTGAAAATTACTAAAATCAACATTAAATCTAAGAAGTTGTAACAATATAACTCATTTTAATTACATATTTAATGAAAAACAAGCAAAAATAATCGAGATAAATATTTTCTTTTTAGTAATTAGCCGAATATATTATCATGATTTGGCCCGTCATGACCATCCATTTTTTTGTATATTTGACCCAGCCGGTTTATTTTTGACATATTTGACCTGTTTTGACCGAGCCATTTTATGCACCCGCTGATAAAAAATCGTGGATCCGCCACTGGTCGTGTATCGTCCTCTCCACTAGTGAGGTTTTTTCAATATAATTTTTGCCGTTAAAAAAAAGACTACTTTTTTCTTCTATAACTATGAAACACGTAAAAAAAATGGCTGTATCTATTTTATTTTCTTAAATCGACGGATTCTCTTCAAAAAAATAACATCTTACTCAATTTTTACTTTTTTTATTACTTTCGGAGTAAATAAAGTTTTTTTAGTACATGAAATGTTGGTAAGTACTTTTTTTAGAATCTTAACATTTTATAGAAGTATATAATGTGGGTTAGGTTTATATAGTTCTAGAGATTTCTAAACAATTTAGACATAAAGTTGATAAGTGAAAATTTTCACCTATTTTATTACAATAAAAGTTAAATCTAGTTTAACATTAACATTATCATCATAATAATAAATGACGATGTTAAGGGTTAAAGAAAAAAAATATAATTTAATCATATTGTCATTTAGGCCATGCATTAATCTTTTTATAATAATGTAATAAAATATTGTGAATTTGGTCCATTCAAAATTTACATTTGTCATTTTACAAGGATGGCCGGAAAGACAATGATTGGTCGGAGTTCTTCGATTTGGTTGTGCTTATGCTTGTGGTGGCTTTGATTTGATTCAGTCCTTCCGTTAATCCGTTGTAAGATATAAACCCCTTTCAGTCCTTCCATCAAACTTGATTGTGGTGCAGCGATGGTTTTAGCCGGCGGTGGTTGGGGTAGAGAGAGGGAGAAAGTGAAGAGAGAGGGAGAGATAGTGTAATGGTTTTTATTAAAAGGGTTATTTTTTTATTATTTAAATAATAATAATAATAATAAGGGTATTAGAGTAACAGTTTTAGCCTAATTAAGGGAATTTTTTTATCTTTTCACAACAACTTAATAGAAAAATTAACGGTGTTAGTGTGTTGGAGTTATTTGAGACATATTACATATCACAGGGGAAAAAAATGATTTTGAAACCTTCTGAGGCATAACGTTAATTGGATCAAACTACATGGAGAAAAAGCGAAGTTTACTCTATATTTTAATTGTTTATTTCTCAAATTTGCTATGAATTTTGCTACAAATTTTAATAAATCATTTTTAGTTAAACTATTAAATATTTTTATTCTTGATTTTGCTACAAAATTTATTAATTTGGTTTTATTTATTTTTAAAATATTTACTTCTTGATTTTACTATAGATTGTATTTAAATCATTTTTAGTTATCTTTTCAAATAACTTTTTTTTAAATTTGTTATAGGTTTCATTTGTTATGGAATATTCATAGTTAATCAATAGCAAAATTTCACAGGAAAAACCTATTTGTGTAGTAGTAGTAGTGAGTGATCAACCTTGATTAGTTAGACATTGTTACTGAAGATTTAAACTTTGATGCATACCAAATAGTTGATGTAAAATGGGTTAGTTAACACCACCCGAACTACTATAACTTTTTTTTTTCATGTATTGATATTTTCTTTAATATAATTTATTTACATATTATTTTCAACCTATAAGTTATTCACAACATATATTTAAGACAAACAATGATTTTTAAAACTGACTTTTAAAATTAAAATAACTATTCACCTATTATGTTATTACATATTATATATGATAAAAAGTTTGAGAGGGTATTAATTAAGTATGTGGAGAGTTTTATCGTCTCCATCTTGTAGTTTTGAAATCTTTTAGCATCATTTCTTTCCTACTTAACTTTATTTGGTTATCAAATGTTTATTGTGTTACACGATCTTAACAATATATAACTTTAAACCATGTGAATCATCTTTGTCTTGTCTCTGCTTATCATAATTATGTCATGTCCCTTTAAAATACTTAATTTTGATCATTGACCTTAATGTAGATTATGTGTAATTAATGGGATCCCTGGTTAATGATGTAGTACCTCGACCCCCCTCCCCAATCCCCACCCCACCCCACCCCCACGTACACATGCACACGAAAAAAGCTAATGGTAAAGTACACTACAAACTTTATCCTTTTCTGAGTTTTGTATTTATGTTTGTGATACAAGAAACGAAATGGCCATGCAATCAAATGAGAGAAATGTTGAAACATTGTAGTATGTAGTATAAAGATGTCGCAAAGCGAAAATTTGTATACGTGTGGTTTGTTGGAAATACCTCTAACACATAAATCAAAGGAGTAAAGTACACGGAGGGTCACTGTAGTTTATCAAAATTTTGGATTTGGTCCATATCATTCCAAAAGTACACGGATGATCCATGGGTTTTGCACTTTGTAACGCATCTAGTCCCCAAACTTTGCCAAAAGTACATGTATGGTCCCTGTTGTTTGCACTTTGTAACGCATTTAGTCTCTAACGTGAACCTTCTAAAACTTTTAAATTTGTTGGCTAGGGACATATTACATATCGCGCCCATAATGGGTTATTTAAGGTCTGTATTTAATAAGTCCAAGCCCATAATGGGTTATTTAGGTTTGTCGGTCCCTTGGCAAAATGGTTAGGGGCAGATCCACGTAATAAACACTGAAGTCAAGTGACACGTAAAATAATTGTGTTATATAATATCCAATACTCAGTTTTTTGTGTTGTTCACGTATTCAATAATCCGATATAAGTTTTTTTGTTGTTCACGTATTCGATAATCTAGTGATACCGTACATTTTTAAAGAGTAGCATCACTAATATAAGAATCTTAGGGAGTGTTTTGGTATTAGATTTAGAATTTGAATTTTATATAATGATTTGAAATTTAAAGGAATTGAAATTTATGAAAGGGATATGAATTTGAAATGCATTTGGGTAACAAAATAATCGGAATTGGAATTTATCACCCTCGCCACCAAGGATCAACCCCCCGTGGTCGCCCCCGACCACCGCCGCCAACAACCACCCATGCTGCGGACCATCCTCCATCGACACCACCGCCGACCACCCCGCCACCGTCTTCCAATTTGCATATGTATTTCTTGAGCTGATTTTAGGTCTCGTTGCGTCTCCACCACTGGATTTTTTCTTATTTAAGAAAAATGCCAAAGAAGTCGTCGAGGATCGTACAACAAGAGATGGCATAATTTCGTGAGGGATGTAGCGTTAACTGGACCAAAAGTGATTTCTTTTATTTGTGTTTAGTAACCGGTGATATGGTAATGGTTGGTGGCTAAAGATGATGTTAAGAGCTTTTGTAAAATCAAATTAATTACAGTCTTTAATGTGGTGGCGACGACAGTTGCAGGGGTGATCGGTGGTGGGGCGGTCCGTGGCGACGGTGGGGGGCGGGGGTGATTGGTGGCGGCAGTTGTTGGCAGTCAGTGGTGGTGGTGGGATGGTCGGTGACGGGTGGGTTGGAGACGACGAAGGTGGGGCTGTTGGCGGTGATCGACGACAGCAAAGGGCGGCTACAAACGGGGGGTTGCGGCGATGATGATACTGGCGGCGGTGACAACGATGAAAACGGTGGCGAGGTGGTCGGTGGTGGCGACGGCGATGCCGGTGGTTGATGGCGGGGTGGGGCTAGCGGCAAGGGTGGTGGATGAGGCATCAGAGGTGTAGGGCGGGGGGTGGGTGTGGATGAGGCAACGATGAGTTGTCCGAGATTCCAGTTCCTTTTGTTGAATTCTTTCATAATTTGGAATGTATATTGAAATCTTTTATTTGAAGAAATTTGAGAGAATTAATTTAAATTCCAAACCAAACACGTTAAAAATGGAATTCAGATTTCAATCCCATCAAACTATGTGAACCAAACACATTGACAAAATGGAATTTAGATTACAAGTCCATTAAATTCTACGAACCAAACACACCCTTAAGTCCGTCCCGTCACCACATAAGGGGCATTCAACATATCTAGCTATTCATATAGTAACTACGGTTAACATAATGTTGAGTGTCATTACATACTTGGATAGAAAGAAAAAAAAAACTTTGAACATGTTATGAAAATCTGTGTTTGTGTCTTTTTTGTTATTGATATGCTAAGCATACCCTAGCATCTTCCACTTGAAGCGCACCCTTCTCTTTCCTTTGCCATTTGATTTTGTTGAACATTTATCGATTGGGAGTTCTTTTTCCTCCTGACATAATTCAATAAATTAATTAATTTACTTATATATTTTATTATTATATTATGTTAATTATAACAAATTTGTCCAAACTACTTTAAAATCCGAACCAATATATAATTCAGTGAGATTGTTTCAATAATATTAGCTATATTATATGTACGTTTAAAAAAATAATGAAACACTAAAAAAATTAACAATAGTTGATTTTACCTACCTCTCCAGCCCTTTTAACTTATGAAGTTCGCTAACGTGACACCGTCACATCATTCCCACCATTGATTTCCCTTGATCAATGGTCCACATTCATTCACATGCTTTTAAGGTATTTTGGTCTTTTATTTTTAACGATTATATTTGTTTTGTTTCAAACATGCATTTTTTGAACGCCAATTTCTTTTAGCTTTTAAGAAATTTTAGGAACTTTGAAAACCAGTCGTCAAACAAATCTATTTTTCATGCATTCTGTTATTTTTAGAAATAAAAAAATGTAAGCTCATAAAAACTCATCACCAAGGGATATCCTGATGGTTAAGTGATGCGCCTCACAACCAAAAGGTTGGTGGTTCAAATCCCGTAAGGTACGGATATGGTGTATTTATCCTAACAATAATCTAGGTAGTGGTGTTAAAAAAAGTTGCTTATCAAGAAATTTGCTAACAAGGTATAATAAATAATTTGTTAGCAATCTAATCCACTTAGTATTGGGCCTTTTTATTGATTTTATTTAGTCAAATGGGCCATACAAGTTATTATATGTATTTATGTATTATTGGACTGGAAGACTTTAGATAAAGCCCTGGTAAGTACCATGATGTTCCTTCTTCCGAATCAACCATCCCTAAGGATTTTTTAGTGGAAGGTACTAACTTGGGTCCTTGGGATGAATATTGGGTTATTGATTTATCATACCAGAAACACATGACAAGGAATGAAAGTATGTTTAAAAACTTTAAAAAGTGTTGGTATTGAAAGGACTAAAGAACACAAAATGTTATTCTCTCAAGGAATTGAGGAAATAGAAATTTTTGTGAACGGTCAAATAAGGGTTATTCCTGGTGTAAACTTCGTACCATCCTTGAAAAAGAAAAATGTCTTAAGTTTAAGTCAACTTAATGATCAAGGATACATTGTGACATTTAAGGGTGATGTATGCTACATTACCGAGATGTTTGAAAGGGAAAACTCTTGTGGGAATGATGAGAACATAAATGGTGGAGAAGTTGAAAATAAGTACTTAAATGAATACTTTGAAAATCTAAATGATCAAATGTCCTATGAGATAGAAAAAGGAAAGATGGAAGCCTATTTTGAGGGCTATTTTGATCATAAATCCAATGATGAACAAGAAGAAAGTTGCATGGAGACTGGTTTGATTAATAAACCAATTATGCCCACGGAATCTCCCGTTTCGGTAACGTTTTAGACATTTTGCATATTCCCAATTATGTTGAGGAATTTAAAGAATCTTTAAGAAATGAATTTGCAAAGTTTGTCAATGGTTTTATGATGAGAAGTTTGATCAAAGAAACAAAGAATACCCTCCTAAACTTCCAAAATTTGTTGTTATTGAACTTTTGGATCTCTACATGTTTGTCGAGGAAGGGGGGGCTATGCAAAGGCTTCAAAGGATAACAAATGGCCTGAAATAGCCATTAACCTTGGTTTATTATTTTCTTTTTCAATTGCACCACACAGATCGAAGCCACATAGTAGATTATTTTCAATATTATTTTAAGTTTTATAATATTTTAATCTTTATGATTAATTTTACGCATATTTTATTTTTTTCTCAAATAACTTTTAAAATATGATGTTTTATAAAATTTCGAGTGTGCCACTAAACGTGTTTATTTTTATCTACGTTTTGATATAAATTTTGTTCACAGCCGATCTTTCGTTATAATGTACAAGTCCAGTGACGAATCCAGGATTTTTTGTTACGGGGTGGCGAAATGCGGATCAGGCCAAATTTGGCCGTTCACACAAAACAATAAATGATGATAAAATAACATTAAAGGATTTGATATAATTTATAAAATATACTTTATTATATATGATAGAACAAATTACATGTTAGTTTTTTTATTTGCTTTCATCTTTTGAAAAACGGTCAATTACATCTCATGCTAAGATGACAATTTTCTCTTTAAAATTTTTTACATAGCTCCAAATAAAAGAATAATAACAAATAGATAATTGAAAATAAACAAACAAGTTGTTTTTTTAAGCAATTAAATACAGCAAAATAAAATCAAGCAATAAAGTAGTTATCTAAATAAAATTAAACATAAGAAATAAATTTAACAATAAAATACTTATTTAAACAAAATTAAAGTGAAAAGTTAATTACTAAAATGCAAATAGGAAAAATAATGTTTAAAGTAAAAGTTGGGTGAGATTGAAATCTGGACGTAAAATGAGGTGCACAGTCTACGTGGTAGGCCCCTAGGGGACAAAAGAATTTCCAAATCAGCTCTGAATATTGGATTTAAACCTAGAGTTTCCGTCTTTTTATTAACATACGGGTTAGGGGTGTTCAAAAAAATCTGAATCCGAAACCGAACCCGAATTATTCGAAAATCCGAATCCTAATTATCCGAAAATTCGGATATCCGAAATTCGGATATCCGAATTTTCGGATTCGGATAGTGATTTTCGGATATTTCGGATAGTTCGGATATCCGAATATCCGAAATATTATATTTATATATTTTTTTTAATTGTTTTTATTATTTAAAAATAAGAAAATTTGAATCAAAACCCGATATATTATATTTATATATTTTTATATGTATATTTTCTAATGTTTTTAAGGTTTTTAATTGTTTTTGTAATTTAAAAAAATTATTTTTATAAATTTTTTTAATTTTTTTTAATATTTTCGGATATCCGTTTCACTATCCGAATTCGTATCCGAATTTTCGGATATCCGAAATTCGGATATCCGAAATTTCGGATTCGGATAGTGAAATCCACTATCCGAAAATTTCGGATATCCGAATTTTCGGATATCCGACTTTGAACACCCCTAGCCACGGGTGCCCAGCCCCTCCGTAGTTATGCCTTAGATCCACTAATGTACAAGTCACTGAATCACGAACGTACAAGTCATAGAAGTTGATTAAAGGTTTCATTTTGTTGTTTTTTTTCCTCTTACAACCTTTAAAATATTATGTTTTATAGAGTTCGGGATTTGCCGTTTCTACGTGGTTTTTTTGGCAGGGTGAGTACGAGTGTATAGGTCGTCGAAACCAAGTGTTACAAATTTTAACGCTTAACAAATACAGGTCGAACAACATCGATACTGACATCGTTATTATCGGAACCGGTACCGGCATTCTTTGTTTTTGTTTCCGATCGATGTAAACAATTGCCGATATATTTTTGAGCATGTAACGACTTTATTTTTTTATGTTTTCACTTTTGATTGTTATAACGAGTGTCGTTTCCGTACCAGTATGGTGATGAACCAAACCAAACCAAACCGATACCGGGCAAATTCCCACCCATCCCACTAGTTTTATTACAAATATAACCTCCGTTTTGATTGTAGGTTTTTGCAATTTTTTCATCATGTAGTTTAAAAATACAACACATTTTATTTTAATCAATATTGTAATTTATTTAACTTTAACGGTTAACTATTTTTATTTCATATTTGCTACTTAACTATTTATGAAACTTAACTAGTAGCATAATTTATTACAAACTATTGTTAATGAGTATATAAAAATAATTAAATATCTTATTCTTTTATACTCACTTTAAAGATTTCAATAAGATTTTATAATAATATATTCTATCTAAACTAATTAAACTTTTTATATTAAATTTATTGAATTAGTACTTAAAAAATTGTTCAATTTTCAGAGGAAGTATATGATGTAAAAGAAACCTACCTTTGTGGCATAAACAGTCGATGAACTTGATCTTGATGTGCTCCCCTCTTCTATATCTAAGCACAACTATAATATATTTGATGTTCACAAACTGTTAAAACCGACTTAATTGTTTAGCCGAAGAAATTAGTCAGTTTGAAATTTTTATGGTTTGAAAAACCGGTTTTAACTGTTCTACCCACAGTTTAAAACTTAAAACCAGTCATTTTCCTTATTATTTAATTTCGTTTTTTGAAAATCCATTCATACATATCCTATAAATTATAATATTCATGAACTATTTCTATCATTTTAATACAGATTAACGAACCGGCCGGTTTAGTGGTTTGACACATAATGTTGGCCAAAACTAGGGCTGTTCAAAAAGCTCGCGGCTCGTGGCTCGCTCGGAAAAAGCTCGGCTCGAAAAAAGCTCGGTTGTAAACGAGCCGAGCCGAGCCGGCTCGAATTGTAATCGAGCCGAGCTCGAGCTAGGGTTGGCTCGGCTCGGCTCGGGCTCGGCTCGGGCTCGGCTCGTGGCTCGGCTCGTTGGTTCGGCTCGTGGCTCGGCTCGTCTAAATAACTAATATATATATATATATATATATATATATATATATATATATATATATATATATATATATATATGTTATATATGTGTTATATTTGAAATATGATGTTTTGATTTTTTTAAGTTAATTTGTTTTCAAGAACTCTGAGTTTTGAATTAAAATTTTACTTTATCTACAATTATATTTACTCTCTACTTTGTAAGTTTTGAGTTAACTATGTTTTTTTTGTATTTTATATATTGTCCCTTCCATGTATTTAGTTTTTTTGTAGACAATCAACTTTAAACCGAGAATAAAATATTTTTTTTGTTGTTTATATATATATTATTGTGTAAAAAAAACGAGCTGGCTCGAGCTTTTTACGAGCCGAGCTTGAGCTCAACTTTTCAGCTCGAAAAAAAAAATCGAGCCGAGCCGAGCTGACTCGTTTAATTTCGAGCTCGAGCCAAGCCTGGCTCGGCTCGGCTCGTTTACCGCCCTAGGCCCAAAACCGTATAAACCGGACAATAAACATCCTTAATCAGACCTTTTCCAAATCAAATCATTAGAACAATTGACTTTTGAAAGTCAAATAAAGTCAAACAAACTGACATAATACCTGTAAAACACGATTCTCAAGCACTGCAAGCCTATCTATAAGTGTGCCTTTGTAATGACATCATCAAGGGCAGATGACAATGTTTTACAATTTGGGTGGTCCACAATCTTTTCTCTATGATCATCATCATCATCCTCATTTGCCATGGTAGATCCAAACATTCTTGATTTCCCATGTTTCTCCTCCAATAGCTCTAACTGATATGATGCACAATTGACTTTTGAAAGTCAAAATTGAATGAAAACGGAACAAGATCGTAAATAATAAGAAGTTAATCGGTTACCAGGCGATCGAGACGATCGAGTCTTGGGAGAACAGGCAAAGTTGGTTCCATATGTTTTCATGCAAAGCATTTAGATTCTCAAATGTTATGCAATATAAAGAGAAGGTGAAGTGTGGAGAAATGGTTTGATAAAGTATTTAAATGGGAAAATTTTTTTTTAATTCAATGGTAATTTATGTAAAACTAGAAACGATGCCCGTGCTCCGCGGCGGGAGGTGTACCTTAAAAGGTTAAAGCGAGTGACATTAACGTGGCTAAGCACAAAAAGAAACGTGGTCAAATACATAACAGAAACGTATGAAGTTACGGTGACTCGGTTGTCATAGATAAAAGACAGTTATATAATGGTACCGATGTTTTTCAGTTGGTGTCGGTCTCATTCTTCACGGTACCAGCACGTCACTGTCAGTCGATATAACCCACGATACCTAAAAAATACTCTATTTTGAATACGACTCCGTTTTTAACAAAATTTATACCGGGATGTTAGAAAAAAAAATTAAACAAACAAATGGAAATTATTATGGAAAATCAGATTATATATACTACAGGGGTAAACTTGAAACTTTAGAAGATCAAAGTGACATTTTACAAAGTTAAGGATTATTTTTTCCATTTAGCAAAGTGGAGGGATTGAAGATGACGATGGCATATAATTAATCGAATTAGATTACTTACAATTTGTAAAATGGTAAGTCTCAATGCATATAGTACAAATTATTTATAATGCATGTGCTGACATAACACTTATTTTGTTTGTTTTATAATTTTATATTTAGACCCTTGATTTATAGCATATTTACTTTTAAAACCCTGAACTTAAAAAAAAATTCTTTTAACAAATTTATATTACAGTCCATGAATTTAATAAAGTTATCATTTACATATTAAACGTTTTTCTCTCTTTTTTTTACCAACCGAGTTACAAGAAGTGGAATGCGCACAATTATAACGGAGCTACGTTTGATAGAGTATAAGTTATCTAGGCACTTGCGTACAGCGTCGTTACGAATTCTTTTTTAAGTCTTTACTTTTTTTGAACGGTTTTGCTTTCTTTTACTAATCTTTCCTGATAACTTTTTTTTAACGTCTTTGTTACAGATTATTTTTTTTATATGAACTTTCGAGTAAGTTTATTTATTTCGTTTCAAGACAACTATTTTATAAGCTTTTGATAATGTTAATTTCTTCCGCGGTTTAACAGGCAGCAAGCGTCTGCCTTTCTGTTTAAATTTAGTTTCCGATACTTTATTTTTTTCGACGTTTTTCGCGCCGCAACGACGGGTGTTAATACTTAATTTTTTTTTCTCTTTTTTATATTTTGGTTTTAGGTTTGTTTTTTATTAACATTTTTTAAAGTTTCGTTTACGTTTTCGTTTAACTTTCTTTCAAAATAGGCCCGCCCCGCCGCGGAGCGCGGAGATTTCCCCCAATGGGGGAGTGCCATGTCACAATTAAATTTTTTTTTTTTACATTTTCATTTTTAACCCTTATATTATATACTAGCTTAGACCCCGTGTAATACACACGGGTAAAAAATATCAATACATAAATTTCTTAAATTTTATTTATGTATTTTAAATGTGTAAAAATGTATTACAGTATACTAAGGATATAAAACAAAATTCAAAATATGTATAAAATAATATATAATTGGGTTTCGGAAAT
This sequence comes from Smallanthus sonchifolius, assembly GCA_023525975.1. Taxonomy (NCBI): domain Eukaryota; kingdom Viridiplantae; phylum Streptophyta; class Magnoliopsida; order Asterales; family Asteraceae; genus Smallanthus; species Smallanthus sonchifolius. The sequence continues at coordinate 36,497,265 of CM042023.1, forward strand.
ACGTCAATTAATATTTAATGTAATTTGACTTTCATTATTATTTGATTTAAAATAAAAATTACATAATTAGATTTCAAAGTTTTTTTATAATAAAGGATAATTTAAAATAAATGCGTTTTATTCGTATAATTAGTAATTTATTAAAAGATATGGGTGCATTTAATAAGAGAGAGAGGCGGGAAAAGAATGACAAGATTGAATATGGTGGCGACATATGGCATACAAAAACCTTTATTTATTATATAGTATAGATAATATACGTTTTTAGCCCGTTTCGTTTTCTGTTAATTTCGTTTTTCTTTAATAACTTTCGTTCGTTGATTTTTTTCAAAATACGGAGTGCGCAGCTATTTGTAGTTTTTTTTGTCAACGTTTTGATATAATTTTTTTTAAACGGAGTTGTATTCAAAATCAATTTTTTTCGTTGCCTATAGCGAGTGTCGTTACTGTTGTGGTACCGTTAAGAGCCGAACCTATTATGGGCGAACAACATCATTGTCGATATTTGTATTATCGGGATCCGTATCGGTATTCGCCTTATGGTTTTCAACAACCTGAACCGGTATTTTTTTAATTCGTTTTTTCCTTTTTTTTATTATTTAGTTTTATGTTTCCTTTCTATTAACATTATTTTTACTGTTGCGCCTACATTTTCGTTTAAAATTTATTAACGATGGGCCCGACACTATTTTCTATGATAACTATCGTTCATTAAATTTTTTTAAATAACGGAATGCGCTGTTTTCTTAAATTTTTTGGTCAACGTTCTGGTTTAAATTTTATTGAAGACTAAGTTCAATTCAAGTTCGAGTTTTTTTTGTATCGTACGCTATAACGAGTCTGTGATTTGATGTAAGTTTTATTCACACAAAATAGTCAAACCAACCCGTCGCGAAGCGCTAGGGGTAAAAACTAGTTTTAATACAATTTGCATTGTAAATTTGTAGTGAATGTACACCAATAGGGGACGATTTTAAAAAAAATAATCATATAAACATGTGTACATAATGTTGGTAGAGTAAACGGTTATTTTCGTACCTGTGGTTTAGTCATTTTTGTCAGTTTCATTCAAAAAAAATATTTTTCTTCTGTGTATCATTATGGTTTATAAAATTTGTCATTTTCATCCAATTAGTTAACTTCATCTATATTTTAACATTAAATTAGAGGTAATTGTGTCTTTTTATATATTTCTTTATTTATCAATTTTTAAACCCTTAATTATTCCCTCCCATCTCCCTTTTAAATCGTAAAAACCCTAACTCATCAATTACAATCGTCCCCGTGTCTGAATTACATCGCAAAAGAAATTGAAATTACGATCGTAATTGATGAATTTGGGTTTTTACGGTTTAAAAGGAGGATGGTGGGAATAATTAAGGGTTTAGAAAACTGAAAAAATAAAATGTATAAAAAGACACAATTACCCCTCATTTAACGTTAAAATATGGATGAAGTTAACTGATTGAAAGAAAATGACAAGTTTTATAAACCACGAAGATACACATATAGATAAAAGTGATAAAAATAACTAAACTATGTATACAGAAATGACAGTTTACTTGTAGTAATATAATAGACGAGTGAAACTGACTATTTACAGGTTATGATATCTGAGTTACATGTTACAGTTAAACAATATATATATTTGTTTATATGATTTTCACAGTTATCCATCAACTAACTATATACCGTAAAAATCCTCAATAATGATATACTTTTTATACGTATACATATATACATATACGATTATGATAGCATTTGAAAAAATTTAAGCCACAAGAATCCCCCACGATTGTCGTAACGTGGATCATATCACTTTCTCCCGATTGGAAATTTCTTAGCCAGACTATTTACATGTTATGATGCTTGTTGTATAACTTATTAGACATTAGTGTATTGGTCTTATTAATTTCTGTTCTGGCAAGAGCATTTTTGTAGTAAACGAGTAAATGTGAATGATAACCACGTTGTCCATGCCCATCACATGCCCTCTTAAATTTAGGATATATCCATTTCACAAAATAAATGCATACCTTAAAACTTGATATGATCTTTCTGAGGTTGTCATTTTTTGGATTATTTAATACTAGTTCTTATTTTATCTTTTAGTTTTGATATTTTTAGGGGTACCTCCCTTGGTGTATTAACAGAAAAATCAAATAGTCGAATTGATTGAGAAACCAAACCGAACCGAACCAACTCGAAGTGATAGTTAATCATGTGTACGAATAACCGAATAATTGAACCGAAACAACACTAAAATGATTTTTATATTTTATTGCTTTTTATAAATAACTTGTTATATGATATGGAATTTTGTTATAGTTTTTTTTATAAATAACATATTAGTCGATGTTTATTTTTGTTTATAAATTAATAGTATTGCTTTTAACGTGGTAATCTCTCATACCCAATTAGGGGAGAGAACTAGAATTAAAACAAATCAATATTACAAAAGAAATACCATAATTACATTTAATTACAATTTATACCCAAAGGATTCTAGTTATGTCTAATTTCCCCCTCAAGCGAAACGGCGGTGGTCCGAGACGAAGCAAGGCACAGAAGAATTCAAATTGAGGTCGAGGAAAGCTCTTAGTGAAAATATCCGCCACCTGGAGCTTGGTTGGAACAAACTTAGTATATAACTTCTCGGAAGAAACAAATTCCCGGAAAAAATGATAATCAAGATCAATGTGTTTCGCACGCTTATGAGATACCGGATTCTGAGTAAGAAATAAAGCACTTTGATTGTCACACAATAATATGGGACGATCAGGCGGTAATGCATGGAGTTCCCTCAACATGTGAGTGATCCAAATAATTTATGCAACAGTGTTTGCCATAGCTCTGTATTTCAATTCGCAACTAGAACGGGAGACAGTGGGTTGTTTCTTTGCACTCCAAGATACTAGATTACCACCCAAGAAAATGGAATACCCATAAGTAGAATGTCGTGTTTCAATGCAACGGGCCCAGTCTGCATTCGAATAACCAAGAATAGAAGTGGTAGGTGGTTTCTGAAACGTGAGACCAAAGGCAATGGTACCTTTCATATAGCGCAAGATGCGCTTGACACATTGATAATGTGAAACAGTCGGTGCCTGAAGAAACTGGCTCACTTGATTCACCGCATAAGAGAGATCATGTCTGGTGTTGGTTAGATACTGGAGGGCACCAACAAGAGACCTATAAAGAGTGGGATTATCAAATGGTTCGCCCATGGATATAAATAATTCATGAGGTGCTAAAGGAGTGTGAACTGGTTTCGAATCAAGTAAGCTTGCCCGTTCAAGAATGTCATGTGCATATTTTGATTGACTCAGAAAGAGACCATCATCTGTATATGCGACCTCAAGACCAAGAAAATAATTTAAATCACCTAAATCCTTGATAGCAAACTCACTGTTTAGGCGAAGAGATAAAAGACCGAATGATGTGATCCTGATTACCCGTTAAAATAAGATCATCCACGTAGACCAAGAGATACATAATGCAAGAGTCACATCTGAACACGAACAAGGAGGTATCCGAGCGACTACAAACGAAACCATTTTCAAGAAGAAATTTGCTCAATTTTTGAAACCATGCTCGAGGTGCTTGTTTAAGGCCGTATAACACCTTTTTAAGGCGACACACATGATTGGGAAACTGGGAATCCACAAAACCCGGGGGCTGCTCCATATAAACTGCTTCACTTAGATGACCTTGCAAAAATGCATTTTAACATCATGTTGATGAAGCTTCCACCGATTAATGACAACAAGAGATAAAACGATTCGAACCGTGGATGCTTTAACAACCGGACTAAAGGTATGGGAATAATCTAAACTAGGGATTTGAGTAAAACCTTGAGCAACGAGACGAGCTTTGAATCGCTCAATAGTGTCATCTGAATTATATTTGGTCCGGAAAACCCATTTGGAGCCAACAATATTTGACATGGACGGTCTAGGTACTAAATCCCATGTATCATTTTGACGTAACATGGTCATTTCGTCAACCATGGCTGCCATCCAACGCGGGTTTTTGGCCGCGGATTTGAAACCCTTCGGATCATGTGAGGCAAACAAAGCATAATAAAATGGATATGTACCAACATGAGCTAGATCCGCTTTGTGTTTTGGTTTGAAAATTCCAACTTTCGCTCGCGTCGTCATTGGATGAACAGAGGTGGACGGAGGATGAAGCTGATTGAGTAGGAGTTGGCATAACAGAGGGCCGAGCTGTAGAAGAGGTTGGCGGCCCATTTGGTGGAGTGGTACATTGGGCCATAGGAGAAATATAAGGTGGGCTTGGGGAAGTTAACGGTTGAACAACACATGAAGCACAATTATTTGGAGCATGTGTAATAGATGTGGAAGACCCTTTGGAAACACTGTTGTCGATGAGTGAAGCACAATTATTTGGAAGCTAAGACAAGTCATCATCATAAAATGAAGATATTATTAAAGATGAGAATTCTTTATTGGACATCGAGCCATCAAAGGAAAACAATCTTCATCAAACCGCGCATGACGGGTAATATAAGTTCGCGAAATGTGTGGGTCAAGACATTTGTAGCCCTTGTACTGAGAACTGTAACCAATAAATACACAAGGGAGGCTCCGTGGCAAAAGCTTATTTGCTGCATAGTCGCGTAGATAAGGAAAAACTTGGCAACCAAAAACCCGAAAGTTATTGTAATTCGGCACCACTTGAGAATATAATAACTCAAAAGGAGATTTGTTTTCTAACACTTTTGTGGGTAAACGTTTTACAATATATGTTGCCGAAGTAAAAACATCCACCCAATATGTGACCGGAACATGAGAATTGAAAAGCATAGCTAATCCCGTTTCAACAATATGACGATGTTTTATCTCTGCTCGTCCATTTTGTTGACGTGTATACGGGCAAGAAAGCCGATGAAACTAACGATTCTCCTCTAGAATTTTTCGAACATGCTGATTTACAAATTCAGTGCCTCCATTGCTTTGAAAGACTTTGATTTTTCTAGAAAACCGTGTCTGAACAAACTTGAGAAAATTTGTCGATACAGAATAGAAACCCGATTTCGTTTTTAGGGGATAAAACCAAGTGAAACGTGAATGATCATCAACAAACACCACATAATGAATATAATTATCTACATATGTAACTGGTGCGGGTCCTCATAAATCACAATGAACTAGGTTTCGTATAGCAATTGAGAAAGTCTCAAAAGAAGCTCCAAGTCCACACAAGAACCAATGAAGTTTATCCATGTCATCAACGGGTTGACCTATTGCTGCAAGTTGATCACGAATACCTTTAAATTTTCTGCCAAAATCAGAAGAGAGGTTGTACCTTTTGTTAACTGACGAAGCTGATCTTTTAAAATTTGTACCCTCTCTACAGAAGAATTGTTGTTGGCAAGTTCAAGTGACATCCAAATTTCACGCTCTGAATTAAGACCCAAAACCTTTGCTCGCTAATCAGCATTCAACCACGAAGAGTAGGCAGGGTTGGAAATTTCCATACCGTCGTTAAGAAGAGTAGGCAACGGTGTGGAGGTTGTGCCATCAACATGGGACCACAATTTCTGATAAGTCAAAAGAGGCAATATTTGATTCTTCCATAATAAGTAATTAGAAGCAGGGGCGGATTTACATAGTGTCGAGGGGGTTCACTAGAACCTCCCGAGTTTTGAAATTGTAGTAGAGAGGTATATGAAAAAACTAAGGTGAACCCCCTTAAAAACATAGGGTGAACCCAGGAGAGGAAGAAAATGGCTACCAGGAGAGGAAGAAATGAAGACAGACAGAAAAATAAAATAGAAGTTCTCCGGCCGACAACCTATCTTCTTTTCTGCTTTTTATGCTGTGAAAGTTGAATCTCTAAGAAGAAGAGAAAGAATGGGAGAGACAATAAATTTATCTTGATTAAATGAAAAAAGTAAAAACATAAAATAATAATGATAAAGAAGAGAAAGAGAGTAATGACATTGGCCCTGCAAACCTACAATCTAGCCATCATTTCACTATTCAAAATTTGTATAGTACGAAATTTTGTATTTTTTTAATTTTATATATTTTATCCTATAAAATTTAATTATTATATTATGATACGTTGTTATCTTATTTATATTTTTTATTTAGTGTTTTTGTTATTTTGAAAAATATATATATTACTAAATAATATCTTCTTTTAAGTATAAATATTTTCTTTTACTATATTGAGTAAAGTACACGGATGGTCCTTGTGGTTTACTAAAATTTTGGATTTGCTCCCTAACTTTCCAAAAGTACACGGATGGTCTATGGGATTTACACGTTGTAACGCATTTAGTCCTCAAACTTTGACAAAAGTAAATGTATGGTCCCTGTGGTTTGCACTTTGTAACACATTTAGTCTCTAACTTGGACCTTCTAAAACCTTTAGATTTGTTGTCTGGGGACTAAATGTGTTACAAAGTGCAAACCACATGGATCATCCATGTACTTTTGAAAAGCTAGGGAACAAATTCAAAATTTTGGTAAACCACAGGTACAATCCGTGTACTTTACTCTACTATATTAAACTAAGTTTTAAACTTTCTTTAGAAACATTGAATATTACTAAAAGTAATAATAGTAAAATGTTCGAAAACAAGTAAAATAATTAGAAAATGTAATTATTCTGTATAGTTAGTTTTTTTAATTCGTAAAGGAGTTCATTAAATAAGTTTTGGTCGAAGTTGTAATGCAACGATTTCAAAAGATGAAAATTTGTAGGGAATAACTATAGCTAGTTTTTTTTAACTCGTAAAGACCATTTTATCTATATTATGTGTTTTTAATTTCTAATGACAATGTTTTTTTTATTATTGTATCGTATTTTTGTTATGTGATGAACCTTACCCGACCTGAACAATCGAACTGAACCGAAATTTTTTATGTCCGGCCCTATAAAATTGGATCATTTAAAAGCAGTGAACCCCCTAGAAAAAATTATTGGATCCGTCACTGGTTAGAAGAAGAGAGTTTGATGGTGAGCATGTGAAGAATGGTTGCCATGGGAAGAGTCCTGTCCGAGGAAGATGGTGATGCCATTAGACTGTTATGAAACGATCCAGAGAAAAATTGATGAAGCAGAAGACGTGTGAGAGGAGGAGGACGACGAAAGTGAAGAATTCAGGCGCTAGGGTTGAGAGGGGAGAAATCATCTATTTGGCTGGTAATCTCTCATACCCAATTAGGGGAGAGAACTAGAATTAGTATAAATCAATATTACAAAAGAAATACCACAATTACATTTAATTACAATTTATACCAAAGGATTCTAGTTATGTCTAATAATTGCTAATATTTTATTTGTTCCAAGATTTATCAATTAAAATTAGTTTGGACTTACTTATGTCCAAAGCCAACTGTTAACCAAATTAAAAGAACTATCTTTTCTAATAATTGAACAAACCATTATAACTTAAACTGACTGGTTATAAAAATATAGAAAATGAAACATCGATTATAGGTTCGCTCACCGATGCTATATTCATCTCTCTCTCTCTCTCAATATATATATATATATATATATATATATATATATATATATATAGGAAGGGTTCAAATGATAACCAACTTTTTATGTGATAACCGTTATAATCAATCTCAAACAATCACATAATTTATAAATTATTTTTTTCTTTTAATTGTTAAAAGAGTATTTAAGTATCTTGAACATATATCTTGAACATAAGTACGTAAATTATAAGTCTTACATATACGTATAAAATAATGTTACATATACGTGACACATTACGTATATGTAATACTAACATAATGATAATTGTTACATATACGTAACACTATGTTTGAGAGTGGTTTTCATGATTATCACATAAATATTGGTTATCATTTGAACCTCACCCATATATATATATATATATATATATATATAGTGGCAGAGATAGTAAGACCGAGTCGGGGTTAACCGACACCCGTCTTTTTTCGGGTTACGTCTAACATATAACACCGAATTTTTGAACTACCCCAATCTTTTTTATGCTTGGCCCATTGATTTTATGAAAAAATATTTTTGACCTCATTGGTTATATGGACAAATTGTAAACACTTGACTCAATAAAAAAAATATTGTTTAATACGTTAGTACTTAGTAGTTTAGAGGGGATATATGCAATTGTTCTTTAGTTTTTTAGTTAAGTAGACTACAAATAAATAAAAATATTTCAAAATGAGTTGGCTTAAAATAATTACCCATTTGATAAGCCCAAAATTAAATGCCCAGTTAAAGAAACACCGTTCCATAACTCGCTAATCCCATCGCCGTCTTTGAACTACTGAACAATAGAAGGGCAAAAACCTAAAAAAAACTCCCTTTTCATCCAAGTGTAACATCCCAAACTCCTAAACAATAGGTTAGGACACGTGTCGTCTAAGAAACGAGACACTAGAACGTAGTCGGACACGAAAACAGAAAGAAGGTTCAACCAGAAATAGCCCAAAACTTCGCATAAGCATATACTGGGCTAGAAAATGAGTTACAAAAGCCATAATATATGAAACTGGGGTGCCTCGGCGAAAAGAATTTGAAAATGGTGTCATAACACCGTCACCTGGTCTAACGGTCCGTCACGACCCCCCATAAGCCATAACGGACCGTCACCGTCCGTGACGGTCCGTCACGCCGCAAATTCGCGAAAACTCACCGTTTTACGCCATGTATCATTGACTCATCCAGCCCTAAGGCCATGACGGACCGTCATGGCCTGTGACGGTCCTTTACGTGATCAAGAAGTGCTTAGAGGCCAAGAAAACGGTAACAGACCGTCACCGACGGTAACCGTCCGTTACAGGATCAGAATTTTGCCTATAAATTAATGTTTGAGGCCGTTCACTTGCAAACACACACACACAAACACCATATATTACACACACACACACACTCTGAATAGGATTAGAAGACTCGATGCGACGCGTTTAAGTGCGAGTGCGGTTCGGATCTGGAGAGACGTTTAAGCGAGGAATGAGCGTAGGAAACGACCCGAGATTATCGTAAGTACACTGGACCCGTACCTTAGATAATCTTTTATGTGATTATGTGTTATGTGTGGAACTAAGGTACGGGGTAATGGGGATTAGTCTAGACACTAAACCGGAATAATGGAGTAATCACGAGGTATCAAAGGGGTGGTGGATACGTCGTTGGTAATTCCTATATATAAATCTCTTTGACGCTTCGTGGTGAAACCATTATGAATTTAGGGGTATAGACTAAAACACAATGATGAGAATACTATGATTTCATAATGGACGGGTAATCTTCCAACCAGTATGTAGTTATCTGACAAACAGAATGTTCTATTTAAGGAAATAGTGGTGAATAAATCCCTCCAAGACCCGTCATTCTTTCCTGTGAACATTTCTATTGGAGGTACTATCCTGGAAAGATAATCACCCTAGTTTACAAAAAGGTGATAAGTGTAAATGCATGATGAAAATGAATAAGGGAGGGCTTTGTTGGGAATCAAGCACCAGTTTTTAATTTTTAAAAACAATAATTATTTAAACATTTTAAATAAATAAATCAGATGTATTTAGCGGAAGCGATTTATGGTACAACAAACAGATCAAATTTGGATTCTTTTCAGTGATCCGATTATACGCGTATAAACAATATAATATAAACCAACCATAGGGTGTTCTAGGATTATACCTTTGGCGATAACCAGATCATAACACCTTAGTACAACGAACGTCACGCTAGATGACACGAACACGAAAACCCGCAGCAAAACGTCACACGGTTGCACAAGGGGGAGAAGCCAATCACGAAGGCGGCGGTGCGACGGTAGCGGTGGTGGTCCGGCTAGGCTGCGACGGCGGCGACGGCCCTTGGTGGCGTCGCCAGAATTGCGAGAGAGGGGAGGGGAGGGTTTCGAAAACCCTTGAGGTGGCTAAGAGTCTCAATTAGGTTTTAGGGTTTAAGTTAATGTTATATTTATAAACCTGTAACTTACAAACTGGCCCCTGAGATATTAACAGTTAATATCTAATTAATAATTAACCGTTTAATTATTAACCCTATATTTTACTAATCATTAATAATCAGTAAAATGTATTCTTTAAATGTTTAACAGATTAAATATTTATCCCCGTAAATAATTAATTATCTCAATATCCGATAAATATTTCTCTAAATATTTATTCACCTTTTATTATATCCGTCTTTCGTGAACTATAATATTTAACAATTAAATATTATTACTTGCTCGTTGCTTAAGGTGTAACTCTTTGAATCTTACCTTGTTAGTAACGTTGATTTAATTTATGATCGGACATCATATATCCAACAATCTCCCACTTTAGACGATTCATCAATTAATCGGTTCAACGTAGACAGTGATGGACGCCTAGCTGCATCTCACTGCCCCTAGCAATGTATGACGTATTACAATCGTCAAACTTTTCCTTGGTGTACTAGTAACCTTTACTTTACCAAGTCTAACAGTCCTAGTAAGCATATTTATGTATCCTTTCTGTTTAGGGCATCCGTTGAACATGAGACATGGATACAATTCACTTCTCATATGTGGTTCAACTATTCTTGTTCTCGTTATCCGATTCAAATTGGTCTAAACAAACTACTCTTTAGTTTGAGCATGGCCATGCGTTTTACACAAGCTTGAATCAACGAGGGCGCCAAAATGTCCAACTCCTAATTAAAGAAGAACATAATTCCTTTGGCCACGTACAACTCCCACTAAACCTCAGATCACTCTTGATCATATCCTTATTACTGTATGTTAAGGTACAACGTTAGATAAGATCAAAGAACAAACTTTAGTCAGAGTTAGTTCTAGTATGTGCCTAGGGTCGAGGATCGACAGATCTTACTTTATTCAAAACATCTCAAGACATTGATCCATGAAGATAGTTTTGAAACGAGTTACGTGCAATAAATATTCTCTAATAATTATCTGTGAACATGGTTTCCAACTTCTTGGTCTTCCATTCATAATGAACCAACCATCCGATTCATAGTAGTCTTACGTTCAGATTGATTCCCATGAATCTGATCGCCCACGGGCATTTAGAATATAACATTTAAGGATTTCTAAAACGTATAAACTATCGAACACAGTAACAACTATTTATGATGCATTTAACCATTAAATCAAATATAAAAACTAATGCAACTGTATTGTTCGAAAGCATCAAATACTAAATACAGATCAAACCCACTATCTAGCAAATCTAAGGCCTATCTTGTCAGCATGCTCCTCATGTTTAGAATGAGGCATAGGCTTAGTGAACGGGTCGGCTAGATTCTGATCCGTGTGAACTTTGTTTAACACGTTGTCTCCCCATTCTAATATATCCCGGATATAATGAAATCTTCTGAGTATGTGCTTCGTGTTGTGGTGTGACCTTGGTTCCTTAGCTTGAGCAATGACACCAGTATTGTCACGCAGTATCTCGATTGGTTTCTGAATGCTAGGCATTACTCCGAGATCAGCAATGAACTTCTTTATCCAAGCAGCCTGTAGAAGCATGTTTTAGTAACTATAGATTAAATTCTATGTATCGGTGTACTTAGCTAGTACGTAGGAGGGTGTTCCTGTGTACTTAGCTTATTCACCAGTTGGTCCTGCGTACTTAGTAAGTACGCAAGGCTTTTGCCTTGAGTACTTTTGTAGATGGAACTTCTGGAACAAGGTTGAGAGGTGTCCGGGCGGGATGAGCTCTCCCGCCCCTGGACCGTGAGTGTAGACGAGAGATGTGTACTTCTTTGGTATGTAATGTGAGATGGCTTCGTTGTTACGTATCGTTTTTGTGTTGATTCTCTTGCTTTATGTTCGTGTTTTTCTCTGTCTTGTTTGTTCCCACACAAATCACTGAACAGATCGTTGTTTTTCCGCTGCGAGACAAGGCTCCCAAGACCTACAACTGGTATCATAGCCTCGGTGTTTGTTGATTTGTGTTCCAGATTCGAGTTTTTAGAGTTTTGAGCAGATCTGAGTTCGTCACTGGTCGTTACTTTTTTGTCAAAAATCCTTAAATTCGTATTTTTATCGCTTCATTTGGTGTTTGGAAGGCTAGGGGTTTGTTAGATGATGATTTCTAAGCTTTTTGAAGCATCAATTTCTTAGATCCAACACTTTTTGAGCATTCTCCTCAAGATCAGTAAAGAACGCTGCTACTTTTTGTTAAGTACGCAAATTCAGCTTTTATGCATACTTACTAAGTACGCATGTGTTTTGCCCTGCGTACTTACTAAGTACGCATGAGTAGTTGTCCTGCGTACTTGCTAAGTTCGCATGAGTATTTAGCTCTGCGAACTTAGCATGTACGCATGGGCATTTGGCTTTGCAAACTTATCAAGTATGCATGTTCACTTGGCTCTGCGAACTTACAAGTACGCATGAACATTTGGTCGTGCGAACTTGCTAAGTACGCATGAACTATCATCTGGTATTAAAAAAAAACTTTTATTAGCCCTTTGACCGATACCTGTAAAAGGAGCCTTGGTTAGCTTTCCACTTAAACATGATTCGCAATCATCAAATGACTCTTGACCATTAGAATTTAGAATTCCGGCGGTCTAGAGTTTCTTCATGCGATTCTTGTTTATGTGTCCAAGTCTACAATGCCATAGATACGTATCATTGAAATCATATTTCATACGTTTGGAGGAGATATTAAATAGAACGTTATCATCTTGGACTTCTATCTCATAGGTTCCATTGTGAGGCTTTGTAGAAAAATAAAACAAACCATTTAAATATGCAGAAATAAAATCATTGTCAAAAGCATAATTAAATCCTTGTTCTCGCAAAACGGATACAGAAACAATATTCCTAGTCAAATTAGGAATGAAATAAACATTGTTCAAAACAAGTTCTAAACCAGAAGGAAGTAAAAGAGTGTATTCTCCTAAAGCCTTCACATCAACCATTTGTCCATTTCCCACATGGAGCTCCAGGTCGCCTTGCTTCAGCCTCCTAACCTTCTTTAGTCCCTGCAAATCATTACAAATGTGATAACCACATCCAGTGTCAAACACCCATGATTTGCTAGATAAAGAGAAGATCTCAATAACGAATATACCTGAGGACTGTCCTCCAGCAGACTTCTTCTGCTTCAACTCGGCTAGATACTTTGGGTAGTTCCTCCTCGTTAGTTCGACTTCATCACAATGAAAACACTTGACATCCTTTAGAGGTTTCTTGGCAACAGCTTTGCCTTTGCCCTTGCTCTTGAAGCTTTTCTTGTCTTTTCCCTTTGCTTCAGATTTCTTGACTCGGCCCTCTTTGATCATCAGCACTGGACCAGACTTAGCAGGAGTCGGTATATTCATATCGGCAGTCTTAAGCATCATATGCAGCTCCGGGATGGTCTTGTCCCAAGCATTCATATTGTAATTTAAAGTGAACTGGTCATATGATTTTGGCAATGAGTTGAGGATAATATCCCCAGCCAATTCATTGCTTAAAGGGGAGTCAAGACGTGCCAGATAATCAATGTATCCCTTCATCTTCAACACATAAGTGCTGACAGAAGAACCTTCTTGCATACGATAGCTTATTAGTGATCTTATCACTTCAAAGCGTTCATGAAGGGCCTGCTGCTGAAACATTTCTTGCAGTTGCCTAATCATATCGTATGATGACATGTCCACCACATTCTTCTGAAGTTCTGGTATAAAAAATGCCAGCATCAAGCAAGAGACCTTGATAGAGTCATCAACATGCTTATCCCAGATCTTACGGGCTTGGCCCGTAGAAGCAGCTGGTTCTTCTGGGATTGGTTTCTCGAGAACATACAGTTTGTTCTCAGCTTTGATAACTATTTTCAAGTTTCGGTACCAGTCCATGAAGTTGGAGTTGTCAAGCTTATCCTTCTCAAGGATAGATTTCAGGGAGAATAAGGAATTTGTATTAGATTCATTAGACATATACAAAATTCAAAAATAAAAGTTTTATTATTTTTATGCATAACTTCCTAATTAAAATTTTATGACCCAATTACAAAATTATATAATTAGGAATGAGATCCTGGTTCTCCATGTCTCAGTGAATGGCTGAGCACTATTCACTGGCATAGCTAGACAGGTAGGTAACGATTACCAATTGTATCAACTATACAACTCTCGGTTTGAGGGGTATGACGAGTGTCTTGAAGGCTTATGGCCTTTAGGAGGTGGTGTATGCAGCAGTAGGATCAAAAGTGGATGAAAAGAAGACGTTTACAACAAAAGAAATGATCTTTCATACATTGCCTGAAGATATTTTGATGTAGGTTGCTCAATACTAAAGTGCGAAAAAAGTGTGGGATTCAATCAAGATTCTAGACCTAGGAGCAGATATGGTTCAGAAAGCACGTTTACAGACTTTAAAGAACAAACTAAAAGCCTTGGAGATGAAAGAGAATGAATCTGTGAATGGTTTTGCAGGAAAATTGAACGATGTAAGAGCTAAGTTCAAAAGTCTTGATTTTATTATGAAAGACATGGTGATTGTAAGGAAGCTACTCAATTCAATTTCAAAGAAGTTTCTACCAATCATAGCTTCCATCGAGCAGTATGATATTGATAGGAAGCCTTTTGAAGAAGTAGTGGGAAGGATTAAGGCATTTGAAGAACGTCTCCAAAGTTTTGATGCACCAGAAGAGAATGATCAAAGCAAGATTGTATGGCAAGTGCAAGTAATCAGAAAAAGAAAGATACGGAGAGTTGTCACTATGGTAAGGGTCGAGGTAGTGGAAATCAAGGTCGTGGTAGAGGAAGAGGACGTGGAAGAGGCCATAGGGACATAAGTGAGTTCAAGTGTTATGAGTGTGGAGAACTTGGTCACATACGAGTGCACCAAGTGGAAAGTCACAAAGAAAGTAAAGGAGGAGGAAGCTCATCTTGTTCGAGATAAGGTGAAAGAGATACTAATGTGAATGAAGAATTAACACATAACAATTAGGGGAGTGATTGTTGCACTTTAATCGTTATAGGTTCGCATTTGAAGAAAATTAGTGTTTGAGTTGGATTAAAAGTTCTTGATCTAGAGATAATTCCAAGACTTGTTTGGTTTATCTATTAAGTATCTGAGTTTTAGTACGTTTAGAATATTTGGGTCTATTTAATGAGTCAATTGTTGCAAATTCCACCCTCCAATTAGGATCCGTGTCGCGGACGCCCTCACACAACACCCGCCCACCACCACCATTTCGCCAAACATCGCTAGTGCTGACTTTACCACCACCACCACTACAATTGTATTACTCATAGTCTTAAATAACGTTGCACACATATATAGGCATGCAGCCCCAGCTAATAAGGATTTGACAAGCATTGTTTTTCATCTTTTTGGTCGTTTCTCGAGTGTCTGTTAATGTCACCTTTCCCACCTGAAAGAATCATGAACCATTGATCTTTTATAAAAAGCTTCCACCAACACCTCTCTTTAAAGCACCTTTAAGGATGGTGCGGTGATTCTTCTCTAGTAGAGTTCTCAGGTTCGAGTCCTATTTCTAATGATTTCCTTTCATAACTTCTTGAAGACCATCTGTCCAGCATAAGCTACGATTTACCTGATCCTATCGGTTAACATGATATTCGCAAAGTCTAAGAGTTTCTTTTGTGCGCATGTCGTCATGCATGTGTGGCAACAAGTTCTCTTGGTTAAAAACAACACCCCTCATCCAAGTAGTGGATGGGTTGGGTAGCAAGTAAAACTAATAACTTCTCTTACATGAGAAAACTAAACGAGTCAGGTTAACCCTAACACCTTCTGTCCAACTTCTAATATAATTATTATCTGTTAAATATGATAAACAAAAATATATATAATAAACTAATGTTTCAACTTGCTTAACCCATTTTCCAATTATCTACATTGTTTTACCCATTTGACCCGTTAGAGACAGAACATAATCCAAATCGATTGGACCGTTTTAAGTCACTAAAAACATTTTTCAACTAATAAAACATCAAGAATAAGCCTGACTGAACTTGCTAACAGATCAAATGTTTTTCTACCTCAAAGTGTCCATTTATGATCAACAGAAATCAAGAATCCACATAAAGTAGTCTATCCTGCATATCAAAGGTTCTCATATATGATGATTACTTTATGTATACCTTATTTAAGCCAGAAGAGAAACTAACATTAATAATCGGTTACACAAAATCTTAAAGGACAAAAAATATATTTTACATGAAACAGTACGCAACAAATGACCTAGCGATAACCGTCTCTCCTATCTTGTTCCTCGGCCTCCTTATTGGCAACTTCAACTGATTTGAACCAAAGGAACGCCTGTTTTTAAACTCGTGTTAATCGATAGGTTTTTGGGTCAGTTATCAAATGGAACTTTTGGCTAAGATAATCAGGGCTCATTAGATGAAAACAAGATGCTAAAAGTGTCTTATGTCCATTTTCCATGTAAAGAAAGGATCATATAATTGGTCAGCAATTTCACATTTATCACAATTAGAGGTGACAATTTTGGACACAACCAGAAACATGACACGAACAAAACGCGAAAGTAATCGGGTTTCAGGTTATCATTTCAAACATGTTTAATAAATAGGTTTTGTTCAGGTTGGCCTGTTAACCCGTTTAAATAAACGGGTCATGTTCGGATTTACCTGTTTAACCCATATATCTAAATAGGTCAACCCGTCATCCCGTTATAAAATTATAAGAAAATAAAAAAATATTTATTTTATAAGGTCAACCCACCGACCGACCCGTATAACTCATTTATTATAGCCCGCCACAACGCATAAAACCCGTACAATTTGATTACAACCCATTTTCAAGCCGTTTACAACCATCAATCCGTTTGACTCATTTAGATAATGAGTTACGCTATTTTAAGTGTCCAGGTTAGGAATAATGACTATGTAAAGAATAATCAGGTTTTCAGTTTTCATTTCTAGCGTGTTTAATATACTAGTCGTGTTCGGGTTGACGTGTTAACTATTTAATTAAACCGGACGTGCTTAGGTAATTAAATAGGTCAAGTCGTCAACCCGTTTATAATTAGAATAAAAATATATTTATTTTATAAGGTCAACCGCCGACCCGTTTAACGAAATTATTACAACATGCCAACCCGTTTACAACTTGATTACAACCTTTCAACCCGTTTATAACCCATCAACCCGTTTGACAAATAAACAGGTTACACGATTTTAAGTGCGTCCAGGTTACGGTTGATGACTTTGAAACCAATAAATATACGGGTCGTGTTAGGGTTCATCAAATCAACCCCAGGAAACCACCACCCGCCAACCCGACATGATTAACTCCCCTAAACTTTCATCCAGTAAGACAAGCATCAACTTCATGTTAAAATTAAGTAGTTAGAAGCAGAGACTTACAGCAGTTGGGACACCAGTAAATGCAAAGAACCCAAGCACCGGTGCATAAAATATGCTATCCGAATTCAACAACCCAAACACCGGCTTTTGATTCGCATACTCAAACACAGATCCAATCTACATAACACAACCATTAAATCAATCACAGACAACTAATAATCAAGAAACACAAAACCCATCAGGCTTACAGCGGCAATGGCAGTGATGGCAGATGCAAGCAAGTAGACAAAGAACGGAAGCTCAAAAGAAGATGAAGATTGTTGTTGGGTTTCATTCCGAGCCCATGGAGGAGGTTCTTCGGATCCGGGTTTGGCCCATGAAGGGGTTGGCTGTTCTTCGTCTTCTTTGACAGCGAAGACGGTTAACTTTCTGTAACAATTGTGGGTTTTCTTGGTGGGTTTATGATGGGTTTTGAAGATGAAAAGAGAGGAGTTTTTTAGGGGGTTTGTGAACCCGGATAAGGGGACAAGAGGAGGGTGTGAATTGCAGATGGATAATGTTTGGATAGGCATGATTGTTGTTGTGAAATTGGAATTGGAAGTGCTTGAATCCTTAGATTGATTTGGTCATTGTGTAGATTGTGTTTGTGGAAGAGGGCGATTCGAAACCGTTGGTCCAGAAGTGTTCTCCTACAAAAATCTCATTTTCTTTTGGGTAATGTACGATAGATCATGTGTTGAACTTCAACAACTTTTAATACTATTCTTTTGTAGTCTTTTATTTTCTTAATTATTTTTTTACTATTTTTAGAAGGTGTTTGGGCTTGCATTGAAAAACTGATTATTAACTTATTGAATTTTTCAAAAGTCAATAAGCTAAAAAAAATGTTTGACAGACATAAAAACACTTTTTGTTTTAACTTTTTGATAAAGCTAAAAAGTTGTTTTTTAAAAAGCCATAAATTCCTGGCTTTTGGCTTTTGCAATAAAACATTACCAATCTACCCCTAACAATTTCTAACAAATACATATATATCATTATATTACGTGAATGTTTTTTAATCATTTTGGTTTTAAATATAAAAATGTCATTTTTGGTCATTTTACGTGAATAAACTAAGCTAAACATTTTTAAAAAAATAAATTATTGACTTATTGGCTTTTCTCACTACAAAAGCTAATCCAAACACTTTTTAAAAAACTTCTTTTCAAAAAGTAATAAGCTAATAAGCACTTTTAACAAAAAAACACTTTTAGAGTTAAATAAGCAATCCCAAACACCCTCTTATTATGATTGTATAGAATTTTAACAAATAATGTCACTACTGAACGAGTTAAGTTCTTAATGAAAAGCTTAGAACTATAGTCGTCCCTGAAATTTTGGATGATTTGTCTGATTTAAAAATATTTGGGCCCCTAAAATCTAAAATATAAAATTATAGATATGAAAAAAAAATTGATTAATAGGATGAAAATTGAGACTTCCTTAATTCTTCATCTAGTTTTCTCTTTTTATGAAAAAAATTCATTAAAATATTTGTAGAGTCCCGATTTAAGGCTTCTTTAATTCTTCATCCAGTTTTCTCTCTTTATGTTTTTTACTACTAGAAAATGGTTTAGGAGTCATAATTTATAGGTGCAAAATAATAATCAATTGTAACTTGTAGGTGCAAAACGGTAATCACTAAATCATTAATCAACTAATTAACAACCAAGAATTTGATAAGCAAGTAATCAAGAAATTAATAATCAATTATAATTATTATAATTTATATTTTATAAGTGTGTAATTGACTAAACAAGAAATCAAAAAATTAACTATTCAATAATCAAGTTTCAAAAAATCATTAAATCAATAATCAAGTAAACAAATAATCACAATAGTCAAGTAGGGGTGTTCAATATTTGGTTTCAAACCGATTAAACCGATAATCGAATCGAAACCGAAATTGTTTAAAACCAAACCGAATATGTAATTTGGTTTTTGGTTTGGTTTAGGTTTCAAGATTTTAAATTCAGTTTGAACTGAAAAAACCCGAATTGGGTTATACCACTAGTTTAATCCATATTTGATAGTTAACCCAATTCATTTATATCAATAATCAATACCCATATATGAATTATAAATTATTATTTGATGAAGGTACGTTTTTGTTTAGACTTTCCTAAAATGTTGTGTTGCTTAAATCGAATAAATTATGGTTACCCAAAAGAAAAAAAAAAGTTTTTTTTTGGCTAGTTCAGTTTGTTAGGTTCAAACCGAAAACCAAACCGAATTACAATGTGCTTTTAGGTTCGGATTAGGTTTTCTCAAATATGGTTCAGTTCGGATTGTGGTTTCAACAAAAAAAAAATACCAACCCGAATCAAATAATCCGTAACCCGACCCGATGAACACCCCTATAGTCAAGTAAACTCATAGGAATTAAAAAATAAAAAAAAACTTACTTGATTGGAGATGAGAAAAACGCCAAAAATCAAGAATAACCGACTCCTTTTATTCAATCGATCGATTAAGGCACCCGGTTTAATTTTTCTTCCGAAAAAACCAATTCAAAAAGGTCTATGGTCCTCCTGTTTCGTCGAATGATCGGCTCTGCTCCTCCCGGTCGACGGTTGAAATTCAAACAAGGGAGCCGCAAGTTTTTTTATTAGGTTATTTTATGTTTGATTGTTAAAATTATTCTAATGGGTTCAAATTTGTTTAATGGGTTTAGCTATGATGGCCCATTAGTAATTCTAATAATTTTTTTGGACAGATTCTAAATTTTGGACTGATTTTAATTTGGACAATGGTTTTGGACTGATTCTTAATGTTTTTAAACGCTGATGGCCCATTAGTGATTTCTTTTAAGCTTACAGTTTATATTAAACATTTTTTTATAATATATATATATATATATATATATATATATATATATATATATATATATATATATATATATAATTTAAAATTTTGGCCCCCCCCAAAAAACCGGGCCCTGAGCGGTCGACCACCCCACACCTGCTCAGGGCCGGCCATGCTTAGAACTATCAAATAATCTGGTTCAAGATAGCAAGGAAAGGTTATGAAAATCTCTAAGAAATCTATACAATTTCTTAGAAATGTTCTAGAGATTTCCTTGAAAATGTATAGAGAATTATACTAGATACATGTATGGAAGAGTCTAGACATAGCACATTCTACATAAGACTTCAAAGTTAGGATCAACTATAAATAGAGGATTACCTTATTTGTGTAGAGCATCTCAAAACATCTTGTAAATCTTCTCTATGAAGTTCGTGTAGCAATACAAATCGTTCTTTCCTTACATTATCTTGTTTCCAGCTGCAAAGCAATTCTATTCGCAACAAATATTATGAAGATGTTGAACTTAATACGCAACTCAGTCACATACAAGAGGTTCAAAAGATAACTCTGAAACAACTAGTATTAGAGAGGCTGTGAAATTACGCAATGAAGTGTAGAAAGAGGTATTCGTTTGTCAGAAGCACTTCGAAAACCTAGAAGCAGATGTGGGCCTAGTAAAAGGCGATGGTTAGTGGAGTCGATGTTGCAAGAATGAAGAAGGTCAAATCCCAAAGCTAGTGTCATTTCTTATTAAGAGAGAAGCGAGGGCGGTTAATGACTTCATGTGTGAGGGTAACCAACTCCTTCTTTTCCCTTCTTTTGAACTTGTGACTCAAGAATACTATCCACAAACTTTGTTGAACCCTTAAACTTCTCAATCAGAACTTGAGCTTGGGCCAAATCTCCTCTTGCTTTGATGAGTTTTACTGATAAATAGTCAATTTGTGTCTTATGCTCACCTTGGATTCCCATCATCTTTTCAGTGTCTTTGTTAAGAGATTTGATTTTATCTTTAAATGTTACTTAAGATTCTTTTAATTCTTGGTTGTTTTTCCTTTCTATTTCCATTTCTTTTATATGCTCTTGATTATGAAGTCTATATCTTTTAATTTTCTCTATGAATTTTTCAGAACAAAGATTGTCAAGTACCTAAGTAGGCAATTCTTGAATGTTGGCCATGAATGCTTGATTAACTTTTAGTGTCTCCTCAACATTATTGTGAAACCAAAGCAGTTGAATTATTCTGAATTTATGCCTGAATCTGACTTTGGTTGTGAATCTGTTGAGCTTGATTATTTTGATGAGGATGAATTTTGATAAGTTATCACGCTAGATCTTGGTGCCTTTCATTCCCTTGAAAAGTGTCGTGTCAGCCTTCAGTTGTAACATCTCACTTTACTTTTATCAAATCCAACCCTTTCATTTGAATCTTTTGAGAAATCATTTCTGCCAGTTCTTCTAAAGAATCTTTTTTTCCTCACTATGATCATTGCCATTTGTCACTTTACATCCATATCTTACAAATCATCATGATGAACTTGATCAAGATCTTCTTGTGCAAAAACAGGATGAGTCATATTTCCATCAATAAATGCATCATGGTTTGCCATAAAGGCTGAGAAAATCGCCTTATGCTCTCTTGATGAGCTTAAAAATGATGCATGTTGGGGTTGTGAAGATTGAGCATTTTGATAAGAAGATTATTGAGTTTGAACTGTTGGAGAAGTTGGTTGAGATTCTTGAGTTGTTGAAAAATGAGAATATTGAAGTGTTGGAGACATAGATGGAATATGTATTTAAATGGTGATGTACATGGGTGAAACATATGCATAAATGGTGAAATACATAGGTGGAATATGTGTTTAATTGATGATATACATGGGTGTAACATGTACATAAAGTGGTGATGTATACGTAGGTGAAATATGTATACAAATGGTGATATACATGGTTGATACATGTATATGATTGGTGATATATATACATATCTGAAATATGTATATAATGATGGCATACATGATTGTAACATGTATGTAAAAGGCGAAAAAAATTCCTAAAACTTAAACGATTAAGTCGGTGTTTGAGCATGTGGGGTGTTAAGGGTGGGTTATTGGGTGTTTATAACCATGCCTAGATGCTAACGGTTGAGTAAATCGAATGGGGGTCGAGTCGGGAGGGTCGAAAACTAAAAGTTGCTGCAGGTGGACATGACCATGTCTAGTCTGCATATGGCCATGTCTGGGAATTGTTGTAGGCATCAGGTTCACATGGCCATGTCTAATTTTGCACATGGCCATGTCAGAATTCTTTAATTTCATCAGGTGGACATGGTTATGTCAGTCTGCACATGGCCATGTCTGGGAATTATTGTGGGCATCAGGTTCACATGGCCATGTCTGATTTTGCACATGGCCATGTCTGATTTTGCACATGGCCATGTCAGAATTCTTGTTTCTTCAAAATTCCTCATTTTTGGGGTAATTGCTTGGGTTTAACCCATGGGGGTTTAAGGGAGGTCGTATATCGTTACTAATGGTGTTATTTATGGTGTTTACTTGTAGGTAAATCTCCGGTTTGATGCCTTGGGTCAAGCTTCGTGTTGGTTGGATTCTCCATATATTTTGAATGGTTGTAAATGTTTGGAGTTATGACTCATTGTTGGGAGTCACTAAACTTGTTTTAAACTATCTTTAGGATGTTAAAACTTGTTGTTATTTTGACATGTCGGTCGGTAGCTTTTAAATAAAACTATGTCGTTGTCGTTTTGTGGTAATTAACATGTGATGTTTTGTCAAGAGTGTTCAATGAGACCAACTTCCGCGTGTTTTATAAAGTTAAAATTTGGTTGAAATTTTTAGGGTGTTATATCATAGCGCAATATAGTAGGTGGTAAGAACCGGATATGAATCTGTGGACACACTAACTCCTGATACTAAATCCTCTACCGATATATAACCGGTGAAAAGGAGAATTGATTGAGGAAGTAATGATTATAGACACGATACAAATTACGAATTTAGAAAGCTTTAAGAAATCAGAATTAAGAGATAACCATTTGGACTTGAATCATATATGTTGGAATGACATATATTATTGATTTTACTTATGAAATCTGTTTTTTTAATTTATGATTAACAACAAAACAACGTATAAAATGCTAGAACATAACTCAACCCAGACCAGGTTTTAATCCCACAAAACCAGAGAAGTAGTGCTATAGACACACACTAATACCCTAGATGTGTTCCAAATAACACATGTTTTAATGACATAAATGCTTACATTTTGAATGATTTTCAGTGTAAATCTGATAACAACAGTTACGTATTAATATTTTGATTAGATTTGCAGATTTTGAGGGAAGCTAAGCATCTCAAAAGGCGACATGCCGATGCTTGAATGATAAATATTGTTGTAGGAGAACTCCATGAGTGGTAGGTGGCGATCCCAACTTCCACCGAAGTCGATGACACACGCACGAAACATATCTTCTAAGGTCTGAATGGTTCTCTTGGACTAACCATTCGTTTGAGGATGATACGTTGTGCTAATGCTCAACCTCGTTCCCATTTCTTCATTAAACTTCTTCCAAAACCTCGACGTGAACCGCGTATCTCGATTAGAGACAATCGACACCGGTACGCTGATGTACCATCATTTATACATATTTTATATGCACAATTATCCCCATATTTAGCACAATTATAGACAAAATGATAAGAATTGATACTTAATCTATTTAATTGTGTTACAAAAGGATAATTATTCTTGGGTTACAAAAACACATGGATATCACTCAAAATCAAGGAGAAATCAGCATTCAGAAGCTTGTTAAACGAAACTGGGCCGAAGAAGTCAAAGCTGGAAGTTAAAAAGTCAACAGGAAGCATGATAGGGCATTGCACGGTCATGCAATGCCATGCACGACCGTGCAAACCTTATTTTGCTCTCCTGTACTCTCCTGGCCTGCTAGATTCCCTCACGTGCAAGAAATGAGTGCTTTACGCGACCGTGCATCCCATTGCACGACTGTGCATCACCAAAATCTAGTCTATAAATAGCAACCTCATTCCAAGCATTTAGGTGTCCATTACCAAGGGTTGTGAAGGCCCTAGTGCTCTGCTAGAGCCGGAACTCTCTCGGATTTGGTCCATTTTAGCTTTTCTTTGTTTATTTTATGTTTTTAGTCTTGTAATATGAAATGATTCTTCTCGTTCGAGTAAGCAAGATGCAACCTATACTCACTCTCCCTTGGTGTTGGAATACTTCCACACATTGTCTAAGGGTTAGTGTAGTCACTTGTATGGTTATTCGTGGCTAGTCCTCTAGCGTTGCTCGGGTTGGTTGAACTTTAATTAATTAATGAGTAAACAAGAGGCAACCTATACCCACTCTCCCTTGGTGTTGGAAAACTTCCACACATTGTCTAAGGGTTAGTGGAGTCACTTGTATGGTCATTCGTGGCTAGTCCTCTTGCGTTGCTCGGGTTGGTTGAACTTTAATTAATTAATGAAGTATTTTTAGTATGTTATGTTCTTAAAATCTTTCTTCTAAATTATCTTAAAAAGACAAGAATAAGTGATCTTTAAACCAACTTAATAATCTTAAATCTTGTAAGTTACTTAAGCAAAACTTCTTGTTTGGGAAGCTTATTCGAGTTTGTACGGTCTATATACAAATATTGGTGCTAACAACGATCGGGTAAGTATAGATTTAATATTATGGGTTGATTGGAGGTTTGCGTATTCAACGAATTGTTCGAGTCCTAGTTGGACCTTATAAAGCGTGTCGGTATTTCTTTACTTCTCTTGTGTTAGCTTGTAGAGGATTTCTAGCGGGAGCCATGAGGCTTGATCTTGAGAATGAAAGTCATATTTATTTGAAATATTTTTGTAAGTAAAGACAACTATTTTAATAATATAAATTGTTAAGTCCGCTCGTTCATAAAGTAGCTTTGGAGGGAGTTGTGCATTCCGACTTTCTAAAAGAAGTTACACGACTTGACGTACGTCAGTCGACAGGATAATCTTAGTCCGGATAATGATTCACGGGACAGCCGACGGACTTGAGACCCCGTTAGGATCCCGGGAGTTATTAGGAACAGTTGGCTGACCGGATCCACTGTTCCATTACTAACTACTAACTCCCCTATCGAAAGGGTTAGTAATAGTACCTATGACCAACCTTACTAAAATTATAACGTTAATTAACAAGTGATAACAACCGGAGTAACGCCTTAAATGAGATAACATTTCTATTTACATTTCTTATCCTTTTTATGTAAGGCCCCAAACCCGGGAGGCCTCACTTGTTGGATTTACTCATTCACAAACAGTTCTTAAACTTGATTATCAAATAACGCAGCGGAAAATACTTCAATAAAACATAACCATTACATTGTTTAACAACGGAAGCGTAACTTAGTCTATTACATAAACATATCATAATCTAATCATAATGGGATGCCAGTCTTCGTGATCAACCGGGTAACACTTCTCGCTTACCAAGCATCACCGTCCATCATCCATACCTGCCTTAACCTGAATGTGCACACTAAAAAGTCAGCTACGCTGGTGAGTTCTAGTTTTCGTTCGATTTAAGAAATGGTTCATCATTCAAAACATTCATTAGGGTTTAACATCACGTATAAGAAAACAGGGCCTTTCATTCATCATTGAAAACCTTCAAACATTTTTCCTCATCATAAACACATTGAACGGATCATTGGTTTAAAACATTTAACATTCATTTAAGTCATACATTACTATCTACAATCTGTATCTTTCTTTAAGCGTCTCTGTGTCCCCGGAGGAACCTTTCATGCCATGGGCAACCGCTACGTATCGCCGTCATTGCCACAACCATTCAATACGTGGGGTCAACCGTTACGTATCGCCGTCATTGCCCAACACGCATCTTTCCTTTGGGAATCAACCGTTACGTATCGCCATCATTGATTTCCCATTACCTCTTTCTCTTAGGATGATCGTCATCACCCGAGTAACCGTCGTTACTCCCTTACCAGTTGTACAACATCAAAACCATTGGCAGGCCACCAAGACACTGCCCCTGTTGCTCTTATGGTAACTATGGCTCGCTGTCCATAATCTACCACAAGGCTGGGAATTACATTCCCAGACTTCATTCGTTAATTCCATTCATTCGACAAATTAGATTTGTAATGACTTATTTAAAACCTTTGCCCTTTTTCTTTTCTTCTCATAAAACCTTTCATTCATTTTCGAAACCCTTTACCTTTAGTTTAAACCATTTCTCTATAAACATTTCGTTCGTAATCATTCCGTTCATAAAACTTTATTTCCATAAACCGTTCATTTCAAATCATTTCATTTCGTAAACATAGTTTCATAAGCATCATTTTGTAAGCATAGTTTAATAAACATCGTTTCGTAAAAACATCATTTCATATGTATGCACACCAGCCCGAAAACATTATATAAAACATTTAAAAGAGGGCTTCTAGAACTCACCTGATAAGCTAGTCCGGGTTGCCCTAAACAAAGGTCCCACTACGTCACTTCCGATCTGAATTTGATAGTTAAATACACATCAAACCCAATCCTGACTCTAACGGTTTAACCATTCTAAACATACTAACTTTACTTAAACAACTTGATGCCTACGCACTTAGCAAGTGCGCAGACCCTGCTTCCTGCGTACTTGATAAGTACGTACTTGATAAGTACGCAGGATCCTCTTCCTGCGTACTTGATAAGTACGCGGTGCCCTCTTCCTGCGTACTTGATAAGTACGCAGGACCTGCTCCGTGCGTACTTGATAAGTACGCACGATCTGTTTCTTCGCAAAAACCCTAACTTTCGCATTCAGGTCTGATCACGTCAAGATCCCGAACCTGTTTGCATTCAAAACGTTTGTTTTCCATTAAGGAACTCAAATCTATTTTTATCTTTCAGTTTTATCCGTGAAAACGTTACTTTTTCACCCAAAACCCGAAAAACCCAAAAACGAACAAAAACTCAGATTTAGGCCCGATCGTTACCTGAATCGAGTTTCTGATCCGGAGGTTCTTCTCATGAGCTTTAGAGCAAGACACTTCTCAAATCTCGGGTCGATCCGCCAACTTTCTCTCTCTATGGTTTCTCTCTCTAGAAGTTGCAAATGAGAGAAATGGGTGGTGACCTTGGCTATTTATAGGGGAGGCTCCCCTTCCAGCCCGCCGGCCCATCCGACCCGACCCGACATGCCTCGTTCGTTTATTCCGTTATTATAAGTGTCGTTTTATTTTTGGGATGTTACATTTTATTTTCCTTTAAACAAAACCTCATTTTCCAACTTATTATCCTAGTCAGACAATAGCGAGAGTTGAGTAAGGAATCTGTATCCATGGTTCGATACTTGGTTCTTACCCAGACTATACTACGCTGCGATAGGTACACTTGCCTATTGTGTGTGTGTGTTTAGTTGAAGTATTTATCATTTTAAT
The DNA here is from genome assembly GCA_023525975.1 of Smallanthus sonchifolius. Classification (NCBI taxonomy): domain Eukaryota; kingdom Viridiplantae; phylum Streptophyta; class Magnoliopsida; order Asterales; family Asteraceae; genus Smallanthus; species Smallanthus sonchifolius. Next base: position 36,524,863 of record CM042023.1, read on the forward strand.
TTATAAATTTAAGACCAGATTTTGTGTAACTCTAAATAGAATATATTTAACCACACGTAAAACACCCTATCATACGCCATGTAAAGCCCCGATCTAGTTAGTGAACAATTCTACCAATCGTTCTGAAGTGAACGTCTCACGAATCGGCAAGAAATGAGCACTCTTTGTAAATCGGTCTACGCTCACCCAAATGGTGTCATAACCCTTAGCTGTACACGGTAGGTTAGTTATGAAGTCCATGGTGATGCGTTCCCACTTCCATTCAGGAATCTCTAATGGTTGTAGCTTGCCATAAGGTTTCTGGTGCTCGACCTTCACTTGTGAGCAGGTTAAACACTTACTCACATACAGGGTCACATCATTCTTCATACCCGGCCACCAGTAGTCTTTCTTGAGATCCTAATACATCTTCATTGTACCTGGGTGAATGGAATAACGAGACTTATGAGTTTCGTCAAGAATCTTAGCTCTAAGCTCGCCTCCCTTAGGCACCCAAATCCATCCAAAGCTTGTCCTTACACCAAAGGTGTTAGTTTCCAAAGCTTCCTGCTAGCCTACCATTCTCTCTTTATTCACATTATCCGCCTTCAATGCCTCTTCCTGAGCCTTGCTGATTAGGCCTATGCTATCTGGTGTCATAATTAGACTACAAAACTTCACTTGGATAGGAGCATGGTCCTCCTTTCGACTTAATGCGTCAGCAACGAAATTAGCCTTACCTGGGTGATACATAATGTCGCAGTCATAATCCTCAATTAACTCCAAACACCCTCTCTGCCTCATATTCAGATCCTTTTGCTTGAAGAAGTACTTCAAGATTTTGTGATCCATGAAGATAGTGCACATGGTTCTGTAAAGATAATGTCGCCAAATCTTTAACGCGAACACTACGACAGCCAATTCCAAATCGTGAGTCGGGTAGTTAACCTCGTGGGTCTTCATCTGTGGCAAGGCATAAGCTATCACTTTGCCCCGCTGCATGAGTACATAGCCTAAACCCTGATATGAAGCGTTAGAGTAAACTACCTAATCCTCATTGCCTTTTGGCAAGGCCAAAACTGGAGCTTGGGTCAGTCGCTTCTTCAACTCCTCGAATGCACTATCTTGCGTAGAACCCTAAACAAACTTCTCTTCCGTAGAACCCTAAACAAACTTCTCTTCCTTCCTTGTCAACTTCGTCAAAGGCGAGGCTATCTTGGAAAATTCCTGGATGAACCTTCTATAATAACATGCCAGTCCCAAGAAACTACGCACCATAGTCGGCGTCATAGGAGGAGTCCATTCCAAAACCACTACAATCTTTGCGGGATCGACCAAGATTTCGCTCTGATTGATTACGTAGCCAAGGAATTGAACTTCTTGCAACTAGAACACACATTTGGAAAACTTGGCGTATAGTTTCTCTCTTCTTAACATCCCCAAAACTTCCCTCAAATGATTGGCGTGATCCTCTTCGGTCTTCGAATAAATCAGTATGTCATCTATGAAGACAATGACAGTCCTGTCAAGCATCGGACGACATACTCGATTCATTATATCCATGAATGCCGCTGGCGCATTCGTCAATCCGAAGGACTTCACCAGAAACTCGTAATGTCCTTATCGAGTACGAAAAGTCGTCTTCGGTACATCCTCTTCTCTAACCTTCAGCTGATGGTAAACCGGCCGTAGATCGATACACGAAAACCAGTTTGCTCCTTGCAGTTGATCAAATAGGTCATCAATTCTCGGTAACAGGTATTTGTTCTTAACTGTGAGTTTATTCAACTCCCGGTAATCGATGCATGTGCGCATGATACCATCCTTCTTCTTGAAAAATAGAACCGGAGCACCCTAAGGCGAGATACTCGGTCTAATGAAACCCTTTTCTAGGAGGTCCTGTAGTTGGGTCATCAACTCCTTCTTTCTGACTGAGCTAGACGGTAAGGTGCTTTAACGGCAGGCTTGAATCCAGGCTATAGATCGATCTGAAATTCAATCTCCCGTTCGGGTGGTACTCTCGTCAGGTCTTCTGGAACACGTTAGGGAAGTCACGCACCACGGGTACATCATCCACCTCATTCACTTTCGCTTTCGTGTCGATCCTATACGGCAGATACGATCTGCAACCTCGCTGAATAAACTTCGATGCCTTAATCATGGAGACGAATTTTGGCACCGAACTCACTTTATCACCATAAACAGTAACCGGACTCCCGTTAGGCGGCTTTGAGATGAATCATCTTCTTCCGGCAAACGATACGCGCCTCATAATCAGACAACCAGTTCATACCCAACACCGCATCGAACCCTCCTAAAGTCATGAGGAATAACTTCACGGGGAATTTATGATCTTCTAGTTCAATAAAGCAGTCACCTATGGCTTTTGCTATTTTAGTAGTTTTACCAGTGGCAGTTTCTACTTCAAAGGCGTCCTGAACTAATTCGATCATTCTATATAGTAGGGTACTAAAGGGAGAGGCCACAAAACTCCTACTTGCACCATAATAAAAAAGAACAGAAGCGTAAACGTTGTTAATCAGAAACGTACCTGATACAATGTTAAGATTCTTTCCCTTTCCTTGCTTCTTTCTGGGTGAAGACTAGGTGAGCTAAAAGGCTCTAGTCTTCACCCGAGGCCTCTCCTCTTTCTTCTCAGTTTCTTTCCCTTTCCTTGACCCATCGGCTCTTGGCTTAGTGCAATCTCTGCTCATGTGCCCCATCTCCCCACAATTAAAGCACTTGATGGTTCTCGGACATTCTCGGGATAAGTGCCCAGTCCTCCCGCACCAAAAACACTGGTTGGTTCCCGACTTACACACTGTAACATCCATGATTTTTCCGGCCATATTTTTTGTTCTTTCCTTTCTATTTATTTATTTATTTATTTATTTTGCGCAATAATAACATTACATCCAAACCCCGTACTCGTCCAACAAATATGTCGCATTTATTATTAAATTAAACACGTATCAATTTAAATATTCAACCATACAATTACATACTATTTCTCCATTTTACATAACACGTGAAAGTATATTCATATGTATATAAAAGCGAACATCTTATTATAATGAATATATATCTAACTAAAACAAGTGAGCTTCATCATACTTGTACGTATTTAATGTCAGATATATATGTTAACATATTCATATTTTGTATAATTGTTGATACTAAACAAATCAAGCATGCAATTTCAAAAAAAAATAAAACTTATAAGCTTAAATCGTGTATTTATTATAAATATGCATGTAGTTATATGGTTATAATTGATATTATTAAACAAACCATCTGTACAAGTTGAATTTTAGAAAATGAAACTCCTCCTTTATATATTTATGTTAATTAATGTTTAAAGTTTATGAACACCGATCTTTATATATATTTTTAAAAAAAGAATTTAAAACAAACAAAATTGGTTTGAACCCATTCATTTGCCTTGAACCCCCTCTAAACCCACTTGAACCCCCTTGGAACCAAATTTGGACCCTCACCCCGTGCTTTGACTTTCGGAAGTCAACATCAACCAAATCAATTTCAATTTTGTCGATTTCAGTTGTGTAATGGCCCATTTACCACGCAAAAACACTAATCGACCAAAACCTAATTGTAATCATGAACCAATTCAATCCTAATCAAGAGAATTTATTAAACAAACCATCTGTACAAGTTGAATTTTAGAAAATGAAACTCCTCCTTTATATATTTATGTTAATTAAGGTTTAAAGTTTATGAACACTGATCTTTATATATATTTAAAAAAAAAAAAGAATTTAAAACAAACAAAATTGGTTTGAACCCATTCATTTGCCTTGAACCCCCTCTAAACCCACTTAAACCCCCTTGGAACCAAATTTGGACCCTCACCCCGTGCTTTGACTTTCGGAAGTCAACATCAACCAAATCAATTTCAATTTTGTCGATTTCAGTTGTGTAATGGCCCATTTACCACGCAAAAACACTAATCGACCAAAACCTAATTGTAATCATGAACCAATTCAATCCTAATCAAGAGAATTAATCACAAATCTTTCCCATAACCGTTCGTCGTCTTCAAGAGCGTTCACGAACCGATTCATGCGTTACAAATGGAATCGATCAACAATAACAACCCATAATCGTGCGAGACCCACCTTAGATACCCGCTGATCACTCAAATCCACCCTAGGATACCCCTTTGATTCGCGATCGAACCTCGAAGAACCGGAGTTGCGGCTCCCCGTCGATCTCCCACTACACACAACCAATCCAGGTAATTCAAGCGCCGTTTAACTCGTTTTTATTACTTGAATGAAAGCCCTCTTGTTTCGTGATCGATTAGAATCCAGACAGGTTTGATTTGAGGGTTAGGGTTTGCGTTGGTTTGGTTTGGGGAAGAAAGGTCTCCAGACCTCTATGTTAAAACTCAGTAGATCCAAGAAAGTGAAGGGGGCATGCTGCAAGTTCAGTGGTAGCGCGCTTGGTTCCTACGGGAGTAATCCGGGTTCAAACCCTGCGTAGTCTATTTCTTTTATCTTTTTGTCTTCATTGCTTAAACCATTAGTTCCTTTTCATACACTCATACATATACTTATATGTACGCATACAAATCACATAAAACCAGTTAAAAGACTAAGTGAAATACACCCTTTTTATATAGCAAAACATGAACATATTAGATTGTAACACCTTTATGTTTATAAGCTTTTACGGGCATTTTGAGCATTATTATTATTACGCGTACTTTAATTTGTTACTAATATACCTATTTTCAAGCATGACAAACGTGATTTTAAACTCGACGTTATTAACTAAATCCTTTATTCGTACAAATAAGTTCATAAAAAAAAATTATAACTTGACTTTTAAAATCGTTAAGTGATGAGAGAAAACATCCTAATTACTATATGAAACTAATAAAATCTTTAACAAGTTATTTATAATCTCAAATCTATAAATTTTATTTTAAAAATGATTACTTTTATAAAACCCATGTATCTGTAAGAATTCATACATTCCTTTTATATAATTTATTATATAAAATCATTAAATCATATTCTATACGTTTAATTATGATTTAATTAGTTAAAAACATTAATATTATACTTTAAATTTTGGTTTAATTACTAACTAATTAGATCCATAATTTTAACACTCTTTGACTTGGAAATTAAGTTAAATAGATAAAAGGTTTAATTTATTTATTTAGCCATGTAGTTAAATATTATTTATTTAACTAATTACGGTCATTTAACGTTTCACCTATTTTAGACATTTGTGAACTATGTATTTATTCACCCAATCATATATTCACAAACGAAAGGTATTTACTATTTAGGTAAATGAAATCCTTTAAGTAACTTAAATAATTATTTTGTTTACACAAAAGCGAGTATTTAAACATTTTCTAATCCACAATTTAGTTATTAAATATTTCCAGGATAGTTATTTAAATAAATTCAATCGTACTACTACAAATTCTTTACTTACATAATAAAAATTGAAATTTTAATTATAAGCTACCTTATCACTATTCGATACTTATGACGAACATATATATTCTGGAAAACTTGTACAAATCGCATATCTAATCCTAATTTCTAAGAAACCCTAGAATCTCAGATAAACTCAGAATTCCTTACTTTTGTTTTCCGTTAGACGCATATTAAGTCTAGAATACAATTACCTGTGTAGGTTAATTGTGGGGAATCCTCACGAAGCATATCCTTCATTCACAATTCATACAACCTACCAGCTTCATTACAAGTGAGTTTCATAGCCCCCTTTCTCTTTACAATTATTTACAAATACTCGGGGTGGAACATGTTTACATACTATACATACCAAATTCAATACCATTGTTCGTATGCTAATTACTATGTGTTTTATGTCTTAAACTACTTGGTGACCATACGTGTGTTCATGTTTAGTACAAATCATTAACTTGTGTTGTAAGTCTAAGGTAGTACCTTTTATGATCATTTATATGGGAAACCGATACCAGTTAACACAGACCTTGGCGGGTTTGTGTGTACAATTCAATTAGTTGGATTGTACCTACCAGTTTTCCATTACTACGGGTTGATTGTACGCTTTGAAACCTTGTATGTTTTCACATATATGCCTTGGATTATGCTTTGAACATATTGAATTGTAAATTATTTTCAACTTTTGTTTGGTGTCAAAACCTATGTTACTCACCAACTACTTGTAGTTGACATTTACTCACATGTTTCAGGTGAACCCGTTTGAGGACTATGCTTGAACACCTAGGGCTACGGACCTAGTTAAAAAATTAATTAAAGATTCATTTATTGTTACGTTTCATTTGAATAATATGTTTCTAATTTTCTTGTAACGAATACTTAATATGTTGATTAAATATTGTAACGCATTTAATAGTTGATCATGTGCTTTTGAACAAACACGTCAGCCCCGGCGCATACTCCGCCGCCGGCCGGGGTGTGACACACACACCCAAACGAATCTTCCCACACTTTCCACAAACCCCATCAGTTTCACCATTTGCCTTCTTATCCTTATGCCCAAACACAAATCCTCCTGTTCTCTTACAAGACCACTCAACCTTCTTCTTAGGCTCAACAATAGCTTAGTCATTCATGTCGATGTCATCCCACACAATCCGGCTCAGATCGACAACCGGGTCATACATTTTCGGTGGTGGGCTTTGACATGAGTATGAACTTTCGGAGGTAGTCCGTTGACATAGCATTTGATACTTCTTTCTTCAGGAGTGATCATGTGAGGGACTAGCCTTGACATCATCAAATCGGGAAGTATACTCACGGTGGGTCATTGAACTCGCCTTTAGTGATAGAAACTCCAATTCCATTTGGTCAATCTTACTCTGGGACAAAACTTCCTGATCACCAGTTCCTTCATTTCCTCCCACTTCATCGACTTCATGGCTTGATCACCCTTAGCCTCCTTCACAGATTCCCACCAGTGCAGGGCTTCGTCCTTGAGCGAATGCAACCAACTTGATCGTTTGGTCTTTGCGACATTCACTCATGTCGATAGTAGTCTCCATTCATTTGATCCAGGTAAAGGTGGTAGTGGCATCTTTCTTGCCATCCAAGATCGGTGGGTCACAATCACGAAACCCCTTGTAGGAACAGCCATCCAGGATCACTATCACTGTCCTATAACACCCCAAAAATCAAATGTAAACGGTTGGCAGTAAAAGGGACGTCGAACATAAAGCCACGAATGGTATCGGTAACGAAACACGATACCAAAAGCTTAACAGGGAAATGGGATTGAAAATAATAAGTTGGGATGAATTTCGGTTAAGAAACGTGACCTAAGAACTTATCCGGATACGAAACGAAAAGACTATTCGCCCAGACTTAGCCCAAAACTTCATATAGACATATCCCGAGCTAGAAAATGATTTATGAAAATGGGGTATTTCGACGAGGAGAATCTGAATATGGGGTATATTGGACCGCTATCCTAAGCCATAATGGTCCGACATGTGTTCCCGAAGCAAATCAGGAGGCTGAGACGCGTGTCTGATGACTCAGCCCGAAGTCAGACCGATATGCTCCTAGATGTCTGTCCGATATGGGGATGTCAGACCGAGATGCTCATAGATGTCGGTCCGACATGGACACCAGACAACCTACAAATAGATGCTCCTGGCCGTTCACTTTAAAACATCACACAAACACACATTCCACACACACACACACATACAAAGTGTGAAGGAGCAAGGAACCGGTGCGACGAGTTTAAGTACGAGCGTGGTACGTTGCAAGTGCGGTTTGGATCCGGAGAGACGTTTAAGTTAGGAACAAGCATATGGAACTACCCGAGGATAATGTAAGTACACTGGACCCGTACTCTATACATGATTTTGTGAAATATGTGATTAAATAATGTGTGTTATGTGTTATGTGTAAGACAAGGGTACGGGGTAATAAAGGGTTAGTCTAAACACTAAACAGGAATAATGGATTAGTCACGACGTATCCAAGGGATGGTGGATACACCGCTGATACTTCTTATATATAAATCTCTTGGTGCTTTGTGGTGAAACCATTATGAATGTTTAGGGGTATAGATTAAAAGACAGTAAGGAAAATATAGTAAACGAGCGAGAGATCTTCCAACCGGTATGTAGTTATCTGACAAACGGAATGTTCTGTTTAAGGAAATAGTGGTGTATAAATCTCTCCTAGACCCGTCATTCTTTCTTGGGAACATCTCTGTTGGAGGTACTACTCTGGAAGGATAATCACCCCAGTTTACAATATATGACGAGTATGAATATGTGAAAGATGAGCATATGAATGCATGAATATATGAATGCATGATGATACATGCAAGTATGAATGAGTATGATGGAACGAGTCTTAACCCTAAAATGGAATAACAGAATACTCACGAAGTGTTAAAAGGGTGGTGGATACACCGCTGGTACTTCCTATATATAAACCCTTTTAGTGCCTCGTGGAGAAACCATTACGAAGTTTTAAGGTAAGGATTGGTTGGGAATAAATCAAGCATATACGTGAAATGAAAACAAATGTTTGATACATTTGGGAGGCTGTGAGTCTAAGATATTCAAGATCCCAAATGAAAAGAGATACCCGGCCTGTAAGGTGGATCTCAATAACATAAAGAAGAAGAGAATTAAAGAATAAAGCCTACGGGGCTAAGAAATGAATGAGCCTTTGTGGAAAATGAGTTTTCGTGACAAATGCAAGGGGTCTATACTGACGAGTATAAGGACCTTGCCAATACTCTGACCAGAGGTACGTCCGAAGATGGTCAGGAGGGGTTAGCACATCCATGAATAAAATGAATACTCTGACCGGAGGTACGTCCGAAGATGGTCCAGAGGGGATTAGTACACCCATAAAATATACGAATGACGTGACCGGAGGTATGTCCGGATATAGTCACGGGGGCGTCGAGAGCCTGGGAAACTTGAACAATAATACGTACCTAAAAGGTTCATAATAAAATGAAAGATGCAGTGTACTTACTTAGCGAAAGCTAATTTAAAAACATTTTCCAAACACTACAGGAAAGAAGCACGTGGAATGAAGCTTCCTGAGGATAGAGCTATCAGAGTTGAAAGATCACTATATAAAAAGATGTAAATGTATCATCTTATGTAAAAATAATAATTATAATAAAAGTTATACCTTAGTCATTTAATGACAAGGTTTTGAAAAATCTAGTACCATTTTCCGCAATATAGTACTCTGATAAAAATCAAAGATAAGTAGGGTGTTTCAGGTTGGTATCAGAGTACGGTTTGAGGGATTTAAGTATCAGAAAGGGATGCTTAAACTCAAACCATAAGTGCTCATGATATAAATAGGGATTCAATCCGGGCCGTCCAAGGAAGCAAGTATGTTTAAATTCCAGTGCTAGAACATAAAGGTGTGAGTATACGTGGGTTGAATTTTGTATGCGATAAGCTTCATGTGATAATTAGGAGTATCATGATATGTAACATACATTGCCTTATACCTGGCCAGTATTGGAGCTAATGTATGGGGCCATCATGATATCGCAAACATCATATGATAACTTATGTCAATAGATAGTAAGCAAGAAATGTGATTAAAATGCATGAATGAATGCGCATATGTGTAAAATGCATAGATGGGGCCTTAGGTGAAACCCTAGAATATGGTTAAACTGATAAAAGGCCTGTAGTATAAAACTCTAGACTATGATTAGGGTAAAAAAATGAGAGATATAAAACGATGCCATGTTTCAGCAAACTATGGCTGAACATCAAAGCGACGAAATACATGATGAAGGGAGTCACAGGAGAGTTGAATCGCCACCTCCCGAGGAAAATGAAGATGAGCAAGTTCCGAAAAACATTCGGAAACAAATCGCATTAGAAGTAGGGAAGGCTTTTGATGCAAATATTCTGATTTTGCAAGCTGAACTACAAAGCTCACTAGAGAGCTGATTTGAAAGTCATAAAGAGACTATTCATAACGGTGAAGGAGGAAATCTAAAAGCTGATACAAAATTGACCCATTGCACGTATAAGGATTTCACGATGTGCAAGCCCTTGGAGTTTAAGGGAGTTGTTAATCCATTAGAAAGTCAAAGATGGATTGCTTCTATAGAAACAGCTTTCGATACATGTCATTGTGAAAAGGAAGATGAAGTAACCTTCGCTACCACCCAATTAAAAGAACGAGCTGATGATTGGTGGGGAGTAGTGAAGAGAGGGAATGGTAGAGACAGAATTAAGGAGATGAGGTGGGAAGAGTTTAAGGTTCTCTTCCTGAAACACTATTGCCCTCGAGCGACAATTGAGAGAATCACTGAGGAGTTTCTTCAACTCCGTCAAACAACAAAAACTATAATTGAGATCACAGAGATTTTCTTTGACAAGGCCAGTTTTTGTCCGGCTTTGTTAACAACCCCAGCGATGTGGATGATGAGATACCATCTCGTTTTGAAAATTGAAATTAGAGAGTTTATCCGTCCATCCAAGTGCGCGAACTTAGAGGAAATGATCTATTGGGCTCGGGAACGCGAAACAGAGATCAAAAGGAAGGCTGAAAGAGATGGAAAGAGGAAAGGAGAGAGTTATTCTTCTCTTATACCTCTTAAGAAGTTTAGGTTTACAAAAGTAGGAGGAAATTCCTCCCCAAGAAAAAGTGTACATGACTGTAAGACTTGTGGAAAGAGGCACCTAGGAGAGTGCCGGTTCAAACCTACCAATTGTAACAAATGTGGGAAGACTGGACACAGTGCACTGCAGTGTATGAGTGGAATAAGGCTATGCTATAACTGTTACAAGCCATAACACTTTAGCAGGGAATGTCCTGAGCTAAGATATAACACGGAAAAGACCGGAGAAGGGTCAAGAGTGGCCGAAAATGAAGTAAAAAAGATCGAAGCCCCAAATACAACGGGTAGGGCTTTTCAAATCACCACTAAGGAAGCGAAAGATGTTCCTGACGTTGTATCAGGTACATTCCTCTTGAATTTCCTACCTGCTTGTCGATCGTTTATTTCATTAAAGTGTGATAAATTCTAGAAACTTTAATAGAAGTAAGTTGGTTATCTTCTCATGCTGCAACGATTATATGTAACCGGCAGATTGTAAGAATCACGACGCCTACAGGAAAAGAAGTTAGTGTCATTGGCGAGCGACGAACCCAGATTACATTATGTATGATGGCCAAGATAAGTAGCTATGTGAGACAAGGTCACCAAGCCTTCTTAGCCTACATAGCTGATTTAAAGATGAAAGGGAAGGAACTAAGTCAAGTTCCAGTAGTGAATGAATTCCCCGAAGTATTTCCAGACGATCTTCCGGGTGCTCCACCTGAGAGAGAGATCAAATTTAAAGTCGATTTAATTCCTGAAGCTAAGCCGGTAGCTAAGGCCCCATACCGGTTAGCACCAACAGAAATGAAGGAGTTGATGTCACAACTGCAAAAGTTGTTGGACAAGGGATTCATACGCCCTAGTGTGTCCCCTTGCGGTGCGCCAATTCTGTTCGTGAAGAAGAAAGACGGTAGTATGAGGATGTGTATAGACTATCGTGAATTGAATAAATTAACTATCAAGAATAGGTATCCCTTATCTTTAATTGATGATCTGTTTGATCAATTGCAAGGATCAAGTTGGTTTTCCAAAATCGACTTAAGATCCGGTTATCACCAAGTCAAGGTGAAAGAAAAAGATGTGCCTAAAACAACATTCAGAACTCGTTATGGACATTATGAGTTTGTAGTGATGCCTCTGGCTGTTTTCATGGACCTCATGAATAGAGTATGTCGGCCAATGTTAGACAAATTCGCTATTGTCTTCATTGATGATATTTTGATCTATTCAAAAAGTAAATAAGAACATGCACAACATCTTCGTGAAGTACTTTGTACCTTACGGAAAGAGAAACTGTACGCTAAATTCTCAAAATGTGCATTCTGGTTAAGAGAAGTTCAATTTCTTGGCCATGTTATAAATGCGGAAGGCATCTCAGTGGACCCCGCAAAGGTAGAGGCTGTAATGAAATGGTCTCCACCTAAGAATCCATCAGAAGTTAGAAGTTTCTTGGGATTAGCTAGTTATTATAGAAGGTTCATCCCGGACTTTTCTAAGATAGCCATCCCTTTGACTAAACTAACTCGAAAGAATTAGAAGTATGAATGGAATGCAGATCAGGAGAAGGCATTCCAAACACTGAAAGAAAAATTGTCATAAGCTCCGGTTCTAGCATTGCTAGAAGGGGTAGAAGATTTTGTGGTATATTCTGATGCCTCAAAACTTGGGTTAGTATGTGTTTTAATGCAAAGAGGAAAGGTAATAGCTTATGCCTCTCGACAGCTAAAGACACATGAAGCAAACTATCCAACCCATGATCTGGAATTAGCTGCGGTGGTGTTCGCACTAAAGATTGGAGGCATTATCTATATGGAACGAAATGTATGATTTATATTGACCACAAAAGTCTTAAGTTTTTCTTTGACCAGAAAGATTTAAGTATGAGACAGCGAAGGCGGCTGGAGCTGGTCAGAGATTATGACTGTGAAATCCTATATCATCCCGGAAAGGCTAACGTGGTAACCGATGCTCTGAGCATAAGGAAGAGCATCATCCTATTCGAGTGAAAGCATATAAGTTGGTAATAGCTCCTGACTTCATGAGCCAGCTTCGAGATGCATAAATCAAATAATTAAAAGATGAGAATGTCAAGAAAGAAAGAGTGGTTGGTTAGGAGAAATTTCTAGAATAAAATGAGTATAAAGTCAAAACTCGATTTGGTCATATGTGGATACCACGATCAGGTGAGTTTAGACTACGAAAATGTACCAAGATCTACGCAAGGATTATTGGTGTCCCGGAATGAAGTTTGATATCATGAAATATGTAGCAAAATGCTTAACTTGTCTACAACTTAAAACAGAACATCAGAAACCATATGGGAGATTACAACCATTAGAAATCCAAGAATGGTATCTCACTATGGATTTCATAACCAAGCTACCAAAAACGGCTAGATGTTATGATACCATTTGGGTGATTGTAGATCGGTTAACTAAAAGTGCTCATTTTCTAGCAATACATGAGACATACTCTTCAGAAAAGTTAGCTGATATGTTCGTTAATGAGATTGTTCCAGACATGGAGTGCAAGTCTCGATTGTCTCTGATCGAGATACTCATTTCACTTCATGTTTCTGGAAGAAGTTCCATGAAGAGATGGGAACTAGATTATTAATCAGCACAACATATCATCCTCAAACCGATAGTCAAAGTGAGAGAACAATACAAACTCTTAAAGATATGTTGCGTGCTTGTATAATTGAGTTCGGTGGAAGTTGGGATAATCATCTACCATTAGAAAAGTTCTCGTATAACAACAACTATCATTCCAGTATTGGGATGCCACCATATGAGATGCTATACGGTAGAAGATGTCGAACTCCAATATGTTGGCCAGAAATTGGTCAAAAGGAGTTAGGTAGCAAGGAAATAGTTTAGGCTACATCAGAAAATTTTGACTTAATCAAGACACATTTGAAAGCTGCACAAGATAGACAGAAGTCATACGCAGATAAGAGACCTAGACCAATAGAATTCCAAGAGGGAGATTACGTTTTGTTAAAAGTATCTCCTTGGAAAGGTCTAATCCGATTCAAGAAACGTGGAAAACTAAGTCCACGATTCATTGGTCCTTTCAAAATCACCAAAAGAGTTGGAAAAGTAGCCTATCAGCTGGAGCTACCTGAAGAATTAAATAAGATACACAACACGTTTCATGTATCTTATATAAGGAAATGTTTGGCAGATGAAACTGCACATGTTCCTTTGGAAGAAATAGAGGTTGACGAAAAGCTAATTATGTCGAAGAACCAATGAAGGTTCTAGACAGAAAAGAAAAGCAGTTACGCCATAAGACAATTAAGAAAGGGCTGATCCAGTGGAAACACAAGAAAGGATCAGACTTGACATGGCAAAATGAGGATGAAGTAAGAAAAGATTATCCCCACATATTCATGGAATGACAGGTTTCGGGGAAGAAACCTAATTTAAGGGGGGGAGAGTTGTACATCCCAAAAATCCAGCCGTAAACGGTTGATGGTCAAAGGGACGTCAAACGTAAAGTGTAGGTCCAGATTTCAATCGAAAATCACTCAACAGATCGATTACACACATACAGGCAAAATCTGTGTGTATGGTGGTGAAACAGAGGGTAGAAACAGAATTGGTGAAGATAAACAGGAAAAACCACATAGGAATCAACACAAATAAGATATGAAATTGTAAGAACAACAGATGAACTAAATCCAAATGTGTATTGATTCAGAAAACTGTGAAAGAGAGAATTTCAGGGATACAACCGCTATCCACACCCTAGAAATTCTCAAACTAGACTATTTATAGCAAGTTGACAGGAATCAAAACTATGCTTACCGAAACTACTAGTTTCGGTGAAGCATTTACAAGAGAGAAAAGCATGTCGAAACTAAACTATCTATCAAAACTACTAGTTTCGATTGAACAAACCTCAATCGAAACTAAGTAGTTTCGATGGCCCAGACTTAGAAATAAAACAGGAAATTACATTAAAATGAAAATACAAGAAAATAAACTAACTAAACAGTGTTCAAAAGAAATACATTGATGACAACAGCTTATACAATAATATGACTCTACAATCTCCCCCTAAGCTGATGCATCAATGTCTTCAACTCTTCTCTAAGCAGTTGGCCCTTCATTTGCATTTTGGAAAAATGGCTTGACATTCTAAGACACCACTCTCTGATATGCCTTAGCATCAGCTTCATCATCTCCATGAAAGAGCTTGATGGGGGGTTTTTGAACAAAACTTAAAGAGCTTCACATTGAAACTTTAGAAGCTCCATGGGCTCAAAGATCACCTTGCCTTCACACTCGATCACAGAACTTCCGATGGTTGAGTTGTAAAACCATTTTCTGAAATTTTGTAGCTGTACAGGTACTGATCGTGGCAGAACTATAGATTTGACAGTTTCAGCAGGCTTGTACCGAAGGCTTACCTAGGGCTTTTGTGTTCTTGGATGAATCCTGGTTTTTGATATAATTCTCTTTGAAATAGTGGTCTTCATTGACCTGAAGTCATCGAGGGCTTGTTGTTTAAGAAACTGTTCAAAGTTACGTGCCTTATTTACTTTTCCAGGGTTCTGTAGGGGTAATTTGGCAAGTGCCCTAAGATCATATCTAGGGAGTGAGCTGAACTCATGAGAACTTTTGAAGTGTTCTACTCCTCCTTTGTATCTCCTGACTATGTATAAGCCCCTTTCATTGTCATATTTCCATCCCACCAGGGGTCTTTTCAGCTCTTGGTACTCTGCGAACCATTCATAATATTTGGGAGGCTCCTCGACAGGTAACTTCCTCATCCAAGGCCTTTTAGGAGCAGGATAATCCGGGTTTGGCTTAGGAGCATTGATTGGTTCAGTTGGGGTGGATTCAGTGTTAGTTGTTTGAGTTGGTTGAATGGGGGTTGGTTCAGTATGTACCAGATCAACTTTAACACTGGCTTCATCTTGATCATCGTCAGAGAGTGCCTGGATCTCTTCTCCTTCCTCTGTGAAGTATCTGGGTTTTCTTCATGTAGATCTTCTGTAGGTAAAATCTCTAGATAATCATCATTAAATCCAAAGTTATCAGTCTTATTAAGAAGAGCATTCAGCTCGTGATCTGACACAATCTCTTCTTCATCAAGGATAACCACATCAGCACTTGATTCTTTTCCTTCTCCTCTCTCTCTAGCAGCTCTCCGTTCACTAACTGTTGGAAGATCATACCCGGTTTCTTCTATCCTGACTTCCACAGCATCCTTTGTCTTGGCAGCTTCGCCAGTGAAGATTGTTAGTGTAGACTGAGGATTTGACACAAAGGCAGGGGAAGAGGGTCCACCAGCAGAAGTGGTCTCCCCCTAAGCTGTGGAAGGGGTTTCCTGTTGAGAAGATTTAATCAATGAAGCCTTGATTTGTTCAACAGCATCGGACAAGTCTTTGAACTCTTGTTGTTGCTGAGAGATTATCTTTTGTTGGGTTTCCAGCTGGGTTTGTTGGACGTCAAGTTGGGTATGTAAGCCGCCAACTTCTAACCTTAGATCTTTTATTTCTTCTTTTCACTCATTTAGTTATGTCTTTAAGCTTTTTATTACTTCATCTCATTTTTGTAACTTTATCCTGTAGCTTTTTCACTTCTAGGCTTAAGGTTTTAACTCTTGGGAAAGATGGTGATGGATCAGGAACAGGGGATGCGTGTGGTGTAGTAACAGGTGTATGTAGCGGAGATGGTTGTGCTGAGGGTGGTGGAATATGAGTAGGTGAGTGAGTGGGGGTTAAGTTTCAGGAATGTCAAGCAGTGATTCATCAGAAGATGTTAAGGATTCCGGTCCTGTCTTAATTTTCTTTGCAAAAGCTTCTTCTTGTTCATAATCAGACTCGGAATCAGCTCGTCTATTGGAGAAGGATGTAGGCGGTTCAGTCTGTTCCTCATCTTCAGACTCATAGTTAGATTGATCATACTTAGTGCCATAGATGCCTTCATCCAAGGTGTCACTAGACTCAGCTTCAACTTCAATATTCTCTTGAACCTCATCATTAACATCTGCTTCTATGTTTTCAGCATGTTGCTCTTCAATTACTAGCTCAAGATTTTCTAACAGTTGATCCATAAAAGGAGCCTCTAAGATAGGCTGTTCAATATCTTGCTCTATCTGTTGGTCAGCATTAACATCTGGCTCTTGGTTCCCTTGATCTTGTTCTGCCTCTTCTTCTTTAGATGATGATGATTCAATGACTTCATCAGGATCGATATCAGGGACTACAGGTTCTACTTCTCCAATCACATGCCCAAAGAGTGGAATGTCCACAACTATCCTATTCGATCTTGAACTAGAACTCTTCATACAACTGAGGGTCTTGGCTATCATATGATCAAGAACAAGAACAGGTCCTTCATGTTGAAGATTTGGTAGAATGTGGTTAATTATCATTTGTAGAAATCTTGGGTACACGAGAAATTTGTCTCTTACTCTTCCAGTGAGATTCTCTATAAGTTGTTTGAATACCAACCCAGAAAAATTATAATCCCTCCCTTCGATCAAGCCAAGAATAGCAGATGCCACCATAGCATTGGCCGAGTCAAATCCACCTTTTCTGATTGAGATGCAGTGAATGAACACATGCACAATATACCTCCAGTGAGGGGCAAAGAATGTCTTTGTGGTCTTCCCACTTTTGAACTCATCTGGTTGACCCAATCTTCTGAAACATTCTCTGTTGTAGAAACTAGTAAATTCCACAGGGGCTTCATGATTATCACCAAACTGCAGTACCTCTCTTATGGTGGCCTCAGAAAATAGAACTTCTTGGTTGTACACAGTTGCTCTTATGTGCTCCACATTGTTGATGGATACTCTTTCAGCAGTTGCCCAGAATTGCCTGATTGGGGCTTAAAAAATGGGCAAGTTGTGACTTATAGCAAAGCTCACATTAGAGTTAGCCAGAAAATTGAACACATGTACAAATCCCTCACTTTTGGGATCAACAGCATTAAGAAAGGAAAAGATATTGTGCTTCTTCACAAATAGAAGATCTATGTCAAGAGTTTTTTGAGGTAATCTGATGACGAAGACGACGGGGGAATCATATGAGAAACCCTGATTTCGCAAACCTAGACCGTATTGAGAGATTTTATGTGTGAAGATGAAGTTGTGAAAGGTTCGGAGAGTTCAAGTGAACTTGGCATGAAAGAAACCTGATTATGAAGACATTTAATTTGAGCTTGACAAAACACCAAAATGCCCCTGTCGAAACTACTAGTTTTGATAGACAAAGGTAGTTTCGGGTGGGAGGAAGTTTCGGGCGGTTTGAGTAGTTTCCGTGGAATGTTGTTTCGGGTGACAGGAGATACTTGATCAGAAACAAAAGAAAACTCTCATATGTACAAAATTTAAACAAGCTAATAAGGAAGATTAAGAAATTTGTATAGAAAAATAAAAATAAAAACAGTAAAAGATATAAACACTTAGCCTTGGAAAAGATCCAACGTGAGATCATGTCTAGTCAAACCCTTGAAACACTTCATTTTTCACTCAGCTACTGTGAATCCCTGAAGATAGCCGATATTTGTGCAAGATAAACCTGAACATTTGCTTGTACAATGTTTTCATATGATTAAGATGTACCATTTGAGCATGAAACACGTCGTACCCCACATTTTGAAATAAAATGATTTTGAAATCCTATCAATCCCCAAGAAATACCCGCATTCATCTGATTATCTCTTTCAGGTTAACCAGGGTACCATCTTGGTAAGTCAAAATCACCGCCAAAAGTAAAATAAAATCCAACTGGATATAAGATGTTGTAAAATGAAAAATATCCAAGTGGATATTAAAAGGTACGAACAATCTAGATCTTTGAGTAAGTAAATAGAAGAAGTCGTAAAATTATCCAAGTAGATATGAAAAGTTTGAACACCCGAGATCTTTGCGTAAGCAAAACAGACGGGGTTAAATCATCCAAGTGGATGGGAAAAAGATGAAGTCCCAAGATCTTTGCTTAAGCAAAACAGACGGGGTCATCGGCGGTAACTCTTGTTACTTTGACGGTCACGTGGCGCATGAATCAGAATCCAACACGTAAGTCTATATCTGATTGAATCAGTTTTCTTAGCTTTAAAATGGATTAGATGTTTCAAAAATGGGTTCAAACACACGTGTCCGATAGAGAATTAGATTTTCACACTACTAAAGACTTATAACCGTATGTTGGGCCTACCGGCTATACTTCAGTAATCACCATCACTTATGATCCATTCCATGTTCAAGAAGTGTGATCAGACTCTATCATTTCTCACAAGGTCGGATCCGATATTCCTGAAATGAAACGTGATACTTACAGTGAATTTTTCATAAGCAAAACAAAATATTTTTCTTTTCTTTTTGACTATACAAAGTAAATCTTTTTCTTTCTAACAGCAAATTCCAATTTCTCCCTCAAAAGTTTTGCTTTCAATAGGTCAATAAAGACAACAACTATACAGAAAAGTAAAATCTTTTTGGAAATCTTCCCGATTAACAAGTTTAAATAGAAAAGATAATATGCACAGGGGTTACTGAAAGTTGATCATGCCGAGCATCTCCACCAATTTCTCAAATCTGGCAGAATCAAATGCTTTTGTAAAGATGTCGACGGTTTGCTTGTCGGTTTTGACTTCAACGATTTTGATATGTTTCTTTTCGACACAATCACGGATGAAGTGGTGTTTGATCTCAATGTGTTTGGTTTTAGAATGCTGAACGGGATTTTTGGTGATATGGGGAATAGCGGTGTTATCACACAGGATGGTAGGAGATCCCGTAATCAAGCATTTGATGGTGGATCCACCTTACTTGGGAACAACAAAGGGCTGCGGCAATGTATTCGGCTTTGGCTGTGGATTGAGAAACGGTGGTTTGTTTCTTACATTGCCAGGAGACGAGGCGGTTACCAAGGAACTAACAACCCCTAGAAGTGGACTTTCGGTCTAAGTTGCATCCCCCATAGTCTGAATCTGAATAAGGCAAAAGATCAAACAAGTTATTTTTGGGATACCAAAGCCCAAGTTTGGCTTGTACTTCAAATATCTTAAAATACGTTTGACAGCAACTAAATGAGAGAGTTTAGGATTAGCCTGAAAGCGTGCACACAAGCACTCTGCAAACATGATGTCTGGTTTGCTAGCAGTGAGATACAGAAGAGATCCTATCATCGAGCGATAGAGATGCTGATCAACGCTTTCACCATCCAAATCAGGAGACAGACAGTGTCGAACTTCCACGGGAGTCTTGTAATAATGAGACTCAGTCATTTTAAACTTGGTCAGGATTTCTTTGACATACTTCTCTTGATGGATAAGAATTCCCGACTCAGACTGATCTACTTGCAAACCAAGAAAGAACTTCATTTCTCCCATAGAACTCATTTCAAACTTACAAGAGAGAAAAGCCTGTCGAAACTGAACTATCTATCGAAACTACTAGTTTCGATTGAACAAACCTCAATCGAAACTAAGTAGTTTCGATGGCCCAGACTTAGAAATAAAACAGAAAATTACATTAAAATGAAAATACAAGAAAATAAACTAACTAAACAATGTTCAAAAGAAATACATTGATGATAACAGCTTATACAATAATAAGACTCTACAATCTACCCCTAAGCTGCTTCATCAATCTCTTCAACTCTTCTCTAAACAATTGGCCCTTGATTTGGTTTCTGGAAAAATGGCTTGACATTCAACGACACCACTCTCTGATATGCCTTAGCATCAGCTTCATCATCTCCATGAAAGTGCTTGATGGGGTTTTTGAACAAAACTTCAAGATCTTCATGTTGAAACTTTAGAAGCTCCATGGGCTCAAAGATCACAATATCATCCTTTCCTTCACACTCGATCACAGAACTTCCGATGGTTGAGTTGTAAAACCATTTTCTAAAATTGTGTAGTTGTACATGTACTGATCGTGGCAGAACTATAGATTTGACAGTTTCAGCAGGCTTGTACCGAAGGCTTACCCAGGGTTTTTGTGTTCTTGGATGAATCCTGGTTTTTGATATAATTCTCTTTGGAATAGTGGTCTTCATTGATCTGAAGTCATCGAGGGCTTGTTGTTTAAGAAACTGTTCAAAGTTACGTGCCTTATTTACTTTTCTAGGTTTTTGTAGGGGTAATTTGGCAAGTTCCCTAAGATCATATCTAGGGAATGAGCTGAACTCATGAGAAGTTTTGAAGTGTTCTACTCCTCCCTTGTATCTCCTGACTATGTATACGCCCCTTTCATTGTCATATTTCCATCCCACCGGGGGTCTTTTCAGCTCTTGGTACTCCGCGAACCATTCATAATATTTTGGAGGCTCCTCGACAGGTAACTTCCTCATCCAAGGCCTTTTAGGATCAGGATAATCCGGGTTTGGCTTAGGAGCATTGATTGGTTCAGTTGGGGTGGATTCAGTGTTAGTTGTTTGAGTTGGTTGAATGGGGGTTGGTTCAGTATGTACCATATCAACTTTAACACTGGCTTCATCTTGATCATCGTCAGGGAGTGCCTGGATCTCTTCTCCTTCCTCTGTGAAGTATCTGACCTTTTCTTCATACAGATCTTCTGTAGCTAAAATCTCTGGATAATCATCATTAAATCCAAAGTTATCAATCTCATTAAGAAGAGCATTCAACTCGTGATCTGACACAATCTCTTCTTCATCAAGGATAACCACATCAGCACTTGATTCTTTTCCTTCTCCTCTCTCTCTAGCAGCTCTCCATTCACTAACTGTTGGAAGATCATACCCGGTTTCTTCTATCTTGACTTCCACATCATCCTTTGTCTTGGCAGCTTGGCCAGTGAAGATTGTTAGTGTAGACTGAGGATTTGACACAAAGGCAGGGGAAGAGGGTCCACCAGCAGAAGTGGTCTGAGCTGTGGAAGGGGTTTCCTATTGAGAAGATTTAATCAATGAAACCTTGATTTGTTCAACAACATAAGATAAGTCTTTGAACTATTGTTGTTGCTGAGAGATTATCTTTTGTTGGGTTTCTAGCTGGGTTTGCTGGATGTCAAGTTGGGTATGTAAGCCGCCAACTTCCAGCCTTAGATCTTTTATTGATAGAGGTGCTGATCAACGCTTTCACCATCCAAATCAGGAGACAGACAGTGTCGAACTTCCATGGGAGTCTTGTAATGATGAGAGTCAGTCATTTTGAACTTGGTCAAGATTTCTTTGACATACTTCTCTTGATGGATAAGATTTCCCGACTCAGACTGATCTACTTGCAAACTAAGAAAGAACTTCATTTCTCCCATAAAACTCATTTCAAACTTAGAACGCAACACATCCTCGAACTCTTTACACAACCGAGGATTTGTGGATCCAAAAATAATGTCATCAATGTAGATTTGCACCAAAATGGTATCCGCACCATCCTTTCGTTTGAACAAAGTTTGGTCAATTGCCCCTCGTGTGAAACCATTATCAAGCAGATGCGTAGATAACGTCTCATACCACGCACGAGGTGCTTGATGAAGACCGTACAAAAGCCTTGTCAAGTTTATAAACTCTGTCAGGATAGCTTGGATCATTGAAACTTGGTGGCTGCTTGACATAAACTTCCTCTTGAACTTTTCCATACAGAAATGCGCTTTTGACAACCATTTGATGAACTGTGAAGTCCATATAGACTGCGTATGCGAGAAACATTTTGATGGCTTCCAAGCGAGGCATTGGTGCAAAAACATCCTCAAAGTCAATTCCTTCTTCTTGATAAAACCCCTGAACCACCAAGCGGGCTTTATTTCGAATCAGGATTCCCCCTTCGTCCTTCTTGTTACGAAATACCCAACGAGTGCCGATTGGAACTTTGTTCTTTGGAAGATCGACCAGATTCCACACATGTAGCTTGCTGAACTGCTACAATTCTTCTTGCATGGCCTCCACCCAACTGTTCTCAAGAAAAGCAACTTTGATATTCTTAGGTTCAACTTGAGATATGAAGCAAGTGAAGAGACCGTCCTTCATTGCTTCGGTGGCACTATGAGTTTGGACTCCCACATTGAGTGGACCAATGATATTGTCTGTAGGATAATCCTTGTGAATTCTCAACTGTGGAATCTCATCCTCTTCCAAGTGGTTATCCAGATTGGTAATGTTGATGTCAGGAATAACAGCTTCCTCATTGATAGGACCTTCATTAGATGATTGTGGAGCAACATCCACTATTTGAGGAGTTTTTTCCTCAACAGTCTCACTTGTTGCCACAGAATCCGAAGAATCCTGGGTGGATTCAGCATTAGCTATAATAAGAGGATCATCTATATGCTGACTTGATGAAGAGGAGCTTGAAGCAGTAGCAGAAGAGGTACCTAGGATATTCACAGACATAAGAGGATTAGCTGAGACAAATATGTTAGTGAAATCAGGAAGATTATATGATTTAAACAAGGAATCGACATCAAAAAGCCAATCAGGACCATCCCCAGCGTCCGTATGATTGTTTCATGCCAGTTGATATCAATGGACTCCAGCACAATCCTTCGTCTCTTCTTGTAAACACGAAAAGCTCTTTGGTTAGAGGAATAACCCACGAAATAGCACTCATCCGCTTTGGCTTCAAACTTGTTCAGCTGATCAGAAGTATTCAACATTGTGCAAACACACCCAAAATTCCTGAAGAAATCAATAACAGACTTGCGCTTGTACATAATTTCACAAGGAGTCTTGTTGCATCTTTTGGTGATGAGAACTTGATTTTGTACAAAACATGCGGTATTGAATGCCTCGGCCAAAAACGTGACAGGAAGCTTAGAATGATCACGGCGAATAGTCTTCACACTTAAATTGAACATGTTCTCGATTTAAAGCAGATGAATCTTCAGAGTCTCTGGCGTCTCATCTTTCTTTGCCAGGAAGAATACCCAAGTAAACCGAGAGAAGTCATCGGTTACCACCAAACAGTAAGATTTCCTTCCATGACTCATGACACTCACAGGACCGAAAAGATCCATGTGAAGCAATTGAAGGGGAGAGTCAATGGAATTAGTGGTTTTGGGTTTGTGAGAAGATTTGTGTTGCTTGCCGTTGGAACAAGAGAGACAATGTTCCCTAGGTGAGAAATCTTTCAAAGGTAAATCGGTGACAAGGTTTACTCGAATAAGGCGTTTCATTGTCTTAAAATTCACATGTTCTAATCTCCTGTGCCAAAGAAAGGACTCATCTTCTAAAGCTTTTGAAAGGAAGCAGGATTTGATTCCTGATGGATTATTCATATCCAGACAATAAGTATTGAATCTTCGAGGAGCATGCATGAGGATTAGGTCTTCGGGAATAACCACTCCAGGCTTCAAAATCAAACATTCCTTGGAGTTGAAGAGGGCATAAAAGTCTTTATCACAAATCTGGGACACACTCATCAGATTATATTTCAGCTGTGGGACGAAATTAACATTCTCCAAGCTATTTACACCGTTAGACACAGTTCCTTGACCTTTAATTTTTCCTCCTCTTGGATTGCCTGCAAAGGCGACAAAATCTCCGTCTATCGGATGATAATCTTGTAATAAAGAAAAATGACCAGTCATATGTCTTGAGCAACCACTGTCGACATGCCAGATATTGTCTCCAGTCCTCCTCAACTGTCTCTACACAATATGAATCATTTAGACATTTGTACCCAAAGTATTGCTAACTTGATATTTCTTAATTTTGCAAGATGCGTCTTGGAAATCATAATCATTTAGACATTTGTATCGAAACTACTAGTTTCGGTTGAAGAATCTCCCTATCGAAACTTCTTGTTTTGGTACCGTCTCTACCAAAACTAGCCTTGTTTCGACTGAAGTATAGCCTATCGAATCTACAGGCAGAACTGTCCAAGTACTCTCCAGGATATTAAAATAAAAATAAAAATTGGAGATAATATTTTCGGGTTTTCATAGATGGAGGGGAGTTTTGGCTGGAAACTTGGAGACAACATTTTCGGGTTTTCAAAATTTCGTTTCTTCGGCAATATACATGATGTACTGCCTGAGCCAGCCGTAATTCCTTTATTTAAAGTTCAAGTTTGAGCAGTGAGTAACAAAGTCTAGCATATTTGTGACAAACTTGATCATTGGTTGTTGATTACATGGTGACTCGATCCCTTATCTTTTTCCTAGAAATTGGAGGTTCTACACTTTAGGGGGGAGAATCGCCACGAAAGACTTCTAATTATCAGCAGAGTTATGAAGATGCAAGACAAAGTGAGCCTCCGCTTAAAATTGACCTTTTTTAGGGGGAGAGAAGGCAAGTTGATCAAGTGTTCGAGAATGTCAAGAACCTTTGTAGAAAGATGGTTATTTACTGCTAAATACTTGGGATTCAAACCTTTATCAATTGCCTACAAGATAGGAGGGTCTACACTTGAGGGGGAGAATCACAAAGAAAGGCATTGGATCATTAGTCAATCTATGAAGACGAAAGACAATGTCGGACAATAATTGATAGAATCAGTCTAGGGGGAGATTGCTGGGTATAAAATTGAGACTGATGCTGTCAATAGAAACTACAGTATCGATACTACTAGTTTTGGTTGAACATTTGTTCAATCGAAACTACTAGTTTCGGTTGAACATTTGTTCAATCGAAACTAGGTAGTTTCGATACCTGTTTTTCAGGCCCATTTGGCGGTGGCTTGGAAAACAAGGCATATGTGCTTGGCCTCCTATAAATAAAAGATTATCTCATAGGAGGAGTGTGTGTCTGTAGAGGGAATCAACACCCCAGGGGGAGCTCACCCTGGGGTGAGACTAATTGTTGAGTGTGTGAGGAGCTTTTATTTTTCATATCAATCAAAAAATCATACGTTTTATGCTCCAATTATCTATTCTTGTTCACTTTTATATATTTCTGTTCGTGTTTGTGATTCCCGCACCCGTCTCTACCCTTTTTCTGATTCGAGAGTGATACCAGATCCAGAGATTCCGCCTCTTGATCCGGGCTGTTTGAAGATTTCTCCACAGACCTGTGTTTGCGGATCTACTCAGGACCTACATAAAGCCACGAATGGTATCGGTAATGAAACGCGATACCAAAAGCTTAATGGGGGAAATGGGATTGAAAAATAATAAGTTCAGATGAATTTCGGTTAAGAAGCGTGACCTAAGAACTTAACCGGATGCGAATCGGAAAGACTAATATATGAAAATGGGGTATTTCGATGAGGAGAATCTGAATACGAGGTATATCATACCGCTATCCTAAGCCATAATGGTCCGATATGTGTTCCCGAAGCAAATCAGGAGGCTGAGACGCATGTCTGATGACTCAGCCCGAAGTCGGACCGATATGCTCCTAGATGTCGGTCTGATATGGGGATGTCGGACCGAGATGCTCATGGATGTCGGTCCCACATGGACACTAGACAGCCTATAAATAGATGCTCTTGGCCGTATACTTTGAAACATCACACAAATACACATTCCACACACACACACACATACAAGTTGTGAAGGAGCAAGGACCCGGTGCGGCGCGTTTAAGTACGATTGGGTACGTTGCTAGTGCGGTTCAGATACGGAGAGACGTTTAAGCGAGGAACGAGCGTAGGGAACTACCCGAGGATAATGTAATTGCACTGGACCCGTACCCTAGACATGATTATGTGAAATATGTGATTAAATAATGTGTATTATGTGCTATGTGTAAGACAAGGGTTTGAGGTAATAAAGGGTTAGTCAAAACACTAAACTGGAATGATGGAGTAGTCACGACATATCCAAGGGATGGTGGATACGCCACTGGTACTTCCTATATATAAATCTCTTGGTGCTTCATGGTGAAACCATTATTAATGTTTAGGGGTATAGACCAAAATAAAATAATGAAAATATAGTAAATGAATGGGAGATCTTCCAACCGGTATGTAGTTATCTGATAAACGGAATGTTCTGTCTAAGGAAAGAGTGGTGTATAAATCTCTTATAGACCCGTCACTCTTTCCTGGGAACATCTCTGTTGGAGGTACTGCTCTGGAAGGATAATCACCCCAGTTTACAATATATGATGAGTATGAATATGTGAAAGATGAGCATGTGAATGCATGAATATATGAATGCATTATGAATATAAATACGTGAATGCATGATGATACGTGCAAGTATAAATGAGTATGATGGAACGAGTCTAAACCCTAAAATGGAATAACGGAGTACTCACGAAGTGTTAAAAGGGTGGTGGATACGCCGCTGGTACTTCCTATGAATAAACCCTTTTAGTGCCTCGTGGAGAAACCGTTACGAAGTTTTAAGGTAAGGATTGGTTGGGAACAAATCAAGCATATACGCGAAATGAAAACAAATGCTTGATACATTTGGGAGGCTGTGAGTCTAAGATACTCAAGATCCCAAATGAAAAGAGATACCCAGCCTGTAAGGTGGATCTCAATAACATAAAGAAGAAAAGAATTAAAGAATAAGGCCTACTGGGCTAAGAAATGAATGAGCCTTCGTGGCAAATGAGTCTTCGTGACAAATACAAGGGGTCTAAACTGACGAGTATAAGGACCTTGCCAATACTCTGACCGAATGTATGTCCGAAGATGGTCAGGAGGGGGTTAGCACACCCATGAATAAAATGAATACTCTGACCGGAGGTACGCCCGAAAATGGTCAAGAGGGGGTTAGCACACCCATAAGATATACGAATGATGTGACCGGAGGTACGTCCGGAGATGGTCACGGAGGCGTAGAGAGCCTGGGAAACTTGAACAATAATAAGAAACTAAAGGGTTCATAATAAAATGAAAGATGTGGTGTACTTACTTAGCGAAAGCTAATTAAAAAACGTTTTCCAAACACTGCAGGAAAGAAGTACGTGGAATGAAGCTTCCTGCGGACAGAGCTATCGGAGTTGAAAGATCCCTATGTAAAAAGTTGTAAATGTATCATCTTATGTAAAAATAATAATTATAATAAAAGTTATACCTTAGTCATTTAATGACAAGGTTTTGAAAAATCTGGTACCATTTTCCGTAATATAATACTCTAATAAAAATCAAAGAAAAGTAGGGTGTTTCATGTCGTAATCGGACCAGAAATAGAATTCTCAGCCGTCTCTCTATTTTCTCTCTTGAGAGCATCAACCAGTAGAGCAGGCAAAGAGGATTTCAGTATCCCGCTCACCTCTCGTGCCAAAGCCACCTGGACCTATGGTTCTCATTTGACGGGGCCCTCTCAACCGACGGAGCTCATTTGTCCTCCTCATGCGTAACTGGTGGTCCTTCACGGTACCCCGTCCATCCTCCTCCTCCTCTCCTACCGCATCTTCGTCCACCACGTCTTCAGCCATAATCGTTGGCTGAAAAATAAGCGAAAGGAAAATCTATGTCATCACTCCTAGGAATATTTAGAACACAATAAGCGTGTAAGATGTTAATATACACTAGCCATCTGCCATTAACCTTTACGCTACTTGTTGAATTCAAGATATTCCCCTTTATAAGTGGCATTGAAATTCTAACACTTACTCCCTTCCTAAGTTATAAGGTAATCTAAGGTATATAAGTCCCTAATGCTTTTAGCTTCGAGTTACCCGTACTGGCATCCGTTACTTGGTGCCATTCTCAGTTTAAGTTTAGACATCAGGGATGTCCAAATCTCTCAAACTATTACTATAATACCAACTTGTAAGGCCCCAAACCCGGGATACCTCACTCGTTGGATTTACTCATAAACACATAATGAATTAAACCTTAAATAGAATAAAGTAGCGGAAATATCATTCAAATTACAACTTGTCTTCGCATAGCGGAAGCATTGTCTTTGTAGGTCCCTAATTCGTTGCGTGACGAATCTCTAGACTCGCGGTACGACACGGTGATAACGTGCGGAATCCATGATCAACGTGCTCGTGTGACTCAATCAACAACAACGGTGTAAATAAACTCTTTGAATTTCCTCCACAATATCAGGTTACAAGATTACAGAATCTGTCTACTCTGATATCGTCTCACACCTCTAATCTGTTCTGGTCTATCTGTCAAACTGACTCTGTTATGTATATATAAGCTACTGTTCTGCACCAGGCGAACTTAACAAGTTCGCTTCACTGTGCTTAGGCGAACTTATTAAGTTCGCCTCTTATAGGCTAAGCGAACTTAATAAGTTCGCCTCTGATAGACCAGGCGAACTTATTAAGTTCGCCTCTGATAGGCTAGGCGAACTTATTAAGTTCGCCTCTAGCAGAACTTACACAGAATTTTATCAACAGTTACAAAACATGTCCTAACAGACTCCCCTTTAACTGTTGCTAACAATTCTATCAATTACAAGTCAAAGACTCTAAGACTAAGACATAATATCTTCAAGCTCGTTATCACCAGAATATGCTCCAACAGACTCCCCCTTGACAACAGCTTCAGAAGATTGTCATCCGTCTTCATATATCATCAAACACACTGTAGTCTTCGTCTTGTTCATCTGCACATTCTCTTTCTATCTAGAAGAAAACTTGGGAGAAGGACCCCTTGTCAACTTCTGTCTGCAATATTCAGTTTTTGTAAAGGAGAACAACCAAGAATAACCAACAATTAAGATTTCCATGGAAGCTGGAAAAATAAAATCTTTTTGGTTTTTCAAACATAAGAAAGACAAATCTTTTTGGTTTTTCTTTGTACAAAATGAAATGTAAAATACAAAATCACATCTTTTTGGTCGAACATCACGAGTAAGAAGATCATATCAGTAAAAACAATGCATCAATCACACATCTTGGATAAACAATCCATATAGTATCAAATGGTATCCTATCCAGATTCATCATTTCTTTATATCAGATAAGATCAAATCTTTTAAGCTTTAACCAAAACATGTAATGATACGCAAAGAACTTTAAAGAAGATGAGATCAGATCATAACATGCTTATTACATACGAATTTGCAACACATAACATAACAATCTAAGTTGTCAATATTATAAGAATTGAAACCATCAGTATCTTTGTCCCATGTTCTTGTGAATTAAGGTACCATTTATTTTGTAATACAACGTGTACCCCACAAATATGCCAACATAAATTTAAATGTGCACTATCTTCAAGACATAAAAGATCATAGCAAGATAATATTCAATCTCCAGGATGAAATTATACCGATAAACACAGGAAAATATCAAGCGGAGAATCAGAATGATTCAGAATCGAATGATTCAAATGTCTTGGTTTGGATGAAGTATGATGATTCATAGTAACAGAAAGATTGATCAAGGAATCGATTGATTCAATGACATAGGGTAGCGTGATCCAACAGTTATCTGGATATATTCAATGGAATCAGGATATTGATCCAAGGTATAGTATATGTTCCAACAGATGTTGTCAGAAACATATCTTAGTCCAACAACACATTGCAT
The DNA here is from genome assembly GCA_023525975.1 of Smallanthus sonchifolius. Taxonomy (NCBI): domain Eukaryota; kingdom Viridiplantae; phylum Streptophyta; class Magnoliopsida; order Asterales; family Asteraceae; genus Smallanthus; species Smallanthus sonchifolius. The sequence goes on from CM042023.1 coordinate 36,554,765, forward strand.
GTTTTTCAGGGCATGGGCAGTGAAGTGAACTGAAAAATTGTGTTTAACGACATAACCGATACTGGTCTCATGAAGTACATTAGATCTTATATTCTTTATCTGATAATGATCTTTTACACACACACCCGGCATACCATGGGTTCAAATCACAGTTGTCACAAAGATCATTATGTTGTCACACTACTAATGGACCAAAGATACTCATAGCCTATTGACAATTCAGACTACATACTAGTATCCAAATTAAAATATAAGCATCAAGCATCAATTTTTGTTAAGCATAAGCAGTTATGAAGCTATCATTTCTCATACTGTGCAGTCTAAGAAGTTCTGATCAAAACATTTATCACAGATATATTAGATAAGCATCATAAAGTCCAACTAAGGTCATGTGTGAAAGAACATGTACTGATGTACTATCATCTCTTCTTTAACTTCAAGTAATGTCGATTTTATCTTTTTCAATTTGTTTGGCTTTTTCAAAATCTTTTTCAAAGAAAGTAAAACAAACGAAAATAAACCTTCCATGAAAACATTTTATGAAAAAACATTTTACTTGGTTACTCAGGATTAAGCAAGTCAATCAATTAAAAACTAATTAAATGTCTTTGCCTTTGTCACCAACACAGTTCTGTACTCCCCCTATCCTGTAGACTCCCCCTCAACTAGTCAAATGGTTGCATCAACGACTTTATGCTCACCATCGTCATCCTAAGTTTCAGGTTATCTTTTGGACTTGGTAAAACTCTTTCCAAAACATTGTGTGTGACATATTCTCCCCCTTGAGCATCAAGTCGTTGAAACAAATAGATTCTCAGTTATCAACAACTCGTTACTCTTACAGATGTCATTCCCTGTCATGTGCTTAGAACCACCACTATCAACAACCAAAATGTTATTAATAGTCTCTCTTGGTAAATCCTGCACATCTAACAAGAAAAATTAATTTGAAATTGGGACCCAAGCCATGGTAGTCATGGGTCGTCCATCGATATCAAAATAATAAACCTCACTCCACTCACAATCGAATCTCTCATCGATTTTCGGTGATTGTTCCGACGAATCCGAAACAGAAACTTTAGATTTCCAAACAAACTTCTTTTCATTTAGTTCTTTTTGCTTAAAATGTGAAGTGTTTGAAAATTTTCTTTCATTTGAAAATTTATTTGATTGTGAAAACTCTTTTTGTTCTAAAAGTTTTCTCAATCTTCTGTTTCTCCTCCGTCTTTGAGGTCTAGAAAGCCTAACCTCAGATTTTGAATTACCCTTTGGTATATCATGAGGTTTAACCACATTTGGGTTAACATAAGGCTAACGAGGAGTTCTTACCTTTTCTGGAGTAATTTGCCGGTTACCTTTGGCATTGTGAGGACAAGCAATCTGAATATGACCAACAAGACCACAAGAAAAGCAAGATCTCTTCTCACTATATTCTCTCATATAAGGAATCTTCTCACGATAAGATGCATTTGAAGAAGATTCTCCTACATGAACTTCTTTTTGCTTTATTTTCTCTGGAACTCCAGATTTTGCAACAGGTTTTGATTCAGTCTTCACCTTCTCAGGAACTACATGCTTCTTTCCTTTATTTTTGTAAGGACAGTTCACCACAATGTGTCCTATCTCATTACAATGAAAACATGTACGCCTATCTTTATAATCTCTGACATATGGAACTCTCATTGAGTTTGAAGAACTTCCAAATGTAGAATTTCCAGATGAATTAGAATCAACATTTGAGTCTTCTTTCTTAACAGCTTTCGGTATCCCCTCTACCTTAGCTTCATCAAAATATTCATCATCACTCTCATCAAAATACACCATATCTTCACCTGTTACTGGATTCACCTTCAACACAGTCTTAGGATCTAAATCCTCATCATTAATAATCTCAGGTGTAACAGAATAATTTCCATTGAATGGTGGAGGAACATATCCAATACCAGTAGTTCCGTTCCCCTCTTTAGTTGTATCATGATAATGTCCTAATAAGAATGATGAATTTCCAAAGCTTTCTAACTTTCTATGCAATCTTATCACCTCAGCTTTAGATTCAGCTAATTCCTTATCTTTCTCAACAAGATCATTATTTCTTTTCTCAATTTCTACAAAGGACATATCCAGGTGATATGCCTGCTCTTTGATCTTCAAAGTCAGAGAATTTATATCCCTCTTCAATGATTCTATTCTTTCAATACACACATTCTCATTATCCTTTAATTTCTGATTTACCGTGTGCATCGATTTCATGTCACAAATGAGGTTTACGTTGTCATCCGTAACCCTCATCATTTTATCCTTCACTGAAACACAGTTAGAACAAAACGTTTCAGAGTTAGAAAATACCTCAGGTTTTACTTCTGAACCAGATGCACCAGGAGCCATGAAAATGTCCTCATCGGCTTCACTCTTTTGAGCATCATGGACAGGCTCTACATCAATTTCTGATTCACTCAGATTATTTTTAACTGTCTGGAAGCTTACTTCAGTCTCTACATCACTCTCGGTAGACTGAGTACTTTCACCAGATCTAATACTCTCATTATCACTTAACTCGGTAGACGATTCACTTTGAGAATCACTCTTCTTCTGTAATACTTCGTTGATCAAGACTACAAACGCTTGAGATGTTGCTTCACCCTTTTTCTTTAATGCTTCCCATAGATCTCTTGAAGTTGGACACTTCCCGAGACTATGAATGATATCTTTTGGTAAAGACAACGTTAAAGTTTCACGCGTCGTCATCTCTCGATCAAACTTCTGCTTTTCTAGTTTACTTAGAGCTGTCACTGGTTTAGGAACATCATAATATCCCATATAGTCATAAGTAGGATGCACATATCCTTTTAATATGGATGTCCAAAAGTTTTCAACAATGACTGATACGAACTGTTCGAACCGGACTTTCCAGCTACGAAAATCTGATATGCACAAAAGTCTCGGTGGCATAGTTCCAATATCAATGTTATCATAAGAAATTGACATTTTTTTAAGCCCGATCGAACAGATAAGTTCGCCTGCTGATTAAGTTCGCTTACTCTGCACCAAGCGAACTTATTAAGTTCGCCTAATATTCATCAAGCGAACTTATTAAGTTCGCCTAATCAGCAAGTTCGCCTGGTTCAACAGATTCAAACTCAGGAACAGATCAGAACTATATTCGCGAACCAAAACTTCCGAATTTCATGATTTCTTGCTTAATTGATAGAATTGATAAAATTTAACCGTAAGAATGTGTAGGAACTGATTTGGAACACTTCTAACGGATCAATTTCATCAAACGAATCCAAAATCAATCCAAATTGAGCAAAATTTCTCCATTTTTATCAAGAACAAGAAAATGCTTAAAAATCTTCAAAATCACAGAACTTTGATGTTGATTGGACACGAAAACACCACGAATCTTTTGCTAATAAAGAGCAATAGCTCTGATACCACTTGTAGGTCCCTAATTCGTTGCGTGACGAATCTCTAGACTCGCGGTACGACACGGTGATAACGTGCGGAATCCATGATCAACGTGCTCGTGTGACTCAATCAACAACAACGGTGTAAATAAACTCTTTGAATTTCCTCCACAATATCAGGTTACAAGATTACAGAATCTGTCTACTCTGATATCGTCTCACACCTCTAATCTGTTCTGGTCTATCTGTCAAACTGACTCTGTTATGTATATATAAGCTACTGTTCTGCACCAGGCGTACTTAACAAGTTCGCTTCACTGTGCTTAGGCGAACTTATTAAGTTCGCCTCTTATAGGCTAAGCGAACTTAATAAGTTTGCCTCTGATAGACCAGGCGAACTTATTAAGTTCGCCTCTGATAGGCTAGGCGAACTTATTAAGTTCGCCTCTAGCAGAACTTACACAGAATTTTATCAACAGTTACAAAACATGTCCTAACAGTCTTTAACATAAATTTAAATAACATGAATAAACGGTATGCAAGTGTCATCGCTTGGGTAAACTATTGGCTCAGGCTCCGCATCCATCAATCAACAACAATCTACACTTAACCTGAAGGCATGATAAAAAGTCGGTTATGCTGGTGAGTTCTAACTTTACGTAAAACATTTCATATCAAAAACGTTTTCCCAAAACATAACATTCGTCAATAAAAATAAAATCGTACATAACATGCAATAATATCAAACATAAGGCAACCATTCGTGTCGGATCTGCGCCTTTTCGTAACTGTCAATTCCTTAAGGCAATACTCGAAATTTGTCGAGGCCTAACGTTTGTCTAGGATGCCCGATCTCGTTTGAAATCCTAACCTAGACAAATTCACGCCATCACGTGATAGTTTTCGTACCTTCATGCGACATTGCTCGTGCCTTTACACGACTTATACGAGATAGTGAGTCCCGTCATCATACCAGTTGTACAACCGTTAGCTAGCCACAAAAGGCCCTGTATAGGTATAGCCAATCATCGTGTCTAGAATGTCCGGTCTCGTCTGGAATCCTAACGTAGACACGGCGTTCATTCATCGCATTCGTCCCCGAAGGAACCGTTGGCATATTCGACTTACGTTATAACATTCATTCATTCATAAAACTTTTTAGTTAAAGCATTATACGTTTTATTAAAACATTATCCGTTCATAAACCTTTCATAATCATTTAGGGCAAAACGTTTCATAAATCCTTTCGTAAACATTCATTTCATAAATCACATTTCGTAAATATTCATTTCTTAAACATTCGTAAGCATGCGATGAGTCCCAAAAACGTAGTAAAGTTCATAAAAAGGGACATCTAGAACTCACCTGACTTTCTTAGTTAATCTTTCCTAAGAGTTCGGCTCAACAAGGTGCTAGCAATCTGTTCGAGCGATCATATACGAAATGCATTAACTTCACAATAGCAACAAAAACGCTTCACCTAAAAACTTCCTTGGTCGAAAACCCTTTCGTCCGAAATATCATTTCCACTAAAATCTCTTTTCGACCGAAATCTCTTTCGGTCGAAATCCATTTCGGTCGAAATATCTTTCGCCCGAAATGTCTTTCGTCCGAAAACTATTTCGCTTCGAAAACTATTTCGTCCTAAAACTTTTTCATATGGGGTAGCTTTTCGAATGGAACACAATGTTCCTTATTTCGACCAAAAATCTTTTCGGTCAAAAACCCTTTTCGGTCCCTTCGACCACTTTTCGGACCATTCATACGTTCTTGGCCAAAATCATCGTTTTTGATCTAAGATTCCAACTTTTTACGTCCAAACTGTTTGATTACTCCCCATGAAGCTAAATTCATGGTTTTTAGCCTTAAACCCACGTAAAAATCTAAGTTTTTTTGGATCAAACTCATTTTTACCCAAAAACCCTAAAACGGAGATTTAGACAGGATATATACCTCAAATCAATTCATTTCTTCTGCAAAACTTCGAGTAATCAATGGAGATGAAGGATGGAACGATCTTGGAGCAAAACCGTCACTTTTTCTCTCTAAGGGTTTTCTCTCTCTAGAAAGGGGAAGATGAAGTTTAAGAATGAGATGGGGAGAGGGGGAAGCTAGGGTTTTGGAGGCCCTCCTCCACCCTTAAGCCCACTTGAGACAACTGTCGGCCCAAGACACGGCTCGTCTTGTCCCATGACCCGTTTAAGATAGAACCTGTGCCCGAAACATTCTAAAATTCCGGATGTTACAATGAATGAACTATGTCGCGCAGGGTCCTGCATAGATGCTTGTGAGGCCACGAATGAACTATGCCTCGCAGGGTCTTGCATGTTTTTTCGGCGCCCACGAGTATTTTTTTGCACTATAGGCTCACACTTATCTGTCCTGCTTTGATTCATCACCGCTTTGATCCTTGCCAAAAAACTTTTTTTCGCCGGTATGGTTGGGAACTCAATGATATGTTATTTCAGGAGATTCATTTCTATATCAATATCAAACTCATCATCCTCATAAGCAATACACGGTGAGAAATCAAGCTTCCTCCAGAATATATCTATAGAATCTAGTGGAATTTGACTACCTGTATTAATTAAAAGAGATAACAATTGCAAATGTTTAAATACAAATAAATAAAGATTGATTACATGTATTTAAATAACTTGATAGCCGACAAGCACATGGCAAGCCGCAACTCGTGAATAGATGACATCCACATGATGAATTATTTGAGATCAGCCCATTTAACTTTTTATCTCACGAACTAAGAGATCAAGCGCTTTTAGAGAAACGTTACCTCGTAACAAATCAAACAATGTCAAATTGTGACGTCCCATTCGCATGACCTTGCTTCTTGTAAATATTTCCTTTATAGCTCCATCTTGACTATTTACTATTTGATTGATCTATCGCACAAAACTATCCAACGTAATGTTTGTCGAACCAAGATCTTTCTTCAAAATAGAATGTTGGCCCTCCACCCTGTTCATTGTACGCTGACCAAAGTTGAGATTCTTATCAATTCAGGCTGACACAAACATTTCTTTATATTTTTTTTAACCAATTTTGATTTAAGTAATCAAGAACTCCTGGAAAAAAATATTGTTTAGTAAAACGTCGCATAAATAAGACATAAAACAACAACACATGAATATGAAACTTACTTTTATGGTTGTCAATCAGCATTCGATAAAGTTTGTCGTATTTGAACTTGTACATCTCAATTGTGGGAGAGTCAATCAATACGAACCACCTATGCTAAAAAGTTTCCCAGTCTTCGATCGAAAAGTTTGCTTGGCAATGTTCGGATATGTTTTCAAATATACACCACCTGCATACTAACTAGGCATCGTCTGGGAATATTTTTTTACACGCATTGATGAGAGCAAGGTCTCTGTCGGTTACTACTACACGTGGCTACATACAGTTGTTCAATGTATTTTTTAGCATCTGTAGTACCCAGACGAAGTTCTCCTCACGTTCTTTAGATATAAACGCACGCACAATACAAAACGTCTTGTCAGTGGAGGTCACACCAACAATCTGTACAAGCGGCATGTTGTACATGTTCGTTTTGTATGTGGTGTCTATTAACAACACATGCGGGAATGCACGCCATATGTTGTACGATGTCTTTTCGATAAAGAAAAATCTTCCACGACATTAGAGGATTTTTTTTCACGGCTGTAAAATATATAACCATCAGATTTTAGCAGGATGAGAAAAACCTGCATTGGAGTTTCCCCGACCCTCTTTTCATTACGTATATTTTGGCGCTCGTTATATAAGGTTCTAAGACTGGACTTGTTGTCGGGTTCTGTTGCTTCAGCATTGAAAGTATGATACGTGGCTCAATGTTTTGATTTATCATCTGCTCAACCAAACGGCCCTCCTCCTCGGTTAATCTCACTGCAAATGCATGCCCCTCCAAATGTTCATCGACTTCATAGTTATGTTGGTCATTAGCCACCTCTAACTTCCAGCCACCACATTCTATCTTGTAATTCCTTTTCAATGAAAACTCACAACCCGTATTTTTCATCACAGAACATCTAACTTTGGCTGTTGACTTATATTCGCCACCATGATGACATCTAGGCCATACCTTGACGACCGCGTTGCCCGCATTTTTCTTCGTTCGTCGGGTGACTAAGACGTAACCATTCTCACATCCTCACTATACAGCCAAATCCACCAACTCATCGTAAGACGAGAAAGTTTGAAACAATAGTATAGTTAGTCTTATATAAAGATAACGAAAAATGACTTATTAAAATATTATACCTTATCGGTTGAATACTGATATGCTCTAAATTATACATGTTTTGCATGCATAATAATCCCCAAATTATGGTACTAAATGATTAATAACCTTGCAATTGACACTTAAAACGTTTATATTTCGTAATTGCAGGTTATTCGGTGTCTCAAATATTAAAAAAGCTAAATCCTATAAAAAACACCAAAAAATCAAGCTTCTAGAAGGATCATTCCCGATCTTTGACCCCCAAGAAGTCAACCAAGGTCAACAATAGTCAACAAGCAGCTAAAAGACAAAACCGGGCAGCAGGGTAGGGATGCACGGGCGTGCATTGCCCTACCTTGCTCACCAAGGCCCAGTACACTGTCCTGTGTACCCTGTTTGATTCCCGAGGTGTTTGCATGCCCGTGCAATCCAATGCACGACCGTGCATTGCTCATTTTGAGGCCTATATGTAAGGCCCCAAACCCGGGAGGCCTCACTTGTTGGATTTACTCATTCATACACAGTTCTTAAACTTGAATATCAAATAACGCAGCGGAAAATAATTCATTAAACATAACCTTTACATTGTTCAACATGCGGAAGCGTAACATAGTCTATTACATAAACATAACATAAGCTAATCATAACGGGATGCCAGTCTTCGTATCATCCGGGTAACTCATCAAGCCGCCCAGCATCACCTTCCATCATCATAACCTGCCTTAACCTGAATGTGCATACTAAAAAGTCAGCTACGCTGGTGAGTTCTAGCTTTTCATAAAAAACTTAACTTCAAATATTTGCCAAAAACATATCATTTAACTTCATTAATAAAAGCGTACGAAAACATGCAATAACATAACATAGCACATAAACATAAGTCAACGAACATATCGAATTTGCGCCTTCCATAACCGTCAAATCCAAACGTCACATACTAGTGGAATAACCTAAAGATCACCACCACAAGGCCCATCAACACCGTACTGTCCTTCGGGTGAAGAACTCCTAGGGCCCGATAATTAGGTTATTCAACACCAACTTCAAGCACGGCATCACAAGGATGACACGTACCAAACTTCAAGCACTGCACCCCGTAAGGCGCAAGAACCAAACTTCAAGCACGAATACCCCGTAAGGTAAATCGCACCAACTTCAAGGATCATGATAATCCCCTTGGTGACCGTCATCACCCCAGTTGTACAACAGTTGACCAGCCACAAAGGCCCCAAAAAGGTAAAGGCCCATAACATACTTCCCAAACCCATAACCTTCATTCCCTATGGAATATTGGCAGATTCGTTCGTTTATGGAATAACATACTTCCCATACCCATAACCTTCAAATCCAAATGTCACATACTAGTGGAATAACCTAAAGATCACCACCACAAGGCCCATCAACACCGTACTGTCCTTCGGGTGAAGAAATCCTAGGGCCCGATAATTAGGTTATTCAACACCAACTTCAAGCACGACATCACAAGGATGACACGTACCAAACTTCAAGCACTGCACCCCGTAAGGCGCAAGAACCAAACTTCAAGCACGACTACCCCGTAAGGTAAATCGCACCAACTTCAAGGATCACGATAATCCCCTTGGTGACCGTCATCACCCCAGTTGTACAACAGTTGACCAGCCACAAAGGCCCCAAAAAGGTAAAGGCCCATAACAAACTTCCCAGACACCTTCATTCCCTATGGAATATTGGCAGATTCGTTCGTTTGTGACTTTCGTAAACATTTATTTCTTTTACTTCAAAACTTCAGTTAAAGCATTAGTACGTTTTATTAAAAATCATTCCTTCATTCATAAACACTTCATAAACTTCTTTTGGAAAAATATTTCATAAACACTTCTTTCATAACCCTTACTTCCAAAACATCGTTCATAAACATCATTTTATAAAACGTCACATACAACATTCATAAACATCGTTTTATAAAATAGTCACATCGTTACGTATGCACACCAGCCCAAAAATATTATTCAAAACATTTAAAAGAGGGCTTCTAGAACTCACCTGATAAGCTAATCTGGGTTGTCCTAAACAAAGGTCCAACAACCACTTTCGATCTGAATTGATTAGTTAAATACACATCAGACCTAATCCCGACTCTAACGGTTTAACCTTCTAAACATACTGACTTTACCAAACAACCTGATGCCTGCGCACTTAGCAAGTGCGCAGGGCCTTGCTCTTGCGTACTTAATAAGTGCGCAAACTTGCTTCATGCGTACTTGATAAGTACGCAGGACCTTCTTCATGCGTACTTGATAAGTACGCAGGATCCTCTTCATGCGTACTTGATAAGTATGCAGGATCTGCTTCACCGCAAAAATCCTAACTTTCGCCTTCAGGTCTGATCACATCAAGATCCCGAACTTGTTTACATTCAAAACGTTTGCTTATCATTAAGGAACTCAAATCTATGTTTTTCTTCCATTTTCATCCGTAAAAACGTTACCATTTCATCCAAAACCCGAAAAACCCAAAAACGAACAAAAACTCAGATCTTGGCCAGATCGTTACCTGAATCGAGTTTCTGATCCGGAGGTTCTTCTCACGAGCTATGGAGCAACACACTTCTTCAATCTCGGGTCGATCCGCCAACTTTATCTCTCTATGGTTTCTCTCTCTAGATGTTGCAAATGAGAGAAATGGGTGGTGACCTTGTCTATTTCCAGCCCGTCGGCCCATCCGGCCCGACCCGACATGCCTCGTTCGTTTATTCCGTTATTATAACTGTTGTTTTATATTTGGGATGTTACACTATAAATAGGAGGCTTGATTTCATCATTCCACACACCTCAATACACATTACCAGATCTCAAGAGAGTCCGTTTCTATAGTATAAGTAAAGAGTAGATAGTAGAGAGGCTCCTCCCTTTTATCCGCAATAGGGGAGCCTACGAAACTCAGCATTACAATAGTTAGTATGGCCATTCATGGCTAAAATCTTTGTATTGCTAGGGTGAAGATGAAGTTTGGTGTATGTTAATGTTTAACGTATTAATCTAGTGGTATGTTTATTTTTTTAATCATTCATTCTTAAAACCACCTTCTAGGTGGGCTTTTTATTATTATCTAAACTTGTCTTTACACTTGTGAGTGTTCTTGATGTTAAAGCGTAAGACCGTAAAACCATTTTAATCAAACTTCTCTTGATACTTGTACGTCTTTATACAAGTGGATCTTGATAAGCCAAGGATTGGTTAATATTAATAAGGTCGTACGTATTTATACGAACTTGTTATGAGACCAAGAATTGGTGAACTCATGTTGGGAACGGTACGTGTTTATATATGGTCTCATTGTTACACCGCCTCCCGGTGAACAAAGTCTAATCACTCTTTTAATAATAATAACTAAGCACTTAAGTTTGATGTCCTAAACCAACTCGGAGATAACACCAAAGAGTTGAGGGTAACGATGTCCCTAGCTGGGAGTCCTACCATTTTATTATTAAAGATTATAATTCGTGAAACAAATGTCGTGAGGACGAGGCTCTAGCGGTGACCCGAGTCACACATCTGTATTAGTCATACCACTGGATTAGTCAACTTAATGTTATCATATACCAAGCGGATTCGAAGCACAAAGCAATACTCTTCGTGACCTGATCATTTCCGAGATATTTACTTTCATGCTATTTACTATTCTGTTATTTACATTCATATTACACACATCACGCACGTTTTTACTTTTCTGTTATTTACTTTAGCGTCATTTACTTTTCTGCTTCACAAGCACACAAAACTCACTTACTAATTATACCGGCTAAACGATAACAAAAGTGAAGTAATAAAAGAATGAATGCAGAAAATGAATAAACATATAACGGTTTATATATAAGTTTTTTACATAATCTTACCTCGTGTCAAATAATATGCGCGCATATCGAGGAATCTTATATCGCGTCAAATAATACGCAAGCATATTGAGGCATCTTATATCGCATCAAATAATACGCACGCATATCGAGGCATCTTAATAATCGTCCAAAATGGTTATTTTATTAAAAATTAGACTATACGACTCGTATAGGTGTATACGATTCGTATATGTAACCTATACGACCCGTATATAACTATTATAATAAATTAATAGTGTTTATATGATATCATGAGGTGCTTATCCTTGGAGGTTCCAAGGTTAAGCGGTGTTCTTACAAAGGGGGTCACTTGATACAACCAGGGGCAATAACGTGAATACAGGGAAAGGTAGCGTATAATATAAGAGGAAGCAACAAGAGTAAAGAGGAAATGATCAGGCTGAAATTGTAAGTATAAGTCTTTGATCCAAAGTGGTCTTCAAATAGCTTCTAAGTTCAGTATTTATAGTGGTCTTAACTGACTCCTCGTCCTTCAAGTCGATCCCGTGACCCTTCCAGGAGAGGAAACCTGGCAGGTAACTTTCTTCTCCTTGGTTCTTCTCTTTCCTTCTAGTATCCCTGATTAGGTAAAGTGTTGACTTTCCTTTTTGTTGGCAGTAACTGCTCCTGCTTTGACCTTGTGTCTAGGTCTTTGTCCTTTTTATCTCATCTTTCGAGGTTTGACTTATGAGAGTGAGACATTCCTTGGTTATCGTGTTGACGTCTTGCTTGCTCGTTTGAAGGGGAAGTCTTCTCTTCCAATCCTCTCAAAGTGTCGAGAGTCCTTCCTTTGAGGAGGAGTTTTATCCATTTCTTTACTTATAGTGTTGACACGTCGTTTCTTCGTTTTAATTAGGAGTGGGATAAACGGAGGTGAATCCTCCAAACATCATCAGCCCCCAGTGCGGGCCTTTTGTGAAGATGCCAACACGAACGGGTCAGACTTTTTGTCCTTTTCACCTTGCATCCCTTGTATAATTACGTTGGCCGTCATGGCCTATGCGCTTCCCCCTGTAACAGCCTATCTGCCATCCTATCAGTTGTCGCACGGATCCCGAGCAGTTATACCATTTAAAATTTGAATCATCCCATTTTTCTCATTAGTTCTTTCATCTTCCTCATTTTCAAAAGATCCTTCATCACAAACAGGTTAGTATTTCTTCCTTCTTGCTATGAATTTTGTCCTTCGATTTTCGCTATGGGTGGTAAACATGATATGAGCCTTCATTATTCTAGGTTTAATCATCGGTCTTTGGTTGATCACTATGCTCGATATAACATTGGGGATGAGTACAATCCGACCCTTCCCTCTGATGAGGAAGTTATCAGCAACCCCCTTGCTGGTTATATGGGCTTGTACACCATCTATTTTGAATTTTTGAATCTTCGATTTCCTTTTACTCTCTTTTTCTGAAAATTGTTGAGTCGTTAGGGCCTCAAATCCACCAACTTGAGACGTATGGTCTTAGTCAAATCACCCACTTTGAAATGCTTTTTCGTGCTCATGGTGTTGAACCCTCTGTCCCCATGTTTCATGAGTTTTTTTTTACTTGCTCACAATGGTCACTGGCTTACCATCAAAATGCTCAAAGACGGCAGTCCTCGGTGCATTTATCGTACCAAAACTTCCCTTAAATGCTGGAAAGAAAACTTCTTTTGTGTCAGGAAGTCGGATGTTCCTTTCGAGATGCCCTTTCGTGATCCCTTGGCTTCCCTTGAGCTTCCTTCCCTTCGTTATCAAGCTTATGATTCCGAGGTTTTTGCACGTCTCCAAAGTCCTCTAACCTACGCTCGGGCGTATGATGAACGTGTTCTTGTTAAGGCTGGAATCAGCCGTATATGGTCTGCTTGTAAAGAGAAGCCCATGATTATGAGGGGAGGTGTAGGTGAGCGTCATGGCGCTTCTTCCTTCATTGTATATTGCTTAATGATATTAATTGGTTGTGTTTATTTATTTTGCAGAGATGGGTTTGCTTGATGTTTTGCTAATAAAAGTTTAGATGAGGTGGAGTACAAGTCTCGTCCATTGGTTGTGGAGGAGAAGCCGGTCCTTGAGGTGTACCGGCCTGATTTTTTTTAGTGGTGACGAGTTTACTAGTCTTCTTGTCGATTTAGAGGAGGAGTTCTTGGGTCCTCATATTGGCAATCTTAATGTTGTGATTCCTGTTCCTAATAGCCCTGCAAAGGGGGATCCAACGCCTTTAAGTTCTTCCCATGTTCGTCCTTCACGCGTGACAGTTTCTGCAGCCAGTGCTTGGAAGAAGGTAAACAAGAGGAAGAACATACCACTATGCTAGGCCCTCTGTAAAGGACTCGAGCCTCGTTGAAGAAGCATGATCATGCTGATCCTGAGGATAGTGGTTTGAATATGCTAGAGTTAGATTCGAACAAATATGGGGAGGGAGAGTCTCCACATGATCGTGATGGCCATTCTAGTGTTGACTTGAATGCGAAGGGTGGAGATGCGGTGAATAGGGAGTTGTTTGTTCCCTCATGGTCTATCTCCAACAAAGATACTTTTTCTGATCCTTCAGTTTGTCGTCGGTTGATCCATCGACTTGCTCCTCCTGCGGAGAAGCTTTCGGTTGGTGGGTTGCAACTTGATACTCTTATCAGTAAAATGAATTCGCTTTTGCCTGAAATTTTTGACAAGGATGTGATTCATAAGGGTAGTTATGATAAGCAGTTATCCCGTCCTTTTGTATGGCAGAGTCGTTACGCGACTGAGGCTGCATTGGTTAAGTCTATGAAGGAGAAAACTGATTTGCTGGAGGTTCGTCATTTGGATGACTTGAATGTTCTTGATCGAACTCGTGTGAAACATGTCTAGGAGTTGATGAGGATTTCAGAGGAGGTGAATTTGCTGAAAGGGAAGAACGTGGATTTGGGAGTGACTATTGCTTCCCTTGATCTTGATATGAAGTTGTTGGAGAGAGAGTGAAAAAAGAGTTAGAGAATCAGGTGGCGAAGCTTCTGAAAGAGAAACGTTGGCTGGTTGAGGAGGGCTTCGCTCATGTTGTTGGGTATTTGCTCCAAAGTGCTGAGTTTGGTGGTCCTTTGTCTGCTGTGCAAAGATCTTTTAGGGCGCTGGGTATGCATGAGGGAGTTTCCGTTGGCCACAACGCTGCTTTGGAGCAAGTCCCTATTTCCTCTGTGAAGGGTTATGATCCTTAGGCCAAACAAAACTTTGTAAAAGTTGTTCATGCTTACGAGAAGACCTCAAACCCGTACCTTGCTTCCCTAGCCTCCTATGCTGACCGGGCCATTGCTAATATCAAGGAGATGAAGCCTCGTTGTTTGAATAAAGAGAAGGCTCTTGACTGGATCGCGGCGAGTAGGAGCGGTAGCGGGCAGACAAGTCAAGTAAGCGTTAGTGCAGAGACGCCTTCCTCAGTTTCCTTTAAAGTTCCACCTACCTCTCCTTCCCTAAAGATGATTGAGGCACCTCCCGTGACGAAAGAAAGGGTCGACGGTAACCCGCTGCTACTAGAGAGGTAGCAAAGGAGAGGGATGTCTGGGCGTCCAATCAGGATGTTGTAGCTGGAAGGGGATCTTACTACCAAGAAGGTCAGCCTTTCTTTTTGAGACCCACGTCCTTTCCCCAACGTGACTTCTAGTTCTACCTCTCCATCTGGTTGGACTTTTCCCCTAAGAAACCAATCAAAGGGACATCTGAACTTCTCAATTCTCTTCTGACTTTCTTTTCTTACCGGAGAAAGCAATGTTCGTAGATGACTTCGAAGGCACTACCCCCATCGAGGTAGACTCCGCGGACCTCTTGCCCTTCTACTTGTGCCCTTATGACTAAAGGGGAGGAGGAGTACTCTTCCCTAGGATGGAAGGGAAATTGATCTTTTAGAAAACCCCACAATCTCTTGGTTTCTCATTTCGACGTTCTCCCATGCTCTGTACCATACACACCGTATTGTACCTAGCTAGCTTACCGTCTTTTGATCCTTCCTATCCCTTCTTTTCCCTAATGTTTTTAATGAGGTGGGCCAGCTCTCCTGTTTTACGGCATCTTCAATCTGCTTCTTCAAATGAAAACAATTGTTAATGTGGTGACCCTTGTCACCATGGAACTCACATTACTTAGACTTGTCTCTCCCCGGACGAGCCATTGGTTTTGGAGGCTTGAAAGAGAAGCATGCTTATTCAGTGTCCAAGATCTCTCTTGGGGTTTTGGTTAATTCGGTGAACTAGACCCCTCTTTGCTTCTCAGGGGTTCTTTCTCTTCTTTTTGGCCTAGAGTAGGGGTCCTTTCATACTTTCTTCTGGTGTCTGAGTGGTATCCACTCGTTCTTCATTCTGTATAAGATGTCCAGAGCAGAACCTTGATGGAGGAGAGGACTTGCCCACATCTATCTTCAAACAGGTTTCTCATGCCCGTATGCCTTCTTATCCCCGAAGGAATGCTCCTGTCTTCTCTAGAGCTTCCTCCATCGTCTTGGGAGGATGCTTGCCCATTTCTTCACACAGTTGTTTCGAACGAACCCCATGGACGAAACTTGACACTCTCATTCTTTTGTTGGTTTCTCCCACGCAGAGGCACTCCTTCTTATATCTCTCCATGAAATCCTCCAGGGGCTCGTCCTGCCTTTGCCTGATGTAGTGGAGAGAAATGGGATCCTTAACACACTTCCTTTGTTGCATGAAGTTGGTTAGAAAAATCTTGCTTAAATCTTCAAAATTCTCGATTCTTCCTTCGGGGATGTCGTTATACCATACTCGTGCTGCTCCCATGAGGTTTTGGACAAACATGTAGCACCAGACAGGCATGGACCACTGTTCCACCTTGGCTGCTCCTGAGAAAAGTTGGAGGTGATCATCCGGGTCTCCGGTTCCGTCATACACTTATATATTAACTTAGTTGGGAACTTGAATTCGACGATTCTCTTTATAAACTTATCGGAATCTAGGGGTCTGTATGGCTTTAAAAGCTCATCACTCTTCGTTTGGGGGATGACTCTTCCGGACCCTATCTGAGACGTGTCTCTTCCTGTGTCGCTAGGTGTGAAATTTAGGGAAACAGGCGGTCCCTCCTGGTAAGGAGGAGCCAATGGCATCCTCACATTTTGCCAAGGGTAGTACGACATGTATGGGAGGTATGGTGTGGTCTGCGCTGCAAGGAGTTGGCTCATTGGCAGTTGCGGCACCGTTGGGGCTTGTGTTTGTTGAACAGGGAGAAAGGTACCTCCTGAGGCTGCGAAAGTCAGGCCTTGTGACATTACTCCCAGGATGGGTGTGGATACGGATTCGAGAGTTACCCATATCTGTCTGGAGGCTCCTGTGGTTGTTGTGTTGATGGCTAGTTGTTGGATTTGCCTACCTATTTGTTGGGGATGCGTGTTATCATTGGTGTCTTCTGTCTCTTCCTTGTAGGAGAGTCTCACCGCCACCCCTTTCATTATTTCCTTTCAAACATGGTTGTTCAACAACTACTGCAGCTTGGGAAATTATTCCCTAACCCCTTCAGGTAGGGGAGTTTGGAGGGAGAGGTTCCAAGGTTATACGGTGTTATTACAAAGGGGGTCACTTGATACAACCAAGGGAAGTAACGTGAATACAGGGAAAGGTAACGTATAATATAAGGGGAAGCAACGAGAGTAAATACGAGAGGATTTGGCTGAAATTGTAAGTATAAGTCTTTGATCCAGAGTAGTCTTCAAATGGCTTCTGAGGTCAGTATTTATGTAACGAACCAACTTTCGGGTTTGCCCTATAATATATTAATTATATTGTAGGGGTGTTTTTAAATAAAATAAAGTTGAGAGTTTGTTGTTATGATGGAAATACCTAGTTTTGGGTACAAGGAGTCATTTTGATAGATGGAAGGGCTGTTTTGTATTTAACACAAACTCAATTTTGTGTTAAATGACATGATCAGGCAAAACACATACTTGTG
Organism: Smallanthus sonchifolius; assembly: GCA_023525975.1. Lineage (NCBI taxonomy): Eukaryota > Viridiplantae > Streptophyta > Magnoliopsida > Asterales > Asteraceae > Smallanthus > Smallanthus sonchifolius. Next base: position 36,572,194 of record CM042023.1, read on the forward strand.
TGTGTGCTTACGATTTTGAGAAAGGAGAAAAGAGGGAGGAGCTAAGATTGAAGGCCAAGGTATTTTCATGAAGAATCCGGATGAATTGAAGTGTTCATCTTCTTCTAAACATCAAGTAAGTGCTCCTTCCATCTCTTGAACCTCCATTAATGGAGTTTTAGTGGGTTTTTGTTGAAAACAAAAATTAGGGCTGAATTGGTGGTTGAATATGGTTAATAACTTGTTTGAAGTTAAAACCTAGCTTGATTAAAGCTAAATAGTGGTTAATAACATCCTTTTAACACCTAATTCACGAATCATAAAGTTAGGGTTCTTGAGGTGTGATTGGGGGTTTTTGAAATTTAGGTTGTTTGGATGTTAATTAAAGGTTGGTAAGTGTTTGCGGTGTGATTAAACATATAACCAAGTAATAATCCTCAATCAATTTGGTGATTTAAGAAATTGAGTGTTAAGGTGAAATTGGGTGGAACCCAAACAGGTCAAAATGGGTGAATGATTGTGTAGGAAGGTTAAAACTTGTTTAAGGTGTAATTAACCAAGTTTAGAATGGGTGTAATCCATAAGGTCTAGGGTGGTTGTTAGACCTCAATTGGTAAATGGTGAATTGGTTGATTGGGAGTTTGGCTATAATGGGTCAAACAGGTCATTTGGGTTGAAAGGTGGTATTTGAGTGTTGGGGGTTTGATTAAGGTCATTTTAATCAAACTAAGCTAGGGTCTTGATCTTTAGATCATAAAAGTGTGTTGGGTGTCAATTGGTGATCATTGGATTACTAATTGTAAATGGGTTGTATATGTGATAAAGTAGTAAGGAAACTAGCTTGGCGGATCAAGCGGGATCATCTTTGGCAAAGGTAAGTGCTTTGCACTTACTTAGTAATGATAGGTGGTGGTAATTGCACATATTTGATTCACATGTTGGTTGTTCAAATATCTTTTATGTGTTTAATTATATGTTGAAAATTAAGGAAATTGCACATGGTGAAAATATGCAAGGGTGGGTGCATGGTGTTTGAGGTCTAAGAACCTCGCCTTGTTGTTTGATGAATTAAGTTAATAAACTTATATGGTATATAGTTAAACTAAAAAGTAGAATGTGATGATTTGATGAAATTGACTTATGTGGTGTATAGTCAAACTAAATGTGGTAAATTGGTGTAATTGACTTATGTGGTGTAAAGTCAAACTAAATGTGGTAATTCGGAGTAATTGACTTATGTGGTATATAAGTCAAACCATTGTGGAATAATGATGAATTGGTGTAAATTGACTTAATGTGGTATAAGTCAAGCCATTGTGGAATAATGGTGAAATTGGTGTAAATTGACTTATGTGGTATATAAGTCAAACAATTGTAGAATAATGGTGAAATTGGTGTAAATTGACTTATGTGGTATATAAGTCAAACCATTGTAGAATAATGGTGAAATGTTGTAAATTGATTTGATGTGGTATAAGTCAAACCATTGTGGAATAATGGTGAATTAGTATAATAATAGGACTTGTATGATGTCAATACTTGTCTACATGCCGGTCTTGGAGTCAATTACTCAATGGCATAACTTAGCGAGTGTGGTAAACTCGGGTGGTAAACTTGTAGTCAAAGACTCCAAATAATAACGAATGAGTCGGATTGATGAAGGTGTAAAAACAAGTTGTGGTTCTCGTATGAGGAGTTTGAAACATTCACAAAATGTTTTTGGTTGCTTATAACAACCGGGGGTCGAGTTGGGAGGGTCGAAAAGGTGGAAAACTAAAATTTGCTACAGGTGGACATGGCCATGTCTGATTCTGCACATGGCCATGTCTGATTCTCCACATGGCCATGTCTGATTCTGCACATCGCCATGTCAGAAATTTTAGTTCATCAGGTGGATATGGTTATGTGATTCTGCACATGGTCATGTCTGGAAATTGTTGTGGGCATCGGGTGCACATGGTCATGTCAGATTATGTACATGGCCATGTCGGAAATTTTATTTCTTCAAAACTTCCCATTTTGGGGGTATTTGCTTGGGTCTAACCCTTGGGGGGTTTAAGGGCGGTTGTATATCATTACTAATGGTGTTATGCATGGCGTTTTGCAGGTAAAGCTCCTGTTTGAAGTCTCGGGTCACGCTTCGTGGTGGAATTGAATTCTCATTCGGTTTGTTGTATGTTAACGGTTGGAGTTAGAACTCATTGATTGGGATTCATTAAACTTGTTTGTATCATCTCTTAGATAATGAAACTTGTTGTCGTTTTGAGATGTCGGTCGAACGTTTTAAAACAAGTTATGTCGTCTTTTTGTTGTAAATAGCATGTGTTGTTTTATCAAGAGTGTTATATGGGACCTATTTTTCCGCGTGCGTTGAAAGTTAAAATTGGTTGAAATTTTTGGGTGTTACAATTTATATTGGTCTTAACGGACTCCTTGTCCTTCAAGTCGATCATGTGACCCTTCCAAGAGAGGAAACCTAGCAGGTAACTTTCTTCTCCTCGGTTCTTCTCTTTCCTTCTAGTATCCCTGATTAGGTAAAGTGTTGACTTTCCTTTTTGTTGACAGCAACTACTCCTACTTTGACCTTGTGTCTAGGTCTGTGGCCTCTTTATCTCATCTTTCGAGGTTTGACTTATGAGAGTGAGACATTCCTTGGTTATCGTGTTGACGTCTTGCTTGCTCGTTTGAAGGGGAAGTCTTCTCTTCTCATCCTCTCAAAGTGTCGAGAGTCCTTCCTTTGAGGAGGAGTGTTCTCCATTTCTTTACTTATAGTGTTGACACGTCGTTTCTTCGTTTTAATTAGAAGGGGGTAAATGGAGGTGAATTCTCCAACGTCATCACCTATGTAACTATTATGAAAAAAAGTTCACTTATTCGCTCAATAATAACATAAACTAATTTTATACGTCACATAATATCGCATATAGATTCACATACATATTCTTATTCGTGTATATATTCGTGTATGTATTGTTATTCGCATATGAAATGAAAAATTTACAGTTTATACGAGTAAACGTAAATACGCGATCAAAGATTCGTGTATTTAATGGTTATATGCATCAATATGTTATGACATGATTATAGGGGTGTGTTGAGGTAAACATAATTAGAAAAAAAAATAAATGATTTTTTCTTTATTTTACCCCTGTGTTTCGGGTAAATGTCGAATAATGACTTTAATGTAAATTACTACTACCTTATTTTGCATGGTCGGCGACCAATGAAAAGAACCCTACCAAAATTTATAAATCAGCCCCTCGGCTTTACAAAGTTTTAATCAAGCCCATCAATTTGACAAAGTTTTCAAAATTTACAAATCAGCCCCTCGGCTTTACAAAGTTTTAATCCAGCCTATCAATTTGACAAAGTTTTCAACTCAACCCTTTCATTTTTTTAAATTTTAATTTTACCCCAAGATAAAGTTTTCAACTCTACCGCTCAAATTTCTAAAACTTCAACTCATTATTTTTTTACTGATTTGATATTTCTATAATAACTTTCGTTCGTTAATTTAAAAAAAAAACTAATTTGCGATCGTGTAATTTTTTTTCTTGACCTCCCGGTATGAAATCTGTTAAACACGGGTTGTATATGGTATTTTTTTGGGTATTGTAGGTTATATCGAGTGGCAGTAACGTGCTGCTTACGTGAAGAATGAAACCGATACCGATCGAAGAACATCGGTACCGTTATATAACTATTTTCTATCCATGTTTCGATATCTAGAACCGAGTCGTCAAAACTCCACACATTTCTTTTATGTACCTTACTATGTTAGTGTCACTGTCACAACATGCGTAACAAAGTTCGTAATCCCGCCGCATCGCGCGGGCTTCATTTCTGGTTGTTCATTAACTTGTTTATTTGTTTATTGATTTTATAATAATATAAATAGATTAAAAATATAAGGTTGAGTTATAGTAAAAAGAGTATTTGATCTAAAAAGGGTAAGAAAGATTCTGGGCTTGACATGTGTCTTTTTATTGTTTTTGAAGGGAGGACATATTGGTTATTGTGTCAAATACGTGAGGTCATTGTGCCTAATGTCATGTCTGGTCATTGTGTCTAATGTCAGGTCATTGTGTCAAATATTTTTCATCATTATGTTATATGTATTCATCATTGTGTTTTACATTTTATATAATTTCGTGTTATTTTTGTCACTGTTTTTTATGTATTATACATAACACAGTGATGAAAAGTATTTGACATTAGACACAATGATGAAAAAATATTTGACATTAGACACCTGACATTAAAAAAATATTTGGCATTAGACACAATGATGAAAAAATATTTAACACAATGACCTGACATTAGACACAATGACCTGACATTAGACACAATGACGAGCAATAATCATAATGAGCTGAAAAACGTAAATTTTTTTCGCTTTTATATGTAACGACATTATACTCGTTTTAAAGATTAAAAAACGCACGTTTTTATGGTGTATTTTTTTTTAAATAATGTCGTATGTAAAAGTTGTTAACGTTTAAAAAATTGAGGAACTTGATAAAAAGTCAACAAAAGTGACTATAACTAAAGTACTCTTTTAACAACTTTTTCTGCTAAAATTTGATCTCAACTATTAAAAATATATTTAATAACCCTAAATCTTTCTCACCCTTATTAGATTTAAAAGCTTTTTTATTTCAACGTAATCCTTAAAAATAATACAATATGAACAATTCAAGACAGTATTTAGCCTTAGGGCAGAATCGTTGGTCTTGTCATGGATGTCCCTTGCAAAAGCCCATACACAACCCTCTGCTCTGAAAATTTATCTTTGTATGTCTTCGTCTCCTAATAAGATATTCCGTGAATAACTAGGTTAGAAACTCATGTTTTACACATGTTGAACAAAAGAGATATTAAATAGTTAGTAATAAAAATTTAAAAATTATAAAAAAAATATTAAATAGTAATGAAGATTTAGGAATTAATAAAAAGTATTAAATAGTTAGTAATGAATAAAAATAAGCGGTAAAATTATGATACGTTGCGCAGGCAGTTACTTATCTATACTATATAATAAATAAAGGTTTTTGTATGTCACGTGTCGCCACCATATTCAATCTCTTCATTCTTTTCCCGCCTCTCTCTTATTAAATGCAACCATATCTTTTAATAAATTACTAATTATACTAATAAAACACATTTATTTTAAATATCATTTATTATAAAAAAATTTAAAATCTAATTATGTAGTTTTTATTTTCAATCAAATAGTAAATGAAAATTACATTAAATAGTAAATGACATATTTTCGAAACCCAATTATATATTATTTTTTACATATTTTGAATTTTGTTATATATCCTTAGTATACAGTAATACATTTTTACACCTGTAAAATACATAAATAAAATTTAAGAACTTTACGTAATATATTTTTCACCCGTGTGTATTACACGGGGTCTAAGCTAGTTTATTAGATATAGATATGAACAATTACATATGTAATATGAATATATAGTTCTTCATATTAATATTGTTCATATATGTAATATGAACAATTACATACATGAGGGGAGTATCAAATAAAAAGTAGTTTTTCGCTAAAAAATCTAAGAAATAACAAAAACCTTAAGAAACGATATCAAACGAACTACGATTGAGCTAATTTCCGTGGCGTTGAAACCGTCTCGTCGAACTCTACCATCTTAGCTTTTAGGGTTTAGCTTTTAAGGTTTAGATTTTACGTTTGAATTTTAGGGTTTTAGTCTTATGATTTATCCTTAGGGTTTAGATTTTATGGTTTAGGTTTTTTTGTGCGGGTGGGGGGTTTAGGTTTTTCGGGGTGGGTTTAGGTTTTTGGGGGGGATGGGGTGGGGGGTTTAGGTTTTTGGGGGGTGGGGTGGTGGTTTTAGGTTTTTTGGGGTAGGGTTGGAGGGGGTTTAGGTTTTTGAGGGTGCGGGTGGAGGGGGGTTTAGGTTTTTAGGTCTGGGTTAGGGTTCGATAAGACGATTCCAACGCCGCCAGAATGAGCTCAATCGGAGTTCGTTTAACCCACTTCTTAGTATTTTCTTAACGAAAAACCATTTTTTAGTGGAACCGTCCCCTACATACATGTTCATATTCCATATAAGTAACGGTTCATTACACATATGTAATAATAGACGCTTAATTTTTATTTTAATATAACAAGACTATACTCTAACTAAATATAAATATAAAAAGGCTTGTTATAAATAATAAAAGGATATAGATATGTAAAATACTTTAAAAGAATAGGCTATAATTTATCAAAAATATTTGATGATGATACTTGCCATAACATCAATAATAAACAGTTTCAAATAATATTTAATTTTATATCTTTCATACATAAAAAATGTATATATGTAACATACAAAACATAAAATATAGAACTGTAAAAGATAACGTACTTTTAAGCTAAAACTTCTATAAAATAAAAACTTAATATCTTATAATACGTATGCCAAATATGCACATGTATGTAAGAAAAAAGGCAGCATAGGTTCGTTACATGGCTTCTTAAGTTCGGTATAAGCTTCGTGTTCATTTAAGTTTAGTTTCTATACAATTCATATGAGCTTAAATTAGTTACTGCGGTGGTGGTCCAATGATAGAGGCAAAGCATTTTAAAAAATTAAAGATCTTAAGGTCATGGGTTCAAGTCCCACTAAGTAAAGAAATTTGCCGTTCAAAATAAATATGAGCTTAAATTATCGTTTACTTAGAAACGACACGTACTAGCTAAGTATTGACTCGGTCTATAGGAATTTAATATAATTAAAGTACAAAAATATAATAAAATTATGCTTGTATTCCCCCTAATACTCAAAAGCACCGTCGGCGACGAATCAAAAATTTCTTTGTTTTTTTCCTTTTCTCATATGCACCCAACAATTTGAGACATTTTCAAATAATAACCCTCAACTTTCTAAAAGCTTAAATATACGTTCACAAAGAAAATATTTTGTTTTTGTGTTTAATATTTTTTTCTTTGCGTCCTGGTATAAATTTTGTTTTACTCATTTATAAGTGTCTAGCAATACTCTCCCCTAAAGTTTGCAAAATATCAAAATTATGTGTTTTTCCTCACCGTCGCGTCATATGTCACCTATCTGGTGGTCCATAATTTTTTTGGGGTTTTTTCTTTGGTTTTTTTATTGGGCTAACCAAGTCGTCGTAACTTCATACAATCTTTTCTATTTACTTAATCATGTTTGTTTGCTTAGTTACGTTAGTCATTGTCTCAACTGTTTAAGGTCCGCTTCCCACCGCAGAGCGTCGCGTGCTAAAGTCACTGCATTTAACGACGTTATTGTCACAGCGGCAACACGTGTGACGAGATTCACACACACGCTGACTTAATTATGTAATTAACCACGTTAATATCACTGTACGACCCCGCCGCAACGCGCGGGTCATAAATTCTAGTTTTCTTTCTATTAGCAAACCAAATAAATTAGGCTACTTGGGCTTATCACTTAAGCCTCACTTAAACCTTATTAAAACTCATTGACTTAACCCATAAATTTTAAATTTTATTGATGAGTTGTCTCATAAGCCCTATTTCACGGTAATTGGAGTTTATGATCTTTGATTGACTAATTAGTTTATGAGATTCATAATTAATATTATACGTACTCATGCTAACTAATAACAGAATGATGTAATACAATATAAAATTTTATAAAATGTAATAAAAAATAAAAAAAATAAAAACTTGAAACATGGGTTCTTGTGAGATGGTGATTACTATTAAGTAACTAGCTTACGAACTTGATTACTTAGTCAAACAACCTCATATGTGTATATAGTTGACAAATGTTAATTTCAAATGTTTGGGTCTTTTTCAATCACACTAGGATTCAATTTATTGACCTTTTCTTTTGCTAATTTTCTTTTGGGTTGTCTTAACACCTCATTTTCAGAAATAATATATAAAAGAAAAAATAATAATTTCTTATATTTTTCTAAATGATTAGTCTTTTAAACAAATATGAAAAATACTAAAATCGTATAAACCAAAACACGCACACGCACACGCACATATTCAATGTCAACATTGGAACAATTTCGTGGAAAATGATCAAATATGAGTGGAATTTTGATAGGTAAAACAGTATTTTATTATTAAACTAGCTTAGAACCCGTGTTTACACACAGGGTGAAAAATATTAATAAATAAAACTTTTAAATCTTTATGTATATATTTTACAAGTGTAAAAATGTATTACATATACTAAGGATAGAAAAAAAAAATTCAAAACATGTAAAAATTATATATAATTGTGTTTTGAAAATACGTTAATTACTATTTAATTTAATTTGGCTTTAATTTATTATTTTATTAAAAATAAAAGTTCATGATTATATTTTAAAGTTTCTTATAATAAAGGATAATTTAAAATAAATATGTTTTATTACTATAATTAGTATTTTTTTTAAAGATATTATTATTAAAAGATATAGGTGTATTTAATAAAAGAGAGACGGAAAAAAAATGATGAAAATGAATATGGAGATGACATGTAGCATGAAAAAACCTTATTTATTATATAGTATGATTTGGAAAAAAATACTCCAAACTTTAATTATTAAAATAATATAAATAATGATTTAAATGTAAAATTATATTTCAATGCGTATTTCTCATCTTAAATGTGATTTAGAAATGTACCATTGCATTTCACATTCTAACTATAATATTTATTATTTTAATTTGTTAAATTAGAACCATTTTCATCTTTTTACAACTTTTCCATATAAATAAACCGGAATTAATACAAGCAAAAATACCTACGTACTTGGATGATATATGAAATTGATTTTGTAACGGGTGATGTTAATGTAATAAACTAAATACTTGTGTGATCTCAAAACACATCATCCTCTATGAAAGATCTATTTCGTGTCTCCAAATTTCACATTCATCACAAAGCTCATGACCAATTCATAACTTCTTTAACAAGCAATGTTTATGCACATATTCGATAGAACTAAGATGACACTTCTACTTGAAGACGTAAAAGCGCCTTTCAAGATTTAAAAATAAGAAAAAGTTAAAATTACACATTTATAGTGATTTTGCTCCTTAGCCCGTCATCTATGGGTGTTAATCAGGGTTGGAAATATAATATTAATATTTTTGGATTTAATAATGACTATTTATGTTTGTTTTGTGAACTATAAGCCTAAAACAATGTTGTAAGCTTGAAAACCAAATTGTGCTCTTTGATTTTATTGATTCAAATTGAATTTACTCACGCCTAGTATCATTGTAAATGGTGGAAATTTATAATTTTTAGAGTGTCATCAATGTTCAAGAATACAATTTGGTTTGAGATAATGCTATAAGTACATTTTATTACTTTGTAAAAGTAAAAGTGTTGATTTAAATCAATAAAAGGTTAATAGTTGTTTAACTTGTTTTATCAATTTATAGATTTATCAATTAAAATATATATATGTAATATTTTATATTATATATTGATTAACTTAGTGTTTTTGTCATTTAATTACCTTTCCTCGCAATGACTTTTTTCTTTTGTGACGTGCAAGTTGTAGTCGGAAGGAGGTGGTAAAGAATGATGTCGGCGATGAAGCGGACCTGCAAAAGCAAATGAATGTTGAATGTCTTCTGCAAAATCACTTTTGTAAACATACATAGGAGAAGTACTCAACTCCCCCATAAACAACCCCCAAACTTTGATAAGCTAAAGTCATCACAGTCCTCCATGATTCTTTCTCCAACCCCATCAAAAAAACTATCAAATCAATAACTAAAGCTTCAATTTTTTTGTCATGATTGATTTTTTTACACCTTTTGTACCTTAATCGGATGAGAATTTCGGTTTCTGCCTTCAATATCCATCACTTAGAGCCTCAAAGCACCTATTTGTATAAAGATTTGAATAAAATTAATGGTGACCCAGATGAGTAAACGAAATACCCAATTCAAGATTCTTTAAAAATGAGCGAATTATTGGTAAAGACTGAAGCTTTATAAAATCTAATTAAATTACAACAATTGTCTTTTAATGGTAAAAAGACTAAAATGTCCTCATACACATGAGGTGACTTTACTGAAAAACTTAACGTCCGTTAGATTAAAGGACAAGAAACGAGTGAACTTTTCAAATAAATGACAATAAGTGAAAGCCAAAATTTTAAAGAACTCATTTCATAATTTGATAAAAACATAAAGGACAAAAGTTGTAATTTAGTCATTAGACTATTGATGATGTTGCTTGTGTTACTATTTATTATGATTTATATAAAGGTTTAAAAATAGTTTTACTTTTACAAAGAAAAATATTTTTTTAAACATCTATAGCTACCTTATTTGTTAATTGTTAACAAGCTAATGCTTCTAAATGTTTCTAATTACCATGTAAAATCTACTTTTAGTTGCCATGTAAGATGGTTTACCAGGATTGTTAAAATCCTGATTTTTATTTTAAGATCTTATAATTTTGTTCAACAAAAACTTTTCGATGTTGCATAGGACCTAAGCAAACATAAGATTTTGTGTATGATCCCGATCTTGACCATCGTAAGATCTCGATTTAGTATGATGCGATTTTGCTTGACCTAAATTAATGAATTTAAAAACTGTAAAGGGATTATTTGTATCAAAATAAAATAAAATAAAATATATAGGGTCGGCTTAGCCTTTTTTAGACCTAAATCGAATCCTAAAACTAGAGTTTTTTCGTAATAAAAGTAAATATTTTGCTTATAATCCTAATAATAACTTATCATTATCACTGATTTAACATGATCATAAACCGCAAACAAACTTATCGCATTGGAATCACTATACAAGTGAAATCAATAAAAAAAATCACACATCTATACTATATAATAAATAAAGGTTTCTTAATGCCACGTGTCATCTTCATATTCATCCTTATAAAAATTTTCCCGACTCTCTCTCATAATAAATACACTTCCATATTTCAATAATAATATATTTTTAAACAAATTATTAACTATACTAATAAAACATATTTATTTTAAATTATCTCATATTATAAAAAACTTTGAAAGGTCTAGCTTATTTTTCAATCAAATAGTAAAATAAAAGTCAAATTACATTAAATAATATTTTATGTATTTTTTAAACTCAATTATATACTAATTTTTACATATATTTTGATTTTGTTTTCTATTGTTAATATATGTAATACATTTTTTCACCTATAAGGTACGTATATAAAAATTTAAGAATTTTATATATTGATATTTTTTCACACTGTGTATTACACAGACTTTAAACTAGTATGTTATATATCAACTCAATGAAAAATCTTAGGTCCTCGACCAAACATCTAGTAACCGATGTAGATGTTTATAGATACATGTATGTATAAACTTTAATTTTAACAAATAATTTGTTTCTCATGCTATCAAAACAATGAAAAATCTTTGGAGGATCTTATGATCGTACGTAATTCGATCATAATTATATTGACTTTGCGTAGACAATAATTAATAATTAACACCCAAAGAGTTAAAAACATCTAGTGGCAGTGTACGGTGGCAACTGATTTGTGAACACAAGTGTTCATGTGCTTTCGTTAACTAATTAAGATTTGAAGTGTTAATTTGTGACGGGAGGTCTCGGTAATTTTTTAAGGGGTAATTACATATATCCCCTTAAAAAATTCATTAATTACATATATACCCAGCTTAAAATTTTATTTACGTATATCACCTTCATTAATTACGGATATATACCCAATTGGATGATGGAATCGATCAGAAGCGACGATGGATGTTGGAATCGATCGGAAGCGGGAATCAGAAGGTTAGGGTTGGGATCGATAGAATAAGAATAGTTGTATTTTTTGTAAGCTTAAAAGGTTAATTTTATAAAAGAAGAGGATATATGTAATTTAAGTTTTGGGTTGGGTATATATGTAATTAGGGTTAAAAGTAGGAGGATATGTGTAATTCTATCATTTTTTTAAAGTTTAGAACATAAATAATATTAAAAAAAAGGCTAATAGAACTTTGAACATTGAACTATAATTAATTTAAAAAATGGTAAAGTAAAAATGAATGATGCGTGTATATTTATAGTTTAGTTATTAAATCAATAATTGTGATTTGTCGTCGTTGCCTGCTTGACTGCTTTACAAGGAGACAACCACAATTGATATATTATATTTTTCGTACTATATTTATTAGAAATGATCGATTGACTTGTTGTTTTATATTTTACACAAATAAATTCTTTCAACAGGTAGAGTTTTATATAGATATAAATCAATTTATTTTAGCGGTACACGGGAATTGCTATTTAAACCGGGCTCTATACGCATCGTATAGGGCCATACGATGTGTATATCCCTTCACAATTTCCCATGCCCGACAGCCTCGTACAAAGTGGTCATTCCAACCCCTATACGCATCGTATAGGGCAATACGATGCGTATAGGGTACGAGGTACCTTATGCAACCAGTCATCCATCACATCTCTATACGCCGCATATAGGTCTATACGTGGCGTATAGAGATGTGATGGGTGACTAGTTGCAGAAGGTACCTCGTACCCTAAACCGCATCGTATTGCCCTATACAATGCGTATAGGTGTTGGAATAACAACTTTGTACGAGGCTGTCGGTTTGGCCAGGATTCTATACGCATCGTATAGGGCTATACGATGCGTATATGGGCCAAATTTTGTGTCTTTAACCATGCAAAATTCTCATTTGAACGTATTGTTCAAATAATTTTCAACAATTTCCCTCAAAAAATTATAGCCATGTCTTGGTGGTGGGATGGTAACTACGGTTTTCAGGTAAATTCTAACGAGTTGCTGAAATACAACCCGCAAAGTTCTGGATTTCAAGATGTGAACCGGGAGGGGTTCTCTTCCGACGTTTATTCTAATCAACGGGTAAGGCTTCCAGATTTGAACGAGCCACTATGCAATCCCGAGTTCGTATACGGTGAACCCTCTTACCTTACACAACCCACGGACGACTACGTGTAATGTGAAGTCTCTTACCCGACACAACAAACTGACAACTTCGTATACGCGGGGAACAAGCCGACTAACAACTATGAAGACGAGGAACAAACCCATCCAACCGTGTCGTATAAAACTGACCAGGTATAACATTCCTATATATATACATACATTTAGTTTGTTGTTTATTAACTTTTACCGTACCGTTGTTGCAGAATATTCAGTCTCGTGAACATTTGGTGGATTAGGTTGTCCACAAAGGACGTGAGAATGGTTACGTCTTTGTCACCCGACGATCAAGGAGAAAAGGCGACGACCTGTCGGAACCGGTTATCACGGTGTGGCTTGTTTGTGACCGTCACGGAGAACGTAAGTCTTCTGCCACGGTTCGACGTGCTGGTATTGTCACACCCCAACCGACGGCGGAATACGTCGGGGCGGCCGTGTAGACTGTTCATAAGCACATGATCATACTAAAGTTGCATATTTCATTAAACCAAATTTCATAACAATTGTTTCACTAAAACAAAGATAAAACAGAGAACACGGTGCTTCAAGCATAAGACACAAATTGCACACATGATCATAATGTTTGAATTGTAATAGTTGCAAATAGTTTGAATGTAATCATGTTTCACCCCAAAGATATAAAAGTGAAAAATTGGCTATGTAAACTCACATTGGATTTGTAGCTTGAATGCACAAGTACGGGTAGTTGCACAAGTTGGTTAACTAACCACAAGGTTAACCTATGTTCGAAGTGGTATACGTATCAATGACATGCTCAAAAGAACTAAAGTATAAAGGAATGAGTTAGGTCGAATGAGTGTGTATCTATTCGTTGTAAATAATATGTTTGTCTAATAATGAGTTGAATACTTGTTATATATATATATATATATATATATATATATATATATATATATATATATATAAGAATAATTAATTTGTTTACAAATAAATGAATAAGTGTTTTAAATAATATTTAATTTGAATCAGTAGATAGTTGGATTTAATAAATGTTCTAATTAATTAGATTGATAAAACGTTTTAATTAATTTAATAATTAGATTAACTTTTAATGAAAACTATGAGATATAGAGATATAAATTGTACAAAATAATTGGGTAACAAAATACCTTGTATCACGTAGAGGTTTTAGGTAAAGAATTATATAAATTTTAATTAGAAATTATTAGTTTTTAATTCTCTAAAACGTTTGAATAATTGTTTATATTTTAGACGATAACATTTTGGCTCATAAATTATTCCCGAGTCTTGGGGGTTTTATAAAATAATTTTTATAGGAAAATAGATATTAAAACATTGTTTTAAAAATGATTTTAAAAAAATTGCAGACCATAGGACTCGAACCCGGGTTTTTACGGTGAGAGTCAAGCGGCCTAACCACTGGACCAAAGGTCCGGTAGTGGTATTTAGGGATTATTAAAAGGTTTTAACAACAGGGGGCAGTGGATCCGATATCACGCGCGTAAAAAGGATGATGAGGTGCGAGGCTGGGCTCGAACCCGCGACCTCTTCCCTAAGAGTCGAACGCTTTAACCGGTGGACCTGGGCACATGCCTTAGTCATTAACAGATGAGAAAACATTTTAACCACCAACCCGAAACTGTCTTCTTCCCCAATTCGCCACCCGAACCAAACCCTAACCCCAATGTCTCCAAATTCGTACCCGGTTGTTCAATAGACCATAGGGCTTTTGTTCAGGGGTTTGAGATGAGCCTAATGACACAAGATTTACCTCGAATGCTTGCGTGTGGAGGACGAACGATAGGGACGTCCGAATCGGCAATCCGTGAGCTCGCCGGAGTTCTTGAGAGGAAGTACGATGCTATCGAGTGATTAGGAAGTTTTGGGTGAGTGTTATGTAGGTGTGGGATCAATTTTTGTAGACTGAATTCGCGTTAAATGCTCAAATGTGAGGCTTGATTAGGGACGATTATGAGCCGTTTGTAATCAAATCCTTTGATTGTCATAGTAATTGGTTCGTTATGGTTGATCCTAACAGTCGTATAACCGCCTACAAGTGTCTGATTATAGTTAATTGCACTACTTGGAGGGTTTGGGATCAAGATCGATGGTGATTTTGGTCCTGTTGACTTTCAAACGTCAACATACGGGTTTGGGGTTTCAAACTCACAAGGGTCCAATGTTGAGGGTCCAATGCTTTCAAAAGGGTTCATTGGTTCAAGTGGGGGGGTTGTTAATATGACTAATGAGGAGTTCAAACAAGTTTATTAGTTTCAAATCTTTTGTGTTTATAAAACTTATTTTATAAACTTCATTAAAACCACTAGTTTGAAGTCTTTCATATGTGTTATCAAACATGAAAATTTTTTAAAACTAGATAAATGTTTCTATGAGTTATTTATAACATTCCCATGTATCGTCACAAAAAAAAATGCAAAATATAAATATACATATATAAATGTACATATATATATACCTATTTGGGATTTAAATAAATAATTACATGTTTATAAGAGAGTGTGACTTTAAATAGCCCATTGCCATGTATTTATACCCAATCATATTTATTCATATGTATCATAATGGGAATTAAGTCCCTAATTAAATGGAATAAGTATAGGTGTATGTATGTATATATAACCATAGGGATGATACATAATAAATGCATAATTTGTAATTAGTACCACAAAATTAAATGATCCAAAAATTGATATTGAAATAATGTTATTGCACAAATCAAAGCAACAAGAAAAACACTAAATGTTACAGGTAGCAAGAAAATAGGTTGTCCCTTTAAATTGGTAGGAGAGTACCAAGTAAATACTGGTGATTGGAAATTAGCGGTGAAGGATGACAGTCATAACCACGATCTTAGTCAACATCTTGAGGCGCACTCGTTTGCCAGGAGACTGTCTGAGTCGGAACAACTTTTGGTGGCGAAACTGTATTCGCAAAATATGTTGCCACGAAAAATTCTGGCAACAATAAGGGAAAAAAACCCAGAGAGTAGTTGCATTAAAAAATACATTTATAATGCGATACAAAAAATAAAAAACGAAACGAGAGTCGGTGAAACTCCAATGCAGGTTCTGGAGCACTTGCTTTCTTCTAAAAATTATTTCTACTATACTCGGGAGGATCTCGTCACAAATGTCGTGGAGGAGGTATTCTTTGTTCATCCGAAATCATACGAGATGTGGCGTGCGTTCCCACACATGTTGATGATCAACGCGACGCATAAAACAAACATGTATAGACTTCTATTTGTCCAAGTGGTCGGTGTGACCTCCACACACTAGTCGTTTTGCGTCGCTCATGCATTTATATCTAAAGAACGGGAGGAAAACTTCGTTTGGGTGCTACTGCAAATCAAAAGCTCTTATGAACGCGTGTGATAAAATATTCCCGGATAGTTCCAAGAACAAAATGCTACGTGTGGTTGCCAACTTTTCAGTAGGTGTGGGTTGCCGTGTGCTTGTCGTTTGGCAAATATTGAAGCTACAGGTAAACCTTTTAATATTTATCTTGTTTTTTTTCTAATTTCAAACTGTTCTGACTATCTCATTTTAATACAGGTGGCAGAATCCCGCTAGATGCGGTGGACGTCTTCCGGAAGAAGCTTGATCTAAAACCGTCGTTTGTCGAGGATGTAGACGTGGATAAAGTACTTGGTGAAGTGAGAAACAAAATTATGTCACAACCCGATCAGGTCAAAAAAAGTCCGTTGTCGAGAATCGCAGGGATGGTCTTTCCTAGCAAAAGTAACAAGAAAGCGCCTGTGGTACAAGAAGATACTCGCGATCGTCCTACTTTGAAAAAGCAACAACAAAGGAAACAGGATGTCGCGAGAAACAGCTCGTTCACAGAATCCCAACAAAGCAGATGTGACCATGCGAGACATAACTCGTATATTCCGTCACAGGACTCTCGACAAGCAACTTCAGTCATTCAACACCGTCGTTTAATGACGGGTAAAGGAAAGCAACCACAAGATGATAACGCCCGTCATGGGTTTCCATTGATGAAGGGGAAAGATGCAGTTAATAATATAAATTGTTTTAAGGATTCGGTTCCATTTTTGTTTCATCCCTACATTTCACGTATACAGGATGTAAATCCCGATTGTAACTGTGGTTTTCGATCGATAACTGTGGGCTTAGGGTTAAATGAAAACCGATGGTTTTTTATTCGACAACAACTTCTACAAGAGATGGACAATAAAGAAGAATGGTGGAGAACTGTTTTCGACAGAGTCGCCTTTCAAGAGTATGATAGGCTACGTCACACGATAGATTGACAGGATGTGAAAGTTGCACCAGTTAGTTCATCCTAGGAAGAAGATGAAGCCATACGCTACGCATAGGCCTATACGCAACGTATGGCTTAGGTTGCCCGGTAACGACCTTCGTATGGTCTAAAGTTGCCTGCGTATGGCTTGGGTTGCCCGGTAACTGACCTGCGTACGGGTTGGGTTGCCTGCGTATGGCTTGGTTACCCGGGTAACAACCTATACGCCACGTATAATGCTATACGTGGCGTATAGGTATTTAAAAAAAATATTTTTTAAATTAAAAAATATTATATTAATATTATTATTAAAAAAACTATTTATTATTATTTATTTTTAAAAATATTTATATTAAACAAATTATTATTTTATATTATTTATATTAAAAAAACAATTTATTATTATTTTTAAAATTAAAAAAAAAACAATTTATTATTATTTTATATTAATTATATTAAAAACACAATTTATTATTGTTATTATATATTATTTAATATTATTTTTAGATATGGCGGATCACGAGGACGATATTGGTATAGAAGAGTTAGATCATCTCGCGCACTACCCGTTTTTGGATTTTTCGCCCGACTCGGAGTGGTTTGGCCGGTGCCAAAAGCTACGGGAGGTGAGGTTGGGGCCGGGGACTGCGGTGGACTGGGAGCTTCTCCAGGAGGTCCAAGGGGCGGAGCAGGACAGTGCCATCATAGGCGAGGACACGCCATGGGATCTCCTTTTTGATCTTTCATTCATCGAGACCTACCGAGAGGTGGCCGTCGAGTTTCTTTTGACGTTCATCTACTCAGAGGAGGGGCTGCAGCCCCTTCCCGGGGAGGCGGCGGCAGAGGAGCCCGATCAGGTCTCCTTCCGTATTTTTGGCAACGTTTACCGTCTGACCCTTCGTCAGTGGGCCGTCACAACGGGTTTGTACTTCGAGCCCGAGACGATCACGCCACTTTATACCGAGGCGGTGACGGAGGTGGACAAGGAGGATCTCCTTGTTTTTTGGGGTTTGATTTCAGATATCCCTTGGTTAGGTACCAAGGGGAGGGTCTCGTGGATTAGAGACCCCCTTTATAGATATTTGCACCAACTTATTTCGATGTCGATCGCACCGCGTCTGAAAAGCCGTGAGTGGTGCACCGATAGAGACCTCTTTTTTATCTACTGCCTGTTTACAGGCACGCGGTGCGCCCTATCCACATGCCTCGCGATTTATTTTGCGTCTGCCTATATGCGGCAGAAGCGCGGGCTTTTGTATGGTGGCGCTTTCATCACTTAGATCATGCATACTCTTACACCATTGTCACACCCCAACCGACGGCGGAAAACGTCGGGGCGTGAAGCTGTGCAGACTGTTCATAGCTCATGGTTGCTAAAGTTTGAATAATTTAAACATTCATTTTCATTACACGTAGCAAGTTCATACCATACAAGAACCAAATGTAGCGATTACAAAATATAAATAGTTTAGATTAATTGCTAGGTCCAAATCCTATATGTAGCAGCTTGTAACACTTCAAACATTGTCACCTGAAACATGGTTAAAAACAAAGTCAACTAAAAAGTTGGTGAGAATACATAGGTTTTCGTGTCATGTAATAGAATATAGTGTCGTGTGCATACAATTCATACAAACATGGCAATTAAGGCATTTATGGAGAGATACCATCGTGTGACCTGGTAGTACAATCAAACCTTTGTAACTAGCATGCAAAACAAACGTGTGTTGGCAGTAACAGTCACCCTACCTGGGTGGGTTTGTCAGACTCAATAGATCTATCACTGTTTACTGTAGGCTATAAAATAGTTAATGATTGCACGTGAATAGCAAACTGCGTGTTGGTCTACACACCTAGTACTCAAGCACAAAGCTCAAAATTGTAACACATGATTGTAGGGTGGAATTGTATATTGTGTAGTTTGTAAACATAGTAAATAGAACGCATGTTCCACCCCAAAAGTTTGTAAATAGAGTAAAAGAGGGGCTATGTAACTCACTTGTGTTGGAGCGTGTAGTTTGCACAGATCAACAAAAATACCAAGCGTGTTGTAGGTCGCTACGTTTGACCTATCGAATGAGGGTATAACACGTGTCACTGTTTGTGTTATTTTGTGTCCAAAGTGGGTTCGTTGGTGGTTTGTGTGTTTAGGGTTGGTTTTGGAATAATAAATTAGTAGCGATATATATATATATATTTATTTAAATAAAATTTAAATAAACGATATTTGTTTAAATCAAAATATATATTTGTATAAATAGTTTTATAAAAATGATTACATAAACTCATGATTTCATCGGTTTTGAAACTATCGGGAATTAATTGTTTTAAATTTCTAAATCAAAGATTTGGTTTATAAATGATTCCCGGGTCTTGGGATTTTATAACGTAACTTTTATAATTACATTTTGAAATTTTTTTACTAAAATATGTTAAATAGACTTTAAAACAGAAAAATAATTGATTCTGGTCAAGGAGCACGACCGTGCTCAAGTAGGGCACGACCGCGCTCGTTGCCGGGCGTGACCGTGGTGGTCTGAAACGCGCCCATGGTCGAGTCAGAAGGTACTTCATAGGTTCTGGACATAGAGCACGACCGTGCTCGTATCTGGCACGACCGCGTCTAGTGTTTGTTTTTTATCAAGACTTGATTGCTCGGTAAGCACGACCGGGCCACACCTGGGGCACGATTGTGCTTGGTCAGGCACGACCGCGCTCAGTGATGAGCGCGACCGTGTCGGGTCTTTTTCAGACACAAATCGATCGATTCTTATAATAAATGCTTCTGTATTCTTAGGGCTTTCATAGATTAGCTGCTTGCGAATGTATCTACATAGTTTGATTGTATTTATATCGTGTTTAAGTGGTAGTTTGAGTAAAAGTTTAGTTTTCGGCTCTTTGGTTCAAAATCGAATTGATTGTGTGATATAACTACGATTTAGTATAGGGCTTTCATCCTAGGGGTAGATACGAAGCTAAGGAAGTGTTACTTACTCGTTAACAATGGGCAATTTAATGCAGTCGGCTACGGGTCAAAGAGTCGAGCTTCTTGGCGATCGATTGGACTCCAAAGACTGTTTGAGCGTCGAACGAGAGTTTTGGGAGACTGAGTGGGCTTATATGAAGGCGTAGAAATCGTGCAAGTTGCTTTATATCCACGAATTCGAGAGACTCGGTTTGTGGTGTGAATGGGATTAAAAAAAATTGTGCAAATTGGACGACATTTGATGCGTGTTTCATACGGAATTCAGTGGAGTATGGTCTGACGCGCGAAGACCGGCTTTTCTCCATTTTAAATTTCGCGAATTCAGCGGGTATGGTATGATTTGACTTCTGCAGAGTCAAGTGGGTTCATCAGCGCGACCGTGCCTACTTTAGGCGCGATCGTGCTTAGGTCTGCAGGCGCGACCGTGCCTAGTCCTAGGCGCGACCGTGCTTGCCTAGTTTTGTAGTTTTTGAGTTTTGTCAGTTTTTGGTCCTCGGGGCTTGTGAGATAATGGTGTTTTTGTTTAATTTGTTATTGTAATAGAATAGTTTGTATATGTAACTGCATCGTAGTTTGTTTGTACACGAATCGAAACTGAAATGTGTTTGTTTATTGAAATCAAACGATTACATGATGAAAATCAGAAATGTTACAGTCTCCCCTTGTTGAGGGGATTTCGTCCCGAAATTCAACTAGTCGAGGTTGCAGAATTGGTGAATAGGTGAGGATACTTGAGTTTCATTTGGTCTTCACGTTCCCAAGTAAACTCAGGACCGCGTTTTGAATCCCAACGGACTTTGACTATAGGGATGCGGCTGCGCTTGAGTTGCTTGATTTCACGATCCATGATTTCCACTGGTTTCTCGACGAAATGCATCGTTTCATCAATGCGCACGTCGTCAAGAGGTATGTGGAGGTTCTCATCAGCAAGACATTTCTTCAGATTGGACACGTGGAAGGTTGGATGAACATTGTTGAGTGCTGGAGGTAGCTCAAGTTTGTAAGCCACTTTCCCGATTCTTTCAAGGATCTTGAACGGGCCTACGTAACGAGGTGCTAGCTTGCCTTTCTTTCCAAAGCGGATCACACCCTTCCAAGGGGATACTTTGAGAAGCACAAGGTCACCCACTTGGAATTCCAAGGGTAAGGGTTAGGCTTAGTTGTTTTTTTTTTTTTATTCAGTTTGTTTCTTATGTTATGTATGTATGTAAAAACATTTTGATGCATATATTTAATTTTTTGATGTAATGTATATAATGTTTTGGTTATTTGTTTGGTTGTAATGTTTAATATTTTGTTTGGTTGTAATGATAAATTATAAATGTAAAAATATAATAAATGTTTAAAAAATTAAAATTATATAAATTAAAAAATAGGTAAAAATTATATAAATTAAAAAAAAAGATAACAAACTTATATTAACAAACTTATATAAATTAAATTAAAAAAGATAATTAAATAAAAAAACCTATACGTGGCGTATAGTGCAATACTTCACTTATAGGATTCTTAAATCACAAATCTGTCAATTTTTGAAGCAAAAATATAACCCGTGACCAATACGTTGCGTATAGCTCAAGCCACGTATGGTACCCAGCCGTCAGACAGAGAATGACATGCGGCATTCTGTTGTCAGAGACTGAACCATATACGCCTCGTATTGACCTGTACGAGGGTGTATAGGCCGACGGCGTGTCCAATTAGCAATATTCTGTGTCCTACTAGAATCCCCCTTATTTTATCCAACTTACCTTCGGCCAAAGAATAATCTATGAGTACATATAATTTCAAATTTCAAAACTTTTTATTTTTTACTTTATTTTAACGGTGAACTCATACGTCCACTAATCCTATTTTTCAACATTTTGGTACCATTGGGCTACATGCCCTTTTGTTTCAAACTTTTTATTAGCAGAAGGAATCTATACTATATGATAAATAAAGGTTTTTCCATTCCACGTGTCGTCTCCACATTCATTCTCATCATTTTTTTCCCGCCTCTCTCTCTCTTATTAAATGCACCTCCTATTTTTAACAACAATATATATTTAAAGAAAATATTAATTATACTAATAAAATACATTTATTTTAAATTATCACTTATGAAACTTTGAAAATATAATTATTTAACTTTTATTTTCAATCAAATAATAAATAAAAAATAAATTACATTAAATAGTATTTAATTTATTTTTGAAACTCAATTATATATTAGTTTTTGCATATTTTAAGTTTTGTTTTCTATCCTTACTATATGGTACATTTTTACACGTGTAAACTATACATATAAAGATTTAAAATTTTTATTTATTGATATTTTTCACTCCGTGTGTATACACGGGATCTAAACTAGTTATATAATAAATAAAGATTTTTTCGTGCCATGTGTCGCCTCCATATTCATTCTCATCATTTTTTTCTCTTATCTCTCTCTTATTAAATACGCATCTATATTTTAGTAATAATATGTGTTTAAAGAAAATACTAATCGATATCTATACTTTTATACTATATATTAAATAAATGTTTTTTCATGTCACGTGTCAGCTCCATATTCATTCACATCATTTTTTTTCCCGTCTCTCTCTTATTAAATACACATTTATCTTTTAATAATAATAATAATATATTTAAAAAAAATACTAATCTTTATATTATTAAATCTCCTGACATATTTTGACGAGTGTATGTGTTAACAGATTATATTGTAAAACACGAGTTTTTAAAAAAATAATTATTTTTATTACTTAATATATAATATTATATTTATTTAACTCGTGTAATGTCACACCCTCAAATTTATTTACTTAATGAATAAATAAATAAATTAAGGTTGCAACGATTGGTAACATTACACAACAGCGGAAGCTAAAGTAAAGACTTCTGAATATTGAACACCATTACAACTATAATAAACTTGTACATTGTCCTAGAACCATGTATAGGTGAAAGCCATCTTGAGGTTTGACGATCATACTCCTTCGGCTTCTAGGGTTTAATCCAAAAGGCTAACCTATTCCAACTGTGCCATGGCTATGAATTACCTGAAAAACATACTTAAAAATATCAACACAAAGGTTGGTGAGTTCAAAGGTTTGATTGTTGCAATGTAAAGTGATTTTCCTTGAAAACATTGATATTGTGTACATGGCCATGATACGAAACTGTTTCCTTGAAAACATTGAAAATATGTACACGGGTTTAATGTAAGGTTGTTTTCCTCGAAAACATGTGATGACTTCATAGTCATAAAACGAGTAGTTTTCCCAATGAAAACAAGTGATAACGTCATAGTCATAAAATAAGTCTTTTTTCCTGAAAACATTGATACTGTGTACATGGCCATAATATGAAACTGTTTTCCTTGAAAACATTGATAAAAACATTTCCACGTAAACGAATGGCAAAACCATTGGTGTATAAGTGATTAGCAGATCCATCTGCACGAAAACGTTTCAGTGAATATGATAAACAAAACAAGTAATGTTGACCCATTTGTAGACTAGCTAGGAATACAAATAATATGTACATACATGAGGCATAACCAAACCATGACACATGTGTTTTGCCCCTCGCTCATACCTCACGAGCAATGTTTGAACACTATGCGGTCATTTGGCCAGAGGGACCCATGGTTAGCGCGACTAACCATGACCGGGGGTGTCAATCCCAATAGTACTATCCATATAATCCCAGGCTAACCTATAGCTAATGGTTATAAATATGATGGTCAGGGGACTTCCAGCGCTCTATATGTGTTAACTCATGCAAACATAAAGGTCGGGTCTTGTTTTCTTGCTACCATATGAAAATGTTTGTAAGTACGTTTTATGTTTTCTCGAATGTATCAGGCAATGATGTTCCCAACTGTAGTAAACAATGATGTCTCATGTTTTCAAACTTGTAAGCAAGTATGTTTTCCCCCCGGTGTTTCTAAAACATTTAAAAGTTAAAAGGGGGCTGTGAAACTCACCTGATAAGCTTTCAACGTGTAAATGCTAGCAAGGCCGATGTGTATGCAAGACTGTCCTAACCGTGACCTAACCATTACAGTTGTCTTAAGACCTTATAATATGATGTCAACATACAAGTTGAACGTGTATAAGATCCACCCAAAATGTTAGAATTGGCGATACATGTGTTACGTTTTGAAAGTGTGACCCGACGAACCGTTGGTGACTTGTCATTGAATTTCATGATGCGTGTTCGTATTTATTCACACGTATATACATTATTTATGTTATACAAACAGATGCTTATCCATAGGTTGTCGTATATACATTATGTTAGGCTTTTGGTAGTTATTCACTTCAAACTACAATATTAAGGTAACCCTAGTCTATAGATATTTTCCTCAATTTTAAATTGTCCGTGTGTCGCCATTTTGATTAACCAAATAAACTCGTTTAGTCATGAAATTTTGTACCAAGATACCTACATGTCTTAGGGTTACAGGGATGTATTAATCAACAACTTATGACATGTTTAAGTATTTTTAAATATTTATTCGGACAAGAGAGGGCAGCAGCATTCGGTTCTGGAGTGTCTTGGGGATTCCTTTTAATTGACTGACCTGGACCCATTTTCATGACCCAAGACCCTACAACTTTTACTATGTACATAAAATACTAACTTTAGAAAGTAGAATCAACTTGTTTGGACTTGTTATGGCCATGTTATGACCCTCAAAAGTGACACAAAAATTCTTCCAAAAAAGACAGCCTTGATACCGTTTCTCGTATGACCATTTTGGGGCATCAAAACTCAACGAAATTTTATGAAACCACTTGGGTTGGACTCTTGACTCCTTGTACTTGATTTTAGACCTAAGACTCGTCCTTTTTTGTTAGTTTTTGGTTGAGATATGGCCCTCCAAAGTCGGACCTAAGAATCTGCCAGCTTACTGTTTTGGTTCTAAGTTACTCAACATCATCAACTATTCAAATTTTGTACTTGTTTGACTCTTGTTTACCAACTAGTTGATTTTTATGATATGTGTGACATGTTCTAAAAGTCCCAAGTCAGATTTGTCCAAGTATTTACTTTATTCCATAGGTGTTATGTCCATACATCCATATATGTCCAAGAATAAATTTTTAGGGTTTCTTTACTTGTAGATCTAGCTTTTTCACACATTTATGAGTTGATTTCTCTTCATTTCAAGTTTATTTACATGTGTGACTTATATATTATATATATATATATACACACAATAGTTGTTCATAATAATTATAATGTCTATACACATGTTTTTATATCCCAAAAATCTAATATCTTTACATATCGATAGGAAAGTCACCAACAAACTTTCTTTTTGACCAATTTTCATATAAAACTTGTTTGTACAAAGTTTTAGCTCTTGTTTAGAAGTTTGAAGAAAACATTTTTCTTTGGGTGATCCTTATACATTTTAAACCATGATTTAAAGAAAATACTACGAATATAAAGATGAAATAGAGGAAGTCTTTACCACTAGACAAGCTAGGGAAGATAACACCTTAGATGATGATTTATAGAGAGAAATAGCAAGATCTTGAACTCTTTGGCTTGATTCCTTGAGAAAACACTTGGAATTCTTCTTTATTCACCAAAATATGGAGGGTTTAAGCTTGATAATGGATGAAAACTTGAAGGAAAAGATGAAGGTGTAGATTGTTGTTGTTGAGCCGTAGAAAAGAGAGAGAGAAAAAGGTGGATGGAATGTTAGATTCATTCAAATGAGTATATGGGATGGATATATTGAGTGTTTAAGATGGGTTGAGTGTTATAGTGGTTGAATGAGAGTGGTCTTGTCCTTACAACAATCATGGAGACTTGGAGTGTGGGTTTGGGTGAATGAACATGGCTTGTACATATAAAAATCAAGTATGAAGGAGTTTGGGTGGTAGGGTGGGCCCCACAAGGGAAATCTCGGCCAAAGGTCAATGGGGGGTGGGGTTGGGATAGTTAGGTGATTAGATGATTATTTAGTGTGGATATTTAGGTCATTAGGTGCGTTAATCGCGATTAGGGCTCGAAACGGAAATTTAATGCGGATTTCGATTCTTTAATGACATTTTAAATTATAGTTTACTAGTTTATGACTACTTTAGTGAAAAACACTTAACTCATGTATTGTATGGGTTGTATATATGTTTTATTGCGTGTAGTTACGTTTAGGATTGTTGGTAGACGGTGAAACCTTCGATTTTCTCCGTTACGAATCGTTTAATGAAATACGGAATTTGAAATATATATTTGAATGTATAAACATATATTTCATGTATTATGGATCTTTGGACATTAATTTGGACATTTAGGTTAGTCACCAACTTTCGTATTAGTCGGGTTATGCGTATACGTGACCCTCGTAATTCCTAAAATTACCAAAGTATGAAATGGGTCAATATATGGCTATTACTAGACTTTAGTACCTAATTCATGCAACTAAGTCAATCCAGAATATGTAATCGCGTTTAAGTTATGTACGAATATTGACGTGGAAATGTCGGGTGTCACATGTAATACACGAGATTCTAACCTAGTTGAATAATAAGGGTTTGTTTGTAGCAAAAATACAAATAAACAATTCTTTAAAGAACATGCTTAAAAGATATAAATCTTAACAACTAATTAATTAAGATTATATCAATTTATGGTAGGATTTCTCTCACACAGAGAAGACTCAAAGTTTTAAAGATTAGTTGAGGGTATAACCTAGGGCGTCCGGTATGAATAACATAATTCACGCCATAGGTGACGTGGAGGGCGAAAGTCACGCCGTGACCAAGGGCACACCGCCTCTTTGGTCGGCGTGACCGAGGCGTGGGTTATGCGCGTTGGAAAAGTGACGGGGTAAACCAAAGAGAGAGAGAGAGGCGCGTTGACCGGTCAATATGACCGTTGGGGGTTCAAAAATTTAAATTTTTTTAAACCATCACACACTTTATAAAACTCATCTCATTTCCACCATTTTCACTATCACATTCATCTCATTCTCTCTCAAATTTTATAAAAACTCCATCTTTTTTTAAACTCATAGTCAACTGACGGTGGATTTGATTGAGCATGTTTACGAACGATCGCTTCAGTAATTTTATTGTATGCTTTTAATTTTTAAATTGTATGTTTTTAATTTTTATTGTATGTTATATTTATTTTTATAATTTTAATATTATTATTTGAAAAAAAAATGTGTTGATGATGTGGCAAAGTGATGACAAGGTGATGGAGAGGAGTATTTCTCTTGCACCATCACTTGCCCATCACCTTTCTGACTGCTGACGTGGCGCCCAGTTGGCAAAGTGACGGGCAAGGTGATGGCAAGGTATACCCCTTGCCCTTACAATGATCCGGTTTAGTGGAGATTGAAGTTATTCTAATGTCAGTTGATAGGTCACTGATACCAAGTTGCTTCTAAAATAAAAAATAGTTCAAATTTGCTTGACATTATTTAAAGTGCATCTCATCTGTCTTAGTTGAAGCTAGAGCGAAGTCTGAATACTCATTCGACCAAGTAATCAAATATTGACACTACAACAATATCACCCTATACCGACGACTTTTTTTGACCCTATAGCGACGACTTGTCGTCGGGATACCTTATGCCGACGACATATCGTCGGGATAGGTGTCGTCGGGATTGCTTCGTCCCAATAGCCCAAGATTGTCGTCGGTATAGCTGTCGTCGGTATAGGTCAGCCTATACCGACGACATGTCGTCGGTATAGGGTCTAATTAAATAATTCAAAAAGAAATTCTATACCGACGACATGTCGTCGGTATAGGTTCTAATTAAATAATTCAAAAAGAAATTCTATACCGACGACATGTCGTCGGTATAGGGTTTTTTTCATTTTTTTAAATAATTTTTAAAAAGACCTATCCCGACGACATGTCGTCGGTATAGGTTTTTTTCATTTTTTTTAATATTTTTTAAAAAAGTCCTATCCCGACGACATGTCGTCGGTATAGGTCTTTCTGTTTTTTTTTTAATTTTTTAATTTTTAATATTTTTCCAGAAATATTAAATTTCTTAAAACAAAAACCTGCAAATAATTATATATAAACCATTCAAACATTCAAATCCAATAAAAACTAATATCCGAAACGTAAAACAAGCATACAAATTGTTCGACCCACAAACTTGTCCGACAAATCAAACATTCAAAACACAAAAATATGTAAATTGTTCAAGACAACACCACACCAACTACAAAGGCTCAACAACTCCAAGCTAGTTATCATCGCTACTAGTTCGGCGCTCCCACATTTGACGCATTTGATCCATTTGTCGTTGCATTTCAAGCATTTGTTGATTATGCACACGACGTTCTTCCTCTAGTTGTTGATTTTGCAATCGTTGTTCTTCCTCTCGTTGGGCTTCGCGTTGTTGTTGTTCTTGGAATTGTTGTTGAAGACTAGCCACACGTTGATCAACGTCTTGCCAATGTGGTTGTGGAGGGGGAGTACCGAACACATCCGGTGTGGGATTACTCACCACACGACCAACACCCCGGATATGGCCACGCCGATGACCTAAGGCACGCTCCATGCATGCAAACTCATCAATAGTGGATGTGTCACCACCAGACTCAGCAGATGATATTGTATACTCCTCTTGTATTCGGTCCTGCATTAAACAATGTAATAAACAATCAGTTGACTATTTTACTAAAATTCGACAGCATAACTGCTGTAAAATGGATAACCAACCTTTTAAACTATAAGTAATAGACGACCCAAATTCACAAATTCCAATCAACCAACACTAATAACAACAAATACTAATAATACTAGCAAACATATTCAACAATTGGCCTCACAACAAATACTAATAATACTAGCAAACATATATTCAACAATTGGCCTCGAGTTGGATGTACTAAGTCTATTAAAGTGTGTTTGTGTCATTTTGACCCGTTTAAAGTTACAGTTGGATGTTCCAAGTATATTAAAGTGTGTTTGGGTCATTTTGACCCGTTTAAGTTAAAGTATTTTGTTTTAAGTCTATTAAATTGTGTTTGGGTCATTTTGACCCGTTAAAGTCAAACTTGGATGTTTTAACAAAAAAATAATTTCACTTACATAATCTGTTGATGCAAAATCATTGGCCCAGCCCGTCCCTTCTTTATAATGGGTCGATCTGAACACGTCAATAGGGCCGGTCCCCTGTGAAAAACAAAAATAATATCACTAAAAATTAATAAGCATGTTTGTATAATAATAACAACTGTATTTCATACCTCCATGTGTCGGCGTTGGGCGTATGATTTGCTGCCATGGAAACTTGGGTAGCGTTGATTTGCTCGGTTTTGTTTGTTCTTCTCCGAGCGGTTTTTATAGCCCGCACTTAAAAACAGCTGATTACATACATAAACACAATTCCATACATAAAAATACATACAAACACATATACACATATATACATACATATTATATACATACATAAATAAATGCCCAAATTCTCAAATTACATACATAATCACAATTCCATACATAAAAATACATACAAACACACATACACATATATACATACATATTATATACAAACATACATAAATGCCCAAATTCCCAAATTACATACACAAACACAATTCCATACATAAACATAATCAAAATTCATACAAACACACATACACAAATATATACCTACATATTATATACAAACATACATATATATACAAACATATATACATACATTCACAATTACATAAATACATAAACAATTATATACATACAAATCATACAATTACATAATCATACATACAAACATACATACACATATATACATACATATTATATACAAACATACATATATAAATGCCCAAATTCCCAAATTTCATCTAAACCTAATTTCACATCTAAACCTAATTTCATCATAAAATTTCATAAATATTTATAAAATCATTCATCTAAACCATATATACATACATACAAATAAACACAACAATATACATACAAACATACATCTAAACCTAATTTATAGAAAAATTACTAACCAAGTTTGCAAATTAGCTTCGAATAGCTTGAAATCCTCAAAAAATGGTCAAAGCTTCAAACACTAACAAAAATCAAAGAAATTAAGTAAAAACCCAAAAATGTTGATTTTTTGGTCAAAATTGAAACATAGATGTTAACTAACCTCAAAACCCGAGAGATTGGTGAAGATTGCTCCACAAAACACACCAAAAACGGGAAATCGCCAAAGAGAGAAGATGAGAGAGTTTTGGGGTTTTTTTCGTGGAAATGGGAAGCAGGAAGCTGTTTCTGGGTTTATTCTCGCTGAGACCTATACCGACGACATGTCGTCGGTATAGGCTCGAAAGTCGGCGCAATATGGTTTTGTCCCGACGACATGTCGTCGGTACAGGTTTGACCTGTTAATAAAGTTAAAAAGTCTATACCGACGACATGTCGTCGGTATAGAGTTTTCCCATAATTGTTTTTAATTTAAAAAAAAAAATTTTGACCGACGAATATTTATCAAATAAAAGAAAAACAAAAAGAAAATGGAAATTAACCTATACCGACGACATGTCGTCGGTATAGGCTCGAAAGTCGGCGCAATATGGTTTTGTCCCGACGACATGTCGTCGGTACAGGTTTGACCAGTTAATAAAGTTAAAAACTCTATACCGACGACATGTCGTCGGTATAGAGTTTTCCCATAATTGTTTTTAATTTAAAAAAAAAAAATTTGACCGACGAATATTTATCAAATAAAAGAAAAACAAAAAGAAAATGGAAATTAACCTATACCGACGACATGTCGTCGGCACAGGGTTTCCCCAATTTTTCATTGGGCGCCATGTTTTCCCTCCATCTGCCTCAACCCTGTGCCGACGACATGTCGTCGGTATAGGGTCTCCCCTATTAAATTTTGGGTTTGGCCTATCCCGACGACATGTCGTCGGTATAGGGTGACCTATCCCGACGACAAGTGTCGTCGGTATAGGCTCCGTCGGCACAGGGTCCTTTTCTTGTAGTGTGATCTTCAAATCCATATCTATAGATCTTGAGAATATTAACATTTGAAATTTTCATCTTGACCAAATCTTTATCTTGATTAGATATACTTAGAATATATACTATATAATAAATGAAGGTTTTTTCATGTCACGTGTCGCGTCCATATTCATTTTCATCATATTTTTCCGCCTCTCTCTCTTATTAAATACACCTTCATCTTTTAATAATAATATATTTTTAAAGAAAATACTAATTATATTAATAAAACACATTTATTTTAAAATATCCCTTATTATAAGAAACTTTGAAATCTAGTTATGTAACTTTTATTTTCAATCAAATAAAATGAAAGTCAAATTACATTAAATAGTAATTAACGTATTTTCAAAACCCAATTATATATTAATTTTTACATATTTTGAATTTTGTTTTTTATCTTTAGTATATATAATACATTTTTACACCAATAAAATATATAAATAAAGATTTAAAATTTTATGTATTGATATTTTTCACCACGTGTGTATTACACGGGTTCTAAGCTAGTAATATTTTATAACTAGCTTATGAATATTCAATTAAAGATAAAGATATCATCACTAATTCTTCAACATAATCTAAAATGGAGTTCTCAGCTACTATATATCCAGCTTGAGATTTCAACTTCTTTCTTTTTTGGTTAAAGTTGAGTCTCAATGTTGGATATGAGATTTGATAGATGCACAATGAACAAGACATGTTCAATGCTTATGAATAAGTCACTACTGAGAGTAACTTAGTATCGAAGAAGTCAAACAAGTTGATACTGATGGCAACTTACTACTGAAGAAGAGACTTCCTACTGATGAGGAAGTTGCGACTGTTAGAGAAGTACACGCACAATAGGGGAAGATCAGGTTACAAATTGATGAAGATTATATTTACTTGGAGATGCCTCTTATGTAATCTTTCTAATTATTGTGGTTCTACTTCGCCAGAAAGTCGGCGCAATATGGTTTTGTAATCTTTCTAATTATTGTGGTTCTAATTATTGTGGTTCTACTCGGTATAGGCTCGAAAGTCGGCGCAATATGGTTTTGTCCCGACGACATGTCGTCGGTACAGGTTTGACCAGTTAATAAAGTTAAAAAGTCTATACCGACGACATGTCGTCGGTATAGAGTTTTCCCATAATTGTTTTTAATTTAAAAAAAAAAATTTTGACCGACGAATATTTATCAAATAAAAGAAAAACAAAAAGAAAATGGAAATTAACCTATACCGACGACATGTCGTCGGTATAGGCTCGAAAGTCGGCGCAATATGGTTTTGTCCCGACGACATGTCGTCGGTACAGGTTTGACCAGTTAATAAAGTTAAAAACTCTATACCGACGACATGTCGTCGGTATAGAGTTTTCCCATAATTGTTTTTAATTTAAAAAAAAAAATTTGACCGACGAATATTTATCAAATAAAAGAAAAACAAAAAGAAAATGGAAATTAACCTATACCGACGACATGTCGTCGGCACAGGGTTTCCCCAATTTTTCATTGGGCGCCATGTTTTCCCTCCATCTGCCTCAACCCTGTGCCGACGACATCAACCTCAACTTGAATATTCAATTAAAGATAAAGATATCATCACTAATTCTTCAACATAATCTAAAATGGAGTTCTCAGCTACTATATATCCAGCTTGAGATTTCAACTTCTTTCTTTTTTGGTTAAAGTTGAGTCTCAATGTTGGATATGAGATTTGATAGATGCACAATGAACAAGACATGTTCAATGCTTATGAATAAGTCACTACTGAGAGTAACTTAGTATCGAAGAAGTCAAACAAGTTGATACTGATGGCAACTTACTACTGAAGAAGAGACTTCCTACTGATGAGGAAGTTGCGACTGTTAGAGAAGTACACGCACAATAGGGGAAGATCAGGTTACAAATTGATGAAGATTATATTTACTTGGAGATGCCTCTTATGTAATCTTTCTAATTATTGTGGTTCTACTTCGCCAGAAAGAGTGAAAGACTATACAACTTCTAAAAAGCACACAATATTCTGAACATATTTCTTCCTTAAGGCAAGGGAAGAAGCTGATAAGTTTTGTAGTTAAGATCCTGATTGGTGATTCGAATACAGGCCTAGCTTTGCTCCATAAACTCTGGAGGCGACCTTGAGATATTGGAGAATGAACATCAACCTCTATGAGTTCTCCGTCCCAAATTTATCTTTGGCGGGTGTGTGTCTCTAGGGATGATAAAAGAGCCTGAGCCGACAGGAAAATCCAAAACATGAAATATTCGGGACGGATATTCGGGTATAGATTTAATTTTAAAAAATTCTGCCGGTTTGAGATGGTTATGGTATTAGGTGATGTCGTCTGATTACCCGAACCTGTTTACCTGCATCGAAACCGCATATATTAATATACTAGGTTAGAAACGCATGTACTGTATTGGTTGAATAAAGACAATTTTTTGTAAACCACCAGTTTCTAGGAAAACTTGTATGTTGGATGTCATAAGCATTGATTGAATAATATATAATGAAGATTTAAGAATTATAAATAATAAATAATAAAAATTTAAGAATTATAAAATTATATTTTAAGATAAGATATAATTTAAATCATCTTATGATTTAATAAAGTTTAGATATTTAATTATTTAAAATTATTATTATTTAATAAGAGAGAGACATGAAACAAAAATCTATACTTTATCAGAAGCTGACACGTGTCAGATAAAGTTATCCATTTATTATAATAAGGATTATATAATCGTAAACAATATAATAAATTATATGTTTAAGTTGTAAGAAACTTAAAATTATAGAATTGTTAGAAGTTTGTTAGAAGTGTAATTGAGTATTTTATTTTTGAAGTCATTTTAAGATCAGATTTCTAATAATTGGGATTTCGATGACTAACTTTTTACTAAATAAGATCATAAACGAGTATACCAGATAACCACGAGTATACCTGCGACCCGACGGATAATGAGTAACTGGCACCCAACTGATACGAGACCAGATATGAAATAGTTTTATAATTCGGTATGAGATTGAGATTACCGAAACCTGTCATGTACTCTACCATTTCCATCCCTAGAATGAGAAGGTGATGGGTTCGCACCATGCGGGGGTACTACTACTAACAACCATTTAGACCATATCAACAACTTAAAAAAATAATAATTAATAATTAGAACATCGCGTTAACAATGTTAGTTTGTATAACAGTTAGACGTAATGGCATGGCCCACCAAAATCATTTACGATAATATATATCGTATTTCTATTTAGCCTTTGTCGTGTCATCATGCCAATCAAACTTGACAACAACCCCGCTAGTTTTAGGTTATAAAATCAAAATAAAAAAATGAGTTCAACGTATAAATATAGATAAAGGGTGCTCCTATTT
The DNA here is from genome assembly GCA_023525975.1 of Smallanthus sonchifolius. Classification (NCBI taxonomy): domain Eukaryota; kingdom Viridiplantae; phylum Streptophyta; class Magnoliopsida; order Asterales; family Asteraceae; genus Smallanthus; species Smallanthus sonchifolius. The sequence goes on from CM042023.1 coordinate 36,606,755, forward strand.
TGTAACTAACTTATTCCGAATAATGGTTATGTTGGATCATGTTTAGGCTAAACACCATGACAAAAAAAAAAATTAAACGAAGTTAAAGCTTAAAATTAAATACGGGTCTCAAGCTTTAACTTATTTCTTTTATACAGTCTTGTCACACCGTTTTTTTACCGTTTATTTTAGATAAAAGACCGAGACACAAAACAAAATTAAGAGTTAATATGATTATAAAATTATTATATTTTCTTATTTTCATTAAATAGTCTCTCAACCAAATATTGGTATACGTTAAAAATCTCTAAATAATTTAAAATACACATATATTTAAAATCAACAATAAACTTTGTTACTACTCTTCATTGAAATGAAACACTGTACATCAATTTTTGACCTATTAAATTACCCACGTCATCAATATTCTTAAATATTTATAATATAACTTTATCAAAATTTAATCAATTTAAGGAGTAATAAGTTATTATTTTAATTGTTTCATAAGTATACGTAATTTAAGCTAATTTAAAAGATTTAATATATTCAATCTAAGTTAGAAGAACCTTTTTATATAAAAATAAAAAAATATACATTGGTTTTTATGATATTAAAAGAAGGAAATTAAAAAACAAGTTTAGTGATTGAACAATACATTTTAGAATATTTGCTATGGATAAAAGAGGTGACAAACACACAATGAAATATGGAATGTGAACATGTATTTGTTATTTTGAATTTATTGCACACTAATATCACCATAATTAGTGTCTACATTTTTATAATAAAATTATTCATGGAGAAAAGCAGAAAATTCCCATACCCATTACTTTTTCTTCATAATGTATTCCACCCACATGCACACCACCTAAAAGATTTTATTAAATAATAATGAATTTAGGTTGCAAAATTTAATACTTATATTCTTCAAACCGTGTATGTGCTTTTAATATATAATCATTAGCTTATATCTTTATGTCATGCACGTGGAATCTAAAGATGAATGATCAATGCTTTTATATATCCAACTAATTTTAATCATAAAATCTTATTAAATACATGTATTTATTATTTTAATTATGATTTAATACGGTTATGTCACTTAATAATTTACTCTCTTTATCTTTGTAGTACTATTTATTTTTTATTTAAAACTAATTCTATATTATGATTACAGGAATATAAAGGATTTTTATAATTATTTAATTAATCTGAAGGTTGTTTTAACTTTTAACGGAATGATATTATTTGCATGAACCATAGATAAATGGTTGAAGATGATGGTGTGTGAAATAATGAAGTGTATACTATACATTTGCGATGTGAAATAACTAGTAAAGAACTTATAAGTTATACATTAAACATGTAAAGGGAAACCATATTTTTTTATGGAGAAAATCATGAATGATAGTCATTTTTCTAATGTGTTAGACCATTCACATCAGCTCCCTTATCCTCATTCTCATTATATAATTTAACTAAAAAATATTATTTCTTAAATTTATATCTCAGTTTTCAAAAAGCTTCCACATCAGACTCCCTATACCTATCCCTTATTTCAATTAAATAATACTTCATTATTTATTTATTATTATTATTAGTATTTCTCTTTCTTCCACTCACACACACTTACAAAAAGTATAAAATAATGTATAGATGATGGAGATGTGGTGAATGATTACCCTCTAAATATAAATGGTGGTTATAGTTTCTTCTAAAAATATAAAGGATGAGGATGAGGGACTGATGTGACCATAAAATTACATGATTTTTTTTGTTTCTTTTATAATTTAGAGATGATGGTAGAGATGGGGGGTTGATGTGAATGCTCAAATCACTCCCCATCTCTAAAATTTAAGACAAATGTAAAACAAACTTGTTTTTTCACTCCACATTAGGCTCTCTATCTACATCCCTTATCCCCCAAATTTTAAAGTTTACTAAAGTAAACCCCCAAATTTAAGCATCTACTGTTTACCTCTAAATTTATTATTTTATTATTTTTTTAGTTTTTAATTTTAAAATATTATTTTATACATGTATTGTGACATCCCTGATTTCTATGTTTAATTCATACTAGAACTTGCTTACTAATGGTAATTTTGGATGCCCTAGATTCTATATTAACCTAAGTTATTAAAATTTGTAACTTTATTAAACCATTGTAAAATTACAAGAACTAAAGTTACACATATGTAAACTTAGGGTTTCTTTTGTAACATCTTTAAAATCTTGGATAATTATTGTTATTTTATCTGATTATGTGTGTATATATATATATATTCAAAAATTATTAGTAAATATTATTATTAAAACTATTAAATTTATTAGAAACCATTAAACTTATCTAATTAATTAAAACTATTATTTTATTCTTAAACCTATCCTAATCTAATTCCAACTTCCATCTAACCCATTCCTATCCTAATCCTCCTAGAACCCCTTATTTTCAAACATTATAGTCCTTCCCTTCCCATATTTTGAAATTCTTGACTAGATTAAATCCATTATTGCATTATCAATCTAGTATTTATTTCTTAGTAATTCTTATTTTATTAGTACCGTTATACCCTTATGTCCCTATCATTTAAACCTTAGTATATTCTAGATGCCATCCTATATAATTTAAATTTTTTATAAAAAATTTAAGATACTATTAAACAATATTTATCATGTTGCAATCCTAGTCAAACCCAATTAACTTTTCCCCAATTATCTCATAACTTACCTTATAAATAGACCCCCTCATTCACCTTCAAAGTTCACACATCAAACGAAAACTCTAGAGTTCTTAAAGAACCATTATATAGTTGAGAATTACGTTAATGCAGACAACTTTTAAAACTTTAGCAAATTTTGAACTATCAAATGGTTCAAACATTTGATGAAACTAAACAACCGGAGCTCTTAATGAATCATTGTAGACTTGATAATCACATTCAAAATGGTTAGATCATATAATGAAACTAAACAACTGAAGTTCTTAAAGAATTATTTCAGACTTAAAAATCACTTTAATGCAGACAACTTTTGAAATCTCAATAACTTTTAAACTACCAAAACGGTTCCAATGTTTAATATAACAAAACAATCGGAGTTCTTAAAGAATTATTGTAGATTTGAGAATCACGTTAATGCAGATAACTTTTGAAATCTTGGCAACTATTGAACTATCAAAACGGTTCCAACGTCTCAAAGAACTAAACCGTCAGAGTTCTTAAAGAATATTTGTAGAGTTGAGAATTACGTTAATGCAAACAACTTTTAAAATCTTAGCAAATTTTGAACTATCAAAATGGTTCAAACATTTGATGAAACTAAACAACCGAAGTTCTTAAAGAATCATTGTAGACTTGAGAATCACATTCAAAACGGTTAGATCATTTAATGAAACTAAACAACCTAAGTTCTTAAAGAATCATTCTAGACTTGAGAATCACGTTAATGTAGACAACTTTTGAAATCTCAACAACTTTTGAACTATCAAAACGGTTCTAATTTTTAATATAACTAAACAACCGGAGTTCTTCAATGTAACGAACCAACTTTCGGGTTTGACCTATAATATATTAATTATATTATAGGGAGTGTATTTAAATAAAAGAAAGTTGGAGGGTGTTATTTTAAATGTTGGAATTACCTAGTTTTGAAAGAAGGGGTAAAATCTGGAAGTTTAGGGGCTGATTTGTAACAATTGCAAATCTGGATTTTTTATGGGGGAGGGAGTGTCGCAGAACACACACATTTTTGTATGTGTTCTTGCGTGATTTTCCAACAATAAAAGAGGGGAGAAGAAGCAAATTGCACTACAAAAAAATAAGCCTAATGCAACTTTTTTTGTCAGAAAAATGTTGCATTTGGTGAAATTGCATTAGACCTAATGCAACCTTTTTATTACAGATGCAACTTTTTTTTCAAATGCAACCTTTTTAGGATGCAACTCTTTGAAAAAAAAGTTGCAATATGTAACAAAAAGTTGCATTAGGTCTAATGCAACTTCACCTAATGCAACGTTTTTCTGACAAAAAAAGTTGCATTAGGCTCATTTTTTTGTAGTGTCGAAATCTGATTTCTTGCATGAAGAATCAGTTGTTTTAATTGTAATCATCCATCTCCAAGCTTCAAGTAAGCATCTTTCTCTTCTCTAAATCTCTATCTTTGTGTTCTTGATGAGTTATGGGTGAAAAATCCTAAATTTCTGAAATTGGGGATTTTGGGTGGATGATTCTTAGATAAAAGTGTTAATCTAGCTTAACTAAAGCTAAGGGTGGTAGAAATTTGTGGTTTTGACATCCAATTTGATGATTTGGAAATTAGGGTTCTTGAGATCCATATTGGGGGTTTTTCATTTAGGGGTGTTAGATTGGTTAATTGAGTATGTGTAAGTGTTTATGGTGTTAGATAAACACAATTACATGTTTAAAACTCAATTGTTTTGGTGAATTCTAAATTAGATGAAATTGGGTGAAAATCCATAACGGGTCAAATGGGTGGAATTGAGTTAGAATGGTTAAAAGCTTGTGCGAATCTTAATAAACCAAGATTAGATGATGGGTGAGGATCTTAAGATCTTGGGTGGATGCTAAACTTCAATTGATGAATGTTTTGGGGCAATTTAGATTACTAAAACATGTGGAATGTTTAGGTGATCAAGGCGATAAAGGTGTTAGCTTTGAAGACCGATTGGAATTTTCATTAGCCAAGGTAAGTGCTTTGTACTTACTTACTAGTAGATAAGCGGTGGTTACATGTAAATAGATGTATTGTTATTTCTATTTATGTGTTGTATGTTGATTTTGACTTATGTGATAAATGGTCAAAGTAAAGTGTGAATGTGGTAGGATTGTTGTAGTTGACTTAATGAGGAAATTAGTCAAACTAATAATAACACTTGGTAAAAGTGGTATAGTTGAACTATGTGGAATATAGTCAAACTAAACGTGGTAAATTGGTGTAGTTGACTAGTGTGGCATATAGTCAAACTAAAATATAGAATGTGGTGATTTGATGTAAATTGACTTAAAGTGTAATAAGTCAAACCAAAGTGTAATAAGTCAAACCATTGTGGAAAATGGTGAAATTGATATAAATTGACTTAATGTTGAATAAGTTAAACCATTGTCGGATAATGGTGAAATTGCTGTAATTTGACCTTAGGTGGTATAAGGTCAAACTAATATATGTGAATTGGTGCAATTTGACTTTTTGTGGTATATGGTCAAGCTAATATGTGAATTGGTGCAATTTGACTTATGTGGTATAAGGTCAAACTAATATGTTGATTTGGTGTAATTTGACTATGTGGTTAATAGTTAAACTTGAATGTGCAAATGTAGTGAATAAGTGTGATTTGGATATGTGGTTAATAGTCAAATTAAATGTGATGTGTGGTAAATAGGTGTAAGTTGACTTATGTGGTTATTAGTCAAACTTGAATGTAGTATGTGGTAGAATTGGTGTAATTGGCTTAATGTGAAAATTAGCCAAACTAAATTATTGAATGTGGTTAAATGGTGTAAATGACTCGATGTGATTAGAGTCAAATAAAATGTAGAATGTGGTAATAATTGACTAAAATTGACCTTATGAGATAAAAGTCAACCGTTGGTGGTAAATAGTAAATTGATTGATTTCATGAAGTGAGGATACTTCATGGGGTGACGTGAAGTCAAATACTTCACAGGTGGTAGTGAGGTCAAATACTTCACGGATGATAGTGAAGTCAATTACTTTACGGGTGACATGAAGTCAAATACTTCATGGGTCGGCATGGAGTCAAATACTCTATGTGGGAAAGCAAGTAGTAGTTCTCGCATTAGACATGTGGAAATGTCTAGTTAATGAATGGTTAAACCTTAGGACTTGTATGAGATTAATACATGTCTAAGTGGTAGGTCGTTGTATGTCAAAACAATGAATTGGTAGAACTTGAAGTTAAACACTTCAAGGGTAAAAAACGAGTAGCGGTGCTCGGGTTTGGGGATGAATAACTAGCCATTTTATGTTAGTATATGTGAGTAAGCTTATATGTGGCAAAAATAAGAGTTTGTGATTATTAACAGCTTAAAAATGCAAACGGGTCGGACGACAGGGCTTGCATAGGCTAAAAATTGAAAATTGGGCATGTTTGACCTAGTAGGGACGCATATACACCCATGGAGCATATCATACGCCCGGAGCGTATGATACACCCAAATGCTTCTGGTAGACGCTGGAAATTTTGGAATTTCGGGGCTTTGTCCTGTCATTGTCGTAGGGACTTGTGGAAAGCTCTGGAGTGATCTCGGGTCTCGCATCATGTGACTTGGATTCTCGTGGACTTGTTTTGTACATGTTTTCATTAAACTTTCTCGGGAGGAGACTTTACAAACTAATTGGGGTTGTTACAAGTTGTGGATAACTTGTTTTTATTAACTTTTGTTAAACTACTTTTATTGAAATTATGTAGTTTAATTCATGTTTGTAAAACTAAAACGTGTGGATACGTATGTTGTTTTGGGACCTAACTTTCGCGTGTTATAAAATGTTTAATTTGGGTTGAATTACAATAAAGAATCATTGTAGACTTGAGAATCACGTTAATGCAGATAACTTATGAAATCTCAGCAACTATTGAACTATCAAAACGGTTCTAATGTCTCAAAGAACTAAACCACAGGAGTTCTTAAACAATCATTGTAGACTTGAGAATCATGTTAATGCAAACAACTTTTGAAATCTCAACAACTTTTGAACTATCAAAACGGTTCAAACATTTAATGAAACTATACAACCAGAGTTCTTGAAGAATTATTGTAAACAAGAGAATGACGTTAATGTAGACAACTTTTGAAATCTCAGCAAATTTTGAACTATCAAAACGGTTCGAACATTTAATGAAACTAAACAACTGGAGTTCTTAAAGAATCATTGTAGACTTAAGAATCACGTTAATGCAAACAACTTTTTAAATCTCGACAACTTTTGAACTACCAAAACGGTTCCAATGTTTAATATAATTAAACAACCGGAGTTCTTAAAGAATAATTGTAGACTTGAGAATCACGTTAATGGAGATAACTTTTGAACTATCCTTAACGGTTCCAATGTTTAATAGAACTAGACAACCAGAGTTCTTAAGAATCATTTTAAACTTGAGAATTACGTTAATGCAGACAACTTTTGAAATCTTAGCAACAATTGAACTATCAAAAAGTTTCCAACGTCTAACAGAACTAAACAACCGGAGTTCTTGACTTGTATAGCGCATATATGACTCATATAAGGCTTATATGACTCGTATAGGGGCTATATGACTTGTATAGGGCCTACACAACTTATGTGAGAAGCCCTGCAACCTTATTAGAAAGCCATAAGAGTTATATAGCATCTATACGACTTTTATAGATGTCAAATGATGTATGGTTAGTATCAGGTGGTATACATATAGATATAGATGTTACCTTGATTGCAAACTCTTGAATCCTAGTGGAGATCACAATTAAAAATGATTGAGATCAAATCACTAGCGGGATGTGCTACTAGATTATACTAGAAACCATAACCAATAGCTCCTCTCTTCTAGACCCTATATTACATGATATAAAGGCTCTATGGAACTCAAAACGAAATACGGTTTTAAGTGGTTAAACTTGCCTGCAACAAATAAGCTATAAACCTCCATGTATACTCCTTAGTCCTTATATACACACAGGATTCTTTGTACTCCAAGGAGGCAAGGAAAGCACACAATAATTGTTCAATAAGTACGGTACTTTGTAAACTAATCATAATCCAATTATAATCTCTAAACATACATTATAATTATTAAAAATTAATTCGTTAATTTTGTTTTAGATTGGCATAAAACAATTTTGCTTATTTAATTTATAGACTCAATTTAATAAACGATATTATATATATTTTTTAATAATCACACATGTAATTCTATGCTTATCTTGTTATCTAATAAATAAATATTTATCAACTTAAATTCCATAAATTAATAATATCTAATATTAAAATCAAAATGTAAAACTCTAATATATGATTTATATAATAAATTATTTATAACTATGTCAATGTCACTGGAAAGAAATTAAAAGATAACGTGGGCTCCACACTCCACCACCAGAGCCACCAACAACCACCAAACTAGGCCCGTCCTTTGCACATAAGCCCTTATGCTTCTCGTTATTTCTATTACACCCCCTAAATGTTAACAAATGTTGCAACTTTCATTAATGTTGTAACATATAAAAAGATAAATCTAGAAATAAAAATAAAATAGGTTAGCTAAAGGGATAATTTGAAGGTGTGGGATTTTATATACATACAAATTTTGACCATCTTAAAATGAGAAATTATAAGAGATACAAATTTACTTTTTACTAACGATCTTAAAATGAGGAATTATAAGTCAAATTTTTTTCATTGTATCTGTGTTACCATGTTCATAAATTATACTTCGACATGATCTTTTTGTTAAGAGTGTAGAAAGGTTAAAACATAACAATCATACGTTTATTATATGGTCTTTTTTTGTGTCAAATCGTTTATGACATGGGCTTGAGTTAAAGTTAGCGATAAATAGTAGAATGTAATCTGAAATATCTTACAGATACAAAGTAGATATAGTAAGATGTGTATAAACAACCGTGAAGTATTTGGAAAATACAATATAAATATTTAAGACAAATTGAACCATCACAAACAAAGGTATCTAATGTGATTACTTTCTTATAGCTTCACCTCCCAAATTGTTGAAATCACGAGGTCATGTAAGTAATTATGGGATATTATGAGGTAATAAATGAAAATATTATGTCCCTCAAGACCTCAATTATGTTGAAGCATCGTTCAAATTATCCAATATTAAAATAGTATCCTTCTTGGTGCCATGTGATTGTTGCAAGAATATCTCCCCCAAAGAAACGTGTTTAATCCTTTTTAATATACCCTTTGTAATCCTAAAAGAATAAAATAGTGTTTTAAACATATTTTTTACTATCTATAATTATTTTTTATATTATATTGATATACTTGACGTTATAATAAAGAAGTTAGGCACATAATTACAATCCTATTCAATCAGCGGCGGAGCTTGAAAAAATAAGTAGGGGGCCGAAAGTCACGAGACCTAATTTTTTTCCTATCGCTATGTTTCGGGTTATATGTTCGGGTTGGCGATTCAATTCGGGTCGGGTCAAACAAATCAACAATAAATAACTATAATATCTAATTATCTATGATGATGCGAGAGAAAAATGGTAAGTACTTGGAAGAAGAATTACAATTCAGCCCGACACCTTTAATATTTTTGAATTAATCGATTATGGATTCCGAATCAAACTTATCAGCAATTTCTTTTTCCATGATATGCCTAACAAAAAAAAAACAATAGGATTGTATAAGTTTCTAATTCATAATCAATAATCCTAATTCATAAATCAAATTATCAAATGATTTATAAGTTTCTAACCCTAATACTTAAGTCTTAACAATTCTAAGTTAGTAACCAGGGCCGGCTCAACGTATTTGATGGCCCCAAACAAACTAAAAGTTTGGTGCCTTTTCCAATAATAAACTAAAATGTTTATAATTGGCATGGTTAAATTTTTTTTTGATGAAAAAGTGACTGAACAACCGTGCATCCTAATCCCAGATAATTTGATGGAATATTGACACATGCCAACAGGCTTCTCAAATTACATGAACAAATTCAATTTCACACATGTTCCCAATTAAGTGTGCAAAATTCTATGAATATGAACTTACAACTGTGCTTTGATCGCAAAATCAAGATAATATACTATGAATATGAACTCAAATTTGATTTTTCTCTGCTTCACAGAACCTCAAATCCATAATTTTGGTCAGCAAACAAAGATTTGTTTTTAGGTTATTCCTAAAAACAATTTCTCAGATCTAAGAGTTTTGATTAAACCACATAAACTACAAACTCATTTATCAACGAAATCAAGAACACAAAATATCAACAAAATCACATATTAAAAGTTAAAGCATACCTGAATGAACAAACAGTAGAACACTATAACAGATTGAAAAGCCTTGACCCTTGAGCCTCTTACAAGCAAACCACTAGAACAGATTGAACAGCCTTGAGCCTTTAAGCAGCTTCCAAACCGGCGAACAGGCAACAGCCGCAAAAATCAATTCCCAATTCCCGCTTCCAAACAGGCGAACAGAAAACCTAAAATGTAATTTTATGGAAAGTGAAAACGTATAATGTTTACACAAAAGTTGATAGATTATTAATTTTTTTGAAAAAGACAAAAGTTGATAAATTATCATATATCTTTTTATGTTAAAATATAGATTGAAGTAGTTTCTTCAATTTTTAGAGCCCTTAAACTTTGGGAGCCTAAAGCGGTTGTTTTAGTTGCTTGTACTGTAAAACCACCACTGCTTTTAAGAATCAAATAATTAAACATAAAAGGGGTAACTTTGTTGAGATATCGTGCACCAGTTTAACATTTAAAACGAAACTTAATAAAATCGGATTTACAAAAGCGGAAGCGTTTACAAAAGCACACGATAATAAAGATCCGATATTTATCCGACAGTGATCCGATTACACAGCGTTTAGACAATAATAATGAATATAACAAACACAACCATAGGGTGTTTAAGATTTATACCTTTGACGAATAACCGGTTTGTAACACTCGGGTACAAAGAACGTCACGCTAGATGACTTTACACGAACTCGTCACACGAACCCGTCTCACGAAACTACACCAAAACGAGAACCCGGTTCTCTCCTCCTTGTCCGGTTCGGCTCGCGAGAAACAAGGGAACACAACGGTGGCTTGGCCGGCTCGGTCGGCTGCGCAACGGGCAGCGACGGCAGATGGCAGTGGGTGCCGCAGCGGCGACTCGCGGAGGCGCCCTGGTGGCTGGCGGCTTATCGTGACGGGATGGGAGGGGGTTAGGGTTTCGGTTTTCGCAAGAGAGGAGGGAGGCAAAAGGTCTATTAGGGTTTTGACTTACACACGTATTTATAGTAAACCAATTTACAAGTCAACCCCTTGTGTAATTAACATTTAATTACTCTCTGATTAACCTTTAATCAGTTCCAGTCCTTTTACTCAAATTAATAAAACTATCTTGCGTGAAACGAACATATCATATTTAACTATTAAATATAAAACCCGTTTAATACATATATCACTAATATATATATATATATAAAACCTCATTCCGTCTATCGATGATATTTAATTATTCAAAATAATTAAATCCAACGTAATTATTAAATCTCTCCCTAGATATTTAATCCACCAAACATATGTTTCTTGTAATAGCGTTTAACAATTAAACGATATACTTTGTTCTTTGCCCAAAGTGTAACTCTTCGGATCGTACCTCGATAGCAACGTTGATATTAACGATGATCGGACATCTAATATCCTACAATCTCCTATTTGGTCGATTCATAGATTAATCGGGTCAACGTAGACAATGGTGGACGCCTAACTGCATCTCACTGCCCCTAACAAGGTATGACACATTTACAATCGTCAACTAATTCCTTGTGTTCAAATAACCTTTACTTAACCAAGTACAATAGCCATGGTAAACATATCTATGTGTCCTTTCTGTTTAGGTCATCCGTTGAACATGAGACATGGATACAAGTCACTTCTCATATGTGGTTCAACTATTCTTGTTCTCGTTCTCCAATTCAATAATGGTCTAAACAAACTACTCATTAGTTTGTGCGTGGCCACGCGATTTATACCAGTTTGAATCAACGAGTGCGCCAGAATGTCCAAATCCTAATCAAAGGATAACAGAATTCCTTTGGCCACGTACAACTCCCACTTAACTTCAGATTACTTTTGATCATATCCTTATTACTGCCTGTTAAGGTACATGGTTAGATAAGATCAAAGAACAAACTTCAGTTAGAGTTAGTTCTAGTGCGTGCCTCGGGTCGAAGGATCAATAGATCTTACCATATTCAAAACTTCTCAAGACCTTGAACCATGAAGATAGTTTTGAAGCGAGTTACGTTCAATAATCATTCTCTAATGATTATCTGTGCATATGACGTCCAACAGTTTGGACTTTCATTCCTAATGAACCAATCATCCAATTCACAATAGTCTTTCGTTCAGATTGATTCCCATGAATCTGATCGACTACGAACATTTAGAATATATATATATATATATATATATATATATATATATATATATATTCAAGGATTTCTAAAACGTACAAAATATCGAATTATAGAAGCATCTATTTATAATGCACTTAACCGTTAAGTCAATATAAAACACTAATATTTCTATATAATGTTCGAAAGGACTCAATACTAACAAATCAAACTCAAGTCTAGCATGTCTAACACCTATCAACATGCTCCTCATATATAGGTTGAGGTATATGTTTAGCGAATGGGTCAGCTAGATATTGATTTGTGTGAATTTCGTTTTATTATGATGTCTCTAAGTTTCATGATCCCATTAATGAAACTTATGGTGAAAATTTTTCCAAACTATTAGAAGTTATCTGAACTCCTTTCATAATACCATCTTTTAATGTTTTCAAGTCACAACATCTCATGTTTGTGTAATTGTTATTGATGAAACTCTTTCATTAGATAACGCTGATATATCTTATGGTGTATTCATCTAATCATTTTCAATGATCGTCTTTTGGTGTTAATATTTGAACTTTTAAGACAGTAGTGTTTGACCGACAAGTTGTCATAACTAGTTATGATCTTGTTTTAAGAACCCTTCTTGATAGTCAGAGTTGGTACTTTTGGCATCTTATTCGATAAGATAGTTTTATCTCATCATAACACTTTATGATCAACATTATATGCTTTTCAAGCAATATCCTTTTCTTCTGTCACAATTAAATTTCAAAGTTCTTTCATCGTATGAAAAAATATTGACAAGGCTCCTTATCTTTTAGATGAAACTACGTGAACCATTTCACTTTCATCCTATCACTATAATTAGGGGTTATAGATAATGTTAACAGAAAAATGTTAACGGTTTATCTTTAATGATTTATCACACAAAACATTTAAGACAATTTTACCATCGTCAATGGATTGCTTTGATTCTTACTTTAGAATCTTTCTTTCATATTTTTTATATATACATATGTAATCAACGCAAGCTTTGAAATTAATCTCTAAAGATACTCTATCTTTCAATGATATGTTTAAACTCGTAATTTTAGCAATGTATCACTGTACATTCTATGATAACACTTATCATCCCCTTCTGTGGTGTTTCCATGTATCTCTCATACATTCCTCTTGATAATGTGTCTCTACACATTTCTTTGTTGTAGGTACTTACTCCCACTGGCCTTTGCATCTATCATGTTGAATTTTCTTCGAATTGATCTTATCAGATTAATGATTCAACAATTTTAGACATATTCAGACATTATACTCTTCTTGGAGCCATTTTATTACAAGAACATCCTAGTATTCATAATACTTGTTCATTTTGATTATGTCACACCCCAACCGACGGCGGATTATACGTCGGGGCGGACACGGTTGTTCAATAGCACAAGGTTGACTATTAAAGTTTCGATATTTCGTTAATGAATAATTTAAGATTCAATACAAGGAAGAATGATATGAATACAACATTTAATTTAAGTAGTCTAGGTCCAAAGCATCCTATGTGATCACGATAAAGTCTCATGTTGTAGAACCTGAAACATGTGAAAGAATCTGTCAACTACAAAATAGTTGGTGAGATACAAAGGTTTTGACACAGTTTAACAAATATTTGGAAAGAATTACAATTCACTATGATTTGTGCATTCTATAATGTAAGTATGAGAAACAAGTATCTTAAACATTGTGCACATTCAATCCTCCAACCATGTTTAGGCATAACCCGCAGGTTTGAAAGTTTGGTTTAGTAACAATCACCAAGGGCTCCCCCCGAAGGGTCAATCAATCAAGGTGGATTGGTCAAATGCAATAGATCTATCATTGTTACCATAGGCTTGATCAAAGTTAATGAATATGCTAGTTTTAAGTTTAATCTAAGCATACAAGTCTCAAGTTTAACATAAGAATAAACACGTAGTCATAGTTGTACAAGAATTGTATAAGTTTAAGAATTTTGAACATGTTTCACCCCAAAAGCATAGAAAGGAAAAAGAGGCTAAGTATACTCACATGGATGATGAATAGTATCCGACACGGATAAGTATTTGCAAGACTTGGAGGGAGAATATCCTCACGATAAGCCTAAGTATGCAAGTTTAAAGATTTTAAGTATGATCCTATAAGTCTATGGTAAGGATCTATGATTTCAAGATCGACTAGGGTTTCAAACGGGAGACGAGAATGATTTGGGTTTACAAAGTTTAGATTGAAGTTTCAAATACTAAGATTGGATATCAAAGTTTAAATAAATAATACCTAATTATAAGTTCATAGATGTTTTTTAAAGTTTGAAGGAAACATAAGTCTATAAAGTCTTAAATGATAAGTTTATAAAGTTTTATGTTTTAAACTATAAGTTTATAAATATCCTAGAGTGTAAACATAACCATAAGTATATAAAGTCTTAAATTATAAGTTTATAAGTATTCTAAGTTCATATATAAGTTTATAAATGTTTTAATATTAAAGCTTCTATTTAAGTTTTATAAAGTTTATAAATTTAGAAAATATTTGTTTTTAAATGAATACAAGTTTTCTGTTTTCTATAAAACATGGGTTTTATAAGATGTACAAGTTTATAAGTTTCTGTTTTCTAAATAATATACAAGTTTTATAAACTTTTATGATTTTATAAAAGTTATATAAGTTTTCTGTTTATTAAAGTTTATAATTATTATTTAAAGTTTTAAAACAAAAAGAATTCATTTACTCTAGAATTGAATAGTAAATTTAGTTTTCTGTTTTTATAAAATTGTATAAGTTTTATAAAGTTTAAAAGTATTTTTTTTTATAGATTTTAAGTATTTAAAACTATTTCTAAAGAATTAACTTTTCATAAGTTTTAACTAAATTTAAATAATTAAAATATCTCAGGATGTAAAAAGTGTAAATAAAAATCGTTTTTATGTTTATAAAAACTTTACAGATTTTATAAAAATAATTATAGATGTGAAAATTGAGTAAAAAGCATAAAAGAAAATCAAATACCAAAACTCAGGGCGGCCGGATTCGAACCCGGGCCGCCTGAGTTCACGCACCAACGAACAAACCACCCGGCTACGGGCCTCGCTGTTGATTTATACCGAAAAGAAAATTTATAAACATATCCCATATCAAGCCCCAAATCCGTATGAACCCTAGAATCGATTTCTACCAAATACGATGTGATTTACCTTCTGTTAATGCAATTTAACAGAGGGCTATTGATCCTTAGATGAAACCGAAGAGGAAGGGCATTAGAATTACCTTATATGATGTCGAATCGAGGGAGAACACGTTGCGTTTGGAGTCGGCTGTCCACGAGTTCAAATCGAGAAATGCAGGTATGATAAAGTGAAGTTGGGAGTTTAGAGAGTTAGGGGGTGTTGTCGTCGAAGGATTGAAGGCGATATTTATAGTTGAATTTAGTCGTAAATGCTTGTACCGTTGGAGGATTACGGTTGAGCCGAACGAACTTAAATTCGAACCCACGCGGTGATAAACCCGAAATTGCACATTGAATTCCCTTGGGTTACGGTCGCATGCGTGAATGGAAACCCGAGGTTCGTTGAATCTAGCCGGAAACGCGTTTTCGAAGGAACGGGAATGAAAACCGGCTTGGGCGGGTTTCGAACCTGAGACCTGTTTCCAAACTGGAAGTTTGGGTTAATTACAGTTTCAGTCCCTGTAGTTCCGAAGTCTTGTTATTTTATGTTAAAATGTGTTTCAAGTGTAAAACAAGTTTTAGGATTCGACAGTTTTGGTCCCCGAGGTTTCTATAAAATGTCAATATGTTTAAATAGGTTTTCTCAATCATTTTTATAAATAAAAAAAAATGATTTATATGATTTATCTATTTAAATAGGTCTCCGAGTCTTAATTTACTAACACGGGCAACGTTTCTAGGAAAAAATATGTCGGAAAATCTTGGATATTACAGTCTCCCCTACTTTAGGAAATTTCGTCCCGAAATTAAAGTAGAAAATTTACTGATTTTTAAGAATTGATAGACGCAAGGGTAATGAGGAAGATAAGTATCCCTTGGGTTACGTTTAGAATTCTAACCGGAATACGATAACGCTTGAGTTTATAAGCTTCGCAACCCAAGACTGTCAGAAGTTTCCCTAATAAGTATGTAGTTTCACCCAAGTATATATGGAGATTTGTTTTCAGAAGTATATTTGAGAGAATAACTGATGAACTTCCATTCGAGGTTTAAAGTGAGATGTATCACCCGGAATGGATTCGATGATAGTTCAAGAATTTGAGTTTGTAGACCAATACGTCTAAGGATTGCTACGGTACCTAAGTTCCGTGGCTACCTTTTGTGATAAGTCTTGGATCATAGCACACGACAGAGTTTACTATCTCTTCCCATACGTTGATTTTCATACTTACGTGTGCACCCGCAAGCATTTAAATCGTCGCATAGTCCGCATAGGTCCTTCCGTTTGTGTGTGGATCAAGAAAGAGTATAAGAATTTGTTTAACACATGACTAAAGTTTCCACATAAGAGTGATCGTTGGTTAACGAGTCCCTCAGAGAGAAACGTCATCCAATGATTAAAGAATGCGACAAGGTTTAGAGTTTCAAAGTTTCCTCGTGATTGAATAAGAATACCTCAATCATTTAGTAGTTTAAGGTCTTTATACCTTCCTCGTGTTTGATCAAGAATCCATCAAACCCTGAGTAGTTTAAAAGTCTTATATGTTCATCATGTTTGAACAATCATACGTCAAACATGGGGTAGTTTAAAGTCTCATACGTTCATCATGTTTGAACAAGCATACGTCAAACATGAGGTAGTCTGAATTGTGTTTGATCAAGAATACGTCAAACATAGAATAGTTTAAATTGTGTTTAGTCAAGAATACGTCAAACATAGAATAGTTTAAAGTCTCTTAGTTTAGCTTCATTGCATACGATTATGCTTTGAGTATAAAGTGGTTATCTAAATACTCTAGTATTTAAGAGAGGTGTGGGACAGCGTTTGGAACAGGATTAACCGTTACACACTTTCTCACAGAAGGTTCGAGTTGTCCAGAAGATTAGTGGATCACGATGTTTGGTTTAGATAGGAGTCAGGGGATGTACTCTGCTAAAGAGAGTAATGTCCTCCTTCCTGCTAGTGTCTAGTATCAAGAGTGAAGTTTTCTCGTATATATGGAATGTACGTTTATCAAGTCTTATAGGGTTTGGTTAAGATGGACACACAAAGTTTTCAAGACTAAGAATCCAAGTATAAGTTTGAAAATAGGATAAGTCAGTTGAGTTTCAAGTTTCAGTATTTAGCTTTACATGATCCTTTATTGATCATGTTTAGTTTTAAGAATACGGGATTGAGTATTTGTACAAGTTTTACATGACTCAAAAGTCTCTGACCTTATAGTTGTGTATACGAAGTTTAATGTTTTAGCAACGTGTATTTAAGCTTTTAGTCCCCGTTGTGATTTTTAGTAAGTCTTTTACGTGACAAGAGTTGAATGAGGAAAGTCTCCAAGCATAGAGTAACGGGAAAAGTTTCGATAAGTTTTATAATAGTGTGTTTACGAATGATTTATCTTGTTTCACAACAGCAGGTATAGTTTTTCTTTTATATAAAGTGTAATTAAGATAAAAAAATGACGAGTTGGACATTGATAAATAGTACAAGTAAGACTTATGAAAAGGTATGTATGATTGTCAAACGAAAAGTTGGTCAAGTTTTAGAAGTGTGAAGTCTATATGAGAGGTAAGGATCATAGTTGATTACGGCAGTGGTTCGTAAGTCGAGTTGTTTTTTTAAAAGAGCGTTTACGAATTAGAAGGTTTGTTCAAAGTTTATTCTTCAAGTATGCGTGCGTCTCTTGGGATTTTTATAGTTTAATACAACGTTGTTAATTATCTCAAGTACTAATGTGAGCTGCTCTTGACGAAGGTGTGTGGGTAAGAGGGTTAAGTTTGAAAGAAGTGTCAAATTAACAAGTGATAACAAGATGAAATTTCAAAATAACTTTCATTAGATGTTTCAAAATTTGGGCTTCTAGCCCTTACATAAGACAAAATTTAAAATTTAATAGAAATGGAGGCTTCATGCACGCCTTAGGTAGCTTTCCGCTAAGAAACAGATTAGTACTACCACAAGTACTGCTAGGGTTACTCGGATGGCAAACCTAGCTTCTGTCCTAGTGGTCTCGGTGCGGTGCTCGAGGATTTCTCTGTCTTCTTCCAAAGTTACGATCTTTTCTTCCTGGATCCAGATTTGATTGGCCAGGTCGTTGATCCTTTGGTTTAACAGGTCGTGCCGTGCCCTATGATCTATCTTCCTCCTCATAAATTCTTCGGTTTCCAGAAACCTAGGAATGTTAGACACCGGGATCCCCATTGCCACGGCAGGTACTCCGGTATGCCTAGCCCTTAGGGTAGGGGTAGGTGCTAGGTATGGGTCCCTTGGTGGCGATGAGAACCGGTGGTGAAGATGAGGTGGTTGATAAGGATTTCTCGGTGGTGATGTCCTAGGGTTTCTGATCCAATTGGTGTCAGCTCTTGCCCTAGCATTAGGGTAAGGACTTGGTTGATACACCGGTGACTCGCTACTCTCTTCGCGGTCGGACTCTCCTCCTGGACGATACACTGGTGAAGAGTGTGAGTGGGAGTCCATTACCTAGCAAGAGGGAGAGTAGAAAGAAAGGTTGTAAGTAAGTTGATCAAATATATATTCAAAAGTTTTTTTTTATACATAATACTGAGTCATCACAGTAATATTTTCAAAAATAGTTTTAATTGGAAGTTGATGGGCTAACGAGGGTGATTCCCGGAAGAAAAGGGGTGGTCATAATGACTCACTTAAGTACCCTATTTCCCTAGCCAGAACTTCCTCATGGGCCTACAACTTCTCTCAGTTGTTGTCACCGATGTTTGGGTTTATGGTGCTATGTCAAGGTTCATTATGGGCTTAGAGTCTTTAAACGTGGAGCTTGTTTGTTCTATAGTAGGCTTCTTCCTCTACAAGGAAATTACTTAGGTTACAAATTTCTTTGTTAATGTACTTTATATTTTAAAGGACGTTAAGTTTTGTTTAAAGGAACGGTGATGCGTAAGTTTTAAGGACGTATGAAGGTTTTGAGATTAAAAGTGTAACAAAGTTTTTGAGTTAGTCATAAAATGAAGTTTGCTTGAGTGACGGAAAATGAAATGAGACACAAGAGTTTCCCCGTATGTGCCAAGTTTATAGAATAATGAAGTTTATAGGAGAATTTGTATGGTAATACATAGTTTTAAGGGTTGTATTACAACGATCACGAAGTTTATTGGGTAGTAAATATAAGTTTATGTATGTAGTATAATCTCGTAAGAATTTCTCCTTGAAGGTAACTCCTTCAGGTCATGACGAGTAAGCATGCTGTCATGTGAGTAGACGGGACTTAAGAATCATAGAATAAAGGTTATAGAGGAAAGTTTTTGAATCATGAATTTATGAAGTGTATAGTATTTGAGATGGTACTCATTTAGTGTATATCACTAAGTGAGTACTTTGACATATCAAGAGAGATCTAAGCTCACTAATGTTTAGAGAAGTCGTGCATTCTTATAAGTGAATACTCATCCCAAGAATTCCCAGGAAAGCATACGGGTCCAACGGTTGATTTGGATTTATACGAAATGCTTTCCTTGACAGAATTTCCCAGAATACAGGTATCCACCCTTCCGGTCCGCACAAGTTCTCACACATTATCTAGAACTTAAATATTCTTGACGAGAGTTTAGTGGTGGATTAGACTTAAAGCCTAAGAACGTGTCCTCGATGTAGTAGCCTCTTGTAGCACGTAGGTAAGTAGAAAGGTAGAATCTCCAAGTGTTCACGTATAAGATTTAAGAATAGAATGAGGAGAGAATTCCTAGTAAAGGACATGAGATAACTCATGTTTGGGTCTCCTAAGTTATAGTCTAGGTCATGTGTCTAATAACCTAATTCCCTATAACCAAGGCACTGATACCAATCTGTCACACCCCAACCGACGGCGGATTATACGTCGGGGCGGACGCGGTTGTTCAATAGCACAAGGTTGACTATTAAAGTTTTGATATTTCGTTAATGAATAATTTAAGATTCAATACAAGGAATACAACATTTAATTTAAGTAGTCTAGGTCCAAAGCATCCTATGTGATCACGATAAAGTCTCATGTTGTAGAACCTGAAACATGTGAAAGAATTTGTCAACTACAAAATAGTTGGTGAGATACAAAGGTTTTGACACAGTTTAACAAATATTTGGAAAGAATTACAATTCACTATGATTTGTGCATTCTATAATGTAAGTATGAGAAACAAGTATCTTAAACATTGTGCACATTCAATCCTCCAACCATGTTTAGGCATAACCCGCAGGTTTGAAAGTTTGGTTTAGTAACAATCACCAAGGGCTCCCCCCGAAGGGTCAATCAATCAAGGTGGATTGGTCAAATGCAATAGATCTATCATTGTTACCATAGGCTTGATCAAAGTTAATGAATATACTAGTTTTAAGTTTAATCTAAGCATACAAGTCTCAAGTTTAACATAAGAATAAACACGTAGTCATAGTTGTACAAGAATTGTATAAGTTTAAGAATTTTGAACATGTTTCACCCCAAAAGCATAGAAAGGAAAAAGGGGCTAAGTATACTCACATGGATGATGAATAGTATCCGACACGGATAAGTATTTGCAAGACTTGGAGGGAGAATATCCTCACGATAAGCCTAAGTATGCAAGTTTAAAGATTTTAAGTATGATCCTATAAGTCTATGGTAAGGATCTATGATTTCAAGATCGACTAGGGTTTCAAACGGGAGACGAGAATGATTTGGGTTTACAAAGTTTAGATTGAAGTTTCAAATACTAAGATTGGATATCAAAGTTTAAATAAATAATACCTAATTATAAGTTCATAGATGTTTTTTAAAGTTTGAATGAAACAAAAGTCTATAAAGTCTTAAATGATAAGTTTATAAAGTTTTATGTTTTAAACTATAAGTTTATAAATATCCTAGAGTGTAAACATAACCATAAGTATATAAAGTCTTAAATTATAAGTTTATAAGTATTCTAAGTTCATATATAAGTTTATAAATGTTTTAATATTAAAGCTTCTATTTAAGTTTTATAAAGTTTATAAATTTAGAAAATATTTGTTTTTAAATGAATACAAGTTTTTTGTTTTCTATAAAACATAGGTTTTATAAGATGTACAAGTTTAT
This sequence comes from Smallanthus sonchifolius, assembly GCA_023525975.1. Taxonomy (NCBI): domain Eukaryota; kingdom Viridiplantae; phylum Streptophyta; class Magnoliopsida; order Asterales; family Asteraceae; genus Smallanthus; species Smallanthus sonchifolius. The sequence goes on from CM042023.1 coordinate 36,628,095, forward strand.
AAGTTTCTGTTTTCTAAATAATATACAAGTTTTATAAACTTTTATGATTTTATAAAAGTTATATAATTTTTCTGTTTATTAAAGTTTATAATTATTATTTAAAGTTTTAAAACAAAAAGAATTCATTTACTCTAGAAATTGAATAGTAAATTTAGTTTTCTGTTTTTATAAAATTGTATAAGTTTTATAAAGTTTAAAAGTATTTTTTTTATAGATTTTAAGTATTTAAAACTATTTTTAAAGAATTAACTTTTCATAAGTTTTAACTAAATTTAAATAATTAAAATATCTCAGGATGTAAAAAGTGTAAATAAAAATCGTTTTTATGTTTATAAAAACTTTACAGATTTTATAAAAATAATTATAGATGTGAAAACTGAGTAAAAAGCATAAAAGAAAATCAAATACCAAAACTCAGGCCGGCCGGATTCGAACTCGGGCCGCCTGAGTTCACGCACCAACGAACAAACCACCCGGCTACGGGCCTCACTGTTGATTTATACCGAAAAGAAAATTTATAAACATATCCCATATCAAGCCCCAAATCCGTATGAACCCTAGAATCGATTTCTACCAAATACGATGTGATTTACCTTCTGTTAATGCAATTTAACAGAGGGCTATTGATCCTTAGATGAAACCGAAGAGGTAGGGCATTCGAATTACCTTATATGATGTCGAATCGAGGGAGAACGCGTTGCGTTTGGAGTCGGCTGTCCACGAGTTCAAATCGAGAAATGCAGGTATGATAAAGTGAAGTTGGGAGTTTAGAGAGTTAGGGGGTGTTGTCGTCGAAGGATTGAAGGCGATATTTATAGTCGTAAATGCTTGTACCGTTGGAGGATTACGGTTGAGCCGAACGAACTTAAATTCAAACCCACGCAGTGATAAACCCGAAATTGAACATTGAATTCCCTTGGCTTACGATCGCATGCGTGAATGGAAACCCGAGGTTCGTTGTATCTAGCCGGAAACGCGTTTTCGAAGGAACGGGAATGAAAACCGGCTTGGGCGGGTTTCGAACCTGAGACCTGTTTCCAAACTGGAAGTTTGGGTTAATTACAGTTTCAGTCCCTGTAGTTCCGAAGTCTTGTTATTTTATGTTAAAATGTGTTTCAAGTGTAAAAAAAGTTTTAGGATTCGATAGTTTTGGTCCCCGAGGTTTCTATAAAATGTCAATATGTTTAAATAGGTTTTCTCAATCATTTTTATAAATAAAAAAAATGATTTATATGATTTATCTATTTATAAGTCTAAAAGATGAGTTTCCATCATTTATATAATTACAACTTATAAAGTTTAAGAATGTATATATATATATATATATATTTATACTTTCAAATAACTCTCACATATATACATATATTCATATATATATATATATATATATATATATATATACATGTACATGTTTCAAGTATAAATTGTTTTATTTTCCTTCACTAATAATTTAAAATTAAATCTCATTTCTAATGAAATAGTTTTAATACGAATCCGAGTCTTAATTTACTAACACGGGCAACGTTTCTAGGAAAAGATATGTCGGAAAATCTTGGATATTACAGTCTCCCCTACTTTAGGAAATTTCGTCCCGAAATTAAAGTAGAAAATTTACTGATTTTCAAGAATTGATAGACGCAAGGGTAATGAGGAAGATAAGTAACCATTGGGTTACGTTTAGAATTCTAACCGGAATACGATAACGCTTGAGTTTATAAGCTTCGCAACCCAAGACTGTCAGAAGTTTCCCTAATAAGTATATAGTTTCACCGAAGTATATATGAAGATTTTTTTTCAGAAGTATATTTGAGAGAATAACTGATGAACTTCCATTCGAGGTTTAAAGTGAGATGCATCACCCGGAATGGATTCGATGATAGTTCAAGAATTTGAGTTTGTAGACCAATACGTCTAAGGATTGCTACGGTACCTAAGTTCCGTGGCTACCTTTTGTGATAAGTCTTGGATCATAGCACACGACAGAGTTTACTATCTCTTCCCATACGTTGATTTTCATACTTACGTGTGCACCCGCAAGCATTTAAATCGTCGCATAGTCCGCATAGGTCCTTCCGTTTGTGTGTGGATCAAGAAAGAGTATAATAATTTGTTTAACACATGACTAAAGTTTCCACATAAGAGTGATCGTTGGTTAACGAGTCCCTCAGAGAGAAACGTCATCCAATGATTAAAGAATGCGACAAGGTTTAGAGTTTCAAAGTTTCCTCGTGATTGAATAAGAATACCTCAATCATTGAGTAGTTTAAGGTCTTTATACCTTCCTCGTGTTTGATCAAGAATCCATCAAACCCTGAGTAGTTTAAAAGTCTTATATGTTCATCATGTTTGAACAATCATACGTCAAACATGGGGTAGTTTAAAGTCTCATACGTTCATCATGTTTGAACAAGCATACGTCAAACATGAGGTAGTCTGAATTGTGTTTGATCAAGAATACGTCAAACATAGAATAGTTTAAATTGTGTTTAGTCAAGAATACGTCAAACATAGAATAGTTTAAAGTCTCTTAGTTTAGCTTCATTGCATACGATTATGCTTTGAGTATAAAGTGGTTATCTAAATACTCTAGTATTTAAGAGAGGTGTGGGACAGCGTTTGGAACAGGATTAACCGTTACACGCTTTCTCACAGAAGGTTCGAGTTGTCCAGAAGATTAGTGGATCACGATGTTTGGTTTAGATAGGAGTCAGGGGATGTACTCTGCTAAAGAGAGTAATGTCCTCCTTCCTGCTAGTGTCTAGTATCAAGAGTGAAGTTTTCTCGTATATATGGAATGTACGTTTATCAAGTCTTATAGGGTTTGGTTAAGATGGACACACAAAGTTTTCAAGACTAAGAATCCAAGTATAAGTTTGAAAATAGGATAAGTCAGTTGAGTTTCAAGTTTCAGTATTTAGCTTTACATGATCCTTTATTGATCATGTTTAGTTTTAAGAATACGGGATTGAGTATTTGTACAAGTTTTACATGACTCAAAAGTCTCTGACCTTATAGTTGTGTATACGAAGTTTAATGTTTTAGCAACGTGTATTTAAGCTTTTAGTCCCCGTTGTGATTTTTAGTAAGTCTTTTACGTGACAAGAGTTGAATGAGGAAAGTCTCCAAGCATAGAGTAACGGGAAAAGTTTCGATAAGTTTTATAATAGTGTGTTTACGAATGATTTATCTTGTTTCACAACAGCAGGTATAGTTTTTCTTTTATATAAAGTGTAATTAAGATAAAAAAATGACGAGTTGGACATTGATAAATAGTACAAGTAAGACTTATGAAAAGGTATGTATGATTGTCAAACGAAAAGTTGGTCAAGTTTTAGAAGTGTGAAGTCTATATGAGAGGTAAGGATCATAGTTGATTACGGCAGTGGTTCGTAAGTCGAGTTGTTTTTTTAAAAGAGCGTTTACGAATTAGAAGGTTTGTTCAAAGTTTATTCTTCAAGTATGCGTGCGTCTCTTGGGATTTTTATAGTTTAATACAACGTTGTTAATTATCTCAAGTACTAATGTGAGCTGCTCTTGACGAAGGTGTGTGGGTAAGAGGGTTAAGTTTGAAAGAAGTGTCAAATTAACAAGTGATAACAAGATGAAATTTCAAAATAACTTTCATTAGATGTTTCAAAATTTGGGCTTCTAGCCCTTACATAAGACAAAATTTAAAATTTAATAGAAATGGAGGCTTCATGCACGCCTTAGGTAGCTTTCCGCTAAGAAACAGATTAGTACTACCACAAGTACTGCTAGGGTTACTCGGATGGCAAACCTAGCTTCTGTCCTAGTGGTCTCGGTGCGGTGCTCGAGGATTTCTCTGTCTTCTTCCAAAGTTACGATCTTTTCTTCCTGGATCCAGATTTGATTGGCCAGGTCGTTGATCCTTTGGTTTAACAGGTCGTGCCGTGCCCTATGATCTATCTTCCTCCTCATAAATTCTTCGGTTTCCAGAAACCTTGGAATGTTAGACACCGGGATCCCCATTGCCACGGCAAAAGATATGTCGAAAAATCTTGGATATTACAGATTAGTTCGTTCAACTATTCAAAAACTTGTAATCTGTTTCCTTTTAAGGAAACTTGGAATACATTTCCAATTTTATAAACCTTTGATAATATGTTATCAACTTTTGATAATATGTCGGGCTTCTAGTATGAGCGATCCATTTGTTGTTTCCAAAACAACTTATACATCTTGATGAATCTTATTCATGTGTAGTCTGGTTAAATATTTATTTGTCATAATATGGATTGTGTGTCTGGATCATCACCAAGTGATTTACTAAAGAATCTTATTCTTTCATCACATGATCTCAAATGTCTATTGTAAAAGATCTCATCTTTTGCTTATGATAAACTTTCATATATTATTAAAAGATCTCATCTTTGTGTGTATATATGAACTTTGTGTTTATGCAATTGAATAATACCATTTATCATAACTTTAAACAACAATTGTTTTTTGTTCAAGAACCAGGTATATCTTAGTCATGAACATTTTCAATCTCATGATTAAGCTTGAAGGCTTATTAAGGTGGCACACGAAACTCTTTCGTATAGGAGTTCATAACGTCCTATCCTTAATTGTTCATTGGACTCTTTCAACATATTCATATCACATATGAATTGTCATACATGTTCTAGATGAACCTTATGGTTCAAGGCTAGTGATTTAGACTATGTCAATTCTGGGGAGCTGTTTTTCACATGACTAACCATTTATTCTTGAAGTAGTGATAACTTTTATCGCTTTTTTATATCTTATCTCATAAGATTGTTTCTAGAGGAATTTCATTGAAACTAATTCAATCATAAAGTCATATGTAAACATTATATCTTATATATACCTTTTACAAGACTTAATATGTTTCATGATATCTATTAGATCCGATCTAATGAAGTATCTAATGGACTTGAATAACATGTCTCACATGTCTTTAACATTTCATGTCAAAATAGATTGGTATTGAATTCATAATTCATAATCAGGCAACAATCACAATGCATAAAAGATTTAAATAAGTCATACTTAAAATAATCAAGCAATATTCAAAAGAAAGCAAATCCGGAATTTAAATTTGTTCTAAACAAAATAAAATAACATCATCAAATGGTGTAATCAACAACTTGAAACAATCTTCAAGCTGTGTCCGTCTTCCTTTTCTTCTTCCTTTCCTTCTTTTCTTTCATCTCTGCAAAAAAGAAAGTTTGCATATGTTAAAAGACTAGCTTTTAAGTGATAAAGAAACAATGGAAAAGTTGCCTAGATACCAAGAGTATATGCATATAAGCTTCCTCTAGCTTCAGCAGCTTCGAGCATCTCTCTAACACGACATTTTGGTTTAGAGATATTTGCTTTGGTCTCACCAATAGCTATGCCCTTATCCCCGGTTTTGACAGTCTTTACCAGTACCCTTTTACTTGTGAAACACAAGTGAAGTTCATCATCAATCATTGCTTTTAAGATGTTGTTATTGGGACAAATCCCTAATCTTTCACGCTGATCAATGAAGCATAACATCTTTAAAGCATCATCGGGCTCCCACTCGGCATACCGAGAGATGAAATCCCTAACATAGTCATAACGGCTATGTAGGTGCCCTTCCCATTTACAGTCATCACATGCATTATCAACAGTAATATCAATGATCAAGTGACCATCTATGGGAATGCATGCGTTCTCGATGTCTGATACTTTCTTCCTCATGACCACAACACGTTCCGGATTCTTCAAGGCAACGTCTCTAATGTGTGACATTAAAGAGTGAGAAGGATCCATGTTGTAATCATGATGGTATCTCTCCTTCAAGTTACAGATCATGTCATAATCAGACAAGCGCTGGATTATAGCTTGAATCCCAAGGCTAACAGATGCCAGCATAAGGTCTGATATAGGATGGGTATCATCCCTAAGTATGTACCAGGCATTTAGAACAAACTCGCTAGCATCCTCAGGTGGCTGCTTAGGTAAGGGGTACTTAAGAATATGTAATTTCTTTTTGTATCTGAGGAAGTTCTTTAGATTGTAGTACCAGGTCAAGAAATTTGTTCCATCGAGTTTAACGTTTAGGATGTTGTTAAGACGTTCTAGAATAACCAAATCAACTTATTGAGACATCTACAAAATTTAAATAAAGTTTAGTACTTTCATACTTGAACTTCCTAATTAAATTAATGACCCAAGGGCAAAAATATATATTTAGGAATGAGATCCCGGTTCGCTATGACTCAGCGAATGGCTGAGCACTCTCCACTAGCATAGCTAGATAGGTAGGTATGAGAATACCAATTGTGTTGACTACACAATTATCGGTTTGAGGGGCATGGCGAGCAAGGTCAAGCTTTGGATACGTTTCCCTCAACTACGCCCACTTATATGACTTAAGTGATATTTGTCCTTCAATTGTGACTGTAGACCTGGCCTAAGTAACTCAGGAATCGCGATCCTACCTTCAACCAAAACCGTGGCGCCGGTTGCAGGGTAATTCCCTAACACTGACGTTTCAGATAAATTAGTTGAAGTGTCACAATTTAGAGTGACGCATAAATATCGATTTTAAATTGGGATTTCTCTAATGCTTTAATTTACCGGTTACGGGTCAAAAACATTTTGGACGACAAGGAGCATGAATCAAGTCGTGCAAATATTAGTAAACCAATTTTATTATATATAAGTTCGTGAAACGCTTTCAACACTCGACATGGTCCAATTTTAAATACCTTATTTATAAACTAAATTGATCGTTAGTCGCGAACTTAATTTTAAATTAATTAACCTTTAATTAATTTAAATGTGTTTTTAAATAAAACAATTAAATTTAAAAACCCGTTTTAATCTTTTAAATAAAAACTACTTTTATTAAATTACCTTTCCGAGAAATTTTAAACCTTTTAATATTCTCGTCATTTTATAAAATTGTGTTAAATATTTTATAAAATATTTGGATTTTTAAATTATTATCCTAAATAATTTTAGCAACCACAAACATACAAAACAACCATTGAGCCACTAGTAAATTTGTTCGGTTTCATTCGAGCCATCAAACGAGTAACCGAGCCGGTCCAAGGGACAACAAATAAAAATATATAAACTTGTCGCCTCCCACTTAGTCCAAGATCTCTATCTTCAAGTTCCCGTCTTTGTCAATCCTTGTTTTCAAATCTTCGTCTTGTAAGGTTTACAATTTTTATACTTTTATATTAAAAATAAATAAATAAAATAAACCTAACTATTACATCCGGGTTTCAAATAACAAAAAAAATACAAAGAATATAAAAACAACCATGACAAACAAAACCACGGGTCACTAGGGCTTGATGTACAAAACACAATCACAACCAAAACGATAAAGGCTCGATCTTTTGTTAACCAAAAAATGTTAACAAATAAAACGGAGATCGGAAAATAAATAGCTATGTCTAAACGTACGTAGAGGTGGCTCTGATACCACTATTGGGATATTGTGCCCCAGTTTTAACATTTAAAACGAAACTTAATAAAATCATATTTACAAAAGTTGAAGCGTTTACAAAAACACACGATAATAAAGATCCGATCTTTATCTGACAGCGATCCGATTACACAGCGTTTAGACAATAATAATGAATATAATAAACACAACCATAGGGTTTTTAGGATTTATACCTTTGACGAATAACCGGTTTGTAACACTCGGGTACAAAGAACGTAACACTAGATGACTTTACACGAACTCGTCACACGAACCCGTCTCACGAAACTACACCAAAATGAGAACTCGATTCTCTCCTCCTTGTCCAGTTCGGCTCGCAGGAAACAAGGGAACACAACGGTGGCTTGCCCGGCAGCGGTGGCTCGCGGCGGCGCCTGGTGGCCGGCAGCTGATCGCGACGGGATGGGAGGGGGTTTGGGTTTCGGTTTTTGTGACACCCCCAGAATTGTTTTTTATTCTAAGTTTAGGGACGAAAATTCTTTCAACTAAAGGATGATGTGACATCCGCCCTTTTAGAGTTAACCCCGTTAACACAAACTCAATTAAATCCATAAATTCTTAACCTAGATAACTCAAATACAAACCTTAGGGACTAATTCTGTCAGTATTCAAACTAAAACTACAGGGACTAGTTATGCATTTAACCAAAACTCAATCTGATGTGACATCCGGCCTTTTAGAGTTAACCCCATTAACACAAACTCAGTTAAATCCATAAATTCTTAACCTAGATAACTCAAATACAAACCTCAGGGACTAATTCTGTTAGTATTCAAACTAAAACTGTAGGGACTAGTTGTGCATTTAACCTAAACTCAATCTGTTGACTCAGAAAAGTCAAAATCAAGAGTTTTGGTTCCTGTTGACTTTTGCAAGTCAAACCTCCTACTATCTTGATTCAATTTCGATTCCAGGCATCAAATTCGTCCGAATTGTAACTGTTATGCACGACTAATGCCATTAACGGTCATCAATTGGACGTTAATGATTCGAATTAAACCGAGTTACGACCATTTAACCCATAACCGTCGACACCATGGACAAACACCATCAAATTAAACAAATTCATGTATTACTCTCTCGAATTGAACGCTCACGCACCTCATTCGAACTCCACTAAAGCTTTTGCTCATTTCTGTTTCGCCGGAAAAGCGGTCAAGCTCGCCGAAGATCAAACCACGCAAGCCGCGACTGTGATTTAGTCGATCACCATCAATTCGATAACACTTAAGGTAACCAATCACATCCACACTTTTGTTTTCACTTCTAGAACAAAAGCCCTAAACCAATTCGGGTTTATATCATCGAATTAGTTATGTACCAAATCTAGGGTTCATCGTCTAAACGGTTTAATCAAACTCAACCCTAGACCCAACCTCAATGCAATTAAACCACAGGGATAGTTTCGCAATCATCCACTATATAAAAGCCCTATGATTCCAGAAGTTATTATCATCAAATTCGATCCATTTGATTCTGAGTTATAAAACTAGGGTTTCGGATTGTTAAATTAGGAATTTACCTTTGAAAACTCGTCGTTTTTGCAATTAATCTCACTCACGGATTCACCAACCCTCTTTAAACAAAACCCCTATAGTTTGGTGTTCAATCGATATAAAAAACGATGGGATTGGGGTGATGTTCGGGCTCGGATCGCAAAGGGGTAAGAACTCCCAGGAGTTCCATGTTATAAACATTTGGAGCCGGGTTCTAATACGATTGCCCTAGTGGGTGGGTTGGTTAAGGCTGTGTGTTGGTATGGAGAAGACCCGGGTTCGAGTCTCCCCACCCCTGTTTTGGTTTATATCATTTTTAAACAATTATTTTTAATATAAAACTTATCCCTATGTTATTCTAATAATATATAAATACGTTTTGACACCCGAAAACGACCTAATGCTCGGGTTTAGATTTATAACCCATTTTTAATTATTATTTCCCCATATTTAAAAATAATATAAGTAATTATATTGTTACCCACGTTTATGTTCACCGAATGAAATAATATATTTATTATTTTGTCACGTAAATAATTATTATGTTATTTCTTCAAACTTAAAAATAATATAATGATTTATATTATTTTCCTAAACCATTATTTAATGGTAAAACACACGAATACATTTATTTAAATAATATTATTCGTAATTAGAGACTTTCGATTCGTAATGCATCTATCTTAATTATTAAATTAAGAAATTCCCTTATTCCCGTGGACAAATTCGTCTACTCGTTAATTATTAGTGCGTCTTAGGATGTTCAACCTTCCGTGTCATCGTCACATTATCTCATGTGTCCCTAACTATTATGCTTATAATTCTAGGGCACCTGTAGACCGTTCGCAGGAAATACTTGTGGTCCCTTTTTCATTCTTGTGTGGTGCTACTCGTACACAACTCATGTGAGTTTTCACGGCCCCTTTTACCGTTTTAAATTGGGGGAGAAACATGCATACAAACGAACATCATTTTACTTGTTTTCCCATTAGGGAGAAACATGCATACAAACGAACATCATTTTTACTTGTTTTCCCATTGGGGAGAAACATGCTTGCAGACAAACATTCTTTTACTTGTTTTTCCGTTAAGGAGAAACAGGCACACAAACAAACATGGATCACAGAGTATTTCACTACCACTTGTTACTTAAGCGTAAACTCTATGATGAAAGTCCTCAAATCGAACCGTTTATATGGCCTAAACACATTGCCAGGGTTGATAGACCTGGCGGGAGGCATTCAAACACAAACAACCAGCTTCGGTTGCGAGCGCTTAGAGTAACTTGTACATTGTCTAGCTAGCAATAGGTGTGACTTACGTATGTAGATCCTGCAAACACTCAAGCAGTTTATTTACTTACAAACCTGTGAGCTCACCAACCTCGTGTAGACACTTTTTCTTACATGTTTCTCAGGTCGTTAGGGCATAGGTTGCACACCTAGGACATGCATGGAGTCCTACTGTCATTGAATTCTTATGCAAACTTTTAAAACAATTCACTTGCTTTTGTTATACTAAACTTGGGCGCGTTTGTTTTGCTTAGTAACTATTTGACATAAACCACTTCCGCATTTAACTTTGAACTTTTATGATATTTCATTTATGTCCCATATAGTATCGTTTGATGTAACTAATGTCTAAGATCCTGGTTTGTCACACGCCAAACAGTAAAACTCCATTACTGGAATTTGAGGGTGTGACAGATTGATGTCAGAGCCATTGGTTATACAGAACTAGAATTGCATACTAGACTATAACCGCACACATGCATTAGTTACACGACACAGACACTCATACATGTTACACATAGCATCCATACATACATTGCATTACATGCATGTTGACATCATCCATATCACCCTCTGTTGACGAGGAACACGTCATTCTCAGTGCATCATCATTCCCCATGGCGACGCTCGGGGAATCACCAAAACAACATCCACTCCCGTCCGGGGGCAGCAAGACGGAGCCTTCGGAGGAGTCACTCACACCACCATCATCTGCACCCTTGTTACATCATCAAAGCCGAGGATAACACCGGCTTGAGCCTATCGATGACACAATCGGGAATGGTGGGCCTTCTCAAGTCTGTGTTAGGGACGACACACAACACTAGCACATGTCTCTTTGGGAGTTGGGTTCGTCGGAGGTGAGTCCCTCCTGTACCCACTAGCAACAATACCCCGATCTCACTAGCTTTACTCTACTTCAAGCCCGAACCCGTGGACCTCGCTTGAGGTACACCGTGTGGAGGCAAACCGTTGCACGTATTATGGTAGGAATTCATTGACACATAGATGTCATCACTTTCCCGAGCCAGGGGCTCGCACTTTGGTCGATATTCTGTTGAAGAAAGATTGACCACAAGGTTGAGAACGCCTTGCTCATTGCATACCCAAACCCTATTATGACTCATTTAACAGAACGACTACTTTGCCTCTTCAAGTAACACATATCCATGAGCTAGTTTTGCTTCTCGCAGTCACATTTCATACAATCCACTGGATTGGACTCTCGTATTGTGTTTCAACTCGAGTGAATACTCGGATCAAACGATTCCCGACTACTCATCCTTATATAAGTCCTAGTTGATCAACTTATGGTTCATGACTAAGCCTTTCGATGACTTATCATCTCTAACAACACTCTGTACTCGGCCATAAAAATTGAGGAACATTTTGACACAGGACAGAGAGAAGCTAGGGTGAGCATGCAAAGCAAATTATCGTTACGGGTGCACAAGTAATAGTAATTTGAGGTGTATGTAAGTCCTGGTGAAACCTAGTGTGTGGATAAATGGTCCTAATCAGTGATTTACAGACTTAAGTTTCCACTGTCAGCAGAAATTCTCGTAACCCGCTCAACGACTAGTGATATCGTTAAACCTGTTCAACAGTTTATAGACGCAACTATCATGTCAAAAATGTTTGTAGACACACTAAACTATCATCCATAGAATCCATCATTTGATTTCGCTCATGTAAGAGTCTTAGTGAACTTAAGACTCTCATCCAGACTTGATCAATGGAACCACCTAGATTGAAACTCTAGTAGAACCTCATGGTAAACTCACCGACTCTAACTATGTAAACGAAATTTGAGGAATTCTTTCTAAGCTAACACGCTATTCCTTACACTTCAACAATAAATTCCATTTGACCCTGTTAACTTATCTTGTGACTAATCCTTAGTCTAATTTGAAATATACCCCAACATCTAAATCAAGCTGAAATCATTTGTCATGACAAATTGTTCGCCTTCCTCTCCCTAGTGGAGAAGACCTTTCTGTCCAAGGCAAAAAGAGTGGTGCTGTCGTAGGCATCATATCTTTCCTGAAGACACATAAATGTTTGCGTAAGGGTCATACCGCCATTCTGACTCTTGTCGCCAAACAACCATCCGAGGAGAAGAAGATTGACGATATTCCAATTGTGCGTGATTTTCCCGAAGTATTTCCCGAAGACTTACCTGGTCTTCCGCCTCATCGCCAAGTCGAATTCCAAATTAATTTAGCACCCGGAGCAGCACCTATTGTTCGGGCGTCATATAGATTTACACCTAGTGAACTACAAGAACTATCTACACAACTACAAGAGTTTTTGGATAAAGGTTTCATCCGACCTAGCTCATCACCATGGGGAGCTCCAGTCCTAATTTTCAAGAAGAAGGACGGGACTTTCTGCATGTACATCGACTACCGTGAGCTAAACAAAGTGATGATCAAGAACCGTTATCCTCTACCCCGCATTGATGATCTATTTGATCAACTCCAAGGATCAAGCTTCTATTCCAAGATAGATCTTAGATCTGGTTATCATCAACTGAGAGTCCGAGATGAGGACATCTCAAAGACGACATTCAGAACTAGGTATGGTCACTTCAAATTCATGGTCATGCCATTCGGACTGACTAACGCACCCACGATATTCATGGATCTTGTGAACCGTGTGTGTAAACCCTATCTTGACCAATTCATCATCGTCTTCATTGATGATATCCTCATCTATTCTAAGTGTAGGGATGAACATGAGGAGCACCTGCGTTTGATTCTGGAATTGCTGAAACAAGAACAGTTGCACGCAAAACTTTCCAAGTGCGAATTCTGGATTCGTGAAGTGCAATTCTTAGGGCATGTAGTCAACAAGAAAGGAATACATGTCGATCCATCTAAAATAGAATCCATCAAGGATTGGGCGGCACTGACAACTCCGATTGAGGTGCGACAATTTCTTGGATTGGCTGGCTATTATCGTCGTTTCATCGAGGGATTCTCCAAGATTGCTCAACCCCTCACTGCCCTAACCCAAAAGGGTAAACCCTATAACTGGGGTGACACCCAGGAGTCAGTATTTCAACTGCTTAAACAGAAACTCTGCAGTGCACCTATCCTATCTCTTCCAGAGGGAACGAATGACTTTGTAGTGTATTGCGATGCATCCATTTAAGGTCTTGGTTGTGTTATGATGCAACGCGAGAAGGTCATTGCATACGCTTCTCGTCAACTGAAAATCCATGAGAAAAACTACACAACTCATGACTTATAGTTGGGAGCCGTGGTATTTGCACTAAAGATCTGGAGACACTACTTGTACGGTACCAAGTGCACCATCTGCACCGATCACAAGATTCTTCAGCAAATCTTTGAACAGAAAGAGTTGAACGTGCGACAGCGTCGTTGGGTCGAACTCCTGAATGACTATAACTGTGCTATCAAGTACCATCCGGGCAAGGCTAATGTGGTAGCCGATGACCTGAGCCGAAAGGAAACCAAACCTAAACGAGTTCGATCATTACAGCTTACTATTCACACCGGATTACCTGACAAAATCAGTAATGCTTAACTCGAGGCCCTTAAAAGTGTAAACCTATCGTCAGAAGGCACACGTGGTATGGAGAACCAACTTGAGGTTAAATCAGACGGCATTCGCTACTTCACGGAGCGAATATGGGTTCCGGTATACAGGAACTTAAGGGAAATGGTTATGAATGAATCTCATAATTCCCGATACTCTATTCATCATGGTTCCGACAAGATGTACCGTGACCTAAAGGTGCTATATTGGTGGCCGAAGATGAAAGCTGATATAGCCACCTATGTGAGCAAGTGCCTGACCTGCTCAGAGGTCAAAGTGGAATACCAAAAGCCTTTTGGTTTGCTTCAACAACTAGAGATTCCAATGTGGAAACGGGAGCAAATTTCCATGAATTTTATCTCCAAACTACCCCGAACTTCTAGCGGATGCGACACCATCTGGGTGATCGTAGATCGTTTGACTAAATCCACTCACTTTCTAGCAATCAGAGAGACTGATAAGATTGAAAAGCTAACTCGTATTTATCTTAAAGAAGTCGTCTCTCGGCACGGAGTGCCAATTTCAATCATCTCTGATCGTGACGCTCGATTCACCTCACGTTTCTGGCAATCGTTACAAAAAGCTCTAGCCACGCGCTTAAATATGAGCACAGCATACCATCCTCAAACAGATGGCCAAACGAAATGTACCATTCAAACCTTAGAGGACATGATACGAGCTTGTGTGATCGATTTCGATAACAGTTGGGAAACTCACTTGCCTTTAGTGGAGTTCTCCTACAATAACAGTTATCACACTAGCATTAAGACATCACCATTCGAGGCATTATACGGATGGAAATGCAGACCTCCTATCTGTTGAGCTGAAGTTGGGGATAGCCAACTTGTGGGTCCTGAACTTGTGTTCGAAACCTCAGAAAAGATCGTTCAAATTTGAAATCGTATGGCGACAACCCGTGATCGTCAAGCTATGCTGATAAGCGCCGAAAACCGTTAGAATTTCAGGTAGTTGACATGGTCCTACTGAAAGTCTCGCCTTGGAAAGGTGTAATTCGTTTTGAGAAACGAGGCAAACAAAATCTTCGTTATGCTGTACTGTTCAAGATAGTGAAGATAATTGGCCCAGTAGCGTATCAACTGGACCTACCTGAAGGACTGAGTGGGGTACACAACGTCTCTCATGTCTCAAACTTGAAGAAATGTCTAGCAGACGAGAAACTCACGCTTCCTCTTGAGGAACTACAAATCGATGAACAAATACGCTTCGTTAAAGAACCGGTAGAAATCATGGATTGGAAAGTCAAGACGCTCAAACAAAGAAAAATCCCTATTGTCAGAGTTCGTTAGAACTCGAAACACGGACCGAAATTCACATGGGAGCGCGAGGATCAGATGATGCGCAAGTATCCTCATCTGTTCAAGCACTCCACGTCAAACACTTAAGGTACTATTTAATTTTCGGGACGAAAATTCCTTCAACTAGGGGATGATGCGAGGAATTTTTTTTATTCTAATTTTCAGGACGAAAATTCTTTCAACTAGGGGATGATGTGACATCCGGCCTTTTAGAGTTAACCCTTGTAAGGTCTGGATTCATGAGGATCTTCAATCAATGGATTCAACAACGTATTGAACCTGGCAGAAACAGACTCGACACGTGACTTATAGGTACAAACAATAATGAAGAGACACCAATAATTGTCAAACGATTTGTATATTGATTAATCACTGAAAAACAATACAAATGTCACTCAACAACTCGGCTAACCGAATACATAATACAAAACAACTATTTACACTATTCGGTTGGGCTGGGCCGGGGCCGCATACTTCAAGTATGCGGCTAGGGCATGAAGTATGCGTCCGTATACTTCCACAATGTCTTGATCTGAACTCCTCGGTGATCTCTTGATGTGTTAGCCTATTAGGTTTGGTCCTTACAATCTCCCCCTAGGCTAATGATATCAAAGTATCTCGATGTCAGCTGAATGATCACCACATCCCGCATAGAGGCCTTTGACTATAGTAGTCGCCAGAACTTTCACAAATGTCTTGGTTTCCTTTTCTTCTGCTTCAGGCACGAATACATGCTGCATGGACAATCTTATCATATCTTCCTTTCCAAATTTCAAAAGATCCATAGGATCAGCAATAGTAAATTCTTTATCTGCACATTGGATGTAAATGTAGCCTGTCATAGTGCTGTAATGTCAGTAATCCAGTTGACTTAGAGAGTTGTCAGGCAAAGCTTGATGAACTAGAACACAATCCACAGTCTTGGGAGGAGGATAGACTTCCATTACAAGAGGTTTCTGGGTTATTCTGTGAATCATGTATTTTGATTTCACCCTCTTGCATTCAGCAGGCTTTAGTATCTTGAATCCACTTTCACATTCCTTTTCAAGGAGTGAAACAAAACTTCTTCTTGTTCCAACCTTTCCTGGATTATAGAAAGGGGCTTTGTTCAATGCCTGCAGATCAAATCTGGGCAGTGACATAAGGTCATGTGATCGTGCAAAATACTCTACTCGCCCATTCTTTCTCTTGATCATGTAAAGATTCTTCTCATTGTCAAACATCCAGCTTGAGATAGGAGAATGATCGTTCTTCTTTGAAAGCTCATTGGAGGATGTGACATAATGGACTTCGCGTGGAGGAATAAATTTGAACATACTTTTCTTTTCTACTGGAACAGCTGAAAATGATATTTCTTCTTCAACATGTTCAGCATATGTTTCCATGTGAGGAGGCGAATTACCTTCGGCGAATAAATCGCTGTCAATACCGGTAATCACCTTTCCTTGAGCACTCAAGTATGTAGGAGAAACAGGCACATTTGTATCAAAGAAATCTTCATTCATGTCTTGTCCTATGAAGTTATCATCAAGTGCAGTCAGATCATCTTCAAATGAGAACATTGATCCAGACTTGAGTATTTCATCAAGATCATACTCAAAGTCAAATGATAAATCATTATCTGACTGTTGTGCTCCCTTATTTGCTGATTCAGGATCATAAATAACCATTGCTCTTGACATGTCTTCGTGAGAGCTGGTTCCTTCATGTACATGTTCTTGATCCTTGTTTCTTTCATTATCATCACCCTTGCCATCATTATCATCACCATCACCATCATTGTCATCATCCTTCCCATCACTCTTTCCACTACATCCATCCTTCATTTTTCTTTTCCTTTTATCTTTCTTTTCTCTTATTTTTCTAAGCACTTCAATCAAAATAGCATGTTTTCCTTAAGACTACTGATCTTATTATCTTGTAAGTTTATAGTCTTCCAGAGAGTAACATTTTCTTCACTAATCTTCTCAATCTTCAAGTCTTTGGCAACAGAGTCCTGTTCCAGAGCAAATACTCTCTTCTATAGGGCTTGAACATCTACAGGCGCGGGTTGATCAAATACCTTTGCCTTGCCCTTATCCTGCTGTTGGATGATGGGTGGTTTAATGATTGATGTGGAATTTTGTGAGAGTTGTTCAGAAGACTTTGTTCTTTTACTCGGACTTAGATCAACTTCAAAATCATAGTCTTCATTGGAAGTATCACTTTGCTGTTTAGAAGGGTTGATGAGAGGAGGTTTCCCAGCAGCCTTTCTTTTAATCAATAAGCTTTTGTGATATTTATTTATGGGTAATTCTTCCTTGTCACTT
Organism: Smallanthus sonchifolius; assembly: GCA_023525975.1. Classification (NCBI taxonomy): domain Eukaryota; kingdom Viridiplantae; phylum Streptophyta; class Magnoliopsida; order Asterales; family Asteraceae; genus Smallanthus; species Smallanthus sonchifolius. The sequence continues at coordinate 36,645,549 of CM042023.1, forward strand.
TCTATTTCGGATGTGTCAAACTCTTCACCTTCTAAGTCTCCTTCAGACTCACCTTTTTTCTCTTCAACATTCTTTCCACTAGAGCTTTGATCTTCAGTGTCGGAGAATTGCAAATCATCTAGATTTATATATGACAAATCTTCAAGATTCTAAATATTTTCTTCATTTTTGACGTACACTAACCCTTCAATGTTGTAATTGAATTCATCTGCATGTTCATCAGCCAGCTGCACATTCGGAATTTCAGGCGCATCAACTACAGGTACTTCAACCTGAACTTGACGCGGTGCACGTTTGAGTCTACGATGGGGTTGAGGTTGTGGTGGTGGTTGTGGTTGTGGTTGTGGTTGTGGGTGTGGTTGTGGTTGTGGTTGTGGTTGTGGTTGAGGTTGAGGTTGAGGTTGTGGTTGTGGTTGTGGATTGTCTATCTCAGGAAAAGCTCCAAACTTTTCTAAGGGAGTCAGGTTCAGAAAATTCTCTTTCTTGTTCATACTCATATAGGACAGAATGATCTTGTCCATGACCTTTACATGTAGTCTCCTCTGTGTCATGACTAGCTCTGAGTGATTTCTGTTGATTATCATTTGTTGAAATCTTGGGTACATCAAGAAAACTGACTTCTTCTTTCCAGTTAAGTTGCTTTTCATCTCTTCAAACACAGCTCATGAGAAGTTGAAATTCTCCCTTGTTACAAGTGCATATACAGCAGCAGTCATACTAGCACTTAGTTCATCATATCCACCCTTTCTTCCAGATATACATTGATTCACCACATGTGCCAAGTATTTCCAATAGGGTGGCAAACATTTCTTCTCCAATGATAGCATACCTCATTCATAGCTCATTCTTCCAAAAGTGCCGTTCATTTGTTCAACAGAAAAACTTGTAGCATATTCGGTAGCATCACCAATGTTCAAACATCCCTGATAACAGCTTCGGTAATGACTATGCGCTTTCCAGCCACAGTACCAGCGATTCCCTCAACTTCATTTTCTGTTATGAAATTAGCAGTGCTCCAGAAATCCCAAATAAAGTCTTCACATATATCTGGATGTTGTGAAATAGCATGAAATATTCTAGACGCTCTTAAACCCACAATCATTGATCTGAAAATGTTGTGATGCTGAGGCGGGTCTTCCAAGTATGCTGACTCGTTGTGGTCCTTTACAAATTTCAAGTTTGCCATGCCTACAAGCAATAAAACAAGTTAAATTAAACAAAAATTATAAACTTAAAGTTTTCGGCAAAACATTCAAACTGTAAACTTTAGTTACACCGCAAACTTCCAAACACCGCAAACTTGCAAACACCGCAAACTTGAATAAAAACCGTAAACTTTTGAAAATCCGTAAACTTCTAAAATTCTAGGTTTTTATAGAGTTTTTGGTTTGGATTTCCAGTGCATTAGGGTCACCTAATGACCACGACCTAATCTAGTGGATCAATTTTAGTTTTTGCACAACTTTTAACGGTCAATTTGGTCAACAAAGTTCAATTCAGTTTCAGACTCAACAAGAACATCTCACACACTCGGTTAGTGTGAATCCATGGTCCAATTTCTTACCTTGATGGTCGCCTACACTTCTTGAACACGAATGTAGCAACAAAATCACACAAGGATCTAGTAATCGGTCACAAGAAGCTAAACACAAAGTATACGGCTGAAGAAAATGAAGTATGCGGTCAGTGAAATTCTAGAACCGCAAACTTCAAGACTACATATAGAGGACCTTCAAGTATGTGGCCCAGCATCAAGTATGCGGCCGCATACTTCTGAAAAAACCGTGAACTTTTCAAAACTCTTTCCTTTGGATTTTCGAGTCAAGCAGGAACGGTCATTTTGATAATTTATGAAGTATAAACAAAAGACAAAAAATAAAATAACTTAAACTAAGCAAAAAACACAAAATCTTTTTGTTCTTTTCATAAAGGCAGACAAACACACAACATTTTGAGAGAAACTCTGTTATGGGATCATATCATTCTAGAGCAGATAAAAGCATACTTATTAGCCGTTCATTTTCTTAGATAGGTCTCGGTGATTGCCAATATACAGTATCCATTTAAACTCAAGCCTTTATACCTTAATTGACAAGTAAGCAGTGAATAATGTTATCATGTTTTCGTGTAATAATTATTCATGCCTTAGTGGGTCCTACACTCACATCTCAGAAACTGTAATTATCATAATGTGAAATAGATGAGTTTTTGATGAACTAAATGGACCCCACAACATATCGGATAAACCTTCCCTTCCTCATGATCTTTTGAGCACCTAAGTAATAACTGAAAGAGCATAACTAGCACGGGTCAATGAACTATTCAGGAGATCTCAGACAAATGTCATCTAAAGCATAGCACAACGGACTTATATGATCTGATAAGAGATTCCTTCCCAGTCGCACATTCCCAAAAAGAAAAATATTTACAAGTATAGTTATATGTATGTCTTTAGACATATCTTTTGAAATTTTCCTATAACACGACATTAACATTGCGTGTCTTTTTGCTCAGAATTCTGCTTTGCAGAGTAACTTTGCACTATCATTGAGTGTCTTTTCACCTATTTCATGTCAACGCATGTCTTTTATCTATATATATATAAATATATGTACAGACTTGTATCAAGTCAGCTCGCAACCCCTTTGTGAAACACTATCCAGATATATTATGTCGGTTTGTGCAATCCAGATATATTATGTTCATCCACAGTTCACCAATCTTTATGTTTAAGTGCTCGATTATTAACAGGAAATAAATATTCTACCAATCTATGAGATGTTCCCCACTATGACAATGACCTTTATGTTTAAGTGAAAAACTATCATGCTGTCTTTCCAGTTTTAGCAGAGCCTATCAACATATCACCCTAAGATCCTAGTATTTTCAACTACATGCCTTACATATGATGATCCGACTTCTAAAATGATGTAATATCATTTCCCATTTGACAGAGTTCTCAATTTTATAGTAATAAAACAAGACATAAACATGAAATCTTTTTGTATTTTTCTGGACTTAAAAATATAAAGACTGAAAGATAAAATCTTTTTGGTGTTTTTAGGAAATTTTTCCCCCTAAACTTTTGCATTTATGAAATAAATCAAAATTTAAATAAACAAAGCAAAACAAAAATATTTTTGGTGATCAAACCCGCGACCTTTTAATCAAAGGAGATCATTTTCAGACATTCAACCAGAAAGTTGAATCTTGCCAAATCAAAGGCTTTTGTAAATATATCAGCAACATTATCATCAGTAGAAACCTGTTTAAGATGCATAAGCTTTCTTTCAAAACAATCACGAATGTGATGCACCCTTATGTCTATGTGCTTAGTTTTAGAATGTTGGATCGGGTTCTTAACAATCTGTAAAGCAGCTTCATTATCATAGAAAATAGGGGAGTCAAAGAAATTCAAACTGTAATCCAACAATTGGTATTGCATCCAGATAACCTGAGAACCACATGCGGATGCGGCGACATATTCAGCTTCAGCAGTAGAAGTCAAAACGGTGGTATGTTTCTTGCACTGCCATGATACGAGTCTCTCCCACAGAAACTGACATCCACCGGTTGTGGATTTTCTGTCAAGATTTCAACCTCCATGATTACTGTCAGTAAAAGCAAACAAGTTAAATTCCGAATCCTTTGGATACCAAAGGCCAAGCTGAGGCTTGCCCTTCAAGTATTTAAAAGTTCTTTTGACAGCATTAAGGTGAGAAAGTTTAGGATTAGCCTGATATCATGCACACTGACAAACCGCACACTGACAAACCGCAAACATGATGTCCGAACGGCTAGGGGTCAGGTACATTAACGAGCCAATCATTGACCTGTAGTGATGTTGGTCAATCTCAGGTTCACCTAGATCTGGAGTAAGAACGGGTTGAGTGGCCATTGGAGTGGATGCCGATTTGGAGTCAGCAAAGTTAAACTTGAGTAAGATGTCATTGACATATTTAGCCTGATGAATTAGGATTACGTCCTCACTTTGCTTCACTTGCAACCCCAGAAGAAGGCCATTTCTCCCATTGAACTCATTTCAAACTTTTTCTTCATCACTTCTTCAAACTCTTTGCACAGTGCATCATTCGTTGAACCAAAAATGATGTCCTCAACGTAAATTTAGATAAGAATAAGATCATCTCCCATGTTTTTAAGGAACAATGTCTGATCTATAGCCTCATGAGAGTAGCCATTTGCAAGTAGATGCTTTGTCAAAGTGGCATATCATGCACGTGGTGCTTGATGTAAACCATACAGAGCTTTGTCCATTTTGTAGACATGATGTGGGTGATTGGTGTCTTCAAACCCCGGTGGTTGTCGCACATAGATCTCTTCTTGAACTTTACCATACAGAAATGGTGTCTTCACATCCATTTGAAAAACCTTGAAATTCTTGTAAGAGGCATAGGCCAAAAAGATGCGAATGGCCTCAAGACGTGCAACCGGTGCAAATACTTCTTCATAATCTATTCCCTCTTGTTGATAAAATCCTTGCACCACCAATCTGGCTTTGTTTATGACAATAACTCCATTGTCATCCTTTTTGTTTCTGTAAAACCAATGAGTTCCGATGGGCAACTTGCCTTGTGGTAGTGGCATAAGATCCCAAACCTTCAGCTTTTCAAACTGCATCAGCTCCTACTGCATTGTTTCCACCCAGCTTGCTTCACTTAAAGCCATCTTGATGTTCTTAGGCTTTATTTGAGAAATAAATGCAGAATACAAGCAGATATTGATTATTCCAGATTGACTCCTTGTTTTCACCCCGTCAGAGAGAGGACCGATGATATCCTCTAAGGGATGATCTTTATGAATTCGTAATGTTGGTACTTCTTCTTGTATCGTTTCAGGTAAGTTGGTGATATGCTGATCTGCTTCTTCAGTTATGGGAACCGACTCCTCAATAACATGTGGGTCAGGAAACGTATCCTGAAAAGTGTGACCACTTCTAGATGCAACAGTCTCTTGTGAAGCATTACCACTGCCAGATGCAGCAGTCTCATTATTGATGGGATCAGCGGTTTGTTGATCACTTTCTTGAGAAGAAGATGCTTGAGTTCTGGAAGATGAAGATGATTCTTGATCAGGGTCTTCATCAATTCTGTAGTCGATTGTACTGTACTTGCAGAAATCATCATCTGACACATCAGAAAAAACATTAAACAACTTAAATACAGAATCATAGTCAAATAACCAATTTGGACCAGAATCCGCATCAGTTTTGTTAAGCTCCTGCCAGTCAATGTAGTAGGAATCCACTATCTGCTTGGTTATCTTGTTGTAAACCATGTATGCTGTCTTGCAGGATGAGTATCCAACGAAATAACATTCATCGGCCTTTGCATCGAATTTGGATCCAATGTTGTCATTATGCAATAAAGTGCATAGGAATCCAAATGCTCTTAAATGGCCAACCTTTGGCTTATGGTTAAACATGACTTCATATGGAGTCTTCAGCTGATGCTTGTTGAGTAGCACTCTGTTTTGCACGTAGCACCCTGTATTAATTGCTTCAGCCCAGAAGAATATTGGCAATTTAGAGTCAGAGATCATGGTTCTTGCAGCTTCTATTAGGGTGCGATTTCTTCGTTCAGCAACTCCATTCTGTTGAGGAGTTCTAGCAATGCTGAATTGTCGTGCAATCCCCTTTTCTGCACTAAAGCTATCAAGAACTTCATTTCGGAATTCCGTCCCGTTGTCACTTCTGATAATCTTGATCTTCAAGTTCAGTTGAGTTTCCACAAGTATCATGAACTGCCTAAGAATATCTACAGTCTCACTTTTCTTACTTAAAAAGAACACCCAAGAAAATCGTGAGTAGTTATCAGTAATAACAAGACAATATGATTTCTTCCCAAGACTTATTACGCTTACAGGACTGAAAAGATCCATATGCAGCAACTGAAGACCATATTCAATTGAGTTAAACAGCTTGGGTTTGTGTGGTCGTTTATGCTGTTTGCCTTTAGCACACGAAATACATTTTTCAACTTCATAAAATTCTTTTAAAGGCAAACCAACCACCTGTGCTCCTTTAGCAATTCTATTTAGGTTTTTCAAATTTATGTGACCTAAACGACGATGCCAGAGCATTGAGTCATTTTCTGAAGCTTTAGAAAATAAACAAGTATTGGTTAAAGCTGACTCACTATTTATATCCAATAAATATGAATCCTTACACCTTGGTGTTCTCATTAAAATCCAATCCTCAGGGACTACAAACCCTGGTTTTAAAATAAAACATTCTTTATCATTAAAATGAGTTGAAAACTTTTTGTCACAAATTTGAGACACACTTAACAAGCTGTGATTCAATTCAGACACATAATTCACATCTTTAAAACAAAGAGTATCATTAGTGACAGTAACTTTCATTGTGATTTGCCCACATTTATCACCTGCAAAGGAAACATACCCTCCATCGAACATATTAATGTCGTGAAGCTGAGAGATGTCTCCTGTCATGTGCCGGGAATAACCACTATCAACATTCCAGAGGTTGTTGATAGGCCTCCTTGGCTGACCCTGCATGATAGAACATTTTAATTAGGAACTGGAACCTAAGCTATGGTTGTCTTGGGTTGCCCTAACTCATCCAAGTATGAAACTTCTTGCAATTTCATATCTCTTTTGTCATTAAACTCAACTGGTGATGTTTGTGCATTTGGTTTTTGTTTCCAAACAAGTTTTGGTTTTTGAAAGTTTGAGCTTGCTATTGGAGTGACGATTTTTTCTTTTCCCTTTCTGGATTTTATCTGCTTCTCAACTTTCTTTTGTTTATGTTTGAAAACATTATTTTCTTTAATATGATGTTGAGATTTATGCACAACACTAGTTCTTTTATCCGATTGTTTTTCATTTGGCATTCTGTGATTTTGGGCCCTAGGTCTTTTAAACGTGCTTGGCCTTTGATGCACATTATCCCATCGAGAAACATTTGTATAACTACCAGAGTGTTCACGATAGTGAACGCAGTTTCGGGCTAAGTGTCCGGGATTCCCACAGACATAGCATGTTTGCCTTCTCGAATACGGGGCATAATATCCGGTGTCCCATGATGATGACCGTTGAGTAGAACTTGTGAAGTAACCTGCATTTTCACAGTTCCTAGAAAACCTTCTATCAAACATTTGATCATTATTTCTATCATAGTTTCTGTGATTTGATTTAAAGCAATTTCTATCACCATTTCTAGCATTTTGTTCATAAGCACGATGATGATTATCAAATTTTTCATAAAACTCGATTTTGGTAAAACGTTGAGGCAATTTCTTTGAGTTTGACTGACTTGTTGATGGTTTGCTACTTTCACGATTAGAAGAACGGTTTTTGTTTTGAACAAACTGAAAATTCTTACCACTCAAGATCTGCTTTTCTTCTTTCTCTAAAGTTCCAGATTTCACAAAAGTGGATTTCAAATTTGTTTTTAATTTATTACCCTTTTTAGAAGTACCACTGCTGAAACCAATATTCAAACCAGAACTAACAAAAGTAGCATAATTTGAAAAATCAGACACAGTATTTTTAAAGGACAAAGACTTGGAATTAAAAACAAGACCCTCCTGCTCATCATCACTTTCACAATCCTCCACTATGCCCTCTATTAATCCAGTTTCTGGAAAAGACTTAGACGGGTTAGTAACGTTCACATGTTGTACCGTGGGACCGACAATCACCTGCGTGGACTGTATGGATGAAGAATGTTGATCTGGTTTACGGCCTACACCATACTCCATTTCAACATCTTCATGTTGAAGACTTGGCATAGAAGTAAAATTGCCATTGAAAGGATGTTCAACGGCATAATAACCACTCCCTGGATTTCCTTTCTTTCTAACTTGGGAATCTAACATGTCATAAACAATTGATCGACAGTGGTCAATCTTTTCTATTTTTAGTTTGGTGTTTGCCAATTGAGTTACAGCATCATTCAACTTTAGACTGAGGTCATCTATTCTTTTTAAAACATCACGATAAAGACATTCCTTATTGCTAAAATCCATTTCAAGTTTAGAAAAATCATTTTTACATGCCTCAGTTTTATCTTTAAAAATATTTTCAAACCGCTTGTGCTCAGCATTAGCATACCGAAGTTGAGTAATTTCCTTTATCAGCATTTCATTGTAACATTTATATCTATTTATCTTCTCTACACAATTATGAGAACGGGTATTAGTAAGTACCTCAGTATCTTCAATGTTTTCCATGAGGGCATGATTTGACACCTTCATTGTCAGCTCATAAATCTGATCTCCCCAATCATATCCTGCAGTCTGCTGACTGACCAAAGCTTTGCTCTCACCGAGTGCAGCAACTTCCTTTTCTTGTGAACTGGTTGATGAACTTCCCTTCTCAACGTTAGGCTCTGGGCATTCTCTAGCAAAGTGCCCAGGTTTACTACAGTTGTAGCACCTCAAGTTGGATTTGTCAAAACCAATCTTCTTTGCCCAAAACTCCATTTCATCAAATGAGTTTCTTCTAGTTCTCATGATAAACTTCTTAGCACGATGAACTGCCATTGCCATATTCCATTTGATATCCATCTCTTCTAAGTCACCAGGATAAATTTGTTCCATGTCATCTTGTACTAGATTTGCAGGAGAGAGCTTTCCAGCAAGCAATGCATTATAGCTATTCAGAAAGACACTAAACAGTGCGACATTCATTTCCACAGCTTTGACAATATTTGATGATAGTGAACTGTTTTGCTGAACTGAGGCAGCAGTAGCAATTTGATTTGACACAACAGACAAATTCGGAGTATGAGCTGATGACATACTGGAGAGTAAAGCACATCCCTGAGACACTAAGTGATCTGTCTCAGACATAAACCTCATCTGCCTTTGCTGATCATCCATCTCATATGACCTCAGAATGGAGATAAACTTACTAAGAGATGTAGTGTACATGTCTTTAGTTCTCTTGATAGTAGTTATGTTAAGGTTCCAATTTATCGGCAACGAGTTGAGCAGTTTCTTGTTTATCTCACCTTTGGTCATCTCAATACCTGCACCACTTATTTCAGTCATCAAGTGAGTAAATCTGAGATTCCAGACTTCCCCTTTTACATACTTGAACATGTCGAATTTCTGTCTTAACATGTCCTTTCTGCTTTCTCGCATATCTAAATTTCCTTCAAACCTTTCCACCAATGCATCCCAAAGAGCCTTTGCAGTCTTGTATTCTTTAAAGCCTTGAGCATTTTCTTATGACAATGCCATGGTCAAACCAGCATAAGCTTTCTCATCCTTCTCCTTTTGAAGAATCTCTTCACTAACATAGAGATCAGGATCCTTGGGAACAAATTCATTCTTTTCATTTCTAACCATAGGAACTTGAGGACCCTTTTCAATAGACTTCCAAATAGATGAATCCTTATATTTAGCAAAGTTCTCATATCTAAATTTCCAGTTGTCAAAATCATCTGCATTTGTAAGACGTGGAGGTCTATTTGTGGTACAAATCTCATTATCCATAACATTAGTATTAGTCATGACTTAATGAGTAGAGAACACTGTACCGCAAACTTGAGATTAGCTGTAAACTTTGAAATAACTGAAAACCTCAAACTAGCCGCAAATTCCAGAAATACCGAATACTTCAACAGAAACGTAAACTTCTGAACCGCAAACTTCAAAAACTGTAGACTTCAAAGCCGTAAACTTGAGTAACCGCAAACCTGGTGGACCGTGAACTTCAAAGCCGTAAACTTAGAAAGTTGTGAACTTCAAGAACCGTAAACTCAAAACACCATGAACTTCAAGAAGCAGCAAACTTTGAAGTAACCGTGAACTTCAAAAAGCCGCAAACTTGGAAAGCCGTGAACTTGGAAAACCGTATACTTTACGACCGTGTACTTCGAATACTGATTTTTCTGCAAATGAAGATCTAACTGAAAACTTCAATTAATCAGCAGAAAGATCAACTGAGCAATCCAATTTATCAACAAAAATGACAGAGACGAGATCCAAAACCTGTGAATCAGTCCTGAAACTCTTCCAAAACGGACAAATCAGTTCAAATAAATGCAAAAACAATAACTTTGATACCTCACGAGTCAAAGAAATCCGTTGCAAGCTTCACCAATGAGCGCTAAGGCTCTGACACCAATTGTAAGGTCCGGATTCTCGAGGATCTTCAATCAACGGATTCAACGACGTGTTGAAACTGGTAAAAACAGACTCGACACGTGACTTGTAGGTACAAAAAATATTGACGAGACACCAATGATTGTCAAACGATTTGTATATTGATTAATCACTGAAAAACAATACAGATGTCGCTCAACAACTCGTCTAACCGAATACAGATTACAAAATAACTATTTATACTATTCGGTTGGGCTGGGCCGGGGCCGCATACTTCAAGTATGCGGCTAGGGCATGAAGTATGCGGCCGCATACTTCCAGAATGTCTTGATCTGAACTCGTCGGTGATCTTTTGATGCGTTAGCCTATTAGGTTTGGTCCTTACAACCCCGTTAACACAAACTCAGTTAAATCCATAAATTCTTAACCTAGATAACTCAAATACAAACCTCAGGGACTAATTCTGTCAGTATTCAAACTAAAACTGCAGGGACTAGTTGTGCATTTAACCTAAACTCAATATGTTGACTCAGAAAAGTCAAAATCAAGAGTTTTGGTTCCTGTTGACTTTTGCAAGTCAAACCTCTTACTATCTTGTCACACCCCGACCGGGCGGCGGAACACGTCGGAGTATGACCCGAGTTGTAACCAGATTGCTCGTAGCACTTGGAACTATTAAAATTTCATAATTTTATTCAATAAAATTAAAAGTGCCTCAAAGGCTACAAGTAGTTCAAATAAACAAGACAAAACATAGTTCCAAACAAGATAAAATCAGATTTCAAGTTTCTAAGTCCAAGCCTAAGTGTTGAACATAAATCAAGCGTTGCTTGAACTTGGTGCACCTGAAACATGTTTAAAATAAGAGTTATCAACAAAATGAATTGTTGGTGAGCAATCATGGTAGATATAGATATAATATAGTTGAGATAAAAGTACAAATTCCATGCTAAGACAAGTAATACATTATAGTCTTATTGTATATACACACAGTCCGAATTAAACCTTCCTTTTAAAATTTATCCAATTCAGATTGTCCAACATATAGTTAACAGTTTTTCAGTTTCAGAATTCATTACATGCATCCTAGATCAAAGAAATGCATGGGGTAGCTAACCCACATGGTACCACTAATTCCATTCATAGGCTGTCGAAACAGTTAATAATATGAACTAGTGTAATCAACAAATAAGCCACATAATGCAATTAAACAAGTCTAACATAAGGGAATTTGTTTCAAGTTGTGAGATTTGTCAATAGTGTAAGTGTAATTATATAGGAACATGTTTCACCCCAAAAGTGATAAAATGTATAAAGAGGGGCATGAAAACTCACCTGGTTTGTAAGTAGTTTCCAAGCTAAGTTTGATCCAAAGATATAATCCAAAGTAGGTCACAATTAACCTATTATAGTTGTAGTTTAGTCATTTAGTTTAAAGGAATAAGCTAAGGTTTGTTCGTGTTCTCGAATTTGGGAAATTAGGATTTTGGAAAGTTTAAGGTTTGAAAAGTAATTTGGTTATGGTTTAAGGTGTGCAAGTATTTAAATTACTAAATTATTATGTTTAGTAATTTAAATATAATTTCAGATTTTATAAAATATTTTAAGTGATTATTTAATTAATTACTTATTTAGTAATTTAGTTAATAAATGTGTTTAATTAACTAAATATGTCAAAAAGATAGTAAGAATATAAATATAATTTAAATTATAAATTTTATAAATATTTTCTGTTAATAAGTAAATTTTTATAAAATTTACTTATTTTTAGTTTAATTAAATCAATAATTCCATTGATTTAATTACAAAACAAAATTAGTAAAAATTAGTAAAAATGTCTAAAAGTTCCAGAAACTTAATATTTTGTTAAAAATATATAGATTAAGTTTCTGTAATTTTTGTATAATTTTTGGAATAGATTTACTAATTTTAAATAAATAATCCAAGTTTTAAATTTAGACTTTTAAATAATTAATTTTATAAACTCAGAAAGTTTTTTGTTTTTATTTTATAAAACAGTAGAGAATTTTATTACAAAAATTTGGACTATTTATTTGTACATTTTCGAGTTGTAAATAAAAAGTTATGAATTTTTAAAGATTAAAGATTTAATAAAAAGAAAAATCAAAAATAGGAAAATGTTGAAAAGTGGGCGAACCGGCCACAAGGCGGATCGAACCTGGGCTACTTGGCTTAGCAGCAGCGCACCCGGCCATCTCGGCCAAGTGACTAACTCGTAAACAAACGGAGAGAGGTTCCTTTTAACGACGTTTTCGAAATAAAATCCCAAATCCGTTTGAAACACAAGAACCCTAATCTGAGTTTGTTCGAATTCGATGAATCCGTATAATAGGAACTCAATTAACCATAGGGCTTTTGTTATACGTTCAATTCCGAGCCTAATGACGTATTGAATTACCTGGAATGATCAACTGATCGAAGTTCTGGACTCGTTGTTCAGTTCGTCTGAACTGAGATTCCGAGAGAGAGAATTAGAGAGTGTTAGGAGTTGTGATTTGTTTCAAATGGACGCATTAGGTGTCGTCGAGGTTTGTACAACCTCAATTCGACAAATAAATTCGCGAATTAACGAGTTTTGATTACGGTTTAAGACGGTTTAAAGTTTTTTAGCCGTTTTCTACTGTTACGAGTTAAAATTTCGAATTAAACGAGTTCATCATGCTCGTTTATGAGTTGTAATGGGATTTCAGTTACGAATCTTTGCTCTTATCATCTCAAAACGCGTTTTCGAATATTCAGAACCCAAAACCGGGTTCCCCTTGTTTCGAACCCACGACCCCTTTTGGGTGGGTTTTAAAACAGAAAAATACAACTTTGGTCCCTGAGGTTTGTTAAGTTGACTCCGGTCAACTTAAACTTGAAAATAAGTTTGAGGAAAGGCAGTTTAGCCCTTGTAGTTAAGTTTTAACCAAAAACTAAGTTAGTTAGGTTAAATAGGGTTTTTAGTTAATAAATTTGATATATTTTGATATTTAAATGTATAAATTAAATTTAAATTATAAAAGAATTGTTTATTTCTATAAAAATGATATAAAATGACATATTTTTATAGAACTTTATTTTAAAAATATTTATTTAATTAAACTTTATTTATTTGATTTATTTAGGAATAAATCTTATTATTTCTTAAAAATTCATAAAAATTTATAAAAGTCATTTTAATTTATATAATTTGTGTTTTAATTTAAATAAAACACATTAGGATTTTTTTTTCAAATTAAATAAGTATAATTTTTTTTTTTTACACTTAGATAATTTATGAGATTTATTTTATATAGTTTAGGGACTTTATTCAAATACCATGAATATTAGCCCTAAAACATAGTTTGAGTATGGTTTTTAGCCACATAGTTTAAGCAATTCATTTAAGAATTTTCACATATTATTAAATATGGATAATTAGGGTTTACAATAAATGCCAAATGGCCGGAAATTGTAAACGGAAAAGTACAGATATTACAGTCTCCCCTACTTTAGGAAATTTCGTCCCGAAATTAAGTAGTGGAGTTTGTGAACAGGTGTGGGTACTTGGCCTTCATTTGATCTTCACGTTCCCAAGTGAACTCGGGTCCTCGTTTAGATTGCCAACGTACTTTCACAATCGGAATTCGGCTTCTTTTAAGTTGTTTGATCTCTCGATCCATGATTTCAATAGGCTTTTCCACGAAGTGCATCGACTCGTCAATGTGAACTTCGTCAAGAGGAACTTGGAGGTTTCCCTCGGCAAGACACTTCTTGAGGTTAGATACATGAAACGTGGGATGTACATTGCTAAGCTTGTCGGGTAATTCCAACTCGTAAGCAACTTTCCCGATACGTTTGATGATTTTGAAAGGTCCAACGTATCGCGGTGTGAATTTCCCTTTCTTCCCAAACCGGACAACGCCTTTCCAAGGTGATACCTTTAAAAGAACCATGTCACCAACTTGGAATTCAAGAGGTCTTCTACGAATATCAGCATTCTTCTTTTGTCTCTCCCGAGCCAAACGAAGATTGTCGCGAACTTGGATGATTCGATCAGTGGTGTCTTGGACTAGAGCGGGACCAGTGATTTGTGCTTCACCGACCTCATCCCAGCCAAGAGGAGAACGACAATGGCGACCATATAAAGCCTTGAAAGGTGCCATCTCGATACTAGCATGGTAGCTGTTGTTATATGAAAACTCAGCTAGTGGAAGATATTTGTCCCAATTGCCTCCAAAGTCAAGGACGCAAGCACGTAACATATCTTCAAGAGTTTGAATCGTTCTTTCCGTTTGACCATCAGTTTGGGGATGGTAAGTTGTACTCAAATTCAATTGAGTACCCATGAACGATTGTAGAGATCCCCAAAAACGGGAAGTGAAACGACTATCACGATCAGATATGATATTAAGAGGAACGCCATGTAGACGAACGATCTCATCCAAATAAACTTGAGCCAACTTCTCAGCTCCCCAATCATCTCGAATTGCGAGAAAATGAGCTGATTTCGTGAGTCGGTCCACGATTACCCAAATGCTATCAAATCCTCGAGGTGTTCTTGGAAGTTTGGTGATAAAATCCATGGAAATACACTCCCATTTCCACATTGGAATCTCGGGTTGTTCAAGCAAACCCGAAGGTCGTTGATGTTCAATCTTGACCTTAGAACAAGTAACACATTTTGAAATGTACACGGCAACATCTTTCTTCATGCCGGGCCACCAATAGTGTTGGCGAAGGCCTTTGTACATTTTATCGGCTCCTGGGTGTATAGAATAACGAGTTTTGTGAGACTCGTCAAAAATCAAAGTACGAAGATCATCCCGATCAGGAACCCATAAGCGGTTTAAGAAGTGTAGCAACCCATTGGGTCGAGTCTCCAATTGTTTTTCAACTCCACAACCCAATTCTTTTTGCATGTTGCCCTCGGAAAGAACCGTTTGTTGAGCTTTAAGAATTTTGGTCTCGATATCCGATTAAATAAGAGCACAACATATGTTAGGATATTCTTTCTGACTTAACGCATCAGCCACCACGTTAGCTTTCCCTGGATGATATTTGATTTCGCAATCATAATCATTTAACAGTTCCATCCAACGACGTTGTCTCATGTTTAAGTCTTTTTGGTTGAATATATGTTGCAAACTCTTGTGATCGGTAAAGATTTCACATTTGGTTCCATAGAGATAATGTCTCCAAATTTTGAGAGCAAACACGACCGCACCAAGTTCGAGGTCGTGAGTGGTGTAGTTATCTTCATGAACCTTAAGTTGTCTTGAGGCATAAGCAATCACCTTACCCCTTTGCATGAGAACGCATCCAAGTCCTTGCTTTGAAGCATCACAGAAAACAATGAAGTCGTCGCTGCCATCGGGAAGAGATAGGACTGGAGCATGGCACAATTTTTCTTTAAGAGTTTGGAACGCTTCTTCTTGCTCTTGTCCCCATTCAAAGATCCTACCCTTATAAGTTAGGGCAGTGAGAGGAACAGCAATCTTGGAAAAGTTAGAAATAAAGCGTCGATAATATCCTGCTAGTCCAAGAAAAGAACGGATTTCTGTTGGTGTTTTAGGAGCAATCCAATTCTTTACAGCTTCAATTTTAGCAGGATCAACATGAATCCCAGCCTCGTTAATAACATGACCTAGGAATTGGACTTCCTTTAGCCAGAATTCACATTTGGAGAATTTAGCATAAAGTTGTTCCTGTTTAAGAAGATCAAGTACTAAACGAAGATGTTCTTCATGTTCTTGCTTAGATTTTGAGTAGATAAGAATATCGTCAATGAAGACAATGACGAATTTATCCAAATAAGGTCGACAAACACGATTCATCAAATCCATGAACACGGCAGGTGCGTTAGTCAAACCGAATGGCATGACAACAAACTCGTAGTGTCCATAGCGAGTTCTAAAAGCTGTTTTGGGAATGTCTTCCTCCTTAACACGTAGTTGGTGATAACCCGAACGAAGATCGATCTTTGAGAAAATAGAAGCTCCTTGGAGTTGATCAAATAAATCGTCAATCCTTGGAAGTGGGTATCGATTCTTGACAATCAATTTGTTGAGTTCCCGATAGTCGATACACATCCTAAAAGATCCATCTTTCTTCTTGACGAATAAGACAGGTGCTCCCCATGGTGAGGAACTAGGACGTATGAATCCTTTATCAGAGAGTTCTTGAAGTTGACTAGCAAGTTCTTGCATTTCAGATGGTGCAAGACGATATGGTGCTCTTGCCACAGGAGTTGCACCAGGCACAAGGTCGATACGAAACTCGACTTGTCGTGTAGGGGCAATTCCCGGTAGGTCTTCCGGAAATACTTCAGCAAAGTCCTTAATCACAGGAATATCAGCCATGAGTTTACCCTTGTCCTTCTCTTTCACAACGTGAGCTAGAAAAGCTGGATAATTCTTGTTGAGGTACTTCTGAGCTTTTGTTATAGTCATCAGTTTTAAGCCTTTGGGTTGTTTCTCTCCATACACGTGTAGTACTTCACCAGACGGCAGAGGAATCTTTATGAATTTGTCGGCACAAACGATCTCAGCACGATGTTTGGATAACCAATCCATGCCGACGATCACGTCGAAACTCCCAAGTTGCATAGGAGTTAAGTCAATAGAGAAAGTATGTTCGTTAAGTTGTAGTTGATTGTTTGCAATGATTGAGTCAACTTTAACGGATTTCCCGTTAGCTACTTCTACATTATAAGTTTTGTCTAGTTGGGTTCTAGTCTTAGCAAGCATTGGTTCAAAGTCAAAGGACACGAAACTTTTATCCGCACCAGAATCAAACAAAATAGTAGCATATTGATTATTGATCAGATACGTACCATTGACAACATCGTTGTCGGCTTGAGCTTGACTAGCAGTAATGGTGTAGACTCGGCCTTTGGAAGCAGAGATTGAAGCTTTTATTGCATTGGCCAGTAATGGACACTTATCCTTGAAGTGACTTGGATCTCCACATTGGAAACAAGCCTTAACAGTTAAGGATGGTGTGTTTTGTATCACGTTATGGCCTTGCACTTGAGATTGAGTGTTGCTTGGGGTTCGGCAACGATCTTGAGTATGTCCCAACCTTTTGCACTTTGTGCAAACCCAACATGGTGCATTGGGAAGATGGTGAGACTTGCAAATATCACATTGAGGATAACTCCCCGAATAAGCCTTCTTGGTTGGACTGAAGGTAGTAGTAGTAGTAGCAGGTGCTACTTGGCTCACAGGTTGAGCAGGTGTAACAGTCCCATAATTTTGTTTATGATTGGACTTTCTCTTCCTGTTTCTACCAGTAGGTTCAGGTTTAGAAGTCACAGCAGCAACCACAGCAGGTTTCTTCCCTCCTTTGCGGTGAAGGATTCCCGCATCGACATAAGTGTCGGTAAGTGTGGCTGAAAGACGAACAGCTTCTTCGATAGTAGCAGGTCTACTACTAAGAACAGCACTCCTGATTTGAATTGGGAGTCCCTTGCAGAATTTCTCAATCTTCCTAGCCAAGGTGTCGACTAGGTGAGGAACGAGTAGACAAAGCTCATAAAAACGAGTGACATAAGCAGAATTGTCACCACTATCTTGGGAGAGAGTCCAAAATTCCTCCTCGATCTTCATCATTTCGTTTCGAGGACAGAACTCATTGATCATGAGTTCCTTGAATTCAGCCCAAGGAAGAGCCATAGCAACAAGAACGGTGCGAGTAGTTTTCTCGCCGTTCCACCAAGTTAGTGCACGCTTTTGAAAGACGCTTGAGCCATATTGAACCTTGAGTGCCTCGGGAACACCAGCATTAAGGAAGGTGTTCTCAATGCCCTCAAACCATTGGAGTAGTCCAGTGGCTCCTTCATGACCCGAATACTTTGGTGGTGAACACGAATTAAAGTATTTGAAGTTGCAAGCATTGTTGTTGTTGTTATTAGAAGAGCTTTGATCACGATGTTGAAACAGAGCTGGTAGTATTGCAGCAATCCGATCAACAATTTGTTGTGTGAGTGCCGGATTTGTATCAACGGGATCAGACATTCTATAAGAAAATAAAGTAAAATGCAAGTTTGAGATGAATAATAATATTCAAGAGTTAAGCTTTGAAAGTAAAGATAGGCTTAAGTTTAAACACATAGTTAGTAATTGTGTTGGTTGGGTTTTACCTCACAATTACTTAGGACATATCAAGGTTAATAAGATTTCAACAATATTTGAGAAAGTCATGCTTTAGCCTATAAGTGAACACTCATCCCGAGAATCCCCAGGTAAGCGTAACAGGTCCAGTAATTTGGATTTGTACGAATACGCTTGCCTAGACAGGAAACTCAGAATACAGGCATTCACCCTTCCAGATTGCACGAGTTTCTGAACATTGTCAAAGTCTTAAACCTTAACGAGACTTTGGATAGACTTACAAAGTCTAGGGGGTTTTATAAAATATTTTAAAACATTGAAGAATTTCATATAAAAGAATATTGATGGAAATATAAGGTAAAGTCTTAGAATTTTGAGGATTTGTAAGATTTGTGTTAAAGATTTAGAATTTGACAAATAAACACATAAGTTCCTAATCATGCAAGACTAAAAGAGGGTCCTAAAGTTATAGTCTAGGTTAAAGATTTCTAATAACCTAAATCCCCATAACCAAGGCTCTGATACCAATCTGTCACACCCCGACCGGGCGGCGGAACACGTCGGAGTATGACCCGAGTTGTAACCAGATTGCTCGTAGCACTTGGAACTATTAAAATTTCATAATTTTATTCAATAAAATTAAAAGTGCCTCAAAGGCTACAAGTAGTTCAAATAAACAAGACAAAACATAGTTCCAAACAAGATAAAATCAGATTTCAAGTTTCTAAGTCCAAGCCTAAGTGTTGAACATAAATCAAGCGTTGCTTGAACTTGGTGCACCTGAAACATGTTTAAAATAAGAGTTATCAACAAAATGAATTGTTGGTGAGCAATCATGGTAGATATAGATATAATATAGTTGAGATAAAAGTACAAATTCCATGCTAAGACAAGTAATACATTATAGTCTTATTGTATATACACACAGTCCAAATTAAACCTTCCTTTTAAGATTTATCCAATTCAGATTGTCCAACATATAGTTAACAGTTTTTCAGTTTCAGAATTCATTACATGCATCCTAGATCAAAGAAATGCATGGGGTAGCTAACCCACATGGTACCACTAATTCCATTCATAGGCTGTCGAAACAGTTAATAATATGAACTAGTGTAATCAACAAATAAGCCACATAATGCAATTAAACAAGTCTAACATAAGGGAATTTGTTTCAAGTTGTGAGATTTGTCAATAGTGTAAGTGTAATTATATAGGAACATGTTTCACCCCAAAAGTGATAAAATGTATAAAGAGGGGCATGAAAACTCACCTGGTTTGTAAGTAGTTTCCAAGCTAAGTTTGATCCAAAGATATAATCCAAAGTAGGTCACAATTAACCTATTATAGTTGTAGTTTAGTCATTTAGTTTAAAGGAATAAGCTAAGGTTTGTTCGTGTTCTCGAATTTGGGAAATTAGGATTTTGGAAAGTTTAAGGTTTGAAAAGTAATTTGGTTATGGTTTAAGGTGTGCAAGTATTTAAATTACTAAATTATTATGTTTAGTAATTTAAATATAATTTCAGATTTTATAAAATATTTTAAGTGATTATTTAATTAATTACTTATTTAGTAATTTAGTTAATAAATGTGTTTAATTAACTAAATATGTCAAAAAGATAGTAAGAATATAAATATAATTTAAATTATAAATTTTATAAATATTTTCTGTTAATAAGTAAATTTTTATAAAATTTACTTATTTTTAGTTTAATTAAATCAATAATTCCATTGATTTAATTACAAAACAAAATTAGTAAAAATTAGTAAAAATGTCTAAAAGTTCCAGAAACTTAATATTTTGTTAAAAATATATAGATTAAGTTTCTGTAATTTTTGTATAATTTTTGGAATAGATTTACTAATTTTAAATAAATAATCCAAGTTTTAAATTTAGACTTTTAAATAATTAATTTTATAAACTCTGAAAGTTTTCTGTTTTTATTTTATAAAACAGTAGAGAATTTTATTACAAAAATTTGGACTATTTATTTGTACATTTTCGAGTTGTAAATAAAAAGTTATGAATTTTTAAAGATTAAAGATTTAATAAAAAGAAAAATCAAAAATAGGAAAATGTTGAAAAGTGGGCGAACCGGCCACAAGGCGGATCGAACCTGGGCTACTTGGCTTAGCAGCAGCGCACCCGGCCATCTCGGCCAAGTGACTAACTCGTAAACAAACGGAGAGAGGTTCCTTTTAACGACGTTTTCGAAATAAAATCCCAAATCCGTTTGAAACACAAGAACCCTAATCTGAGTTTGTTCGAATTCGATGAATCCGTATAATAGGAACTCAATTAACCATAGGGCTTTTGTTATACGTTCAATTCCGAGCCTAATGACGTATTGAATTACCTGGAATGATCAACTGATCGAAGTTCTGGACTCGTTGTTCAGTTCGTCTGAACTGAGATTCCGAGAGAGAGAATTAGAGAGTGTTAGGAGTTGTGATTTGTTTCAAATGGACGCATTAGGTGTCGTCGAGGTTTGTACAACCTCAATTCGACAAATAAATTCGCGAATTAACGAGTTTTGATTACGGTTTAAGACGGTTTAAAGTTTTTTAGCCGTTTTCTACTGTTACGAGTTAAAATTTCGAATTAAACGAGTTCATCATGCTCGTTTATGAGTTGTAATGGGATTTCAGTTACGAATCTTTGCTCTTATCATCTCAAAACGCGTTTTCGAATATTCAGAACCCAAAACCGGGTTCCCCTTGTTTCGAACCCACGACCCCTTTTGGGTGGGTTTTAAAACAGAAAAATACAACTTTGGTCCCTGAGGTTTGTTAAGTTGACTCCGGTCAACTTAAACTTGAAAATAAGTTTGAGGAAAGGCAGTTTAGCCCTTGTAGTTAAGTTTTAACCAAAAACTAAGTTAGTTAGGTTAAATAGGGTTTTTAGTTAATAAATTTGATATATTTTGATATTTAAATGTATAAATTAAATTTAAATTATAAAAGAATTGTTTATTTCTATAAAAATGATATAAAATGACATATTTTTATAGAACTTTATTTTAAAAATATTTATTTAATTAAACTTTATTTATTTGATTTATTTAGGAATAAATCTTATTATTTCTTAAAAATTCATAAAAATTTATAAAAGTCATTTTAATTTATATAATTTGTGTTTTAATTTAAATAAAACACATTAGGATTTTTTTTTTCAAATTAAATAAGTATAATTTTTTTTTTTTACACTTAGATAATTTATGAGATTTATTTTAGAGTAAACTGCCATTTTCGTCCCTGTGGTTTGGTCAAAATTGCCACTTTCATCCAATAGTTTGTTTTTTTGTATCTGGGTCCTCATGGTTTTAAAATATTGCCATTTTCATCCTCGTGGTTTTAAAATATTGCCACTTTCATCCAGTCAGCTAACACCGTCCGTTTTTCTCAGTTAAATGAGGGGTATTTCAGTCCTTTTACTTATTTGTTTTATTTTTTCATCTTTTTTACTCTCACTTTTTAATCATCCCCAATTTAACCTCTAATTTAATCATCCACCTGCTGGCCTTCTTCCTCTTTTCCTGACCAGTTTCCGACGAGCACCACTGGAACACCTCCGTCGCTTGTTTCTATGATTAAAAAGTGAGAGTAAAAAAGATGAAGAAATAAAACAAATATGTAAAAAGACTGAAATACCCCTCATTTAATTGAGAAAAACGGACGGTGTTAGCTGACTGGATGAAAGTGGCAATATTTTAAAACCACGAGGATGAAAATGGCAATATTTTAAAACCACGAGGACCCAGATACAAAAAAACAAACTATTGGATGAAAGTGGCAATTTTGACCAAACCACAGGGACGAAAATGACAGTTTACTCTTTATTTTATATAGTTTAGGGACTTTATTCAAATACCATGAATATTAGCCCTAAAACATAGTTTGAGTATGGTTTTTAGCCACATAGTTTAAGCAATTCATTTAAGAATTTTCACATATTATTAAATATGGATAATTAGGGTTTACAATAAATGCCAAATGGCCGGAAATTGTAAACGGAAAAGTACAGATATTACATATTTTGATTCAATTTCGATTCTAAGCATCAAATTCATCCGAATTGTAACTATTATGCACGACTAATGCCATTAACGGTCATCAATAGGACTTTAATCATCGTTAATGATTCGAATTAAACCGAGTTACGGCCATTTAACCCATAACCGTCGACACCATGGACAAACACCATCAAATTAGACAAATTCATGTATTACTCTCTTGAATTTAATGCATGCGCACCTCATTCGAACTCCACTAAAGCTTTTGCACATTTATGTTTCGCCGGAAAAGCGGTCAAGCTCGCCGGAGATCAAACCACGCAAGTCGCGACTGTGATTTAGTTGATCACCATCAATTCAATAACACTTAAGGTAACCAATCACATCCACACTTTCGTTTTCACTTCTAGAACAAAAGCCCTAAACCAATTCAGGTTTATATCATCGAATTGGTCATGTACCGAATCTAGGGTTCATCGTCTAAACAGTTTAATCAAACTCAACCCTAGACCCAACCTCAATGCAATTAAACCACATGGATAGTTTTGCAATCATCCACTATATAAAAGCCCTATGATTCCAGAAGTTATTATAATCGAATTCGATCCATTTGATTCTGAGTTCTAAAACTAGGGTTTCGGTTTGTTAAATTGGGAATTTACCTTTGAAAACTCGTTGTTTTTGCAATTAATCTCACTCACAAATTTGCCAACCCTCTTTAAACGAAACCCCTATACTTTGGTGTTCAATCGATATTGAAAACGATAGGATTAGGGTGATGTTCGGGCTAGGATCTCAAAGGGGGAAGAACTCCCAGGAGTTCCATGTTATAAACATTTGGAGCCGGGTTCTAATGCGATTACCCTAGCGGGTGGGCTGGTTAAGGATGTGTGTTGGTATGGAGGAGACTCGAGTTCGAGTCTCCCTACCCCTGTTTTGGTTTATATCATTTTTAATATAAAACTTATCCCTATAATATTCTAATAATATATAAATACGTTTGACACCCGAAAACGACCGAATGCTCGGGTTTAGATTTATAACCCATTTTTAATTATTATTTCCCCACATTTAAAAATAATATAAGTAATTATATTGTTACCCACGTTTATGTTCACCGAATGAAATAATATATTTATTATTTTGTCACTTAAATAATTTTTGTGTTGTTTCTTCAAACTTAGAAATAATATAATGATTTATATTATTTTCCTAAACCATTATTTAATGGTAAAACACACGAATATATTTATTTAAATAATATTATTCGTAATTAGAGACTTTCGATTCGAAACGCATCTATCTTAATTATTAAATTAAGAAATTCCCTTATTCCCGTGGTCAAATTCGTCTACTCGTTAATCATTAGTGCGTCTTAGGACGTTCAACCTTCCGTGTCATCGTCACATTATCCCATATGTCCCTAACAATTATGCTTATAATTCTAGGGCCCATGTAGATCGTTCACAGGAAATACTTGTGGTCCCTTTTGCATTCTTGTGTGGTGCTACTCGTACATAACTCAGGTGAGTTTTCACGGCCCCTTTTTATTGTTTTAAATTGGGGGAGAAACATGCTTACAAACGAACATATTTTACTTGTTTTCCCGTTGGGGAGAAACATGCATACAAACGAACATCATTTTACATGTTTTCTCGTTGGGGAGAATCATGCATACAAACGAACATCATTTTACTTGTTTTCCCGTTGGGGAGAAACATGCATACAAATGGAGATCATTTTACTTGTTTTCCCATTGGGGAGAAACATGCATACAAACGAACATAAATTTTACTTGTTTTTCCGTTGGGGAGAAACATGCTTGCAGACAAACATCCTTTTACTTGTTTTTCCGTTGGTGAGAAACAGACACACAAACAAACATGAATCACATAGTATTTCACTACCACGTGTTTACTTAAGCGTAAAATTTATCATGAAAGTCCTCACATCGAACCGTTAATATGGCCTAAACACATTACCAAGGTTGATAGACCTGGTGGGAGGCATTCAAACACAAACAATCAGCTTCGGTTGCGAGCGCTTAGAGTAACTTATACATTGTCTAGCTAGCAATAGGTATGACTTACGTATGTGGATCCTGCAAACACTCAAACAGTTTATTTACTTACAAACCTGTGAATTCACCAACCTCGTGTTGACGCTTTTTCTTCCATGTTTCTCAGGCCGCTAAGGCACAGGTTGCACACCTATGATGTAACATCCATGATTTTTCCGGCTATATTTTTTTATATATATAATAATAATATTCCAATGTCTTTCTAACACAATGCATTGTGTCACATAAACCACAATTACAAACATATCAAATTCATGATTTCATTTATAAAATTTTATATCTACGATAAATACACACAGACCAATTAAATCCCGATGTAACCTTAACCATTTATATATAGATAGAAAGATACGTACATTATTATCCCTCCATATAAGTGTATAAGTATACATATATATTTGAAAAATTAGTAAACAAATCATATTAAAAGATTTGTATTTAAAATATATATATATATATATATATGTTTTACGTTCTTATAAATAAACCATTATAAACCTGTTTAGATTTAAATTTAATTATGTTCATAGAAATCAATTTAGTTACATTTAAATGTTTTCTTTTAAAATCAAATAAATGAAACATGAACCCCCTTTTTTTAGTCTTAAACCTCATAATTGCCTTGGACACTCGCTTGAACCCCCTCCCCTTTGGCTTTTGGACCCTGAACATTTGCTAGAGCCAATTTTGACCTAGACAAAGTCAAACACCATGGAGAACTCTGATTTCCTTGTAATTTCGAGATGTAATTCTCCCCACACCAAGTGCCATTCAATTACACTCTCTCGGAACTTGAATCGTTGTATTTACTGGAGAAATCAAGTGTTTTTAAACCCATTAAGGAGTTTTTCGGTTATGACATTCAAACCACTACTTCAATAAATCCCGCATTCAATTTGACAGTTACGAGTACTTTCACTTTTCTAACACCTCACCTAATCATTTACAACCAATTTGGAACTCAAAATCAGTCGATTTCAGACCCCCCCCCCCCCCCACACTCCTCTCGTTTGCGACAGCAGGGCAGGCACGAGGGTCATGTGCTTCGTCAAATCAAGGGCAGATTCAGGTGACTATCGCATGTTCTTACTCGATTTAAACTTGTGTTTCAAAAACCCCTTTAATCTGTTTACGATTTGAAGATTGTTTTGGGAGGCTAGGGTTCCATTCTTGATTTGGGGAAGAAAGGACTTGAGACCTTTTGCTTAAAGGAAAACAAAACCCTTCCTTGCCAAGGCCATTGCCCAAGAACAACAGGTTAAAACACTTTCCTCATACAGCATAGGTCGCGGGTTCTAGACCTCCTTCTGCGTTTGTTCTTGTTCCATTTCTTTTTGGTACATATCCCTTGATTATTTTTTACTCATACACACACACATATATATATTCGTATATGCACACATTTCTTTTGTTGAAGGGTAAAATATATATGTTCTTTTATGACAAAACATATAATTTATGATATCTATACCCTATGAATTTTATACATACATACATACATATATATACATTAGTCGCGTAACACAATTAGTATTATGACAAAATCCTTAATCTTATTTCAAGAGTTACTAGTATCATATGTTATAAAAAGGAGATAATTATATACACATAGTTATGTGAAAATCACCCACAAATTTATGGAGACTAAGTGGGAAAATACATATGTACATCTATATTTTTTTTGTAACCCGATTTAAAATGCACAAGCTAAGTTATAAAATACATTCGGAATACAATCATGATTATTTTTATAAAAATATATTTATCTTGTAAAGGTTTATACACCCTTTTTATGTAATTATTTTTATTATATAAAAAAAATCCATAGTTGTTTTGCATTTAATTAATAATTAATTTAATTTAATTATTAATTAATAAGGCCATTACTTTTACACTTAATTCTCATGAAAACGTAAAATATAAATAAATAAAAGATTGAATTTATTTATTTAACTAACTACTTATTTATTTATGTAGTTAATTACTTAATTATGCAACTAATTATTTAATTCATTTATACATATATTCTGCCTCAACCATTTTTACACATGATCCATATTACAATATTAATATGAGTATTATTAATACCATAAGTGTATTAATACGTATTGTTAGCACTAAATTTATTTTGTGAAAAACTTTCATGAAACATTATTTTATGCAATTCTATCTATATTATATCACTTAGTTATTGTTAAGATTTGTATTCTTCCTTCGTTCGTTCGTATCAGAACCATAAGATCCCAACCACTTCATTCTTATCTCCCTTTTTTATTTTCATATTAAACATGTACAAACTATTGATCCATATACCATTAAACTTAGGTTGACCTTGAGGTTAGCTTGAACTTTTGTGCAACAAGCAATATACTTGTGTGACATACAAAGCTTCATATTTCAAGGTGAGTTTCATAGCCTCCTTTCTCTTACTATTGTTTACAAATACTCGGCGTGGAACGTGTTTACAATTACATTACTTACATAATTCAATATCTTTGTTCTTATGCTATGGTCTTGATGCTTTATGTCTTAAAATGCTAGGTGACCATTACATGTGTTCATGTCAGTGCAATCATTAACCTGCTACTCAGGCCTAAGGTAGTACCTAACATGATCATTTATAGGGGAATCCGATTCATACATAACACTGAAACTTGGCGGGTTTTTGTGTATACATCTTACTACTTTTTTTTCAAAATGGCAATCAGTGGGATTGTGTAACTAGTTTTCCATTTACACGGCTTGATTTTACCCTTGGAACCTTGTGTGTTTTCACATTTATGCTTTAGACATGCTTTGAACATATTGAATTGTAAACTTACTTAACTTTTGTTTGGTGTCAAAACCTATGTTACTCACCAACTACTTGTAGTTGACATTTACTCACATGTTTCAGGTGCACCAGTTTGAGGACATTACATGATCACTTAGGACTTCGGACCTAGTCTTAGTTAAATTCAACTTATGTTATGTTTGAACCCTTTGTTTTCCAGTTCTACTTGTAACAGATGTTTTTAATTTGAATAATAAATATTTTCATATTTAATAGATGATCATGTGTTTATGAACAACCGCGGCGTATAATCCGCCACCGGCCGGGGTGTGACATAGGGCATGCATGGAGTCCTACTGTCATTGCATTCTTATGCAAACTTTTAAAACAATTCATTTGTTTTTATTAAACTAAACTTGGGCGCGTTTATTTTGCGTAGTAACTATTTGACATAAATCGCTTCCGCATTTAACTCTGAACTTTTATGATATTTCATTTATGTCCCATATAGTGTCGTTTGATGTAACTAATGTCTGAGATCCTGTTTTGTCACACGCCAAACGGTAAAACTCCGTTAGTGGAATTTGAGGGTATGACAGTTTTCGCAAGAGAGGAGGGAGGCAAAAGGCCTATTAGGGTTTTAACTTAAACAAGTATTTATAGTAAACCAATTTACAAGTCAACCCCTTGTGCAATTAACATTTAATTACTCTCTGATTAACCCTTAATCAGTTCCAGTCACTTCAGTTTATAATTACTCAAATTAATAAAATTATCTTGCGTGAAACGAACATATCATATTTAACTATTAAATATAAAACCCGTTTAATACATATATCACTAATATATATATATATATATATATATATATGTATATATAACCTCATTCCGTCTATCGATGATATTTAATTATTCAAAATAATTAAATCCAACGTAATTATTAAATATCTCCCTAGATATTTAATCCACCAAACATGTGTTTCGTGTAATAACGTTTAACAATTAAACGATATACTTTGTTCTTTATCCAAAGTGTAACTCTTCGGATCGTATCTCGATAACAACGCTGATATTAACGATGATCGGACATCTAATAACCCACAAACTTTACATAATAGTAACCTAGTTTCTCATATATTCCATTTTAGTCACTCAAACTTTTTTTTAGTCTCATTTTAATCACTTAAGTTTCAAATGTTGTTTCAATCTTGTGCAATTATTATATTACATGTTACATTTTTTAGATTTTATTATACGGATAAGGTGAAAATGAAATCCAAAAAGAGTAAACAAACATTTTCACATATCTATAAAAAAGGTAACATGTTAACGTGGTAATTACGCAAGATTGGTACAACGAGTGAAACTTCAGTGACTAAAATGAGAAGAAAAAAAGTTTTAGTGAGTAAAATAAACAAATAAGAAACTTGGTTACTATTCTATAAAGTTTTCCTAACACATATTTAGATAGCTTTATACTTGTTTTTAAGATGTTTCAATCTTTACAGTTTGATTATTTTGAATTTAAAAATGTCAAAACATTTCATTTATGATTAAAAATACAGAATACTATACTGGTCTCCTTAGTTCAGAAATAAAAACGTGGGTTAGGCCAAAATTATTAGACGATCCGATTTCAAAATATTTATAAAACCAAAAACCGTTTGAGAAAACAAGTAAAAAGATCCAAAATCATTGAACTTGTCAAAGAGAAACAATGATATAATTAGCAAGTTTATTTCGTTAGACTCACGTTTTATTAAGTATGTCCAACGTGATTATTTATCTAATTATTAAATCGATCAATTGATTTATTTATTTATTATTAACTTATGGCTAGTAATTAGTTTATGGGCCTAATTAATCTTAATGAGCAATTAATGGGTTTCTCCTTAGGTGTGTATATATATATAGAGATAATTAGAGGAATTTGACAAATCAATCATTCTATCACCACTAACATCAAATTCGTCCCTCTCTCTCCCATAACCATGAGTTCTTACGAACTCACCTTAGCCATAATAACCGTACACCCTAAACGGGAACCCGATCCTTATCAGAGATCATGTCGTCTTCCCTCCATCGGTTAGCTTAACAGGTATGATTTACATTATTGTTTTCCATTAACATGTTCAAGAATTAATCAACATGTGGTATCAGAGCATATATTGATTAATCAATTCTTGTTTCATTCCATAAACTAGAATTAAAATCGGAAGAACAATATTTTGTTTAAACCTAAAGAAAATCATCCTTATCGGTTTCACGATTTTCTGTTTATGTTAAATTATCACGTTTTGAACTCATAAAATTGAGGTCCATTAAGTTTTCAAAATCTGTTAAAATAATGTTTCAAGATTTTCGATTCCAGGCTTAAATCTGATAATATTGAAGAACAATTTCATCTAATGTTCATGAAACTGTTATTCGTGTTCATCATAAAATTCGATGAAATCCCCTTATTTTGGGATATGTTAAGATTTTGATTCTGTTTCCTAAAATCGTGTAAATCTATCGCCAAGTTTTCGTATTAAAATATTAACTTTTATTACTTTAAATTGTGCGAACTGATAAAACTTGGATATACTAAACACCTAAAAGATTTTGGAAATAAGAATATAATCAAAATCCTTTAGTTTTCGCACATGCCTTATCGGGAGTAAAGTTCACGGGTCCTAAGTTCACGGGTTGTAGTTCACGGGTTATAGTTCACGGGTCTTAGTTCACGGGTGTGGGTTTACAAGAACTCATTTTTTCCGGGAAACTCAATTTCCCATGAACCTAACTTTTCTCGAGAACTTAATGTTTTCCCATGAACCTAACTTTTCTCGAGAACTTAATGTTTTCCCGAGAACTTAATATTTTTTTGAGAACTCAATCTTCCTGAGAACATACTTGAAGCCGTGAACCTAACTCGATCCGTGCTTACAAGTAGTTTTTACTATTAACTAAATGGTTTTATTTTTTTCTTTTTTTGTGAAACCTTAAAATATCATGTTTTACAAAACTTAAAACTCATATTTAATTGAATAACACCTAATAGTTTCACTTCTGCCCAAAGGTGATGTGATACATATGTAAATTTATTCAAGTCTAATTAAGTATTGTCACTTAGTGTATATCATTAAACTATTAGATATTCACATGACACTCGCCTTAAATGCATAAATGTTTCACTTATGTACAAAGATGATGTGTTACATTTGTGTCTTGCAAACTTAATATGTGCAAATTAAATGTTTCATTCTGCCCAAAGGTGATGTGTTACATTCAACTTGCATAACTCATTTGTTCATATTAGTTGAATAATTGGTCATAGCCAAAGCGAAAGCCATTGTTTAAGTAGAACCTTAATTAGTCTTTTATTTTGGTGTTATAATAGACTTTATCACAGCTTCATTAATATAATGGTCCTTATTTCCGTCTGCCTTAGTCTAAGTTACCTCATAGACACTCTAAGTTCTTCTTTGGCTATTTGTATCTTATTCTTCTCATCTAAAACCCACTACAACTCCTAATTTATGAATTCAAACTTTGACTGGTGCGAACTTTTCTTCTTGGAAAGATTCACTGATGTTGTCTCTTGGCTTGATGGAATTCGATCATGCACTCGACAATCATGTACTCGACAATCATGCACCTCCTGATCTCACTGATAAAAGTACTGCTCAAGATATTATAGTGCATGATAAATGGACGAGGTGTAACCGCATGG
This sequence comes from Smallanthus sonchifolius, assembly GCA_023525975.1. NCBI lineage: Eukaryota > Viridiplantae > Streptophyta > Magnoliopsida > Asterales > Asteraceae > Smallanthus > Smallanthus sonchifolius. Next base: position 36,676,317 of record CM042023.1, read on the forward strand.
CTCTTATCTTAATGAAGAACTCCATCAGTCCGATCATCAGGGGAGCTATACCAGATTCTAAAGATACTAAGACTTATATGGCTTCTATGGAGGATCAATTCAAGGGGACATCTAAGGCGCATGCTATCACACTAATTCTGAAGACGGTGACTACAAAATATGACGGCATTAGCGGTATTCGTGAGCACATCATGATGATGAACGCCATGTCTCGTAAGCTCAAGGGATTAGACATAGAGATCAGTGACAGTTTCCTGGTGCACTTTATCATGACCTCTCTTCCCCAAATCTTTTGAAGCTTTCAAGATCAACTATAACACACAGAAAGATAAGCAGACGATGAGTGAGTTGATTGCAATGTGCATCCAAGAAGAAGACCGTCTAAAGCTAGAGAAACCGGATGTTGCTTATTTCATGACTGTTGATTCAAAGAAGAGGAAGCGCAATTTCCGTAAGAAGTAATTTTCTAAGGTCCAGAAACAAGATGCAAGTGCTGCTTCCAGCTCTAAGAACTCTAAAGGGAAGTCTCGTTACAAGTTCTGCCGCAAGGATGGACATAGGCAGAAAGACTGCCTAGGTTTTAAGGAGTGGCTGATTAAGAGAGGTAATAACCTTTATATGATACTTAAGTCCTATAATTTAAATGTTCCAACTAATACATGGTGGTTTGATTCTGGTTCTATGGTTCATGTAACCAACTCACTACAGGGATTCCTTACTATCCAGAAGCTGGAAAGAAACCGAAGAACACTTAAAATGGAAAATGGAGAAGAACTAGTTGTCGAAGCCGTGGGAAGCTTAGAATTACTTATGAAATCTGGTTTATGTATTAAACCTTATGATACCTTATATATTCCTAGGATAACAAGGAATCTTGTATCAATACCAAAGTTAGACATGGACGGTTTTGTTTGTTCTCATGGTCATGACAAACTTTCTATTATGTTAAATTCTCAAGTGTTTGAACGTGGTTTTCTGGATGGTGGTCTTTATAAGTTAGAACTAGATGGTGAATTTTCCAAGTCTTTGTTATCATATGATATCAACGAGAACTTAATAAAGACTAAATGAAAACGAGACTTAGAAACTTCATGTTGTGGCATCAAAGCTTAGGCCACATTTCACGAAAACGCTTATCTCTACTCGTGAAGGATGAAGTGTTACCATCTCTTGATTTCAATGATTTTGGAACATCTGTCAAATGCCTTAAAGGTAAAATGACATTAGCAAATAAGAGGGGTGCCACTAGGAGCTCTAATTTATTAGAACTTGTTCACACTGATATTAGTGGCCCTTACCCCATCGCTGGTATAACTGGACATACTTCATTTATCACTTTTATAGATGATTATTCTCGTTATATGTACTTGTATCTTATTAAGGAAAAATCTGAATCACTTGCGACTTTTAAATATTAAAAAACAGAAGTTGAAAAACAACTTGATTGTAAAATAAAAGTTGTGAGATCAGATAGAGGAAGTGAATATTATGGTAGACATACTGATGTGGGTCAGGCTCCTGGTCCATTTTATGAGTTTTGTAATGGCGAGGGGAACGTGAACCAGTACACTATGCTCGGTACTCCTCAGCGGAATGGTGTTGCTGAGAGAAGAAACATGACCCTAATGGACATGGTACGCAGTATGTTAGCCAACTCAGGTTTACCCTCATTCCTCTAGACCGAGTCCTTAAAAGCAGTTGTTCATATACTCAATAGGGTTCCTTCAAAATCTGTCCCTAAAACTCCTTATGAACTCTGGACAGGAAGGAAACCGAGTCTAACATATATGAAAGTATGGGCTGTCTTGCCGAAGCTAAACTCTATAATCCTTTCTTAAAGAAACTTGTCATGAAAACGGTCATTTGTTACTTCATCAGATATCCCGATCACTCAAAGGGTTATAGATTCTACTGTCCTTCTCACGTCACTCGAATTGTAGAAACCAAGCATGCTAAATCCGTATCCAGATTTACAAGAAGTACAAGACGCCGGGGGGGGGGGATTCGTCGCTTACTTTACCTCTGATTACTCCTCTTGTACACGACGTTGCACCGAATGTCACTGCACCACCTCCTACACACTCAGAACTTAATGCTATTCCGATTTTCCCTGAGAATGAAGGCATTTCAAGCGACCGACATCAAGACAATGCCGAACCCGATAATCAAATCAGGAGGTCATCCAGGTCTAAAAGGCCTATGAACTTTGATGATTATGTTACCTACCTGAACGAAGCTGAAATGGATGCCAAAAAGTTTACCGATCCTACTTCTTATCATCAGGGACGTCTTCGAGATTTCAGGTGCCCCTGACGAGTACTAAAAAATGGCCCTTAAATATAATTTTTTTCAAAGATTGATGATAATTGTAATAATAATAAACAAAAAATTCACATTATTTAATTATTATTTTTTAATTAAAAATCCACATTAGCATTTAAAAGAAAAAGAGTATTGTTTATGGGCCTCTCAACATAATTAATTTATAGGTTTAAATGAGTATGGTAAGAGTAAATAGTTGATAATAGGTTTATATTTATATATTTTTTTGGATTTTTATTTATGGGTCTCTCAACAAAATTTTCATCTACCTATTTTGGTTCAAATTTAAAAAAAAAATTATTTATATATATATATACTCATAATTTTTTTTAAATTTGGGCTCCCAGCGAAAACGGGCCTCAAGCGACCGCCGATGCCAGCTTGGGCTCTGAAACACCCATGCTTATCATGAAGCCATTAGTTGTGACCAGTCTTCTGAATGGAATAAAGCTATGATTGACGAGCTTGACTCCATGAAGAAAAATGATGTTTGGGATTTAGTTGAATTACCCAACGGTGTAAAACCCGTAGGATGTAAATGGGTCTTTATAACTAAACTAGATCTGAATGAAAACATTGAACGCTATAAAGCGAGATTGGTTGCAAAGGGCTTCACTTAGAAAGAAGGAATCGACTATCAAGAGTCCTTTTCTCCTGTTTCTCGAAAGGATTCTTTAAGGATCGTGATGGCCCTAGTAGCTCACTTTAATCTTGAGCTACATTATATGGACGTCAAAACCGCTTTCCTCAATGGAGACTTACATGAAGGCGTGTTCATGAAACAGCCTGAAGGCTTTAAAGCTGAACGACAAGAACATTTAGTCTGTAAGTTGAAGAAATCCATATACGGGTTGAAACGAGCATCACATCAGTGGTACCTAAAGTTTGATGAAGTCATGAATAAACAAGGTTTCGTTAAGAATCAAGTGGATCAATGCACCTACCTCAAGATGAGTGGGAGCAGCTTTACTATACTTGTCCTTTATGTAGATGACATTCTATTGGCAAGTAATAGTTTAGACATGTTGCATGAGTCGAAGCGTTTACTCTCGCATAATTTCGACATGAAGGATCTCGGAGAGGCTTCTTATGTTATAGGCATCGAAATACACCGAGACAGATCTAAGTGCATTTTGGGATTATTTCAAAGTACATTGAACGGGTCCTCACACGTTATAACATGCAACACTACTCTCCTTCTGTAGCTCCAGTAGTTAAGGGAGATGTTTATGGTTTTTTCCAATGTCCGAACACAGAGGTTGAAAAGGAGCAAATGAGAATGATACCTTATGCATCAGTAGTTGGGAGCTTTATGTATGCTCAAGTTTGTACTCGTCCAGATATCACTTATATACTGGAATGCTAGGCCGCCTTGATCACTGGAAAGCAGCTAAGAAAGTGCTTTGATATCTGCAAGGGACGAAAGACTATAAACTGACTTATAGAAGAAGTGATAATTTAGCAGTGGTTGGTTATTCTGATTCTGACTTTGCAAAATGCAAAGATGACAAGAAATCCACTTCGGGGTATATCTTTATGTTGGCCGGTGGACCTATCTCATGGAAGAATCATAAGCAACAGTTTACAACAACATCCACTATGAAGCTTTATTGTGATAACTTAGCTGCCGTTAGTTTCTCGCACAGTAACAGTTCGACTGGAGCTGGATTATATCTTGATACAAAGTACTTGTTTGTACGTAAGCGAGTTGAGGAGATTAATCTTTGTATTGAGTATATAAGTACTAAGAATATGCTTGTGGATCCAATGACTAAAGGTCTCCCACCTAAAGTATTCGAAGAACATGTTTCAAAGATGGGCTTCTCTAAAGACCTTATTTAGCTGCATATTGTACTTACTTACGTTTAATAATGAAGTTTCCTCACTTATTTGAATTTGTTTGTCTCTAAATACATTTATGCATGCCTAAAGACGTATAGACAATAATTATACAAATCAATATTAAAGGGCTTATTTGTCAATTTGATCCTAAAGTTTACTTAAGTTTTAAATTTGTGCTATAGTATGATTAATGGGGGTATTGATTTGAATGTTGATTCAATGACTGTATTTCTCTAATATAGTTACAGTTTAGAACTAAAATGAGTAGTAAAATCTACAGACTTATGTAATGCTCATAATAAAAGATCAATCGGCCAAGTGGGAGAATGTTAGACTCACGTTTTATTAAGTATGGCCAACATGATTATTTATCTAATTATTAAATTGATCAATTGATTTATTTATTTATTATTAACCTATGGTAGTAATTAGTTGATGGGCCTAATTACTCTTAATGGACTATTAATGGGTTTCCCCTTGGGTGTACATATATATAGAGAGATAATTAGAGGGATTTGACAAATCAATCATTCTATCACCACTAACATTAAATTCGTCTCTCTCTCTCATAACTGTGAGTTCTTACGAACTCACCTTATCCATCCTAACCGTACACCCTAAACGAGAACCCGATCCTTATCCGAGATCATGTCGTCTTCCTTCTCATCGGTTAGCGTAACATGTATGATTTACATTATTGTTTTCCATTAACATGTTCAAGAATTGATCAACATATTATTACATTAAAGTGTAGTTAATTTGATAACTGGTTTGTTGAGATCACCACTGTGGTCGCTTGGACGTGCCACTCGACTACACTTGTAATCCATGAACAATTTTATGTTAAACCCTAAATTTACAAATTAGGGTTTTTAGTAATCCTAACCCATTTTTAGTCTTAGTGATAAAGGGTTCGAAATTTGGCCCTAATGGAGAGGAAGAAGAATTAGTTTTTTTTTCGTTTTGTTTGGAGTGTTCTAATTTTTTGAATAATGGATAGAGCCTGGAAGATGCTATAAATAACGCAAAAAGAGTATACAAATAAAGCACACCCCACACATCTGGACATGTCTCAAGGGGGACATAACCCAACCAAACAAGAACACACCTAACCATCTAAACATAGAGACACAAGATAGCCTATAAGCATGAAAAACATAATCGTACAATCACAAGCCTATAAGCGGATCTAAAAAGAGCAACAAAAAAAAACTAAACAACCAAAATATAGTAAATCACTTAAGTTGATGTACTATATACCAAGTTGTACCCATATCATCTGAAAGTACGTCCTCCTTAAAAGTTGCTTCTAAATGTTGATAGTGGAGGCGAAAACAAAAACAAATATCACAAAAGAAAGAGTGCTAGTGCTCATTCCATTGTATGAATATCTCCTTAGTAGGTGTCTTATGTGCCTTACTAATACTCATAATATCTCTGATTAGTTGCCCTCATAGTTGGGATTTCGCATCCCACTCATCAACAATCGACAAACATCACAGTAGCCACAACAACACCAATCACATTAATAACAACAACAACCTGAGAGTATTATTTCTACTTCACATGAAGTAAGTAGTCACATCACTCAAGCTAAAAGGACCCAAACCAGGTACCTCTCATAGTTGGCAAACATAGTATAAACATAGTTCTTAAACTTCGAATAATTATCAAACTCAAACAGCGGAAGTCTATTACATAATTCAGAGTTAATTAAAACTTTAAACATCATTGTCTTAAAAACATAAACTAGATAATGGGGATGTCAGTCTTCACTAGTGATTTCGCCTAGACGGTCTATAAAAATTACTAAATAAAACCTAATCTAGACTCCTAAGTAATAAATGGAGTACCTATGAACTAAACCGCACTGACAAGCAAGTGTACCTATCGAGTGTAGCATAGCTTAATGGTAAACCGGATTATCGAACCCTAGAGACACTGAATAACTACACTAGACTCTGACTCGGACTAAAGATGAGTGATTGGGGGTTTTTTACACTACTGATTAACTAACAATGCAGAATCCTAAAGATCGACTCTAACTATCAGACACAAGACTTCGGGAATATCAGGAATGGGAAGAATATCACCTAGGTCGGAATCCTACTTGCAAAGCACAGACTTCTACCGGTTATGGAAACTATGATGGATCTAGGTATCTAAGGATAAAATCTCTAGACAACCTAGTGGATCCCTAATCACTCTCAGGGTGTCACCAACTAAGAAACTCTAAAGATGTAGTAAACTCACCAGATACTCGGATTACCTTTCAGTCTTTCCAACAATGACAATGTACCCAAAAGACAAATCACCTCTCGGTCTCAATGTCCACAATACATCGAAGATGCACGGGGGAATCTCAGATTAACAACTATGACTCGGACTAGCAACAATTACTAAGAACCTAAGGCAACTTTCTCTCAGACAGTTAACACTCGGAATCCTATTACGAAGACTAACCGATTACCTCTCACCTTTCGGGTATCGAGATAAGAAGAACACTCAGATCAAATCTACTCTCAATCACCGTTCCTATGGAATACTATGTCTAGCAAACCAAAAAACAATCACAACACACAGTCAATGAACTAAAATATGCAACTATAACTGGAAGACATTCAACAGGCAGCATATGGAACGATAATCAATTATAGAGCAGATCTAAACATGCATAAACATCATAAATATCAATCCAAGGTCTTTACACAATCATTAATCCAAACATTGAATCCAAAAACCGATAAAAATCATAACTTTACTAAGTATTCATCATAAACCTAGGTAGTATCAAAGATCTAGCCAAGAATCATAATCCAAAACATCAAAACAGAAGTAATAGACAAGAACATGGTTTCAATCACAACAATCAAACACAAAAGACGTAATCTTGAAAACCGAATAAGCTAAAACTAACAAACCTGGATCCAAAGCTTCAATCTTTGCACTTGATTCTCTTTCCAAACTCCCAAAATCGCCCTAAAACCTTCTCTGGATGGCCAAAATATCGAACTCTTATCACAATGGCTATCAAATTGTATTTAATTTTGAATTTAGGGTTTTTCTCGGAATTCTTGTCTCTCGCGTACCGCGAAAGAAAAGGTTGGGTTCCTCGCGTACCGCGAGGAACAAAATAGTCGGGTCCGGATTTGGAAATCCTCGCATACCGCGAGATGTTGTGTCTCTCCCTTCGCGTACCGTGAGAAAACAAAAATCTAACTTTTTTCACTTTTTCCTCCGGGATTTCTTCTCTTGCTCGGTTTCTTCACGATATGACTTGTAATCCATACGAGCACCTGAAAACATAACAAAGACTCAAATGTACACTAAAACGACTAAAAACGAATACAAAACTATATAAAAACGCACGAATACAATGGAATAAAGATGTGTGCTTCACACTACATCAACTAGCAACAGCCATCCAACCATCTGCTTCCTAAGCCCTCAAGACTTCATATATTTCTTTTCCCTTTGATACCTGATGTGCATACTAAAATAGTCAGCTAACACTGGTGAGTTCAAGTTTTCAAACATTTAGTACAAACCCTTCCTTTCTTATGTAGATAATATAAAACTCGTTTTAATGAAAAACATACTGTTACTATTAAGTAATTAAATCACAATACAACATTCAAATAAATACTCAGTTATTCTGTGCTCTTTTCTATTAAGTCATACATTAGGTGTCTACAATCTATTTCTATCTCTTTGTTCCCGAAGGAACTTCTGCTATGTCCATAAAGGACTCCGTCTTTGTCCACAAAGGACCTATGCAGGTAATGTTCCCTAAGACTCAACGTCCAAGGGCCGATACCCATCTCTGTCTCAGATGACCGTCGTCATCAGAGTAACCGTCGTTACTCACCATAAACAGTTGTACAACATCCCCGTTACAGTGCCCTGTCGAGCACTGTCCCGGTTATTCATATGGCAGGCATGCAACTAATGCCATGACACTACCATAGGCTTAGGGGTAGCACTAGTCTTAAGGACTACACTACTACCTCAAGACTTGCTTTGGTGGTAACCATACTCTTACATATTAGACAACATATTTGACTTATCTCTTTCTTTCTCTTTATAAAACATATAGTTAAATAAACCCTTTCTTTCTTTTCTTTCTGTTTATAAAACACAAGTTAAATAAACTATTTCTTTCTGTTTATAAAACACAAGTTAAATAAACTCTTTCTTTCTTTAAAAAACGTTTAAGTAATAGAAATACCTTTATTATAAATGTTTAAGTCTTGAGTATGCACACCACCCTAAAACAGTAAAAATAGGGATTCTTGAACTCACTTGATAATCTAGAGTAAACGTGCTCTCACTTGCTCACGGGTGTCGTTTGAAAATCTGGAGTGATAGGCAAACTAAATCAGTCTAAACGTTATTCTGATTTTTATTCTAAACGAAACTAAGTGCATTCTTTCAACTTTTAGCGAAACTATATTAGTTTCGCGCCCATAGACTAAACGAAACTAGGTCCTAAGAGAAGCTAATGTTTTAGGCGAAACTGGGTTCTAGGCGAATCTAAGGTTGGTTTTGTTTCATGAACAATTTCGCTTAGAGACTAGTTTCGCTAAAAGACTAATTTCGCTAGACCATCTTCTCCAGCAGAAAACTAGGGTTTTCTGCATGGAGGAGGCGACTAAGGACCATGCACGTCAAGATGTTAACTTTTTACGTTCAAACTTTTGGTTTTGAACTCGTGATGCTAGATCTAAGGTTTATTTCGAGTTTCAAACGTAAAAATCCAACCTTTTGATTCAAAAACTATAAAACCCAACAAACTTAAAACTCATATTCGGGCCGTGATGTTACCTGTTTGAGCTTGTTCTTCCTTGCTAAACACTCTGTAGGTGTAGACGATCGATCCCCGAGCTTCTCAAATCCAAAATCCTCTTTCTCTCTCTAGCCCGAACACTCACTCTCTCTCTCTTTCTCTCTCTTTAGCCTTTAGCGAAAGTGGGAGGAAATGAGGAAGGCTGGAGGTGGCGGCTAGGTTAAGTTCCTCCCCTTCCTTGTTTCGCTCTCCCTTAGTTTTGTCCTCTCCTATCTTCTCTCTTTTATTCATTAAATCTCGTTCGAGTCCCACATATCATGTCGTGCTCGTTATTAAATATTTTGGGATGTTACACAAGCACATCTTGAAGAATCTCAAATTGGTGATCATCTGAGGGGAGTCGGGTGCCTATTTAGGGTACAAAAGAAGGAAGTCTATGGCCAATAAACCAGTTTCTCATATCCAAAGAAGACATCACATGGAACTACTGCTATTGTTGTATTTAAACCTTCTGATGTGCCACATCATTCTTTTGCGAAACAATCTGAGATACCACAATCATCATTTGGTCGGTTCATAAGACAAGTGATTGTTGAATGGTACAAAAATAAACCAAAAGGAAAATATGTGACCAAAAAAGAGCCCCAGTCCAAAGGGTTGACAACCATTTCAGACCGGCTCTGACTAGAAATCCTCACCTATCGCACCACCAAGGGTGAGAGGAAGAGCTTTTGAGGTTAGACCACAGTATCTCGCAATCATTCCTAGATTTCATGGAGCAGCAACTAAGGAAGCGTATAGTCACCTTTCAGAATTTGAAGCAATCTTCAATAATGTTGGTAGCCAAGGTTTCTCACTAGAAAAAGTTAAACTGAATTTGTTCTAGTTCTCACTTAAAGATAGGGCGAAGTAATGGTTCCTTACACTACCAGCTAGTAGTATCAACATATGGGAGGAGGTGCAACAAGCATTCGTAGATGAATACTACCTCATGAACAAAACAAGTGATGCTCGAAATGCCATCCGTCAATCCAAGTCGCTCATTCACATACTTACTACCACTCACTTTCTCATATGTCTAATTCTCATACGTGTCATATATCTTTTATTCATTAAGAATTGCATACAAGTTAAGCAAATCAATTCTGAAGGACATGTTACATTGTAGACATATTCTTCCTTTTTGCTTTGAATTGAGTGTATGCGAGGACAAAAAAACAAGGATATAATAAAAATGACCTTAACGGATTTTTAAATCTCAACTTAGGTTAAGATCTTCCAACTCATCCAAAACAAATACATAAATAAAATTTTTGGATGAATAAACATAAATGCCTTAGAATAAGATATTACTATATAAAATCGTTATTGTACCAAAACTTAATATCCCATTTAGCATTATTGACCTTAGAAATTCTTGATATGATTGTACACTTTGAAGAAGAGCCACTAATCTAAGATTAGGATTTATAGAATTGTGTACTTTGACATGATAATGAATGTGCTTTATGTTTAATGAATTTTAAACAAGGTGAATAAACTCTAAATGATATTTGATAAATATCACTTGAAAAGTTTTACGAATTTTAAGTAAAGTCTTGTATAAATAAAATGTTTATAAAACAAAGGCTTACAAATAAAATGAAGTTTGTAAAACAAAAATGTATACAAAATATATTTAAGATTTTAAAATTTTTATAAAACCAAAAGGCCTATAAAACAAAATTAAAACTTGGAATACTCTCCTAAAACAAGTTAAGTTTATATAAATCTTGTAGGAATTTTCTTTAAAAAAATCATTCTCACTTAAAAGTAAGAGGTTGATTTAATGTAGGGGTGTAAACGAGCCGAGCCCGAGCTCGACCAAGCTCGAGCTCGGCTCGTTTAACTTTCTGAGAGCTCGATTCGAGCTCTATTTCTAAAGCTCGAGTTCGGCTCTATTTCTAAAGCTCGAGTTCGGCTCGTAAGTACTTTTTCAAGCTCGAGCTCGGCACGGGCTCAACTCGTTCATTATTTATTAAATATATATATATATATAATTATTTTTTTTATATATTTTATTATATTTTTTATATATAACATAATATCTGTTATTTAGTTATTTTTATTATAGTTTTATATATATAATTATTATTTTATAAATATATATTTAATATATTAATTAAAAAATTATATAAACAATATGAACCCCTGCATAACACAAAAATCAGGAAAAACATCACGACACATTGTAGGTCTCTTGACAGGTTCCCAACCGATAATAAGTTGCAATTAAAATTAGGAACATATAAAACTCCTTTGATCTTGGTTCCATTTGGTAAAGTGTGGTCTCTTCTTCCTTCAACAGAAACACACTCATCGTTTGGAATAGTAACAGGAAGCTCATGAGAGTTTTTAAAATGATTTTCAAGGATAGAAGCCTCACAGGTTATATGATCGGTGGCGCCCGAGTCTATAACTCATTTATTACCTTGATCTGATTTACCTGTCATGTTGGCTACCGGTGGTGTGACATCCTTGGGCTCGTCGTTCTCTTTTCAAAACAGTTTTACAAACTGTTGGTACTAATCATTTATAAGCCCTTATATTGGGCTTGATTCGGTTTCAACACATGCCTCCTTAGGATTTGCTTTCTCACGTTTTCCTCCCTTTCCTGGCCACTAATTCGGGTATCCGATTCGTTTCAAACAACCATCCTTATTGTGTCCATCTTTTCCACAAAAATCAAAATATTCAACCCGATCTCCAACATTGCGTCTTCCTTCTTTTGGTCAGGTTCTGTTGACATGCTGAACTGAACTACCTTCTCGCTTACTTGGGAAAGAAACATGGAAAGCGGTGGCATCAATAACAGGTCTATTTGTAGCAGCAATCATCCGTTGTTGTTCATCTAATCATCCTCACTGGTGAGATGATACGCGGTGCCAAGGGATGGCGTTGGTTTCATTGCAAGGATCTGTGTTCTTATAGTTGCAAACTCACTATCGAGTCAGAGTAAAAATTTGTAAAGTTTTTCTTTTTCTTTCAGTTCTATCAAGCGCTTACCAACATTACAGGTATAGCTGTTACATGAACACCTTGGAACCAGTAGAATGGATTGGATCTCATCCCACAACACCTGTAGTTTGTTGTAGTAAGCTGAGATTGACGCCCCGTATTGTCGAATGTTGGTGAGGTTTTGTTTCAATTCGTATGCTCATGGAGCAATTTTCTTCCCAAACCTTTCCTTCAAATCCGACCATATTTCTACCGTCGTGCTCACGTATTTTACGTTGTTTCAGATCTCTTTTTCCATGGATGTGTTTAGCCATCCTTTGATCATCGCATCACACCACATCCACGGCATGTATTCAGTTGATGTCGGTTCTGGTTTCTTCATGCTACCATCGATGAATCCAGCTTTGTTTTGAGCAAACAAAAAATTCATCATCCCTTGAGCCCAATTGATGTAGTTGTTGTCGGTAAGAGCTATTGAATATAATTTCCTAATCCATGTTGGTTTAAAGTTTAGGGTCTTTTATGTAAATATGTAAAATGAATTTGAGTCATTTGTGTATATGTTACAAGTGTAAGGGCTTATGTGTTAAAACCCCAAATTAGAAACGGTGTCTCGGAATGGAGCGACGATTCAGTTAGGTTAACTAGAAACGAACGTGGTTATTTGTTGTTGTTGGTCAGGGATGATTCCCTGTGAATATTGTTCAATAGAAATCGTATTTGTGTGTGTAATCATTGTGTTTGTGAGAGTGATCTTGGGGTCAACAATTGTATCAGAGGCAAAGGCTCATACGATAGAGGATTAGAGGAGTGAACGATCACAGAGGAGTGGTCAAGATTGGCGTGTGTGCGATCAGGTTGAAGGATTCAGGAAGGAATTCAGAGAAAAGGGTGTTTAATTTGAAGAATTTGGAGGCGACAGGGTCGTTTGGAATTTGTGGTTAATAGGGTTAGTCGGTGACGTGTTCAATTGATTTGAAATCGACAGAGATTTTCAAATTTTTGGTTAATTTATGTTTCAATCAGAGGAGGTTGAAGTTGCGTACTTGCGTTGGTACTTAATAAGAGAGAATTGTAGAAAAAGTAGGTGTTCTGTTCAAGATTCAAGCGGAATCGGAGGACGAAATCAACAGGGGTGATTTAATTGGTGTTTTCGTTCAAAATTAAAGTTGCGTTGAGGGACGAAATTGAAAGAGTACAGAATCCGAAACAGGTTGTTGTGGTTGTTTTGCTTTCAAGGCAGAATCGAAAAAACAAAGAAACAAAATCATAATTGCTTTGTTTTCTTTGTTATGTCAGAGAAGAAACAAAAATTGGGTGTTTAACTTTTCAAGTCAAAAGGCCATAAAAGGTTGTTGTGAATTCAAAAGGAAAACAAGAATTTGTTTTGTGTGGTTGTTCTGTCATCGAAGGCAGGAAGGAAATAAAGCAAAAGTTTTGGCATTTGGGTTTGTTGTGTTGAAAACAAGTGTAAAACACAAAGGTGTGTTATTGGTGTGTGTGTGAAAGAGGTGAAGACCATACGTGTCAGGTATCAAAGTGATAAAGATCGGTGATCAAGGAGTCAGAATCAAGCGAAAGGGTTCAAGAAAATTCCACGTTTTTCGTTCTAATTTAAGCCTGAAATTTATTTTTAGTTTGTATATACCTAGAGGAGATTAGGTGTAGATTTAAATTGTGATTCCTGATAGAAAAGTTAGCGTGAACTTTTAGAGATTATTATGGTTTAGAGAACTTAGTTATATTATTCATTATTAAACATAGTGGTTAAGAAAAGAGAAGCGATGCTAGAATCAGAAGGGGATAATAAGAATAAAGAGATTGTTGTAATACATAAAGAGGGTAGTTCGGTTCCTCATTTCCAATGTCCTGTCCTAAAGTCTAAGAATTACACGGTGTGGGCAATTCATATGAAAACCATACTTAGGGCAAATGGACTATGGGAAATGATAGAACCTAAAGCCGATACGCAACCGGATGAAAAGAAGGATATGTCAACGACTGCGTATTTGTTTCAAGCACTACCGGAGGTGATGATATTAGAAGTTGCGAGCTGCGAGAGTGCAAAGGAGATATGGGACGAACTTAAGACAAGACAGGTTGGTGTGGATCGAGTACAGAAGGAAAGTCTTCAAACGCTGAAGACGGAATTTGAATTGCTAAGAATGAAGGAGGAAGATACTATTGAATCATTCACCGCAAAGATTAATGGTATTTCTACTAGGGCAAGTGGACTTGGATCAACGTTTGATCGACCTACTTTAGTACGGAAACTTCTAAGTTCTGTGCCAAAGCGGTTCGTTCAAATTCTTGCTACCATTGAACAATTTGCTGATCTAGAGACAACTACTCTAGATGTAATATTTGGGAGGCTAAGAGATTTTGAGGAAAGGACAAGCATGTTGAATGAAGGCATAGTGGATAGTCAAGACAAGCTCTTGTTCACAAGACATGACAACAAGTCGGATCATGGAAAGCGTTTTGGAAATCGTGGACAAGGAAGATTTAATTCATATCGAAGCAATTGGCGTGAAGAGAAGATTAGACAACGGAAAAGAGAAGGAGGTCCTTCGTATGATAATTTTAAAAAGAGTAGAGATTTCCCGAGAAATCAAAGGGATATGAGAGAAGTAAAGTGTTACAACTGTCAGAAATTTGGACATTTTGCGAAAGAATGCCGTCAGAAAGAGCAAGCACAAGAGTAATCGAATCTAGTAAAAGAGGATGAGGAACCGACTCCCTTGATGGCTACTACTGGAGAGAAAGAGAAGTATGCGGAGACTTCTTCAAATGATGAAGAAAGTAATTTGTGGTTCTCATTAGCTAAATACTTTAATAATGAAGAACCAGGATGGAATGAATTAGTTACTTGAAAGGAATCAAGTTCCAGATGAAGAAAAGCTGAGTGATTTGAGGACAGAGATAGAGATTGATATAAAAGAAAAGTTAGAGTTTTGGAAAGTAGAACTGCTTCAGGAATTTGAAGTAAAGAAACAAGAACTCAATACTGAATTAAAGAATAGAGAGATGGAATTTGAAAGGCAAATGCAAGAAAGAGATAAAACATTTGCAATAAAGATGGAGATTGAAATGGCAAGTATGAGAAACTTGAAGGATGCTGCTAGCAAAGAAATTGGAAAAATGAAGATAGAAAGAGCATTGTCAGAAGTTGAAAAGAAATGCAAGGGAGATATAGAGACGTCATCAAAGGTTGTGTTGTTACATTATAACAAGATTATTAAGAATTTCGAGTTACCGTATAAGAAAAGAAGACTAGAGGCAACTCAAGATTTACCAGCCAAAGGTGAACCAGTCAAAATTCAAAAGAACGGTGTACATGTTAAAGATGATGACGATACTCAAAGAAGCTATGAAGTCATAGAGGTAGATGCTTGTGTTCAAGATAAAGAAGAAGCTACAACTCATGGAGTTAAAGTGAAAGAAGAGAAAATCTACCAGCAAGGCAGAAAACCAAAGTTCAAAAACATAGATCTTCTACAAAGCTGCACTTGATAAACTGGAATGAAGATGTCAAAGTGGTGCAGGCATGGATTAAAAATTAAGGGGGAATAATGAATATAATTTCCTAATCCATGTTGGTTTAAAGTTTAGGGTCTTTTATGTAAATATGTAAAGTATATTTTGAGCATTTTTGTATATGTTACAAATGTCGGGGCTTATGTGTTAAACCCCAAATTAGAAACGGTGTCTGGGAATGGACGCGTCGATTCAGTTAGGTTAAATAGGAACGAACGTGGTCATTTGTTGTTGTTGGTCAGGGAAGATTCCCTGCGAATATTGTTCAATTGAAATCGTATTTGTGTGTGTAATTATTATGTTTGGGAGAGTGATCATGGGGTCAACAATGGTATGAGAGCCAAAGGCTTATACGATCGAGGAATAGAGGAGTGAACGATCACACAGGAGTGGTCAAGATTGGCGTGTGTGCGGTCAGGTTGAAGGATTCATGGAGGAATTCAGAGAAAAGGGTGTTTAATTTGAAGAATTTGGAGGCGACAGGGTCGTTTGGAATTTGTGGTTAACAGGGTTAGTCGGTGACGTGTTCAATTGATTTGAAATCGACAGAGATTTTCAATTTTTTGGTTAATTTACGTTTCAATCAGAGGAGGTTGAAGTTGCGTACTTGCGTTGGTATTCAATCAGAGAGAATTGAAGAAAAAATAGGTGTTCTGTTCAAGATTCAAGCGGAATCGGAGGACGAAATCAACAGGGGTGATTTAATTGGTGTTTTCGTTCAAAATTAAGGTTGCGTTGAGGGACGAAATTGAAAGAGTACAGAATCCGAAACAGGTTGTTGTGGTTGTTTTTCTTTCAAGGCAGAATCGAAAAAACAAAGAAACAAAATCACAATTGGTTTGTTTTCTTTGTCACGTCAGAGAAGAAACAAAAATTGGGTGTTTGAATTTTCAAGTCAAAAACCCATAAAAGGCTGTTGTAAATTCAAAAGGAAAACAAGAATTTGTTTTGTGTGGTTGTTCTGTCATCGAAGGTAGGAAGGAAATAAAGAAAAAGTTTTGGCATTTGGGTTTGTTGTGTTGAAAACATGTGTAAAACACAAAATTGTGTTATTGGTGTGTGTCTGAAAGAGGTGAAGACCATACGGGTCAATTATCAAAGTGAAAAAGATTGGTGATCAAGGAGTCAGAATCAAACGAAAGAGTTCAAGAAAATTCCAGATTTTTCGTTCTAATTTAAGCCTGAAATTTATTTTTAGTTTGTATATACCTAGAGGAGATTAGGTGTAGATTTAAGTTGTGATTCTCGATATAAAAGTTAACGTGACTTTTAGAGATTATTGTGGTTTAGAGAACTTAGTTATATTATTCATTATTAAACATAGTGGTTAAGAAAAGAGAAGCGATGCCAAAATCAGAAGGGGATAATAAGAATAAAGAGATTGTTGTAATACATAATGAGGGTAGTTCAGTTCCTCATTTCCAATGTCATGTCCTAAAGTCTAAGAATTACACGATGTGGGCAATTCATATGAAAACCATACTTAGGGTAAATGGACTATGGGAAATGATAGAACCTAAAGCCGATACGCAACCGGATGAAAAGAAGGATATGTCTACGACTGCGTATTTGTTTCAAGCACTACCGGAGGAGATGATATTACAAGTTGCGAGCTGCGAGAGTGCAAAGGAGATATGGGACGAACTTAAGGCAAGACAGGTTGGTGTGGATCGAGTACAGAAGGCACGTCTTCAAACGCTGAAAACGGAATTTGAATTGCTAAGAATGAAGGAGCAAGATACTATTGAGTCATTCACCGCAAAGATTAATGGTATTGCTACTAGGGCAAGTGGACCTTGATCAACGTTTGGTCAACTTACTTTAGTATGGAAACTTCTAAGTTCTATGCCAAAGCGGTTCGTTCAAATTCTTGCTACCATTGAACAATTTGTTGATCTAGAGACAACTACTCTAGATGAAATATTTGGGAGGCTAAAAGCTTTTGAGGAAAGGACAAGCATGTTGAATGAAGGCATAGTAGATAGTCAAGACAAGCTCTTGTTCACAATACATGTCAGCAAGTCGGATCATGGAAAACGTTTTGGAAATCGTGGACAAGGAAGATTTAATTCATATCGAGGCAATTGGCGTGAAGAGAAGATTAGATAACGGAAAAGAGAAGGAGGTCCTTCGTATGATAATTTTAAAAGGAGTAGAGATTACCCGAGATATCAAAGGGATATGAGAGAAGTAAAGTGTTACAACTGTCAGAAATTTGGACATTTTGCGAAAGAATGCCGTCAGAAAGAGCAAGCACAAGAGGAGTCGAATCTAGTAAAAGAGGATGAGGAACCTATTCCCTTGATGGCTACTACTAGAGAGAAAGAGAAGTATGCGGAGACTTCTTCAAATGATGAAGAAAGTAGTTTGTGGTTCTCATTAGCTAAATACTTTAATAATGAAGAACCGGGATGGAATGAATTAGTTACTGAAAGGAATCAAGTTCCAGATGAAGAAAAGCTGAGTGATTTGAGGACAGAGATAGAGATTGATATAAAAGAAAAGTTAGAGTTTTGGAAAGTAGAACTGCTTCGGGAATTTGAAGTAAAGAAACAAGAACTCAATATTGAATTAAAGAATAAAGAGATGGAATTTGAAAGGCAAATGCAAGAAAGAGAGAAAACATTTGCAATAAAGATGGAGACTGAAATGGCAAGTATGAGAAACTTGAAGGATGTTGCTTGCAAAGAAATTGGAAAAATGAAGATAGAAAGAGCATTGTCAGAAGTAGAAAAGAAATGCAGGGAGATATAGAGACGTCATCAAAGGTTGTGTTGTTACATTATAACAAGATTATTAAGAATTTTGAGTTACCGTATAAGAAAAGTAGACTAGAGGCAACTCAAGATTTACCAGCCAAAGGTGAACCAGTCAAAATTCAAAAGAACGGTGTACATGTTAAAAATGATGATGATACTCAAAGAAGCTGTGAAGTCATGGAGGTAGATGCTTGTGTTCAAGATAAAGAAGAAGCTACAACTCATGGAGTTAAAGTGAAAGAAGAGAACATCTACCAGCAACGCAGAAAACCGAAGTTCAGAAACATAGATTTTCTACAAAGCTGCACTTGATAAACTGGAATGAAGATGTAAAAGTGGTGCATGCATGAATTAAAAATTAAGGGGGAATAATGAATATAATTTCCTAATCCATGTTGGTTTAAATTTAGGGTCTTTTATGTAAATATGTAAAGTATATTTTGAGTCATTTTTGTAAATGTTACAAGTGTAGGGGCTTATGTGTTAAAACCCCAAATTAAAAATGGTGTCTGGGAATGGACGCGTCGATTCAAATAGGTTAAATAGGAACGAACGTTGTCATTTGTTGTTGTTGGTCAAGGAAGATTCCCTACGAATATTATTCAATTGAAATCGTATATGTGTGTGTAATCATTATGTTTGTGAGAGTGATCATGGGGTCAACAATGGTATCAGAGCCAAAGGCTCATACGATTGAGGAATAGAGGAGTGCACGATCACAGAGGAGTGGTCAAGATTGGCGTGTGTGCGATCAGGTTGAAGGATTCATGAAGGAATTCAGAGAAAAGGGTGTTTAATTTGAAGAATTTGGAGGCGACAGGGTCGTTTGGAATTTGTGGTAACAGGGTTAGTTGGTAACGTGTTCAATTGATTTGAAATCGACCGAGATTTTCAAATTTATGGTTAATTTACGTTTCAATCAGAGGAGGTTGAAGTTGCGTACTTGCGTTGGTATTCAATCAAAGAGAATTGAAGAAAAAGTTGGTGTTCTGTTCTAGATTCAAGCGGAATCGGAGGACGAAATCAACAGCGGTGATTTAATTGGTGTTTTCGTTCAAAATTGAAGTTGCTTTGAGGGACGAAATTGAAAGAGTACAGAATCCGAAACAGGTTGTTGTGGTTGTTTTGCTTTCAAGGCAGAATCGAAAAAACAAAGAAACAAAATCATAATTGCTTTGTTTTCTTTGTTATGTCAGAGAAGAAACCAAAATTGGGTGTTTGACTTTTCAAGTCAAAAGGCCATATAAGGTTGTTGTGAATTCAAAAGGAAAACAAGAATTTTTTTTGTGTTGTTGTTCTGTCATCGAAGGCAGGAAGGAAATAAAGCAAAAGTTTTGGCATTTGGGTTTGTTGTGTTGAAAACAAGTGTAAAACACAAAGGTGTGTTATTGGTGTGTGCATGAAAGAGGTGTAGACCATACGTGTCAAGTATCAAAGTGAAAAAGATTGGTGATCAAGGAATCAGAATCAAGCGAAAGGGTTCAAGAAAATTCCAGGTTTTTCGTTCTAATTTAAGCCTGAAATTTAATTTTAGTTTGTATATACCTAGAGGAGATTAGGTGTAGATTTAAGTTGTGATTCCCGATAGAAAAGTTAGCGTGAAATTTTAGAGATTATTGTGGTTTAGAGAACTTAGTTATATTATTCATTATTAAACATAGTGGTTGAGAAAAGAGAAGCGATGCTAGAATCAGAAGGGGATAATAAGAATAAAGAGATTGTTGTAATACATAAAATGGGTAGTTCAGTTCCTCATTTCCAATGTCCTGTCCTAAAGTCTACGAATTACACGGTGTGGGAAATTCATATGAAAACCATACTTAGGGCAAATGGACTATAGGAAATGATAGAACCTAAATCCGATACGCAACCGGATGAAAAGAAGGATATGTCTACGACTGCGTATTTGTTTCAAGCACTACCGGAGGAGATGATATTACAAGTTGCGAGCTGCGAGAATACAAAGGAGATATGGGACGCACTTAAGACAAGACAGGTTGGTGTGGATAGAGTACAGAAGGCACGTCTTCAAACACTGAAGACGAAATTTGAATTGCTAAGAATGAAGGAGGAAGATACTATTGAGTCATTCACCGCAAAGCTTAATGGTATTGCTACTAGGGCAAGTAGACTTGGATCAACGTTTGATCAACCTACTTTAGTACGGAAACTTCTAAGTTCTGTGCCAAAGCGGTTCGTTCAAATTCTTGCTACCGTTGAACAATTTGATGATCTAGAGACAACTACTCTAGATGAAATATTTAGGAGGCTAAAAGCTTTTGAGGAAAGGACAAGCCTGTTGAATGAAGGCATAGTGGATAGTCAAGACAAGCTCTTGTTCATAAGACATGACAACAAGTCGGATCATGGAAAGCGTTTTGGAAATCGTGGACAAGGTAGATTTAATTCATATCGAGGCAATTGGCGTGAAAAGAAGATTAGACAAGGGAAATAAGAAGGAGGTCCTTCGTATGATAATTTTAAAAGGAGTAGAGATTACTCGAGAAATCAAAGGGATATGAGAGAAGTAAAGTGTTACAACTGTCAGAAATTTAGACATTTTACGAAAGAATGCCGTCAGAAAGAGAAGGTACAAGAGGAGTCGAATCTAGTAAAAGAGGATGAGGAACCGACTCCCTTGATGGCAACTACTGGAGAGAAAGAGAAGTATGCGGAGACTTCTTCAAATGATGAAGAAAGTAATTTGTGGTTCTCATTAGCTAAATACTTTAATAATGAAGAACCATGATGGAATGAATTAGTTACTGAAGGGAATCAAGTTCCAGATGAAGAAAAGCTGAGTGATTTGAGGACAGAGATAGAGATTGATATAAAAGAAAAGTTAGAGTTTTGGAAAGTAGAACTGCTTCAGGAATTTGAAGTAAAGAAACAAGAACTCAATACTGAATTAAAGAATAGAGATGGAATTTGAAAGGCAAATGCAAGAAAGAGAGAAAACATTTGCAATAAATATGGAGATTGAAATGGAAAGTATGAGAAACTTAAAGGATGCTGCTAGCAAAGAAATTGGAAAAATGAAGATAGAAAGAGCATTGTCAGAAGTAGAAAAGGAATGCAAGGGAGATATAGAGACATCATCAAAGGTTGTGTTGTTACATTATAACAAGATTATTAAGAATTTTGAGTTACCGTATAAGAAAAGAAGACTATAGGCAACTCAAGATTTACCAGCCAAAGGTGAACCAGTCAAAATTCAAAAGAACGATGTACATGTTAAAGATGATGACGATACTCAAAGAAGCTGTGAAGTCATGGAGGTAGATGCTTGTGTTCAAGATAAAGAAGAAGCTACAACTCATGGAGTTAAAGTGAAAGAAGAGAACATCTACCAGCAAGGCAGAAAACCGAAGTTCAGAAACATAGATCTTCTACAAAGCTGCACTTGATAAACTGGAATGAAGATGTCAAAGTGGTGCAGACATGGATTAAAAATTAAGGGGGAATAATGAATATAATTTCCTAATCCATGTTGGTTTAAAGTTTAGGGTCTTTTATGTAAATATGTAAAATGTATTTTGAGTCATTTGTGTATATGTTACAAGTGTAAGGGCTTATGTGTTAAAACCCCAAATTAGAAACGGTGTGGACGCGACGATTCAGTAAGGTTAACTAGGAACGAAGTGGTTATTTGTTGTTGTTGGTCAGGGACGATTCCCTTTGAATATTGTTCAATAGAAATCGTATTTGTGTGTGTAATCATTGTGTTTGTGAGAGTGATCTTGGGGTCAACAATTGTATCAAAGCCAAAGGCTCATACAATAGAGGATTATAGGAGTGAACGATCACAGAGGAGTGGTCAAGATTGGCGTGTGTGCGATCAGGTTGAAGGATTCAGGAAGGAATTCAGAGAAAAGGGTGTTTAATTTGAAGAATTTGGAGGCGACAGGGTCGTTTGGAATTTGTGGTTAATAGGGTTAGTCGGTGACGTGTTCAATTGATTTGAAATCGACAGAGATTTTCAAATTTTTGGTTAATTTATGTTTCAATCAGAGGAGGTTGAAGTTGCGTACTTGCGTTGGTACTTAATAAGAGAGAATTGTAGAAAAAGTAGGTGTTCTGTTCAAGATTCAAGCGGAATCGGAGGACGAAATCAACAGGGGTGATTTAATTGGTGTTTTCGTTCAAAATTAAAGTTGCGTTGAGGGACGAAATTGAAAGAGTACAGAATCCGAAACAGGTTGTTGTGGTTGTTTTGCTTTCAAGGCAGAATCGAAAAAACAAAGAAACAAAATCATAATTGCTTTGTTTTCTTTGTTATGTCAGAGAAGAAACAAAAATTAGGTGTTTGACTTTTCAAGTCAAAAGGCCATAAAAGGTTGTTGTGAATTCAAAAGGAAAACAAGAATTTGTTTTGTATGGTTGTTCTGTCATCGAAGGCAGGAAGGAAATAAAGCAAAAGTTTTGGCATTTGGGTTTGTTGTGTTGAAAACAAGTGTAAAACACAAAGGTGTGTTATTGGTGTGTGTGTGAAAGAGGTGAAGACCATACGTGTCAAGTATCAAAGTGAAAAAGATCGGTGATCAAGGAGTCAGAATCAAGCGAAAGGGTTCAAGAAAATTCCACGTTTTTCATTCTAATTTAAGCCTGAAATTTATTTTTAGTTTGTATATACCTAGAGGAGATTAGGTGTAGATTTAAGTTGTGATTCCCGATAGAAAAGTTAGCGTGAACTTTTAGAGATTATTGTGGTTTAGAGAACTTAGTTATATTATTCATTATTAAACATAGTGGTTAAGAAAAGAGAAGTGATGCCAGAATCAGAAGGGGATAATAAGAATAAAGAGATTGTTGTAATGCATAAAGAGGGTAGTTCAGTTCCTCATTTGCAATGTCCTGTCCTAAAGTCTACGAATTACACGGTGTGGGCAATTCATATGAAAACCATACTTAGGGAAAATGGACTATGGGAAATGATAGAACCCAAAGCCGATAAGCAACCGGATGAAAAGAAGGATATGTCTACGACTGCGTATTTGTTTCAAGCACTACCGGAGGAGATGATATTACAAGTTGCGAGCTGTGAGAGTGCAAAGGAGATATTGGACGCACTTAAAACAAGACAGGTTGGTGTGGATCGAGTACAGAAGGCACGTCTTCAAACGCTGAAGATGGAATTTGAATTGCTAAGAATGAAGGAGGAAGATACTATTGAGTCATTCAGCGCAAAGCTTAATGGTATTGCTACTAGGGCAAGTGGACTTGGATCAACGTTTGATCAACCTACTTTAGTACGGAAACTTCTAAGTTCTGTGCCAAAGCGGTTCGTTCAAATTCTTGCTACCATTGAACAATTTGCTGATCTAGAGACAACTACTCTAGATGAAATATTTGGGAGGCTAAAAGCTTTTGAGGAAAGGACAAGCCTGTTGAATGAAGGCATAGTGGATAGTCAAGACAAGCTCTTGTTCATAAGACATGACAACAAGTCGGATCATGGAAAGCGTTTTGGAAATCATGGACAAGGAAGATTTATTTCATATCGAGGCAATTGGCGTGAAGAGAAGATTAGACAAGGGAAAAGAGAAGGAGGTCCTTCGTATGACAATTTTAAAAGGAGTAGAGATTACCCGAGAAATCAAAGGGATATGAGAGAAGTAAAGTGTTACAACTGTCAGAAATTTGGACATTTTGCGAAAGAATGCCGTCAGAAAGAGCAAGCACAAGAAGAGTCGAATCTAGTAAAAGAGGATGAGGAACCGACTCCCTTGATGGCTACTACTGGAGAGAAAGAGAAGTATGCGGAGACTTCTTCAAATGATGAAGAAAGTAATTTGTGGTTCTCATTAGCTAAATACTTTAATAATGAAGAACCAGGATGGAATGAATTAGTTACTGAAGGTAATCAAGTTCCAGATGAAGAAAAGCTGAGTGATTTGAGGACAGAGATAGAGATTGATATAAAAGAAAAGTTAGAGTTTTGGAAAGTAGAACTGCTTCAGGAATTTGAAGTAAAGAAACAAGAACTCAATACTGAATTAAAGAATAGAGAGATGGAATTTGAAAGGCAAATGCAAGAAAGAGAGAAAACATTTGCAATAAAGATAGAGATTGAAATGGCAAGTATGAGAAACTTGAAGGATGCTGCTAGTAAAGAAATTGGAAAAATGAAGATAGAAAGAGCATTGTCAGAAATAGAATAGGAATGCAATGGAGATATAGAGACGTCATCAAAGGTTGTATTGTTACCTGATAACAAGATTATTAAGAATTCCGAGTTACCGTAAAAAAAAAGAAGACTGGAGGCAACTCAAGATTTACCAGCCAAAGGTGAACCGGTCAAAATTCAAATAAACGGTGTACATGTTAAAGATGATGATGATACTCAAAGAAGTTGTGAAGTAATGGAGGTAGATGCTCGTGTTCAAGATAAAGAAGAAGCTACAACTCATGGAGTTAAAGTGAAAGAAGAGAACATCTACTAGCAAGGCAGAAAACTGAAGTTCAGAAACATAGATCTTCTACAAAGCTGCACTTGATAAACTGGAATGAAGATGTCAAAGTGGTGAAGGCATGGATTAAAAATTAAGGGGGAATATTGAATATAATTTCCTAATCCATGTTGGTTTAAAGTTTAGGGTCTTTTATATAAATATGTAAAGTGTATTTTGAGTCATTTAAGTATATGTTACAAGTGTAGGGGCTTATGTGTTAAAACCCCAAATTAGAAACTGTGTCTGGGAATAGACGCGTCGATTTAGTTAGGTTAAATAGGAACGAACGTGGTCATTTGTTGTTGTTGGTCAGGGACGATTCCCTGCGAATGTTGTTCAATAGAAATCGTATTTGTGTGTGTAATCATTGTGTTTGTGAGAGTGATCTTGGAGTCAACAAGAGCGTCGTTAATGTGCATTTGCCTTGGATAGTCGGAAGCGTGAATGTAATAAGGCGAGTTATGGTCAATGGCGATCTCTTGGTTCTTGGATTTCTCTGGGTTATCGCCGGCCATAGTGACAGTTGTTTGATTTTGGTTCGTAGGGTTTGAGTTTTGATTGAACGGTTTCTTTTTTGTTCTAAAGCCTCTCTGATACCATAAAAGTTTTTATAGATCAAGAGCTGTATTCGTACTAGAAAAAAAGTCCAATTACAACAGGAAGGAAAATCCTATATATGCACAAAAGGAACCGACTAATCAGGCAAAGAATGAGTGGTAATAATAGTCAAAAATATGCCAAAGATAGAAAATCTCCTTTACGTTTAGGCTTGCGAGCCGGCTCGAGCTTGATAAGTGAAACTCGGGCTCGGGCTTATTTATTAAACAAGCTTATATTTAGGCTCGAGCTCGTTTAAGCTCGGCTCGATTCAAACTTTTTACGAGCCGATCTTAAGTACCTGGCGAGCCGGCTTGTCTCGTTTATACCCCTAATTTAATCTAACGGATTTCACAAAGAAATAAGGGTTCTTTCCTTCTTGAAAGAGAAGATGTGTTGTATTTTTTCAACTGACACACTTTGGTGTCTGATCATTGAAGAACATTTAAGTCTCTTCCTCTCACTTCCACTTAAAAATCAATCATTTCTACACTGACCAACCTTCTCAAGTTGTAACCTTCAATATTAAACATTCTTATATGTATTTGTAAGAGGTGAACACTACCTAGACTTGTGAGAACAGAAAGAGATGAACACTTCTTTAAATGGTGAGAGGTTATTGATCCATTCCAAGGAGAAAATAGAAAGAAGTAGTTGTGATTTTAACCCTCTTAGAGAGACATTTTGTATATGGTGATCTTCACTAGATTAGAGAGAAATTTTAGTAAAGACAAACTCTTGTTTAAAAACCGAATAGTGGTAAGGTGGGTTAGTTTACATAACTCAAACCAATATGAACCTTGTGTTTATGTGGTGATATTTAATCTACAAGTTTTTATATGCAAGTTTTTCTTCACAAACAAAAAGTTTTTAAAATTGGTCAAGAAATCGAATATAACTTACTCGTACACCCCTCTAGGTTCTTAGAGAGGCTTGATTGTATATCTTTTTTTTTCCCAAATGAGGACGAACTTAGTTGAAAAAGATAGGAAATAATCACTCTACTAGGGGTGTATACCTTGTCAAAATAGATCGGTATGCTACATCTAGTAAAGCTCTAAATCTGGAAATTAAAGTTATTTATAGCATCGATAGGATTAAAAACATCAATATGATGTTTTACCCTGCTGATTAAATCCAATCTTGATTATATAGCCAAATGAAAATATAATATGTGTTTTTTTATGGGAGGTGATCAAATTAAAATTGGTAGATTTCAATATTAACACATCGGTTTCGATTGAAAAGGGGTCAATAAAACTCATACACTCTTAAGTACTTGAACATAATCAAATCGACGTCTATAGTTTAACTAGACCTTTAGAGTTGAATTAGTCATACGGATAATGAAATTAAGTCTAAAATTGACCAATACGTGAACTCCTTTATATTTGTGTTCAAAGAAACACACCAATTGGTCTTGAGTTGACTTTTAGGTGATCAACTTTCTCTATACATAGATTAACAATTAGAGAGTGGCCAATTGTGAGTAGTAAAGTACACATCAATTTATCCGTTTAAAGGATAAATATGATTGATATGATTGTAATTGCTTAAATCCTTAGATTATGAGAAAATACTAAATTGTTTGTTTGGCCTTTTGTGTTAAGCTAATTTTCTAGTTATAGTTAGAATTGCTAGAAACGCCATGTTCATTGTATAGAGACTTATTTGTCTAAAGTGGTAAAAATAAGGATTGAATGAACTTGTGTGGTTAATATGTTATATATAGCATACTAGTTCTAGACTTATGTGTTAGAAATTGTATGCTAGAAACTTTATAGCTTGCAAGCTAGGGATACAAGTGATGAAAGCATGTAATACCCTAGTGTGAGAATTGTTTTTTTCTAAAAGTGATGAAATCATGTAATACTCTAGTGTGGAGAATTGATTGCTAAAGTTATGTATATGACTAACACAAATTTGAAGGCTTGGTGTCACAAATTGGACGAGGGTGTGTGCACGTAGTTTAGCATATCAAGTCCATTTTGCACCACCGAGCCTTCTGGTTGAGTGATAACTTTATGACTTTTCAAATGGGAGGTCATGGGTTCGAGTCTCGCTTAGGATAAAATGTTCCAGGTTGAGTCAGGGGGTTTCTCAATTGTGGGTTTCCTCCTGGGTGGTGTGGGGTCAGGTCACCATTCTACTGTTCTTTGGGCGGAAGGGTGACCCGTTTGCCAGGGTGATCCCGGGTGTCCGGGCGTTTGTTGTTCAAAAAGAAAGTCCATTTTGCATATAACCACATACTTGAATTCTTGTAGATTGATTAGGAAGCCAAATTGTATTAAGGTGATTTTATATTCGGATAGAACATTTACATGTAATTACAATGGATGCCTAAAGTTTACCGGTCAAAAAGAGTTTTAATACGTTGACAATATGTATGTGTACACTAAACTGAGCGTGCGTACGATGTGTCATAGGTTTTCTATTGTTCTACGCTAAGTTGATTCTAAATATACAGTGAAATAATTGATTATAGTCTGAGTATGCGTATGTTGAATCAGAATATGTGTACGTTACCTTTATACCTAAATTAAAAAAAAATTAAGCAACTTTACTAAGTTAAGAAAATTATGATTACTAATTTTTTTTTAATTAATTATTGTCAGATTTAATAAGACAATAAATCAACGAGGCGTTGAATGTAAGGATAAAAATAACATTTTAGTAATGTATATTTTTGAAAGAATTTCATATATGTCCATTTTAGTTGGTAACACCTAATCGGCCTTGTGATCGCTTGATCATCTTCCTATCAACACCTTTCACAGTCTTCCTCTTGTATTGCGTACTGTGAACAGAAATCTGGTGTTCTATAGTTTTAGGGTTCGTTTTTATGAAATAAAAAAGATGCACGTACTAAAAACCTACGTGTGGATGCCATGTGAACATTCAATGTTCACTGATCATGCAGGGTTGTTTAATGTGTTACATAACTAGGTTGTAGACCCGTGTATTACAGGGTTTGAATAATAAAATCATATACTTCAAAAATCTGTAAATACTTCTATCGTTTTCATAATTCATGAGGGTAACACATGAAATAAAGGCTATTATGATCCACAAACACTTGATGAAGTCCTTGACATCTTACAATGTAAAAGAATATTGGGATCCGAGTCCAAAAACTGGTGTGTGCTTTCACGAAAGACATCTCATGAGTAAGCCTGAATCGTGAAGGATTTGTATTTTCCATGCGGTATTTAAAGTTGATGAGTAAAATTGCCAAAACTTGTATTTCTATAATCAAAATGTGATGTGATTTGTACAAACAAAATGTTAACTCTACTAACTGCTCCATTATCAGATCTCCTTCTTTACAAAGTGGAAGCTTTTATTGCTTCTTCATCACATCTTTCACCTACAAATCCAAATCAAAATTTATCAAATACTCATCGGTGCTAATAACATTTACAATGATCAAGCCTCCAAATCCAAATCCAAATTTATCAAACGTAAAAGATGTAACGTCTCACTTCACACGTAATTTAAAAGACCTTTTTTGACTAATGATCAAACCTCGAATCAAGCCTGGCAAAACTGTAAGGTCGTGTTCGGGTGAAGCTCAAATCAAGTTTAGATTTTCTAATCGAATCAGCATTTGGCATATTTAAATTGATTAGAAAATCTTATTTTATTAGCAAATTTGTTCTTATGAATGCACCCTTTATATATTACTTACAAGTTTTAATTCTGGTTCCATGAGAATAGCAAGTTCTTAACAAAATTGGTATTTTTCTGACATGCTAATAAAGCTAATGATTTTTTTTAACAATTCTCATAAGCCAGAAAGATTTATTTAACAATTTCTAATTATATTTTGATAATTTTGATGATTTGATATTTTCAAATCGAGTCGTTTTGACCCGAACCTATTTTGGTCAGACCCCGTTCTTGTTCCAAGTCACAAGAACCAGAAAGGTGCGGATCCAGAAGTTCTTTAAAGTTTTTTTGAAGTGATTAAAAGTTTAGCCTGCAAATATTAAATTATAAGGCAAAAATATAAGACTTACCCACATAAGCAGACTCTTTTGTGATTCATCTAAAGCAGGACGCCAAATAATGATCTCCAACAATAGTACCCCATAAGCATACGCATCCGTTTTCTCATCAATCAAACCATTCATAAAAATCTCGGGAGCAAGGTAGCAAGAATTTGGAAGAAAAAAAATGGACATGGTAAATCAAATAAGAGTATAAGCATGCTTAATTTATATAATCATATGCTTAATTTTATTCACATATATACCCAAATATCCCTTCAAATTGAGATACAGTGAGGTTCAACCAATGATCAGGAAGCCATTTTGCAAACTCAAAATCAGAAATCTACAATTTAATTACAAAATGGTTATAAATAAAGCAGATATTCTAGTCTAAACATGATTAATTTATATAATTATATGATATGATTACCTTAGGTTCAAAATCTTCTGAAAGCAAAATATTAGCTTCCTTGATATCCCTATGAATAATTCTCCTTTGACAAGCTTCAGGAAGATAAGAAAGACCTGAAGCAGTGCTTACTGTTGGAAGAATAGATGGAAAGGAAGATTTCAAGGGATCAGTTTTTTATTATTCACATCATCTCCTTTTTTAGCTCCTCAATCACAACATGGATAGCTGTATTATTTCCTTTTTTACCGTCAATTTCTTGTGTATATATTTTAATGTTTTGTATCAAGAAAGATGGATCAATGAAATATTTTACAGTTTCTCTTCCAAAACTTACATTCAGTTCTGATTACATGGTATCAGAGCGGTGTTTCTGATCTCAGGAATTACCTGCTCATCAAGTACCAAGAACCCTTCATCGAATCCAAACCAAGCTGCCATGGCCGAAGCCGGTAACTCTGGTTTAGACCTCTCGGTTCAGTTAGCCAATCTAATAAAGAATGGCCTTTACCCTCAACCACAAAACCCAAAATTATCCGATAGCCTCCAGATCAATCTCAAACTCAACAGCCAAAACTATGCACTATGGACTCGAATGATTCGAGTAGCCATAGGCGGGAAATCCAAAAACTTGTTAAAACATCTTACCTCAAATCCTCCCGACCCATCAGATGAAACCTATGAGCAATGGGAACAAGACGATCTTGTCGTATTCTCATGGCTCATCCAGAACATTGAACCAACCCTGGCAAGCAACCTTACCGAGTTTCCCACCGCAAGAATGCTATGGGATGCTCTGGTGGTCACATACAGCAGTGGAAGGGACAAACTTCAAACGTATAATCTCCATGTCAAAGCCAATGAAATCAAACAGAACGACATGTCACTCGAAAATCTATGGATCGCGCTAGAAGGAATATGGGCGAGATCGATAGAATCGATCCAAATCCGATGAAATGTCCAGAAGACATCAAAATATATACAAAAATCAGGTCAGATCAAAAATTGTTTCAATTTTTAAATGCCATCGATCGGAAGTACGAACCCATAAAAAGGGAAATACTCCGATTAGAAAATCTTCCTTCTGCTGAGGAAACTTATGCATCTGTTCGAAAAGAAGAAGCACAGCAGAAAATTTTGGGTACAAACCCGAAAATTGAACCAACAGGGGTAGCGGCGGGACTCATCGCCACAGAGACTGAAAACCCTAACGGAGCGGGCCTGGTTTCGAAGGGGTTCCAGAAAACCTCAATCACCCGACCTGATAAAACCCATCTAAAGTGTTCCAACTGTGGCATGAATAGGCACACAAAAGAAGAGTGTTTCAAACTAGTTGGGTATCCCGACTGGTGGAACGATGGCCACAACAAAGGGGTTAAAAACACTGGATCGGAGAAAGGGAAGGCTGCCGTAGCTACGGGCAACACCAGTGGTGTCACCAACGCAGTCGGAGGCACCGCCGACGGCGATGATTACGGCTTCGGAGGAGTGGCGGCAGAGGAGCTAGGTAAAGGGTTTGAGGGTGAAACCTCTGACCCTTCCTTTTTTATCCCCCAATATTTCAAACGTAACCCTAAAAAGAAAAATAAAACATCTAGACCCCCTTATAATGTTGGATATGCAAATATGGCTCAAAATGTTTTTGAAAATAACAACTCTTGGATATTCGATTGCGGGGCGACTGACACGATGACATATGAATTATCGGATCTTGTCTCTCGTTCCAGACCTAGAAAAGAGTATATCCAAACCGCGAATGGAAACAAGATGAATGTCGAAACCAGGGGAACAATTGAAATTTCACCAACTTTGAAATTATCCAATTGTCTTTATATTCCAACCTTATCACATAAACTCTTGTCGATAAGCCACGTTACAAAGGAACTCAATTGTACGGTTCTAATGCACCCTACGTTTTGCATCTTACAGGATATCAGGACGGGGATGATCATTGGGCGTGACACTGAGAGACGAGGGTTATATTATGTGGACGAGGTGACTCAATCTGGTACTGTGATGCTGGCTCATGGAACTTCAAATCGAGAAGCTTGGTTATGGCACCGAAGATTGGGACACCCTTCGATTGGTTATTTACATATTTTATTTCCGAAACTTTTTCCTTCTAAACATGTTTTGGATTGTGATACTTGTGTGCTTGCAAAAAGTCATAGGAAAACTTATAAATCCAATAACACCAGGGAAAAACTGCCTTTTACGTTAATACATTCTGACGTTTGGGGTCCCGCTCCAGTTATAGGAGGAAAAACGTATCAATACTTTCTTTTATTTGTGGATGATTGCACTCGAATGACTTGAGTGTATTTTTTAAAAAACAAATCTGAGATTGTTGATAAATTTGTCATTTTCTATGACATGATTAAAAATCAATTTAAGAGGGAAATCCAAATTCTTCGTTCGGATAATGGCGGTGAGTTTATCAACATGCATATGAAACAATTCCTTGAAACCAAAGGAATTGTTCATCAAACTTCATGTGCATATACCCCAGAACAAAATGGAGTCGTTGAACGGAAGAATCGAATAGTGTTGGAAATTACTCGAGCATTACTAATTGAATCAAAAGTTCCAAGTAATTTCTGGCCCGAAACTGTTACTACTGCCACGTACCTGATCAACCGTCTTCCAACAAAAATCCTACAACTAAAAACACCCGTAGAAACCCTTGTTAAGAAAACGAAGATCACCCCACCTACTACCCTTGAACCTCGGGTGTTTGGTTGCTCCGTTTTTGCCCATGTTCCAAAAACCAACAGAGATAAGCTTGCTCCGTGTGCCGAAAAGTGTGTCTTTGTGGGTTATGGTGTCAATCAGAAAGGATACCGATGTTACAACCCCAAAACAAAACACATGCACACAACCATGAATTGTGACTTCCTTGAAACAGAATATTACTACTCCCAACACAGCGGTCAGGGGGAGAGAGAAAGTTTCGACACACTATGTTGGTTGCAGTCTGCCTGGATTCCCGATGAAGAAAACATTCACAGTAGTCCAGATGAGTCACTATCCACAGAACCCAAGGAGCCAACTAACAGTGCCCACACCAATGATCACTTGCCCGACTCCATGATATCTGAGGTAAGTATTTCTGATCTCACGACTCCCACGAATGAATCTGATCCCCTTGTTAATCCATCCAATACTACTGATGACGTTGTTTGTGATGAGATGATTAATAATGAACAGGGTGAATCACCAACTAGGGAAGAACCAGATACTAGAGGATATAAATTACCTCCAAGGTCAAACAGAGGGGTTCCTCCAAAAAGGTATACTCCGGAAAAAGAACCAAGAGCTTCAAGATATCATGTGGCAAATGTGGTTGTAGGAAACCTTTCAGACGAAGCAAAAGCATTTGTGAACTCGTTATATTCTGAACAAATTCCAACCACAGTCAAAGAGGCACTTGAATCAGAAAATTGGAGAGAGGCGATGAAGACAGAAATGGGTGTGTTAAGGAAGAATTGCACATGGGGAAAATGTACTCTTCCATTAGACAAAAGACCAGTGGGATGTCGGTGGGTCTTCACCATAAAACATAAGCCAGATGGTACCATTGAAAGGTACAAAGCCAGGCTGGTGGCCAAAGGGTATACCCAAACATACGGCATTGATTACTCGGAAACGTTTTCCCCAGTTGCCAAGATTGACACTATTCGGGTCCTATTCTCAATAGCAGCAAATGAAGGATGGTCACTCCACCAATTTGATGTAAAGAATGCATTTCTCCATGGAGAACTCAAGGAGGAAGTTTACATGGAAGCCCCTCCAGGTTTTACACAAGAATTCCAACCAGGAGAAGTTTGTCGTTTGAAAAAATCTTTGTATGGTCTTAAACAGTCACCTCGGGCCTGGTTTGGGAGGTTTACAGCTGTCATGAAGACGTATGGGTATAAACAGAGTAACTCGGATCATACTCTGTTTTTGAAACACAGAGGGAAACTTATAACTTGCTTAATTATTTATGTAGATGACATGATTATAACAGGAAATGACAGAGAAGAAATGCTGAGGCTGAAAGCAAATCTTTTTTCAGAATTTGAGATGAAGGACCTTGGGAGGCTTAAGTATTTTCTCGGAATAGAAGTACTACGGTCAAAACAGGGAATTTTTATTTGTCAGAAAAAGTATATTCTCGATTTGTTGGCCGAAACGGGGATGATTGACTGTAAACCTGCAGAAACCCCGACGATGATAAATCAAATATTGTTTATGGAAGAAGGAGCTAAATTAACGGATAGAGAAAGATATCAACGTTTAGTTGGAAAATTGATATACTTGTCTCATACGCGCCCTGATATAGCATACGCGGTGGGGGTAGTAAGTCAATTTATGCATCAACCACAAGAATCTCATATGGAAACAGTCTTGAGAATTATCAGATATATGAAAGGAACATCTGACCATGGTGTCCTCTTTAAACCAAATGGGCATCTGAAAACTGAAGTTTATACAGACGCAGATTGGGCAGGCGATAAAGGAAATCGAAGATCTACCTCTGGTTACTTCACATTGGTAGGTGGAAATCTTGTCACCTGGAGGAGCAAGAAACAAAAGGTAGTTGCTTTGTCAAGTGCTGAAGCAGAATTTCGAGGTATAGCACGAGGAGTGGCAGAAATTCTATGGATACGAAAAATCCTAACTGAAATTGGTTTTTCTCAAGAAACGAGCAGAGTCTTGTGTGACAACATAGCAGCCATCCAAATATCAGAAAATCCGGTTCAACATGACAGAACGAAGCATGTGGAAGTTGATAGACATTTCATCAAAGAGAAATTAGAATCAGAAATTATTGAGCTACCATTTGTTCGGTCTGAAGATCAGTTAGCAGACATATTGACCAAAGCTGTCAATGGTAGAATATTCAGCACGTGTTTATCCAAGTTAAATTTTGGGAATCCCACTATTTAACTTGAGGGAGAGTGTTGGAAGAATAGATGGAAGGAAGATTTCAAGGGATCAGTTTTTTATTATTCGCATCATCTCCTTTTTTAGCTCCTCAATCACAGCATGGATAGCTGTATTATTTCCTTTTTTACCGTCAATTTCTTGTGTATATATTTTAATGTTTTGTATCAAGAAAGATGGATCAATGAAATATTTTACAGTTTCTCTTCCAAAACTTACATTCAGTTCCGATTACACTTACCAGTGGCGGAGCTTGAAAAAAACGTAGGGGGGCGGGATTTTTTTTCTATCAGGGGGGCCGGAACTATAAAATTTTCTGCCGAATACGTATAAATTAACACTACTGAGCGAAAAAGGCCGAATACGTATATATTAACACTTATGAGCGAAAAATCGGGGGGGCCTCACTATCCTCCGCCATTAGTGCCTACGACAATATTATATACCTTCAGAGTTCATACATTTACACGAACATGTTTTAATGGCTTGTGAACAGCCCTACTATTGCTTATTTAAAACAACTTATTTCATTTCACCCTCCAATAAGCAAATATCCATATTGCTTTTCTTTATCTAAGCTCTCAAAAGTGTTTATCTGATTTTTAATATCCCCACTAAGAAGGTAAGTTAATTAGACACACCTTTGACTTTTTGCTCATACGATGTTAGGACATGCATCATCAGTGCTGCAACATCTCCATTTAAGGGATCAGACGTGTTTTGGTACAAAAGAAGTTGCGGAAGGAAGACTTCAAACACGTTCACAAGATCTGCAGATTAGATAA
Source organism: Smallanthus sonchifolius (assembly GCA_023525975.1). NCBI lineage: Eukaryota > Viridiplantae > Streptophyta > Magnoliopsida > Asterales > Asteraceae > Smallanthus > Smallanthus sonchifolius. Next base: position 36,711,724 of record CM042023.1, read on the forward strand.
TAATAACACCTCATCAATCCACCAAGAAAATTTTGATAAACAAAATGAAAATATTAATAGATAAAGATGACAAAGGCCATAAGATGATCCACCAAACATTGGACTCCATGTTTGATTGATCACATCTAAACAAACCGATCTTGACCTGCAACAAACTCATACATGTTCTTGATTAGAATGATAATTTTTTTTCATTAGTTTAAATTGCACTTAAAGTTAAAAAGCTTACGTTTCATCGACATTTGGGTGGTAAATTTTGTTTATAAATCCAATTGAAGGAGACTTATATGATCGGGTAGCTCCACCCTAATTCTCCAAACACCTCAATGATAAGGGGCTGCATCACCAAATTTTGCAATGATTGACATTCATGTTAGCATAAGTAATCACACACATAGACTGTTCAACAACTGCTTAAATTTTTATATAGTGTACAAATACAAATATCATTATATAAAAGAATACGCGTAAGTCGAAAACAAATCAAGATAATGTCATCATTAGGACGGATGATCACACACATAAACAACAACAGTTGCAGCCTGCAAGGAAATATATATCACACACAATGTTTACATGACTCACACAAGAACACTCAATATTTACATGGATGGAACCGAAGTTTATTCAGAACCGAACCAAATATTAAATACATGGACACTTAAAACCAACAATGGACTGAAATCGACTAAACACTATCACAAGAACGTGAAAATAAGCATTATTATTCATTTAATTCATAGGAAGGGTTAAAATTATACCCGATCGACGTTAAAATCCGACATTCGAACCGATTTGTGCGATTCATTGACCTTGAGAGGAGAATCAAAGAACTAAAATGTGGTCTTTAAAGAAACCGACTAATAACAGACCTAATAAACAAAACCCATTAATATTCAACAAATCATCACACATAGACATTCGAATTTGTACATACACAACACAACAGGAGCGATTAGATGAGATTGGATACAAATATACATACAAATTAAAAGCCAAATCAAATTTACCCAACAATTACATGAAGGAGATGAGGGAGGTGAAGCAGCGACAGATTAAGAATCAGACGAGTCGGAATTGGATTTCGCAGAGGCCAGAGGTGCAAGTATGTGGTGGTGGCGTCGATTATGTGGCGACAGTTGAAATTAGGTGGTGGCGTCGATTATGTGGCGACAGTTTAAATTAGGTGTAACATCCTAAAAATAATAAGAAAGAATAAAACAAAAGACGATGTATTCGTGAAAACGAGGTCGGGATTTAATCAAAGAAGTGAAAGGGAAGGAAGCAGACTTGGGCTCGGCTCCAATGGGCAGATGTAGCCCATGTATATAAAGGCATGGTTCAACATCTTCTTCCTCATTCCATCAATTTCACAAACCCTAGAGAGAGAAAGCTTGAAGTTCTAGAGAGAGAAAGCCTAAGGAGCAACATCCAAGCTTTGATTTATGCTCCATCTTGTTTCTCCAGCATCCTTGATCGTTTCTACGCGAAGAATCACGAGTTTTGAGGTAAGGATCGACCTCAGATCTGAGTTTTTCTTAAAAAATGGGTTTATAGGGTTTTCAAACAAAAAAGGAGGAATCTTTACGCATGAAATATGGTTTAAAACTCAGATCTAGCTTCATGGAAGCAAGACAAACATTTTGGACGTAAAAAGTTAAGGTTTTGGGTCAAAATCAGACCTGGATTGGTGTTCTTGAGCCGACTCTACTCTCAAGAGTCGGCACCTGCAATGTGCCGACTCTCAGCGAGGAAGACGAAGAAGAGAGCCGGCCATGGAGAGAATCGGCCCTCATAGAATCGACTCCTGAAAGTCGACCCTCTGAGAGTCGGCCCTCTAATGAACACGCTAAGAATCGACTCCCTAGCACAACGCGAAGTCCTGAACGTAAGTTCAGGCGACACTTATGAGTGTGGTTGACGGCTCTCCCATCCAACTCTTAGGTGTGCCTGCCGATACTCTCAGACGACACTCTAGTGTCGCTGGAATTTGTCTCAGCCGACTCTCGTACAAATGATAGAATCCTCACTTTGAATTATGTGCAGATCGGTATACGCTGAAACAACAGATAAGGCATCGACTTCGGGTTGAGTATCGATAGACTGGTGAGTTCTAGAGCCCTTCTTTTAATACTTTAAATTATATTTTTGGGCTGGTGTGCATACTTACAAAATGATGTTTACGAAACGATGTCTACGAAATTATGTTTATGAAAAGATGTTTACGAAATGATGTTTATGAAATGTTTTGCCAAATGAAGTTTATGAAAGGTTTACGAATGAAATGATGTTTTGTTTAATAAAATGTACGAATGCTTTAACTGAGATGAGGTAAAGGTTTTATGAAAGTTACAAATGAACGAATCTGCCACGAGTTCCTACGGGAGCTAGGGTATGTATGTATGTATGTATGTATGGCCTTACCCTTACGGGGGGCCTTTGTGGCTAGCTAACGGCTGTATAACTAGTTGATTATGGGGTGACGATGGTCACCCATGGGATTACCGGGATCCCGATGGAAGGTACTTTTCCCCGTGAGGGAACAGTGCCTAAGGTACTGGTTGGTGTCGAAGGGCTTTGAGGTATCGGGCCCTAGGTTTCTCCGCCCGAAGGACATGTACTGTGTTGAAGGGCCTAGTGGTGGCGCGCCTCGGGGTTTCTCCGCCAACCCCCGATGTATGGAATAGACGGTTACGAGGAGGTGCAGATTCGGTTTATGTTGACTTATGTGATGATGTTATGTTACGATGTTACGTTATGAGGTTATGTTATGTTATAACATGTTTTACATACGCTTTTGTTACATAAATGTATGTTACGTTTTTGACAGAATGTTTATGATAAGGTTTATGTAAAGCTAGAACTCACCAGCGTAGCTGACTTTTAGTATGCACATTCAGGTTACGGGCAGGTAATGATGATGGACGGTGATGTTTGACGAGCGAGAAGAGTTACCCGGCTGTTCTTGAAGACTGGCATCCCGTTATGTTTTTTATTATGTTGCGTTTATGTTTTAGACAATGTTTACGCTTACACAAGTTGAACAAGTTTTAATTATGTTGAATGAATGATTCCGCTGCGCTATCTGATATTCAAGTTTAAGAACTATTTGTGAATGAGTAAATCCAACACGTGAGACCTCCCGGGTTTGAAGCCTTACATTAGGGTTTGCTCAATCTGAAATATAGAAGCAATCAGAAGATGCAAAAGAAACAGGTTAAAACAATAAACGAATGGGTTGTAGGATCTGCACGTCCCTTTTAATTTGATCCAAATTTTAGGGAGGAAAGCAGAGAAAAGGATGCCTTAGAATCACGTCACGTGTCTCCAAACATTTTTATTTATTATAGTTAATAGATATATAATAGTTACATCTATAATAAAATAATTCCTTTTATTTGCGGATAAAAGAAAAGATAAGACAAAATTTAGAGCTATTTTTTGTTGAGTATACTTTAATCCTAGTAGAATTTAAATAAAGAATATGCATTGTTATTTGAGAAAACAATAAAGTATTTCCTTAAACAAAAGAAAATAAAAAACAATTACGATTCTCTATTAAAAAATATTGTTTTTTTTACGGCGAACATTGAATGTTGTACGTCGCATCCCCCGTTACATGGGAGAGACTCGTACAACTACGACCAATATGTTGTCTTAACCGGGCCCACTTGGCGTCAGAGTTGGAGAGCATCAAAGGAAAATCCCACCCAATACGGCCCCTTCCGGGCTTGAGGGAGAGCCGATGTTCGAACCCTGGATCGATGTGGGTAAAACCCAGTTGCATCGGTATAAGAGTTAAGCCTCATTTACATGCCGCAAAAACTAATAAGGAGAGCAGAGATTAAACCTGAGTCACAAACAATACTAGGTCTATCCCTTAACATTTCCCCCACCAGCTCATCAGCATTAAAAAAAACTTGTTACAAATTCCAATTTGACATGAGATTTTGTTATTTTCCGCAAGTAACCATTATATTCATTATTTATTTTTTCAATTTTACAAATCTAATATGAAAATATTTTGAGGGGGAAGTAATTACCGTTTATTTTATTTTATTATATATATTATTATACAAATAATATATCAAACCCCAATGGCCATGATACTTCCGAGCAACCTCCACCATCTCTCCCCTCCCCTCAAAAACCTAAACTTTTCAAGATCTTAAACCCACCCATCATTCTTAGATCTCTCCCACTCCAATCACCACCACTTCATGAGATGGGAGTAGCACTTGCGACCACACTCCGGACCGCCGTGATCTTCCTCTCCATCTTCTCCGCCGTCGCAAAATTCGAAACTTTTCACCGATCCTACCACACCTTCGACAAATCCTTAGAAGACAAAGCCAACTCCGAGTTAAACTTCCAAAACGAAGCCAGAGTAAGCCAAGAAGCCCTCCAAGTCACCCCCGACACCGCCAACACAAACGCCGTATTCGACCTACGCAACCGCTCCGGCCGCGTCATGTTCCGTCAAAAGTTCAAACTCTGGGACGGAGACGCCAACAGCGATTCCATCGTAGCCTCCTTCAACACCTCCTTCCTCGTCAACATGTTCCCCAACCCCAACAACGCCACTCCCGGCGAAGGCCTAGCCTTCCTAATCTCCCCCACCATCGACATCCCGGAAAACAGCCACGGCCAATACCTCGGCCTCACCAACCAAACCCTAGACAACCAAACATCCAACGGCGTCATAGCTGTCGAACTCGACACTATCAAACAACCTTTCGACATCGACAACAACCACATCGGCCTCAACATCCATTCCATCAGATCCATAGTTTCCAAACCACTAACTCCCTTAAACATCACCCTCGCCCCCCCACTCCCCGCGTTCCACAACATCTGGATCCAATACGACGGCGTTGCGAAGATCATCCGTGTCTACATAGCCGACCAGCCGGAAAAAACCTCTCCCACCCCACCCATGCCCCCCACCCCCATCATCGAACATAAAGTAGATCTCAGAACAACAGTTCACCAAAACTCCTACATCGGATTTGCCGCCTCTACCGGAGATTTTGTCGAGCTGAACTGCGTACTACAGTGGAACATTACTGTACAGTATATCCCGGGGCCCAAGAGTCAGATGTTGGTGATCTTGCTAGCGGTTGGGATTCCTGTAGTGTTGGGGTTGGTGGGGTTAGCGGGGTATTTGGGATACCGGTTGTACAAGAAGAGGTTGGTGGACCGGTCGAAGTCGAATATTTTGAGCCGGCTTAGGACGCTGCCCGGGATGCCGAAGGAGTTCCGGTTCCGGGAGCTGAAGAAGGCGACGAATAATTTTGATGAGAAGAGGAAGCTGGGGCAAGGGGGGTATGGGGTGGTGTACCGGGGTGTTTTGCCGGAGGATAATCATGTGGAGGTGGCTGTTAAGTGGTTTTCGCGGGAGAGTTTGAAGGGGGAAGATGATTTTTTGGCTGAGCTTACGATTATTAATCGGTTAAGGCATAAACATCTTGTTCGATTACTGGGTAAGTGTTCCTCTTTCAATTCATTCATTATTGTTAGAATTTTTTTTTTTTTGTTTATCAGAGTCCGCTAGAAACAGACTTGATGATAGCTATTCTAGGAAGAGCGGACTCTCATATACAAAAATAGTTTTAAAAACCACCCACAAACCAAATCATTCGAACTAATTCATAAGTTTTTCTAAAAATTATTATTATTATTAATTTCTTAATTAAGGTAAAAATATTTTAAATGAAAATGTTTACACTTAGTAAGTTAGTGGTGGGGTTGGATAGAGAAAGAAAAAAAAACATTTTGTGTTCTTTTTCACTGAATAAAAGTTGATGAGTCTGTAAAATGGTGTGAACTTGTTGATTAAGATTCTGGTGTCGATAAAGTTAGAAAAGGTAGGGCCACTAGTTTTCAAATTTGCTGGCTGCTGTTGATGATGATGATGATGACCCAGTTAGCTGTGATTTGGACATATTAACCTGTTCGTTTTTTGTTCAGTTAGTTTAAAAAATAATAATAATTTATATAGACTGGATTGGATGGATTGATCAGTTTCAACGGTTTTGCTTTTAGCATTTTAACGATTTATTAACATTAATGATTTTTACAACAATTTATTTAATAAATTTCTAATAATTGTTACAATATGTTGCACATTATTATTATTATAAGTTTTTTTATTCTCCTGTTATCAAACAACTATTTTATATTTTTGTGAAACTTTTATATTTATCACACTATTTTTTTTCAAAATTATATTTCAGTTGGTAGTTTTTTACGTAGTGTCTTAAAAAAAAATACTTGGTTAATATATATATAGGGGTCTAATTTTTATTTTTTTTATTTTATCATATTTGAAAAAAATAAAAAAGAAAGATATTTTACTAATTATATATTTTATTAAAGCATTTATGAAAATATATAGAAACCTTCTTAGTGTGTAGAAAATCTAGCACTAAATTCATGTAGCTTGTGTTTGACCTTAAAAAGTAAAGCATATTTCGTTTTCATTATATTTGACTTTTAATAGTGATATTTATAAAATTGGAATAATTTCATTTTCAAGTTTGGGTACATTGAACATTAATTTGATGGACGACTTGCACATTTTTAATATTTTCCTCGTGCCCCTTTGTAATTACAACTTTTTAAACTTACTTTAAATAAAATATATTTATAATAATATTAGTTTTTTTTAATTAATAATTATTTATAATTTAAAAAAAATAATTTTATTGAAATGGTTCAGGATGGTGTCACAAGAACGGAAAACTCCTATTGGTGTACGAGTATATGCGAAAAGGTAGTCTTGACATGCACTTGTTCACGGTGACCGGAGAACCACTGAGCTGGACCCTCCGACGAAAGATTCTCGCCGGAGTCGCCTCCGCCCTACACTACCTCCATTATGAATACGACCAAAAAGTCGTCCACCGTGACATCAAGGCTAGCAACATAATGCTCGATTCGGATTTCAACGCCCGTCTAGGTGATTTCGGTCTTGCCCGTGCCCTCGACAATGAAAAAACGAGTTACGCGGAGGCCGAAGGCGTGCTCGGGACCGTCGGTTACATAGCCCCGGAATGCTTCCACACCGGAAAAGCCACCCAACAATCCGATATTTACGCGTTTGGCGCGTTACTCATCGAGGTCGTTTCCGGTCAACGCCCCGGAACAAAAGTCAACGGGTTCCAATTTATGGTTGACTATGTTTGGTCGTTGTATCGTGAAGGTCATATCTTGGATGCGGTTGATAAACGCCTTGTTAATGATTATGACACGGAAGAAGCCCAACGGTTCTTGTTGTTAGGGCTAGCTTGCTCGCACCCGATATCGAGCGAGAGGCCGAAAACACACCACATTGTGCAAATGCTATCGGGATCCGTGTCGGTACCCGCCGGTCCCACCATTCAAACCGGCCTTCGTGTGGCCCGCGATGATGCCGATTGATGATCTTTCCCAAGCCACCTCGATTGACACGACCCCACTTTCGATTAGTCAATACGAGACTGACTGGAGTCCGTTGAGTCGGGAAAATTACTCTGGTTACACGGATCGATCTATGGTTTAGTTTCTTTTGGTACGACTATAACCTTTGGGGGTGCATTCTTTATGGTTCGTTTTTGTTGTTGTTATTTAATATTTGCATTTTTATTTTGTGTTTTGTGATGACGCAGGAGAAAATTTTCTGCTTCTTATAATATTTGAATCATGTGTTTCATAGTTCATAACACTAAATTTGTTTGTTAATAGGGTCAGGGACATGTTATGCTCGTGTATAAATTTTGTGGGCTAAAATATTTTTTTCTTACATATAAGAAAATATGATTTCTCTTTTTTTTTCTCATTTTTCCCTCATATATAGTTTTGCTTTAGAAAGATGGTGTTCATCTTCAATCATAATTATTTAATATATGAGATCAATATTAATATTATTAATGTGGTATTTATTTAATTATTCTTTTACGCTATGAAATTTTCGTAATTAAGTCAAAACTACGTTGCGTTTGAACTTGATTTATCGATGAATACAGTACGTGTATATATACAATATTACAATATTTTCGTAATTAAGTCAAAACTACGTTGCGTTTTTAATAGTGCATTCACTTACAATATAGTTTCTAATTGTGTATCTACTAATGAATATACTTGTTTTTACGTTAATTAAGAAAATATCACAGCATAAAGAGTTCTACTAGGGTATTTACAAATTACAGGTTTTGCTTGTGTAATCGGTGAATGCACAATATAAACGTGTTCACTCGTACATAGAATTTTACCTAAATTACAAAAATGTTAACGCGTAAAATAGAGGTACACAAACAGGATTTTTTTTCGGATCCGGATTCGGATCGGATCCGGACCGGATCGGTCAAAGTTGGTCAACAACCGGATCCAGTGTAACCGGATCCAGGGAGTGGAGAGTTGGAACCTATTGGGACTGGACCAGACAAAAAAAACCGGTTCTACTGGATTTTTTTTTTAAAAAAAAAAACTTTTTTAAAAAAAATTAACAAAGATACACTATAAAATACATGTTTTATTTATCTTTTATATTTTTTTAAGTGATTTAACAATAGTTCGTACAAAAAAATTACAAAAAACATAATTGAATCAAAAAATATATATTATTTATTATGACTCGTTATTCGTCGTCTACTCGTTTTAGTCTTCGTAACATCGGTTTTCAATCTTCTTCGCTTGAGATACGTTGGGCTTCATCATAAGCTTGTTCTTCGTCAGAAAGTTGATTCGTCGCCCCTTGTTCTACTTCGAGTTCGTGTATTTCTTGTTCAATGTCAAGCTCGCCTTCTAGTTTTGCGACATGTTGTACGTGTTCGGCGGCATCCAAATGGTCCTTCAAACAAATACACATCTTCATAGATTCCGGTGTAAGCCTCGTTCTTCGAATAGATAAAACCCTACCATTAAGAGAAAAAACAGATTCCGAAGCTACCGTGAAAGCTTGGACGGTTAGTAGGTCACGGGCTATTGCGGCTAGAACGGGATATTAGGATTCCCTTCCTTGCCACCAACTCAAGATATCAAAGTTTTCAAACTCTTCGGATCTTAGAGTTGAAATAAAGTCGGTTGCTTGATATCTCCCAAGCTCGCTACTTGGTGTGCTTCCACGAGCTCGTTTAGTATTTTCGTTTCTTAAAGTGTTAAATAAATTTAGCATTGGGTTCCTTGAACTACTAGAACTTGAACCCGAACCCATTGATTCACGTATGTTTGATGGATCACCACTTTCACCATATTTGCGTAAATAATAATCAAACATATTATTAAAAGCCGAATTGAAATCTCTTATTGCCTTTGATTCAAAATTTGGGTCTTCCTCGAACATATTTAAATCGTCTGATATTGATCCAATTAATGTTTCAACAACGGTTACATTAATCGTTGGGTTTAAGGCGGCCGAACATGTAACAACGGCCGGCATTTCCGAAAAATATTTTTTAAATTTAGCTTTCATAGGTGTTACCATTTTTTCAAAAATAGTGCCGTGATATTCAAACTCTTTTAAATTATTACATATTAAGTATAATTGTTGAAGTATTAGCGAAGACGTGGGATAATAAACTCCCGATAAACATGTAGTTGCATTTTTAAAAACCTCAAGCAAATTAGTTAGTTTCTGGATCATATCCCAACTTATATTATCAAATTTTTGGGAACAACGTTTCTTTTGAACAAGTTAATCATAGAAATGTTTTAAAGTAACTCTTTGCCTTAAGGCTAATTCAAACATTTTCCATGTCGAGTTCCATCTAGTAGGTATGTCCCAATTTGGACCTAAAAGATGGAATCCGTTTGTTGGCACAAGTTTCTATAGTTTATATATCTTTTTTTGCTTGTACTAAAATCTTCCCGTAACATCACTTTAAAATTTTCTTTCACTTCTCTTATTTCTTGGACGTTTAGACCGTCTGGCACAACCAAGTTAATGATGTGTGCAACACATCGACTCTGAAAGAAAACACCGTTACAAGGCGGTTCGTATTTTATTTTTAAATTTTCCACCGCGTTTGTGTTATTTGAAGCGTTATAAAAAAATATTGAAAATATTTTTGATTCAATTTTATAAGTTTGAATTACCGAGTCTAAAATATAAAATAAGTTTTCACCGGTATGTGGATATCCAATATAATCAAACGCAATCGTACGCTTCATCATTTGCCACGACTCGGGTTGAGCCCAATGTGCTGTAACGCAAAGGTACGATTCGGGTAAACCATATGGAGCGGACCAAACGTCCGTTGTTAAGTTAATGCAGGTATTTAAAATTTTAAAACCTAAAATTAATTCTTTTTTAGCTCTTTTCAACATTTTTAAACAATTTATTCTCAAAGTAGAACGACTTACATTTGTGTAACTCGGTTGAAGCGTCTCTTGTATCATCCTCGTCAAGCGCGGATTATCAAAGTGATCAAAAGGCAGTCCTTTTTTAATGACGAAATGTGTCATTCTCTCACGAACCCTCTCGACATTGTATTGCCAAACTCCTCCATCCCTACCAATTTGAGTTTGATCTTCACCTTGAGTGTGTTTTGCGTGACTACCAATATGTTTCCTCAAAGTGCTATTTCCCGCAGCACCCAAAATTTTACCACAACGTTTGCAACGAGCCTTTTGCGAACCGTTCGACATTTCGCATAAATCGAAATAAGCTCATATCTCTTGGTTTCTGGAGCAAGGAAGTACTCTCACTACCGTGGCATCACTAGTAGAACCATCAACCGAATTTTGAGTGCTTGCTTGGAAGCAATTAGAGATTGAGAGCGTTTTTTTTTGCGTAAAAGTGAGCGTTTTGAGAGCGTTTTTGAGTTTTCAGAGCTAGAATGTTGTGGTGAACTAACCCATACCCCCAATACCTATTTATACTAAGTTTCAAGTCTCAAAAACCCAAAAAAAGGGCTAGTTAACGGCTATATAGCCTTTTTTTCAGCCCAACGGCTAAAACCGGTTAGAACCGGTTTTTTTGTCCGATTTTTGTCCGGATCTTTTTTGTCCGGTTTTTGTCCGATTTTTGTCCAGTCCACTGAAAACCATATAACCAGTTCTTGATCCGGCGGTTCCAAAAAGATCCGGTCCGGTTCTTTTTTGTCCGGTTCCTGCCAGGTTCGATTCCGGATTATCCGCCGGATCGGATTTGGATCCGGTTCTATTGAGCACCTCTAGCGTAAAACATTTTATCAAGCAAACCCGATGGTGATAAATTGGTTCTTAGTTTCTAAAATGGGTTTAAGATATTTAGTTTGATTCGAAATTACAAATTAGTGTGTCAAAACTCATAACAATGCATTAAGAGCGCTACCCTTTTACCCTGAATGCTAAATCGCTAGCAGGATCGTCTCACTTAACCTGTAACATCCCATTTTTCAATGTGTTATAATGGGAACCATTTGAGTGAACTTCTTGTTCTCTAGTTTGCAATTTTAAAGATTTTAAGTGGGTTTTAAACTTATATATCAAAGTTTCATAAATTAAACATGTGCTAGTTTCTAATAGCTTACAACATCATATATGATGTTTATAAATTGTTACATAAGTTTAATATTGGTTTATATAGCTAAATCAAGAATCTAGCTATACGTATTCATGTTGAAAAGTGAGATTTTATGAAGTTTTGGATTATAAACCTTAAATTATGCCGAAAAGGAGTTAAAATCACTATTGGGATTGTTTTGAATAAAAAACTAAAGTTGTGTAATTGTGAAACTCGTTGAAAACGAATTTTGAATAAAACTAACCTGAAACGATATTTTGGTGAAGTGATTGTCAAAAATGGTTAAAACTAATTTTAAAGGATCAATAATACTATCTGGAATGTGTTTAACCTTGAATGCAATTTTTTTTGTCTAATCACGATCAAAAATTTTTTGAACGGCAATTTGAATCACTGACGACAAAATTAAGATGATAGATTTTTGAACGGCTTTTCTTGTGTGAAACGTTTGAATCACTGACGACAAAATTTTTTGAACGGCAATTTGAATCACTGACGACAAAATTAAGATGATAGATTTTTTGAACGGCTTTTCTTGTGTTTAACCTTTGTATATGTGATTTTTGTTTCAACCAAACTCGAACTTTCAACCGAACCCGAACTTTCAACCGAACCTGAACTTCCAACCCAATCCAAACTTTCAACCAAGCCCGAACTTTTAACTGTTTAACTACCAATCCCCAATGTCCCAACCAAGTACACCACTTGAGTTTGTACCGAAAACTCAAGAAATGTTACAAGAAACCGTGGCCGATACTCAAAATGTCTCACAAAAAAAAAGGAAAAAAGGTGTCGCAAGATACATCAAGCCGACCGAATACAAAAAAGAAATGGGGCAAAGACGAACCACTACACTTGGTTAAGGCGTTTATAGACGTATCGGAGGGTCCAATAATCGGTAAAAAAAATTTGTTTTTTGTATTTTTTAATTTTAATTATTTTTAGTTGTGTTTATTAATTTTAAATATATTTTTTTGAAGGCAACGCTCAAAACAAAAAGGCGTTATGAACTCTCATTTGTGAAAAAATTGAATCTTTCATGAACGTGCCGCACGGTTACCAAACTTTAGACCAGTTGAGTTCAAAATGGACTCATATAAATGGAAAGGTCGTAAAGTTCAACGGGATCTACCAAGAATGTTTGCGGGACCGAATAAGCGGTGAGAGCGATACCGATATTTTGGGGATAGCAACCGTCCGGTTTCAAGACGACGTTGGTGGCGACGCACCAATAATATATTGGGAGCTTTTCGAGGAAATCGCCAAAGTGGCAAACATTTACGTTGCCCCCACCCGAAACGGCTCGTCCAAAAAACGAACATCAACCGACATCGACGCTAGTCCGGGTGCGCCTGATGGTAGATCTTTCTACGATCTCAACGTAGATTCACCGGAAGACGTGGAATAAATACCCCGTCCGATAGGGAAGAAAAAAGCAAAAGTCCAAGCAACGGGCTCGGGTTCGGTTGCAAGTCACGATGAAATCAACGAGAGAATGGTCGAACAAATGACAAGATTTAACAATACCCAAGAAGAGATGAAGAATTGGAAACGAACAAAACAAGAGATCGAAATTCTTGCCATTGATTTTGATTCACTCTCCACCGCGCAACGTTTTTTGATCGAAAAAAAACAAAAGCAGATCAAAGAATGTCATGGTATCCGGTAGTTTTTATGTATTTTTTTATTAATTTTATTAATGTTTTTTTAGTTATTTTAATTAACGTATTTTTTTTAATGAAATATTATGTTTTATTTTATTAAATTTTTTATTTTATTTAAATGAAAATTCAAAAAAAAGCATTTAATTATCACACCACCACAATCACACGGGTATACCCCTTGCCAAGTGATGAGTGGTGTGGTAATGAGGATAGTGACATGGTGCCACGTGGCGTGCACTTTATTATCACACTACTCCACAATCACACGGGTATACCCCATGCTCTTAGAGCAAGGGGTATACCCAAGTAATAAGGGTCTCAAGTGATGGAAAAGTGCATGTCACGCGGCGCCATGTCACACCCTTCATTATCACACCATCCATCACTTAGCAAGGGAAATATCCAAGTGATTGAGGTTGTGTGATAATTAAATATTTTTTTTAATATTCATTTAAATAAAATAAAACATAATAAAATTAACCTAAATAATATTTCATGAATAATTAAAAAAAATTACATTACTTAAAAAATTACATGAAATAAAAAAATTTACACTACTAAAAAAAATTACCTAATGATTTGAATTTTCGTAAACATACTCAATCAAGTCCGCCTTTAGTGCGTTATGAAGTTCTCGATTTCCTTTAGTATATAGAAGATGAGGTAAAATGTAAATGGTTTAGTGTTATATAGGAGATGTGATAATGAAAATTTAATAAAAAAACTCTTTTTTTAATTTATCGTAAAACTAGCCGTTATCAACGGCTATATCCCATTCAACACCTTTGAACTCCCGTGAAAAAATCACGCCACCCACTTCACGGCCTTGATCACGCCAAGAGGGGGCGGTGTGCTCTTCCCTTTACGCCATGAATGTGTGTGCCAACTAGGACCACGCCGTGCTTTTACCCTGTATACCGGATGCTCTTACTCCAATAATTTAATAAGAATTTCAAATTACCCAAGTCCAAATAATGCACTGACAAGCTATCAATATACAAGGAATCAAACTATTTATACAAGATAACGAACTAGTTACTCAAGCCAAAGTATGAGCGAGCTTTTAGCTTGGACATTTATATGAGCCAAATTAGCTTGACTTTTAATAAACTAATTTATATGAGCCGATAAACAAGTTAATAATTTATACAAGATGGTTACCGAGCCAAATTACGAGTTCAAACATTTATATGAGCCAAACCAATCTGCTTTTTAACAACCTAATTTATACAAACAGAATGACGAGTTTTAAGTACATGTTATTCAAAAAATACCACTCCCGTTATTATACGGTAGAGTCAAGTTAGTAATATAAGTTACTATTAAAAGTTTGAAAACTCTTGGCGTGTCATGGCTACCCCTACTTATCTAGCCTAGCCTATTGAACTCACCACTTTCTTTTTATTAAAATCATTTAAATTTGAGTAAATTTTGCTTTAGGTCAATGTGGTCTGGCCTATTTAATCTTTTTTAGCTCAAAAAGTAATATTTTAAATATCAGCCTCTAATATTGTATTTTTGTAATCATTTCAGTCCATTACACTAACCTTATTAACTTTTTTCGTTAAGTATAGGGTATTTTATATCTATGTAAACTAGTTTAACCTTTTTAGTACAATAAAAACTTTTTTTAGGCTTTTTCATAAAAACTTTTTTTCTACTTTTTTAAAAACGTTTTTATTTTACTTTTTTAAAATCATTTTTAGTTTTTTTTCCCGTAAAAAAGTCTTTTTTGAACCTTTTTAAAAACATTTTTTAACTTTTCTAATTTTTTTATTTTTTCATAAAAAATGTTTTTTTTTTGTTTTTTTATAAAAACCATTTTTTTAGCTTTTTCGTAAAATATTTTTTTAACTATTTTAAAAACGATTTTTTTACCTTTTTAAGTGAATAAGTTTTTTAAATAGTGAACTATTTAAAAAAAAGTGTTTTTAAAATAGTTAAAAAAATATTTTACGAAAAAACTAAAAAACGTTTTTTATAAAAAAAACTAAAAAAATGATTTTTAAAACGTTTTTTATGAAAAAAAATAAAAAAAAAAGTATTTTTAGAAAAGTTAAAAAAATGTTTTTAAAAAGGTTCACAAAAGACGTTTTTATGGGAAAAAAACAAAAAAAATGATTTTAAAAAAGTAAAAAAAAAACGTTTTTAAAAAAGTAGAAAAAAAGTTTTTATGAAAAAGCCTAGAAAGAAGTTTTTATTGGACTGAAAATGTTAAACTAGTTCACTAAAAAAAAAGACTAAGATGCTCTATACTTTACAGAAAATGTTAATAGGGTTACTGTCATGAAATTAAATGATTACAAAAATACAACCTCATGGACTAAAATATTAAAAAATTTATTTTTAAACTAAAAAGGTTAAAGAGGCCAAAACACATGGCACAAAAGAGAAATTTAGTCTTTAAATTTTTGACATTTGTAAATTGTAATAGTTGTACGTAATACAATATGACAATTAGTGGCTTAACTTTAGTGATAAGAAGTTAAGCAGCCACAATTATTCTTTTTTTAATTTAAAAAGCTCCGTCTATTCATACACCTGAAAATTCTATTTTGACACCTAATATGCTACATTTTGGTCAATATGAAGCATATTACGCTTTTTTGTTTCCCAATGAGAGACAACTATTGTGTGTCAGTACTGATACCTCGGACCTATACGCTTCATATTGGCCAATATGAAGCGTATAAGAGTTTTTTTAAATTTTTACTCAAAAACTTTCCGGCTCGGGTTCGTGTGTGTTTGTGTTTGGGTGCGTACGGGGGCCTATATGCTCCATATTGGCCAATATGAGGCGTATAAGAGTTTTTTTAATTTTTTTCCTCAAAGACTTTCAGTCTCAGGTTCGTGTGTGTTTGTGTTTGGGTGCGTATAGGGAAGAGGCTGATGCATATCAGTCATATACGGACCCTGATATGCATCGTATTGGGCAATATGATGCGTATAGCTTTTTTTTATTATTATTTTTATTTTTGTTTACAAATATTATTTTTAATCAATATATTGAACATTGATATTTAGATTACGATTCATTATCTGCATAAACAAGTTAAAATATTGTTTTAATGTTTAATTTTTATTTAAAAAAATATAAGTAATCGAAACTAAGTTATCGACGCATATGTAGCCAACCAAACATTCAAAATATTTTAAACATACATTACAGACATAAACAACTGAAACTGTATAAATATATAATCAGTTTGTACATAATAACTAAAATACAACTGATATGTGAAATACAAAATAAAAGTCAACAAACTAAGCTATGGCTGTGGATCCTGATCTTTCGACGGATCCTGAACGGCCGATGGATAGTGTCGTGGTGGGGGTAGTGGTCGCTCCTCCAATCCGTGGGCCTGCTTGATATCCTGCATCGTCCCAACCAACCACCTCAACAAGTCCTCAAGGTGGTCGATCCGGCGACCAATGTCATCAACGACCGCCCGTACGGCTGGAGGCAAATCCATATAGACGTGGTGAGGGTACTGAGGCGGCAGCGGCTGCTGGTGCGGCTGAGGCGCCGGTGGTATATCATAATCGATCGGACCGACCGCATGATCCCCCCCGCCTGCACACGGAAGAAACTCATGATAAATCGGGATCACCACCGGCAACGACACGGGAACAAAAATCTGGTGGTTCTCGATGTAGTTAAGATGGCCACGGGTTCTTCGATGTAGTTAAGGCTGTTGTCGACCTCGATGTCAGTAAGTGGTACGTGAGCCGATTCATCCGCCAAACACTTTCGTAAGTGTGATACATGGAAGGTAGGATGAATCCCACTTAACTCATCAGGCAACTCTAAGCGATAAGCGACTTCACCAACCCGTGCCATTATCTTGAATGGCCCGACAAACCTCAGACTTAACTTTCCTCTCTTCGTCGTTTATCCGCATAGGACTCCAAATATCCTTTGACAAATGGTCAAGTGGAAAGAACGATTCAAACCATATAACTTATGAGGTTGACTTTAATAGGATCTTGAATGCTCGGCAACCACAAAATTGAATATCACCCTATAGCAAATTGCACACTACACGAAGTTATGTTGATAAAAATGTCAATCCTCGCATAATGGGCTAAGTTAGGAATAGCCAACTTAACATTTTAGAAATCATTTGAGAGAAGATTAATGATACTCTTGGAGTAGGAGACACAATTGAGAAATCAGAGGTAGCCAAAGAATATTATGTTGACTACTATAAGGAAACCTCAGTAAACTCAAGTTAGATGGCAGGGTTTTGTCATAAAATGCCATCAAAAGGAGTATAGTCTTTTTGACAAGAACGAAAAACCGATCTAGGATACGTTGAAACAATTAAGATTATGTATAGAATCAGTTTTGTGGCATATAAACGCAAGTTGCCTCAGGAAACTTGGCAGCTTGCATGAAACAAGTGCAAGGAATGATTGTCTAAAGACTCGTTACTTATACAACGAAAGGAAATTCACTTTGATGTCAAGTTTCACATTGACAATGAAGTCAATAATAACTCTTAGGACATTAAGGGAATTAATGTGTAATACAAATGGGAATTTTCGAAGTAAGAACGCAAACCCTGGAAATTTTAAGTCGGGGATAACGTATTAATACAAATCTGGCCTTGAAAAGGGGTTGTTAGATATGGGAAACAAGGTAAGCTCAACCCCCGATACTTCAGACCTTTAGAATAGGTCCTGTGGCTTACCAACTTAAGCCACCCCCAACAACTCAGTGGTGTACACAACACATTCCATGTGGAGTGATTATTAGATGAAACCCTTGTTATACCAATTGAGGAGATTCAAGTCAACAACAAACCCCACTTTGTGGAATAACTAGTAGAAAGAAACTGAAACGAGGTCACATCCCCATAATAAAAGCTAGATGGAACTCTAAACGAGGACCATAATTCACTTACGAACACGAAAAACCAAGTGAGACACAAGTATCCCCAGTTGTTCAGCGAAACATCAACTACAGACGACACCAACTTAATTTCGGGATGAAATTCTTCTAACTGGGGGAGGATGTGATAACTGGTAATTTTACCACATAATTATCTAGATATAATTACACGAGATCACATGTATTAGACTAATTTTAATTAATTAGGCAACACTGTCCAGTAGAGTCCGACCACTACACAATTACACAGAAAATATTAGAAATTTTCAAGACACATCGAACCTCGTGTCGCGTTGGTGATAAACTAAAAATAATATTTAGACACCTCGAAACGATCTCTTTATATTTTATATATAGTAGAGAATACCCACTCGAAGGAAATTGAAATTTTAATATATGTCGGACGCGTGTTTTACCCAAACGACTAAACTTATATTTTTATACCCGACTCGTCTCGACACATAACGACTAATTAAAAACCGAGTACCTTGCGGGTATTATACCGGATTTGAAGTAGCGGGTGACACCTCAATCTACCACACCCCCTCACCCCCTTCGTTTTCCTTCTCAGCCGACAAAATCAAACGTGACAACACCTCCTTCTTTGCTACCCATCTTAACAACACCTTCAAACTCCTTGTCTCCCCCAACACATGCAACAAAGTTGTCCCCTTGGACATGTAAACCAAGGGGTAAGAACCAATTGAGGAAACTATAAAAGGAGGTGCATGATTCACACCACAACCCACATTCATACAACTCTTCTCTACTCCTTCGGCTAGCCACACCCGAACCCACCACCTTCTTCACACCCTTGCTCCTCTCGGCTCTCCCTCACCACCCTCCTCCCTCCCTCATTTGCATGAACAACAGAAGCAAGAACACCCTTCACCCCCTCCTTGTTCTTCTTCTCGGTTTCACTAACAACAACAACATCGTCACCTCCATCACCCGCCATCGGCAGCTCCATCACACTACCACCACCACCACACCGTAAACCACCACCACCTTACTCCCTCTCTTCCGGTTCCACAACGCAGCAGCAACCTCACCCTCACGCCACCCTCTAACCCTCACGGCAACCCTCACACCTCCCTCCCACACCTGACTCACGACCACCACTCCCTAACACCACCATCGATCACCATTACAACACCACCCCAACCCCGTTCCAGCCTCTTCAGCCCCATCCCAGTCCCGACAGCCCCCGATGACCACCGCCGTACACCGCCTCCAACCGTAACGGCTTCCACCACCTTTTACGGTTTCTTTCGGACGAAAACCGGCTCTTTCGGGTCTCCGTTTCTCACATACGGACACCGGTTACGCGGGTGTTACGAGTTATTTCGGGAGTTAACCGAGTGATACGGGTTAATTCGGGAGTTAACCGGATGATACGGGTTGATTCGGGAGTTAACCGGTTGATACCGGACGTTACGGGAAGGAATCGGATCTCGTGTAATCACCGTCACCTTCTCCCGACTAATTACGTGAGTTTTCGGTTAATTTATTTTAACGTTATTATAATTGGTGATATATTAGGTTACAACCGTAAATTAGAATTTAAATACCGAGTTTAAACGTATAAAGGACGGTTCGTATTTTTAGATATATAAAAGACGAGTTTGAAATTTAAAGAATGTCGAATAAAATTGTGAGTTATAAACTCTTACTTTATTTTAGTGATAATATAAATAATTAATTATTTTTATTAATCACTAAAACACTTTTTTTATAACTTATAAAGTTGTCTTAATAGTTATATATATTCTATATATATATATATATAGGGAAATTATGAAGTTGGAAAAACAAAATAATATAACAACTAATTTAAGATATATTAATCGATTTTAATAAATATATGTATAATTACAAGGAATCTATACTATATAACAAATACAGCTTTTTCATGTCATGTGTCATTTTCATATCCATTCTTATTTTTTTTTTTCGGCTCTCTCTTATTAAATGCACATCTATCTTTTAATAATAATATTTTTTTAAATAAAATACTAATTATACTAAAAAACACATTTATTTTAAATTATCCCTTATTATAAGAAACTTTGAAATCTAATTATGTAATTTTTATTTTCAATCATATATTAATGAAAGTCAAATTACGTTAAATAGTAATTAACGAATTTTCGAAACCCAATTATATATAAATTTTTACATATTTTGAATTTTATTTTCTATTCTTATGCTTAGTATATGTAATACATTTTTACACCTTTAAAATATATATAAAAAGATTTAAGAATTTTATGTATTGATATTTTTCACCCCGTGTGTAGACATGGGTTCTAAACTAGTAATTATATATATATACATACTTATATACATGTAGACACAAGTTCAAATATATAACTATTATTTCATGACGATTTATTAATCAACGATTTATTTTAATAAATATATATGATAAATATATTTATTAATCATAAGAAACAACTTAAACCGAACACGAGGTTTTGGACAAATGAATGACTAAGTTCAATATTTAGATGTTCACTGTCGGACACATCAGGTGAGTCTCACAGTCCCACTTTTACTTGTTTTAAATGATTTTTAAACATACGGGGGAGAATACATAGCTCACAGTTGGATACGAGTACATACACTGATTGTTACATGAGTTCTCACATCTCACACTGTCATACTAAGTCCCCGGGAATACTATAACCGTTAGCTAGTTTTAGACATGGAACGCATAATAGATCTATTTGGGTTGACACCCCCACCCGTTGTTAGTCGCGCTAACCTTGACCAGAGGTCTAAGAGGGTGCATACTGTCCATTCTCACACTTACAATGTTGCATGACAGAACATTGGGCGGGGCTCACACCTGTACTTAGTTAAATGATGGGTACATCTCACACAAATGCCAAGTGTCGGTTATGGTAGCTCATGGTAACAATGCACATACATAAGTATTGTTTGTTTAACAATACTAATCACACTGGGAAATCTCGTAGTCCAAGGAAATCACATTTTACTACTTACTTAAACTTGTGAACTCTCCAACTTTATGTTGACATTTTAGCATGTATTTATCAGGTAACTAGAATCATGATGCATGGGCATGCACGCACGTAGCACATCTGTTGGAGACATGTCAGAAATAACGTAGGGATATCTAGGTCATAGCCGACAAAAAACTATTGTATGAAAAGCCGTATGCTTTGGAAATTAAGTACGGTAGCTTTGGCATGTAACAACTTTATGGAAACAATTTATGTTTTCCTGTAACAACTTGAAACCTGTAGAGTTTTATTATTGTATAAGTTGTTGTCATCAATGTATTTTTTTTAACATTATTGAGTTAGTTTATTTATTTGTATTTTCATTTTAATGGAATTTTCTGTTATATTTCTAAATCTGGGTCATCGAAACTATCTAGTTTCGATTGAGGTTTGTTCAAACGAAACTAGTAGTTTCGATAGATAGTTTAGTTTCGACAGACTTATCTCTCTTGTATATGCTTCACCGAAGCTAGTAGTTTCGGTAAGCATAGTTTCGATGCCTGTCAACTTGCTATAAATAGCCTAGTTTGAGAATTTCTAGGGTGTTGATAGCGGCTGTAACCCTGAAATTCTCTCTTTCACAGTTTTCTGAATCAATACACATTTGGAGTTAATTCATCTGTTGTTCTTACAACTTCATATCTTATTTGTGTTGATTCCTGTGTGGTTTTGCCTGTTTATCTTCACCAATTCTGTTTCTACCCTTTGTTTCACCACTATACACACAAATTCTGCATGTGTGTGTGTAATCGATCTGTTGAGTGATTTCCGATTGAAATCTGGACCTACAATTGGTATCAGAGCTTTATGCTCTTGATTTTTGAGTATTTTCAGGTTGTTTTGATCGATTTTACATGACTTTTAGTTGGAATTTGAAGGTCTTCTGGGTTATCACTGTTTAATCTATTTCGACACTATTTCTTCAAGTCTTTCGGATCTGAAGATTGATTTGTGTTCAGAAGCTTATTTAGAAGCTTTTCGCTGAATCAGATTGGGAGTTTATCATCTTTGATTTTTTAAAGCTTTTCATCAATGGAGTCTGCTGAAGCTTGAAGAAGGAGGTATCGAAACTACTGGGAGACAATTTCTGCTTTTGGTTGGTCATCGAAACTTCTTGTCTGTACTGTTGTCTGGAGAAGGTATCATCGAAACTAGTTATTTGTCCTGTTATATCGAAACTAACCTTTGCAGATTGATCACCTGAAACTACTGCACCATCGAAACTAGTTTCATTCGAAACTTGTAGTTTCTACTGAGTTTGTTGGATTTTCTGCTAAGTCTTATTCATCGAAACTTGTTGTTTATGGATTCTGTTTTTTTCTATCAAAACTAGTAGTTTCGATCAGCTTTTTCTCTATCGAAACTAGTTGTTTCGATCATCCCTGATTCACCCGAAACTAGCTATTGTTTGTTCTTTTAACTTCTCTGAGTTATGGCATCTTCAAGCAACAGTGAATATGCTGGAGGAAACAAACCACCTGTCTTGGTGTCCACTAGAGACTTTGATGATTAGACCAAGAAGATCAAGACTTTCTTTCAGTTTCATGACCATACTCTGTTGCAGTCAATCACTGATGGTCCACACAAGCCAGTTACTACCACTGCAGATGTTCAATGTCCCAAGCTTGTGTCTAAATATGATGAAAATGATATTGCCTTAATTTCTAGAGATAACAAGGCTTATGGATCTATTGCTATGGCTCTTCCTATGGATGTGTTCAACATATTTGCTAAGTATACAACTGCCAAAGATCTTTGGGTTGCTTTATGTACCAGGTATGAGGGAAGTGCTGAGGTTAGAGAAAGCAAGAGGGATTTGATCAAGAAGCAATATGAAATGTTTAGTAGTGTCCCTGGAGAACCCATGTTTGAACTAATCAACCGATTGACAAGCATTGTCTCTAAGTTGAAGGTTTTGGGAACCAAGTATCCCACTGTTGAGTTAAACAAGAAGCTGCTTGATTCACTGCCCGAGGAATGGAATATGTACCGGATTATGATTAAGAAAACTAAAAAACTAAGTGACTTGTCATAGCAAGAACTCTTCAGCATCTAGAGTCTTATGAGTTGGAGATAAAGAAGGGTGCAGTCACTCCAACTAATCAATCTGGAAACACAGCTCTTCTTGCGGGTCAAGGTTCCTCCACTTCATCCAACAAAACTACAATGACTTATTTTCAAACTGATGTCCCACCCTCGATTTCTAGAGTTCAGCCTACTACTTCATTCAACTCTCAGAAGCCAACCACTATGATTCCTGATGAGTATCTGCCTATCATGACTGCCTTCATGTCGTGCTATGATGCACTGATTTCTGGAAACCTGACACCAGTCAGCTTTCAACCCGATGACTTGGAGCAGACCAACCCGGATGATTTGGAAAAGATGGATATTGATTGGTGTATGGCTATGCTGACACTGAGAGCCAAAAGATTCATAAAAAGGACTGGGATGGATAGATTCAAGCAAGGAAATATCAAAAAGGTGAGATGCTACAACTGTGACCAGCTGGGTCATTTTGAAAGGAACTGCAAGGAGCCATCATTAAAGAAGCAGCATGAGAAGAAGAATTCATTTGGAAAGAATGTTGCCATCTCTTCAAAATCCACTACAACTTCCAGCTCAACAGCTCTGGTCTGTCAAGCTAATGGAAACTATCATTGGGGAGATCAAGAAGGGGAAGCAGCTGACAAGGCACTGATGGCAAACATTGAAGAAAAGGAGAAATGTGTCATGATTGAACCAGCTAAGAATCTCACTGCCACACCAGCTGAGGTAATGTCTAGACTTTGCAGTACTAAATCCTGTTTAAATGAGATTCAGAAATATAGATTCATCAACCAGGCTTTGGTCGATGAACGAGATCATATAAAGGTGATGTATGATTCTGTGGCTAAAAATGAGAAACTCTACTTAAAGAAAATTCGTGATATTTCTGGAGAAAACCGATATTTGATTGTACAACTTACTACACAAAAAAATAATAATCAAATTTTAACTGAAAGACTTCAAAAGGCTGAAAAGGCAAATTTTCAAGTTGAACACATGGGTATGGATCAGAAAATTATTTTTGGAATCATTGACAACCAAATTCATAAAAAGGTCACAGAAGGCATCGGCTATAACTCTCACCCACCTCCATATTCCAAGTCTGAAAGATTTGCTGATATGCCAGTTCCTCATGTTTCCACACCTTTTGTTTGCAATTTATCTGCTGATAATTATATCAAAACTTCAGATTCTGACAGTTTTGCTTCCTGTGCAGAGTCAGAATGTGTAGGTTTCGAAGATGATTGTGATGAGAGTTCTAGTAAGGGAAATGTTTTAAATCAACTTGAGTCGGATGAATGTAATAATATGTCCGTGTCAAAACCAGATATTTGTGAACACATTGAAAATTTGTATTTTGGTTCTGTGCCTTTTGAGCATGACAGTTTGAGAAATGATATTTCTAAGTTTAAGCATGCTTTGCCTTTTGTTCATAAATCTGTAAATGCTATGAGTTGTATTGCAAATTTTAAAAGTGCAAGAGTTGTTGTGACTGATATTCCACGAGAAATAATGAGCAATCTGGAATTTTTCGGATTAAAGGAAGATCAGAGTCTTCAAGAAAGAAATATTGAACAAAGAGTTGCCTCTAGTTCTGATGTCTCAACATCACAATCATCTTCATCATCCTGTGATGACAACTATCAGGCTAAGCCAACATGTGATAAAGTTTAGTTGTGGTGAATCCAATCATCTTTTCAAGAAATGTAAATTGTCTACATATCATTTTAAAGAAGAAAACGTCATCTACTATTCAAAATTCAGTTGATGGTGTTTCAAATGTTTTGTCTAAATCACAACATAATAGAACTTTACGACGTAAAAGGATTAAAAATGCTAAAAATAGGTCGAAAAGGATTTGGAAAATTAAGAATAATGATCTTTTTGAGAACCCATTAAAGGAGGATTTTGACTATGACTTCCAAAATGCATCTTGTAAAATTAAGAAGTTCCAAGTTAGCAATGGCTTGGGTACAAATGTCTAAATGATTCATTTTGTGTAGGGACAATTGAGGAGGACTGGAGACAATATCTAGTATGTCGACAGTGGTTGCTCAAGACATATGACCGGTCATTTTTTCTATTGTAAAATTATCATCCAATGGACGGAGATTTTGTTGCATTTGCAGGCAATCCAAAAGGAGGAAAGATTGAAGGACAAGGAACTGTGTCTAACGGTGTAAATAGCTTGGAGAATGTCAATTTCGTCCCACAGCTAAAGTATAATCTGATGAGTGTGTCCCAAATTTGTGATAAAGACTTTTGTGCCCTCTTCAACTCCATGGAATGTTTGATTCTGAAGCCTGGAGTAGTTATTCCCGAAGACCTAATCCTCATGCATGCTCCTCGAAGATTCAATACTTATAGTCTAGATATGAATAATCCATCAGGAATCGAATCCTGCTGTAACAGCCCGAGTATTATAGCGCGAAAGAATTCACGAGAAATAAAAACTTAAATAAGAAAAGATGGGAAGCGGGCTTGGGCCGGGGTGTATGGGCCGAAAGGGGCAAGGGTCGGGCCTTTATAAGCCTCAAAATCAGCCCAAAACCCTCACTCCCAACCTCATTTCCGGATTTCTAAAGAGAGAAAGTGAGAGAAAGTCCCGGTTTTCGAATCTGAGCTCATAGGACCGTAGGCATACGTAATTGGAACGATTAGCTGTGAAGAAGAAGCGTTTACAGGTAACCAATTCTCCTAGATCTGAGTTTTTGTTCGTTTTTGGGTTTTTCGGGTTTTGGAGGAAAAGGTAACGTTTTTTCGGATTCAACTGGAGGAAAAACATAGATTTAAGTTCCTTAATTAAAAGCAAACGTTTTGAATGTAAACAAGTCCGGGATCTTGACGTGATCAGACCCGAACACGAAAGTTAGGGTTTGTGCGGGGAAGCAGATCCTGCGTACTTACCAAGTACGCATGAAGAGGATCCTGCGTACTTATCAAGTACGCATGAAGCAAAGCCTGCGTACTTATCAAGTACGCACGAAGCAAAGCATGCGTACTTATCTAGCCAGGAATAGTGAAAACATTTAGCGTCGAGTTAAGTCTGATACGTGTCTATTGTTATGATTGTTCAGATTGTGTTAGATCCAGTAGACCATTGCAGCTAAGATACAAGTGAGTTCTAATCCCCTTTTTGCCTTCTTTAGGGGTGGTGTGCATACTTAGTGTAAAGCGTTTATTATATTTTATATATTATAAATTGAAGGGAAAAGCTACGTTTTAGTGAAAAGTTTAAAAGAGGCAAAAGTACATTTTAGTAAAGTATGATTATATTATTGGCAAGCGTTTACTATATTTATTATACATAAACTTAGGCATGATATATGTGTTAAAATATATTTCAGTAAAAGCAAAGGTATTTATGGCAAGCGTTTACTTTATTTTTATATACATAAACAAATGCATAATACAGGTTAAGTTATGAACAAGATTTACATAAAGTTTTATGAAAAGTAAAGTGAACAGTTTTCCTTCGGGAATGTGTACCAGCTATAAAGGTCCATGGGACAGATGTTACTTGTACAAGATTTCAGATATGGGTTCTACCCATTAGTAAGAACCTTTGGGTTCGCAAACGGTTGTACAACTGGGATGAGTGGCGGCGGTTGCTCGGGAGGTCCACGCAACCTCCCCATAGTGCTAAGCGGTATTGTCGGTTCATGGTCGTTGATCATTGGGGCATTGACCAGGGTATTGTCGGTTCATGGTCGTTAACCATGGGGGCATTGACCAGGTACTCGTCGGTTCATGGTCGTTGACCATGGGGGCGGTACAGTAGTGACAAGGAATTGACGGATAAGCGGTATTGTCGTTTCATGGTCGTTGATCATGGGGGCATTGACCAGGTACTTGTCAGTTCATGGATGTAAGCCATGAGGGCAATACAGTAAAGAGGAATTGACGGTGTATTATACGTTTTAAACTGTTTGAAAAGTAAAGTATGTTAAGTTTAGCCTTATTGGAAGTATATATGTTTTAGTAACTCTTTTGTATAATTGATTTAAAGTAAACGTTAGAACTCACTCAGCCTTGCTGATTTTTAGTATGCACATCAGTTAAGTGTAGGTGGCAGTAGATGGAAGTGGATGCTTGGCTTGGCGAGAAAAGTTACCCGAAGATCAGTATCTGACATCCTGTTTTGGTTTCTTTTGATTAACTTGATTAAGACAAGTTTCAATTGTATTTGACAGATTTCAGTCGTTTAGACATGTTATGTTTCCGCTGCATATGTTGAGATTTTAAATCGTTTCCGCTGTGATAATGTATGTCTTATGTTTAAGTGCTATGTGTTGATGAGTAAGTCCAATAAGTGAGGCCTCCCGGGTTTGAGGCCTTACAAGTTGGTATCAGAGCCATAGTTTGACAGATTTCGACATCCCCGATGTCCAGACTTAAACTGAGAATGGGACCAAGTAGGGGATGCTAGTACGGGTAACTCAAGCCAAAGCATCAGAAGCGTATAGTAAGTAAAGTTTACCTTTTAGAGTGTCAAGATAAGAATAGAGGCTTTAGTGGAACCATGAAAGCAAATAAATAGAAAACAAGATGTGATGTAATGGTTAATTGCAGATGGCCAGTGTATATTAACATCTTACCTTACTTATTGTGTTCTACATATTCCCTAGCATGATGAAATTAAATCCTTTTGTTCTCTATCTTCAGTTAGAAATGGCTAGACGTGGAGGAACTAGAGGGGGTGGAGGAGGAAGACGTGGTGGGCGTACAGGCCGCCACGGTGGAGCTAGCACAAACCAAGTGATTGAGGGGAGTGTTCACACTACCCATACTGAGACAGAGATTAGTCAGCACAATGCTGAACATGTGGAAGGAGATGACCAACCGTTTGAGTTTGAACCAGCCGTGCAAGCGGCTATTAGCCGTGAGTTTACCCGACTGCTGAAGGAAACCTTACCGGCCATACTGGACGAAGCCTTGAGGAAGGCCAAGGAGAGCCCTAACACAACTGAAGAGCCTGTGGTGCTTCCAACAATGGGAGGACCAAATCTGGTAGGGAATGTTGCACCGCCTGCTCGGGAGGTCCACGCAACCTCCCCGTAGTGCTAAGCGGTATTGTCGGTTCATGGTCGTTGATCATGGGGCATTGACCAGGGTATTGTCGGGTCATGGTCGTTGACCATGGGGGCATTGACCAGGTACTCGTCGGTTCATGGTCGTTGACCATGGGGGCGGTACAGTAGTGACAAGGAATTGACGGATAATCGGTATTGTCGGTTCATGGTCGTTGATCATGGGGGCATTGACCAGGTACTTGTCGGTTCATGGATGTAAGCCATGAGGGCAGTACAGTAAAGAGGAATTGACGGTTTATTATACGTTTTAAACTGTTTGAAAAGTAAAGTATGTTAAGTTTAGCCTTATTGGCAGTATATATGTTTTAGTAACTCTTTTGTATAATTGATTTAAAGTAAACGTTAGAACTCACTCAGCGTTGCTGATTTTTAGTATGCACACCAGTTAAGTGTAGGTGGCAGTAAATGGAAGTGGATGCTTGGCTTGGCGAGAAGAGTTACCCGAAGATCAGTATCTGGCATCCTGTGTATGTTTCTTTTGATTAACTTGATTAAGACAAGTTTCAATTGTATTTGACAAGTTTCAGTCGTTTAGACATGTTATGTTTCCGCTGCATATGTTGAGATTTTAAATCGTTTCCGATGTGATAATGTATGTCTTATGTTTAAGTGCTGTGTGTTGATGAGTAAATCCAATAAGTGAGGCCTCCCGGGTTTAGGGCCTTACACCTGCTTCCTTTCAAAAGCTTCAGAAGATGAGTCCTTTCTTTGGCACAAGAGATTAGGACATGTGAATTTCAAGACAATGAACCGCCTTGTTCGAGGAAACCTTGTCACCGGTTTACCTTTGAAAGATTTCTCACCCATGGAACATTGTCTCTCTTGTTCCAAGGGCAAGCAACTCAAATCTTCTCACAAACCCAAAACCACTAATTCCATTGACTCTCCCCTTCAATTGCTTCACATGGATCTTTTCGGTCCTATGAGTGTCATGAGTCATGGAAGGAAATCTTACTGTTTGGTGGTAAGCGATGACTTCTCTCGGTTTACTTGGGTATTCTTCCTGGCAAAGAAAGATGAGACGCCAGAGACTCTGAAGATTCTTTTGTTTCAAATCGAGAACATGTTCAATTTAAGTGTGAAGACTATTCGTAGTGATCGTGGCACAGAGTTCAATAATGGCATTCTAGATTCTTTCTGTGTATGTAAGGGTATCTCTCGGAAATTCAGTGCACCTCGCACTCCATAACAAAATGGTGTAGCTGAACGAAGAAATCACACGTTGATAGAAGCAGCAAGAAATATGATCGTTGATTCTAAGCTTCCTGTCACGTTTTGGGCAGAGGCAGTCAATACCGCATGTTTTGTGCAAAATCGAGTTCTCATCACCAAAAGCTGCAACAAGAATCCTTATGAAATTATGTACAAGCGCAAGCCTGTTATTGATTTCTTTAGGAAATTTGGGTGTGTTTACACAATGGTGAATACTTCTGATTAGCTGAACAAGTTTGAAGCCAAAGCGGGTGAGTGCTATTTCGTGGGCTATACCTCTAGCCAAAGAGCTTTTCATGTTTACAACAAGAGACGAAGGATTGTGCTGGAGTCCATTGATATTAACTGGCATGAAAGCAATCATACGAACGCTGGGGACGGCCCTGATTGGCTTTTTGATGTAGATTCTTTGTTTAAATCATTTAATTTTCCTGATTTCACTAACATATCTGTCTCAACTAATCCTCTTATGTTTATGAATATCCTAGGTACCTCTTCTGCTACTGCTTCAAGCTCCTCTTCGTTAAGTCAGCATATAGATGATCCTCCTATTATAACTAATGCTGAATCCACTCAGGATTCTTCGGATTTTGTGGCAACAAGTGAAACTGTTGAGGAAGAAATTCCTCAAATAGTGGATGTTGTTCCACAATCATCTAATGAAGGTCCTATCAATGAGGAAGCTGTTATTCCTGACATCAACGTTACCAATCTGGATGACCACTTGGAAGAGGATGAGATTCCACAGTTGAGAATTCACAAGGATCATCCTACAGACAACATCATTGGTCCACTCAATGTGGGAGTCTGGACTCGTAGTGCCACCGAAGCAATGAATGACGGTCTCTTCACTTGCTTCATATCTCAAGTTGAACCTAAGAATATCAAAGCTGCATTGCTTGAGAACAGTTGGGTAAAGTCCATGCAGGAAGAATTACAGCAGTTCAGCAAGTTACATGTGTGGAATCTGGTAGACCTTCCAAAGAACAAAGTTCTAATCGACACTCGTTGGGTATTTCATAACAAAAAGTACGAAGGGGGAATCGCGATTCGAAACAAAGCTCGCTTGGTGGTTCAGGGGTTTTATCAAGAAGAAGGAATTGACTTTGAGGATGTCTTTACACCAGTGGCTCGCTTGGAAGCCATCCGAATGTTTCTCGCATACGCAGCCTATATGGACTTCAGAGTTCTTCTGATGGATGTCAAAAGCGCATTTTTGTATGGAAAAGTTCAAGAGGAAGTTTATGTCAAGCAGCCACCGGGTTTCATTGATCCAAGCTATCCTGACAGAGCTTACAAACTTGACAAGGCATTGTACGGTCTTCATCAAGCACCTCGTGCGTGGTATGAGACGTTATCTACGCATCTTCTTGATAATGGTTTCACACGAGGGGCAATTGACCAAACTTTGTTCAAACGAAAGGATGGTGCGGATACCATTTTGGTGCAAATCTACGTTGATGACATCATTTTCGGATCCACAAATCCTCGGTTGTGTAAGGAGTTCGAGGATGTGATGCATTCTAAGTTTGAAATGAGTTCTATGGGAGAAATGAAGTTCTTTCTTGGTTTGCAAGTAGATAGTCTGAGTTGAGAATTCTTATCCATCAAGAGAAGTATGTCAAAGAAATCCTGACCAAGTTCAAAATGACTGAGTCTTATCCTTACAATACTCCAATGGAAGTTCGACACCGTCTGTTTCCTGATTTGGATGGTGAAAGAGTTGATCAGCACCTCTATCGCTCGATGATAGGATCTCTTCTGTATCTCACTGCCAGCAGACCAGATATCATGTTTACAGTGTGCTTGTGTGCACGCTTTCAGGCTAATCCTAAACTCTCTCATTTAATTTCTATCAAACGTATTTTAAGATATTTGAAGTACAAGCCAAAACTTGGGCTTTGGTATCCCAAAAATAACTTGTTTCATCTTTTGGCTTATTAAGATTCAGACTACGGGGGATGCAACTTAGACTGAAAGTCTACTTCTAGGGGTTGTCAATTCCTTGGTAACCGCCTCGTCTCCTGGCAATGTAAGAAACAAACCACCGTTTCTCAATCCACATCTGAAGCCGAATACATTGTCGCAACCCTTTGTTGTTCCCAAGTAAGGTGGATCCACCATCAAATGCCTGATTACGGGATCACATTTCATGAAACTCCCATCCTGTGTGATAACACAGATGTTCCCCATATCACCAAAAATCCCGTTCAACATTCTAAAACCAAACACATTGAGATCAAACACCACTTCATCCGTGATTGTGTCGAAAAGAAACACATCAAATTTGTTGAAGTTAAAACCGACAAGCAAACCGCCGACATCTTTACAAAAGCATTTGATTCTGCCAGATTTGAGAAATTGGTGGAAATGCTTGGCATGATCAACTTTCAGTAACCTTTGTGCATATTGTCTCTTCTATTTAAACTTGTTAATCGGGAAGATTTCCAAAATAATTTTATTTTTCTGTATAGTTGTTTTCTTTATTTACCTTTAAAAGCAAAACTTTTGGGGGAGAAATTGGAATGTGCAGTTAGAAAGAAAAAGATTTGTTTTGTTTAGTCAAAAAGAAAAGAAAATTTTTTGTTTTGTGCTTAAGAAAAACTCACTGTAAGTATCATGTTTTGTTTCAGGAAAATCGGATCCGACCTTGTGAGAAATGATAGAGTCTGATCACACTTCTTGAACATGGAATGGACCATAAGCGATGGTGCTTACTGTGGTATAGCCGATAGGCCCGATATACGGTTATAACTCTTTAGTAGTGTGAAAACCTAATTCTCTATCATACATGTGTGTTTGAACCCATTTTTGAAACATCTAAACCATTTTAAAGCTAAGAAAACCGATTCAATCAGATATAGGCTTACGTGTTGGATTATGATTCATGCGCCAGGTGACCGTCAAAGTAACAACAGTTACCACCAATGACCCCGTCTGTTTTGCCTACGCAAAGATCTCGGGAGTTCATCTTTTTCTCATCCACTTGGATGATTTGACCCCGTCTGTTTTGCTTACGCAAAAATCTCGGGTGTTCAAACTTTTCCTATCCGCTTGAATAATTTTACGACTTCTTCTGTTTTGCTTACGCAAATATCTAGAATGTTTGTACCTTTTAATATCCACTTGGATATTTTTCATTTTACAACTTCTTATATCCAGTTGGGTTTCATTTTACTTTTGGCGGTAATTTTAACTTACCAAGATGGTACCCTGGTTAACCTGTAAGAGATGATCAGATGAATACGGGTATTTCTTGAGGATTGATATGCTTTCAAAATCATTTTATTTTAAAATGTGGGGTACACCGTTTTTCGTGATCAAATGGTACCTCTTAATCACATGAAAACATTGTACAAGCAAATGTTCGGGTTTATCTTGCACAAATATCGGCTATCTTCAGGGATTCACAGTAGCTGAGTGCAAAATGAAGTGTTTCAAGGGTTTGACCAGACATGATCTCACGTTGAATCTTTTCCAAGGGTAAGTGTTTATATCTTTTACTGTTTTTACTTTTATTTTTCTATATAAATTTCTTAATCTTCCTTATTAGCTTGTTTAAATTTTGTATATATGAGTGTTTTTCCTTTGTTTCTGATCAAGTATCTCCTGTTCACCAGAAACAACATTATCATCGAAACTACTCAAACCGCCCGAAACTACCTCCCCCCCGAAACTACTTTGTTTTATCGAAACTAATAGTTTCGACAGGGGCATTTTAGTCTTTTTTTCAAGCTCAAATTGAATGTCTTCATAATCAGGTTATTCTTCATGCTTCGTTCACTCTCACTAACCCGAAACCATTTTCACCTTCATTTTCACACATAAAAGCTCGAATCTCCGGTCTAAGTTTGCAAAATCAGTCTCCCTTATCTGATTCCCCCGTCGTCGTCTTCATCAGGTTTGATTACTCAAAACGTTTGCAACTATTTTATTTGGCGATGGCTAGGGTTACAGTTTTACCCTTGTTACGACTGAAATCGCGTGTTTTGGGTTGTTTTATGCTTAGATCATGTTTATGAACTCATCATTGTTAATATCACTCTTCTATTGTTTAATTTTGCAGATTTCCTCAAAAATCTCGGTAAGATGGAGTTTCGACACCTCAGACGACCTTTATCTTTCCTTTTATTTCTGTTTATATTTTGTTTATCTGTCTATAGTTTTTAGTTTAGTTTTTCTCTGCTTTTGAATGATTGTGTTTTTGTTCAGAATTCAGGCATCGAAACTAGTTGTTTCGATTAAAGGGTGTTTTGTTTTTCAAAAGAAGTTCTTAGAATTTGAACCGGTTTTCCATCGAAACTAGTTATTTCGATACCCTTTGGTGCCGAAATTATGTAGTTTCGATTTGCTTTTTCACCCGAAACTAGTAGTTTCGGTCAGGCCTTTCTAAAAATTTTCTAAGTGTTGGACTGATGTTTGATATTTTTTTTCTTGTGCATATATGGATCTCTTATTTGTCAAAAGGCACAATGTATGTGCTGTGTTGCATACTACTGGTCCCAAAAATGCAGACTTCATTCCTATGCTTTATTTCCTGGCCAACTCCAACATCAGCTTTGCTATAAGCCACAATCTACCAGTGTTTGAAACTACTATAAGGCAATTATGGAGTACTTCAACTACAACAGTTATAGACAATGTGAAGCATATCAGGGCTACAGTTCATAACCAAGAAGTTCTTTTTTGAGGAAACTATCAGAGAGGTGCTGCACTTTAATGATAATCATGAAGCACCAGTGGATTTTCCAAGTTTTTATGTTAAAGAATGTTTCAGAAGATTGGGCCATCCAGATGAATTCAAGGGCGGACATATTATCAAGAATGCCCTTCCACCTCTATGGAGATACATTGTACATGTCTTCATTCATTTCCTGTTTATCAGAAAAGGTGGATTTGATTCAGCCAATGCCATGGTGGCATCAGTAGTCTTAGGATTGATTAAAGGGAGAGATTACAATTTTTCTAGGCTAGTATTTGGGCAGTTAAAGGAAAACCAGACTGGTGGAGTGAAGGAAAAGTTCTTGGTCTACCCTAGGTTTCTTCAGATTATTATTAATCATCTCCATCCTAACTTGCAACAAGATGGCAATATATTTGTCTTTGATCACATGACTGCCAAGACCTTAAGCTACATGAAGAGTTCAAGAAAAAGAACCAACAGAGTGATTGCTGACATTCCTCTGTTTGGTCATATCTTGGGAGAAGAAGAAGAGAATGTTCCTGATATAGATCCACAACTACTAGTTCTAGGGAACCAAGAGCCAGATGATGATGCTGACCAAAAGATAGAGCAAGACATTGAACAGCCTATCTTAGAGGCTCCTTTCGTGGATCAATTGTTAGAGAATCTTGAACCTGTAATTGAAGAGCAACCTACTGTAAACCTAGAAGCAGAAGTACATGATGAAACTGAGTCTAGTGACACCTTGGACAAAGGCATCTACGGTACTAAGTATGATCAATCTGACTATGAATCTGAAGATGAGGAGCAGACTAAACCTCCTGCATCCTCCTCTAAGAGGCAAGCTGATTAAAGTTCAGATTATGAAAAAGGAAGTACCATTGTCCAAGAAAATAAAGACAACACTCTGAGTCCTTAACTTCTTCTTCAGAGTCTCTATTTGATGTTCCAGAACACTTAACCCCTTCTAACTCACCTATTCATATTCCACCACCTTCACCAAAACCATCTTTACCATATACACATGTTCCTACACCTCCTACATCCCCTGTCCCTGATCCATCACCATCTGTCCCAAGAGTTAAAACCCTGAGCCTGGAGGTAAAAAGGTTACAAGAAACCATAAAAAACAAGATGAAGTGATTGAAAATCTAAAGACTGAACTGAGAGAATGCAAGGAAGAAGTGAAAGATCTAAGGCTGGAATTTGGCGGCTTACATACCCAACTTGATGTTCAGTAAACCCAGCTGGAAACCCAACAAAATATAATCTCTCAGCAACAACAACAGTTCAAAGACTTATCTGATGCTATTGAACAAATCAAGGCTTCATTGAATAAATCTTCTCAACAGGAAACCCCTTCCACAGCTTAGGGGGAGACCACTTCTGCTGGTGGACCCTCTTCCCCTACCTTTGTCTCAAATCCTCAGTCTGCACTAACAATCTTCACTGGCCAAGTTGCCAAGACAAAGGATGCTGTGGAAGTCAAGATAGAAGAAACCGGGTATGATCTTCAATCAGTTAGTGAACTGAGAGCTGCTAGAGAGAGAGGAAAAGGAAAATAATCAAATGCTGATGTGGTTATCCTTGATGAAGAAGAGATTGGGTCAGATCACGAGCTGAATGCTCTTCTGGAAGAGATTGACAATTATGGATTTAATGAAGATTATCTAGAAATTTTGGCTACAGAAAATCTGCATGAAGAGAAGGTGCGATACTTCACTGAGGAAGGAGAAGAGATCTAGGCACTTTATGACGATGATAAAGATGAAGCCAATGTTAAAGTTGATCTGGTATACACTGAACCAACTCAAACAACTGACACTGAATCCACCCCATCTGAACCAATTCAACTCCCTAAACCAACTCCAGACTATCCCGACCCAAAAAGGCCTTGGATGAGGAGACTGCCTGTACAGGAGCCTCCCAAGTATTATGAATGGTTCGCTGAGTACCAAGAGCTGAAGAGACCCCCCGTGGGATGGAAATATGACAATTAAAGGAGATTATGCATTGTCAGGAGGTACAAGGGAGGAGTAGAACACTTCAAAACTTCTCATGTTCAGCTCACTCCCTAGATATGATCTTAGGGCACTTGCCAAATTATCCTTGAAAAGTTAACGAGGCACGCAACTTTGAATAGTTTCTGAAACAACAAGCTCTCACTGACTTCATGTCAATGAAGACCACTCTTCCAAAGAGGATTATATCCAAAACTAGGATTCATCCTAGAACTCAAAAGCCTTGGGTAAGCCTTCGGTACAAGCCTCCTGAAACTGTCAAATCCATAGTTCTGCCATGATCAGTACCTGTATAGCTACAAAATTTCAGAAAATGGTTTTACAACTCAACCATCGGAAGTGCTGTGATCGAGTGTGAAGGGAAGGAAGATATTGTAATCTTTGAGCCCATGGAGCTTCAAAATTTTCAACCTGAAGATCTTGAAGTTTTGTTCAAAAACCCCATCAAGCTCTTTCATGGAGATGATGAAGCTGATGCTAAGGCATATCAGAGAGTGGTGTCGTTGAATGTCAAGCCATTTTTCAGAAACCAAATCAAGGGTCAACTGCTTAGAGAAGAGTTGAAGACATTGATGCAGCAGCTTAGGGGGAGATTGTAAAGTCTTATTATTGTATAAGCTGTTGTCATCAATGTATTTCTTTTGAACATTGTTGAGTTAGTTTATTTACTTGTATTTTTATTTTAATGTAATTTTCTGTTTTATTTCTAAGTCTGGGCCATCGAAACTATCTACTTTCGATTGAGGTTTGTTCAATCGAAACTAGTAGTTTCGATATATAGTTTAGTTTCGACAGGCTTATCTCTCTTGTATATGCTTCACCGAAACTAGTAGTTTCAGTAAGCATAGTTTCGATGCCTGTCAACTTGCTATAAATAGCCTAGTTTGAGAATTTCTATGGTGTGGATAGCGGCTGTAACCCTGAAATTCTCTCCTTCACAGTTTTCTGAATCAATACACATTTGGAGTTAATTCATCTGTTGTTCTTACAATTTCATATCTTATTTGTGTTGATTCCTGTGTGGTTTTGCCTGTTTATCTTCACAAATTCTGTTTCTACCCTCTGTTTCACCACCATACACACAGATTCCGCCTCTGTGTGTGTAATCAATCTGTTGAGTGATTTCCGATTGAAATCTAGACCTACAAAACCTTTGATTATAAATGCATTAGAATTCGTTTGTTGTAATCAAAGGCTATGAACACCGTGGATCGTTACGCCCTGTGTTTCCGCCCTAGTCGGGGTGTGAGATAGCCCGCATAACCCTGTTGTGCGTACGAAGGTTCACCGTCAGGGAGAGGCTCCTGAAACATGTTTATGGTTAAAACGTAAGGGTAAAGGTAAAGACAAATATAAATTAAGAAATAAATGTTTTGCCTCGTTTAGGTCGGGCGGCACCAGTCTATTGTCATGCGAACGAACATCGGACATGACCTCCCCCTCGTTAGAATCAGGAATGCCGGACCCATCGTAAGAATCTGGAACAATCGACTCGTTAGAATATTCTCCGAAGAGATAGTTGGCGTTCCACCACGACATCGTAACGAAATTGAGATTGAAAGTATGAGCTGGTGAAATTTGTTATTTATAAGAGACGAATACGCTCTATATTGGCCAATATGGAGCATATAGACTGTAAAGGCCGATATGCTCCATATTAGCCAATATGGAGCATATAGGTCCGAGGAATCTACAATGAGTCAGAAGTTGTCTTTTATCGGGAAACGAAAAAACCTAATATGCTCCATATTGGTCAATATGAAGCGTATTAAGTGTTAAAATAAGGATTTAAGTGTCTAAATATCAAGACCCTTTAAAAATCCAATTTTGCTTGTCATATCCAATCAACTCATATAATATTGTCTTAGTTTTGATTCGAAATATTTTTTAAATAAAAACTGTTAACTAATTTATTTGTTTATTATAACTTTAAATAATATAAACATAGGACTTCTTTTATTATTTGACATGATCATATTCTCGTGTTTTATATGAAGTGTTATAAAATAAATTTGTTCTTCAAGTTTTATTTAATATATATTATTTAATAAATTTTCTATAGTTTAGTTTTTCTAATTAGTAAAATCATTAGTTGATCATAAATATTGATATGTTAAATTATATATTTTTAATATTTTCTTGTTCGTGAATATGATTAATTTTGAGATTCTTACAACTTTATGATTTATTTAATATTTTTTCTTCTTTCAAAATTTTATCCTCAAAAATATTATAACTAATAATAAAGCCATGTCGGTATGCATACTAAACGGTTATGATTGGTTCGTACGGATATAAATAATTGAAGACCTGGTTACATTTTTTTGTTATTCATGATGACCGTTATGAATATCATATTATTTAGATAAATTGGATTTAATAATCAAAACTATGACCTATTGGTGGATAATAATTCATACTATTAATTTGGTCTGTGATAGTTGTAACTTTAACTTTTGTTGTTAATAGCAGTCCTAGTAACATAATAATCATAAATTTACGCTCCATCTACCCTTGTTTTGGCTTAAGATGATGTTTTTAAGCGAAATGGAGAAACGTACAAGTGAAATCGATTGGAAATCAAGTGTAAATAGATCGTAAATTTATGATGATTATGTTACTGGAACTGCTATTGATAACAAAAGTGAAAGTTAGGATTATCACCAGCCAAATTGATAGTATGGATTATTATCGACCAATAAATCATAGTTTGGATTATTAAAATCCAATCCGCCTGTAATTTGTCATATCATGTATGGATTAAGGTGTAAATGAAATTGCCGACTATTTAATAAAAATAAACATCTTTAAAGTATTAGGAACACTTACAAACTTATCAATTGGGCATGGTGGTCGCTTTATATGATTGCAACTTCATGTCAAATTACAAAATCATAAAAACCAAAATATCTATAAATAATAATGTTGAATAAAATAATAGTTTCTTAAAAGACCAAAACATTATCAAATTACCAAAAAGCTTTAAAGGAGAAGGCTTTGAGAACAGTAGAAACAAGACTTCTCTCCACCTTATGTTTATAAGCTTTTGCAGTTATTAACAAAGTTAGCTTTTGCTGTAGTGGTTTGTGCTTACATCCTTTTCATCTTCCGTCCCGAGTTCAATTCCGTTCTAGGGCTTTTCTTTTTCAACAGATTTTTATTGCCCCACACTTTTCCTCCTTATTCCACGTGTTTTACAGGGAGAGCAGAGTAGACACGCGTTTCTTTCTTTCACTTCCTTCTACTGCGCTTTCTTTTCCTCTCTTTAATCAATCCATTCTGCCATTTTCATCTTTTTTATTTCTTCTTCTATTGCAGGTGATGTTCGTCCTTTATTTTCCTCTTTTTAATCAATCATTTCTCCCATTTTCATCTTTTTTTTCTTCTTCTACTGCACGTGATGTTCATCATGGGTTTTGAGACTTTTAGGTATGCTTTGATTGTTGTTGTTTAGGTTAGTTTGCGGGTAGTGTTTTTAAATTTGTTATTAGACTAAAGTTTATGTGCATTTTTTTGTCTAGTTGATGCATTTTAGAAACACATTTTCTTTTTGTATAAATTTCTTAAATTGATTTTCTTTTGGTATAAAGAGATTGGAGATTTTGTGTTTTTTTCTTTTGGTAGATGCATTTTAAGACTCAGTTGTGCTTTTTCTTTATTATAGGTCTATGTTCTAGCCTGGATTATTTTACATTTACATTCACTGTCGCAGTTGGACACCAACGTATTTACCAGGTATAACAGTTTTGATTTGACGATTAATCACTTTTTTTTATATATTGAATTTAGTTGACTTAAATTTTGAGTAGTGAATTTTTGCATAATTTTGTCTTTAAATAACTGATTGCTTAAGAGTTTGTTAATCAATAACTTCTTTCAATTCTCACTAGTTCTATTGTTTTATATGGTTTTTTTTTGTGGTGTCATTAAGTTCATATTGGGAATGAATCAGGTCCTCTCTTATGATTTGACTAGGTTGTAAGTTTATAATGCACATAAACTGTTCGACGATATGCCTCAACCAGATTTACTCTTTTATGGTCATTGATTATCAACATGATCAGAAAGGTCTACTATTGTGTTTAGGCTTTTTTTTTTATTAAAATGGGAATAAAAAATATAATTTCAAAAATTTTAATTTTATTTTAATTAGTAAAAAGAGAGATTAAATATGTTAATATTATTGATTCTTAACCAGTTCATAGCAGTAAAGGTGTGCTGATTTGTATAAAATTTTCATATTTTCCTAAATGGAACAGCACAGGATATCGTCAATACAACCCAAACTTGACCCGGTCCCGATCAATGTGCTCGTCATGAGAAGTTGGGAGCCATACTGGAGGAAAAATGAATTTTGCTACTTATTAGTTGATGCTTATGTGCGTTCAAAATTTACCAACATATAACGATTGCAGTTACCTGTTTACATTTACTAATTTACTTGACGAATAATGTAGGGTGATGCTATACAGGCGACTGCTCATCACAAAGACAAAGACCATTTTCATAGCAAGATTAAGCTGATGTCCTGTTACCGCATTGACAACTACATATGCGACACTGCCAGTAATCCACCAAGAGTCACTTTGCATCCAACAATTATCCATTTAAGTACAACAACAGTAATCAGCCTCATATCTGATCCTTAAAGTTTCCCGATATACCAGTTCAATTTCTACCAGTATGAACAACTTGCTTTACTTATTGACATGCAACAGGTTTTCATAGGTATGCATACCTTTCACCAATCCACTTTGTTTACTAAATAAAAATGCACTAACACTATAACACAAACAGATTATGCTGCTAGACTTGATGGAATAACAGACACAACAACAAAAAACGACAAACCTCTTGCACGTTTGCGTCTAACTGACATAAGGTGAGATTCCGTTATGCCTGATTGGCCCTTATCCTTTTTTGGTTAACTGAGAAAAATTACTGTTTATTTAATTACCCTTACACTATCATCCAATTAACAACACTGACATTAATACTTTAACAGCGGCGAAAAAAATTAATGCCATCATATGGGAAGAAATCCTTCATCGCATTGATAGAGAGGCAATTATCGTTGCAGAAAAACCAACTATTGTTGCTATTACATCTCTAAAGATTGGAACCTATTCAGGTAAAAACATTAAGTCATTACATATTCCTAACTGTCTTCATTAAGTTGACTCATATTGTTAGCATTATGTCACTCCACTACCTAAAGCCTAAATTCTATAAATCATAGACCAAAGACTTTTTTAGGTCCTTTTTAAATTTAGCTTTTTAATTTTGATATTTTTAACTCATTATGAAAAAGCAAAAAAAAAACCTATTTTGATATTTGTTAAATTTAGCATTAATTTTTTTACTCTTTTAAAAAAATTAATGGCCATTTCATGAATAAAAAAAACAAAAAAATGTTTAAATACAAGCAGAAAAGCTACAGTTAGCTGCAACAGATGCTACATATATCTACCTCAATCCATTGGCAGAAGATGTTGTGCTACTCCGAAACAAGTAAGTTGACTACATCATACTCTTACATGTTCACAATTATATCACATACAATAATCATGACTTCTACACTTCAACAACAGATTCATAACCAAATTCAGCACGAAACGTCATCACATGTCCAAGCATGGCAGCTAGTCTAATGAAAACAGGAAAACAACATGGCAACTTTTGCAGCTTGAACATGAAGAAAACACAGTAAGAAGTTTTTTTATTAAATTATTAAATTTACCTACACAAACCTGTTAACATGTTGCCAAAAAAAATCCATATTCTTGATATTTGTCATAAAACATAACTCATGCCACCACACTTTATAAGAAAATTGTTTGAAGTTTCTTAAGCAAATTAGAAATTACTTAACATTTTTATGCAAATGACAACAAATAATTTCCTTTTTTAAGTCTAAAATTGATTGACACTAATAATTTCATTCATTAATTTGTGTTTTTTAATAATGTTATGTCAACTATAAATCTCTCTTTTACACAGGAAAACCGATTCACTTGTGAAGCCTCAATTGTTAGCTAAAAGCCTAATCGTCCTTGGTTCTACAGAATCTGTCCAAACTGCAGAAAAAAGGTGTATGAAAAAGGAAACCCATGGTCCTGTTTGAAACATGAAAACATAATTGATCCTAACTTCATGTACGTACTCATCAAACACATCTCAAATCCAACATTTAAGCACACACCAGCCCTTTAACTATTGTGATCATTATGTGTTAACACTACAATCACAGGCGACACCGGCACTGCAACTGCCACGTTCTTTAATGATGCAGTTGTATCACTTATTGGTAAAGAATGCGAGGAAGTCGTCAAAGAAGGCTACGAAAATGGATTTGAAGTTCCAAAATCACTATCTGAAGCCATTGTCTAGAAAAAATCTAACAGATGCAGTTCGAAGGAACACCATATCGTCGTTCAACTCATTTTGTAGTTAGTCGCTTGTCTTCTCCTACCCACCAACAACTGCTGTCCGACTCAACACCACCACCATCAACAACAACATCCGAAAAAGCACCAATACAAGAGACAGTTGATAAACCACTGTCTGACTCAACACTACCATCATCAACATCTGAAAAAGCACCAATGCAAGAAATAGTTGATAAACCAAGTGCCAAACAACAACTATTCCTGGAATAACATATATTACAATCTTAACACTACTACTTGATTATACAGACACAGGCATAAGCGACATGAAAAAGATAAGGTACCCCGACTAAAAACAAGTTACTTGCGCTTTTTGGAACGCACTAACAAGTAACCAAAGCTTCCTTTTGTCTAGAAGAATAGTGTACCAACAATGTTAAAAATTAACTTGTCAAACAATGTGCATGTAACTGTTCTACATTTTTTGTTAAAAAAAATATCATAATGAAAACGTTCCTTAATGGCTTTCACTTTTATCAGTCACTACCTCTTCATTTCTAGCGCAATACGCCGCAACGCGCGTTAATCTA
The DNA here is from genome assembly GCA_023525975.1 of Smallanthus sonchifolius. NCBI lineage: Eukaryota > Viridiplantae > Streptophyta > Magnoliopsida > Asterales > Asteraceae > Smallanthus > Smallanthus sonchifolius. The sequence goes on from CM042023.1 coordinate 36,754,837, forward strand.
TCTAGTTATGATTATACACAAACTTGTTTTAAAGATTGTCCAAATATCGTTCTAGATCCTTAACGTCACTACTTCATAAGTAGTGTCAAAATAGTCCAACTTAGCATTCAAAAGACTAGGTAGCATTTGGATGTTACATTTTATAAATGATTATATGATTATTACTTTTAATTGAAAATTCTATTTTTGTTATCTCATTATTAAAAAAGTTGAATAAACATATTCTCATAAAAAGTCTACCGTGTGTAAGAAATTGAAACATATTCTAAATGGCTAAAATATATCTACACACTACACATACGATAGGGATAACAAAATTAACGAATTTAAAGATTTGTTATTCGACTTGGTATTTTCTTCCACGCCATGCATGGGGAAAACTTGAATAATACAAAATAAAATAAATAATAGAGTAAACTTCGGTTTTAGTCCTTGTGGTTTGGATCAATTCCCTATTTTAGTCCATTAGTTTTAATTTCTCTTTTTAGTCACTGTGGTTTCATTTTTGTTTCAATCAAAACCAAATGACTAACACCGTTAAAATTTTCTGTTAACTTTTTATAAAAAGACAAAAACACCCCTAGTAAATAAATGTGTATACTAAAGAACATACTCTCTCTAACCCCTATCTTTCTCTCTCTAACCCCTTTTAACCCCTATCTCTCTCTCTAACCCCTATCTCTCTTTCAAAATCACTCCTTCTCCCTCTTTCAAAATCACTCCTTCTCCTGCGACCATAATGGAACCACCACCACCACCACACCATCCCTAGATCCAAGAGGGAGGAGGAGGTCAAAGACTAGTGGAATTGATGTAGCGGATTGACTTGATTCGTGATGGATTTCTCGAAGACTAGGTTATATCAGCGCACACGTTCTGGATACGAGAAGCTTTACCTAGAGTATAATCAGAAGAAGGTTAATAGAAGGCGTCACAATGGCGGAAACGGAACCGGCACCTGTGACGGTTTGAATACCGAGAGTGGCGGAGATCATGTCACAGCTAGGGTTTGTAATGATGTTGATAAGGATAAAATTAACGCTGTTTCTTGTAGAACGAGGCATGCGCTCAGAGGGAAGAAGAATCAAGGGGATAAGAATTTGAAGGAAGTTCATCTAATTGAGGAATCTGAGAATGATAATGAGGATGAGTTAAAAGATTGGAGAATAGGTAGTTAAAAGTAATAAAATAAAATTGTTGAAAGTGAAGAGTTGATGAAATGATTTAAAATAGAAAATTAGTTTTACCTTTAAAAGTTAATAGTTAGAGGAAAATTAAAAACCAAAATATTTAACTTTATATATTAACACTTTTCATCTCTAAAATATAAATACTAACTTTTTAAAAAACCCTTAAACGGGTTAACAGGTCAACCCACTTATTAAGCGGGCCGTATTCGGGTTGACCCACTTTTTAAGCGGGTAGTGTTTGGGTTGACCCATTTTTTTTAAACAGGTTATGTCAGCCGATCCAAAACCTATTTTTTTCGTGTCGGGTTCGGGTCATATTTTCATGTCGTGTTAGGAATTGTCGCCCCCATGTAAAATCCCGGATTTCGAAAGCATTAGATCGGGTACGAGATTTACATTAAAATAAGGAAAAGAGCGCGTGGTGGGCCGGCCTTGGGCTGTGGCGCGAGTGGGCTGATTAGGAGGGAAGCGAATGAGCCAATGGTCCATCAAAACCGTTGTCTTCCACCCTCACTTCTCATTTCTCCATTTCATCTTCTTCCTATTTCTAGAGAGAGAAACACTTAGAGAGAGAAAGTGTCGGTTTTGCCCCAAGATCGATCCACTCTTCTCCAGTGATTACATGAAGCTTTGCTAAAGAAACGAGCCAATTAGAGGTAAGAAACTTGTCCAGATCTAAGATTTTGGTTTTAGGGTTCTTATGAGTTTTCTTCAAAAAGGTCAGATTTTTACGTATATTTATGCTTAAAAACCATAGATCCGGTTTCATAGAAGCTAGATGAACGTTTTGAAATGTAAAAGTTATGATTTTAGACTAAAAACAGGCATGTATGGGATTTTTTGTTCTTCAGCCAACACTCGAGTGTCCACCACCCGCCAATTAGCGACACTCGACGGGGACGAAGACGCTCAGGGTGTCGACCATCAGAGTGTCGACCATCAGAGTGTCCACCCTCAGAGTGTCAACCCTCAGAGTGTCAACCATCAGAGTGTCAACCCTCAGAGTTTCAACCCTCAGAGTGTCAACCCTCCTATAGCACGACACAAAGTCCTGAACGCAGGTTCAGGCAACACTATGGTGTGTTTGGTCGACACTATCAGGTGACACTATAGAGTGTCAACCGACACTAATAGGCGACACTAGCAAAGTTTAACCAATTTCATGTATTGTATTCGTACATATCACGTAGCACTTTTGTAGCCTAAAGCTTTTTAGTTTCCGCAGTAGACCGTATACCAGGTGAGTTCTAATCCCCTTTCTTGCCAGCTTTTGGGGTGGTGTGCATACTTAGTGAAACATGTTCATTACATATTTTATATTAATAAACAAAAGTGAATGTTATGTTTTAGAGAAATTTTAAAAGAGGCAAAAGCATGATTTATGTAAAGTATAGCTATATATTGGCAAACGTTTATTATATTTTTATATACATAAATAAATGCATGATACATGTGCAAAGTATGTATTAAGTAAATTTAAGTTATATTTATGGTAAGCGTTTATTATATTTTCATATACATAAACAAAGGCACAATATATGTGTTAATTTATGTTTCAGCAAAACAAAGATATTTTATGGCAAACGTTTATTATATTTTAATATACATAAACAAAGGCATAATATATGCGAAGTTATGAACAAGTTAAAGACAGTTTTATGAACAGAAAGTGAACAACTTTCCTACGAGAATGTGTACCAGCTTGATAAGGTTCCTTCGGGAACAAATGTTTCTTGTACAAGATGTCAGTTATGGGTTATGCCCTTTTTGTAAGAATCTTTACGGTTCGCTAACGGTTGATCAACTGGTTCTCAATGATAAGGAGTAATGATGGTTACTTACAAGGGCTTTGTGCTAAGTTGTCGTCGTAGAGGTAAAGAGCCTTAGGCGACAAGAGGTCATCCTAGAGGTAAAAGAGCCTTAGGTGACAAGTTGTTTTCCTAGAGGTAAAGAGCCTTAGGAGACATAGTGAGTAGTGAATCCTAAAGGTAAAGAGCCTTAGGATACACTACAGTTATAAATGGAATTGACGACAATGTATGAATCCTAGGGGTAAAGAGCCTTAGGATACATTACAGTTACAGGTGGAATTAACGGCAATGTGTGAATCCTAGAGGTAAAGAGCCTTAGGATACACTACACTTTCAGATGGAATTGACGGTATTATCCTGAAGGTAAAGAGCCTTAGGATATACTACAGTTACGGTGATGTATCGTGTAATCCTTCCTTACTCGTCAGCCTTTGGACAGCGAGCCATCAGGGGCAGTATGGAAGGAAATGAAGAAGTTAAAGATAAGTTACAATAAAGATAATTAATGAATGACTTAAAAGTTAAAGTACGTAAAGTTTTACCTTAATGGCATCAAGAGTTAGGTTTATGCAAAAAACCCTTCTTCTTTTATTATATGTATGAATGTTTTATGTAAGCATTAGAACTCACTCAGCGTTGTTGATTTTTAGTATGCACGTCAGTTAAGTGTAGGTGGTTGTAGATGGATGTAGATGATTGGCTTGACGAGAGGAGTTACCTAAAGATCTGAGTCTGGCATCTCGTTTACTTTTAAAGTTTATATTGTTTTAAGACAAGTTTAAATTCGTTTCAGACAAGTTATGTTTAAGACATGTTTTGTATTCCGCTGCTTATGTTAACGTTTTAATTGTTTCCGCTGCGATTTGAGAATGTCTTATGTTTATAAGCTATATGTTGATAAGTAAATCTAATAAGTGAGGAATCCAAGTTCAAAGCCTTACACCCCTACTTTTAGCCTTAGTTAGAAGTTAAAGGTCTTATCCATTAGGCTAAAGGCACTTGTTTGTTTAAAAACTTGAATTCATTTTGTTTAATATTTATGACACGTTGTAAATTCTTAATAGAATACGAACTATTCATCAGTGTATGTCATTCATGTAAACTAGTTGAATACCCGTGCTTCGTGATGATTGTCAGATCGTCTAATTTGCTCATAATAGGTTTTGTTCATCAAAATACCATATCAGTAACGACACTCGATATAGGCTACAAAATAAAATAAAAAACTTGATTTTTAATACAACTACATTTTCAAATACATTTATATTGGAACGGTGACAAAATAAAAAATAAAAGAGCCGTGCATTCCGTTTTTTGGTAAAAATTAACGAGTGAAAGTTATTAAAGAAAAACGAAATTAACAGGCGCGCCCCGTCGCGGGTGACAAGCCGATAAGCCGTAGGAGCTTGGTCGTTACTGGTTCGGGTTGACGAAAAACAAAAAAAAGGAATACCTTTACCTGTTCCGAATACCCGTGATTCGCGGCGAGTGTCAGGTCGCCTAATTCGCTCGGTTCGTCATAGTACCACAATGGTAACGACACTCGATATAGGGTACGATACGAAAAAACGCCATTTTTAAAATAACTCCGTTTTCAAATAAATTTATATCGGAACAGTAACAAAAAAAAACAGTCGTGCACTCCGTTCTTTGAAAAAATTTAACGAACAAAAGTTAATAAAGAAAAACAAAATTAATAGAAAATTAAGCGGGTTATACCCGGGCTCCGCGGCGGTTGTCTGGCCGATCGTTAATAAAATTAAGCGAAAAATAGGCGCAACAGTAAAAATAATATTAAAAAAAAGAAACCTAAAGGTAAATAATAAAAAAGAAAATTTTTTTTGTGTCGTCGAAAACCATAAAATCAAAGACCGACACTGCTTCCGATAATACCAATACCGTTAATGATGTTGTCCGCTCATAATAGGTTCGGTTCGTCGTGAGACCACAACGGTAACGACACTCAATATAGGCCACGATAAAAAAAAACTCAATTTTAATACAACTCCGTTTTCAAAAAAATTATACTGGAACGTTAATAAAAAAAACTAAAAATTGCAGCGCACTCCATTTTAAAAAAAAGTTCATGAACGAAATTTTTTAGAGAAAAATAAAATTATTAGAAAATTGCACAGTTAAAAGCGTATTATATATATAAGGGTGAAGAAAAACATGATGTGTAAGATGTTTAATGGATTTGACACTATTCCATTCCCTTGTACTTTAATCTATTACTAGAAATTGTGCCCCGCGTTTCGTGGCGAGAACCGGACCTTAAACAGTTGAGGCGGTGACATTAATGCGGGTAAGTACAAAAAAAAACGTGGTTAAATAAATTTTGCTCCGCGGCGGGAGGCGGACTTTAAACGTGTAACATCCCGAATTTCGTTTTCTTAAAACACGGGATCTGGTTAGGGACGAGGTTGTCAAAGAACGAAATTAATATAATAGACTTAAACAAATAACTGAATTAGAAGGCTAAGAATGTAATTACTTCACAGTTGAGGGGAGTAAAATGAAATATTGTTTAAACCTAAACCTCCATTTCGTTTAAACAGCCGCCACACCCGATTGCTAAGGCAATCCCCCTTTTTCTTTGTCAATCTCCTGATCACCCTAATCCAGCCATCTACCTTGGAGTGTGCATGGTTCACATGGAGACGATAAGGACCCAAGTAAATGAGGGCAACAACTAGTCGAGAATGGTGACGGAACTTGAGTTCCATCGGAACTGAAGACGACGATGGGTACGGGGTTCCGGTGATCAAACAGAGGCGGCAACAAGCGTATGAGCCGCTGCCATAGTTCCGGCAGCAGCAGGGAGGCTCGCATGTTGCAGGTCACGCTAGGAAGAAGACGAGGCCGGCGAATGTAGTGGTACGTCGGTAAGGATGGTTTTACGAGTCTCACCATGGTATGTGGTGGTACGGACGGGAGTCGACGGCGGGAATGGTGGTGGAGGCTGTTTGTCACACCCCGACCGACGGCGGAAAACGTCGGGGCGTGAAGCTGTGCAGACTGTTCATAGCTCATGGTTGCTAAAGTTTGAATAATTTAAACATTCATTTTCATTACACGTAGCAAGTTCATACCATACAAGAACCAAATGTAGCGATTACAAAATATAAATAGTTTAGATTAATTGCTAGGTCCAAATCCTATATGTAGCAGCTTGTAATACTTCAAACATTGTCACCTGAAACATGGTTAAAAACAAAGTCAACTAAAAAGTTGGTGAGAATACATAGGTTTTCGTGTCATGTAATAGAATATAGTGTTGTGTGTATACAATTCATACAAACATGGCAATTAAGGCATTTATGGAGAGATACCATCGTGTGACCTGGTAGTACAATCAAACCTTTGTAACTAGCATGCAAAACAAACGCGTGTTGGCAGTAACAGTCACCCTACCTGGGTGGGTTTGTCAGACTCAATAGATCTATCACTGTTTACTGTAGGCTATAAAATAGTTAATGATTGCACGTGAATAGCAAACTGCGTGTTGGTCTACACACCTAGTACTCAAGCACAAAGCTCAAAATTGTAACACATGATTGTAGGGTGGAATTATATATTGTGTAGTTTGTAAACATAGTAAATAGAACGCATGTTCCAGCCCAAAAGTTTGTAAATAGAGTAAAAGAGGGGCTATGTAACTCACTTGTGTTGGGGCGTGTAGTTTGCACAGATCAACAAAAATACCAAGCGTGTTGTAGGTCGCTACGTTTGACCTATTGAATGAGGGTATAACGCGTGTCACTGTTTGTGTTATTTTGTGTCCAAAGTGGGTTCGTTGGTGGTTTGTGTGTTTAGGGTTGGTTTTGGAATAATAAATTAGTAGCGATATATATATATATATATATATATATATATATATATATATTTATTTAAATAAAATTTAATTAAACGATATTTGTTTAAATCAATATATATATATATATATATATTTGTATAAATAAAAATGATTATATAAATTCACTATTTCATCGGTTTTGAAACTATCGGGAATTAATCGTTTTAAATTTCTAAATCAACGATTTGGTATATAAATGATTCCCGGGTTTTGGGATTTTATAACTTAAATTTTTATAAACAAGTTTTGAAATGTTTAAATAAAAACATATTAAATTAAGTTTGAAAATAATAAAATTAAAGTTTCTGGTCAAGGAGCACGACCGTGCTCAAGTAGGGCACGACCGCGCTCGTTGCCGGGCGTGACCGTGGTGGTCTGAGCGCGCCCGTGGTCGAGTCAGAAGTCACTACAGAGGGTCTGGACATAGAGCACGACCGTGCTCGTATCTGGCACGACCGCGTCTAGTGTTTGTTTTTGGTCAAGACTTGTTTGCTCGGTAAGCACGACCGGGCCACACCTGGGGCACGACTGTGCTTGGTCAGGCACGACCGCGCTCAGGGATGAGCGCGACCGTGTCGGGCCTTTTTCAGTCACAATTCGATCGATTCTTATATTAATAGCTTCTATATTCTTAGGGCTTTCACTTAGTGGATGATTACGAATGTTTCTACATAGTTTAATTGTATTTATATCATGTCTAGAGTGTAGTTCGAGTAAAATTTATGTTTCGGCTTTTTGGTTCAAAATCGGATCGATTTGAGTGTTTCTACAACGAATTGACATAGGGCTTTCGTAGTAGAGGTAGATACAAAGCTGAAGACGTGTTACTTACTTGTTGAAAGTGGGCAATTGAATGCGGTCGGCTACGGGTCGAGCGGCTTCGTTTCTTGGCGATCAATCGGACGACAGAGGTGTTGTGAGCGTCGAGTGAGAGTTCTGAGAGATTGAGTGGGTGTATATGAGAGTGTAGGAAGCGTGCAACTGACTCTATATCGACGAATTTGAGAGGCTCGGTTGTGGTGTGAATGGGATTAATTAATTGTGCAAATTGGACGACAATTGATGCGTGTTTTAGACGAATTTCAGTCGAGTATGGTCTGACGCGCGAAGACCGGCTTTTCTTTATTTTAATTTTCGCGAATTCAGAAGGTATGGTATGGTTTGACTTTCTGCAGTCAAGTGGGTTCATCAGCGCGACCGTGCCTACTTTAGGCGCGACCGTGCTTAGGTCTGCAGGCGCGACCGTGCCTAGTCCTAGGCGCGACCGTGCTTGCCTAGTTTTGTAGTTTTTGAGTTTTGTCAGTTTTGGTCCTCGGGGCTTGTGAGATAATTGCGTTTTTGTTTAATTTATTGTAATAGAATAGTTTGTATATGTAACTGCATCGTAGTTTGTTTGTACACGAATCGAAACTGAAATGTGTTTGTTTATTGAAATCAAACGATTACATGATGAAAATCAGAAATGTTACAGTCTCCCCTTGTTGAGGGGATTTCGTCCCGAAATTCAACTAGTTGAGGCTGCAGAATTGGTGAATAGGTGAGGATACTTGAGTTTCATTTGGTCTTCACGTTCCCAAGTAAACTCAGGACCACGTTTAGAATCCCAACGGACTTTGACTATAGGAATGCGGCTGCGTTTGAGTTGCTTGATCTCACGGTCCATGATTTCCACCGGTTTCTCGACAAAGTGCATCGTTTCATCAATGCGCACGTCGTCAAGAGGTATGTGGAGGTTCTCATCAGCAAGACATTTCTTCAGGTTGGACACGTGGAAGGTTGGATGAACATTGTTGAGTGCTGGAGGTAGCTCAAGTTTGTAAGCCACTTTCCCGATTCTTTCAAGGATCTTGAACGGGCCTACGTAACGAGGTGCTAGTTTGCCTTTCTTTCCAAAGCGGATCACACCCTTCCAAGGGGATACTTTGAGAAGCACAAGGTCACCCACTTGGAATTCCAAGGGTTTTCGTCGCTTGTCGGCATAGCTCTTTTGTCGACTTCTCGCTACTCGGATGTTGTCACGGATTTGAAGGATTTTGTCGGATGTTTCCTGAATTAACTCGGGACCGGTGATTTGTGCTTCACCAATCTCGTTCCAACAGATAGGAGAACGGCATTTGCGACCATAAAGAGCTTCGAATGGAGCCATGTTGATGCTGGTGTGGTAGCTGTTATTGTAGGAGAATTCAATAAGTGCTAGATGTGAATCCCAATTGCCACCAAAGTCTATGACGCAGGCTCTCAGCATGTCTTCGAGGGTTTGGATTGTTCGTTCAGTCTGGCCATCAGTTTGGGGATGGTAGGCTGTGCTTAAATCCAATCGTGTGCCAAGTGCCTTTTGCAGAGATTGCCAAAATCTGGAAGTGAAACGAGCATCTCTGTCGGAGATTATGTTCAAAGGTATACCGTGTCGACTCACAATTTCGTTAATATAGATTCGGGCCAATTTCTCAACCCGATAGTCTTCACGGATGGGCAGGAAGTGTGCGGACTTTGTGAGACGGTCAATGATTACCCAAATGCTATCATAGCCGTTTGAAGTACGGGGGAGTTTAGTAATGAAGTCCATGGCTAGATTTTCCCATTTCCACACGGGGATTTCCGGTTGTTCAAGTAAACCGGAAGGACGTTGATGTTCGGCTTTGACTTTAGAGCAGGTTAGTCATTTTGCAACATAGAGTGCAATGTCTTTCTTCATACCAGGCCACCAATATTGTGGTCGAAGATTGTGATACATTTTATCCGCACCGGGATGGATAGAATACCGAGACTTGTGTGCTTCAGTCATGAGGAATTCCCGGAGATCATTGCGGTTGGGAACCCAAATACGATCCAAGAAATAAAGCAAGCCATTGTTTTTAGTCTCTAGTTGGAATTCAGCACCACACGACATTTCCTCATACATATTGCCCTCGGTAATCGAGACGTGTTGAGCTGCTAGAATACGGGTTTGAATGTCGGAATGAATCTTGACACTTTGGAGCATGACGCATTCTTTACGGCTCAGCGCATCGGCTACAACATTAGCCTTACCGGGATGATAACGAATCTCGCAATCGTAGTCATTGAGTAGTTCAACCCAACGTCGTTGCCTCATGTTGAGTTCTTTTTTATTGAAGATGTGTTGGAGGCTTTTGTGGTCGGTAAATACCACACATTTCGTGCCATATAGATAATGTCTCCAAATCTTCAAGGCAAATATGACTGCACCTAGCTCCAGATCGTGCGTCGTATAGTTCTTTTCATGGATCTTGAGTTGCCTTGATGCATAAGCGATTACCTTGCCTCGTTGCATGAGAACACAACCAAGGCCTAGGTTAGAGGCATCGCAGTAGACGACTAGATCATCGTTTCCTTCTGGAAGAGTCAGAATAGGGGCATCACATAACTTCTGTTTAAGAGTTTGGAAAGCTTCTTCTTGTTTTGGCCCCCATTCATAAGGTTTACCTTTATGTGTCAAGGCGGTGAGGGGAACAGCAATCTTGGAGAAATTAGAAATGAACCTTCGGTAATAACCCGCTAAACCAAGAAACGAACGAACCTCGGTAGGGGTTTGAGGAGCACTCCAATTCTTGACAGCTTCGATCTTGGCAGGGTCGACATGTATTCCCTTTTTATTGACAACATGACCCAAAAATTGAACCTCCTTTAGCCAAAATTCACATTTGGATAACTTGGCGTATAATTGCTCGGTTCTCAGGAGATCCAGAATCAGTCTAAGGTGCTGTTCATGTTCTTCCTCAGTCTTGGAATAGATCAAGATGTCGTCGATGAAAACGATCACGAATTTGTCAAGGTATGGTTTGCACATGCGGTTCATGAGGTCCATAAAGACAGCAGGTGCATTGGTCAACCCAAAAGGCATAACCGTGAACTCGTAATGACCATATCTTGTTCGGAAGGCGGTCTTTGGAATATCTTCTTCTCGGACACGCAGTTGATGATAACCAGATCGAAGATCAATCTTCGAGAAACAAGTAGAACCTTGGAGTTGATCGAATAGGTCGTCAATCCTAGGTAACGGGTAGCGGTTTTTGATTGTAAGCTTGTTGAGCTCTCGATAGTCAATACACATGCGGAATGAACCATCCTTCTTTTTAACAAACAAGATTGGTGCACCCCATGGTGAATGACTTGGCCGTATGAAACCTTTGTCAGCGAGTTCTTGAAGTTGACTTGCAAGTTCTTGCAATTCGGAAGGTGCAAGCCGGTATGGAGCTTTAGCCACAGGGTTTGCTCCGGGTATAAGATCGATTTGAAACTTTACTTCCCGAATAGGTGGAAGTCCGGGTAAGTCATCGGGAAAGACTTCGGGAAACTCCCGAATGATGGGAATATCTTCTATTCTTCTCTCCTTGTCTTCTTTTTGAATCACATGAGCTAGGAAAACCATGCACTTCTTTCGAATGTATTTCTGGGCAGTTATGCATGACATTAGTTTGAGTCCTTTGCAAGGTTTCTCGCCAAAGACTTTCAATATGTCTCCCGATGGAAGAGGTACTCGGATGTACTTTTCAAAGCACATGACCTCGGCATGGTTTTTAGATAACCAATCCATGCCGATGATGACGTCAAAGCTTCCCAATGGCATTGGTATAAGGTTGACTGGAAACGTGTGACCATTGAGTTCTAGTGAGCAGTCATGAATGATGGAGTCAATAGTGATGGAGTTTCCATCCGCTACTTCAACGGTGAAGGTTTTGTCGAGTTTGGATCGTGTTTTTGCAAGTAAAGGTTCAAAGTTAAGTGACACAAAACTCTTATCGGCTCCGGTATCAAATAGTATAGATGCAAATTGTTTATTTACAAGAAACGTACCGTTGACCACATGATCGTTGGCTTGAGCTTCATTGGCGTTGATGTTGAAAGCACGCCCACGAGCTCCGCCCTGATTATTGTTCACAAGTTTTGGACATTGGTTTCGGAAGTGGTTCGGGTTGCCACATTCATAGCATGCCCGTCCATTTGCATTGATTGGAACCACTTGATTAGCTCCGGGTTGATTAACCGGGTTGGCTTGAGTAGTAAGTGCCTTTTGTCGGCAGATATTGGCCGTATGGCCAAGTTTCCCACAATGATTGCAAAGGCGACATGGGACAGTTTGTGGGTGATGATAGTTGCAGTTGTTGCAGAGTGGGTAGGTACCTCCATAAGCTTTCTTGGCTGGATTTTGAGCCAAGGGTGCAACTTGATTAATTGGGGCGGCTGGAGTGACTATTGCAAAATTCTTCGCCTTTCTCTTCCTGGTGTTTCGATACTGTTCGTTTTGAACTTCTTTGACATGAGTAGGAGGAGTTGTGGTGTCAGAAACTTTCTTGGCGCCCTTTTTGGTAAGAGTACCTGCTTTAACGTGATTATCGGTCAGTGTGGCAGCTAGACGAATAGCATCTTCTAGGGTTGCAGGATTTCTTCCCAGAACAGTGTCCTGGATTTGTCTCGGTAGACCACCGATATATTTTTCAATACACCTAGACAAAGGTGTAACCATGTGCGGTACCAGCATGCTGAGTTCGTGGAAACGGTTAGTGTACGCCAAGCTTTCACCGCTATCTTGGGTAAGATCCCAAAATTCCGCTTCCAGTTTCTTCATCTCATTTCGAGGACAGAATTCCTCGGTCATGATCCTTTTCAGCTCATCCCATGGCAGAGCCATTGCTACTTCTACTCCCCTTGTTCTCTTTTCCCCATTCCACCAGGTTAGTGCCCGTTTTTGGAAGACACTAGTGGCATGGCGGACACGCAGATTGTCCGGACAGTCACTATTGAGGAAGGTGCCCTCAATACTTTCGAACCATTGAAGGAGTCCCGTGGCTCCTTCGGTACCATAAAAGTTCAGGGGATTGCAAGAGTTGAAATGCTTGAAGGTACATTGTGGCGGGTTGGCACCACCGCCACCACCAGTATTAGCACTACCACTGGCGTTCCCATTGTTGTTGTTATTGGCTTGAGTTAGTTGAGTTACCAGCTGAGTGAGGAGAGCAGCAAGGTCGGTATTATTGTTGTTGTTGGCATTGCTGGTATTGGTGTTGGTGCTATCGTTGACGTTGTCGGTGTTGTTGCGGTTGATGTTACGACGAGGAGGCATTCTATAAAAAGAGAATGATACAAAAGTGTTGTGAGAATTTATAAAAATCCGTTGAAATTTAGGATAGGAGGAATAATAACACATTTATTTCATAGTTCGGATTGTTTTCAAGTAATCACATTTCTACTTGAACACAATGACATATTAAGGTTAATTAGACTTATATAATTTTCAAGGAGACGTGCTTTAGCCTATAGGTAAACACTCATCCCGGGAATTCCCAGGAAAGCATACGGATCCCTCGGTTGATTGGGATTTATATGAAATGCTTTCCTAGACAGAAAACCCAGAATACAGGTGTCACCCTTCCAGATTGCACGTGTCCTCTAATAATTAACAGAGTCTAAAACCTTAACGGGTATGAAAAATATTTTTGATAGGCATAGGTCCACGAGTATGAGTTTTTCCACAAGTTATGGCGATGATGAAATAGAAGCAGTTAAGGAGGATATGCGGCTTAGGATACGGGTATGGATACGATTTATTTTATTATTTACGTATGCTTATTAAGTCTTGTAGTCTAAACAATTTAAGTATCAAATAACTAACACATAAGGCATGTGACATATAGCAAATAGCACGTATCACATAAAACATGTAGCATGGCATTGTTGGGTGTCCTAAAGTTATAGTCTAGGTCAATGGTGTCTAATAACCTAATTCCCTATAACCAAGGCTCTGATACCAATCTGTCACACCCCGACCGACGGCGGAAAACGTCGGGGCGTGAAGCTGTGCAGACTGTTCATAGCTCATGGTTGCTAAAGTTTGAATAATTTAAACATTCATTTTCATTACACATAGCAAGTTCATACCATACAAGAACCAAATGTAGCGATTACAAAATATAAATAGTTTAGATTAATTGCTAGGTCCAAATCCTATATGTAGCAGCTTGTAATACTTCAAACATTGTCACCTGAAACATGGTTAAAAACAAAGTCAACTAAAAAGTTGGTGAGAATACATAGGTTTTCGTGTCATGTAATAGAATATAGTGTTGTGTGTATACAATTCATACAAACATGGCAATTAAGGCATTTATGGAGAGATACCATCGTGTGACCTGGTAGTACAATCAAACCTTTGTAACTAGCATGCAAAACAAACGCGTGTTGGCAGTAACAGTCACCCTACCTGGGTGGGTTTGTCAGACTCAATAGATCTATCACTGTTTACTGTAGGCTATAAAATAGTTAATGATTGCACGTGAATAGCAAACTGCGTGTTGGTCTACACACCTAGTACTCAAGCACAAAGCTCAAAATTGTAACACATGATTGTAGGGTGGAATTGTATATTGTGTAGTTTGTAAACATAGTAAATAGAACGCATGTTCCACCCCAAAAGTTTGTAAATAGAGTAAAAGAGGGGCTATGTAACTCACTTGTGTTGGGGCGTGTAGTTTGCACAGATCAACAAAAATACCAAGCGTGTTGTAGGTCGCTACGTTTGACCTATTGAATGAGGGTATAACGCGTGTCACTGTTTGTGTTATTTTGTGTCCAAAGTGGGTTCGTTGGTGGTTTGTGTGTTTAGGGTTGGTTTTGGAATAATAAATTAGTAGCGATATATATATATATATATTTATTTAAATAAAATTTAATTAAACGATATTTGTTTAAATCAATATATATATATATTTGTATAAATAAAAATGATTATATAAATTCACTATTTCATCGGTTTTGAAACTATCGGGAATTAATCGTTTTAAATTTCTAAATCAGCGATTTGGTATATAAATGATTCCCGGGTTTTGGGATTTTAAAACTTAAATTTTTATAAACAAGTTTTGAAATGTTTAAATAAAAACATATTAAATTAAGTTTGAAAATAATAAAATTAAAGTTTCTGGTCAAGGAGCACGACTGTGCTCAAGTAGGGCACGACCGCGCTCGTTGCCGGGCGTGACCGTGGTGGTCAGAGCGCGCCCGTGGTCGAGTCAGAAGTCACTACAGAGGGTCTGGACATAGAGCACGACCGTGCTCGTATCTGGCACGACCGCGTCTAGTGTTTGTTTTTGGTCAAGACTTGTTTGCTCGGTAAGCACGACCGGGCCACACCTGGGGCACGACTGTGCTTGGTCAGGCACGACCGCGCTCAGGGATGAGCGCGACCGTGTCGGGCCTTTTTCAGACACAATTCGATCGATTCTTATATTAATAGCTTCTATATTCTTAGGGCTTTCACTTAGTGGATGATTACGAATGTTTCTACATAGTTTAATTGTATTTATATCATGTCTAGAGTGTAGTTCGAGTAAAATTTATGTTTCGGCTTTTTGGTTCAAAATCGGATCGATTTGAGTGTTTCTACAACGAATTGACATAGGGCTTTCGTAGTAGAGGTAGATACAAAGCTGAAGACGTGTTACTTACTTGTTGAAAGTGGGCAATTGAATGCGGTCGGCTACGGGTCGAGCGACTTCGTTTCTTGGCGATCAATCGGACGACAGAGGTGTTGTGAGCGTCGAGTGAGAGTTCTGAGAGATTGAGTGGGTGTATATGAGAGTGTAGGAAGCGTGCAACTGACTTTATATCGACGAATTTGAGAGGCTCGGTTGTGGTGTGAATGGGATTAATTAATTGTGCAAATTGGACGACAATTGATGCGTGTTTTAGACGAATTTCAGTCGAGTATGGTCTGACGCGCGAAGACCGGCTTTTCTTTATTTTAATTTTCGCGAATTCAGAAGGTATGGTATGGTTTGACTTTCTGCAGTCAAGTGGGTTCATCAGCGCGACCGTGCCTACTTTAGGCGCGACCGTGCTTAGGTCTGCAGACGCGACCGTGCCTAGTCCTAGGCGCGACCGTGCTTGCCTAGTTTTGTAGTTTTTGAGTTTTGTCAGTTTTGGTCCTCGGGGCTTTTGAGATAATTGCGTTTTTGTTTAATTTATTGTAATAGAATAGTTTGTATATGTAACTGCATCGTAGTTTGTTTGTACACGAATCGAAACTGAAATGTGTTTGTTTATTGAAATCAAACGATTACATGATGAAAATCAGAAATGTTACACTGTTAATGGTGGTGGTGACAGCAATGGGCTCGAGTAATGTGGTGGTAAGCTTCACGACGGTTTGCGGTAGTCTTACGGTTCTCACTACAGTGATGGGGGTGGCTCACGATGGTAGTTATGATGGTTGTATGGGTCTCCCAGCGGAGGAATCAGTGGCGGGCGCAAGGTGGTTAACGGTGGTGTGGATGATGGCTGGTGGGGAGTTTCATGGTAGTTGATGGTGGTAGTTCGTGTTAGTAAAGGAAAGGTAACGGTAGTAGTGGTGGTTCAGACTTGGTGGTGGTGGTTCAGACTTGATGGTGGTGGTGATTAAACGGTCTTCCGGTGGAGTAAATGTAATGAACCAAAGTCCGGGTTTCATTATAAAATAAATAAATGTTCTAAATAATATTATGGTGGAAATAATATTTTAGAAATGAGTTGAAACAAGTGGGTTTCAAGTTTGTATGGAGTTACGTTTGTTTTTGTGTAGTTTTGGAATGAAACTGGGTGAAATGAAAGTTGAGGGGCTGAATGTGTAACATGGAAAATCTGCCATATTTGACTAATGAGGAGTCAAAATTGGGATTTTGTGTTTGGTGTTTGGGTCGATGCTTCAATAGAGAAAAGAGTGTTGAAGCAAGATTCGTGCAATTGAAGCTTGAATTGTGAAGGTTTTAGCTTGCACATCACATTCCTAACATCAAGTAAGTGATTATCTTCGTTTTGATTTCACGATTGATGTGTTAGTTGGTGGGTTTTGTAGAAATCCGAAATTTATGATGCATGTTGATAATTAGTGTTAGATTATTGGAAATCTAGCTAAACTAAATGTAAAGAATGGTGAATAACACCCTAGAACCCTTTGATTTTGATTATGAGAAGTTAGGGTTCATATGGAAAAAATTGGGGGTTTCTGGATTATGATGATAAGATGATGAATTAATGATGATTAAGTGTTTATATGAGTAGACACTTGAACAAACAGCAAATTAACCTAATGATAAAAATTGAATGAAAAATTAGTGTTAAGGTAAGGATAATGAAACTCAAGTACGTGAGTTTAGGGTGAAAGAGGGTGTTTGGATATGAGTATAACTCAAACGGGTCAGTTTGGGTTGGAAATAGGAAATTGGGTCGTGAACCCAATTAAAATATGATTTTGGTGTATGATGGATTACTAAACTAGATGAATGTGTTTAGGAAATCAAATTGCAAAACGTGAAGTGGAATCGGGACCTTCAAATCCACAAGGTAGGTGCTTTTGCACTTACTTAGTAATTGGTGATAAATGGTGTTATATGCAATGTGCTTTTGCACTTACTTAGTAATTGGTGATAAATGGTGTTATATGCAATGTTGTATGCATAATGTGTTAAGTTGCATAATGTGTTAAGTTGCATAATGTGTTATGTGGTATGAATGTGTATAGAGGTGTACGAGTAAGTGAATGAATGTAGTTATAGTATTAATACTATAATGGATATGTGGATATGGAGTTATGGTCTAAGTACCATAATGGATATATGGATATGAAGTTATGATCTAAGAATCATAATGGAAATGTGGTGATGAAGTAATGGCCTATGTGCCATAATGGAAATGGAAATGTGTTAATCATGAATATAAAATGAAAGAAATGAAACTTGTACGTGATATGCAAGTGATATATAGCCTATTAACAAATTGGGTGGAAACGGGTCAAATGGGTGAATGGGTGAAAAAAGAAGAATTTTACTTGTTTGTTATGTTTCATCTTCATTACTAATGGTGATATATGTGGTGTTATGTAGGAAAAGCTCCGATGTAGTCAAAGTCAAGTGCAAGGCATTGGTGGGATTCTCGTATGCGTACATGTTGTTTTTGGGGGTTAATTAGGAATCCTTAAAAAGGATGAAAATTGATACATGAAATTGTGTTGTGGTGTATGTAAATGGTGTTCGAATGCTTTAATAAAAAACCCAAGTGTTTGGTAAATTTTGGTGTTTAGTTGAAATGGTAAAAGTTGGAATTTTGGCTAAGTGTTGAAAGTTGCAGAATGCTAGAAACTTTCTGTGAAAACTAGTGCCTCGCGGTACGCGAAGAACAAGGGGAGGGTCTCTCGCGACGCGAGAGACATGTTTTCCGGATTGAACTTTTGAGGCTCCCTCGCGATACGCGAAGGGAGGGGTCTTGGTCTCTCGCGGTACGCGAGGGACATATATTAAAAAAAACTTTCTTGGGACAAATGCTTCCGCATGTTTTAATGATTTAATAATCGGTGTTTGAAAATAGAGTGTTACAAGTTGGTATCAGAGCAATGGTTTGAGGGATTTGGTGTGCGTGGCACCGAAATCAAACCAGATGCTCTTGATAAGGTGGAATGATACGAGAATCCAAGAAGGACTTGATCGAGACTCGGAGCTTTTGGAAATAAAAGGTAAGTAATGTTATGAATAATGTGGTTATGTATATGTATATGTATGAATGACAAGGTGTTATGTGTGCCGAAACTTGTCTTGTGATTTGCTGTATGGATATGATAATTACAATTGAGTATATTGTACTATTAAACATGTCTGGCCAATGTGATTAATAAGACAATATGTGTAAGGGTCTTTATGATAATCATATAACAATGAACATTTGCAAGGATTATGTGAAGGTGACTATATATGTATGTATGTATGTATATAGGTATATATATATATATATATATATACTTAGAACATATATGAGTAAATGTAAGATGGTTACCCAAGGTATTGAAAGAATGAAGGTATTAAGGTTGTTTATTGTTTAATTCACAGTTAAGACATGACTGACGAGGGTGACCATCATGATAATGTCAATGTGAATGAAGAGCCATTGGATCCTAGGATCCATGAAGTAATAAAGGTAGAAGTGGCCAAGGCTTTTGAGAAAGCCACAACTCTGTTGTTGGAAGAAATGAAAGGGGCTGTTAAACTCGCTTTTGATGAGTTATCAAAGGAGAAGGAGAAGGAACCACAAGGTTGTACACTAAAGGAGTTCATGGTAATCAAGCCAAAGGAGTATGACGGACAGGTGGACCCGATCCTTATCCATAGGTGGGTGGTAGACATGGAATCAAATTTTGAAAAAACTAAGGGTAAGCCCGAGGATAGGGTGATGTTTAGTGTGCCACTATTGACTGGGAGGGCGAAAGAATGGTTGTTAAATCTTCGAAAGGAGAGGGGTGAATTGGGTGTGACCTCCATGACTTGGGAGGAGTTTAAGACGGCTTTTCTGAAGTATCATTGCCCTCAAGCCGCAGTTGAAAGGATGACTGAGGAGTTCCTCCTCATGAGGCAAACGATAGAGTCAATTGATGAATTGGCAGGGACCTTCTTTGATCGCGCCAAGTTCTGTCCGGACGTGGTGTCGACCGAGAAAGCGAAGATTGACAGATTTTATGCTATGTACTGTGGAGTTCAAAGATAGCATATCTCCATCCTCTTTTACCACACTTGTAGATTTGATAAACAGGTGTCGGGAAAGGGAAGTGGAGTTGAGGAGGCAAGAAGCAAGAGGTGAAAAGAGAAAGCGTGAAATTGTGGAACAAGTTGATAAGAAGATAAAGGCTGGAGCCCTAGCAAGAAGCCGTTTATCAAGTTTTCTTCACGAGGATGCAAGGTTTGTGGAAATGAGCACTTTGGGGAGTGTAGGAAGGGTACGTCAAATTTTTATTAATGTGGGAAGCCAGGGCATATGGCTAATCATTGTCCTAGCTAAATCCGTATATGTTACAATTGTTACAAGCCCGGGCACAATAGGGCGGATTGCCCCGAGCTGAAGCAAGGTGGAAGTGAAAGGAAGGTTGAAATACCAAAGCCAAAGGGTAGAGCTTTCCACATCTCGGTGGAAGAGGCGAAGAATAACCCGGAGATGGTGTCAGGTATATTCAAGATTAACTCTTTACCTACACTAGTTCTATTTGATTCGGGGGCTAGCCGTTCATTTGTGTCTTTGAAATTTGTTAAGCATTTTTCTTTTCTAAGTAGCAAGTTAGATGAACCGTTAGAAATCGAGGCGACAAATGATAAGAGTTTCCTAGTGTTTGATATTTTTAGGAATTGCAAGTTAAGGGCGGGGGTGAAACGTTCCTTATTGATTTAATTCCTATGACCATGGGGGATTTTGATGTTATTGTGGGGATGGATTGGTTGTCAAGGAACAAAGCGAATATTTTATGTGGACCTAAGGCGATACAATTCGACTCTCCGTTGGGTGAGTCCATTTAGATAGAAGGTGAAAAGAAAGGTAAGGTAAGATTGTGTTCTTATGTGAAGGCTACAAAGTACATGGCGCGTGGGTGCAAGGCGTACATGGCTTGTGTTGCGGATGTGAACGAGAAAGTGAAAGATATTCGCGATGTTCCGGTTGTGAATCTGTTTGAGGATGTGTCTCCAGTTGAGTTACCGGGGGTTCCTCCGGAGAGGGAAGTAGAGTTTGGGATTGACTTAATACCGGGTGCTGAGCCGGTAGCCAAAGCACCTTATAGGTTGGCACCGCCGGAAATGAAAGAGTTAATGGAGCAATTACAGTAACTACTTGATAAAGGTTTCATATGCCCAAGCGTCTTGCCTTGGGGTGCACCCGTTCTCTTCATTAAAAAGAAGGATGGAAGCATGAGGATGTGTATGGATTATCGGGAATTGAACAAGTTGACGGTGAAGAATCGGTACCCGTTACCCCGGATTGACGACCTTTTTGACCAACTGCAAGGGGCGTCATGGTTCTCTAAAATTGATTGGAAGTCCGGGTATCATCAATTAAAAGTGAAAGAAGACGATATTCCTAAAACAACTTTCCGCACTCGTTACTGTCACTATGAGTTTACGGTTATGCCTTTCGGTTTAACCAACGTGCCCGCGGTTTTCATGGATCCTATGAACCGGGTGTGTAGACTCTTCCTCGACCGTTCGGTCAATGTGTTTATTGACGATCTTCTCATTTATTCAAGGAGCGAGGGTGATCATGCTTGTCATTTGCGTGAGATTCTTGAAGTTCTTCAAAGTGAAAAGCTTTATGCAAAATTTTCTAACTGCGCATTTTGGTTGCGCGAAATCCAATTCTTGGGTCATGTGATTAATGAGAAAGGGGTTACTGTCGACCCATCCAAGATAGTAGCGGTTAAAGATTGGTCATCGCCGAAAACGCCTTCAGTAATTAGAAGTTTCTTGGGGTTGGCGGGTTATTATCGGCGGTTTATTGAAAACTTCTCTCGTATTGCTTTGCCGATGACGAAGTTAACGCGTAAAGAGACTAAGTTTGTATGGG
Organism: Smallanthus sonchifolius; assembly: GCA_023525975.1. NCBI lineage: Eukaryota > Viridiplantae > Streptophyta > Magnoliopsida > Asterales > Asteraceae > Smallanthus > Smallanthus sonchifolius. The sequence goes on from CM042023.1 coordinate 36,776,055, forward strand.
GTTCCGAGCAAGAATCGGCCTTTCAACTCTTGAAGGAAAAGTTGACTAAGGCACCTATTCTATCCTTGCCGGACGAGACCGAAGATTTTGTTGTGTATTCGGATGCCTCGCATTCTTGGTTGGGGTGTGTATTGATGCAAAGGGGGAAGTGATTGCTTATGCGTGTAGGCAATTGAAGACTCACGAGTTGAACAACCCTACTCATGATTTAGAGCTTGCGGACATGGTTTTCGCACTCAAAATTTAGAGGCATTATTTATTTGGGGCTAAGTGTAAGATCTACACGGATCACAAAAGCCTCAAGTATTTCTTTGACCAAAAGGACCTCAACATGAGGTAAAGACGGTGGCTTGAATTGGTCAAGGACTATGACTGTGAGATACTCTATCATCCGGGTAAAGCGAATGTAGTGGCGGATACACTTAGTCGAAAGACGAGTCATGCACCTATCAAGGTGAAGTCATTCAAGATGACAATTTCATCATCTTTTATTGATGAAATTCGGGAGGCACAAGTGTTAGCACTTGGTGGGGATTTGAAGAAAGAACGGATAGTTACATATTTTGACAAGCTTGGGGAAAATAGTTCGGGGTTAAAGACATGTTTTGATAGGATTTGGATTCCTAGGTTGTCAAGCGTTTTGACAACTATTTTAGATGAAGCGCATAAATCCAAGTATTCTATCCATCCGGGGGCCACAAATATGTTTTATGACTTGAGGTGTCATTTTTGGTGGCCGGATATGAAGCGTGATATTGTTAAGTATGTGAAAAGATGTCTCACATGCTTAAGGGTAAAAGCGGAGCATCAAAAGCCATATGGAAAGCTTCAACCGCTTGAAATACCGCTTTGGAAATGGGAGAATATAACCATGGATCTAATCACTAAACTACATAAGACACGAAAGAGTTATGATGCGATATGGGTACTAGTAGATCGGTTGACAAAGTGTGTACATTTCCTTCCTATAAAGGAAACGTATTCATCGGTTATATTGACGGAAATCTATGTAAAGGAAATAGTGTCACACATGGTGTACCGGTGACGATTGTATCGGATCGGGATACAAGGTTTACTTCTCGTTTTTGGAAGAAATTCCATGAGGATATGGGGACTAGATTCAATCTTAGCACCACTTATCATCCACAAACGGATGGTCAAAGCGAGCGAACGATTCAAACGCTCGAGGATATGTTACGAGCGTGTGCTTTGGATTTTGGGGGTAATTGGGACGGCCATTTACCATTGGCGGAATTTTCTTACAACAATAGCTACCATTCTAGCATTGGTATGCCGCCTTTTGAGGCGTTGTATGGGAGAAAATGTTGAACACCTGTGTGTTAGGGTGAAATTGGTCAACGTGAACTTTGTTGCAAAGAGGTGGTCAAGGAAACTATTAGTAGTATTGACCAAATAAGGGCACGCTTAAAGGCGGCCCAAGATCGCCAAAAATCCTATGCGGATAATAGGAAGTGGACGATTGAGTTCCAAGTGGGAGACTTTGTGCTTTTGGAAAAGGGTGATACGGTTTAGGAAGCGGGGGAAGTTGAGTCCACGTTTTATCGGACCGTATATGGTGATAGCAAGGGTGGGTGCGGTAGCTTATCGTTTGGAGCTACCGGAGGGACTAAGTAGACTTCATAACACGTTTCATGTGTCACATTTGCGAAAATGTTTAGCGGATGAGTCTACTTTTGTTCCATTGGATGATATCGAATTGGATGATAAGTTGAATTATGTTGAAGAACCAGTGGCAATCTTGGATAGAAAAGTGAAGCGCTTACGCAATAAAGAGATTAGCCAAGTTTTGATGAGGTGGAAACATAAGAAGGGAGACGATATGACTTGGGAAACTAAGGAAGAGATGCTCAATTATTATCCGAACCTCTTTGTAAAAAGTCAGGTATCGGGGACGAAACCCAAATAAGGGGAGGTGATTTATAACGAAACAAAACCAGGGTTTCGTTATAAAATAAATAAATGTGCTAAATAATATTATGGTGGAAATAATATTTTATAAATAAGTTGAAACAAGTGGGTTTCAAGTTTGTATGGAGTTATGTTAGTTTTTGTGTAGTTTTGAAATGAAAATGGGTGAAATGAAAGTTGAGAGGCTGAATATGTAACATGGCAAATCTGCCATATTTGACAAATGAGGAGTCAAAATTGGGATTTTGTGTTTAGTGTTTGGGTCGATGATTCAAGAGAGAAAAGAGAGAAAAGAGTGTTGAAGCAAGATTCGTGCAATTGAAGCTTGAATTGTGAAGGTTTTGGCTTGCACATCACCTTCCTAACATTAAGTAAGTGATTATCTTTCTTTTGATTTCACCATTGATGTGTTAGTTGGTGGGTTTTGTAGAAATCCAAAATTTATGATACATGTTGATAATTAGTGTTAGATTGTTGGAAATCTAGCTAAACTAAAGGTAAAGAATGGTGAATAACATCCTAGAACCCTTTGATTTTGATTATGAGAAGTTAGGGTTCATATGGAAAAAATTGGGGATTTTTGGATTATGATGATAAGATGATGAATTAATGATGATTAAGTGTTTATATGATGTTAGACACTTAAACAAACATAAAATTAACCTAATGATAAAAATTGAATGAAAAATTAGTGTTAAGGTAAGGATAATGAAACTCAAGTAGGTGAGTTTGGGGTGAAAGATGGTGTTTGGATATGAGTATAACTCAAACGGGTCAGTTTGGGTTGGAAAGAGGAAATTAGGTCGTAAACCCAATTAAAATATGATTTTGGTGTATGATGGATTACTAAACTAGATGAATGTGTTTAGGAAATCAAATTGCAAAACGTGAAGTGGAATCGGGACCTTCAAATCCACAAGGTAAGTGCTTTTGCTCTTACTTAGTAATTGATGATAAATGGTGTTATATGCAATGTTGTATGCGTAATGTGTTAAGTTGCATAATGTGTTATGTGGTATGAATGTGTATAGAGGTGTACGAATAAGTGAATGAATGTAGTTATAGTATTAATACTATAATGAATATGTGGATATGGAGTTATGGTCTAAGTACCATAATGGATATGTGGATATGAAGTTATGATCTAAGAATCATAATGGAAATGTGGTGATGAAGTAATGGCCCATGTGTCATAATGGAAATGGAAATGTGTTAATCATGAATATAAAATAAAAAGAATGAAACTTGTAGGTGATATGCAAGTGATATGTAGCCTATTGACAAATTGGGTGGAAACGGGTCAAATGGGTGAATGGGTGAAACAAGAAGAATTTTACTTGTTTGTTATGTTTCATATTCATTACTAATGGTGATATATGTGGTGTTATGTAGTAAAAGCTCCGATGTAGTCAAAGTCAAGTCCAAGGCATTGGTGGGATTCTCGTACGCGTACATGTTGTTTTTGGGGGTTAATTAGGAATCCTTAAAAAGGATGTAAATTGATACATGAAATTTTGTTTTGGTGTATGTAAATGGTGTTTGAATGCTTTAATCAAAAAGCCAAGTGTTTGGGAATTTTTGGTGTTTAGTTAAAATGGTAAAAGTTGGAATTTTGGCTATGTGTTGAAAGTTGCAGAAGGCTAGAAACTTTCTGTGAAAACTAGTGCCTCGCGGTACGCGAGAGACCTGTTTTCCGGATTGAACTTTTGAGGCTCCCTCGCGTTACGCGAAGGGATGGGTCTTGGTCTCTCGTGGTACGCGAGGGACATATATTAAAATTTTTTTTTCTTGGGACAAATGCTTCCGCGTGTTTTAATGATTTAATAAATTGTGTTTGAAAATAGAGTGTTACAGTAAACAGTGGTAATAGATGAGGTTGCTGTTAGCGGCCTTAGTAATGACGATACGGGTTCACGGTGGTTTGGATGGTGGTTAGTGGCGGCATCCCGGTGGAGAGATGATGGTGGATAGTGGTTCACGATGGCAATGGTGGTGGTTGTTGTATAATTCTCATGGCATAAATGGAGGTAATGATAACTCGATAATGATGATGATATAATGATGATGTTATGATGATGATAAATTTATGATGATGATTACATGATGTTGGGTACATTTCTTAAATACTGAATTGGCGACTGTTGAGTAAAAGTCCGGAACGTAAGTTTCGGCAAAAGTCGGGTCGACTGCCGACTGTACAGGTCGACTGTGGACTGCCGACTGTCCGGGTCGACTGTCGACTGCCTACTTTTCGGCTCTCACGATGGCAATGGTGGTGGTTGTTGTATAATTCTCTTAGCATAAATGGAGGTAATGATAACTCGATAATGATGATGATAAATTTTTGATGATGATGATGATTACATGATGTTGGGTACATTTCTTAAATCCTGAATTGGCGACTGTTGAGTAAAAGTCCGGAACGCAAGTTCCGGAAAAAGCCGGGTAGACTGCCGACTGTACGGGTCGACTATCGACTGCCGACTGTCCGGGTCGACTGTCGACTGCCTACTGTTCGGGTCGACTGTCGACTATCAACTGTCCGGGTCGACTGTACGGTCGACTCTCTGAAGAGACTTAAGGTCGTAGCGACACTTAGACGAGTTTTGATAGTTTTCGTGTGTTAACTTTCGTGCAGATCGTTTAGCACCAGTTTTAGCTTATACATCCTGATTCAGGAAAGTTGTCGATAGAAGTCAGGTGAGTTCTTATTGCCCTTTTTCCTAAACGGTTTTGGGCTTGAATGCATACTGTTAAAGAGATAGTTTTCAAAGTTAAAGAATATTTTATAGGAATTATATATTTTTATAAAATGAAAGATAAAGAGTTAAAGAGTATAGCATTATCTTTTAAAATAGTTTTTGAAAGATAACAATGAGTTAAAGTAGAGAACGATAAAGGAGTTGTACCTTGGTACAGCTCGACAGTGACAGTGACAAATACCATGTTATATGCTTATGTGTTGATGTAGTGCAAAGCACACATCTTTATTCCAAGTGTTTAGTGCATTTTTACTTAGTTTTGTTTTCGTTTCGAGTCGTTTTAATGTACATTTGAGTCTATTATATGTTTACAGGAGCTCGTAAAGATTACAAGTGAATACGTGAAGAAACCAAGCAAGAGAATGAAGCCGGAGGAACAAAAGTCAAAAAGCTGAAGTTTCATGTCCTCGCGGTACGCGAGAAGCCCAGAAGAAACTCTCACGGTACGCGAGGGAAGCCAGATACGCCCACGACTATTTTGTTCCTCGCGGTACGCGAGGGACCTGGCCATATTGTTTCGCGGTACACGAGAGAGCTAGTTTCCGTAAAACCCTAATTTTCCAATTTAAATAGAATTTTAATCCCATTATGCAAGGAGTTCGATTTTTAGCCGTCCAGAGAGAGCATTAGGGCGATTTTGGGTGATTGGAGGTCAAGTGGAGTAAAAGTTTGAAGCTTTTGAATCCGGGTTCATTGTTTAAGCGTTCTAGGTGTTAAAGATTTGATTTTTATATTTGTTTGAAACTATGAATCTTCTTTATACTTCTGTTTTTGGTTGTTTGAACATGATCCTAGGCTAAACTTTGATATTGCCTATGTCAAATGATGAATACTTGTTAAAGTTTTGATTTTTATCGGTTTTTGGATTCAATTTATGGGTTTATGATTTTGTAAAAAATCTTGAGTTGATAATTGTGATGTTATTGCATGTTTAGATCTGATCTTGTGTTTGATTTCAATTCCTTGCGTTGATTGTGGTTGTCTGCCAGTTTGATCTTCGTATCTTGGTCATAGATCTTAGGGTTTGTGATTAGGGTGGTTTGCTAGACGTAGTAGCCATAGGAGTTGTCATTGATTGCTGATTAGAGTTGAATGTGTATCCTAGTTCAATACCCGAGAGGTGAGAATTAGTCGTTTGGTCTTCGTCATTAGGAATCCGAGTGTCAGCTGTCTGAGAGGAAGCCGATATTAGGTGTCTAGTGATTGTTAGTATTCATGTCATAGTTGTTATCTTGAGATTACCCCATGCATTTTTCGATTGTATTGGTGGACGGACAGATTGAGAGGTAATCTGCCTATTAGGGTACTTTATCATAGTTGAAAATACCTGAGAAGTGATCCAACAATCTGATGAGTTAGTACATCTTTAGGTTCCTTAGTTGGTGACATCCTGCGAGTGATTAGGGATCCACTAGGCTGTCTAGAGTTGTTTCTTTAGAAACCCATATCCATTATAGTTTCCATAACCGATAGAAGTTGTGCTTTGCAAGCAGGATTCCAACCTAGGTGATATTCTTCCCATTCTTGATATTACCTTTGTCCTTTGTCTGATTAGTTGAGTCGATCTTAGTTTTCTGCATTCATTAGTTTAATAGTAGTGTAGTAAACCCCCCAAACCAAATCAATCTTTAGTCCGTGTCAGAGTCTAGTATTAGTATTCAGTGTCTCTAGGGTTCGATAACTCGGTTTACCGTTAAGTTGTGCTACACTCGATAAGTACACTTTCCTGTCAGTGTGGTTTAGTTCATAGGTATTCCTATTATTACTTAGGATTCTAGGTTAGGTTTTGTTAGTTTTTATATAGAACGTCTGGACCACATCAAGTTTTTGGCGCCGATGTCGGGGACACTTGGCAATAGCAATATTAGCTTTGACTAGTTCTTTTAGTGATTTTTGTTTTGTTTTGTTTTCTGTTGAGTCTTGTGTGCTACTTGTGCGTCTTATCTGAGTGTCTAATTTTGAATCGAGTCTTTCTGTGTGTCTTTGAGTCTTTGTTCTGTTTCCTTCTAGAGTCTTTCTGTTTATGCACCATACTCGCTCGCAGGGATCACTACCTTATTCAGCTTTCCTAGAGCCCGAGCGAGAGCTACACGAGCGCACCCGCGACTTCCGATACGTCCTACTATCCTAATCCCCTTTCCATAAATGGGCGACGCTGACCCACCAGCGAGGCGTATAGTACACCAGAGGGCCAGTGATGCGGTCACAGGCGCGAGATCTTCGATCACACGGCCCACTATACCGAACACTAATTCATGGCAGATCCCATCACATGTCATGAGTACGATCACTCATGCTACCCAATTCCATGGCCTCGAGGATGAGGATGCACCCAGACATGTGTCCCGCTTTGCTGCATATGTGATACTTTCAATCTCACGGGTGTATCTAAGGACGCTATCTACTTGCGTCTCTTCCCATTCTCCCTCTCTAGGCGTGCATCTACTTGGCTCGACACTCTCCTAGACAATTCTATCACCACATGGGAGGATCTCGAAGCCATGTTCTTCAAGAAGTACTGTCCACCTTCCAGGGCCGCTCGCCTTAGGGACCAAATCCATTCGTTCCGAATGGACCCCGACGAGCCCTATCACATGGCCTGGGAGCGGTTCAACGCGCTGTTGAGCCGATGTCCTTGGCACGGTCTTTCCGACTGGGCCCTGTGGAGAAGTTCTACAATGGTATCACCTTCGAGAAGCAGCAAATGTTCAATAAAGCTGCGGGAGGCCATATCATGGAGAGACTCGAGCCTGATGAGTGCGAGGAAATGTTCGAGAGCTTCGCTCAAGACGAACAACAATGTCCATCTACTAGGACTTCCATTCCTAGTGCTAGAGCACCCGCCTCTTCTCCTAGAGGTGTGCATCAGGTCACTCCTGAGAATAGCGTGGCTGTTGCACTCGCCTCAATGGCTAACGAGATTAAGGAGCTGAAGCTCAGTGCTCAGCGGTGTCAAGTGGGCAGAGGAGGCCACGACACCCGAGATTTCCCTGTAAATAAACAGGAGCATGTGAGCTATGCTGGAAACTAGTACCATAACCCGAGTGTATAATAACAACAATACTTATGGCTCGGGATGGAGATCTGGAAATAACCCGCCTGGGTTTAATGGTCGCCAGCAGCAATATGGATGAGCTGAAGGGGGAGCAAGTTCAGGAAGCAGTGTCAACACAAGGAAGATTGAGGAGATGATGGAGAATCAGACACAGTTGCTTGCTCAGTTACTGCAAAATGATAGGGATGCTCGGCAAAGACTGGATAGCCACGACACTCTATTGAAGAATCAGCAGTCGGCATTCCAGGATTTGCAACGCACGGTAGGAGACATCGCTCAGAGCATGAAGGGTAGACAAGGAGGTCAATCTTCAGGCTCTAACGCTTCAGTGATGGTCATGCCTGTTCGGAGTGTGGAGAAGAAAGAGGTTGTAGAGGATGTCACACCCCCAATTTCAACTAACGGTGTTTTACCGTTTGGGAAGTGACGAACCAGGATCTCATACATTAGTTACTTTGAACGACTCTACATGGGACTCAAAATGAAAATATCATTTAAATCAGAGTATCAATGCGGAAGCGTAAAGAAAGTAAATGCGCAAAATACACGCGCCTAAAACCAAAGTCCAAAAGTCCAAAAAAGTCCAAAACGTCCAACCAAAACAAGTACAATAGAATAATTCAAACAAACATAAATAAGTCATAATCAAAGTAGTTGAATCCCATGCATGCCCTAACGTGCACCTGTGTCTTATCTTAGCGACCTGAGAAAACATGTAAGAAAATATGTCAACACGAGGTTGGTGAGTTCACAGGTTTCAATATATGTAAATAAGCGTTTACCAGATTTATGTTCATTCAGTACGTATCTATAGGTAGCTAACCTATGTTCATGTTCAGATCAAGCGCTCGCAACCGAAGCTGACTGTTTGTTTATTGCCTCCTGCCAGGTCTATCAACACTCGCGGTGTGAGTAGGCTAACATTTCACCCGTTCGATATCTAATCGAGTTAGCGCGACTAACGCGGGTGGGATTTGTCAAACCCAGTAGTACTACTAAATATTACCTCGCTAAGATCCATATTAACGGTTCGATATAAGATGAGGACTTTCTGTGATAGCGTGTTACGCTTAGCATATAACATTGATATCATACGAATTACAAAATCCAAAATTGTTTAATCATGTTTTCTCCCCCAAGTTAAAACAGTAAGAGGGGCCGTGAAAACTCACCTGCGTTGCATTGTAGGTAATATCACACAAAGGACAAGTTGGAACCACGTGTGTAAGTCTCAAACGACTTACGGATGCCCTAAAATTATAAACACATAAATTAGGGATAAAATATGGGATTTATTGGGATACGTGACGACGACACGAAATATTGAACGTCTTAATAGAAACGCTCTAAAGATCAACGAGTAGACGAATTTGTCCATGGGAATAGGGTTTTCTTAATTTGATAATTAAGATAAAGACGTTTTGTGTCGAGCGAATAATAATTTATAAATGTGTTTATTCGTGTGTTCATTTAAAATGGTCACGGGGAAATAATATAATTTAATATATTATTTTAAGTTTGTATGATTTACCAAATAATCCTTTGTCTGGAAAAATAATAATTACATATTTTTTAATTCGAGTATATACACTTAAGTAAATAATATAAAAATTTACATTATTTATAAATTTTTGAAACGTTACGTAGGGTTTACAAACATGGTAAAATAATATAAAATATATTATTTTTTTTTTGAGGTTACGGGGTGAAAATAATATACACATATTATTTATTCGGGGTCGTGGTTCGAAAATAATATAAATATATTATTTAAAAAGTGGGTAATAATATTAAAATAGGTTATAAACCAAACCCGAGTCTACGGGTTGTTTCCGGAGCTAAAACACGTTAATATTTTATTATAATAATATAGGGATAAGTTTTATATTTAAAATAATATCAAAAATCGATTTTAAAAATAAAAGTGGGTGGAGAGACTCAAACTCGGGTCTCTCCCACCACAGCACACAGACGCAACCACTCCAGCCCGCTAGGGTATCGCGACATAACTCGGTTCCAATTGGTTTTATCATACAAGTGTAGTGTGATCCCCCCCCTTATCATGATCCGATCGAAACCATCCCCAATTCCCACGAATTTGATAACGATCGATCATGGAGACCTAGGGGTTTTGTTAATCAGGTCAATGCGCATTTGTGTGTGTGTTTGATTGAAGAACTAACGAGGTTAAGATTGTTTAATCACTGAAATAAGAACCGAAAGCCTAACTTATGAACACAGAATCAAATTAAGAATTTTTGATAATGAAATCTGTTGGAATCATAGGGTTTTCATTTAGTTGACGATTGCGAAGCTAACCATACAATTTAATTGGATTAAAAACGTGTCCTGATTAGCATTCAATTAACCCGAAAGTGCATGAACCCTAGGTTCTGGATTGTGAAAAATTTGATATTGATCGGTTCAATTAGCATAAGGCTTTCATTAAACGAATGATTACGAATCTAATGATATGATTTAATTTGATTTAAACAGCGTCTAAGATCAAAAACCCAAAATTGGTTTATAAACAAACCCTAACTTCCAGATTATTATAAATTCGACATTATGAGGTTGAATAAACAGAGGGCTTTCAAAGAGGATGGGATTTCGAATCTAACCATGTAGGTTAATTGAATTATGGTGGAGTCTAGACTAGGGTTCGATTAAACCGGTTTGTGATGAACCCTAGAATCAAAATCTTGATCGAATTGATATTGTAAGCCCTAATTAACATAGGGCTTTCGATCTGGATGATAAAACGAAGTTAGGGATGAGATTTATTACCTGGTTAGATGATGGATTGGTGGTAACCGGATAAATACGGGTCCGACTGTGAACTAGTTGACCTCCGGCCAATACTACCGCTTTTTCGATTGGATTGACGTATGAAACAGCTTCTGTAGAACTCGTCCAGCGTGCGCATGGTCTGATTTGGGAGAGTAACGAATCGAATGAATGAATTTTTTATGTGTATATGATGATCGTCGACGTTTTGAGTTTAATGTCCATTATTCGAGCTTAATTCGATGTAATGGTGATGATTAAAGCATTGATTAAGTTCGTTAATGATCTAGTCGTTTATAACGGTTTCAAAATCAAACGGATTCGAGGTTTAAGATTCGAATTTGGATTAAAGGTTACGAATTTTGACTTTCAAAAGTCAACAAAAATCATCTTTAGTTAAATTACAGGTTTAATCCTTGAATTTTCATGAATTAGGGTTTAGGAAATGGCAGGAAAGGTCCCTGTAGTTAGGATTGAGGTTAGAACTTGGTTAGTTCGACTAGCACAAGTCAACAGGAGTTCAACTTTGACTTTGTAAAGTCAACAGAACGGTTTACGGATAATACACAACTAGTCCTTGGAGTTTAAGTTTATATTATTGACAGAATTAGTCCGTAGGGTTTGAGATAAGTCAAAAAGGTTAACTTTAACTGGATTTGAATACTGAGTTAGCCCTAATTAGCCGGATGTCACAGAGGATGACTCCTACTCCATTGAGTATGGCATACCTTTGGTAGAGGAAGTGAATGAGGTAGAGTGGAGAGCTCGATTTGCTGAGATCAATGCTAGGAGGATAGAGGAGCCCGAGTTAAAAGTTGTCTCGACAAGAAGTTATAGGGCCGAAGAGAAGGAGAGCCCACCGGTTGTCGAAGAGGAAGAACCGGTGGAGGAAGAGATAGAGATGGAAAAGCCTGCCGAGAAGGCAGAGGAGAAGAAGAAGGGGGTGGAGATGAAGTCCCCCGAGATTGACTTGAGTCGTTTTCCCTATCCAGCGCGCTTGCTGCAACATAAGAATGCTAGGGAATACGGTACCTTCCTTGATATGTTTAAACAACTCAAGGTCAATCTTCCCTTTATAAAGGTCCTCCAGCATATGCCAAAGTATGGCAAGTTCCTTAAAGATCTTCTTTACAACAAGAAGAAACTAGGAGGGATCTCTCAAGTCTCACTTAGTGAGCAATGTTCTGCTTTGGTGCAGAACAAGCTGCCCGAGAAATTGGGAGATTCGGGTCATTTCACGATTCCGTGTCTCCTAGGCAGTTTGCCCTTGCACCATTCGTTGGCCGACCTAGGTGCTAGCATCAATCGGATGCCCTATTCGTTATATAAGCAGCTGGACCTAGGTGAACCGCAGCCAACGCGCATGAGAATTTCCTTGGCTGACCGCTCAGTCAAGTATTCACGGGGAATTGTGGAGAATCTTTTAGTGAAAGTAGACAAGTTTGTATTCCCCGTGGATTTTATTATTCTGGACATGGAAGTGGATGATAGAGTCCCACTCATCCTAGGACGCCCGTTCCTACGTACCACCAAGGCGACGATTGATGTCTTTGACGGGAAACTCACACTTCGTGTGGGGGATGAGTTTATTACATTCGATGCTACAAACTCCGTGGAGGATGTTGGCGAGCATAGCCACTCCGTGTGCATGCTTGATGCCTCCATGGACGATCATCGGGACTCAAATCCATTAGAGGATGATATGGATAAAGGAATGTTAGAGGAGCCTCCGGATTGGTTAGATGAGGTTGAAAGGAAATTGCCAGGGTCCTCGTTCCTAAGTGCTGACGATGATGATTACAGTCTGAGTGAAATATTAGAACAAGTGGAGCAGATAGTTTATGAGGCACCCGTGGAGGTTGTTGAGGATCATGAGGATCCGGGCAAGAGGTTAGAGGCCACACCTTTAATGATACCACACATTGAGCCTTTGACCTTTTCTATTATTCATACTGAGGGGATAGCAGTCGAGTCATCCCCTAAATCTAGGCCGCCCCGTGAGAGGAACCATGCTTTGATAGATTCATCAAGTTTGAATAGAATGAAAACCCCAAATGTGGGGATGTTTAGAAGTGATAACTTGCTAGGATATTTGAACCGTGTTATCTTCGGACCTGATAGGTTTAAGTTGTGGTGGAAAGATCAAAGTGCTAGAGGTTCAGTGTTTGATAGGAGTAGGAGTATGCTGAGAATGTGGAGAACCGGTAGGCCGCGAAGGATGAAGGCGGTACCAGTTAGGATTAAGGAGAATCCTCCTGATATGCTTGCGTGAGTCTTGGGCAAGTGCCCGGGTGTAGAGTTTGTACGAGTCTTTTCGCTTAATTTCATGCTATTTTTTGTGTTTTTCGGTTTATGTGTTTTGTTTGTGTCATGTTTTGCAGGGATTCGCGCTTAATTCGGTGAGGAAAATCGTCGAGAATGAAGTTCCAGGTATTTTTACATATGTTTTTATGCTTGGAATAGGTTTTTATGGAATTTGGGTGAATAAAGTTTGAGGGGTCAAAAATTTTCTAAGTACAAAAACCCTCAAAACTTTCTGTAATCAAGGGTTCCTCGCGGTACGCGAGGATTTTTCTGTAGTTTTTCACGGTACGCGAGAGACAAAAGACATGGCTGGCTTAAATGCCACTCCCTCGTGGTACGCGAGGAGTGGCCGCCTGTTCTTTCGTGGCACGCGGGGCGCTTCTGGATTTGCCTTTCTTCCTTGGTTTCCCATGGTACCCCTCACCCACATCTACCACCACCCATCACCATACTACCACCTTCACCTTTATCCATCATCCATCCATTATTACACCCTCATCCCTCATCATCCTTCTACCATCACCCACCATTCATCATCACACATATCATCCACAAATGACCACCACCGACCATGGGAAACTAGAAACCGTTCATGACCTATGACCGACCTTGCTGTGGCATTCATGTCTATGTGTTTGCCACCCATCGAGTATGTTTCTCTGGCATCTATCTATCTTGAGTCTTTCAATTGTTAGCGAGTCTTTTATTTTAATTTGAGTCAATTTAATGCTGCGGGTTTGTTGTGAGGTTTATTTTGCAGGTTTTGTCATTTCGTTCGTACTCAATCTCCATTCGGGCAGGATTGATCATCACTTATACAAAGTTTGTAAAGGCAACCCGACAGTTTGTGCAACCGCGACCGAAATGCTATACGGTGTACACGAGGAAGAACGAAGTTGGATTTTATTCAAGATCATATCATGACCGGCTAAGTCGCTTCCTGTTTTATTTTTGCCTTTTTATTTTTAGTTGTGTCTTACTTCACATTGAGGACACTGTGTCTTTCAATTGTGAGGATGTGAGTGTCTAGTTTAGCTAGTTTTTCTTGTTTATAAAAATTCAAAAATACAAAAAAATTAAAAAAAATTTGAAAAAAAATGTCCTTGGAAATAATTGCATGTACTTGGAAAATGATAGTACAACTGGATCTCCTTGTTGAGTTTAAATGAATAAATAATATAAAACGCGTCTAATTAGTGATGTTTTGGTAGACCCAGCCGATTTGATAGCTTAAATATCCTGTTTATGTTACTTAGGAATTAATTGATTTAAAATCATGATATCTTGTGGGTATTCATCTTAGAGTAATCAGTAAAAACTGAAACTGCCAACATAGGGTGATAGGTACTACGTTAAGTTAAAATTTAGAGGTTTTTGAAATTTCTTGGCACGCCACTCTCTTTTTATGAGAATAAATCCGAGTTTCGGTGGCGCCCACATCCATAATTCCATAATTCTTGAGCTTATTTAATTGAAATCTAAGTTTCGCATACGTGTTACACGTCGGGTTCCAGCCTGATTGAAACACCACTGGGTTGATTCTTATGTGCTTCATTGTTATGACTTAGTCTATGTGTTACCTTTCGGGATAGTGACTTGGTTGAAACGCCTCTAGATGAAGTTAATTTGCTTAATAATGCTCATTATCATCCATTCATTCATTGATCATCTTGATTTTTAAAAACCTATAAATTTTAGTTTAACGTGGTAGGGTAAATCTGTATGGTTTGATCTGTGCCTAAACATGACCGTGAGACGAGATTAGGTAGAGCTGTAACTTCTAAGTGTGAGTCACATAGGTTGATTGATAACTGCATAAATTGGAATTAGAACACGTAATGGGGGCTTGACAGTTGGTGCTTGGGTTTAATCGGACAAAAATACTGATTGTTGCTCATTAACGCATGAGTATATTTTGCTAATTGGTAATTGATGTTTGTTAAGCTAGATCTGAGTTATGATTCCATTTGTAGCTTTTTCGAGGACGAAAAAAGGTTTAGTATGGGGATGTTTGATGTAGTGCAAAGCACACATCTTTATTCCTAGTGTTTAGTGCGTTTTTACTTAGTTTTGTTTTCGTTTCGAGTCGTTTTAATGTACATTTGAGTCTATTGTATGTTTACAGGAGCTCGTAAAGATTACAAGTGAATACGTGAAGAAACCGAGCAAGAGAATGAAGTCGGAGGAACAAAAGTCAAAAAGCTGAAGTTTCATGTCCTCGCGGTACGCGAGAAGCCCAGAAGAAACTCTCACGGTACGCGAGGCACTTGGCCATATTGTTTCGTGGTATGCGAGAGAGCTAATTTCCTCAAAACCCTAATTTTCCAATTTAAATAGAATTTTAATCCCATTATGCAAGGAGTTCGATTTTTAGCCTTCCAGAGAGAGCATTAGGGCGATTTTGGGTGATTGGAGGTCAAGTGGAGTAAAAGTTTGAAGCTTTTGAATCCGGGTTCATTGTTTAAGCGTTCTAGGTGTTAAAGATTCGATTATTATCTTTGTTTGCTTTGTTTGAAACTATGAATCTTGTTTATACTTCTGTTTTTAGTTGTTTGAACATGATCCTAGGTTATAACTTTGATATTGCCTAGGTCAAATGATGAATACTTGTTAAAGTTTTGATTTTTATCGGTTTTTGGATTCAATTAATGGGTTTATGATTTTGTAATAGATCTTGAGCTGATAATTGTGATGTTATTGCATGTTTAGATCTGATCTTGTGTTTGATTTCAATTCCTTGCGTTAATTGTGGTTGTCTGCCAGTTTGATCTTCGTATCTTGGTCATAGATCTTAGGGTTTGAGATTAGGGTGGTTTGCTAGACTTAGTAGCCATAGGAGTTGTCATTGATTGCTGATTAGAGTTGAATGTGTATCCAAGTTCAATACCCGAGAGGTGAGAATTAGTCGTTTGGTCTTCGTCATTAGGAATCCGAGTGTCAGCTGTCTGAGAGGAAGCCGATATTAGGTGTCTAGTGATTGTTGCTATCCGTGTCATAGTTGTTATCTTGAGATTACCCCATGCATTCTTCGATTGTATTGGTGGACGGAGAGGCTGAGAGGTAATCAACATATTAGGGTACTTTATCATAGTTGGAAATACCTGAGAAGTGATCCAATAATCTGGTGAGTTAGTACATCTTTAGGTTCCTTAGTTGGTGACACCCTGAGAGTGATTAGGGATCCACTAGGCTGTCTAGAGTTGTTTTCTTAGAAACACAGATCCATTATAGTTTCCATAACCGATAGAAGTTGTGCTTTGCAAGTAGGATTCAGACCTAGGTGATATTCTTCCCATTCTTGATATTAACTTTGTCCTTTGTCTGATTAGTTGAGTCGATCTTAGTTTTCTGCATTCAATAGTTTAATAGTAGTGTAGTCAACCCCCCAAACCAAATCAATCTTTAGTCCATGTCAGAGTCTAGTATTAGTATTCAGTGTCTCTAGGGTTCGATAACTCGGTTTACTGTTAAGCTGTGGTACACTCGATAGGTACACTTTCTTGTCAGTGCGGTTTAGTTCATAGGTATTCCTGTTATTACTTAGGAGTCTAGGTTAGGTTTCGTTAGTTTTTATATAGACCGTCTGGACCACATCATGTGATAGTTAAAGTATGATAAAGTCACTTGTCCTATACAAGTGAAATGACAGACAGAGTGTAGGAGGACACCCTAACGGGTTTCCTCAAAGCTAAAGTTTTAATAACAGACAAGACGTAACAATTTTATAATTGTAACGTTGTAAAGTTTTAAAGTAAAGTTAAAGTGTTTTCAAAGAAAGAGAAAGTAAAGCTTATTTTAATTTTATAAAACTAAGCTACCTAAAAGAAAGTTTTACAGAATAAAGTAAAGATAGAACTCATCAGCATTAGCTGACTTTTAGTATGCTTAACATGTAGTAAAGGTAAAGCAAAGACAAAGAAGTAGAGCTGTGAGGGCTTGATAGCATTGACATCGGGCCGCTGTGCTGAAAACTGACATTTCATGTTCCCAATAGTTATGATTGAACAAAGTTTTAATTGGTTTAGATTTTTATGAATGTTCGAATTAAAGACTTCCGTTGTAATAGATTCTGATTAACAGTTTAAGAACTATGTTTGTTATGTTTTGTGCTAGCTATGAGACGTATCCGGTTTGGGACGTTACAAAACGGTTGAGACGACCACATTAATGTGGCTAAACACAAAAAAAAACACATGAGATTACGACAATTGTCAAGGTCGAAACATAGATAAAAGACAGTTAGATAATGGTATCGACATTTTTCAGTCGGTCTCGGTCTCCTTCTTTACGGTTGTAAGCCGTTATAACCCATGATACCTAAAAAATACTTTATTTTGAACACGACGCCGTTTTTAACAAAATATACAGAAACTTAGCGATTGAGGCGGTGACATTAACGTTGCTAAGCTCCAAAAGAAACGTCCTTAGGTACGTAAAAAAAACGTATGAAGTTACGGCGGCTAGGTTGTGGAGATCGAAATATAGATAAAAGACAATTATATAATGGTACCGATGTTTTTCGGTCAGTGTTGATCTCATTCTTCACGGTACCAGCACGTCACCATCAAACAATATAACCCATGATACACCAAGTTCATACTTTACAGGGAGTAAACTTAAAACTTTAAAAACTTGAGGAGTCAAAGTAACATTTTACAAAGTTAAGAAAGTCAGTTTTACCAGAGCACAAAGTTACAAAGGTGAGAGTTGAATTGCCATCTAACAAACTTTTTGGGGGTGAATTGTCGGTGACAAATGCCACCTGACCTTGGTTTTTAAGAGTAGCAGTAATACTAATATCTAATTTGATTTCTTATTTTTTAGCTAGACCATATCTGATGCAAAATATAAAAACACTATTCCAATCACATTAAATTTCCTCCGTCCCTTTCAAATCTTATATCCTTTAAAAAATCATTACAATTTCACATAATCACTATCTTTTACATTTATTTTTTATTACATAATTATTTTCTATACTAAACTATATTTTATTTTCTATACTAAATCATAAATATATATATTTTTATGAAGTTTACATTTTTAATAAGTTTACTATGAACTTTTAAAATTATAAAATGCTTACAACTTAAAAAATTGATGTAACTTGTTGGAAGAAAAAATAGAACTACCCTCCTTCCTCATTGATTCATCGTTCCAATCCCCATCTCCATACACTAAATACTCTTCATTTCATTTGCTTCAATTATTCTCTCAAATTTCTCTTTCTACTAAAAAAACAAAAGAAGCAAAATACCGATCCCGATCCTACCCTAACCCCGTTTGTCCCCATCCGTGGCCACGGACGTCCCCCAAAAAACTTCCACGGACGTGGGGCTCCAATGCCCATCTGTCCCGCATACGCTCTACGTCAACCCAAAGACACCCTGCCCACCCGTCCCGCATACGCTCTACGTCAACCCAAAGACACCCACGGACACCCCAATTGATCCTTATATTATGTGGTTGTAACAAAAAAAATACTTATCATTCACACTCGTATACATCTTTAGTTTAAATTTTAGAAATTACTCATTTTTATATTATCTTAACTAGGTTTTTAATCCCGTGTATCACACGGGTTGTATATTGAAAACGATATAACTTATAAATTTGTAAATAAATCATAACTTGTCAGACTATTATGATCGTCTCGAGATATATATCAAGTGGAAATGTGTGTATATAACAAATTAGTATGTTTCTTTAATTAGTTATATTTTGATTTCCTATTATATATTCTTATTTAATATAATTAGTATTTTTCTTTAATAATATATTTATAATATCATTATTATTTAATAAGATACATGCGCATTTATTAGGAAAGAGAGGCGGGAAAACCAATGTGAGGAGGCACGAGGAAGTGACAAGTGTTCATGTTAAACCTTTATTTATTAATATAGATATATGAAATATAGAAGATATATTGATGTAAAAATTAATTAAAAATACATAAATAAAAAGAAATATTCAATACATTTTAAATGAACTCAAATTAAATACAAGTGATGCTTACATTACTTCTAATTTACATATTAATCATAAGCTCATTGTCATAAATTTTCATATATACCTATTACCTTTTCCGCTAATAAAAAAGTCCTAAATTTACACTCATGTCTATTTTTAACTTACATTTAGATTTTTATTAGGTTTTTAAAAAAAGAATGACATTATAAAATTTCATTACACAACAATAAATTACTGCGAGAATAAAAATAACAAAACTAAATCGTTTAAATTCTTTATCAATGGTTTATATTTCTAAAATTTTATACTTCTTACACTGCGAGAACGAAAAGAACAAACCTAAATCGTTTAAATTCTTTATCCATGGTTTATATTTCTAAAGTTTTATACTTCTTATATATAAATATGTATTTTTACGTATATAAAAAACCATTAAACTAATTTTTTTATATGTTTTTATGTACTTAAAGTTTACATACACATGAGTAGGTAAAATAACCTACATATGAATTACACGTGTAGGTTTATATATAAGCGAAAATGTTCAAATTTTTTGAATTTAATGAGAGACGGATAAATATTGCATTTATATAACTTTCTTATATTTAAAAAAAATTTAAAACTCAAAAAACGATTAATTAATTTTGTTTTGTGAGTTTTCGTAATATTTAGTGTTTTGCATAAAACTCTACTATATATATATATATATATATATATATAGGGGGACGTATCGGTTGTAAACCATGTGTTGTTGTGAAAACTCTTAAACTCAATATATGTCACACATTCATTTCTTAATATTTTAATATGTGGTTGTAATTAATTATGCATTTTTAATATATTTAATAAAAAAATATGTGGCTTATATTAAAGATGGGGGTAAAAAGAATTCCATATTTTTCTTTTTACAAAATAATGAATATTTTAATTTCCTTTCTCTCTCTAAAGCTTATTAACAAAAATGATATATAATGATGTGTGCTGGACGGTCTATAAAAACTAATATAAAAACCTAACCTAGACACTTTAGCTTTAAATTTATAAATCTAGACTCAACCTAATACTAGACCACACAACCGGCAAGTGTACCGACCAATGTAGCAAAGTCAAATGAAGTCCGGATGTCGAACCCACGAGACACTAGCGACAACTCTATTTAGACTCTGACATAATTGTCTAAACTGAAATGTATTTGGGGGAATTTTGTGTTGTGAACTATAACTAATAAACTCCTAACTAACGATACCAAATATAAAGCAAAAGACTTTAAACAACTCACAAATAGGGAAAGCACTACCTAGACTCTGAATCCTATGCATGTACCTTGGAATTCTCTCGGATACGGAAACTAGGATGGAACTGGGCACTTAGAATACGACACACTTAGACAACCTAGTGGATCTCGGATCATTCTCTAGGTGTGACCAAAGAGGAAACATAAGGGACATGTGAAACTCACCTGTTAGTTAGATCACCTCTCAACTATTTCCAACAACACTAAAGTACTCGATAGACAGATTACCTATTAGTCTCACAATCTCAATACACCTTTCAGTGCAAGGAGTAACTTGAATTCACTTGACAAGACACGGGATAACAATGACGCTAAGAAACCCTCCTTTCAGAGCAGTCGACCTTAAAACCCTAACACAACAGATTACCCGAAAACTTCGCACCTTTCAGTTATTGAAGCATGTAGAATACTCAATCCTAACAAACTATCAATCGATGTTCCTATGGATACAATGCAGTAAACCATAAACCAATCACACGCACACAGCTAGCGACCTAATATGCGACCATACATGAAAGACATTCACAAAGTAGCATATGGAACAATCAACAGATCATGAATCAAGATCAAATACGCATGTACATCCAATCAAACGAAACCAAGTTCTTTACTTTAATATTAACTCATCAAAAAAGAAACTGAAATCCAAAAGAAAGCTAATTAACAACGCATAATCATCAAAATCTAGGTAGCTATGAAAGTCTAGCCAATTATCATGTCTAATAACATCAAATCAGAAGAATCAAACAAAGAATTCATGGTTTCAATTCTGGAAAAGTAGAACAAAGAAAGATAACGAGAACCGGATGACGAAATCACCCGATCTTCAATCTCCAACTTCAATCCACGCTTCCAATTGATCCTAGAAGCGTTCTCCCACTCAAAATCGCCCAAAAGGTCTAAACTTTTCGTCTGGAATCGAATAATCAACCCTAAAATCAAACCAAATCTTTTATGCCTAGAAAATAGCTAAAAATTTGCGAATCAGGGTTCTCTCACGTACCGCGAGGCCCAAGAGTCCAGTCTCTCGCGTACCGTGAGAGACAAGATAGTCGCGACAAAAAACCCACCCCTCGCGTACCGCTAGGGAGAAGAGCCCCATGTCTCGCGTACCGCGAGGGCACTACTTTGACAGAAAGTTTCTGCCTTTTTCTTGTTTCGCCTCGTTCGCTCGTGCCTTCGCATATCTTGATCGTTTAAGCTCCAAACTCACCCGATTACCTACAAACCAATGCAAAAATCAATACTAACTATAAACGACTCAATACGACTCTAAAACTAGATGAAAACGACACGAAATAAGATGGAAATGCATGTGTGCTTTGTAACACATCAAACATCCCCACACTTAACCGTTTTTCGTCCTCGAAAAAATTCTCTGCAATGGAATCACAACTGGAATACATACTTTAACAATCTTATAAATTCAATAGCACAGATATAATCACGCGTTAAAATGCAACAACTGATATTTCGATCCGATTAAACCCAACACCAACTATCAAGCCCCCGATTTGTGTTCTACTTCCTCATTACCACGCATATCAATCTATCTATTGGTCCCACTCTTAAGAGCTACAGTTCCACCTAATCCCGTCTCATGGGCATGTTTAGGCACGGGTTAAACCATATAGATTTCTCCCACCACGTTAACCTAAAATTTACAGGTTTTAGAAATTAGATGAAATATGGAATGAAATGTCAATGAGCACAATAAAATGTATGAATCACCTCACCTAGTGGTGCGTCTCCCAGGACACCATCCCAGAAGGTAGCACATAGGATGCAGTTTATCAATTAAGCACATAAGAATTACTTAGAGGCGT
Organism: Smallanthus sonchifolius; assembly: GCA_023525975.1. Classification (NCBI taxonomy): domain Eukaryota; kingdom Viridiplantae; phylum Streptophyta; class Magnoliopsida; order Asterales; family Asteraceae; genus Smallanthus; species Smallanthus sonchifolius. The sequence goes on from CM042023.1 coordinate 36,797,985, forward strand.
TTTCTCCAAGTGGACGTCTCGGAGGGTAACACATAAGCAAAACTTACAATCTAATCAATTACTCATGAATTATGGACATATGGATGCGGGCGCCACCAAACTCGGATTTATTCTCATAAAAAGAGAGTGGTGTGCCAAGAATTTCAAAAAACCTCTAAATTTTAACTTAACGTGGTACCTATCACCCTATGTTGACAGTTTTAGTTTTACCGTTTTCCCTAAGATGATAACCCACAAGATTTCATGATTTAAATCATTTAATTACCCTTATTAACACAAACAGGATATTTAAGCTTTCAAATTGGTTGAGTCTACCAAAACATCGCAGATTATACGCGTTTTCTATCATTATTTCCATTTAAAACTCAACAAGCATTTCCTGTTATACCTATCATCTTCCATTTTGCTTGCAAAAACTCTAATTTCAAAGGACATTTTTCAAAATTTAAAATTTTACCTAAAAATACAAAAATAGACTCAACTTACGAAACATAGACGACTGTCTCCCATCCCCACACTTGAACGACACATTGTCCTCAATGTGAACCGAGAAACCACAGAAAATAAAAATAAAGACTCAAAACACAAGAAAATAAACAAATAAATAAAAATAATAAAGTGGAAACGACTTAGCTGGTAATGATAGCAATCTTTTTGGCCAGCTTGCTCTTCCACTTATGCAACCGTGTAGCATTCCATTCGCGGCTGCACACACACTCTGTAGGTTTCCCTTTACACAATTATCATGTTAGAATCGACCCGCCCGAATGAAGATTGAGTACGGCCGGTGCGATCTATCCCTGCAAAATAAATCTCATAGCAAACCCAAACAGTATTAAACAGTCAAAATAAAACCAAAACATATACAAATTGTACACTCGGGTTCTAACCCGAGCACCAAACCACTCTAATCAGCAGGCTTCTCCTTTATGCCGCCCACGTCCGGCCCGTTTAGTATGATTGGTTTACAACCGAATTGACAAACTCTGGTGGCAGACCTTAAATGGGTTTTGACAAATCTAAACGGGTCGGTCCACCAATACTTAAACTTACCAAGACCAAACATGATATGTGGCATGTGTGACAACCCGAAATTTTCCAGCTAATTCCGTTAACCTAATCCAGTTAAAATTAACTTAATCAACTTAACTCAAACCCCAGGGACTACTTCTGTCATTTTTCAAACTCTAATTACAAGGACCACTTGTGTAATTAGCCTAAACCCAATTCCATTTGACTTTGTAAAGTCAAAATCAAAATATCTAAGTTCTATTGACTTTTGATAGTCAAACTAACCATATAGATAACCACATTCAAACTACAAGGACCAATTCTGTCAATTCCCAAACTCCAATTCACATAAACTACAGGGACTGAACCTGTCAAGTCCTAAAACCCAATACGTTGACTTCCCAAAGTCAAAATCAACGAATCCTACGTATGTTGACTATTCTGAGTCAAACCCGTAGCCTTTAATCCAAAATTCAACTCCATAAACCATGATCTGTTCCAATTCATAACCGAATTACACTTTAATGCAACGAACGATCGTTTATGAACAATCCATCATCACTATTACATGAATTAAAACAAATTATGAACATTAACCATGTAACCATCGACTTCAATTCCAAATACAACCGAATTCATCAAATTGGTATAATCATTTCACGCTTTGAGTCTCTGCATTTGATAAACGATCCACACAGAAACTTTCACGCAAGCTAATTTGATCAGAGAAGGAGTCACGGTCGCCGGAGACCAACCCCGTCACAGTCGACAGCCGTCTTAGTCGAGCTCAGTCAATTCGCATCTTTTTCTGGTAATTGAACACACCCTCACCTTCGTTTTTACCTTCAGATGAAAAGCCCTATGCCAATTAGGGCTTAAAACATCAGAATTAGCAAGAACCCGATTCTAGGGTTCATACATTCAGGGTTTAATCGATTACCAGTCTAGGTGTGATCTCAATTCAATTAACCTACACCTCTAGACTCGGAATCGCCTGTGAAGTAAAAACCCTATGAAATCCAAGATGTATATCATCAAATTGAAACTGAATCGAACCTAGGGTTCATATACGTCACTGTTTAATCGAATTCCTATCCAAACAAGTTTTAAATGAAATTAAACAACACCAATAGATTCGCAATACTTCAATCAGTAAAAACCCTATGAGAATCTGATCATATAACATCGATTTAATCATAATCTGTAAACTAGGGTTCATACAATTTCAATTTAATCGAACCCTACTCACGATCTGTTTTAAATTCAATTAATACACACGATCAGATTCGCAACTCCTTGTTTAGTAAAAACCCTATGATTTTAATCCATGTTATCATCGAATTCAATCAAATCGAATCCCTGTTCTTGATCTAGGGTTCGGTCTTTTAATCTATAATTAATCGATCCCAGACTTGTTGATTTCCAAATTAAAATCAATTACAGGTTCGTTATGAACCAACTAACAAAACCCATTAGATGCTCTAGCTAACCACGACCGGATTTGATGGTTTTGGGTTTGGATCGATCGTGGGTGAGTATGGGGGAGAGGCTCCCTGGGGTTAAGGCAGTGTGTATGTGTGGGAGAGACCCGGGTTCGAGACCGGGCTCCCACAAATAATTTTTAAACTTTTTTTTGGTGATATTTAATTAATAAAAATCAAACTTTATAATATTATATTACTATGTAAACATGTTTTAACCCGGGAAACAGCCCGTAGGCTCGGGTTTGAATTATTAACATATTTTTATAAATCATACTCACTTTTATAAATAATATATTGTTATTATTATCAAGTAAAAATATTATGTTTATATTATTTTTAAGCCATAAATTCGTATAAAATAATACGTTTATATTATTTTCAAACTGTGACCCGTATTATTAAATAATTTATATTTATATTATTTTGAATCATTTTATAACATCGTGTATCGATTGAGACTAAATAATAATATAATAAGTTATATTATTTACTCGCATATATATATATATATATATATATATATTTATCTTCTCAATTTTCATGAATGACAAAACACCCGGTTTTATTTATTATTATTTCTGTCATTCGTCGCGTAAAGTAATCCCTAACTCCGTGGACACTTTCGTCCACTCTTGAATATTAGAGCGGTTCTTTAAGACGCTTCATTCCGTGTCACTGTCACAATTTTCATTTTTATCCCTAATTTTTGTGTTTATAATTTTAGGACATTCGTAGGTCCTAGGTCTTTTGAGACATACACTCGTGGTTCCAACTTACCTCTAGGGTGAAACTACCTTCAACGCAAAGCAGGTGAGTTTTCACGCCCCTTTTACTGTTTTAACTTGGGGGAGAAAACATGACTAAACGATTTTGGATTTTTGATTCGTATGCTATCAATGTTAAATGCTAAGCGTAACACGCTATCACAGAAAGTCCTCAACTAATATCGGACCGTTAATATGGATCTTAGCGAGGTAATATTTAGTAGTACTACTGGGTTTAACAAATCCCACCCGCGTTAGTCGCGCTAACTCGATTAGATATCGAACGGGTGAAATGTTAGCCTACTCACACCACCAGTGTTGATAGACCTGGCAGGAGGCAATAAACAAACAGTCAGCTTCGGTTGCGAGCGCTTGTGCTGAACATGAACATAAGTTAGCTACCTATAGATACGTACTAAATGAACATAAATCCGGTAAACGCTTATTTACTTATATTGAAACCTGTGAACTCACCAACCTCGTGTTGACATATCTTTTCATGTTTTCTCAGGTCGCTAAGCTAAGACACAGGTGCACGTTAGGGCATGCATGGGATTCAACTGCTTGATTTTGAATTAATTATGTTTACTTCAATTATCCTATTGTACTTGTTTTGATGGGACGTTTCGACTTTTTTTGGACTTTTGGACTTTGGTTTTGGGCGCGTGTATTTTGCGCATTTACTTTCTTTACGCTTCTGTATTGATACTCTGATTTAAAAGATATTTTCATTTTGAGTCCCATGTAGAGTCGTTCAAAGTAACTAATGTCTGAGATCCTGGTTCGTCACTTCCCAAACGTTAAACTCCGTTAGTTGAAATTGGGGGTGTGACAGATTGGTATAAGAGCCATTGGTTATAGAGAAATAGGATTGTATACTAGACTATAGCCTTACACATTAGTTACATGTCAGTTGGATGTTTGGCACTTATATGTATTGTTACAGGAACATGTCGTCAACCCCACCTTCATCACCTAAGGAACCAAGACATAAGGCACCTATCCTATCATCCCCGGAGCCCAAAAGGCGCCGGACTACTTCCAGTGACTATTCAGTTGACCAAGGGGAAACAAGCAGCGCACAAGCAATGAATCCTGCTCGAAACTGGAACACATACCCACAAATGATCCAAAGATGGATCGAAATGGGAAATGTCCCATCACCTTACTTCGGTTCTACTTCCTCAACACCTACCTTGCATAGCTTGCCATGTACTATGGAACAAGCTTTTGCAGCCTTTGTGTTTTATATGTCTAGAGAATTAAGCATTGTAAAGGATGCTACCGATGAGATACCGAATATTTTAAAGAAAGAGCCTCAAATAGAGGAGAATAAAGTAGGGATAGAACTTCTAACTACTGAACTAGCAGTAACTGACCAGTTCCATAACCTTTTAGTGGATCGTGTGACACACTTGGAGACGAGGATGGACACTATGGACGATGATATGGAAGGAGTTCTGGAGAGATTGGCTGCTATGGAAGCTCAGCTACATGTAGCAAACCACATTGCTGAAGGTCTTCAAGAGAGGGTGACCCACTTGGAATCCCAACTGCAAGCCGCTTTATTTCCTGAAGAGATTCCACATTCTGATGGCGAGGAGGAACCTTTTGAGGAGGAACCTTTTGAAGAAGAGCCCTTTGAGGAGGAGCCTGTGGAGGAGGAACCAGTAGAGATAGACGATGCACAATCGTATGTTGCTTCCGATGACGAAGATGCTTGATGATCTTCCTATTCTATTTTCCTTTCATGTTTGCTTTTGCTTACGTTATTTCTCTTTTCAAACCTATATGGGTAAGGTTGTTCCCATCCAATAAAAGCATGAGAAGTTTAATATTTGAGTTATTTATTTTGTAGCCTTACAATTTATTTAATTTTCAAAATATTAGATGTTGTATCTCCTTACTCATACCTGAATGATGTTTAATATGCGATATATTTCTCATTGTTTTCATTTATGATTGTGAAGAATCATGTCAGGGAGAGGACGCGGAGGCCGTGCCGGTGGTCGTGGTACCATTAACATGATGGCAGCAGAGCCGGCAGCACTGATAAATGATAGTGTGGCGGAGGCTCTGGCAGCACAAAATGCTGCAGGTAAATGCTTTAGCTATTGACTAATGATGTCAATCCATCTCTTAAAAAGCTTGCCCTAAACTCTATAATTCCAATTCTATTTGTATTTCTAAATCCAGGTCAGCAAAACCAACAACCAGCCTGCACTTTCAAGGCATTCATGGATTGCAAGCCCCATGCCTTTAGTGGAGCTGAAGGAGCCGTTGGACTACTTCGTTGGTTTGAGAAGGTTGAATCGGTGATTGCCATGTGCAACTGCCCCGTGGCTAATCAGGTGAAGTTTGCCGCCAGAACTTTGGAGGGCCCGGCACTCACATGGTGGAACGCCCAGGTCCAAATGTTGGGTCTGGCCATGGCGAACGGACTCCCGTGGGAGGAATTCAAAGCAATGATGAAGGAGGAATACTGTCCTCGCGATGAGATCCAGAAGTTAGAGGGAGAATTTTGGAACCTAAAGATGGAGGGTTCTGAGATTGAACTCTACACTACACGTTCCCATGAACTGGCTACTATGTGCCTGCATATGGTAACTCCTGATTACAAAAGAATTGAGCTTTACATTGGTGGTCTAGTGCCTCAAATACAAAGCATGGTGACTTCATCCAATCCTACCATTATCTAACAAACCATCCGACTTGCGCATAAGTTAACCGACCAAGCGATGACACAAGGGACCCTACCTCCGAGAGGTTCCGTTGCTAAACCCACCGACAATCACAAACGCAAGTTCGATCACCATTCCAATACCCACAACCACTCCAACTCCCACTCCAAAGGACCCCAACCCAACCAACCCCAGTTTAATCAATCGCAGCAGCAGCAACAGCGTAGGTTTGAGCCTACCAAGAACTTCAATCAGTCGACCTCTTCTGGTCAAAACCAGGGTGGTTACGCGGGGAAGTCTCTGAAGTGTAACAAGTGTAACTTCCACCACTTTGGGTTCTGCAATCGTTGCCAGAGGTGCGGCAAAATAGGTCATGCTGCTAAGGACTGCAGGGGTGAGTTACAAACTAAACAACCTTTTCAACAGCCGAGATCCATAAGGGGTTGCTTTGAGTGCGGAAAGGAAGGGCATATTCGGAAGAATTGTCCTCAATTAAAGAAAGGGGTAATGGAAACCACAACCCTAACCAGAATAACAATGGCAATGGTGGTAACAATGGCAATGGTGGTAACAATGGCAATGGTGGAGGAAATGGTGCGAAGGGACGAGCCTTCGTACTAGGATCTCGAGAAGCCCGTTACGACCATAATGTGGTCACCGGTAAGTTACTCGTAAATAATTACTTTGCTTCTGTCCTTTTTGACACCGGTGTTGATAGAAGTTTTATATCTAAGAAATTTAGTAATATGATAAAAGGAACTTCATCTCTATTAGAAGCTAAGTATACAATAGAGATAGCTGACGGCCAAATAATCGAGGCAACTCACATTCTTAAGGGATGTAAACTTGAGCTAGCTACACATATATTTGATATCGACCTTATGCCGGTCATAATTGGTAGTTTTGATATAATCGTCGGCATGGATTGGTTATCTAAAAACCAAGCCGAAATTATCTGTCATGAGAAGATTGTTCATATACCTCTCCCGAATGGAGAAACTCTTTCCGTCCAAGGCGAAAGAGTTGGTGCAGTCATGGGCATCATATCTTTCATGAAAGCACAAAAATGTCTTCAAAAGGGGCATACGGTTATTTTGGCTCTCGTTGCTGAGCAGCCCTCAGAAGAGAAGAAGATTGAAGGTATTCCTATTGTGCGTGAATTTTTAGAAGTATTTCCCGAGGACTTGCCCGGTTTTCCACCACACCGTCAAGTTGAATTCCAAATTGATTTAGCACCCGGAGCAGCACCGATTGCTTGGGCACCTTACAGACTGGCACCCAGTGAATTACAAGAACTGTCCACTCAATTGCAAGATTTGTTGGATAAAGGTTTCATCCGACCTCACCGTGGGGAGCTCCGATACTATTTGTCAAGAAGAAGGACGGAACTTTCCGTATGTGTATTGACTACCAGCAACTGAATAAAGTCACAATCAAGAACCGCTACCCTTTACCTCGCATAGATGACCTTTTTGATCAACTCCAAGGATCAAGTTTCTATTCCAAAATAGATCTTAGGTCCGCTTACCATCAGTTAAGAGTCCGAGAAGAAGATATCTCAAAGACTGCATTCAGAACAAGGTACGGCCATTACGAATTTATGGTCATGCCTTTCGGGTTAACCAACGCACCTGCGGTATTCATGAATCTCATGAACCGTGTGTGTAAGCCTTACCTTGACCAGTTCGTTATCGTCTTCATCGACGACATCCTCATTTATTCCAAGAACAAGGAGGAACATGAGGAACATCTACGCCTAATTTTGGAACTACTGAAGCGAGAACAACTGTATGCTAAGTTTTCCAAGTGTGAATTTTGGATCCGGGAAGTTCAGTTTCTAGGGCATGTGGTTAACGAGAAACGGATACATGTCGACCCATCAAAAATAGAAGCCATCAAGAATTGGGCAGCACCGACGACTCCGACTGAGGTGCGACAATTTCTAGGATTGGCTGGATATTACCGTGATTCATCGAAGGATTTTACAAAATTGCTCAACCCCTCACTACTTTAACTCAAAAGGGTAAAGCCTATAATTGGGGAGACAACCAAGAGTCAGCATTCCAACATCTTAAACAGAAACTCTGCAGTGCACCTATTCTAGCTCTTCCAGAAGGAACCGATGATTTTGTAGTGTATTGTGATGCATCTATTCAAGGTCTGGGTTGTGTCTTAATGCAACGCGAAAAGGTGATCGCATACGCTTCACGACAACTAAAGGTCCACGAGAGAAACTACACCACTTATGACTTAGAGTTGGGGGCCGTAGCCTTCGCTCTTAAGATAAGGAGACATTACTTGTACGGTACCAAACGCACCATCTACACCGATCACAAGAGTCTTCATCACATCTTCGAGCAGAAAGAGTTGAACATGCGACAACGTCGTTGGGTCGAACTCTTAAACGATTATGACTTCGCGATCCGATACCACCCGGGTAAAGCTAATGTTGTAGCTGATACCTTAAGTCGAAAAGAAACAAAACCTAAACGAGTTTGAGCATTACAGTTTACTATTCACCCTGGATTACCTGACAAAATCCGTAGTGCTCAACTCGAAGCCCTAAAAGAAGAAAATCTACCGCTGGAAAGTACACGCGGTCTGGAAGCACAACTTGAAGTCAAATCGGATGGTATTCGCTACTTTGTCGAGCGAATATGGGTTCCAGTATTTGGAAACCTAAGGGAACTAGTTATGGATGAGTCTCATAAATCTCGTTACTCTATTCATCTAGGTTCCGACAAAATGTACCATGATCTAAAGGTACTATATTGGTGGCCGAAGATGAAGGCCGATATAGCCACCTATGTTAGTAAGTTTCTGAATTGTGCGAAGGTCAAAGTTGAATATCAAAAACCATCCGGTCTTCTACAACAACCAGAAATTCCTATGTGGAAATGGGAACAAATATCCATAGACTTCATCACCAAATTACCACGAACCCCTACCGGATGTGATACCATATGGGTAATCGTTGACCGATTAACAAATTCCGCTCACTTCTTAGCAATCAAAGAGACTGAAAAAATGGATAAAATTACCCATACTTACTTGAAAGAAATAGTCTCTCGGCACGGGGTGCCAATCTCTATTATTTCGGATCGTGATGCACGATTCACCTCTCGTTTCTGGCAGTCGTTACATAAGGCCTTAGGCACGCGTCTAGATATGAGCACAGCATACCATCCTCAAACTGATGGCCAAACAGAACGTACAATCCAAACTCTGGAGGACATGCTACGAGCTTGTGTGATCGATTTCGGTAACACTTGGGAGTCTCACCTACCGTTGGTGGAGTTCTCCTGCAACAACATCTATCACACTAGCATCAAGGCAGCTCAATTTGAAGCACTGTATGGACGGAAATGCCGTTCTCCTATTTGTTGGACCGAGGTTGGGGATAGCCAACTCACAGGTCCTGAACTTGTATTTGAAACTTCCGAAAAGATCGTTCAAATTAGAAACCGTATGGCGGCAGCTCGTGATTGTCAAAAGAGCTATGCCGACAAGCGCCGTAAACCCTTAGAGTTTCAAATAGGTGACATGGTCTTACTCAAAGTCTCACCTGGGAAAGGTCTCATTCGTTTCGGGAAACGAGGCAAACTGAATCCTCGTTATGTTGGACCATTCAAGATAATGAAGAGAATCGGACTAGTAGCGTATCAACTGGACCTACCTGAAAGACTTAGTGGTGTGCACAACGTCTTTCACGTCTCAAATTTGAAGAAATGTCTGGCAGACGAATCACTCGTAGTTCCTCTTGAGGAACTACACGTTAATGAACAGTTACGTTTCATCGAAGAACCTGTGAAAATTATGGATAGGGAAGTTAAAACGTTAAAGCACAGTAAGATCCCTATTGTCAGAGTTCGTTGGAACTCGAAACGCGGACCGGATTTTACGTGGGAGCGCGAGGATCAGATGATGCGCAAATATCCTAATATGTTCAAGCACTCCGCGCCAAATTCTTAAGGTACTATTTAATTTTCGGGGCGAAAATTCTTTCAACTAAGGGATGATGTGACACCCCAGAACTTTTATTTATTTATTTTAATTTTCGGGACGAAAATTCTTTCACCTAGGGGATGATGTGACAACCCGAACTTTTCCAGCTAATTCCGTTAACCTAATCCAGTTAAAATTAACTTAATTAACTTAACTCAAACCCCAGGGACTACTTCTGTCATTTTTCAAACTCTAATTACAAGGACCACTTGTGTAATTAGCCTAAACCCAATTCCATTTGACTTTGTAAAGTCAAAATCAAAAGATCTAAGTTCTATTGACTTTTGATAGTCAAACTAACCATATAGATAACCACATTCAAACTACAAGGACCAATTCTGTCAATTCCCAAACTCCAATTCACATAAACTACAGGGACTGAACCTGTCAAGTCCTAAAGCCCAATAAGTTGACTTCCCAAAGTTAAAATCCGTAAACTAGGGTTCATACAATTTCAATTTAATCGAACCCTACTCACGATCTGTTTTAAATTTAATTAATACACACGATCAGATTCGCAACTCCTTGTTTAGTAAAAACCCTATGATTTTAATACATGTTATCATCGAATTCAATCAAATCGAATCCCTGTTCTTTATCTAGGGTTCGGACTTTTAATCTATAATTAATCGATCCCAGACTTGTTGATTTCCAAATTAAAATCAATTACAGGTTCGTTATGAACCAACTAACAAAACCCATTAGATGCTCTAGCTAACCACGACCGGATTTGATGGTTTTGGGTTGGGATCGATCGTGGGTGAGTATGGGGGAGAGGCTCCCTGGGTTAAGGTAGTGTGTATGTGTGGGAGAGACCCGGGTTCGAGACCGGGCTCCCACAAATAATTTTTCAACTTTTTTTTGGTGATATTTAATTAATAAAAATCAAACTTTATAATATTATATTACTATGTAAACGTGTTTTAACCCGGGAAACAGCCCGTAGGCTTGGGTTTGAATTATTAACATATTTTTATAAATCATACCCACTTTTTATAAATAATATATTGTTATTATTATCAAGTAAAAATAATATGTTTATATTATTTTTAAGCCGTAAATTCGTATAAAATAATACGTTTATATTATTTTCAAACTGTGACCCGTATTATTAAATAATATATATTTATATTATTTCGAATCATTTTATAACATCGTGTATCGATTGAGACTAAATAATATTATAATAAGTTATATTATTTACTCGCATATATATATATATATATATATATATATATATATATATATATATTTAACTTCTCAATTTTCATGAATGACAAAACACCCGGTTTTATTTATTATTATTTCTGTCATTCGTCGCGTAAAGTAATCTCTAACTCCGTGGACACTTTCGTCCACTCTTGAATATTAGAGCGGTTCTTTAAGACGCTTCGTTCCGTGTCACTGTCACAATTCCCATTTTTATCCCTAATTTATGTGTTTATAATTTTAGGACATTCGTAGGTCTTTTGTGACCTACACTAGTGGTTCCAACTTACCTCTAGGGTGAAACTACCTTCAACGCAAAGCAGGTGAGTTTTCACGGCCCCTTTTACTGTTTTAACTTAGGGGAGAAAACATGACTAAACGATTTTGAATTTTTAATTCGTATGCTATCAATGTTAAATGCTAAGCGTAACACGCTTTCACAGAAAGTCCTCAACTAATATCGGACCGTTAATATGGATCTTAGCGAGGTAATATTTAGTAGTACTACTGGGTTTGACAAATCCCACCCGCGTTAGTCGCGCTAACTCGATTAGATATCGAACGGGTGAAATGTTAGCCTACTCACACCGCCAGTGTTGATAGACGTGGCAGGAGGCAATAAACAAACAGTCAGCTTCGGTTGCGAGCGCTTGAGCTGAACATGAACATAGGTTAGCTACCTATAGATACGTACTGAATGAACATAAATCCGGTAAATGCTTATTTACTTATATTGAAACCTGTGAACTCACCAACCTCGTGTGACCATCCTCTAATCCTCATCCGGTGTTGATCATCAGGTGTTTTCCTTACCTTCTCCCGGGGTTTTGTTGAATTTGGTAATTGATGTCGTCCAGACGGTCTATAAAAACTAACTATAAAACCTAACCTACACTCCTAAGTAATCAAAGGAATACCCCTTACTAAACCGCACTGACAGGCAAGTGTACCTATCTAGTGTAGCACATCTTAACGGTAAACCGGAATATCGAACCCTAGAGACACTGAATAACAAAACTAGACTCTGACTCGGACTAAAGATTGATTTGGTTTGGGGGGTTGACTACACTAAGGATTATCACTAATAATGCAGAAAACTAAGGCCGACTCAAACTATCAAGACAAAGACTAAGGTGAAATCAGGAATGGGAAGAATACCACCTAGGTCAGAATCCTACTTGCAAAGCACAACTTCTACCGGTTTTGGAAACTATGATGGATCTGGGTTTCTAAAAAGACAACTCTAGACAACCTAGTGGATCCCTAATCACTCTCAGGGTGTCACCAACTAAGGAACCTACATATGTAATAAATCACTAGATTGTTGGATCACTTCTCAGGTATTTCCAACTATGACCAAATACCCTAATAGACAGTATACCTCTCAGGGTCTGTTTGGTATGGGGTAATGGAATGGAGGAGGGAATGGAATGGACAAAGGAATGAAATGGACCATTCCATTCCATTGTGTTGTTTGGTTACCATGAGGAATGAAATAAATCATTACTTTATGTTGTTTGGTAGGCTAGAAAAGATGAAGGAATAAAATCGATGGTGAGTGACGGTGGTGGTGGTGGGTGGAGGTATTGGGTGGTGGTGGGTGACGGGGGGTGATGGCGGCGGTGAAGGGTGGTTGTGGGTATGGGGGTGGCGGTGGTAGGAGGAGGTGGTGGTGGGTGGTGGAGGAGGTGACAGTGGTGGTAGGGGTGGTGGGAGGTGGCGGTGGTGACGGTGGCAGTGGTGGGAGGTGGCGGTGGGTGATGGTGGTTGTGACGGTGGTGGTGACGGTGGCGGTGGTGGGAGGTGGCGGTGGTGGTGGCGGTGGTGGGAGGTGGCAGTGGGTGGTGGTGACGGCGGCGGTGGGTGGTGGCGGTGGGTGGGGGCGGTGGTGTGGTTGTGGGTGGTGTGGTTGTGGGTGGCGGTGGTGGTGGTGGCGAGAGATGGCGGTGGGTGGCGGCGACGATGGTGGTGGGTGGTGGAGGTGGTGGTGGTAGGAGGGTGTGGTGGTGATGTAGGGTGAAAGAGAGGATGGAATGAAAAAAAACAAGGTTGGTGGATGGAATGAATTTGAGGGAATTAGTGGGAATGACATTCCTTGTGGAATGGGTGATTCCATTCCATCGTCAAACCAAACACCATTTTTTTCATTCCCTCGTAATCGTTCATTCCATTCCAACTCCCATTCCTGCATACCAAACGCTACCTCAGTCTCACCGTCCACAATACATTCAAAGAATGCACCGGGTAATCTCACGATAATAGCTATGATTTAACCTAGCAACAATCACCAGACACCTAATACTAACGCCCTCTCAGACTGTTAACACTCGGATTCCTAATGACGAAGACTAGACAACTAATTCTCACCTCTTGGGTATTGAACTAGGACACACATTCACTTCTAATCAGCAATCAAACACAACTCCTATGGCTACTACGTCTAGCAAACCACTCAACAATCACAAACCCTAAGATCGATGATCTGAATATGCAAATCAAACTGGCAGACAATCACAATAAGCATACGGAGTTATAATCAATCACACAATCAGAATTAAACATGATATATCATCATAATAATTAAACCAAGATCCTTTACAAAATCATTAATCCATCATTAAGATCCAAAAACCGATAAAAATCAAAACTTTAACATATATTCATCTAATGACCTAGGCAGTATCAAAGATCTAGCCAACAATCATACTCAAAACATCCAAACAGAAGTAATTAAGCACGAACATGGTTCAATCAATTAAAATCAAAGATAAAAATCAAAGCTTGAAATCGAATACGCTACTACTAACGAACCCGAGATCCAAAGTATTCAACTTTGCTCTTCAATCGAGCTCCTAAGCTCAAAAATCGCCCTCCCTCTCTGGACGGCAAGAAATCGAACTCCTTGAATAATGGCATAAGAATTCTATTTAATTTCAAATTCTAAGGTTTTGCCGAAATCAGGTCTCTCGCGTACCGCGAGAGATTGTGGCAAGCGCCTCGCGTACCGCGAGGGCCAAAATAGTCACGACCGGTTTTCCTTTCCCTCGCGTACTGCGAGGCTTCTCCTTCTCCTCTCTCGCGTACCGCGAGGCATAAAAAATCAACATTTTTTAATTATTTTCTTTTCGGCTTCATTCTCGTGCTCGGTTTCTTCACGTTTTCACTAGTTATTCTCACAAGCACCTGAAACGTAACGAAAACTCAAATGTACACAAAAACGACTCAAAACGAATACAAAACTAGTTAAAAAGACACGAAAAACTATGAATAAAGATGTGTGCTTTGCACTACATCAAACATCCCCACACTTAACCTTTTTTCGTCCTCGAAAAAGTTTGCAATAGAATCATAACTGAGATCTAACTTAATATTAATCAATTACCAATTAGCAAAACATACTCACGCGTTAAAAAGCAATAATCAGTATTTTTGTCCGATTAAACCCAAGCACCAACTTTCAAGCCCCCGTTATTGTTCTAATATTACAATACCAAGCATATCAATCAATCTACGTGACTCACACTCAAAAGTTACAGCTCTACCTAATCCCGTCTCATGGTCATATCTAGGCACAGATTAAACCATATAGATTTACCCTACCACATTAAACTAAAATTTACAGGTTTTTAGAAATCAATGGAATATGGATGAAAATGAGCATTAATAAGCAAATGAACTTTCGTCTAGAGGCGTTTCAACCAAGTCACTATCCCGGAAGGTAACACATAGACTAATTCATATCAATAAAGCACATAAGAATCTAACCTAGTGGTGTTTTCTCCAAGTAGCCATCCCGGAGGGTAACACATATGCAAAACTCATAATTCTAACAAAATACGCTCATGAATTATGGAATTTATGGATGCGGGAGCCACCGAAACTCGGATTTATTCTCATAAAAAGATAGTGGGGTGCCAAAAATTTCAAAAACCTCTAAATTTTATCTTAACGCGGTACCTATCACCCTATGTTGACAGTTTCAGTATTACCGACACCCCTAAGATGAGTACCCACAAGATATCATGATTTAATTCACTTATTAATGCTAAACAACACGCACATGATATTTAAGCTTTACTAGCTAGCTGGGTCTACCAAAACATCACTAATTAGACGCATTTTCAATTATTTATCCATTTAGACTCAACAAGCATTTCCAGTTCTACCTTTCCAAGTATATGCAATTATTTTCAAGGACATTTTTCAAATTATTTTTTAATTTTTTTGTATTTTTATAAACAAGACAAACTAAGACTAAACACTCACATCCTCACACTTGAAAGACACATAGTGCTCAATGTGAACCACAACATAACTAAAAAATAAAAATAAAAATGCAAAAACAGGAAGCGACTTAGCTGGTAATGTAGCAGTGAATATATCAAGCTTCCTACATCCTTGTGTGCAACGTATAGCATTTCGGTCGCGGTTGCACAAACTGTCTGGGTTGCCTTTACAAACTTCAAATAAGTGATAATCAACCCTGCCCGAATGGAGATTGAGTACGGGCGGGATGATAAAACCTGCAAAATAAACCTCACAACAAACCCGCAACATTAAACTGACTCAAATTAAAATAAAAAAACTCAACTGACTCAAACTAAGAATTAAAAGACTCAAGATAGATAGATGCAGAGAAACATACTCAATAGGTGGCAACACACATGGACATGAATGCCACAGCAACGTCGGTCATCGGTCACAAACGGTTTCAATGTTCTCCCATGGTAATGGTAGTAAGATGGAATGAAGGTGAATGGTGTTTAAGGTAATGGATGATGCATGATGATGGTATTTAAGGTAATGGATGGTGGATGATGATTATAGTGATAGAGGTGGTATGATGATGGTGATGAGTGGTAATGACGGATATGGAAAACAAGGGAACCAGGCAAAACGAGGGGCCCCCGCGTACCGCGAGAAACCAGGCGGCCACTCCTCGCGTACCGTGAGGGAGTTGCATTTAGGCTGGCCCTATTTCTATCCATCGCGTACCACGAGGAACAGGGGAGAAATCTTTCGCGTACCGCGAGGAACATCTGGTGGCAGAAAGTTTTGAGGGTTTTTGTACTTAGAAATTTTTTGACCCCTCAAACTTTTTTCACCCAAATTCCATAAAAACCTATTCCAAGCATAAAAACATATGTAAAAATACATGGAACTTCATTCCCGACGATTTTTCTTTCTAAATCAAGCACGAATTTCTGCAAAACATGACACAAACAAAACACAAATACCGAAAAACACATAAAAAGACACAGACTCAAACCAAGTAATACACGCAAACTCTACATCCCGGGCACTTGCCCGAGACTCAAGCAAGCCTATCAGGAGGCTTCTACTTAATCCTAACCAGTACCGCCTTCATCCTACGCGGTCTCCCAGTTCTCCACAGCCTCAACATACACAGGCTCCTACCAAACCCCAAATGTGTATCATGTGTAGCACTCAGATCCTTCCACCAACACTCAAACCTACCGGGTCCGAAGATAACACTGTTCAAATACTCCAGCAAGCGGTCACATCTAAACATCCCCACACTTAGGGTTTTCATTCTCCTCAAACTAGATGAATCTCCCAAAGCACGGTTTCTCTTACGGGGCGACCTAAATTTAGGGGATGACTCGGCTGCTATCCCCTTAATATGAACAATAGTAAAGGTCAAAGGCTCAATGTGTGATATCATTAAAGGTGTGGCCTATAACCTCTCGCCCGGGTCATCAGGATCTTCTACACTCTCCACCATGGGCGGCTCACAAACTATCTTCCCCACTTGTGCTAAAATCTCGCTCAAACTGCAATCATCACCGTTAGCACTTAAAAATGGGGACCCTACTAGCTTCTTTTCAAATTCAGCAAGCTAATCTGGCGGGTCCTCTATCATTCCTCCTTCATCCCTATCAACAACATCCTCTACTGGATTAGAGTCCCGAAATTCACTTATGAAGAAATCAAGCATGCACACGGAGTGGCTATGCTCGCCAACATCCTTCACGGGTTTCATAGCATCAAATGTGATCGACTCATCCCCCACACGAAGTGTGAGTTTCCCATCAAAGGCATCGATCAATGCCTTGGTGGTGCGTAGGAACGGGCGTCCTAGGATGCGCGGGACTTTATCATCCACTTCCATCTCCAAAATGGCGAAATCCACGGGGAAGACATTTTACCTACTTTCACTAACAGATTCTCCACAATTCCCAGTGGATACTTGACTGAGTAGTCAACCAAGGAAATGCTCATGCGCATTGGCTGCGGTTCACCTAGGTCTAGCTGCTTATAGATAGAATATGGCATCAGATTGATGCTAGCACCTAGATCAGCCAACGCATGGTTCAACGGTAAACTGCCTAGCAGACACGGTATAGTGAAACGACCCGAATCAGGCAGCTTCTCACGCAACTGGTTCTGAACTGTCACACCCCGCCAAGGCGGAACCGCGAGGCGTAATGTTCATGGTTTCCAAATCATATGATTATTGCAAACGCATACGTGCAACTGGATACATAAAGTAAGTTTAGGGTTTTACAGCCCAAAATATTAGTTTGAAATACAAAAGAAGTGAGATTTCGCAAATATGACCCAAGCATTATGGGTTATACAAGAAAAATCTTCAAAAGTAGTATCCACCATGTATGCATGAACCCTACGTAGTATTACCCTTGATCATGCGTTTAGTTTCCTGAAAAACATACTTAAAGTGTGTCAACACAAGGTTGGTGAGTTCACAGGTTTGAATCAAGCACGATTTGTAATCCAATTGTATGAAAACAATTTCAAGTGTATATGATAAACAAAACAAGTAATGTTTGACCAATTTGTAAACTAGCAAGGAATACAAAAAAATATGTTTGTACATGAGGTATAACCAAACCTAAACACTTGTTCTTGCCCCCTGCTCGTACCAAACGAGCCCTTGTGTAAACACTATGCGACCATTTGATCATGTGGATCATCGGTTAGCACGACTAACCATGACCGGGGTGTGTCATTCCCAATAGTACTATTCATAGGGTCTCAGGCTAACCTATAGCTAATGGTCATAAATTACGTTAATGTAGGGCACTTTATGAGCGGTATGTGTGCTACCTCATGTAAACATAAAGGTCGGGTCTTGTTTTCTTGTTATCATTTAAAAATAGTTGTAAGTATGTTCTTCCCCAAAATATACAAAACAATAAAAAGGTGCCGTGAAACTCACCTCGAGATCTGAGTATGCTAACAAATAATACTTTGTTCTAGGAAGACTTGACTACCCGTACCCTAATACAAAAGGGAATTTTAGTGTTAAGACCGGATGTCTCGTATGCAAGTTGTTCACCTGACTTAGCAGATCCGGTTAGGGATGTTTTCGTTTAGGCAAAAGATATTTTGTGTTATGAACCGTTGGTGAATAATATTTACTTTTATAAGTATATATATATTTATACGTTAAATATATATATAGGAAAGCATAAAAAAAATAGTATGTCACGATTGTCATATCTTTATATTCTTGACGAAACATGTAATTATTGTTAGTGAAATGATCCATTATAAACGTGATAACGTAAAATAATATATTTATTATTATTACATTATATATCTATTTAACGATTAACTTCGTGAGATAACGCATAATCGAGTTTTGAGATTAATAAGAATACATTTACATATAAATACTCTTTTAGAACAACTAGCACTAATTATTTATTAGGATTTCGACACACGTAATTTTTAGTATTTAGAGATTCATTAATTTTTTTTACCAAAACCCATATTTACTAACAATTTGATATATTTATATATTATGTCTTCCAAAATTCTTAAATAGTCATACAATATGTACTTAACTCAAAATAACTATTTTAATCCGTTTAACGGTCGTAATTAACAAAAATAGATTCGTGGCTTTTACCATACTTATTTTGTCACCAAAATACGTCCAAGACTTGATACTTTTCAAAATACTATATATATGTATATATAAGTTACTAATTTTCCTTTACCAAAAAAAATATATATATACAAGGTCAACATTTTATATTAATCACTTTTTAATCATAAAAAGCCAAGTTTTGAGTTTAAATAAATTAGAGCGACCATTTTAACATCAATGACATGTTAACCATCATTATTTACCAAATCAAATGTCCACAAAAATCATGCGTTTTTACCTACAAAATTACACTACTTTAACATTCTAAATTTCGTGTAACATTTATGCGTGCGTTTTCAAATGTCCAATGTATAAATTTTTACTTATATATGTATATTAAGCCATTCTCTACAATCAAAACATATAATGAGTACATATTTTCCCATTCATGCCTAGATCTAGAGTTTTATGAAATCTTTAGTTATCATACACATATACAAACATACATACATGCTCACGGTCACATATATACACATACCATATGAATTAAACACTAAAACGAGTACATGATTCATGTTAGTTTACTTGTTTTAGAAGGTTTTATAAAAACATCCCAGTTTTAGGTGAACCTCATGCATTTTAAACCATAATCTAAATAAAAGAAGGGTTAATAAAGTTTCATACCAACAAGGTGTAAGGGTCGCGATTTTTGAGAGGAAAAAGATGGTGATCTTGAATTCCCTTGCTAAAAACCTTTGAGAAAACACTTGGAACTTCCTTAGAACACCTTAAAATGGAGGATTTGAGTCTTTAATTATGTAAGAACACCAACAAACAAAAAATGGGGATAAATATTCTTGTTGGTGGCCTTAAAAATGGGGAGACAAAAGTGAGTTGTTTGTGGGGTTTCTTATTTTGATTTTGGTGGATGAAGAGATAGACAAAAAGATGGTAAGGATTTTATCTAGATTTTGAAGGCAAAGAGTATGGCATATAAATTAAAGAATTAGAATGAAGGGATTTGGATGATGAGGGGGGACCCATCCATGGGTTTCGGTCGAGGAATGTCAAGGATTGGGGGGGTTGGGTTAGCTAGGTGGTTAGGTCCTAATCCTACTAGATATTTTGGTCATTAGATATCCTAATTTCAATTAAGGTTTAAAATGGTTGTTTAACTTCGTTTTGCTTTTTAATGGCATTTAAATTATGGATTAAATAGTTTATGTCTAGTTTTAAATAAAAACATCTAATTCATAAATTGTTTAAGTTGTAATACGTACGTTTAAGATGGCGGTACGCGGTAAAATCTTTGAAAGGTTTCGTTATGGATATAAGGTTCATATTTTATGTCCTCTAAATATCGTACTGGTTATTTTAAATTAATCACCAACGTTCGCATTTAGTAGGGTTTTACGAGTACGTGAACCGGTAACTTCTAAAATTACAAAAAATATGAAATGAGACGATGTACAGCTTTTGCTAGACTTTAATGTCCTAATTTATGCAATTAGGTAAATCAGGAAACATGAATAATGTAAATGCGTTTATAATATGTACGAATATCGACCTGAAAAGTCAGGTGTCACATTCTCCCCATGTTAAAAGAATTTTGTCCCGAAATTCAATTCGTGCTATCTTAAATTGGTGCATCCTTGAACAATGAGGGGTACTTAGTTTTCATTTAATCTTCCCGTTCCCATGTATACTCGGGGCCACGCTTTGAGTTCCAACGTACTTTAACCAATTTGATACGACTACGTCTCATCCTTTGGACTTTCCAATCTGTGATCTCAATTGATTCCTTGATGAAATGAAGTTGATCATCAATACGAATTTCATTAGGCGGTATGATCGAGGTCTCGTCTGAAAAGCACTTTTTGAGATTCGACTCGTGAAATGTATCATGTACGTTGCTTAGCTCATGCGGTAGTTTGAGCTTGTAAGCTACAGGGCCAACCCTAGCTAGTATTTCAAACGGTCCAACGTATCTAGGGTTGAGCTTACCACGGTTACCAAACCTTGCAACGCCTTTCCATGGTGAGACTTTTAACATTACCCTGTCTCTAACTTGAAATTCTAATGGTTTTCGTCTGTTATCAGTGCTAGCTCTTTTGTTTGTCTCGGGCTGCTTTTAGGCGATCTTTAATTTTGAAAATTTTATCAGTAGTTTCCTGAACAATATCCGGACCTGTCAAATGTTTGTCACCGACCTCCGCCCAACATAGTGGCGAATGACATTTACGACCGTATAAAGCTTCAAACGGAGCTGCCTTAATGCTGGTGTGGTAGTTGTTATTATAAGAAAATTCAGCCAATGGTAAATGGGTATCCCAATTTCCATGGAAATCTTTTCCCATTTCCATGGAAATCTTTTCCCATTTCCATTGGGGAATCTCGGGTTGTTGTAACAGGCCAGACGGTTTATGATATTCTGCCTTTACTTTTGAACACGTTAAGCATTTACTGACATATGTGGCAATATCTCCTTTCATATTGGGCCACCAATAGAATTGTTTGAGATCCTTATACATTTTGTCTAAACCTGGATGGATGGAGTACTTAGACTTATGGGCTTCGTCCATAACTAACTCGCGTAAGTTACTAGTACTCGGCACCCAAATTCTGTCCATGAAATATAACGTATCATCTGACTTAGACTCCAATTGTTTAATCATTCCACGTAGGGCCTCATTTTGGATGTTCTCTTCCTTAAGTGCCTCTTGTTGTGCCATTCGGATTTGAGTAGTGAGACTCGTATGAGTTGTTAATCCTAGGGCACGTACACGAAGGGTTTTAGCTCGTTCTTTGCGACATAAGGCGTCTGCTACAACATTGGATTTTCTAGGATGGTACTTGATATCACAGTCATAGTCATTCAGTAGTTCTACCCAACGACGTTCTCTCATGTTAAGTTCTTTTTGATAAAAAATATGCCGAATGCTCTTGTGATCTGTGAAGATAGTACATTTTGTATCGTATAGGTAGTGCCTCCAAATCTTGAGTGCAAACACGACGACACCCAATTCCATATCGTGAGTCGTATAGTTTTTCTCATGTACTTTCAATTGTCTAGATGCATAGGCTATAACCTTATCTTTCTGCATCAGTACACAACCCAGACCTTGATGTGATGCGTCGCAATACATTACAAAATTCTTTGTTCCTTCAGGAAGTGATAGGATCGGTGCACTACACAACTTCTGTTTTAGTAACAGAAAAGCCGATTCTTGCTTATCAGTCTAATCAAACTTTTTATCTTTCTGGGTTAACGTGGTCAAAGGCATGGCTATTTTTGAAAAATTCTCGATGAATCGTCGGTAGTAGCTGGTTAACCCCAGAAATTGACGCACCTCGGTCGGAGTTCTTGGTGCTTCCTAGTTTTTGATTGCCTCAATTTTGGATGGATCTACATGATTGCCCTTCTTATTGATGACATGTCCAAGAAAATGTACTTCTCGGATCCAAAACTCACACTTAGAGAATTTGGCATAAAGTTTCTCATTTCTGAGACGTTCAAAAATTAACTTCAGATGATGTTCGTGATCCTCCTTGATTCGTGAATATATCAATATGTCATCGATAAACACAATCACAAATTTATCCAAATAGGGTTTACACACCCTATTCAAAAGATCCATAAAATCTGCTGGTGCATTTGTTAAACCAAACGGCATAACTAGAAACTCGTAGTGGCCGTAACGAGTCCTAAAGGCTGTCTTTGGTATATCTTCCTCCTGGATCCTTAGTTGGTGATACCCCGAACGTAAATCGATCTTAGAGTAGAAACTGGAACCTTGAAGTTGATCAAATAAGTCATCTATTCTAGGAAGCGGATACCGATTTTTGATTTTCAGCTTGTTTAACTCCCGGTAGTCAATACACATTCTAAAGGTTCCATCCTTTTTCTTCACGAACAGGACCGGAGCTCCCCAGGGTGAGAAACTCGGTCTTATGAAACCCTTATCACGCAGATCTTGTAGTTGATTTGATGATTCCAGCATCTCAGAGGGTGCTAGCCGATATGGTGATCGCGCAACCGGTGCGGCTCCCGGTACCAAATCGATACGAAATTTGACTTGCCTCGGTGGCGGTAACCTAGGTAAGTCTTCTGGGAAAACTTCAGGATAATCCTTAACGACTGGTATGTCCTCGAGTCGGCGTTCTTTTAATTTCTTTTCGATTTCTTCTTGATGACGTGGGCCTTCATGCAGTTTATCATCATCAATGTCGTTCCACTCTTTTCACCCTGAATTGAAAAAACTTCCCCGTTTGGGAGTGGGATACGTACTAACTTTTCAAAACAGACAACTTTGGCGTGGTTCTTTGATAGCCAATCCATGCCGACAACGACATCAAAGCTCCCCAGATCAACAGTTAAAAGATCTATACTAAATGTATGGTTTTCTAGACATAAGGTACAACCCTAAATAATCTCTCAAGTTTCAATTAATTTCCCGTTTGCTAATTCAATTGTATAACTTTGGTCTAGTTTGTTGGCCTTAATACCAAGTAAGGATTTAAAGTCATTTGACACAAAGCTCATATCAGCACCCGTATAAAAAAGTACAGAGGCGTAGTGATTATTTATCGGGAACATACCGGTGACAATGTTGGGGTCCTTGCGTGCGTCCCCAGCTCCCATCAAGAACATTCTTCCTCAGGCCTGATTGTTATTCTGATTCTTCAACTTGGGGCAATCTTTCACGTAGTGTTTAGGATCTCCACATTCAAAGCATCCTGGTCTTGCCGTGTTGGGGGTGGTATTGGTTCTGCATCTTTGAGTTGAATGCCCAAATTTCTTGCATTTCTCACATTGAAGGCATATCCCCATATGATGATACCCACACTTATCACATTTTGGTTGCTTGCCAAAATACCCCTTTTGTTCTACAGTGTTGGCAGCAAAGGCTTTCATGGTTTCCTGTTTCTTATAGGGTTGCTTCCTGAATTTGTTATTAGGTTTACCAGTCCATTTTCTCTTATCTCCAGACTTTGTCTCCTTGGTATCTTTCTTTCCAAACAATCTATTTCGCACAGCATCATTTCTTAGTTTAAAGGCTAGAACTATGACACTCTTGGCATCCATCGGGTTTGACGAGGTCACCATGCTGCAGATTTGGGGTGCAAGACCCCACAAATACCTTTCAACTCTTTTATACTCTGGTGTGACCATATGCGGCACCAAGATTGCCAGTTCATTGAATCGATCGGTATCTGTAGATTCCACATCTCAGTCTCAATCTTCCGCAATTCATTTCGAGGACAGTACTTCTCAATCATCATGGTTTTCAGTTCCTCCCAAGTTAGCTCGTAAGCGGTTTGCCTTCCAACAGTTTTCATATGAGAATTCCACCAAGTTAACGCTTTGTCAGTAAGCGTGCATGTAGCGTATTTCACCATGCAGTTGGCCTTACATTCGCTGATGTCTAGTATAAACTCCATCTTTTCAATTCATCTCATTAGGCCAACTGCACCTTCGGTACCATTGAAGCTGCGAGGGTTGCAGGATAGAAAGGCCTTATAGGTGCACTTCTTGCTCGAAGCATCTGTAGGGTCACAAGTCACTATTTTAATAATGTTGTTAACTTAGATCGTGACTATGTCTTACAGAGGTGATTACTTATCCTATTACCTCCAGAACCTCCAGTTGTGCCACTGTCGCCTGCACCTCCTCCACCGGTACCACTGCCATTCCCTCCGCCGTTATTCCGATTGGCTTCATACTGCTCCATGGAAGCGGCTACACGTTGTGATATGAGTTGCTCCACGTCTGTGGAAACCGTCGTGTTGTATCACCGGTGGTGTCACGGGGCGTCCTTCGCTTAGGTGCCATGGTGTTCTTTTCTAATCATACAATTTATAAAGAAACAACATTATATAATAATAATGATATAACATGACATAAGGATATAACAACATCAAACACAAAACAACCATCATCACAACATATACAACCCATACATAGTTAAAACATACATAGTACATTGTTCCAAAAGAAAAGGATACAAAATATACGAGTTCATACAAACCATCAGTACTAAGTTTTACTACATAATGTCCTATGGGCACAAACCGCCCATAATAGGTCTAGCGTAGGAAATGAGAGTACATGCCGAAGAGTACAGCAAGTCCAGCCATGACAGTGCTCACCCTGACTAGTATCTCAGCCGCCACGGTCCTCTCCTCTAGCGCAGTAACTCTGTCTCGAACTGTAGAGGTCACAAGCCAGTCCATATCGACTCGAATCTCCATGTGATCCGTGACTCCTTTTAGGTCTCTACTAGTGTCCTCCAACGCTCCTAGGCGGTGTCTAAGCTCCCGCTATAACAGTGTGGATGCGTCTCTCTGTGCCCTGATGTCATCCTAAATGTGGTCTAGGCGCTCCTCGTGTGTGTTGGCTGGCGTGACCAATGTCGGAACAGTGAGTTCCAGAGCTTCTCCAGTAAGGGGTAGAGGTGGTGAGGAGTTGGAGGACTCCCCTATATCGTAAATTGAGGGGATACCCTCCATCTCATGCCACTTGATCAGAGTGTGTGGAATCCAATCAAACGTCCATGTTGGTGTGTAGTGGCGCTGCCTCCGTCGGAGTGGCCCCTCGTCTGAAGTCGGCTCCTCTGATGCGCGTGCCGCCAAAGTCCTCTTAAGATGAAGTCTAGTCTTCTTTCTTGCGCTTTTCACCATTAACGGTCCTCCTTCCCTCTTTTGATACAAAATGGGAGGCTCTCCCAGTGCAACATCAGGTGGGGAGGAACAATGGATCTGTACCCGGCCTCGGGGTCGGGGCGGTAGGTAGAGGTCTTCTCCCTGACAGCAGCAGTGGGTGGAACAGGATCAGCTGGAACAATCTCAGATAGGGAACGTGACTCCTCAGTCTTCGAAGCTGGGTGGTACTCCACAGACTCGTTCTCGGAGTCAGAAATCTCGATCGGGTCGTGGGAAGATGACATGTTATGACTAGAATATCCGTATGATGTAAGGTGAGTTATGCAATGCACATGCAATGAAAACGTTTTAACGAGTCATTTAAATTATAGACTAGGTTTATTTCAGACTCCTAGTTCGCTATAATCAATGGCTCTGATACCAATCTGTCACATCCCGTCGAGGCTGAACCGCGAGGCGTAACGTTCATGGTTTCCAAAGCATATGATTATTGCAAGCGCATACATGCAACTGGATACATAAAGTAAGTTTAGGGTTTTACAGCCCAAAATATTAGTTTGAAATACAAAAGAAGTGAGATTTCGCAAATATGACCCAAGCATTATGGGTTATACAAGAAAAATCTTCAAAAGTAGTATCCACCATGTTTGCATGAACCCTACATAGTATTACCCTTGATCCCGCATTTAGTTTCCTCAAAAACATACTTAAAGTGTGTCAACACAAGGTTGGTGAGTTCACAGGTTTGAATCGAGCACGATTTGTAATCCAATTGTACGAAAACAATTTCAAGTGTATATGATAAACAAAACAAGTAATGTTTGACCAATTTGTAAACTAGCAAGGAATACAAAATAATATGTTTATACATGAGGTATAACCAAACCCAAACACTTGTTCTTGCCCCCTGCTCGTACCAAATGAGCCCTTGTGTAGACACTATGCGGCCATTCGATCATGTGGATCGTCGGTTAGCGCGACTAACCATGACCGGGGTGTGTCATTCCCAATATTACTATTCATAGGGCCTCAGGCTAACCTATAGCTAATGGTCATAAATTACATTAATGAAGGGGACTTTACGAGCGCTACGTGTGCCAACTCATGTTAACATAAAGGTCGGGTTTTGTTTTCTTGTTATCATATAAAAATAAAGTATGTTCTTCCCCCAAAATATACAAAACAGTAAAAAGGTGCCGTGAAACTCACCTCGAGATCTGAGTATGCTAACAAATAATACTTTGTTCTGGGAAGACTTGACTACCCGTACCCTAATACAAAAGGGCATTTTAGTGTTAAGACCGGATGTCTCGTATGCAAGTTGTTCACCTGACTTAGCAGATCCGGTTAGGGATGTTTTCGTTTAGGCAAAAGATATTTTGTGTTATGAACCGTTGGTGAATAATATTTACTTTTATAAGTATATATATATATATATATATATATATATTTATACGTAAAATATATATATAGGAAAGCATAAAAAAATAGTATGTCACGATTGTCAAATCTTTATATTCTTGACGAAACATGTAATTATCGTTAGTGGAATGATCCATTATAAACGTGATAACGTAAAATAATATATTTATTGTTATTACATTATATATCTATTTAACGATTAACTTCGTGAGATAACACATAATCGAGTTTTGAGATTAATAAGAATACATTTACATATAAATACTCTTTTAGAACAACTAGCACTAATTATTTATTAGGATTTCGACATAAGAAATTTTTATTATTTAGAGATTCATTAATTTTTTTATTTTATTATTTTATTTTTACCAAAACACATATTCACTAACAATTTGATATATTTATATATTATGTCTTACAAAATTCTTAAATAGTCATACAATATATACTTAACTCAAAATAACTATTTTAATCCGTTTAACGGTCGTAATTAACAAAAATACATTCGTAGCTTTTACCATACTTATTTTGTAACCAAAATACGTCCAAGACTTGATACTTTTCAAAATACTATATATATGTATATATAAGTTACTAATTTTCCTTTACCAAAAAAAATATATATATAAGGTCAACATTTTATATTAATCACTTTTTATTTATAAAATGCCAAATAATTTAGAGCGACCATTTTAACATCAATGAAATGTTAACCATCATTATTTACCAAATCAAATGTCAACAAAAATCATGCGTTTTAACCTACAAAATTACACTACTTTAACATTCTAAATTTCGTGTAACATTTTATGCGTGCGTTTTCAAATGTCCAATGTATAAATTTTTACTTATATATGTATACTAAGCCATTCTCTACAATCAAAACATATAATGAGTACATATTTTCCCATTCATGCCTAGATCTAGAGTTTCATGAAATCTTTAGTTATCATACACATATACAAACATACATACATGCTCACGGTCACATATATACACATACCATATGAATTAAACACTAAAACGAGTACATGATTCATGTTAGTTTACTTATTTTAGAAAGTTTTATAAAAACATCCCACTTTTAGGTGAACCTTATGCATTTTAAACCATAATCTAAATAAAAGAAGGGTTAATAAAGTTTCATACCAACAAGGGGTAAGGGTGGCGATTTTTGAGAGGAAAAAGATGGTGATCTTGAATTCCCTTGCTAAAAACCTTTGAGAAAACACTTGGAACTTCCTTAGAACACCTTAAAATGGAGGATTTGAGTATTCAATTATGGAAGAACACCAACAAACAAAAAATGGGGATAAATGTTCTTGTTGGTGGCCGTAAAAATGGGGAGACAAAAGAGAGTTGTTTTTGGGGTTTCTTATTTTGATTTTGGTGGATGAAGTGATAGACAAAAAGATGGTAAGGATTTTATCTAGATTTTGAAGGCAAAGAGTATGACATATAAATTAAAGAATTAGAATGAAGGGATTTGGATGATGAGGGGGGACCCATCCATGGGTTTCGGCCGAGGAAAGTCAAGGATTGAGGGGGTTGGGTTAGCTAGGTGGTTAGGTCCTAATCCTACTAGATATTTTGGTCATTAGATATCCTAATTTCAATTAAGGTTTAAAATGGTTGGTTAACTTAGTTTTGCTTCTTAATGGCATTTAAATTAAGGATTAAATAGTTTATGTCTAGTTTTAAATAAAAACATCTAATTCATAAATTGTTTAAGTTGTAGATATGTTAATCGTAAATTTGCTTCTTGGAGGATCGTAAGATTACAAGGTGATTCTGTTCTAGTTGATATTGGCGGAAACAATAACAACCAACAAAGTAAACAAGTAGACAACAAGAATACTGATAAATGCACTGTTGTATTAAACTTCTGAGATTACAAGTTTACAAGTAAAACACTATTAAGAAGCACTATGAAAGCACAGCAAGCACACTTACAATGAAGTGTTTACACAGTATTTATAGTAACTTAGAATCAAGGCAGACCCTTAATTCTAAGGATCAGATCTAACACAAGCCGTTGATCTTGTTTATTAATCTAAATTACACGCAAAGGCTAATCTAGATAACTTTACTGAAACGTCTTCTTAGGCATCATTGTTTGCATGCTTGGAGACGCGCGTTATTGTCCTTTATTGGTTGCGCCATTGAGGTTCCTTCTGCTTGGAGTGTGGCAGTTGCTTTTGTAGAAAGGTGTCAGAGGCGCTTCACATGGATAGTCAGCTGCAACGTTTGGTCTTCAAAGAATAAAGCTATCAGCAGCAACTTGTGTTGAACGCTGCTGATAAACCTATCAGCAGCAACCAGTGTTGAATGCTGCTGATAAGCCTATCAGCAGCAACTTGTGATGAATGCTGCTGATAAGCATATCAGCAGCAACTTGTGACGAATGCTGCTGATAACCCTATCAGCAGCAACAAGTGTTGAATGCTGCTGATAAGCCTATCAGCAGCAACAAGTGTTGAATGCTGCTGATAAGCCTATCAGCAGCATTTGTACTTAGAATAATTTGGTAGCAATCAGTCTTTGGTTCTACAAACTCCCCCTAGACTGATGCAACCAAAATTCTTCTAATCACTTTGCTGCTGAAGCTTTTGCATGTGGCTGACTATCCTTTCAACCTCATAGCCTCTTGGATCCTTGCTGGGATTGTTCAGTGGAAGTTCAGACAGAGTCTTGATGTCTTTGTGTGGCATTTTGTAGATTGCTTTGCTTGAACATCTCATCTGTTGCTTCTTTACATCAATCAGAGTGAACTCATCCAAATCAGCATTGTAGGACCAAGATACAAATGGAGAGTGGGACTTGAGTGGTTTGATATTCATGACCACATCTTTGCTAGGGTTGAAGTAGTGTCTGATTGCTAGCATAAGATGTTTCCCACTCTCATTTGCAGGCTCATGAGCTTCACCCAGCTCCAAAATTCTTCTTAGGTCTGAATCTGGTAGTTGCAGAACTTCATCAACAGACCTGTATGTAGATCTTCTTCTTTCAGTTCTCCCCCTGAAGATCTCAAACCTTTGATCCTGTGGATTGTAGACCCATTCAACTATGTTTCTTGAGTCTTCAGGTTCAGATGGGGATTTGGATTTCTTCAAGGGAGGCTGTTGATGAGAGGGAGTTGGGTGGGATGATTTGGACTTGTTGGGTGGAGGAGTGGAAGGTTTGGGGAGTAGAGTGGAAGGATGATGGACTGATGAAGAGGTAGGTGAGGGAGAAGGCTTGGGTTTCTTTGTCTTTGGTTTTTCTTCTTCTTTGATAAGTACCCTTTTCTTGGAGCCCTTCTTCCCTAGTCTTTCTTCCTCATCCTTTTTAACTTTGAAGTAGAGGGCTTGCAGGTTCATGAAATTCATGGGACCTAGCCTCTTTCCACTATCTCCTCTAGCCTTAAGGAAGTCAATCATGACCTTCCTTTCTTCATGGGTCCTTTTATTAAAGGCAATGGTCTTCTTGGACTGTAGCTTGGCTTTCTCTTCTTCTTCAGCCTTTTTCTTTCTAGCCAATTGACCCTGCTGACCCATGAAGGCTCTGTAAATCTCTTTGGTTGAAAGTTTCTCAAGGTAGTCTGCATCCTCACCTTGAGAGACTAGAGTCTTTACCCACTCCTCCCTCATTTCTTTAGCTAGTTCAGAATCGGTTATCCTGAACTTAGCTTCTTCTTTCTTCTTCTTCTCCAATTCTTCTTCTTCTTTATTGAATTGTTCCTGCAGTTGAGGATCAAGAGTTGCATCTTCTTCAATCCGGTCAACTGCAGGAATCTTTCTCTTTAGTTCATCCAGCTGTTTAGCATACAGCTGGATGGTTTGTTCTCTTAGGAGAATGGCTGTTTTTCTTTCTTGAGCCTTTTTCAGGTCAGCCATCTCCTCTTCTTCTCTTTTTCTTCTTTTCTCTTCTGACTCTCTTTTCTCTTTTTGCAACCTCTCTTCATCTTCATCAGTCATGATTCCCTTTCCTTTGTTTACATTGGATGCCTCTGCTTCAGCTTCACTGATCACAACAGCAGATGATGATGCTGCTATTGGGATCTCTGCCTCAGCTTCATTGGCAAGTTGAGGGATTGACAAGGGATGATCACTTTCTTCATCAAGTTGATACTCAGGTGCTTCTATTTCCCTCAGTTGATCCCTAAGAGAAGATCTTGTGCCAGATGCTGCAGATGTGGCTTAAACTTGTGGAGTATCTGAGTTGGAGTCAGCATCAGAAGTTGACACAGACTCTTCCTGAGGAATCAGTCCTTCTTCTTCAAGATGGGCTCTGACAGTAGCTATCATTGCCTGGCTTTCAAGAGAGTTGACATTGCAGATGTTTGCCCTGAGCTGAAAAATCTTGAATAGGAAGTCTGAGGGCAGCTGAAGGATGTTCCTGGTGTTGATGATGAGAGAGGAGCCGTTGCTGAGCAGAGAAGTGTGATCAAGGGACTTAGTGCTCACCCAACCTAGCACGTCCAAGTCCTTGACCAGGAAGGCATACAGGAATCTTTGAAGGCCCAGAACTTCTTCTTCAGGGAGAAGACTGCTCCTTGTTATTTCAAGATTGTTAGGAGTCAGTCTCCTTTCTGCGGCCGCCGAGGATTCAGGATAAGCTACCGATGTGCTGCTTGTAGGAATCTTTGGAACCTGGGTAGGTTATCCTCCATCAGATCATGGAACCTGCCAATGGCAAGTTCTGCTGAGAGATCTGTTGAGGTGTTGATGCAGTTAGTTAAATGCAGATGTAGGACTTGGAGGGCATTGAGAGAGTTCCAGTTCAGCTCTTCTACTCCGCTGAACTCCCATCCAATCTAAAACCTCTCAGATGATCCATCATACCCCCAAGCTAGAATGGAGTCAAATTCTAGCTTCTTTGATGATCTGAGTAGTTGGGGGGTTGAGGATTGACCAATGATGGCTGCTGCTTCAGGAAGGATGCTGAATGATGTATTTGTTTGTTCTGTGTCTTCAACATCATTCAGCATTTCATCGACAGCCCTGACGACCAACTTCTAGTCTTCAGATGTCTCTTCGTCTTCATTATCTGGGACTGGCAAGTCATGAATTTGGACAAAGGCTGACTTGAATAGTGAGCTTTGAAGTACAACCTGCTCTTGAATCCAGTCGTCAAGACTGTCTTTATCTTCTTCCATAGAGACCATCTCCCCCTTTTTGGTTGCATCAGTAGACAGGTAGGCATCAGTTTGGGTGCCTACTGATACAAGAGAGGGAGTGGATAAAGTTGGGCATTGATGGGCTTCATGCATAGAGACTTGGTGTCTTAGTTTGGACACTTCAGCCTCTAGCATAGCCACCCTGGTCGTCAATTCCAAGTTATGAAGTTTCAGTCTGTCCTCATCCACAGTTGTGGAATCCTTGGACCCAGATGGGGCCGTAGGCCGATCCTCAGCATCCCCATCACCCGTGGTTTCTTGGCGCCTGGGATTCCTCTCAGTGAGGGGAGTTTCCAAGGAAACACCCTCACCATGAGTTGCCATGGTTGAGGTCTTAAAGATGTTGTCACTGTCCTCCTGGTCATTTGATGGACCAGTAGTAGTGACAGCCTCTTCCACATCCACTCTTTCATTACTCCTAGCGTGGACCTTCAAGGGTGAAGAACTTGGGTTGGGTGTTTCGGAAGCAAGACCAATCAGTACCTCCGAGATAGTGGTAGTTGGAGAAGGTACATCATCTTGATCAGGTTCCTCAACACTTAAGTTCAGAAGAGAAAGGAAGTGCTCAGGGGGCTGTTCTATGGATCCGGGAAGTGATCCTAATCCTAATAGAGAGACTTCCGAAGGAGTCTCCCTAACAGTGTGGCTTTCCCTTATGATATTCTCACTAGAATGTTGTGATTCTGAGTGAGGGATGTTGGCTTGGGTTTGGGCCTTGGAGGCAAGAGAAGAAGGAGTTCTCTTGCCCCTTTTCCTTGTATATTTGGCTGCAACCGGGGCCCTATGTTCCGGTTGAGCAATCAAACTGGGGTTAAGTAAATTATGTGCCTGTGCATCCTCAGTAGGATGCACAGGGGTTCGATCAAGGGAAGCAGCGGATTGAGTTTGTGGCAGTGAGGTGGAGGGTGTGGGATCAGTATCAGCTGGGTTTGCTGAACTGTCACCCTGGGCACTTTGTACGTTCAGCATTGTAGATAACAATGGAACGTCGGCCCCTGAGAACTTTGATGAAACTGTTCTCATACTTTGAAAAATGTTGTTCTTATGTCCCAGCATGACATAGATTCTTGCAGTTTTTGAAAGATCTTGGTGCTCAATGTTGAACACTTCCTGCAAGAATCTTGGGTACATAAAGAACTGTGATTTCACCCCTTCTTGAAGGTTGTATCTCAAACCTTCAAGAATGAGGTGGGAAAAATTGAAACCCGCTCCAGTTATCATACCGTGAATTACCGACGCAAGTCCGGAGCTGAGTTGGTTCCAGCCACTTCTCTTCTGGGATATGCATTGGAGAAGAGTGTGGCAGAGATACTTCCATTTGGGACCCATGAGTGCCTTCTCTATCGTATACTCTGTTTGATTCCCAGTGTACCCTATGGATACAAAGGTCCTCATGTATACGTCTCTTGGGTAAGAGGTGGCGTCCCCTTCATCTTGAAGCTTGAGGTGTTGGCAGAGCTTTGCTTCAGTGATGATCATCTCTTTGCCGTCTACTGTTCCTTTGATTTGGGGAGTGCCCTGGTTAGTAGAATACACGGCTGAGCTCCAAAAATCTTCCATGTGGGAAGTATAGATGGTTGGGTTGACTGTTAGGGCATGGAGGATTTTGGACCGACAAAGGAAGTCGATCATATCATTGAAACCTTCTGATTTCTTGCCCTTTATTAGGCATGCAGTGAGGTTGTGATATGGGGAAAACTTGTCGTTGGGGTTGTTTATGTCTGCGCCTGCCATTTTTTGGAGTTGGAGGGAAGAGAGAAGGGTGTTTGAATGGTGGTTAATTATGGAGGGCTTTGAATGCTGTGGGGACGGGAGAGAAAGTGATGGGTTTAGGGTTTGAAATTGAATATGAAGAGGTTGTGAGAACGTTTGAAATTATGATATAACGGCAGACGAAGAAAAAGCAACCTTACTTGTACAGTACAACCTGTTTCACTTTTCATTGTTACAGCTGTAAAGCACTCGAGCAGTCATGGTAAAGACTAAGAGTAGTTTTTACCTTGTGTAAAAGTTAATGTAGACTTGTTTTACCCAGCAGCAGCAAACTTGGTTGCTACCGATGGTGTGCTATCCGCTACAAACTTGGTTGCTGCGGATAGTGAAGTCTTTCAGCAGCAGATTTGGTAGCTGCTGACTGTTGTATTCATGCCGCAGCAAAAAGGTTGCTGCTGACCGCCTTAAAGCTATCCGCAGGAAACTTGTTCCTGCTGATAACTTAAAGCGATCAGTGGCAAAGACTTTGCTGCTGAAGAGTAAATCTGTTAGCAGTGAAAAAGTGCTGCTGACTATAACCTTTTATTAAGAACAAAAACATAGACATATTTACAAGGAAGGATAAAAATTGAGATATGTCTTATTCAAAGTTCATCATGCCAATTGATTCAACTAGATATCGAAATCTTGCTTCATCAAAAGGTTTAGTGAACAAATCAGCATATTGCTCATTTGTGTGAACCTTGGATAGGACAATTCTCCTTTTCTCAGCTTGATCCCTGATAAAGTGATACCTGATGTCGATGTGCTTAGTCTTGGAATGCTGCACTGGATTATTCGTGATAGAGATTGCACTCATGTTGTCAATGTGAATTGGAGTCTGCATGAAGGTCATTCCATAGTCAAGCATTTGATTTTGGATCCAGATGACCTGTGCACAGCAGCTTGAAGCTGCAATGTATTCTGCTTCAGCTGTTGAAGTAGAGACACATGTTTGCTTTTTGCATTGCCATGAGATGAGCCTTCCTCCAAGAAATTGACATCCCCCAGATGTGGACTTTTTGTCCAAGTTACAACCCCCATAGTCACTATCAGTGTAGGCATAGAGATTGACATTTCCATTCTTTGGATACCATAGCCCAAGTTTTGGAGCTCCCTTTAGGTATCTAAGGATCCTTTTGACAGCTTGAAGATGAGACACTTTTGGAGCTGCTTGAAATCTTGCGTAGAGACAAACTGCAAACATGATATCTGGTCTTGAGGCAGTGAGATACATGAGATAACCTATCATTGCTCTGTACTGATGTTGATCAGTGTCTTGTCCTTCTTTATCCGGAGATAATTGATGTTGCACTTGCATAGGAGTTCTTGCAGCAGAGCAGTCAGCCATTTTGAACCTCTCCAAGATGCTTTTGACATACTTGGATTGGCTTATGAAGATTCCATTTGGTACCTGTTTGACTTGAAGTCCTAAAAAGAAATTTAGTTCACCCATTGAACTCATTTCAAATTTGGAATGCATCAGAACTTCAAAGTCTTTGCAGAGCTTCTTTCTTGTAGATCCAAAGATAATGTCATCAACATAAATCTGGACCAACAAAATTTCTCCCCCTTCATCTTTGATGAAAAGTGTCTGATCAATGGCCCCCCTTCTGAAGTTGTTGCTAAGTAGATATCCAGATAAAGTTTCATACCAGGCTCTTGGGGCTTGGTGTAAGCCATAGAGAGCTTTGTCCAGTTTTAAGACCTTATTTAGATGTGCAGGATCCACAAAGCCTGGAGGCTGTTTGACATAGACCTCTTCACCAATCTTTCCATACAAGAAGGCACTCTTCACATCCATTTGATAGATCATAAAGTTTTTGGATGCAGCATATGCCAGAAAGATTCTGATGGCTTCCAGACGGGCCACAGGAGCAAAGACTTCATCATAGTCAATGCCTTCTTCTTGAGTGTAGCCTTGAGCTACCAGTCTGGCTTTGTTTTTGACCACGATGCCCCTTTCATCTTGCTTGTTTCTGAAGACCCATCTTGTTCCAATGGCTGTTTGACCAGGTGTAAGATCAACAAGCTTCCAAACATCTTGTCTTTTGAATTACAACAACTCTTCCTGCATTGCTTCAATCCAGCTGTTGTGCTTGAGAGCTTCATCAATCTTCTTGGGTTCCACCTGAGATAGAAAACAAGAGAACAAACAAATGTTGGCTTCATGAGACTTACTTCTTGTCTGGATGCCTGTGTGGACTTGGCCAATGATGTTTTCCAGAGGATGCTCTTTGTTTATTCTCTGTGCTGGTATCACATCCAGCCGTATTCCCTCTTCAAGATTGCTTTGGTTTAGATCAGGATTGTCTTCAGTTGTGAGGAGAGGAGCTTGGAGGTTCTGATCACTGTGTTCCACATTGTCAGCAGTATTAGCATCAAAGGCCTCTTCAGCATGGATTGAGGAGGCTTCATTAAAGATTTCTTGGTCAGAGAGATTGCTGCTTGTGGTGTTGGAAGTACTGGCTTCACCTGTACCGGCTTCAATAGCTTCTGCCACTGATGGAGGATCAATGGATGGCATTTTCATCCTGATGTAGGGACTGGGAAAATCCAGTCTGTAGTCAGTAGAAGAGGTTGAGGCAGAAGATGTTGATTTTGAAGAAGAACACTCCATATTTGAGAAGATGAGAGGCTCAAATATCTGGGTGAAGGAGTCTATATCAAAAAGCCAGTTAGGACCTTTTCCTTGTTCACAGACAACATGTTCCCTGCATTCCACATTAGCAGATTCTTCCACAATCCGAGTCCTAGAATTGAACACTCGGTAGGCCTTTGATTGAGAGGAGTAACCCACAAAGTAACCTTCATCAGACTTTGCACCGAATTTAGGAAGAACTCCATGTGTGAAGAGGATGGTACATGGACATCCAAAGGGCTTCAGGAAGCCAATGTAGGGAACTCTTTTGAGCCATAGTTCATAGGGTGTTTTCTGGAGAGGCTTAACAATAAGGACTCTATTCTGCACATAACAAGTTGTGCTTATTGCTTCTGCCCAGAAAGTAAGGGGCAGCTTTGAGTCAGCTAGCATAGATCTTGTTGATTCAATCAGAGTCCTATTTCTTCTTTCAGCAACCCCATTTTGTTGAGGGGTTCTTGGAGCACTGTATTGCCTTTCAATGCCCTTGCTCTCACAGAAACTGTTCAAAGTGTGATTTTTGAACTCTGTTCCCTGATCACACCTTATGATCTTTACCTTCAGATTGTTTTGATTCTCTACCCTAAGAATATAGGATTTGAGAATCTCAGCAGTTTCATCTTTTGTTCTTAGGAAGAATACCCATGAGAATCTGGAGAAGTCATCAGTTATCACCAGACAGTAGGACTTTTTGCCCATTGACATGACATTCGTAGGACCAAAGAGATCCATATGCAGTAGCTGGAGAGGGGTGTCATTTGTGTTCAATGTCTTGGGCTTGTGGGAACTCTAGTGTTGTTTTCCCTTCAAGCAGGCAATGCAGTGATCGTCTAGCTGGAATTCTTTGTCATGAAGCCCTCTGACAAGATTGTCCTTCACTAATTTATTGATTGTTTTGATGTTAACATGGCTTAACCTCCTGTGCCAGAGAGCGGATTCATCAACTGATGCCTTTGACAGAAAACATGAAACACTACCAGATGGAGTGGCTTCATTCATGTCAAGCACATATAAGTTGTCCTTTCTACGAGCAGTTAGGAGAATCTTCTCTGGAGGAGGTTTAGATAGGCCAGGAGCTAACACGAAACATTCTTTGTCAGTGAAGAGCATCCAATGCTTTTGATCACATACTTGGGAAACACTCATGAGATTGAAGTCAAGTTCTTTAACATAGTTGACTCTTTTAATACTCATCCTTTCATTGGACACAGTTCCTTGTCCAGTGATAGATCCACCCTTTGAGTCACTCCCAAAGGCAACATATCCTCCATTGAAATGTCTAAAGTTAGAGAGGATGGACCTGTTGCCTGTCATGTGCCTGGAACAGCCGCTATCTACCACCAAAGTATTGTGTTTGTTGCCTGGCTGTCCCTGCACATGGAAGATATCTAATTAGTGGGAGGATCATTGTAGCATGCAGCATTGTAGAAGATCGTTGCTAATTTGCCATTGTCAGCATGCTTGCAGTCAATGGAACCAATAGTTATGCTTGGAAATTGTTTGGCCTTCCATTGCTGTGTTGGTGGTTTTCTAGCTTTCTTTGCATTGTCGGCAGAAGATGTTGTTGCTGACAATTTTGGCTTATCCGCAGCTGATTTTGCTTTGTCAGCAGTAGCAGTTTTTGCTTTGTCAGCAGCAGATACTTTTGCTGCTGATGCCGTTGTTTTTTATTTTGCTTTGTCAGCAGCAGAGACTTTTGCTGCTGGAGGCTTTGCCTTTTGTTTCCTGGACTTTACTCTATCAGCAGCGATTTTGTTTGCTGCTGATGGGTTGAACACAGATGAACGATTTGCAACTTGGTTAAAAGGGTTGAACTTGCATGTAGCAGCAAAGTGGTTTGATTCCCCATATATGATGCAAGTTTGTTGAGGTTTCTGCATCTTCACTCTTTGAGGGGATAGAGATTCTCTGAACTTTGTTGCCTTTGCATCATAGCTTCTCACCTGTTTGTTTCTGTTTGTTTTCTCAAAGGCATGCTGCTTTGAGTTTCTTTGGTGTTCACGGTAGTGAAAGCAGGTGCTGGCAGTGTGATTGTATTTGCCACACACAAAGCATGATACTGCTATCTTGTCCCTGTGAGAGTCCACATAGTTCTTATTTTGAAACAAATCTTTGAAGTTCCAGGGATGAGCTTTGTTATGTTCAAAGGTGGCTTCTTCTAGTGTCCTTTGAACATATGGACCTTTTTCTCCAGGTGTATGAGAAATATCAAACGCTTTTGACTTTGGCTGAGATTTGGGGTTGGTGAAACCTGATGTCTCTCCCTTTTCAATGATTAGCTTTCTTCCACCTGGAGGATAGCTAATCTTGATTTGTTTGAAAGGGATGGGAGCTGGAATGGGTGGAATAACAACATGACAACCGGCTTCAGAGAAAGGAGCAGATGGGACTGCACTAGTTTCACAGTGGTCTGAGCAGGCTGACTCAGATTCTGAAGAGGTGGAGCAGTCTTCCACAAAACATGCATCCATTGAAGGATCAAGGTTTCGGTTTGCCATGTCAAGGTTTGCAGTATTAAAGCTTGGTTGGTGAATGGCAACATAATCAGCAGGAAGAGGAACTGTCTGGTACTCGTCACTATGATATCCAAGTCCAGTTTTTACCCTTTCATGGACTTGAATATCTAACAATATTTGTAACTTTTTAGATGAAAATTCATATTTTTCAACATGAACTTTCTGTTCAGCCAGTTCAGCTCTGGTAGCTTTAAGTTTTACTAATAGATCATCAATCTGAGTTTCTAGATTGGTTTGTTCATGTTTTAATGAAGAAATCTCTTTCTTAAGGCAGTTAATTTTTTCTTTGTAAGTATCTTCGACCTTTTTGAATTCAGACTTCATTTGATGAAACTCTTCATTTTGATCTATCAGATTTTGGTTATGCTTTCTATAACCTAAAACTTTGTCAATGCAAGCTTGAGAGCAAAGATGTTCAAATACCTGAGGTGGTATCTCTGCATTGTCTGCCATAAGTGCTTTGTTGGAGGCAGGAACATCTTCATATTGAAAACTCCAGTCAAAGTCTGAAGTTCCAACATTTGCACAGGCTGCAGTTTGTGCTGGAGGAGTTCCTTGCTGCTGCTGCTGTTGCTTGGGCTGACCTTGGTAAGCTTGTCTTTGATGGCTGGCACCCTGATTGGCTTTAGGTGCCTTGCACTCCCTAGCAAAGTGACCCATTTGGTTACAGTTGTAACATCGGATCTTGCTTTTATCAAGCCCAACTCTGGTGTTTGAGTTGTTGCTTGGAACTGATCTCCCGGTTCTAGAATAAAACCTTTTTGCTCTGAGGGAGAGCATGGCATATGAGTGCTGAATATCCATTTCTTCAAGATCATCTGGATGAAAGCATTCCAGATCCTCCTTTATGAAGTACATGCTGCTTGAGTTGTCAGAGACAAAAGCAGTAGAGGTTGGCTGTTGAGGAGGTGCCTCAAGAAGAAATGGTGATGAGTTGGATTGTGAAGCAGTTGGTTTTTGAGGATGAGTAACTATGGGAGGATAGTAGTTGCTTGCACTAGGACCAGAATGATCAGAGTGAAGCGCTGAGGTGGTGGTAGAGGAAGTGGTAGCTGATTGATAACTGGAGCTCCTTTCTTTAGCTTGAATCATTTCTAATTCAAAGGTTTTGAGCATGCCAAAGAGCTCAGTCATCTGAAGAGTCTTCAGATTCTCTGTTCTTCTGATGGACACTGTATATAATGTCCAACAACTAGGAAGAGATCTTATGAACTTCTTGAGAATGTCTTCATTCTCCAGCTTTACCTTGGAGCACTGCAGTTCTCCAACCAGGTACGTGTACCTGTTATATAAAACTGTTAGTGACTCACCTTATTTCCAGACGAAGTTTTCATACTGTTGCTTGAGAATGTCACGTCTGTTCTCCTTGACCTCCTCAGATCCAGCAAACATCTTTTCCAGGGCTCCCCATAATTCCTTAGCAGTTTTGTGAGCCTTGAAATTGTGAAAAAATTCATTTGGAAGGCACATTTGGATAGCTCCTAATGCCTTGAAGTCCACCTCCATTTTCTTGATGTCTTCTTCAGAATACTTGGAGGGTTCTTTAGGAACTAGTGGTCCTCCGGAGTCAGCAGAGGCCACCATGGGAACATAAGGTCCATCCCTTAGGGATTTCCACATTCCGTATTCATGGTAGCAGAAGAAGCTTTCCATACGGTTCTTCCACATATCATAGTCCTCCCCAGACACCAACCTCGGTGGTCGGTTGATATTGCCGAT
Source organism: Smallanthus sonchifolius (assembly GCA_023525975.1). Taxonomy (NCBI): domain Eukaryota; kingdom Viridiplantae; phylum Streptophyta; class Magnoliopsida; order Asterales; family Asteraceae; genus Smallanthus; species Smallanthus sonchifolius. The sequence goes on from CM042023.1 coordinate 36,838,868, forward strand.
GTCTTCAGATCCATGACTTTGTGCCATTTTATTTTGTGTGACTTGATCAAGAATAGAGTTTTGAATAGAATCAGAAAGTGATTAAACAAATGTTAGTTTGTTTAATCTTGAGCCAAAGCTCTGATACCACTTGGAGGATCGTAAGATTACAAGGTGATTCTGTTCTAGTTGATATTGGCGGAAACAATAACAACCAACAAAGTAAACAAGTAGACAACAAGAATACTGATAAATGCACTGTTGTATTAAACTTCTGAGATTACAAGTTTACAAGTAAAACACTATTAAGAAGCACTATGAAAGCACAGCAAGCACACTTACAATGAAGTGTTTACACAGTATTTATAGTAACTTAGAATCAAGACAGACCCTTGATTCTAAGGATCAGATCTAACACAAGCCGTTGATCTTGTTTATTAATCTAAATTACACGCAAAGGCTAATCTAGATAACTTTACTGAAACGTCTTCTTAGGCATCATTGTTTGCATGCTTGGAGACGCGCGTTATTGTCCTTTATTGGTTGCGCCATTGTGGTTCCTTCTGCTTGGAGTGTGGCAGTTGCTTTTGCAGAAAGGTGTAAGAGGCGCTTCACATGGATAGTCAGCTGCAACGTTTGGTCTTCAGAGAATAAAGCTATCAGCAGCAACTTGTGTTGAACGCTGCTGATAAACCTATCAGCAGCAACCAGTGTTGAATGCTGCTGATAAGCCTATCAGCAGCAACTTGTGATGAATGCTGCTGATAAGCCTATCAGCAGCAACTTGTGACGAATGCTGCTGATAAGCCTATCAGCAGCAACAAGTGTTGAATGTTGCTGATAAGCCTATCAGCAGCAACAAGTGTTGAATGCTGCTGATAAGCCTATCAGCAGCATTTGTACTTAGAATAATTTGGTAGCAATCAGTCTTTGGTTCTACAGGTTAGCTAGGTGGTTAGGTCCTAATCCTACTAGATATTTTGGTCATTAGATATCCTAATTTCAATTAAGGTTTAAAATGGTTGGTTAACTTAGTTTTGCTTCTTAATGGCATTTAAATTAAGGATTAAATAGTTTATGTCTAGTTTTAAATAAAAACATCTAATTCATAAATCGTTTAAGTTGTAGATATGTTAATCGTATATACATACGTTTAAGGATGGCGGTACGCGGTAAAATCTTTGAAAGTTTTCGTTATGGATCTTTATTCATAATTATTTATTTTATGCGTATAAGGTTCATATTTTATGGCCTCTAAATATCGTACTGGTTATTTTAAATTAACCACCAACGTTCGCATTTAGTCGGGTTATACGGATACGTGAACCGGTAACTTCTAAAATTACCGAAATATGAAATGAGACGATGTACAGCTTTTGCTAGACTTTAATGTCCTAATTTATGCAATTAGATAAATCAGGAAACATGAATAATGTAAACGCGTTTATAATAAGTACGGATATCAACCTGAAAAGTCGGGTGTCACATTCTCCCCATGTTAAAAGAATTTCGTCCCGAAATTCAATTCGTGCTATCTTAAATTGGTGCATCCTTGAACAATAAGGGGTACTTAGTTTTCATTTAATCTTCCGTTCCCATGTATACTCGGTACCACGCTTTGAGTTCCAACGTACTTTAACCAATTTGATACGACTACATCTCAGCCTTTGGACTTTCCAATCTGTGATCTCAATCGGTTCCTCGATGAAATGAAGTTGATCATCAATACGAATTTCATTAGGCGGTATGATCGAGGTCTCGTCTGAAAAGCACTTTTTGAGATTCGACTCGTGAAATGTGTCATGTACGTTGCTTAGCTCATGCGGTAGTTTGAGCTTGTAAGCTACAGGGCCAACCCTAGCTAGTATTTCAAACGGTCCAACGTATCTAGGGTTGAGCTTACCACGGTTACCAAACCTTGCAACGCCTTTCCATGGTGAGACTTTTAACATTACCATGTCTCTAACTTGAAATTCTAATGGTTTCCGTCTGTTATCAGTGCTAGCTCTTTTGTTTGTCTCGGGCTGCTTTTAGGCGATCTTTAATTTTGAAAATTTTATCAGTGGTTTCCTGAACAATATCCGGACCTGTCAAATGTTTGTCACCGACCTCCGCCCAACATAGTGGCGAATGACATTTATGACTGTATAAAGCTTCAAACGGAGCTGCCTTAATGCTGGTGTGGTAGCTGTTATTATAAGAAAATTCAGCCAATGGTAAATGGGTATCCCAATTTCCTCCAAAATCTATTACACACGCACGGAGCATATCTTCTAATGTTTGGATAGACCTTTCGCTTTGGCCGTCCGTTTGTGAATGATAGGTTGTGCTCATGTCTAGGGCTTCTTGTAATGATCTCCAAATCCTTGACATGAAACGGCTATCTCTATCAGAGATAATAGAAACTGGCACTCCGTGTCTTGCCACAATTTATTTAATGTAGAGTCTTGTAAGTTTCTCGGTCTTGTCGGTTTCCTTAATTGGCAGAAAGTGAGCAGATTTTGTTAAACGGTTGATAATTACCCATATGGTATCATAACCACTGGACGTCTTGGGTAATTTCGTGATGAAATCTATGGAAATCTTTTCCCATTTCCATTGGGGAATCTCGGGTTGTTGTAACATGCCAGACGGTTTCTGATATTCTGCCTTTACTTTTAAACACGTTAAGCATTTACTGACATATGTGGCAATATCTCCTTTCATATTGGGCCACCAATAGAATTGTTTGAGATCCTTATACATTTTGTCTGAACCTGGATGGATGGAGTACTTGGACTTATGGGCTTCGTCCACAACTAACTCGCGTAAGTTACTAGTACTCGGCACCCAAATTCTGTCCATGAAGTATAACATATCATCCGACTTAGACTCCAATTGTTTAATCATTCCACGTAGGGCCTCATTTTGGATGTTCTCTTCCTTAAGTGCCTCTTGTTGTGCCATTCGGATTTGAGTAGTGAGACTTGTATGAGTTGTTAATCCTAGGGCACGGACACGAAGGGTTTTAACTCATTCTTTGGGACTTAAGGTGTCTGCTACAACATTGGCTTTTCCAGGATGGTACTTGATATCACAGTCATTCAGTAGTTCTACCCAACGATGTTGTCTCATGTTAAGTTCTTTTTGATCAAAAATATGCTGAAAGCTCTTGTGATCTGTGAAGATATTACATTTTGTACAGTATAGGTAGTGCCTCCAAATCTTGAGTGCAAACACGACAACACCCAATTCCAAATCGTGAGTCGTATAGTTTTTCTCATGTACTTTCAATTGTCTAGATGCATAGGCTATAACCTTATCTTTCTGAATCAGTACACAACCCAGACCTTGGTGTGATGCGTCGTAATAGACGACAAAATTCTCGGTTCCTTCAGGAAGTTATAGGATCGGTGCACTACATAACTTCTGTTTTAGTAACAGAAAAGCCGATTCTTGCTTATCAGTCCAATCAAACTTTTTATCTTTCTGGGTTAACGTGGTCAAAGGCAGGGCTATTTTTTAAAAATTCTCGATGAATCGTCGGTAGTAGCCGGCTAACCCCAGAAATTGACGCACCTCGGTCGGAGTTCTTGGTGCTTCCCAGTTTTTGATTACCTCAATTTTGGACGGATCTACATGAATGCCCTTCTTATTGATGACATGTACAAGAAAATGTACTTCTCGGATCCAAAACTCACACTTAGAGAATTTGGCGTAAAGTTTCTCATTTCTGAGTCGTTCCAAAATTAACTTCAGATGATGTTCATGATCCTCCTTGGTTCATGAATATATCAATATGTCATCGATAAACACAATTACGAATTTATCCAAATAGGGTTTACACACCCTATTCAAAAGTACATAAAGACTGCTCGTGCATTTGTTAAACCAAACGGCATAACTAGAAACTCGTATTGGCCGTAACGAGTCCTAAAGACTGTCTTTGGTATATCTTCCTCCTGGATCCTTAGTTGGTGATACCCCGAACATAAATCGATCTAAGAGTAGAAACTGGAACCTTGAAGTTGATCAAATAAGTCATCTATTCTAGGAAGCGGATACCGGTTTTTGATCGTCAGCTTGTTTAACTCCCGGTAGTCAATACACATTCTAAAGGTTCCATCCTTTTTCTTCACGAACAGGACCGGAGCTTCCTACGGTGAGAAACTCGGTCTTATGAAACCCTTATCAAGCAGCTCTTGTAGTTGATTGGATAATTCCTACATCTCAGTGGGTGCTAGCCGATACGGTGATCGCACAACCGGTGCGGCTCCCCGTACAAAATCGATACGAAATTCGACTTGCCTCGGTGGCGGTAACCTAGGTAAGTCTTCTAGGAAAACTTCAGGATAATCCTTAACGACTGGTATGTCCTCGAGTCGGCGTTCTTAAATCATGTTAGCCATTATTATTTACCAAATCAAATGTCCACAAAAATCATGCGTTTTTACCTACAAAATTACACTACTTTAACATTCTAAATTTCGTGTAACATTTTATGCGTGCGTTTTCAAATGTCCAATGTATAAATTTTTACTTATATATGTATATTAAGCCATTCTCTACAATCAAAACATATAATGAGTACATATTTTCCCATTCATGCCTTGATCTAGAGTTTCATGAAATCTTTAATTATCATAGACATATACAAACATACATGCTCACGGTCACATAGATACACATACCATATGAATTAAACACTAAATTGAGTACATGATTCATGTTAGTTTACTTATTTTAGAAGGTTTTATAAAAACATCCCACTTTTAGGTGAACCTCATGCATTTTAAACCATAATCAAAATAAAAGAAGGGTTAATAAAGTTTCATACCAACAAGGGGTAAGGGTGGCGATTTTTGAGAGGAAAAAGATGGTGATCTTGAATTCCCTTGCTAAAAACCTTTAAGAAAACACTTGGAACTTCCTTAGAACACCTTAAAATGGAGGATTTGAGTCTTCAATTATGGAAGAACACCAACAAACAAAAAATGGGGATAAATGTTCTTGTTGGTTGCCGTAAAAATGGGGAGACAAAAGAGAGTTGTTTGTGGGGTTTCTTATTTTGATTTTGGTGGATGAAGTAATAGACAAAAAGATGGTAAGGATTTTATCTAGATTTTGAAGGCAAAGAGTATGGCATATAAATTAAAGAATTAGAATGAAGGGATTTGGATGATGGGGGGGTTGGGTTAGCTAGGTGGTTAGGTCCTAATCCTACTAGATATTTTGGTCATTAGATATCCTAATTTCAATTAAGGTTTAAAATGGTTGTTTAACTTAGTTTTGCTTCTTAATGGCATTTAAATTAAGGATTAAATAGTTTATGTCTAGTTTTAAATAAAAACATCTAATTCATAAATTGTTTAAGTTGCAGATATGTTAATCGTATATACGTACGTTTAAGGATGGTAGTACGCGGTAAAATCTTTGAAAGGTTTCGTTATAGATCTTTATTCATAATTATTTATTTTATGCATATAAGGTTCATATTTTATGGCCTCTAAATATCGTACTGGTTATTTTAAATTAATCACCAACGTTCGCATTTAGTCGGGTTATACGGGTACGTGAACCGGTAACTTCTAAAATTACCAAAATATGAAATGAGACGATGTACAACTTTTGCTAGACTTTAATGTCCTAATTTATGCAATTAGGTAAATCGGGAAACATGAATAATGTAAACGCGTTTATCATAAGTACGGATATCGACCTGAAAAGTCGGGTGTCACATGAACCACCGCAAAACATTGCTCACTAAGTGAGACTTTAGAGATCCACTCCAGCTTCTTCTTGTTGGAAAGAAGATCTTTGAGGAACTTGCCATACTTTGGCATATGCTGGAGGACCTCTATAAATGAGAGATTGACCTTGAGTTGTTTAAACATTTCAAGGAAGTGATCGTGTTCCCTAGCGTGTTTATGTGGCAGCATACGTGTTAGATAGGGAACACGACTCAAGTCAATCTCAGGGGACTTCATCTCCACCCCCTTCTTCTTCTCCTCTGCCTTCTTGGTAGGGTTCTCCTCTACTACTCTCTCGTCCACTTGTTCTTCCTCTTCTACAACCAGTGGGTTCTCATCCTCTTCTGCTCTCCTGCTCCTAGACGACACAGCATTCGACTCAGACTCCTCTATCATCCTAGCATCTATCTCAGCAAATCGAGCTCTCCAGTCTACCTTCTTCACTTCCTCTACCGAAGGTATGGCATACTCAATGGAGTGGGAGTCATCCTCTACAACCTCTTTCTTCTCCACACTCCTAACTGACACGACCATCACTGAAGCATTTGGGCCCAAAGATGGACCTCCTTGTCTACCCTTCAGGCTCTGAGCGATGTCTCCTACCATGCGTTGCAAATCCTGGAATGCTTACTGCTGATTCTTCAATAAAGTGTCGTGGATATCCAGTCTTTGCCTCGTGTCCTTGTCTTGCTGGACTAAGTGGGCGAGCAGTTGTGTCTGATTCTCAAGCATCTTTTCGATCTTCTTTGTGTTGACACTGCTTCCCGAGCTTGCTCCAGCTTCAGCTCCTCCATACTGATACTGGCGGGCATTAAACCCAGATGGGATCCCGAGCCAAATGAATTGTAGTTGTTGTACCCTCGGTCTCGGTTGCCCGCAAAGCTCACATGCTCCTGATTATTTACGGGGCAATCTCGGGTGTCGTGGCCTCCCCTACACACTTGACACCGCTGAGCACTTACCTTCAGCTCCTTGATCTCGTTAGCCATTGAGGCCAGTGCAGCAGCCATGCTAGAATCAGGGCGGACCTGATGCACACCTTTAGGAGAAGAGGCGGGTGCTATAGCACTAGGAATGGAAGTCATAGCGGATGGATGCTGTTGTTCGGCTTGAGCGAAGCTCTCGAACATGTCCTTACACTCTTCTGGCTCGAGCTTATCCATGATATGGCCTCCCACAGCTGTGTTAAACATTTGCTGCTTCTCGAAGGTAAGACCATTGTAGAACTTCTCCACTATCACCCAGTCAGATAGACTTTGCTGGGGACATCGGCTCAACAGCGCATTGAACCGCTCCCAGGCTATGTGATAAGGCTCGTCGGGATCCATCCGGAACGAATGGATTTGATCCCTAAGGCGAGCAGCCCTGGAAGGTGGATAGTACTTTTTGTAGAACTTGTCTTCGAGATCCTCCCATGCGGTGATCGAGTTGTCTGGGAGAGTGTCGAGCCAAGTGGATGCACGCCCAGAGAGGGAGAATAGGAAGAGACGCAAGTAGATTGCGTCCTTAGATACACCCGTGATATTAAAGGTATCACATATCCGCGCGAAGCGGGACAAATGTCCCGGTGCATCCTTATCCTCGAGGCTATGGAATTGAGTAGCATGAGTGATCGTGCTCATGACATGTGATGGGATCTGCCAAGTGGTGTCATTAGTGATAACGGGGCGTGTGATCGAAGATCTCACGCCCTTGGCCCCGTCACTGGCCCTCTGGTGCACAGTACGTCTAGCCAGTGGGTTAGCGTCACCCATTTTAGCGAAAGGAACGGGGCTAGTAGAACGTACCTGGGATTTGCACAACTCTTTCAAACGCTCTCGGAAGTCGCGGGTGCGCTCGTGAAGCTCTCGTTCAGGGTCTAATGAAGCAGAATATGGTGGCGATCCCTCTGAACGAGTATGGTGCATACACTGACACAAAAATAAAATAAGACAAATAAAGACTCAAAACAGAAAGACTTGATCCTATTTTAGACTCACAGATAAGACACACAAGTAAGACTCAAATGAAGTAAACCAAAAATCACTAAAAGAACTAGTCAAAGCGAATATTGCTATTGCCAAGTGTCCCCGGCAACGGCGCCAAAAACTTGATATCGTCCAGACGGTCTATAAAAACTAACTATGAAACCTAACCTAGACTCCTAAGTAATAAAAGCAATACCCTTTACTAAACCGCACTGACAGGCAAGTGTATCTATCGAGTGTAGCACAGCTTAACGGTAAACCGGAATATCAAACCCTAGAGACACTGAATAACAAAACTAGACTCTGACTCGGACTAAAGATTGATTTGGTTTGGGGGGTTGACTACACTAAGGATTATCACTAATAATGCGGAAAACTAAGGCCGACTCAAACTATCAAGACAAAGACTATGGTGAAATCAGGAATGGGAAAAATACCACCTAGGTCGGAATCCTACTTGCAAAGCACAACTTCTATCGGTTCTGGAAACTATGATGGATCTAGGTTTCTAAAAAGACAGCTCTAGAAAACCTAGTGGATCCCTAATCACTCTCAGGGTGTCACCAACTAAGAAACCTACAGATGTAATAAATCACCATATTGTTGGATCATTTCTCAGGTATTTCCAACTATGACTAAGTATCCTAATAGATAGATTACCTCTCAGTCTCACCGTCCACAATACATTCAAAGAATGCAAGGGATATTCTCACGATAACAACTATGATTTAACCTAGCAACAATCACCAGACACCTAATACTAACGCCCTCTCAGACTGTTAACACTCGGATTCCTAATGACGAAGACTGGACAACTAATTCTCACCTCTCGGGTATTGAACTAGGACACACATTCACTTCTAATCAGCAATCAAACACAACTCCTGTGGCTACTATGTCTAGCAAACCACTCAACAATCACAAACCCTAAGATCGATGACCTGAATACGCAAATCAAACTGGCAGACAACCACAATAAGCATACGGAGTTATAATCAATCACACAATCAGAATTAAACATGATATATCATCATAATAATTAAACCAATATCCTTTACAAAATCATTAATCCATCATTAAGATCCAAAAACCGATAAAAATCAAAACTTTTAAAAATATTCATCTAATGACCTAGGCAGTATCAAAGATCAAGCCAACAATCATACTCAAAACATCCAAACAGAAGTAATTAAGCAAGAACATGATTCAATCAATCAAAATCAAAGATAAAAATCAAAGCTTGAAATCGAATACGCTACTACTAACGAACCCGGGATCCAAAGTCTTCAACTTTGCTCTTCAATCGACCTCCTAAGCTCCAAAATCGCCCTAGAACCCTCTCTGGACGGCAAGAAATCAAACTCTTTCAATAATGGCATAAGAATTCTATTTAATTTCAAATTCTAGGGTTTTGTGGAAATCAGGTCTCTCGCATATCGCGAGAGATTGTGGCAAGCCCCTCGCGTATCGCGAGGGAAAAAATAGTCGCGACTGGTTTTCCTTTCCCTCGCGTACCGCAAGGCTTCTCCTTCTCCTCTCTCGCGTACCGCGAGGCATCAAAAATCAACATTTTTCATTATTTTCTTTCCGGCTTCATTCTCGTGTTCGGTTTCTTCACATTTTCACTTGTTATTCTCACGAGCACATGAAAACATAACGAAGACTCAAATGTACACAAAAACGACTCAAAACGAATACAAAACTAGTTAAAAAGAAACGAAAACCTAGGAATAAAGATGTGTGCTTTGCACTACATCAGTAATTATACATGAGTTAAGTTCCCCATGGGCTAGTTGTGGTTCTTTTCATCTACAACCACTTCTTCCTCTTCTTTAACTGGTGACTCTTTGATCTCCAAAGTCGGCTTTCCTTCCATCAGAGCTTCTAAGGTTTCTAATTCGCCAACTGGGTCAAATTCTCCATCTTCTTCAAAAGTTGGCAATCCCACCAACTCGTCACCAAACTCGTCTTCCCATGACAGCTCGTCAACAATCTCTTCCTCTTAACCGAACATCAATCCTATAGAATCAGATAAATCCACATCTTCCTCTTCTTCTTTGTCTCTAATCCTGGAGCCAAAATATTTTTTGAATTCCTCCTCATCTACTGACTCATCATCATCACTATCACTCCAAGAGAAATCATAAACACCCGGCCGAAGTTGCTTAACACCCTGTAGCACCGAAGGTGGGACTAAGACGTCCATTTTTGTCCCTGGTCTTGGAGCTGTTTCTTCTCTTTCTAGCTTCAAACTTTCTAGCTCATCCAGTAGCCTCCCATTTTCTTCCAAAAAGTGCAATTGTTCGGCTTTAGTTATCAGGTGCCATTGAGTGTTCATGATTTCTTGCACCTTCCTCTACTCCTCCTTGATTGTAGCTTTATCCCATATTACCTGCACCAACTCATTCTCACAAGTATCACAAGAAATTTCGTGATCTTGCAAAGAATCGGTATAAACTTTATCACTATTTAGATCAAGAGCAGAAGACTTACCTGGAGGTGGGACTTGTGCTTCACCTTTTGTCACTGTGATGTGCACGTCGTCCATTATAGTCTCTAGTGATGGGGTTGTCAGAATTAACTCCCCCGATGCAGTTTCAATCCCAATTTCGTTCCCTTCACGATCATAAACCACTCGCTCCAGATTCTTCGGCCGATGTGATCCAATGCGCACAATTAATGCTTGGATATCTTTCTCATACAGCTCATTTAACTCTTTGCACCAGGCATTCAACTCCTCTCGAGTTATGTATTCCTCATATGGTTGTACCTGCGGATAAGCATGATCATAGCAATCTGCAGAATATCCCGATGAATATGGGCAACGACGAGTAAATGGGGTCCTCCACAGATTTTACACATAATGAAATAAAAATAATTAGACAGACTCAAGATACAAGCTAGACACACTAAAAACAAAGACTCACCAAAGGACACACAAACTGGACTCAACAAATAGTAAAGACTCAAAACACAAAAAGACCAATTAATCAGTTAAGTTCAATCAAAGTTAGATACGCTATCGCCTAAATGTCCCCGGCAACGGCGCCAAAAACTTGATGTGTGCTGGACGGTCTATAAAAACTAACATAAAAACCTATCCTAGACACTCTAGCTTTAAATTTATAAATCTAGACTCAACCTAATACTAGACAACACAACCGGCAAGTGTACCGACCAATGTAGCAAAGTCAAATGAAGTCCGGATGTCGAACCCACGAGACACTAGCGACAACTCTATCTAGACTTTGACTCAACTGTCTAAACTGAAAAGTATTTGGGGGTAATTTTGTGTTGTGAACTATAACTAATGAACTCCTAACTAACGATACCAAATATAAAGCAAGAGACTTTAAACAACTCACAAACACAGAAAGCACTACCTAGACTCTGAATCCTATGTATATACCTTGGTAATCTCTCGGATACGGAAACTATGATGGAACCGGGCTCTTAGAATACGACACACTTAGACAACCTAGTGGATCCCGGATCATTCTCCAGGTGTGACCAAAGAGGAAACCTAAGGGACGTGTGAAACTCACCAGTTAGTCGGATCACCTCTCAGCTATTTCCAACAACACTAAAGTACTCGATAGACAGATTACCTCTCAGTCTCACAATCTCAATACACCTTTCAATGCAAGGAGTAACTTGAATTCACTTGACAAGACACGGGATAACAATGACGCTAAGAAACCCTAGGAAACCCTCCTTTCAGAGCAGTCGACCTAAAAACACTAACACCACAGATTACCCGATAACTTCGCACCTTTCAGTTATTGAAGCAGGTAGAATACTTAATCCTAACAAACTATCAATCGATGTTCCTATGGATACAATGCAGTAAACCATAAACCAATCACATGCACATAGCTAGCGACCTAATATGCGACTATACCTGAAAAACATTCACAAAGTAGCATATGGAACAATCAACAGATCATGAATCAAGATCAAATTCGCATGTACATCCAATCAAATGAAACCAAGTTCTTTACTTTAATATTAATCCATCAAAAAAGAAACCAAAATCCGAAAGAAAGCCAATTAACAACGCATAATCATCAAAATCTAGGTAGCTATGAAAGTCTAGCCAATCATCATGTCTAATAACATCAAAACAGAAGAATCAAACAAAGAATTCATGGTTTCAATTCTGGAAAAGTAGAACAAAGAAAGATAATGAGAACCGGATGACGAAATCGACCCGATCTTCAATCTCCAACTTCAATCCATGCTTCCAATTGATCCTAGAAGCTTTCTCCCACTCAAAATCGCCAAAAAGGTCTGAACTTTTCGTCTGGAATCGAATAATCAACCCTAAAGTCGAACCAAATCTTTTATACCTAGAAAATAGCTAAAAATCTGCGAGTCAGGGTTTTCTCGCGTACCGCGAGGCCCAAGAGTCCAGTCTCTCGCGTACCGCGAGAGACAAGATAGTCGTGACAGAAAACCCACCCCCCGCGTACCGCGAGGGATAAGAGCCCCATGTCTCGCGTACCGCGAGGGCACTACTTTGACAGAAAGTTTTGGCCTTTTTCTTGTTTCGCCTCGTTCGCTCGTGCCTTCGCATATCTTGATCGTTTAAGCTCCAAACTCACCCAATTACCTACAAACCAATGCACAAATCAATACTAACTATAAACGACTCAATACGACTCTAAAACTATACAAAAACGACACAAAATAAGACGGAAAGGAATGTGTGCTTTGCAACACATCATACAAATGCATGTAAAATCAGTTTACACGTGTTTAATGAAACAAATACATATGTGTAAAACCATATACAAAAGGAGGTGGAACCCATAATCAAATGTTAGTTAAAAAAATAAAAGAAATGATCCTTTGAAGTAATCAACTTCTTCGTAGCCCGCAAAAAAAAGAAAAAAAATTTTTTTTGTTAATTTATTACATTCTTAAATTCATGTTCTTTAAAGTTTACATATGTGTAGTAACCCAAAAATGCACAAGAGTTAATTCAAATCTGGGTTTTCCAGGTTTACACAAGATTCCATTCAAATCTGGGTTAAAAAAACATTTAACTAGGTTTACACAAGCGTAAATTCAGTTTACACATGTGTAAATTCCGTTTACGCATGTGTAGTAAACCCAAAAATACACAAGAGTCAATTCAAATCCGAGTTTTCCAAATATGTATAAAAACTCATTTTTGAGATCTGAATTGAAAACCAAAAACCCAAACCAAAATCAAAACATAAACAATACCCTACCTCGATGCCGGTCGCCGGTCTCCTGCTGTGTGAAAATTACATAGAAGCAGAAATGATTCAATATGAAAAAACACCCAATTCAAGGCTAAGAATACTCGGTTTACACGTGTGTAAAAATCAAATACACATGTGTAAAAATTAAATAAACACGTGTAAAAATCAAATACACATGTGTAAAACCCATATATTTTCAAAACCTCACAAAATCAAAGTCCCATTTTTTATTTCCATTTCAAAATCTCACAAAAAACCGATATTGTAAAAAAGAATCCGTTAGATATAAGGACAACAAAACATACATAATAACTACTGAATTCCCAACACATATAACCTAAATATACAACTTTGTTAATTACTTATCAAACATTAAGACTACCAAAAAAGTCAAGCAACATGCACTCCTAAAAAAACCTTATTTCAGCCTGAAAAACACCGAACCAAGCAACATAGATTCAAATACGCAGACATTAAACCCACACCACATACATTCCAAAATAAATCAAAAAATAACATAACATCCAAAAATAACATTACAATCAACAAAAAAGAAAATAAAGGTGTGTAGAAATAAAAAACAAAAAATATTCCAAGCCATATAGTAATACTGATTTGCAACAGAAGGAAACCCAAAACATGCGTACAAATGCAAAAAAAGAAATAAAAATACCTAAACTCACCATCAGACCACCATTAGCGAAGAAGAAGCAAAACACTGAGGCACAATTAACCTCCAAAATTGGAGAGAGAGAGAGAGGGGAAAGAGGATGTTTACCCATGAGTCGGACCTTTCTCCACCTTCCGACAAAACCCCCAAAATTGACTCTAATTTCTTGGATGTGATTTTCGCTACAACAGTCGTATAAACATCACTCTCTTCAGATTCAACTGGTTCAGGGGAAGGTACAACGGTTCAGGTGAAGGTGGAACAGTTCAGGTGAAGGTGGTGGCGGCGAGTTCACCGACTGTGGTGGTGGCCGGCGGTTGTGGATTTCTCACTATGGTGGTCGGCAATCTTCTTTTAAACAACGAACCAAAGATTTCGACGTTCGATTTCATGGATTTGATGCTCTGCTTGTTTGAATAGAGAGGGGAGAAAGAAGCGAATTTTCATCTATCTTCTTGTTTAAACAGAGAGAGGGGAGTTTATAAAGAAAGAGATTGATTTAGGGTTTTAAGAAAAACGTAAAATGACATAAATGCCCCTTAGAGATTGAAAAAAGTCAGAAATTAAAGAAATGGAATGTGTGGTCCATATAGAGTTTAAGAGTTTTCATAACAACTCAGGGTTTACAACCGATACGTCCCCTATATATATATATATATATAGGTTGGAATCCCACAATATGTGGTTCTCCTTCATCCACATCATCAATCCAGCCAATATCTTTTTTAATCCCTAAAAGGCATATATGTAATTTCACATTGAGATGACATTATCTATTAATTTCTTATTCTTAAACTTTTCATCCTCTCTTTCCTAATTTAATACCCCCTTTCCCTCCTTTCCAACATCCATCATATGAACCTATAATTACACGATTTTATCCTTATTCCTCAATACCATCTTTCCAATACCATCATCTCTTTCAAACCCACTTTTCAATTACCATCTTTCCTACATCCATCATATCAATGCACCCCACCCACGATTTCATCCTTCTTTACAAATTACCATCTTCCTAATACCATCATCTCTTTCAAACCCACTTTTCAATTTCTTATTTTTCTCTATTAATGTTCAACCTTTCATTAATGGGTGAATCCTCAAATACACGAATTTCTCCAACTCTTCATCTATAACCACTAAATGTAGATTACCCATTAATGTCTTCTACCCCTCCTCCATTAATGGGTTCTTATACTCAACATTTACTTTCTTCTACCCCATTAACGCTTTATAACCAACTCATAAATGAAGATGCATTGGTTCTTATTAACACTGAGATCCTTCTTCAATATGTAGCTCTATTATATTGGATGAGATCCCTTTATTTGACGATATCCATTCTCCTTTCCAATGTAATTCATTTTTGTTTTTTCCTATTCCCAGTATATATATTATATTTTTTTTTTGTTTCGTTAACTGTTTTTTTTTTTCAATGGGTAATTCCAACTTGGAGGCCAGTTATGTTTTCCATTCTCCCAATGGAACCACCTATTGGTGTCTCAATGTTTCTAAAGAATTCAAACCGGTTTTAGGTAGTGTATTCGACTCTTGGGAAGGAGTTGTTAGTGACCAACTATTTTGGGAAGAATTCCCCGGCGACCCCTCCCTCCCTCCATATAAGCCATGCCTCCATATAAGCCAATGTTTCTGAAGAATTCAAACCAATGTTTTGGGAAGAATTCAAACCAATGTTTCTGAAGAATTTCCGACGACCCCTCCCTCCATATAAGCCATGCTGAGGTAAGCGGCTTCCACACCGGATAGTCTTAGTGACCAACTATTTTGGGAACTGTTACGTAGAGGAAGACAAAATGCAATTTAATCCATCAAAATTCTGTCTGTGAGTCCCAGATCAATTAGTTTGGGAGGAGGTACCCCCATGGTCTTCCACTGTGGAGGTTATGAGTTCGAAACTCACTTGGTGCAATATGCTCAGGTGGGCTAGGGGTTTACAATAGTGGGCCTTCAGGTGGTGGGTTTTCCCTGGAATGGTGGGCGGGTCGGGTCACCAGCACTGTTTGCGTTCGCGGACGTGGGTGGCCTTTCGTCAATGGGTTTACCCGGGTGGCCGACTTATAGTATTCGTTGGCTGTTAAAAAAAATCCATCAAAATTCTTATTTATTTATTCTTTTTTCTTTAAAAAAAAGTAAATCAAAATCACTTTAAAATTAAATCTATCATAAAAAGTAACATTCATAAATTGTGACCCTCATTCAATTTTTTTTTATTTTAATATTACAATTCTTTTCAATGTATTTATTTTTCTTTTATAAAAATTTAAAATGTAATTTTTATAAAATTTTGATTATACCGTTACGACGTGCTTCTTTTTTATCTATGTTTTGATATAAATTTTGTTCAAGTCCGTCCGTTCATATATAATATATATTCATATATAATATATTTTTTTATTTTTAAAAACAATTTTCTTTTCCTTTCATAACTTTTGATATAATTCCGAATATATCGTTGTGACGGGCTCATTTTTATCTACATTTCGATATAAATTTTATTCAAAACCATGAAATTACATAGTCAACATTTTGTTTACACAAGGGTGCCTTATGCTTGATTAAACCTAATACTCATATAAACTTTTTTATTTAATATGTTTTCCTCATAGCATTGTGCGGCTAGAAACCAACTAATTATTGTTAATTGCATCACATAGATCTTTTATATTATATACACAAAAATATAACATATTTTCAAGGATCTAAAAATCTATCTATTTATATTAATAAAAGACAAAATAATTTTAATGAATCTTAAAGATATCTTTCAAAGTATATATTTACTTATAGAGTTAAATACGGTTTTAGTCTTTGTGGTTTTATTCAAATAACCATTTTAGTCTAAAAGTTTAAATTTAACCTTTTTAGTTTAATAGTTTTAATTTTGTATCAATTACAGTCCAGTTCACTAACCCCATCCAAAATTTCTGGAGTTTGGTGGTGTAATCTAGCGGTGATGGAGTTTAGAAAAGTCAAATTTAAACTTAACAGATATTTTGGTATTTTGGTCTTTTAATAAAATCTTAACAGAAATTTTAGATGGGGTTAGTGAACTGAACTGTAACTGATACAAAATTGAAACTATGGAACTAAAAATTTAAATTTAAACTTTTAAACTAAAATAGTTATTTGAATCAAACCACATGGACTAAACCCGTATTTAACTCTTATTTATAAGAATGTTTGTATCTTGATATTTTTATTTACATGATTCAATGCAAAAAAGCTAATTACATGATTTGTATGTTAATATTCTTTATTCTTTATTTTTTATTTTATGAAATGTTCTTTTAAAAATCAAAATTTGTTAAAGAGTTAAATACGATTTTAGTCCATGTGGTTTGACCAAAATAACTATTTTCAATTTGACTTTTTAGTCGATAGTTTCATTTTTGTCTCAATTAAAGTCTAGCCCACTAACTCCGTTAAATAATTCTATTAAATATTCTATAAAAAGACAAAAATACCCCTTTTAAGTTAAATAAAAACTCTCACCCTCTTTATCATCTTCCCCAAACCAATCTACCCAAACCCTAGACACCACCATACACCTCATGCCAGGCCACCACCTCTGACCACACCGCGCCACTACCTCCGGCCACACCGCGCCCCCACCTCCGCTAGACAAGAAACTACTGGAGAAAGAAAACAAAGATGAAGAATCTCTGATCGAGGAGGTCCGGTTAACCGTTTCGACCACCGATGACCCGACCCAATATGTATGGACCTTCCGAATGTGGTTTTGGCCTTTTGGGTTTACTTTCATGTGTTCTGCTCTCGTTTCTGAACTAGTTCTTTTCGACCACCAGTTTGTTTCTGAACCAGTTCTTTTCCGAATGTGGGTTTTGGGTTTTGGACCTTCCGAATCTGTATGGACCTTCCGACCCAATCTGGCGACGCTTCCACTAGGACAGAGTCCTCTTCGGAAATTACCTAAAAATGAAAATGATTCAATACCCACAATTAAAAAGATCGGATTTTTGTCAGAAACATGGATCTAAACACCGATTTCTTTATAACACCAAGTGTACCAAGAACAACCAGAAGATCTTCTTACAACGTGTAGATAACCTAACTTTACACCCGACCGAAGAATACAACTGAAAATCACAAATGACTGAATACAACTAAGACTAAATCAGATCATCAACTTGATGATCTGATGACTAAGACACTCAACCAAGGGAAGAGCACCAATATGATGCTAACCCTAATCTTTTAGGATGAAGACGACGCAGCGGAACAAGTGAACAACAGAACGACGCAGGGAATCCTTTATGCCCACGTTGTGTTCCCGAGTTTACTAAAGTGAAGAAAAGAAAAGAAATGATTCCTTTCTTTTCCGTTCTTTTTCCTTCTTTTCATTTCTTTTCAAATCTTTCCAAATTGGGAGGATAGAAATAAGCCTTGTATTCCCTTAATTTCCCTCCTTAAAAAAACTAGGGAACACTCTTCCTCCCATTTCTTTTCTTTTCCTCCCTTAAAAAAACTCGGAAACAAGGGTTAATTTCCCTTTCCTTTCTTTTCACTCCTTAAATGAGACTCGGAAACACAGCATAAGCTTAGATGGGCCAACAGCAACCCAGAGGCCCAGATCCAATAAGCCGAACTCGATAATAAAGCCAAGCCCAAAAACCAGCAATATAACATGCCAAAGGACAAAAACAATAATAAAATTGATTAGAAAGGACATTAATTTTAACAATTTGGAGATGGGATTTGCAGATTTTAGGGAAAGATAAAAAATCAGCAGGGGAATCTATGGAAGATTGTGTAATCATGTAAATGTTTCAGGGGATCTATCTTGGAGGTAACTGGAAATCTGCTTGGGTGTACCCAAATGGATTTGAGAATTTGGTATGAAAACACCAGGTGTACGGTGATGACCCACCAGATGCGGAGGGTTGTGGCCTGGCATAAGGTCTGGCTGGAAGTGGTGGTGCGGTGTGGCCCGAGGTGGCGGCGGCGGTCTGGCATGAGGTGGATGGGGTGTCTAGGGCTTAGGTAGATTGGTTTTGGGGAAGATGATAAAGAGGGTGAGAGTTTTTATTTAACTTAAAAGGAGTTTTTTTGCCTTTTTATACAATATTTAACAGAATTATTTAACGGAGTTAGTGGGCTGGACTTTAATTGAAACAAAAATAAACTATTGGACTAAAAAAATCAAATTTAAACTTTTCGACTGAAATAGTGATTTTGGTCAAACCACAGGGACTAAAACCGTATTTAACTCTTTATCAAATTCTCAAATTACTCATTTTTTATTTTATGAAATGTTCCTTTAAAAATCAAAATTTGTCAAATTCTCCAATTACTCATTTTTTATTTTATGAAATGTTCTTTTAAAAATCAAAATTTGTCAAATTCTCAAATTACTCATCTACTTCACAACTCTAAATAACAAAAACACATCCAAACATTATGTGCTATCTTCTATAAACCATTTATTATATTTGAGGGCTTGTATGCTGAAATTGGCTAACCCTAGTTACATGCAATGATAACACATAATGCAAGTATAAGATTCTTGAAAGAGAACAAAGAGGAAAACAATACATAGAGCACACCATAGTGTCAAATTACAGTTGAGTCAACAATTCATAGTCAAGACCGGTTCCATACATGTTCTAAATTTCGAATCAGTCACTTGTACTACTTGATTATTACCACAAGTATTCATCAACATAACTAGTAAATTAACTAACTCGGGTAGTTGTGCGACACCCACACAAAAAGAGACCAAAAGGAGTGAAAAATGGCCTGATAAAGAGTTGACTTTGTCGGTCAAAAGTCAAACGACCCCATCGATGGAGGGAGTCCAGAAAGGTCCCTTTGAATCTTTTCACCCGAGTTTTGGCCAAAGGACTCAATCTCGTGCTTCCCGAGTTGTTGCACATCCTCGGGAGAAAGTATCTTGATATACCAGACACTATTCACAAATGCCCTGCAACAACCATAAACAATTTAAATGAACATAAAGAAACTTAAAAACCAATGAACCTAGGGATGGCATTGGTAATCCTAGATTCCTGGTCTCATACCCGATTGCAAAAGTGTCTCATACCCATCGAGTATAGGGTATACCTTTGTTAGTTTATTGAAAATTACCCTTTAGGATTCCAAAATACATTTCTTATTATTTTAGTTTTTAAATAATACTATTACCCAAGGAAATTAAAAATATAAAAACCAAAAATTAGTGGATTAGTTGATTACTCTATTACCCAAGAACAAAGGAAAATAAAAATAAAAAGAAAATGTTTACATATATGGTTCGGGTAAACAAGTATGTATGTTTCGGGTAGACGGGTATGTATGTTTTGGGTAATCAGGGCGGGTATCACCTAATACCATACCGGTGAATTTTTAAAACTAATCCCATACCCGGTCCCACACCTGAATACCCGTCCGAAATGTTTCGGGTTTCTAGTACGCCCGTTGTCGGGTTCGTTTGCCATTCCTAAATGAACCAAAGAATCATTACTGAAACAACATATTCAAGTAGAAACTTACTCCCAAGGGTCGTCTCCAAGGAGAAGAATGTCATTCTCCCTGTCAACGAATACAAGCTGCCAGCCTGATCTTTGCGGGTCTTCAAGCAGACCTGCGATCCCAAACATCTGACCCAGTTCCCCTCTCAGCTCATGGTAGCTGTTGAACCGGCTGATGTCTAGTGACCTCCCAACACACCCTGATTTGTATACCTGCAACCAAACACACATCCCCGTGTCAATTTTTAACCAAAACTGATTCTAGCCTAACACAAACATCGCACCTTCACAAATGTCCGGTTATGGTTAGGCTGCAACAATTCAGAAGACTCTTGCATATAGCCACCAAATGGTGAAGAAGGTATTGTGGACAAATCAGTGTCGATTGTTGGAAGAAGAAGCCCGGATGAGTCGATGTTAATACCACTAAATATGCCATGGTTTTGAGCTTCCAAACTTGAAGATTCCTGCTCAACTGATGGTGAGGTTGAAGTTGTGTTCACTTCTGGTTGACCAAACTTCAACACCCATGATTGTTGACTCGGTTGATGCTCTGGAGCCACTAGTTGAGCGGTTCTTGAGAATTTTGATAGGTTGCTAGTCCCTTCTGAGCATAATGCTGAACCCAACATGTTCTGCATAGTGGGGGCAATATTGGAAGAAAACTTGGGGCTCGAGTCCATGAAATCGGTCTTTGGAAACGACTGGTGTTGAATTTGCATCAGGTAAGTCTCGGGATATGAACTTTGGTGGTGTTGACTTTCTTGGTTGTTGACTTGTTGCTGCATTGACTTTGGGAAATTGTCCAGCATTTGGGTTTGACCATGAACAAACAGCTGTGGAGTTGACTGGGTGCCCGGATGCTGAAGATGTTGAACGGGTTGCTGAAACTGCAACAATTGTTGTTTCAAAGCATCTCCGGTTCCAACATTTTGCATACCAGATGCTACATACTGAGGATTAAGATTACTTTGGAGAAATGACGGATCTACCCTTTGCTGCATCCATGGAAGCATGCCACTTGATTGAAAATTTAGAGAATGGAGCGCGTGCTCAGCAGTTTCACCTCTCAACCATGCCATTCCATTAACCGTATCAGCACTGCTGTCTGCACGCACAAAATGAAAATTGAAAAAGATTACAAATTTAATTTTGATTTTGAAAAAGAACAAAAAAGAAAGAATGTTTATCACAGTCCCATTAATTTAGTAAGAATAATACCTTGAAAAGATGAGGCTCCGGGATACCAAGGTCGTTTTAACCGAAGGGGAAACAAAGATGGATACATAGGAAATGTTGTCACAGGTTCAATTTCCCATAATGATACACGCGGTTGTCTCTCCCCTGCAGTTGATTCATCCCAACCAACCTACAAGAAAATAATAATAATAATAATAATAATAACAATAATAATAATAGATATTAGGTACAAAATTTACTGATAAAGAGCTCATTCAATAGTTGGCAGGCTCATATTTGGACCAACCGGATAGAATCACTTATGGGTCCTGTAACTCAGAGAGAGAAAGTTATGCCTGTTTTAAGTTGGGCCCTTTTATAGCCCACTTTTCTTGTCCAGTTGGTCTAAGTATGAGTCTGCCAACTTCTTGATCAGTTCGTATCATCTACATCATATAACTACAACAAAAATATCAGCTTATATGATCCATAATAGATGCAAAACAAAATACAAACCTCATATAAATAAGAGAATTAAGATAGTTTACCTTAACAGAACGCCAATGAGAATTAGGCCAACGAGCAGGATCTAAATCACCAATGCCGGTAATTGTCCCCATGTATCTGAATATACATTTATATGATTATTGAACAATAATTTAATTTTTTAATCACTTATAATCGGCCATAAATACCTGCGTACGCTTGATTCTTCAGTTTCAAACAGCATACGGAAACGCATCCCGACTGAAACCCGTGTGTGATACACAGCTTTGACATATTTTGAAAGGGGGATGACAAACTCACATGGACTAGCCCTGAATGCAGTTAAATTTGTAAAAAAAAACTATAAGGCAGAAATGATTATATAATATTATAATAAAAACTAGATATTTCTATATAAATTAATTGGCACCTTGGATTATAGAATATTGTGAAACAACTATTAGTAGCAGTTGCATGAGACGCAGCAGCAAGAAGGCCGATATGCATACTATCACTTGATAGAACAGATGATGGCATCACAGTTTGTGGACGATTTGCACGCCGGATTCCCAAAAGGAGCTGATTTTTCTCGTTCCTAATTATAATTAATAAAGCAATATTATTATTATTATTATTATTATAACAATCTAAATCTTTAAAAAACAATTTGAAAGTAAATGGGTCGAAAGTGCCACCTCTAGAACTAGCTAATTACAACTTAATTTGCAATATTTAATTGAAAAATTACCAAATAAATAGAACAGAATCTCCTGCAACAAGTCTTTTCGCACTAACAAACACGCTCCACCCAGTAGTAAGAAGATGGCGTTTGGGCTGCCCTGCATGTGAAGGAGAAAACGTGTAACATCACCTGAAGAATACCAAATCTTTATATTTTCTTTAATATTGCTAATGTACATGATTTTAAATATGTTACTATTTTTACTAAAGAGAAATACAAAGAAAACAATAAAGTTCCAATTTTCAACCAAGAGACAAAGTCTGAAGACAAGTTTAAGTTTATCTAATAACTTTTTACATCTGATATCTTATTGTTACAACTTCAAGCAGCAAAGTGTGTCCAAACACTATCTTCTACAGCCAGTTTATTACAGCTGATTATCTGATTCTGGTTCACATATTCTCTCAAAACACACATCCAAACACCTCCTTAGTAAATTAACACACTAAGGAAGTATGATCTTACCCCGAAAAATATGCCTGAACTTCCATTCAACATCATGGAGATCCCTTGCAATAAGTTCTTGTGCAGGTGGCTGCTGAGAGAAATCCTGAAAAGACCAAAAAAAAAATAATGCTTTTTTGGTAACCATGAGAATCCGTTACGGGGAAAACTCTCAGGACCACGCCAATACCCTGCTAACCAACATGATTAGGTAACTCGCAGCTTATGTTGGGCAGGTGGCCTTCAATAGGTTATGGTAGGAAACCAGTGGAAGCAAGATTCGAACCTAAGACCTCTGCTAAAGAGGAATCAGGTGCTTACCACTGCACCACCCCTTGAAGGTTCAATAAAAATATGTTTGATCCACCAACATGACTAAGTAGAGCTGGCAATTTCAACCCATTTACTTACAAATGAGTTGAGTTTTAATTCAAACAAGTCAAACGAATTGGAAAAACTATTAGCAAAGAGTGGAACGGGTCAAATGGGTTGAATTTTGCCAGAAGTTTATTGAGTTATTATTATTCTTTTAACTATAGCTAAAGCCTTCATTAAAAAAATTAAAAATGGAGAAAAAAAGTGTTAGCGGGTCAACCTAGCCTGATCCTCCGTTATTGACCCATAACTAAACATGCCCTTTTTTGACATTACCCAACCAGCCTATCTTGCCACCTCTAAATCTAAGCATAAGCATAGGATAGAACCAGCATTACCAATGGGGGGAAAACTTTCTCAGCAGCACGTCGTGGAACAGAGAAGCCACCATGTGTACTTGTGTCACTTGCGGTTAATGTCTTGCAGAAGTAATTTGTTGGTTGTCTACTTGGAATACCTAACTCAACAGGAAGAAATGGATCCTTCTGCTCTTGCTGACAATTTATTACACAAATAAAAACTTTTAAATTAACATAATACTAAATAAATCCACATTCCAACTTTGACTAAAAGATTACCGGGGTCAACGGCTGCAATGTCATTTGGGCATACACTTCATCCGTTTCAACATCCGCCTAAAAATGAAAATATAATCAGTCTTTCTTTGACCTTTTTAAGCTACACAAACAATTAAAACAAGGGGTAGCTTTACACAATAGTAACCATGTTTCCCAATTTTTCCACTAGAGTCTATTTCAAAGAAAAAATAATCACTAAATAGTAACTAGGATTCATATATGTTCCATTCAGGTCACTTAGTTTTAAAACTTTTCAACATTTATAAACAAAATTCACAAGATTAGAATACCTAACGAAAATTTAGTGATTTTAGTGTAACGCTCGGAAACTTGGTTATTACTGTGTGAAGTTTTTCTTTAAAGAAGCACATATATTCGAGGATAGCAACTTACATGCATTGTGACATTATGAAGCTGGCACATCAATTGGGGAGGTAGGCTTGGATAATTCGGAATGTGTGCATCGATTTCTTTATTCGTTGTTGCAGCAACCTGATTCACATTTCTTTCTAAATTGGATCAAATCATCAAAAATTCAAAAATAGAATCTCAATGCATACAAAATATAAACAATTGTGTGATTAAACTAATAAAAAGTTGTCAAATAAAAAGATGAATAAAGACCTGCTCACTATGACCCTGTGGGAAATAGATCACTCGACCTCCTACCGTAGGCAGGGAAACCAGAGGGCCTGCACAAGCATGCCATAGCTCCGAATTCAAGCATTTCTTTTCTCCTTTCATAACAAACAACAAATCAATCAAAGACCCTGAACCCTAAACCCTAAATACATAATTACTCAAGAATATAACACAGACAGAAAAATGAAAATGAGAACAAAAAGGGTGCTGGAAAATATATATACCTTCTTGAAGCTGCTGCTGACCTGAAGACCCTGATGTTGAAAGCTTCATATTTTTTTAATGTAAATCTTAACTTATTATATGTGTATTTCTTTATTTCTTCCTCGCTCTAAAACACTTAATTTTCAGACACATTATCCCACACCAAAACCTTTCCCTCATAGCTAAACCAGCAATCAGCCACACCCACAAAACAAAAACCTAAAAGAACCCTAACCCAGTTCAGAAAACCACTGGAAAACTGCCATGAATTGAGAACATGATGGCTGAAACAGAAACAGAAACAGAAACAGAAAAAGAAAAGAGAAAGTGAGGCATCGGAGGAGTTATATAGGGGATCCGAGCGACCTGAAGAACAGTAGGGAGTGATAATGGAGGGGGTTGGGGTTGGGGTCGGGATCGGGATCAGAGCCGTACCTGGAGATGAAGACCGTTGATTTGATTATAGAGGTGGAGGAGTGTAGTGACAGGAGGGCATGTGCCACCATCCTTCAGTGGTCGTTGTCAGAGTACGGACCTTCCGGTTATAAAAATCATATTCCTATTTCCCACAGTTTAAATTATAATAATCATTTCGTCTTAAAATTATTATATTTGTTTTATTACTTTAATAAAAAGTTTAATACATAAAGTAATATATTGTCACGACCCGTCTAAAAGTTAGATCGTAACCCCATGGTTCCGGAACTTTCTACGACATTTAAGAGGCGTTACGAGCTGTTGGAATTCTCCTGAAAACACTACAAAATTATGGAATAATAGGGTTGCATAGATGTGTCTAGAACAACCCTTAAACCCTTAGAAGGGCGTAGAAACGTTGACCAAAAGGTTGCCAAGATGCTACTAGAACAACCCACAAATTTCAGTAACAAGTTAAGACCATACATTAGTCTGAAAAAGGCAAGACATGATACAAGATTGCTGCCAAGAATTCTCTAGATCACACTAGAGTCATATTACAAGATATTGTATAAAAAAAATACTAGATAGGACCTAGAACCAGCCCCAAGTAGTATAAATAGGAGAAAGGGGCCTCATATGTAATCACCCAAGTTCCAGCAACTTCAAAGCTTTAGACCCTTGTATTTAAGTAACACATTCATTGTTCTTGTATACTCGCAATCTTACGTTCCCTTCTCCAAGACTCCTGTTGTGTAACTAAGTCACTTAGCTACTAAAAGGTTGAACTTAGAACAAATCTAAGTGTCGCACGAGAGTCAAGAGATCACTTCGTGATAAGTGGTACTAGAGCAGGACGATTCGTCTGGATAGCCTCTGATGCGAGGAAGATTATGAAACCCGTGGATGGGAAGATACTCACCAAGGTGGCAAAAAGACTCGGTGCTTGTCCAAAGACTTAGTTGTTGTGATGAACAAGAGAGTTGAAGACATAGAAACATTCATAATTGAATTCAAGGTTGATTCGACATATTTAAAACACATGTCGATTATTCGCTACAACAAGTAGAGCCACTAAGCAATGAGTTCATCGAACTTAAAAATGATTGCAAGCTCGCCATTTCAGTCATGCAAAAGGAATTAAAGGAGATGTTCGAGAAGGAGCTGGATCAAATGAAAGGCAATATGGAGAGAATAATTAAAGACTTGCAACCTAAGCTAAGCGTTTGCAAACAAGCATTGGCAAATAAAGGCAACATTACAACAAGCTATACTCCATCGAACGTCAATGTTCCTAAACCATCACTGTTCGTTGGAAAGCGAGAGGCGAGGGATATGGACGATTTCCTTTGGGAAATGGAGCAGTGTTTTAAGGCCTTCGATATTGTTGTTGATGCTAAGAAATCAAGACGTTGACACAATACTTGAAGGACATTGTAGCATTATGGTGGTGACACAAGCACATGGAGATCTAAAAAGGTACGTGCACCATAAAAAACTAGGATGATTTCGTAAAAGAAATCAAGAAATAATTTCATTCGGAGAACGTTAAACACGAAGAGAAGATTCGACTTCATAATCTTAAACAACGGGGCATAATTAAAGATTATATCACTGAATTTACAACTCTTGTGCTCGAGATTCCGGATTTATTGCCCAAGTACTCTCTCCTTTATTTCATCGATAGCTTGGAATCTTGGGCTAAAACCGTGCTTGAACGGAGAAACGTCCAAGACTTATCATCAACTATCGTTGTTGCTGAAAAACTGATCGATTATAATGAAGATGATCTTCCAAGTCCACGAACATGGAAAATAACAAGGAAAAAGGTGGGGGAGCGAGACCCACCAACAATTATAACCAATTCCAAAGATATCCGGCAACCGCTAAGATATGGCAAGGATCAAGCTGTAAACAAAGGATGTTTCCTTTGCGATGGGCCTCATGATGCATGAGATTACCCAAACAAATCAAAGTTATACGGCCTGACGATGAAGGTTGCGAAAACAAGGAGGCCTGCTTAGGAGCAATGCAACTCCAAGTCATCAACGCCTTAACCACGCACGAAGGGAAGCCTTTGGTGATGAAAAACTAATCCAACCCGACCGAGATCATGGGTAATACGAACACGAAGAACAAAGGTGTTGGGTTTATTAAGACCGTTGTATACCAATCGACAGAGAACAAGGACTGATTCTATAAATTTTTCTAACTTTTGAAGACCTGGCGACACTCTTAGTGTCGCCCGGGAGCATAGCGACACTTCCGAGAGTGTCGCCAAGGAGCATGGCGACACTTGACGGTTTTCCTATAAATAGGGCCTTAATTTCTTGTAATTAGGGTTAGCTTCCGAATTGTTTACACCTTTTGTGCGTTTTTCTCTGAGAAATTAGGGGTTTCTTTGTAATACTCAGGAGCATATCGTATCTACCTTTTGGGCTTTAATCTGAAGAGTTTTGTGGTTTTTATTCAAGGGTTCTTCATTTCATCTTCTCTTTTACTCACTTTTGATCCTCAAATCATCTGATCTATAGGTGTTTTGTGGACCTGGTTGTTACTTGACTTCACTTGTGTTAGATCTTACTCATTTTGGACCTACAATCCGGTATCAGAGCCTTTGTGCTCTTGATTTCTAGGGTTTTAGTGAGTTTTTGGGGTTTTTACCTTTTTCATACTTTCTCATCAAATCTGGAGTGTTTGTTGATGGATTCGAGCGTTGTTTGATTCGAATCTGTTTAGATTTAGTTGAGTAAACTTCCTGTCGGTTCTGACTTCCAGTATATTAGATTTCTGAGCTAATTCATGTGGTTTTTGGAGAAAACTTGGAAAAGGGGTTAGTTGGAGGTTCATCCGGCGACACTAATCTTCAGGAAACATTCAAGTGGCGACACTTGTTCTTGTTGATTTTGTGTTTGTTGATTTTCTGTTTTTGCCGACATTCTTGCTAGCGATAATGTTCTTGGCGACAGTGGTATTTAGCAATGGTTGATTTCAACGAAAGTCTCTTTAGCCAACGCAAGTTGGCGACTTTGTTTTTTCAGAGGACACTCGCCTGGCTACATTGTTAGTTGTTCAGGCGACTCTTGCCTTATCCACTATAATTTTATCTAGCGACAGTCTTTTAATTTTGGCGACAGTTCTTTCAGTGACACTCTACTTGTTGGCGACATTCAGGAATTTCTGATTTTTTGTCTAACTCTTGATTTGCTATGTTTGTGCTATGGCTTTACCGGTTGATACTGAGTCAAGAACCACCACTCGTCCTCTAAAGCTTCAAGGGCCAGAAGACTTCCTTAACTAGAAAAACCGCATGAATTCGTTTTATCTCTATCAAGATTACAATCAGTGGAACTCTATTTTGAATGGTCCTCACAAACCAATAATCATGGGAACAGATGGAGTCCGACCGAACACTAATCCGGCTACATACACTGAGAATGATAAATTTTTTCTCCAATGGGACTGTTGTAACACCAGGCCAAATTCAGAGGTCCTCATTTGCCAAATTTGAAACCCTAGGGGTTGGACTTACAAAATCCAAAATTACAGGGTTGAAAAATGAAAAATCTAAATTCTGGCTTGGTAGCGGACCGCTACCAGAAGCCATAACGGTCCGCTAAGGCTATCTGACCATGGAGGTCCGCTAGCCAGGTACGCCAGGATGGAAAGGATTGGGTAGTAGACCGCCACTGCGTGGGTAACGGTCCGCTAGCCGCAATCCAGCCGCAACTTTTGGAGCTGCCGTCATGGTGGCGGATCGCAACGCACCTGTATAACGGTCCGCCATGCGCAATACGAGGAATGGTCCAATTAGATTAGGACATGTAGGGCTGACCTAATCATTGGGTGGTAGCGGGCCGCTACACCCTAGGTAACGGTACGCTAAGGGTCTGGCTGGCCAACTATAAATAGAAAGTTCCAGATCTTCATTTTGACACAACACAAACACACAAACCTCTTCCGACATTCCTGGAGCAGCTTTACCTCGATCCTCGTGCACTCATTCCTGTAATTTATCTGACTTTCACTTATTTCCGTACTCGTGCGTTAAGAAACTAACTTGTCCTAGAACTTGCGTTAAGGTTTTCACTAGCACTCAAGTACTACCCTGAGATAAGCATAAGCTTCCATTAAGGTGAATATGTTTATATATCTATATGTCTTTATTTTTAAAACTTTAAAAGTTTTACGTTTAGGAAATGACAATACATGTATTCAAAAGTTTGATGCATAAGGGCGTCTACGGACAACATTCAGGCCATAAGTATACGTAGAACTTGATCAAGGGATACATGCTTTATGGGTGAAATTCATATATTGGGGCGGGTAATTGTCTGTAATGGGACGTAAGACGGGGTCTCGGTTATGGGACACCGCGGTAAGTAAGTCTGGTAATGCCAACAATCCTATTACGGAAATTACCGGTGTATACAGTGGTTGTACACTCAGATGAAATAGTTCTGATGAATAGTAGATTGTACCCATATTATGGTTAAATGTTTTGATACTGCATTTGCCAAACGAATTGAGTCATGATGGACATATTCACCAGCGTTTGCGCTGACGTTTTATTTTTCCAAAATGTTTTTCAGGTAATCAATGATTATCTGTAAGTCTACTTCTACGGGATAGTCTTGTGGATAAATGTATATAAAGAATTTTTGAAAGGGTTATGTGCTGTTAGCATGAAGATAACTCTGCAGTGATAAGAAACAAGAGGAGATGTTTAGGATGACGATTTCCTAGACATGGATTCTCCCTTGTTATGCACAAGGTTAGGTGTCGGAAGGTAAAACCCTTAGATATCAATGCTTGTGTAGCTTAGTATTGGAAAGGGTTAACTCCCCAGGCACATGCCAACAACCTTGTGGCTCTAGTCTTACCCTGCTTACGCAGGTGACGTGCAAATGGTCAAGGGGCATGGTTTTGTATACTGATGGGGGTATTTAAATCCCCAAGAAATGAAATGATTTGTTTATTCCCGGAATTGGAAAATATACAATATCAACCCCCGGGTTGAGGTTTATTACAAGATCGATCCAAAAGTATTTTCCGCTGCAAAACACTAACTCTGATTTTCTAAATAAAATAAGATTGGAGGTGCCAATCTGGTCGCATGCCCGGGGTGTCCTGAAACCGGGGTGTGACAGGTTGGTATCAGAGCCCAAGATTTTAGCGAATTAGATATTGGATTTAGTATCTGTTTTGACCAAAAATTAACAAGGATAATTATGTGATCAAATTAGTAAGTGAGGTAGTGTGCTTGAATGATTCGCGTAACAAGTGTAATAAGTAAAGCAATGAAATGACACGAGTGTTTTTGAGGAATGCCCTTGATCCTTGCGAATCTCCGGCATAAAACCTCGGGAGGTTACTAAAGTCACTCTGCCTCTTGTTCTTTTTATTGATGACAACGAAAATTACAAGATTGGAGCAGTAGATGATCGAACTAAGTGTTACAGAGAGTATTTCAAAGTGTGTTGTGTGTTTCTATCGATCATTTTGCTTAGATATATAACAAAAAGAAAAGCAACTAATTTCCGATTATCTCGGGGAGTACCCGGTCTTCGTTTATGACCCTTAGTGGCCTCTCCCACACGTTTTCTTCAACTGAATTTGATGTTCTTTGGCATTGACTAGGTTAGTGGCCTGCGAAGATAAATCAAAGCCAAAGAGATAATAATAATTTTTTAATAAAGTTAGCACTTAAGATACTGAACTTACTCGGGATACCGAACGTATTCGGGTAACAATTGTCCCCAAAATTTTGACAGTTTTTTTTTTTTTTTATCAATCACAGCTGTAATTTTTTTTGAAATAGAGTCGTTGCAAGACACGACTTGATGTGGCTCGATATTCTAGGCGTAGGTGGTTGCATTTAGCCCCTATATCTTCTCATTTTCATCTTCATCTCGCCATCTCTTAGTTTCACCATTGTAGAGCATTTTTTAAAGGTAAGATCTCCGGTTTCAAACTTTGTTTTTCTTGTGATTTCTTTAAATTTTTCGTTCATGGCTAAGAAATCGACCCGATCTCACTCCTCCTCTGTTAATGATCCCATCGAGGATTTTATTGATTAGAAGCTTCTTGAGCATCTTTATCAGTAATGTTGCACATTCTCTGATCACTAAATCGAGCTTTTGAGAGCCGCGAGGCATTCCCTAAAAATATGTTTTTAGGGGTTTTGATGCTAGGGTTATGTCTGATTTTGTTTCCGAAATCTGGGTCTATTTTCCTGCTTTTCCCTTTACTCTCGGTTTAACCTACCCATTTATACCGTTGATCTCTGAGTTCTTCGAGCTTACTGGTCTCAGCTACTCACAGACCATGCCGATGGTTTAGAGGACTGTATATACCTTGGAGGACCTGATTCGAAATAACGCCCTTGATTTTTATGTTTCCGAGTTATCTAGTGTTTACAATCTTAGGACCCACGGTTCATCTCGCTTTCTATTCCAAATCAATCCTCGTCAAGCACATCTGGTGTTGAAAGCTACCCAATGTGACAGTGATTAGAAGGGGAAGTTTTTCTTCGTGAAGCGTAGCTCTATCCCTGGTGAGGATCAGCTGCCCCTTGAGTGGGTTAAAAAGGGTAGGATTAGTCTGTAGGATCCCTGAGTATCCCGATGTTTCTGAAACTAACCCTAATCTTTGTCTTTATGCAGCACCAAAGTTTGCAGATTTGGCACCGGCTGGAGTTGAAACGGTCAAGAGGATAAGGTGTTTCTTGGAGATCCCTGTCATCGAGAGAACATTCCGGTTCAGGATCCCTGCTGTTAAAGAAAGCGTTTAGACCCGGCAATCAGGATCCAACATGTCTGGTAAGTAATATCTTTTACCCATTTTTCCAGTATACGTGATCCTAACATGTTTGAATTTTTGCAGGAACCCAAAAGTCAAGCTCTAGCTTTGCCCTTGCCGATATTGATAGCATGATCTCTGGAGGTATTGTGGTCAAGCAGGAAAAGCCTACTCCTACGATCCCTAGGTTAACTGCTCATGTCCTTCGCTCCAAATCATCTGGGAGCAAGAAGAGGAAAAATGTTGATCTGGTCGATGTCGAGCTCTCCAAGGAGATAGGGTATCCTGAACTGAGCAAGAAGCTAAACTTCATCCTACGCTTGGTAAGTTGATTCCAACATCCTTGATCTTGTACCCATATCTTGAAACTTACATATATCTCTTTACCGTGGGCTTGGAGCAGATGCATACTTGCTGTGAGGCTGAGGAGAAAAAGGGCCAAGTATGCCGAGAAGATGGCGGGGGACCTGAAGAAGATCGCAGCGGCCAAGAGAAAATTGATGGAGAAGGAGGTCAAGGAACTCGCTCTCGTGAAGGAAGAGCTGGAGTAGGTCAACGCTCAACATGCCCAAGAGCTGGAGGAGGTCAAGGCTCATCATGCCCAAGAGCTAGAGGGGATCCTGCACGAGGCCAAGAATTCTGCCGCTGTGACTGTCGTCCAAGCCAAGATCCAGATGGCAGAACAAGCTGTTGATAAGAGCTTTGATGCTACAGCTTGGGATCTCCAGGGATGGCGCAAGGCTCTGGTGGCTCTTGGTGGCGAGGTGGCTGAGGCGAGTGAGAAGCAGGGGGCTAAGCTTGGTTCGGATGCTAAGAAGGGTGCAGGTGAAGAGAAGGTGGTTCCACAGGGCGATGAAGGTATAGTTGCAAAGGCTTGAGCCTTGGTTTTAATGGTTTGGTTTGGTTGAACAATCTAAGTTTGGTAGTTTAAAAACAATTTCATTTTTTGGGTCCCGTGTTTTGGGAGTAGTTTGAATGTGTTGAACAAGTAATCTTTTGGTTGGTGATATTCATGCTATGGTTGGCATACATATACTTGTCATGTGCATTATTTAGGATTCTAAAATGACAATCCCTAGGTGGTGAAGCCTTATTATATTTGAAAAACAGGTTTTGTTATCATGTCAGGATACTGGATACTCTATAGGTTTTTGCTCAAAACTCGGATTTTTATCAAATCTCTATTTTAGAAAAGTTTACCTTGGCTTAAACATGTAATTTTGAAAAATAGATTATAAGAATGCCATGACTTAATCATGATATTTTTTGGATTTATTCAAAAATCAAGACCCCATTGGGGTTAAAAGCATGTTCCTTGAGAAAGGGCAATCCTGAGAAGGAAAATTTTGAGCAGGTGAACATACCTGATAGTGGTTAGGAATTTAACTTGGATCGAGCTAGGTTACAATCTTTTGATAACTTCGGTTGTCCCCTGCATATTGCTGATGGGCAATTTGATCATTTAGTTTCTTAGAATTTTTCTCGAACAATTAGTCCTCGGGATCCCTGGGAATGTCCCCGATATGCTGAGTTCTAGTGTAAATCTTTGGTTAGCATGTAAATGCTAATTACATGGGTCAAAACTTTTGTTTAAATGCGTGGGTAGCACCTGATGTGACATGTATATGTCAATAACCTTATGTTAACATGTCAATGTTAAATGTTTGGGTCATGCCCGGTGTATAACACGTCCACGTTATGCCATTGAAAATATTCGTAGGGTCCAAACTATAGCCAAAAATAGTGAAATTGTTAGCTACTAAAACATATACTGATCCCACTATCTCGAACTATATTTGGATCTCGTGCGTTCAAGCGGGGTGTATAAACCCAATATCTTAGAAAGGTGAAAACCTTTAAACCTTAGAAGGGTTTTGGAATACCTTTTTCTTAGAGAGATGGCCAGTCTCAATTACTTTGATCATTATCCTTAGGAGTCCAATCTGCAAAACATTAAACCCCTCTGATGCTTAAGTCAGTAACTTGATAAAATAAGCAATAAAAACTGAAATAAGTAGGGATAAGAAACATACCAGCCTGATTTAGAATTTGATTTCTAATTTACATGAAGTATGCCTTGAGATGAATGACATTCCAGGATCTTGGGAGGATCTCTCCTTCCATAGTGGCCGGCCAGTATGCACCTTTGCCAGCCTCCGAGTCTATCAGATATGGTCCTTCCCATTTGGGTGCTAGCTTTCCCTTATTAGGGTTGATAGTGTTTTGAAAAGTCTTTCTGAGCACCAAATCACCTACATGGAACCTTCTTGTTCTCAGATTTTTGTTGTAGGATCTTACTATCCTTTGCTGGTATGCCGCAATCTGGATCTTGGCGTGATCCCTGATCTCGTCGAGGGTTTCAAGATCCTGAGCAAGGGCTTCATTATTAGTTTCAAGAGTTTGGAGGCTGGATCTTGCGGTAGGGATAACCATTTCTGTAGGAATCACGACCTTTGCATCAAACATCAATGAAAATGGGGTTTGCCCTGTTGCATTCTTTGCGGTCGTCCTATCTGCCCAAAGGACAAAAGGTAGTTCTTCTGCCAATCTTCCTTTCTTGGCATCCAACCTCTTTTTGAGGTTGTTCACAATGATTTTGTTGCTGGACTCCGCATGTCCATTGGCCTGAGGGTGGACAGGAGTTGAGGTTATCATATTTATTCCCCAACTGGTACAAAAAATTATTGTTCTCTTGCTGATGAATTGGGATCCGTTATCGCATACTATTTTCGTCGGGATCCCGAATCTATTCAGGATATTTCGTTTTATGAAAAATACCACTTCCTTATCCCTGACTTGGATGAAGGCTTCTGCTTCAATCCACTTGGAGTAATAGTTAGTCATTGCTAGCATAAACACTTTTTCCACCTGGTGCTTTAGGTAGCTTGCCAACTATGTCCATTCCCCATTTCATGAATGGCCAAGGGGAAATGATTGGATGCATAGGTTCTGTTGGCTGATGAGGCACATTGCCATGTCTTTGGCAGGAATCACACTTCTAGGCATAACTCATAGCATCATTCCTCATGGTTGGCCAATAGTCTCATGTTCTCAGGATCCTGGAGAAAAGTGCTCTGCCCCCAGTATGGTTGCCGCAGTCTCCTTCGTGTATATCCTTTAGGACTTCTCGTGTTTCATGATCCTCCAGACACTTCAAGTATGGACCTGCCACTGATTTTCCGTATAAAATATCATGTAAAATAACAAAACGTGATACCTTCATGCAAAAGGCTTTGTGATTCTTCTCATCTTTCGGGATTTCGCCATTCTGCTGATACCTTTTGATGGGCAGGATCCATGATCCTTCAGTCTGGTCAGGATCTTGGATATCGAGGCTCTCTGAATTTGATACTTCTTTTCC
The DNA here is from genome assembly GCA_023525975.1 of Smallanthus sonchifolius. NCBI lineage: Eukaryota > Viridiplantae > Streptophyta > Magnoliopsida > Asterales > Asteraceae > Smallanthus > Smallanthus sonchifolius. Next base: position 36,874,182 of record CM042023.1, read on the forward strand.
CTTTTATTCCAGTTGATCAATTGTTGGGCTCATGATGTGTACAATCGGGATCTTGTCATCTAATGGTAACTTGGGAGCCGATCTGAGACTTGCCAAGGCATCAGCCTCAACATTATCCTCCCTAGGAACCTGTTCAATGCTGAAGATTTCGAATTCTTTTGCTAAATTTTTAACTATCTTGAGGTATTGGGCCAGCTTTTCGCCTTTTTACTGCATAAGAGCCATTAATATGGTTAGTAATTAATAATGTGTCAACACATACCTGGAGATACCTGATCCTTATATCTTTAGCTAGTTGTAATCCTGCTATTAATTCTTCGTATTCTGCTTTATTGGTTGTTTCCTGGAATCCACAACTAATTGATTAGGGTATTATGTCCCCCTTTGGCAATTTTAGTATGATACCTAATCCCGTGCCTCTTACATTAGATGTACCATCTGTGAATATCAACCACTTTTCTTTTGCTTCTTCTAGTTGTTGGACCTCCATATCCGCTTCATGTTGAATATCATTACTGAAATCTGCCACAATGTCTGCTAATGCTTGGGATTTAATCGCAATTCTAGGCTCATATACCAAGTTATAAGCACCGAGTTTTACAGACCACTTAGCCATTCTTCCTGACATTTCTGGTTTTCTCAAAACGCACCTTATAGGGTAGTTAGTTTTAATATGAATAGGATGTGTTTCGAAATAATGGCTAAGTTTAGTAGATGCCATAATTAGTGCTAGAATTAGTTTTTCAAGGTGAGAATACGTGGTTTCTGCATCTAATAGACTTTTACTTACATAATAGACACGGTACTGCTGTCCTTCATCCTCCTTGACTAGCACAACACTTATAACATTCCCGGATACTGCCAGATATAGGGATAACAACTCATCATTTTTTGGTTTCATCAACATGGGTGCTGACGATAAATACTTCTTCAAGGCCTGAAATGCTTCTTTGTGTTTTTCACCCCATTCAAATTTCTTATTTTTCTTCAGGATATCATAGAACTCTTTGTATCTCTCCGAGGATCTTGAAATGAATCTGTTGAGTTATGCTACCCTTCCTGTTAATCTTTGCACATCCTTAGTAGTTGATGGTGATTTCAAGTTCAGGATCGCTCTGATTTGTTCTAGGCTTGCTTCTATTCCTCTATTGGTTACCATGTATCCTAGAAATTTTCCTGCCCCCACTCCAAAGTGACACTTCGAAGGGTTGATCTTCATGTTGTATTTGTCCAAAATGTTGAATGCTTCTTTAAGATACCTTAGGTGATCCTGGGCTTTATTTGATTTGACCACCATGTTGTCTATGTATACCTCCATTGTGTCCCCTAGTTTGTCTTTGAACATCATATTCACCGGCCTTTGATTGGTAGCACTTGCATTTTTAAGAACAAAAGGCATAGCAGTATAGCAATATATACCTGTCGGGGTTATGAATGTAGTGTATTCTTGATCCGAGGGTTCCATTTGGATTTGCTGGAATCCTGAGGAGGCATCCATGAAGGTCAGCATTTCATGGCCTACTGTAGCGTCAACCATGGAATCTATATGTGGTAAGGGGAAAGGATCCTTAGGACATTCTTTGTTGAGGTTGGTGTAGTCCACGCACACCCTCCATTTCCCATTCTTCTTTTGCACCACTACCACATTTGCTAGCCATCTTGGGAATTTTACCTCTCTTATCATTCCAGATTTGAGCAACCTCTCGACTTCTTCTTGGATAATCTCATTTCTTTCAGGTGCAAATTTTCTCCGTTTTTGATGTATCGGCCTGAAACTGTTATCTATACCAAGTTTATGAGTTATAATATTCTTAGATATGCCTGTCATATCCTCATGTTTCCATGCAAAGGTCGACATTCTGCTTTTCAGAAAATCTAGGAGTTCCTGTTCAACATCCCTAGGGATATTGGATCCTATAAGCATTTTAACGTCTGGATTCGCAGGATCTAGGGACACTTCCTTGATATCCTGCTCTCTGGCTTCCAAGACGTCTCGTGCTTGGTTCTTTAATTGCTATGCTTGCCTTGTTTTTGCTGATGGCTTCATCGAGGATGTATAGCAATCCTTGGCTTCTTGTTGATCACTGTCTATCTTCACCACTCCCGAAGGGGTCGGCATCTTAACACACTTGTGATAGGTTGATGGTGCGGCTTTCATATTATGGATCCAGGGTCTCCCTAAAATATTGTTGTAACAGGATAATGAGTTAATCAAACAAAATCTTTGGACCGAGTTTACTCCTTCTATATAAACAGCTAGTTTGATCTCCCCAATTTTGTTCTTGGCCTCTCTGCTGAATCCTACCAGTACCAAGGATTTTGACACAATTTCACATTCGGGAATATTCATCCACTTCAATGCTTCTAGTTGGATAATGTTGACTGAGCTACCCCCATCAATCAGAATCCTGCAGACAAAATGGTTGGAAACGTACAAGGTGATGACTAAGCCGTCATGGTGGGGATCTTGAACACTCTCTATCCTCCTCATCAAACAAGATCACCTTCTTGTTGGTCAGGGTTGATGTTCTCGTCATCTCGTGGGCCTGTCTTCCTTTTCTGCTTTCGCTTCTTTGGCATGTCTTTTAGCTGCAGAATAAGAAGTACCACAAATATTAGAACCACCATATATAAAATTAACTACCTTCGCATCCGGAGGAGGGGATGTCGCTCGTTGTAGGTTTTTGTCATGATCCTGGCTCTTGTCTCTTTTTCTGCCCAGGAGTTCTTTCAAGTGCCCTTTTCTTAGGAGATAACTTATCTCATGTCGTAGCGCAATGCAATCCTCGGTCATATGACCGAAATCTTCATGGTAAGCACACCACTTAGATTTATCCTTCCAAGTGGAAGTCTTGTCATTCCTCTTGGGCCATCTTACTTTATCCCCAAGATCCTGCATTGCAAAGATAAGACCTGAAATGTTAACAGAAAAACAGTAATAAGTTATTTTAGGATATTCTTCTTACTCCTCATCGTCCTCAACAACATTGACCCAATGGTTGTCAGGTTTTGAATAAGGCTTAGATCTGTGATGTTTGTAAGGTTTAGACTCCGATTTTCGGTTAGGATAATCATAATTGGACGGCGTGTCGATCCTTTTTTGGATCTTCTTATCCTCTTCGAGCCTTATGAATCTGAGTGCTCGGTTCCTAACTTCATCCAAGTTCCTGCATGGGTTCATCACGAGATCCTCGTAAAATGGAGAATCCCTTTTCAATCCTATTTTGAAAGCTTGAACTATGGTAGCAACATCAATATTCGGGATATCCAGGGATTCCCAACCAAATCTGCTTACATAATCTCTGAGGGCTTCATCAGAATTTTGGGTTACCCTATATAGATCATTGGTTAGTCTTTCAAATGTTCTACTGCATGAAAATTGGTTATTAAATAAGTTAATTAAATGAGAAAATGAAGTAATAGAATAAGGAGGGACACTTAGTATCCATTTTAAAGCGGATCCCGTGAGATTCGATCCGACGCCTTTGCACAAATAGGCTTCCTTTAGATGTAAAGAGATTGGAATGATTTCCATTCTTTCCCTATATTGGGTAATATGCTCTTCAAGATCCGTGGTCCCATCATATAGTTTCATGTTGGGGGTCTGAAAGCGCTTACGGATCTCTACATCACATATTGGAGGAGCGAATCTCGAGATCCTGTGGCTTGATGGCGATACTTCAGGTATAGGTTGTACCACACCAGGTACACTAGAAATCATGTCCTTTAGCTTTTTTAGTTCTCTGGCCATAATTGGACTGATCCCTGCATCCTTCATAGGTTCCACATTGTTGGTATTTAAAAACTGATTATTGGAAATGTTACTAACGCCAGGATTTTGCGATGATGATCCCGGGGTGATGCCGAAATCCCTGGTTGTTGTAGCCCTAGTAGCCTGAGTTGGAACAACTGTCCCGGTTCGAGGCTGCATGGGTTGAAATCTCCCATATAGTTCCCTGGGGATCCTGAAGCATCAAAGTTTAGGATCCTAGGCTGCAATTGAGTGGTCGTTACTTCTATTGGCTTCATTCTCTCTAAATACATCTTGTCTATTTCTTCCATCAACATCTGATTTGTCTTCTGCTGTTGTTGCATTTGCATTTTCACATGTGAGAACATAGAAATGATGTCGTTGTTCGAGACAAGGATAGGTTCCTCACTGGACTTCCTGAATCCTTGGATGAATTGATCAACATGTCTTGTCTTTTTGACTGGGATCTCATTTTTCTTTTGAGATGATGGCAGAGGTGGAATAGTGTAGTTCAAGCCAGAGATTGAAGATGAGATCGAAGAAGAGGACAACTTGGATTAGGATGGCATTTTTGAAAATAGTTTTGAGAAGTAGTGATTGACTACAAACTTCAACAGAAATTTAAGAATGAAAAGCACCACTTACCCCATGGTGGGCGCCAAATTGTTTTGACAAAAAATTAACAAGGATAATTCTGTGATCAAATTAGTAAGTGAGGTAGTGTGCTTGAATGATTCGCGTAACAAGTGTAATAAGTAAAGCAATGGAATGACACGAGTGTTTAGGAGGAAAACCCTTGATCCTTGGGGATCTCTGTCATAAAACCTCACGAGGTGACTAATGTCACTCTGCCTCTTGTTCTTTTTATTGATTATAATGAAAATTACAAGATTGGAGCAGTAGATGATCAAACTAAGTGTTACAGAGAGTATTTCAGAGTGTGTTGTGTGTTTCTATCGATCATTTGCTCAGATATCTAACAAAAATAAAAGCAACTAATTTCTGATTATCCCGGAGAGTACCCGTTTTTCGTTTATGACCGTTAGTGGCCTCTTCTACACGTTTTCTTCAACTGAATTTGCAGTTCTTTAGCATTGACTAGGTCAGTGTGAATTGCATGTGAAGATAAATCAAATCCAAAGAGATAATAATTGATTAATAAAGTTAGCATTTAGGATACTGAACTTACTCGGGATACCGAACTTATTCGGGGTCCAGGATACCGGATCATAAAATTGACCTCTAACAGTATCTAAGCTTTAACCATAGTTTTGAAACTTGAATATTACCTCAAGATTAAGATAAGGATACTGACTTTAGTATCTTAGTTTTGATCGGCATGAGGACAAGAATTCCTACTAAGATAGTGGGTAGATACTAATGTTTAAGTTTTCAGGATGTCTGGAGAATATAATCTTCCATACTACGATCCCAGTCGTCCGATCAAACAAGAGTCGCCTGAGTATCCTGTCTACGGATCTCAGATGATGCCGAAAAAATTTTCCTGATGATAGCGGTCCCTTCGCTATAAATTTAAATACTCCTACTCCTGAGTATCATCCCCAATCGTACGAAGCTGAGAGTTCTTGGATGGAAGCTGGTTCTGATTTTAGTAACTGACAGTTTAATACACCTCCACAAGTGTAACATCCCAAACTCCTAACAAAATGTTAGGACACGTGTCGGCTAAGAAATGCGACACTAGAACGTAACCGGACGCGAAAACAGGAAGACGGTTCGACCGGAAATAGGCCAAAACTTCACATAAACATATCCCGAGCTAGAAAAAGAGTTACGGAACCCATAATATATGAAAGCAGGGTGCCTCGGCGAGGAGAATTTGAAAATGGAGTCAAAACATACCTTCACCTGGTGTAATGGTCCGTCACGACCCCCCATACGCCATAACGGACTTTCACCATCTATGACGGTCCGTCACGCCGCAAAATCGTGAAAACTCACCGTTTTACATCACGTATCAGTGACTCATCCCACCCTAAGGACATGATGGACCGTCATGGGCCGTGACGGTCCATTACGTGGTTAGGAAGTGCTTGGAGGCCAAGAAAACGGTAACGGATTACGGGATCCGAAATTTGCCTATAAATTGATTCTTGAGACCGTTCAAATGGGAAGCAACACACCTAAACACCATATATAATACACACACTCTGGAGAGGATTAGAAGACCCGGTGCGACGTGTTAAAGTGCGAGTGCGATACGCTGCGAGTGCGATACGCTGCGAGTTCGGTTCAAATCCGGAGGGACGTTTAAGCGAGGAACGAGCTTAGGAAATGACCCGAAACTATCGTAAGTACACTGGACCCTTACCTTAGATAAATGTTTATTTGAGTTATGTGATTATGTGTTATGTGCTATGTGTGGAACTAAGGTATGGGGTAATGGGTATTAGTCTAGACATTAAACCGGAATAATGCAGTAATCACGAGGTATCAAAGGGGTGGTGGATACGCCGTTGGTACTTCCTATATATAAATCTCTTTCACACTTCGTGGTGAAACCATTAAGAACGTTTAGGGGTATAGACGAAAACACAATGATGAGAATACTATGATTTCATAATGGACGGGTAATCTTCCAACTAGTATGTAGTTATCTAACAAACAGAATGTTTTGTCTAAGGAAAGAGTGGTGTATAAATCTCTCATGGACCCGTCATTCTTTCCTGGGAGCATTTCTGTTAGAGGTACTACTCTAGGGGGATAATCACCCTAGTTTACAAAAAGGCAGAAGGAATTAGAGCAAGGATTAGATAAAGACATGAGGAAGTCATGCTATTAAATAAAAGAGGATTAACATGGAAGTTTAATTCTAAGTAAAGGAGTATCCATGGGACGTTAAAGGGGTGGTGGATACGCTGCTGGTACTTCATATTTATAAACCTCTTTAACGTAACATGGAGAAACCTTTATAAGGAATTAGAGCAAGGATAAATATGAAAGTATGACACGAGGTCATCTATATGTTCGAATATGCGATGTGTGTAAAATGTGAATATGTGAATGCATGATAGATCATCATGCTATATGTGTAAATATGAATGTGTGATGAAAACGAGTATAAGTCTTAAAATGGAATAACGGAGTACTGACGAAGTGTTAAATGGGTGGTGGATACGCCACTGGTACTTCCTATATATAATCCCTTTTAGTGCATCGTGGAGAAACCGTTATGAAGTTTTTAGGTGAGGACTGGTTGGGAATAAATCAAGCATATACGTGAAATGAAAATAAATTCTTTATACATTTGGGAGGCTGTGAGTCTAAGATACCCAAGATCCCAAATGAAAAGTGATACTCGGCCTATAAGGTGGATGATGTGTCGTCTTTAATATATAAAAATATTATATTTTTATGATGGTTTACGAGATCCGGTTTTAATTTATAAAATGATAATTACTTTAACTTAAAAACACACACAATTGGCAAGTGTACCGATCGCAACGTAATATAGTTTGGGTAAGAACCAAGTATCGAACCAATGGACACGGTCGAGTTCCAATACTCAACTTTTGTATCGTTTAGCCAGATTAATTAGTGAGTGAGTTTTGTGTGCTTGTGAAGCAGAAAAGTAAATGACATAAAAGTAAATAACGGTAAAGTAAATTACAGAAAAGTAAAAACGTGCGTGATGTGTGTAACAGGAATGTAACTAACAGAATAGTAAATAGCAAGAAAGTAAATATCTCGTAAATGATAGGATCATGAAGAGTATTGGTTTGGGCTTTGAATCAGCTTGGTACGTGATAATGTTAAGTTGACTAATCAAGTGATATGACTATTACAAACTTGTGACCCGGTTCACCGCTAGAGCCTCGTCCTCACGACATTTGATTCATAAATTAAAATCTTTAAATTAAAATAGTAGTGCCTCCTGTTAGGGACAACAGTTACCCTCAACCCTTCGAATGGTCATCTCCGGGTTGGTTTAAGACATCGAACATAAATGCTTTGTACTAAAGTTAAATAAGTGATTATACTTTGTTTACCGGGAGGCGGTGTAACTATGAGACCGAGTATAAAGATGTACCGTTCCCAACATGAGTTCACTAATTCTTGGTCGCATAATAAGTTCGTATAAAGACGTACGACCTTACCAATGTTGACAAAGCCTTGGCTTATCAATCTCTGATTGTATAAAGACGTACAAGCTTCAAAGGAAGTTTGATTAAAAATGTTTTATGATCTTACACTTTAAAATCAAGAACACTCACAAATATAAAGACGGATTTAGACAATGATAAAATCCCACCAAATGGTGGTTTTAAGAATGAATAATTAAAGACATAAACATACCACTAGATTAATACGTTAGAAATTAACATGCACCAAGCATCATCTTCACCCTAGTAATACAAAAGGGTTTAGCCACGAATGGTCATACTAACTAGCGTAACGCTGAGTTTCGTAGGCTCCCCTATTGCGGACAAAGAGGAGGAGCCTCTCTGCTCTCTACTCTAGACTACATAAATGGACTTTCTTTAGCTCCGGTTAAGGGTGTGTGGAATGAAGAACCCAAGCCATCTATTTATAGGCCTCAAAATGAGCAATGCACGGCCGTGCATTGGATTGCACGGGCCTGCAAACACCTCGAGAATCAAACAGGGTACAATTGGCATTGTACTAGGGCCTTAGGGAGCAAGTTGGGGTTTGCACGGCCGTGCATGGCATTGCACGGCCGTGCATTGCCCTACTGCTCCCCATTTTTGTCTTTTAGCTACTTGTTGACTTCTTGTTGTCCAATTTTGACTTCTTGGGGGTCAAATCTCAGGAATGATCTTCCAAAAGGCTTGATGTCTTGGTGTTTTTGACTGGTTTCATCTTGATTTATATTTAGAACACCGAATAACCTAAAATTATGATATATTAATGTTTTAAATATCAATTGTAAAGTTATTAATCAATTAGTATCATAATATGGGGATTATTATGCATGCAAAACATGTATAATTTAGGACATATCACAATACCCCACACTTAAACTTTGCTTGTCCTCAAGCAAACTCATGCATGATCAACTAAAAACTTTACAAATGGTAATGGAGTTCCAAGTAGTTGGAAACCCCGGGATAACTCTTAAGTTGCTTATTCTATTTTTGTATTTTTCTATTTTGGTATGATGGTCCATGACAAGCCTACTAGAACTTCAATTATGCATAATCCCTCACTCCTCACAATTTTCACTCAACGCTAGGGTTATATATGCATGGATAATGTAAGTTAAGTGGAACACTCAAGTTTGAATCGAATTATGCAATGGTCATAAGCTTGTATGCAAATCAGGTCTTCACCAACTAACTAAGTAGTGTGTATGAATCAAAAGGACTTTAAAAAGGGTTGTAATATGGCTAAAATAAAAATAAAGGGTGAAAATGAAAATCTTTTTGGATTTTTAGGGATTTTAAAGGGGTTGAAAGGGCTACAGCTTCCGTGAAACACATCTACGGCTTCCTGGCTTAAAATGAAAAATACTAGCAGGTCCCTCTACAGTACTCAGATCGTGAGGGTATAACTATTATGAGGGCTCGTTTATGGTCAGATTGCCAAGACCAAGATCTCTTATCATTCTCAACTCTTTCCTCACTGCGTAGTACACATTACTGCCTTTCCGTATGGATCTTTCGGCATGTAGCCTAACAGCTCCTACTTTGATCAGATGCGTATACTCATGCTGGGAATGAGTTTGATTTTTGCTACACTTTCCATCGTGGCTCCAGTTGCCACACTTCACACATTTGTCGTATCTTTTGGCTCTTCTTTTGGCGGCACTTTTTGACAAGTCGCAGAATGGTGACAATTGTTCTTGCTTGCGCCACCGTTTTCTTACGTCACTTGTTACTTTGAAAACTTTCTCTCGAAGTTCGGGCGGTAATTCATGCTTTGCGAAATGAAGGCAGAAAAGCAAATTAAAATCAAAAGAATGCATATCCAGTTCTTTAAGGTATAGCCGGTAAAAGACCCACTTCTCTCTTTCTTTTTCTTTTCTTCTTTTTGTATTTGTTTCTTTTCTTTTTGTATCAAGACAATTTCTTCAATAATTCTTTTTTCTCAATTTCCTTGAAATAATATTTCCATAGATTCCTTGCAGATATTTTGGCTGTTTCTTCCTAATACATCCAACTTCTTGTATACTTCAATTCTTTTGAGTAAAATAGATTCTTTCCAAAGTTGCCTCAACGGTAAAGAACTTGAAATAACGACATAAGATAATTTTCCCATTTTGAAGACAGTTAGCTAATAACCGGTGTTTATGAAAAGTTGGTTGGGTGATAAATGTGGGTAGTAGAAAAGAAAAGGCTAAGGCTCAGAGGGTTATCTAGGCGGATAATATTTTTGGGATTTTGGGTTGATATATAAGGGTAATAAATTCCTAGGTGTCTCAATCAATTTCATACTTCTACTAGTACATGATCTCGATATGTATAAGTCACACAAGTTCTAATTATGCATAAAATCCGATCGAATAAACACTCAGTATACCAAACGAAAGAGCATGCGAAAAATAGTGATAATAATGCTCGTGAAAAGGCTCAGATTATTCTCACATGGAAACGGATGGGATAGGGTTTAGTGATTTGTTATGCATAATATTCATTTGTTTCTACTTGCCATGTATTCATTTTATTTAATTAGGTGCGAACTCAAAGAGGTTTTAGGGTTAAAATTTTTGAAAATTTTTCGAGTTTTTCAAAAGGTAGGTTTTTTGTAATGTTTTAGTCCAATGGGTAGAAAATCACAAGTTAAAATTTTACTGCTTTGAGGTTACAAGTAGTCCTGAATCTCTATTTTCCCACCCCACACTTACAACTATGCATTGCCCTCAATGTACAATTGCATGTAATGGAATGCTATGCAGGAATTTAAATGCATGAAGTTTTAAGGGAAAATAAACTAGTAATCCCCCGGTCAATTCGGTGTATAACCTAAGGCCAAAACTTATTGCTGCTGTCAGGCTATGCCTATCAGTTGCTTGTCAACATGTTGCTTTAAAGACTTCATCGAATTTCGCAGAAATTTGATGTGGTTTCCGACTCCTCAGGTTGTAGAGATGGAGTGTAACTCCTCAAAGAAGTAGAGAAACTACCTGGTGATGTTATTCTACCTGACACATAAAGGAAAACATAAAATCAGACAAGGAAAATAAAAGGTAGTAGTTAAGCTACTAAGGTCCTATTATCGAGAAGGCATACATGGGGGCTGAAGTATGAGAAACTTAAATTTGAAAAACCAAACCTAAGGTGCATGCATTCTGCCGTATGCACCAACTTCTCAATTTATTCTTGATCATCAGGTTGCCTCCCAGAAGCGCCACGTTTGTTAAAGGGTCGTTGGCCGGACCCATACGTGCTTCATCAGTCTTTCGTCAGGTGGGGGCCATTGACTTCCCCCGTGTCTCCTGTTCCTTCATTCAAGTCCTTCAGTTTTGGTAGCTTATCAAAGTATTCATCGATCCAGTGAGTGTTGTCAAAATTCTTACCAAGATCCAGTTTCTTTCCTTTGTTGAATTCTTTGGCTTTTTTCAGCTAGTAGTCCAGATTAGTGTCGATGAATTGTGCAATTTCAAAGGGATCATTGGACAAGCACTCGTTTTCTCTGATGTTGTAGGTCACTGATTGTTTTCCGACACGAAGTGTCAAAATTCCTTCATTCATGTCAATGACGGCTCGGGCGGTAGCTAAAATGGGCGACCCAAAATCAAAGATACGGAATAGTCAGATCCCATTTCTAAAACCATGAAGTCGGCAAGGAAGACAAACTTGCCGACTTTTACTAGTAAGTTCTCAATTACTCTTATAGGTGATTTATACGATCCATCCGTGAGTTCAATAGTTCCATTAACAGGCCGCAGATTTCCAATTTTGAGCCTTTGAAACATGTTATATGGCATTACATTCATACTTGCTCCCAGATCAGCAAGTGCGAAAGTTATCGGCAGTGGTCCGATAAAACATGGTAGAGAGAACTTTCCAAGATCTTAAAGTTTCTTCGGAAGACATCTTTCGATAAGAGCGACACAATGATTGGTCCTTTTCACTGCCTCTTCCATGTTTCTCTTGTTTGTAAGAAAATCTTTCAAGAAACGTCCATACTTAGGCATTTGTTGTATGATATCTAGGAAAGGAATATTTACATGGATTTGACTTAACAGTTCGATGAATTTCTCGTATTGTTCATCAGTCTTCTGCTTTACTAATCTTCCTGGGTATGGTATGTGAGAATGGAACGCTCTTTTTGTCGAAACTTTTGGAGGAGTATCCACTGGAGCAGGAAGTGGGATTACATTTGATTGCGATCCTTGAGTAGTTGTTTCTGCGATGTGCGGACGAAGTGGTACTCCGGTGAATATTTCTCTCCTTGGTTATTGAACTTCTTCTTCTGGCATGGGTGGTTCTGGATAAACCTTTCTATTTCTAAGAGTGATAGCACTTACATTTGCTTTTGGATTGGTTTCAGTATTACTTGGGATGCATCCTGGTTGTCTTTCGGATAGGAATTTTGCAATTTGTCCTAATTGCATCTCAATGGACTAAAGAGTTGCTTTCGGTGTCCTAAACTCAGCTTCGTGAAGACTAAACTTCTCCTCATATTGTTTGTGATGGGAATCTGCTAGAAGGGCTTTACTTTCAGTTATAGATATCAACTTAGTTACCATGTCCTCCAAGCTTAACCCATTACTTGGCTTGTTAGTTCCTTGGAATTGTTGACGAGGCTGATAGTTTTGAGATTGTCTTTGTTGAAACTGGTGTTGCTGTCCGAAACCGGATTGTCCGTGGTTGTTGTTATCTTTCTAGCTGAAATTTGTATGATTCCTCCATCCAGGATTATAAGTGTTCTTGTAGGGGTTGTTCTATGGGTGGTTTGTACCGACAAAGACAACTTGCTCAATATTGGCAGTGATGTTTTTTTACTTCTTCAGTAGTCTCAGTGATCGCTTTGCCCTTGCTAAGCTGATTGAGTCGAGTGGTGTGTGCATCTACTTTAACGGAAAGTGAAATGACAGTATCGACAGAATGAACTCCTTTCCTAGTGTAATCCTCAGAAAATTCAGACCTTTATTTTAACTATTCCGGCAAATTATAATTTCATTATTTTATTATTCGCATTTATGAAAGTATCCTATTTATTCATTATAATTCATGAGTGTGCATACATACTTATATGATTGTTATGAAATAAATATACATACCTTGTTATAATAACCAAATCTAAACTTACAAGCTTTGATTATGAATTGATATCCTTTATGTATCTACTTATAAATATATATGTAACTATATATATACACACATGATAATTAAACCATTTAAACAATTTATTATGAAAATATAACATTGTTAGTTAACATTACTAGTGTATTAAATTACTAAAGATAAATAAAACAAATAAATATATAATTACATTTATGATGAAATGGAGTCATAAACATAAAATTTATGAGCACTTAAATTAGTATATGTTATGAAATTAAAAACTATCATTCAACTTTTGCAATCTAGTCCTTACAACAAATTAAATTTCGTGAATAAGCCCCTGATCCTACCCTATAAATAGAGCCCTTATTCTCATGTATTATCCGCACCTCAATGATCCTCTAGGGTTCTCTAGCTACTGAAGGTCGTTCTTCTCATCTTTTGTAAGATTCTAGCTTAAATCCTTCCATTCTAAGTAATTTCTTCTTATGTTCTTACTTGTTCATACTTTTCATTTCAAAAATCCCTCATAACTAGCTAGATCTATGATCCCTAATATGTTTATGTTATAATCATAGACCTATCCAAGATCAAAAGCCCTATTTTAATTAAACTTGTTCAAAACTTTTATTTAAAACCTTAGTTGATCTTTCTTGTTCCTTTCAATTTCAAAAATCATGTTTTTACTAAAACCCCTTATTTTTAAATTAAATTATTTATTCAATTTCTATCTTTACTAAACTCATATTTCCACTTTAACCCATATACTTTCCAAACACACCCTAAACTTGGTTAAGTATGTAAATAGAATAAATTTCAAACCAGTATGTAGTTATCTGTCAAACCTTAAAGTTCTGGGTAGGAAAGACGGGGTTCTGATCCGGCCAACTCTTTCCTGGAAACTTTTCTGTTGGAGGTACTACTCTGGAATGATATCCATTCTAGTGTACAACAACCACTTTCAACTAATTATGATTATGATTATAAACCCATTTCTTTGTAAATATTTATACAAACTTTTATATAATTTATTTTTATTATATGAGAACAATTAAAACACAATTATATACTTTTAATTAATAATTTATTTGGCTTAATTATTACTTAATTAGAACATCATTATTATACTTTAAATTTTGGTTTAATTACCGATTAATTAAATCATTGTTTTTTTACATTTATTTTTTATAAATCAAATGAAAGGTTTTATTCACTTATTTATGTAGTAAATTATTTAATTACTCAAATAATTATTACCCATTTATTTATTTACCTATTTATTAATTTATGCGATTGCAAATAAAAGAAAACTACTCGTTTACTTATTTGTGTATTTATTTACAAACAAAATAAACCTAATTATTTATTCATACGCTTATATAATTATTACAAACAAACAAAATCCTTATTCATTCTCACTTATTACAATACAATTATTTATCAAAGATTTACATAAAATATTATTTGCAACTCAAATGATTATTTTATTATTAAAATGAGGACACCCACATCAATCTCCTCGCACATTAGGATTCCCTATTTCATTTGTACAAATCATTGATACATATATTACATCAAACATAGGTTAACCATGTGGTTAGCTAGAACATTTGTGCAACAAACAATATACTTGTGTGACATTGAAGCTACTCATTGCAAGGTGAGTTTCATAGCCCCATTTCTCTTTACTATTGTTTACAAATACTCGGGGTGGAACATGTTTACATACTATACATACCGAATTCAATACCATTTGTTCTCATGCTATTTACTATGTGCTTTATGTCTTAAACTACTTGGCGACCATATGTGTGTTCATGTTCAATACAATTATTAACTTCCTACCCAAGCCTAAGGTAGTATCTTTTATGATCATTTATACCGGAAACCGATACCAGTTAACACAAACCTTGGCGGGTTTTGTGTGTACCATATTACTACTTTTTCCAAAACAAAATCAGTTGGATTATACTTACTAGTTTTCCATTTACTACGGCTTGATTGTACACTTGGAACCTTGTATGTTTTCACATTTATGCCTTAGTTATGCTTTGAACATATTGAATTTCAAATCCTTTTTACTTAACTTTGTTTGGTGTCAAAACCTATGTTTCTCACCAACTACTCGTAGTTGACATTTACTCACATGTTTCAGGTGCAACAGTTTGAGGACACTACATGATCACTTAGGACTTCAGACCTAGTTTTAATTAAATTCAACTTTTGTTATGTTTGAACCCTTTGTGTTCAATTTCTATTTGTAACGAATGCTTTTAATTTGAATAATAAATATTGTCATATCTAATAGATGATCATGTGCTTATGAACAACAGCGTCAGCCCCGGCGTATAATCCGCCACCGGCCGAGGTGTAACAGATTGGTATCAGAGCCATGGTTATAGGGAATTAGGTTATTAGACACACATGACCTAGACTATAACCTAGGAGTCCCCAAACATGAGTTTAACTCATGTCTTCTATTAGGAACTCCATTCTATACTCATTTATACACAGGCTTACCTACATCTATCTACTTCTGTTTACATGATACAATTCCATGAACTACAACATCCCAAGGACTACATGGAACTATTCGAAACAACGTGGATTACTTGAAACATATTCTTTTTCTATAACCTTAGGAGATCCTTGTGTAATCTTATGCATTACATTGCACGATACAACATGTGTTACCTAATATGACATGTTACATGTTTACAAGGACTACTACTCATGTGATACCTTATTTGCTACACTATTTGATTTGTCTGCACAATACCTATCTGATACCACTAAATGATATCCTAAGTTTTTCCATACACTTATTTATAACAAAGACCTTATACATTTTCATCTTTACACATCATCACCAATCACTTATGGAAAGATTCAAACTCCTAGACCCAATGCCAAATAAAATTTTAAAATCCCGTTAAAGTTTTGTGTTCTGAAAACTAATATAGAACATGTGCAATTCGGAAGGGTGAATGCCTGTACTTTGAGTCTTCTGTCTAGGAAATCATTTCATATAAATCCAAATCAACCAAAGGATCCGTATGCTTTCCTGGGAATTCCCGAATTGAGTGTTCAACTATAGGCTAAAGCATGTCTTCTTGAAAGTATATGAACTCAAATCACTTTGATTTGTCACATTATCCATTGGGTTATGTCCCAAATGAATACAACCTAAACATCATCCGTTTAAATACTACAATTTGGTACATATGTCTAAACCTCCCTATTTTGATTCTTACATTTAATCTTATTTAAGTTCCTATACCTTCCATCCTTATGCCTTGAAAATCTTATCATCCTTATCATCTCTTGTGAGAGATATACACCTTTAGACCCCACCATCCAATAAAAGGAAGCTGCTTGAATGGATGAAACACACCCTTGAGCCACAAGACAAAATCCCTAACGATTCTCACCATAACCATAAGTTCAAATAATAATTTCAATGGTACATGATGGCTAGTAGAGTAAGTGTAAGTCCATGGAAGATTCTGACTAAGGAAAGACTGAGTACTTTAGTGTGTCCTTTGTGACCCACCTCTCTTTCCTGGGAATCCTTTTCATAAGTACGCTACTTATAGGTCATGTGTTACTCCTGATATATTATTATAAGAACTCGGTGTTATGATTAGCTAAATTTTAAACTCATGAACACCTTTAACACTCACAATTACACTTACGACCTTTTCGTGCTAGACATGGCCTCTTACCCTCCTCACTCCCTTGAGAATCACCCCGACGCGGGGTCAACACAAGAGGAAGACTTTGGATCCCCATCGCCAGACAACCGGTCACCGGCATGACTAGCTGCCATGTTTGACTGCCGAGCAGATTGGCTTAAGAGCAGACTTGAGAATCCGAGCAGCTGAATCACCTCCTCCGAGAGACCCTTATCTAACATCTAACCTATACCATCCCGACCCAGGAGTAGGACAAGCCAAGGAACCTACCAGTGCCTTAGGAGTTCCAATTGATAATGGTCACGTATATGTAAGGACCGCAGAGTTTCGGAGGTTAGAAATGGAGACCAGGAAATACTTGATGTACATACGGAAATAACTAGAGTTGAAGCCTGGTATACAATACGAAAAACTACAACGATGTTCGTCTTAGTGCTCATCTGCTTTCTGGTGGAAAACTATCTGAGATGTTAGGCAGACATTCTATTTCACATTTTCTTAAAACTTAAAATGAAGCTCATATCCTGTACCCAAATATAAATGTTATTATTAATTTTTTTATTGACATCTAAACCTTCCTTGCAAACTAATTATTTTGTTATTTTCTGATTTGACTAATGTAGTTATTTTGTTCAAACAAAACTTTTATCAAACCCTTGGTTTATAAATTTTATCTAGATTATAAATTCTTTACAAACCCTTGCCTCATAAAGAAACTTAATACCCGTCTGGTGCAAATTGTTTTATAAAAGCGTTAACAAATATTTCATCCTCTTAATAATGACTTGATTAATTATTTTATTATAACTTTTTATATCGTTAAACAATAAGGTCATCATTATCTTTTGAAACATCTTCTTAATGATAATTGAATTGAATAAATAATAGGTTTTTAATCCAATTATCCATCCACTTAAATTATTATTTCACTTATTTATTAATTTACAAACAAGAGAAAAATTTAATTACTTATTTATTTACAAACAAAAAGCACAAATTAGATATTCATGATCACACTATTCTGATTACACATAAGATTCACGCAACTTGATTGTTCACGTTATACATGAAACTTGATTGTATACAATATACATGATACTAGATTGATCACATTATAGATGGAACTTGATTGCTGACATGATACTAGATTGATCACATTATAGACGTAACTTGATTGCTTACATTATACTAGATTGATCACATTATAGACGGAACTTGATTGCTTACAATATACATGATACTTGGTTGTTTGCATTACGCATGATACTAGATTATTTACGTTATACATGAAACATAAGTGTTTACATTACACACGAAAACTATACTGTCTACATTATGTGCAATTAATCGTCCATTATATACATGAGGCATGATTGTTCACTTTATCTATGAAAATCGATAGTTATAAACTTTGAGCTAGTCGAGGTTTGACGTATTCTTGTTCAAACACAAGGAACCTATAAACTTTGAGTTACTCAGGATTTGACGTATACTTGTTCAAACACGAGATAGCTATAACTTTATGGGTAACCTGGAGGGTATGCCACCTACTTAGGGCACCGATGTATGGGGTTGTGCCACCTTGTTAGTCTTTACTCGCTGATTGACTTTACCATCTAGACATACAATTACTTATTAGTAACTCATATATGAAAACAATAATAAACCAAATGTTTTTGGGTGTTTCCCCCATATCTATACTCACACGCAATAGAATGATCTATACGGACCATACGACGATTTGAGTAATTACGGGTGCACACGTAATTATAAAAGTCGGCGCATGGAAAACATAGTAAATTCTGTCATGGGTGATGACATAAAACCTATGGTGATATACAGTAACAAAACTAATGGGATATGATAAGGGCATAGTGAATATACCGCTTGTATGTCCTACATATAAGTGCTCTTGTCATATTGTCAGAAGTAACGTTGTTCGTATCACGTAGGGTTTCCTATTACTTTGATCGTGACCAGTAGTTGTAAAATCCTTATCCAGTGACATTACTCGAACATCTTAGACTATATCCTAGACAAGTTTAGATCTTAAAATTCCCATCATCCTCATTACAAGTGATGCATCCCATCATTTTAGTCCAAAATCATTCTAGGGCAATCTTCTCCTTATTTTTCACTCAAACAAAATTCACTACCACCACCCATACCTAACGCGATGACCTGACCTGAACCTTGTCATCAACTATGCTCCTCAAAACGACAAGCAAAACTAGTTGAGAATCCAAACACACATCTCTCTTTCTTGAACTCTCTTCTTAATCAATTTTGGGACGAAATTTTCTAAAGTAGGGAAACTGTAATCCCCAGGAAATTCCGACCTTTATTTTAACTATTCCGACGAATTGTAATTTCATTATTTTATGATTCGCATTTATGAAAGTATCCTATTTATTCATTATAATTCATGAGTGTGCATACATACTTATATGATTGTTATGAAATAAATATATACCTTGTTATAATAACCAAATCTAAACTTACAAGCTTTGATTATGAATTGATATCCTTTATGTGTCTACTTATAAATATATATGTAACTATATATATATATATATACACATGATAATTAAACCATTTAAACAATTTATTATGAAAATATAACATTGTTAGTTAACATTACTAGTGTTTTAAATTACTAAAGATAAATAAAACAAATAAATATATAATTACATTTATGATGAAATGGAGTCATAAACATAAAATTTATGAGCACTTAAATTAGTATATGTTATGAAATTAAAAACTATTATTCATCTTTTGTAATCTAGTCCTTACAACAAATTAAATTTCGTGAATAAGCCCCTGATCCTACCCTATAAATAGAGCCCTTATTCTCATGTATTATCCGCACCTCAACGATCCTCTAGGGTTATCTAGCTACTAAAGGTCGTTCTTCTAATCTTTTGGAAGATTCTAGCTTAAATCCTTCCATTCTAAGTAAGTTCTTCTTATGTTCTTGCTTGTTCATACTTTTCATATCAAAAATCCCTCATAACTAGCTAGATCTACGATCCCTAACATGTTTATGTTATAATCATAGACCTATCCAAGATCAAAAGCCCTCTTTTAATTAAACTTGTTCAAAACTTTTATTTAAAAGCTTGGTTTGATCTTTCTTGTTCTTTTCAATTTCAAAAATCATGTTTTTACTAAAACCCCTTATTTTTTAATTAAATTATTTAATATTCAATTTCTATCTTTACTAAACTCATATTTCCACTTTAACCCATATACTTTTCAAACACACCCTAAACTTGGTTAAGTATGCAAATGGAATAAATTGCAAACCAGTATTTAGTTATCTGACAAACATTAAAGTTCTAGCAAGGAAAGACGGGGTTCTGATCCGACCAACTCTTTCCTGGAAACTTTTCTGTTGGAGGTACTACTCTGGAATGATAACCATTCAAGTGTACAACAACCACTTTCAACTAATTATGATTATGATTATAAACCCATTTCTTTGTAAGTATTTATACAAACTTTTATATAATTTATTTTTAGTATATAAGAACAATTAAAACACAATTCTATACTTTTAATTAATAATTTATTTGGCTTAATTATTACTTAATTATAACATCATTATTATACTTTAAATTTTGATTTAATTACCAATTAATTAAATCATTATATTTTTTTCTATTTATTTTTCATAAATCAAATAAACGGTTTTATTCACTTATTTATGTAGTAAATTATTTAATTACTCAACTAATTATTACTCATTTGTTTATTTACCCATTTATTAATTTATGCGATTACAAATAAAAGAAAACTACTCGTTTACTTATTTGTGTATTTATTATAAAGAAAAAAAACCAATTTATTTATTCATACGTTTATATAATTATTACAAACAAACAAAATCATTATTTATTCTTTCACTTATTACAATACAATTATTTATCAAATATTTACATAAAATATTATTTACAACTCAAATGATTATTTTATTATTAAAACGAGGACACCCAAATCAATCTTCTCGCTCATTAGGATTCTCTATTTCATTTGTACAAATCATTGATACATATATTCCATCAAATATAGGTTAAGCATGTGGTTAGCTAGAACATTTGTGCAACAAACAATATAGTTGTGTGACATTAAAGCTACTCATTTTAAGGTGAGTTTCGTTGCCCCATTTCTCTTTACTAATGTTTACAAATACTCGGGGTGGAACAAGTTTACATACTATACATACCGAATTCAATACCATTTGTTCTCATGCTATTTACTATGTGCTTTATGTCTTAAACTACTTGGCGACCATACGTGTGTTCATGTTCAGTACAGTCGTTAACTTGCTACCCAAGTCTAAGGCAGTACCTTTTATGATCATTTATACGGGAAACCGATACCAGTTAACACAAACCTTGGCAGGTTTTGTGTGTACCATATTACTACTTTTTCCAAAACACAATTAGTTGGATTGTACTTACCAGTTTTCCATTTACTATGGCTTGATTGTACACTTGGAACCTTATATGTTTTCACATTTACGCCTTAGTTATGCTTTGAACATATTGAATTTCAAATCCTTTTTACTCAACTTTGTTTGGTGTCAAAACCTATGTTTCTCAACTACTCGTAGTTGACATTTACTCACATGTTTCAGGTACACCAGTTTGAGGACACTACATGATCACTTAGGACTTCAGACCTAGTTTTAATTAAATTCAACTTTTGTTATGTTTGAACCCTTTGTGTTCAATTTCTTTTTATAACAGATGCTTTTAATTTGAATAATAAATATTATCATATCTAATAGATGATCATGTGCTTATGAACAACTGCGTCAGCCCCGGCGTATAATCCGCCGCCGGCCGGGGTGTGACACCTGGCTCCCTTGTTACTCCTTGGATTGTACCATTGATAGCTGTTCATAGATATTTCCTCAATTAGGTTGTAAGCTTCTTGTGGCCTCTTGTTTCCAAAAATACCACCTGTAGTAGCGTTGAGTGTCTGACGAGCTTGAATGTGCAACCCATTGTGGAATGATGATACTTTTAACCAAACCTCTAACCCATGATAAGGACATTTTCTCAACATATCCTTAAAGCGTTCCCATGCCTCATATAGTGATTCACCATCTTCCTGGGTGAAAGTGGTGATATCATTTCTCAGTTTTTGCTGGCATGAAGTATTTTGACAGGAATTTCTGAGCTAGATCATCCCATGTAGTGATCGACCCCGTAGGAAGAGAGTGTAGCCATGCCTTAGCTCGTTCCCTTAAGGAAAAGGGAAACATTCGGAGGAGAATTTCATCATTTGAAACTCCGTTCAGTTTGAAAGTGTGACAAATTTTGAGGAAATTTGCAATGTGGGCATGTGGATCTTCATCAGGTAATCCATGGAAAGTGCATGATGACTGGATCATGTGGATAACATGAGATTTTATCTCAAAGTTGTTAGCGTCAACCGTTGGCCTTGTGATACTAGACCCCAAAGCCTCTAGTGACGGTCTTGCAAAATCGAAAATAGTGCGGTTTTCTAAGGCCATTCTTTTCATACGGTTTTCTTGTATTTGGCGGTGAAAGAATCTTTCAGGCTCTACTAAAAGCTGATATAAACCAGTACTGGAGCTATGGATCATACACTGTCTGCCACAAAACATAAGAGAGAAACATATGGAAAATGATAAGGCTAATCCGTTAACTTGATTTTTTCTTGAAATCATCGTGTCCCCGGCAGCGGCGCCAAAAACTTGATGTGTCGTTTTTAATATATAAAAATATAATATATTTTTATATTGGTTTTATGAGATCAGGTTTTAAATTTATAAAATGATAATCACTTTAACTTAAAAACACATATAATAGGCAAGTGTACCTATCGCAGCGTAATATAGTTTAGGTAAGAACCAAGTATCGAACCATTGGACACGGTCAAGTTCCAATACTCAACTTTTGTTATCGTTTAGCTGGATTAATTAGTGAGTGGGTTTTGTGTGCTTGTGAAGCAGAAAAGTAAATGACAGAAAAGTAAATAATGGTAAAGTAAATAACAGAAAAGTAAAAACGTGCGTGATGTGTGTAACAGGAATGGAACTAACAGAATAGTAAATAGCAAGAAATAAATATCTCAGAAATGATCAAGTCACAAAGAGTATTACTTTGGGCTTCGAATCAGCTTGGTACGTGATAATGTTAAGTTGACTAATCCAGTGATAAGACTACTTCAAATTTGTGACCCAGGTCACCTCTAGAGCCTCGTCCTCACGAAATTTGATTCACGAATTAAAATCTTTACATTAAAATAGTAGTGCCTCCCGTTAGGGACAACAGTTACCCTCAACCCTTCGAATGGTCATCTCCAGGTTGGTTTAAGACATCGAACGTAAATGCTTTGTAATAAAGTTAAACAGGTGATTATACTTTGTTCACCGGGAGGCGGTGTAACAATAGTACCGAGTATAAAGACGTATCGTTCCCAACATGAGTTCACCAATTCTTGGTCGCATAATAAGTTCATATAAAGACGTACGACCTTACAAATGTTGACCAAGCCTTGGCTTATCAATCTCTGCTTGTATAAAGACGTACAAGCTTCAAAGGAAGTTTGCTTAAAAAAGTGTAACGATCTTACACTTTAAAATCAAGAACACTCACAAATATAAAGACGGATTTAGACAATGATAAAAGCCCACCAAATGGTGGTTTTAAGAACGAATAATTAAAGACATAAACATACCACTAAAGTAATACGTCAAACATTAACATGCACCAAACATCATCTTCACCCTAGCAATACAAAGAGTTTAGCCACGAATGGCCATACTAACTAGCGTAACACTAAGTTTCGTAGGATCCCTATTACGGACAAAGAGGAGCAGCCTCTCTACTCTCTACTCTAGACTACTGAAACGGACTTTATTTAGCTCTGGTTAGGTGTGTATGGTATCTAAGGGTGTGTGGAATGAATCCATCTATTTATAGGTCGTGCATTGGATAGCACGGGCATGCAAACACCTCGGGTATCAAACAGGGTACAATTGGTAGTGTACTAGAGCCTTGGGGAGCAAGTTGGGGTTTGCATGGTCGTGCATGGCATTGCACGGCTATGCATGGCATTGCATGGCCGTGCATTGCCCCACTGCTCCCCAGTTTCGTCTTTTAGCTGTTTGTTGACTTCTTGTTGTCCAATTTTGACTTCCTGGGGGTCAAAGCTAGGGAATGATCTTTCAAAAGGCCTGAATTCTTGGTTTTTTTACTAGTTTCATCTTGATTTATATTTAGAACACCAAATAACCTGTAATTATGAAATATTAATGTTTTAAGTATCAATTGCAAGGTTATTAATCAATTAGTACCATAATATGGGGATTTTATGCATGCAAAACATGTAGAATTTTGGACATATCAGTGGATCTCAATAAAATAAATATGAAGAAAACTAAAGATTAAAGCCTATGAGGCTAAGAAATGAATGAGCCTTCGTGGCAAATAAGTCTTCGTGACAAATGCAAGGGGTCTATACTGACGAGTATAAGGACCTTGAGTTCCTGTGTCTGATAGTTAGAGTCAATCTTTAGTATTATGCATTATTAGTCTAATCAGTAGTGTAGAAATCCCCCCAAATCAATCATCTTTAGTCCGAGTCAGAGTCTTGTTAGCAATAGTAGTGTCTCTAGGGTTCGATAATCCAGTTTACCGTTAAGCTGTGCTACACTCGATAGGTACACTTGCCTGACAGTGCGGTTTAGTTCATAGGTACTCCATTTATTACTCAGGAGT
The DNA here is from genome assembly GCA_023525975.1 of Smallanthus sonchifolius. Taxonomy (NCBI): domain Eukaryota; kingdom Viridiplantae; phylum Streptophyta; class Magnoliopsida; order Asterales; family Asteraceae; genus Smallanthus; species Smallanthus sonchifolius. The sequence continues at coordinate 36,898,600 of CM042023.1, forward strand.
CTAGATTAGGTTTTATTTAGTAGTTTTTATAGACTGTCTGGGCGACATTAGCGAACTTGGAGGAAATGATTGATTGGGCTCGAGAACGAGAAACAGAGCTTAAGAGGTAGGAAGAAGGGGACAGGAAGAGAAGAGAAGAGAGAATTATACATCTCCTATGCCTCTTAGGAGAATTAAATTTAGAAGACCTGAAAGTGATTCCTCTCAAAAGAAAGAAATAAGCGAATGTGAAACCTGTGGAAAAAGGCATACTGGAAAATGCCTGTTCAAGAATCTAAATTGTAGCAAATGTGGGAAAGTTGGACACACTGCAATACAATGTATGAGTTCAACTAGACTATGCTACACTTGTTACGAGCCGGGACATTTCAGCAGGGAATGTCCTAAGCTATGATCTCAGACTGAGAAGACTGGTGAAGGGTCAAAAGTGACGGATAATGAAATCAAAAGGATCGAGGCTCCGAAATCAAGAGGTAGGGCTTTCCAAATCATGACCGAGGAAGCGAAAGATGTCCCTGACATCATATCAGGTACCTTCCTCTTGAAATTCCCTACCTGCTTGTGTTTAATTCAATACGGGGGCTAGTCGATTATTTATTTCATTACGATATGCGAATTCAAGAAACTTCAGTAGAAGTAAGTTGACTAAGGCATTAGAGGTTGAAATCGCGAGTGATAGAAACTGCGTAGTAACCGAAATATGCAAAGATTGCCGACTACTGATAAAAGAAGAAGAATATTTCATCGACCTAATTCAGATGCCAATGCAAGAATTTAACGTGATCATTGGAATAGACTGGTTATCTTTGCATGCTGCGATGATTAAATGCAATTAGAAGATTGTACGATTTACGACGTTTGCAGGAAAGGAAGTTAGTGTCATTAGCAAATGATGAAACCAGATCATGTTATGCATGATGACTTAGATAAATAGCTATGTGAGACAAGGTCACCAAGCCTTCATAGCTTATGTGGCTGAAGTGAAGATAAAAGGAAAGAACTGAAGCAAACTCTAATAGTAAAATAAATTCTCCAAAGTTTTCCCAAATGATCTCGCAGGTGCTCCACCTGAGAGAGAGGTCGAACTCAAATTCTATTTAATTCCAGAAATTAAGCCAGTGGCTAACACTCCTTACCAATCAACACATACTGGAATGAAGAAATGTATGTCACAACTGAGAAAGTTATTAGACAAAAGACATAGACCAATAGAATTCCAAGAAGGAGATTACATTTTATGTCTCCTAGGAAAGGTCTAATTCAACGTAAGAAATGCGGTAAGATAAGTCCGCGATTCATTAGTCCTTTTAAGGATCATTAAATGAGTCGGAAGAGTGGCTTGTCAACTAAAGCTACCTGAAGAACTGAAACACGTTCCATGTACTTTATCTACGGAAGTGTATAGCAAACAAGATTTCTCATGAACCTCTGAAAAAATTGGGGTTGATAGGAAATTAATATATGTTGAAGAACCCGTAAATATTCTAAACATGAAGAAAAAATAGATACGTCACGAAATAATTGAACAAGTATTAGTGCAATAGGATGCACACAAAAAAGGTCAGATACGACCTGGAAAGCAAGGAAGGAATGAGAAAGACTCGTCCTCATTTATTTATGGACTAACAGGTTTTGAGGATGAAACCTAAAATAAGGGTGGTATAATTGTAACATCCTAAACTCCTAAAAAAAGGTTAGGACACGTGTCGGCTAAGAAACGCGACACTCGAACGCAACCGTACGCGAGAACAGGAAGACGATTCGACCGGAAATAGCCCAAAACTTCACATAAGCATATCTCGAGCTAGAAAATGAGTTACGGAAGCCATAATTTATGAAACTTGGGTGCCTCACCGAGGAGAATTTGAAAATCAATTCATAATGGACTGTCACCTAGTGTAACAGTCCGTCACGACCCCCAAGAAGCCATAACGGACCGTCACCGTCCGTAACTGTCCGTCACGCCGTAAAATCGTGAAAACTCACCGTTTTACGCCACGTATGAGTGACTCATCCCACCCTAAGGCCATGACGGACCGTCATGGGCCGTGACTGTCCGTTACGTGGTCAGGAAGTGCTTGGAGGCCAAGAAAACGGTAACGGGTCGTCACCGGCGGTAACGGTCCATTACAGAATCCAAAATTTGCCTATAAATTGATTCTTGAGACTGTTCAAATGGGAAGCAACACACCCAAACATCATATATTATACACAGACTCTGAAGAGGATTAGAAGACCCGGTGCAACGCGTTAAAGTGCGAGTGCGGTTCGAATCCAGAGAGACGTTTAAGCAAGGAACGAGTGTAGGAAACGACCCTAAACTATCGTAGGTACACTGGACCCGTACCTTAGATAAATGTTTATGTGAATTATGTGATTATGTGTTATGTGCTATGTGTGGAACTAAGGTACTGGGTAATAGGGATTAGTCTAGACACAAAACCAGAATAATGGAGTAATCACGAGGCATCAAAGGGGTGGTGGATACGCCGCTGGTACTTCCTATATATAAATCTCTTTGACGCTTCGTGGTGAAACCATTATGAACGTTTAGAGGTATAGACTAAAAAACAATGATGAGAATACTATGATTTCATAATAGACGGGTAATCTTCCAACCAGTATATAGTTATCTGACGAACAGAATGTTCTGTCTAAAGAAAGAGTGGTGTAAAAATCTCTCCTGGACCCGTCATTCTTTCCTGGGAGCATTTCTGTTGGAGGTACTACTCTGGGAGGATAACCACCCTAGTTTACAAAAAGGTGATAAGTGTAAACGCATGATGAAAATGAATAAGGTAGGGCTTAATTATAAATAAAGAAACATATGTGATGTATGGTGGGTATGTCGCTGGTACACCCTATATATATATACCTCTTTAATACATCATAGAGAGGCCTTTAGGAGTAATTAGAGCAAGGATTGGATAAAAGCATGATGAAGTCATGCTATTTAATAAAAGAGGATTAACGGGGAAGCTTAATTCTAAGTAAAGGAGTATTCATGTGATGTTAAAGGGGTGGTGGATACGTCGCTAGTACTTCCTATATATAAACCTCTTTAACGTAACATGGAGAAACCTTTATAAGGAATTAGAGCAAGGATAAATAAGATAGTATGAGACGAGGTCATGCTATGTTTGCAAATATGCGATGTGTGTAAAATGTGAATATGTGAATGCATGATAGATGATCATGCTATATGTGTAAATATGAATGTGTGATGAAAACGTGTCTAAATCTTAAAATGGAATAACGGAGTACTGATGAAGTGTTAAAGAGGTGCTGGATACACCGCTGGTACTTCCTATATATAAACCCTTTTAGTGCATCGTGGAGAAACCGTTACGAAGTTATAAGGTGAGGATTGGTTGGGAATGAATCAAGCATATACGTGAAATGAAAATAAATGCTTGATACATTTGGGAGGCTGTGAGTCTAAGATATTCAAGATCCAAAATGAAAAGAGATACCCGGCCAATAAGGTGGATCTCTATAAAATAAAGAAGAAGAAAACTAAAGCTTAAAGCCTACGGGGCTAAGAAATGAATGAGCCTTCATGGCAAATGAGTCTTCGTGACAAATGCAAGTGGTCTATACCGACGAGTATAAGGACTTGCCAATACTCTGACCAGAGGTACGTCCGAAGATGGTCGAGAGGGGGTTAGCAAACCCATAGAATGGAATGAATACTATGACCGGAGGTATGTCCGAAGATGGTCATGAGTGGGTTAGCACACCCATAAAATATACAAATGACGTGACCGGAGGTACGTCCGGAGATGGTCACGGGGGCGCTAAGAGACCGGGAAACTTGAACAATAATAGGAACCTAAAGGGTTCATAATAAAATGAATGGTGCAACGTACTTACTTAGCGTAAGCTAATTCAAAAACGATTTCCAAACACTGTAGGAAAGAGGCACGTGGAATAAAAGCTTCCTGAGGACGTGACCGGTCGGAGTTGGAGAATCCCTATGTTACATAATGTAATAGTTTATGTAATAACAATATTTCTAATAAAATATATCTTTATCACTTTAGTGATAAGGTTTTGAAAAATATGGGACCCGTTTTCCGCATTAATCTATGATAAGATGATAAAGGAATAAGTAGGGTGTTTCAACCAGTAAACGATCGGACTAGGCCTAGTAGGTCCCAAAAGCCAAGGAAAAGAGTGGGAATACCCACTGAAAGGTTTTCCATTCCATCCACCGAGGTGGAAGAAATTTATCAGAATGTTCCGGTGGAGGAACCATTCGAAGAAGAATCTCATCATTATGAACCAATTTCAAAGAATCCCGAGGATTATCCTATCTATAATCCTGAATCCCCAATTCTCTAAGATCCTTACATTGATCCTGATCCTTTATATTATAGTCCTTATGAGGAATATTTTCATGTTCCTTCTGCCTATCAAAAGGCCTACAATGATGTTGTGGTTGTACTTCGTGAACCACCACCACTACAATATGGATATCCTTATAAAATCCCTACCTCTCCGATTGTGTGTCTTGATCGTTCGTTACGAGAAACGGACGTAGTCAAGAAAGTGTGGTTTAAGGATAAGAAGAAGAAGAAAGAAATCGGAGCTCAAATAAAGGAGCATGGAGAAGAAATGGTGAAAATGGGAAAGAAGCTTAAGGAGGATTATATAGGATATATTGTATTTTCCTATCTTGTATTTTGTATCATATATTTTATTAATAAAATATTTTCGTTTTATTACATACAGAATGCCAGGAAAAGGAAAGGGTCTTGATTTTATACGTAGATTTGCTCCACCCAATTATGAGAGCCAAGTAACAAATGAGACAGGATATGAACAAGGAATAGATACTAAAAGTTTGACGTTTCGGAGTTTGGGAGAATTAGAATCTGTTCCTAACTCCTATATTCCATCACTCAGTATTCACTCTGCTCCAACGGCATGAAGTTATAACGTTACTCCTATAGTACCATATAATATATATGAAGGAATTCTTGAAATTCCATACGAATGTATCTATAATATGGAAGGAGAAGAAAGAGCCGACTCGAATCATCTTTATTTTCCTTACTAAGAAATTCCCAATATACCTATTCCAAGGGTAGTTGAAGAACCGTCCGAGGATGATCGGGTTACAATACTGCTAAGTCGAATAGCCGAACTGGAGCGGGAGAAAGCCGAATCAAAGGCAGAAAATGAAGTTCTACGCAAGCCCTAGAGGAAGCTAGGAATCGTAGTAACTCGTAATATATTGTTTTTTTGTAATATTATGTTTAATGAATAAAATATTTTTGTACTTCAAGGTAAATTTTAAATTTGATATATTCCGATATTTCAGATAGAATGTCGAAAAGTGGACCATCTAGCAACACTCGAGGCAAGAAGAAGCAAATGATTGAGAATAATGCTGTTGAGCAAGATGCTCAGAAAGCATAAATAGAGAAATTGATCAATGCAGGAATGGAGAAAGCAATTCCTAAAATCATAGCAGTAATAGAAGAAAACAAAGTTGCTAAGAAAAGAGAGTCTATGATAAAAAAATCACAAACCAGAGAAATTAAGAAAGAAATCTCTACCCCTCAATTTTCAAAACGTACCGAGGGAGGACACTCAATTCATCCTTCAAAACATACGAAAGGAGGACATTCAAATTTCTGTAGCAAATCCTGTAAGAGAACCTACCGGGAAATCCATGATTCTTCTGTGGCTAGCCCTAGAGAGGGATATGAATCATCCCATAAGAAAATAAAGAATCTGGGATGTTCTTATAAAAAATTTTCAAGATTGCAAACCATACGAGTTTGCAGGAAAAGAAGGAGTTATAGTCGCACTGAGGTGGCTAGAGAAAACTGAGTTAGTTCTGGCTATAAGCAAATGTCTTGAAGAAGACAAAGTCCTTTATGCTTCAAATCTGTTTCGAGATCAAGCCTTAGAATGGTGGAATCAAATTTTATCCGCCAAAGGCGAGGGACATAGCTTATGCCATGAGGTGGTCTGCCTTCAAAGAGAGGGTGGAAAGAAAATTTTGTCCCATGAATGAGCGGGAAAAGAGTGAGAACAATTTCTTGAATTTAAGAATGGTGGGTACAAATCATCAAGATTAAGTTACCAAACTGTTTGTGTATGCTAGATTAGTTCCTCATCTAGCAAACCCTGAATCAAGCTTTATCAAGAGATACATCTGGGGTTTAGTTTTGGAAATTGGAGACTTAGTGAAAGCCTCTGAACCAGAATCAATGGATGAAGCCATTGAGATTGGTGTTGTGCATACTGATGGACTGATAAGGAATAGAGAAGAATTGAAGATGAAAGATAATACACACTAATACAGAAATGAGCAGAGACGACCTGAAAGCAATTTCAGTTGTAAAGAAACTCGTTCATCTGCTCCTAAATGCCGATTATGCAAGAAGAGACATTTCAGCAAATGTGGTGTAAGACCATTTTGCAACACCTGTAAAATTTCTGGGCACTCTACTAAGAACTGTTATAAGAACATAAAGCCCATTGCTTGTTATGGCTGTGGAGAGCCTGGTCATATAAAGACCAAATGCCCAAAAGCTAAAGAAGCAGGGACATCTGGAACAAAACCTCCAGAAGGCGTTAAGAAAAATTACAGGGCTTTGTTTTGAATGCTAATGAAGCAGCCTAAATACCGGATGTTGTCACCGGTACGTTTCTTGTCGAAAATATCTATGCAAGGGTTTTATTTGATTTTGGTGCAAATCAAAGCTTCATAGATGTTAAGTTCTATACGCGATTAAATAAACCCTTAGCTAGATTAGACAAATATTACGAGGTCGAGACTGCCAATGGGGATCTAGTTAGAATTTCTAGTTCCTTGAACGACTGTAATATTTTTCTATTTGGACATGTCCTACCTGTGAAATTGTTGCCCATGATATTAGCTAGGTTTGACAATGTCTTGGGGAATGGATTGGTTATCTGCCAACCTAGCCCGAATACATTGTGACAAGAAATCTATTGAGATTCTGTGCCTGATGGTAAGACAGTTACTATCAAATGAGATAAATGTTCCAATCCAATTGGAATTATATCACTCCTTAAGGCAACGAAATGTTTAAACAATGGATGTTTAGCATAACTTGGATCAATCACAACCAACAAGGAAGCAAAGCCATTGGCAAATGTGCCTGTAGTATCCGAGTATCCAGAAGTATTCCTTGGATTACCGCCAGATCGAGAAGTGGAGTTCATAATTAATTTAGTACCAGGAACAGCTCCGATAGCTAAAGCCCCGTACATATTAGCACCCACAGAAATAGTGAAAATGAAGAAACAACTTGAAGAGTTGTTAGAAAAAGGATTCATAAGACCGAGTTCTTCACCTTGTGGAGCTCCGATGTTATTTGTTAAGAAGAAAGACGGGTCAATGCGTATGTGTACTGATTACCGTGAACTGAACAAGGTCACAATCAACCTCGGATTGACGATCTATTTGATCAACTTCAGGGAGAGTGTTGTTCTCAAAGATTGATCTTCGTTCAAGATATCATCAATTAAAAGTACAAGAGGAATACATATCCAAAACTGCTTTTAGAACGAGGTACGTACATTTTGAGTTCACAATGATGCCTTTTGGACTCACTAATGCTCTGGCAGCATTCATGGATATGATGAATCAAATCTGCAAACCTTACTTGGATAAATTCGTTATCGTATTCATAGACGATAGACTTATTTATTCCAAAAGTAAGGAAGAGCATGCAGAACATCTGAAAGTACTTCTTGAATTACTTAAGAACGAGAAGTTGTATGTCAAATTCTCGAAATGTGAGTTCTGGTTAACTGAAGTTCAATTTCTTGGGCATATGATAAATGCCAACATAATTCAAGTTTATCTTGCTAAGATTGTAGCAATTACCAAATGGGAAGTCCCGAAGTCGCCAGCCAAAGTTCGGAGTTTCTTAGGTTTGGCAGGATATTACCGAAGGTTTATCTAGGACTTTTCCTGAATTACTGTCCCTCTTACTTCCTTGACAAGGAAATCTGTGAAATGCGATTAAGGACCAAAGCAGGAAGAAGCCTTTGAGATGTTAAAGCAGAAACTCACAAACGCTCCAATTCTGTCTCTGCCAGATGGAATGGAAGATTTTGTGGTTTATTGTGACGCTTCACACACTGGTCTTGGTAGTGTGTTGATGCAAAGAAATAAAGTCATTGCCTATGCATCTCGGCAACTGAAAACTCATGAACAGAACTACACGACTAATGATTTAGAGTTGGGTGCCATAATTTTTGTTTTGAAATTATGGAGGCACTATCTCTATGGAGTCAGGTTCACTGTGTTTACTGACCATAAAAGTTTGAAATATATCTTTGGTCAGAAAGAGTTGAACATGAGGCAGAGTAGGTGGTTAGAAATCCTAAGTGATTATGACTACGAAATCTGCTATCATGAAGGTAAGGCTAATGTTGTAGCCGATGCCTTAAGCCGAAAGGAAAGAGAAAAGCCTAAAAGAGTATGTGCTCTAAGACTCGTATTAAAAATCGATCTCATAGAACAAATTAGAGAGGCACGAAAATTTGCCATGGAAGAGGCAAATCTTGAAAAAGAAGGCATGACAGGAATGATCGATAAGTTGACCAAGGGAAATGACGATATTCAGGAGCGAATACTCGGAGAAGCTCATAAGTCTAAATATACAATACACCCAGGAAGCAATAAGATGTATCAGAATTTGAAAACTGATTATTGGTGGATCGGCATGAAGAAACAAGTCGTTTTATATGTAGTAAAGTGTCTAACGTGTTCACAAGTGAAGGCTGAACACCAGAAAACTTCCGGGTTATTGCAACAACTTGAAATTCCAGTGGGAAATGGGAAATGATAACCATGGACTTCATTACAAAACTTCCCCGAACGAGTCGAGGAAATGATACTATCTGGGTTATCAAAGATAGACTGACAAAGTCTGCCCATTTTATTCCGATGAAGGAAACTTATAGCAATGGTAAGTTGGCACAGTTATAAGTCAACGAGATCGTGTCTTTGCACGGTGTGCCTTTATCCATAGTGTCAGATAGAGACAGTCGATTTACGTCTCAATTCTGGCAAAGCTAGAAAGCATTCGGTACGCAATTAAATCTTAGCACTTCTTATCATCGTCAAACGGATGGTCAGAGTGAAAGAATGATACAAATTCTGAAAGATATGCTTCAAGCTTGTGTAATAGATCTTAGAGAAAGTTGGGATGACCACTTACCTCTGATAAAATTCTCGTATAATAATAGCTATCACACAAGTATACAAGCGGCCATTTGAAGCCTTGTATGGTAGAAATTATAGAACTTCTGTCTGCTAGGCAGAAATTGGAGAAAATCAGTTGTCGAGTCCTGAAATAGTTCAGGAAACAACTGACAAGGTATTACAAATTTGTGAACGTTTGAAAACGACTCGTGATAGACAGAAAAGTTATGCAAATAAGCGTCGTAAGTCGTTAGAATTCTATGTGGGTGATCGTGTATGGTTAAAAGTCTCACCCTGGAAATGTGTGGTTCGATTTGGAAAGAAAGGAAAAATCAGATTCGTTAGACCATTCAATATTTTGAAAAGAATCGGACCAGTCACCTATCAACCTGAATTACTAGAGGAAATGAACGGTGTTCATGATGTATTCCATATCTCAAACCTACGAAAGTGTTTGGTCGATAAATCTCTAGTAATGCCTCTGCAAGATGTAGAAGTGGATCCAAAATTGAAATTTGTTGAACAACCTCTTCAAATTGAGGATTGTCAGGTTAAAAAGTTGAAAAGAAAGAGGCTAGTGTTGGTGAAAGTAAAATGGAAATCTAGACGTGGATCTGAGTTCACGTGGGAACTGGAGAGTGAAATGAAAAAGAAATACCCGCACCTATTTCAATAAAATCTCGAGGACGATATTTGAATAAAGGTGGGGAGGATGTAACACCAGGCTAAATTCCGAGGTCCTCATTTGCCAAATTTGAGACCCTAGGGATTAGACTTGCCAATTCCCAAATTATAGGGTTGAAAAATGAAAAATCTAAATTCTGGCTTGGTAGCGGACCGCTACCAGAAGCCATAACGGTCCGCTAAGGCCATCTGACCTTGGAGGTCCGCTAGCCAGGTACGCCAGGATGGAAAGGATTGGGTGGCGAAACGCTACCGCAAGGGTAACAGTCCCCCAGCCGTAATCCAGCCGCAACTTTTGGAGCTGCCACGTGTGAAAGAATGATACAAACTCTGAAAGATATGCTTCAGAGTGAAAGAATTAAATCTTAGCACTTCTTATCATCGTCAAACGGATGGTCAGAGTGAAAGAATGATACAAACTCTGAACGATATGCTTCAAGCTTGTGTAATAGATCTCAGAGGAAGTTGGGATGACCACTTACCTCTGATCAAATTCTCGTATAATAATAGCTATCACACAAGTATACAAGCGGCCATTTGAAGCCTTGTATGGTAGAAATTGTAGAACTCCTGTCTGCTAGGCAGAAATTGGAGAAAATTAATTGTCTAGTCCTGCAATAGTTCAGGAAACAACTGAAAAGGTATTACAAATTCGTGAACGTTTGAAAACGACTCATGATAGACAGAAAAGTTATGCGAATAAGCGTCGTAAGTCGTTAGACTTCTATGTGGGCGATCATGTATTGTTAAAAGTCTCACCCTGGAAATGTGTGGTTCGATTTGGAAAGAAAGGAAAACTCAGTCCAAGATTCGTTAGACCATTCAATATTTTGAAAAGAATCGGACCAGTCACCTATCAACCTGAATTACCAGAGGAAATGAATGGTGTTCATGATGTATTCCATATCTCAAACTTGCGAAAGTGTTTGGTCGATAAATCTCTAGTAATGCCACTGCAAGATGTAGAAGTTGATCCAAAATTGAAATTCGTTGAACAACCTCTGCAAACTGAGGATTTTCAGGTTAAAAAGTTGAAAAGAAAGAGGCTAGTGTTGGTGAAAGTAAAATGGAAATCCAGACGTGAACCTGAGTTTATGTGGGAACTGGAGAGTGAAATGAAAAAGAAATACCCGCACCTGTTTCAATAAAATCTCGAGGACGATATTTGAATAAAGGTGGGGAGGATGTAACACCAGGCTAAATTCTGAGGTCCTCATTTGCCGGGTTGAAAAATGAAAAATCTAAATTCTGGCTTGGTAGCGGACCGCTACCAGAAGCCATAACGGTCCGCTAAGGCCGTCTGACCTTGGAGGTCCGCTAGCAAGGTACGCCAGGATGGAAAGGATTGGGTGGCGAACCGCTACCGCGTGGGTAACAGTCCCATAGCCGTAATCCAGCCACAATTTTTGGAGCCGCCACGTGTCCGATGACTCAGCCCTAGAAAATGACGCGTGTCATGGTGGCGGACTGCCACGCCCCTCTATAACGGTCCGCCAGCCGCAATACGAAGAACGGTCCAAACAAATTAGGACATGTACGACCGACGCAATCATTGGGCGGTAGCGGACCGCTACGCCCCTAGGTAACGGTCCGCAACGGGTCTGGCTAGCCAACTATAAATAGCAAGCTCCAGATCTTCATTTTACACAACACAAACACAAAAACCTCTTCCCACATTCCTAGAGCAGCTTTACCTCGATCCTCGTGCACTCGTTCCGGTAATTTATCTGACTTTTGCTTATTTCTGTACTCGTTCGTTAAGAAACTAACTTGTCCTAGAACTTGCGTTAAGGTTTTCACTAGCACTCAAGTACTACCCTGAGATAAGCACAAGCTTCCATTAAGGTGAATATGTTTATCTGTCTTTATTTTCAAAATTTTGAATTACGTTTATGAAATGGTAATACATTTATTCAAAAGTTTGATGCATAAGGGCGTCTACGGACAACATTCAGGCCATAAGTATACGTAAAACTTGATCAAGGGATACACGCTTTATGGATGAAATTCCCATATTGGGGCTGGTAATTGTCTATAATGGGACGTAAGACGGGGTCTCGGTTATGGTACATCACGGTAAGTAAGTCTGGTAATGCCAGCAATCCTATTACAAAAATTACAGTTGCATATAGTGGTTGTACACTCGGATGAAATATTTCTGCTGAACGGTAGATTGTACCCATATTATGGTTAAATGTTTTGATAATGTATTTGCCAAATGAATTGAGTCTTGATGGACGTATTCACCAGTGTTCTCGCTAATGTTTTATTTTTCCAAAAGAGTTTTTAGGTAATCAATGATTATCTGTAAGGCTACTCCTACGGGATAGTCTTTGGGATAAATGTATATAAAGAATTTTTGACAGTGTTATGTGATGCTAGCATAAAGATAACTCTGCAGTGATAAGAAACAAGAGGGGATGTTTAGGATGAAGATTTCCTAGACATGGATACTCCCTTGTTATGCACAGGGTTAGGTGCCAAAATGTAAAACCCTTGGATATTAATGCATATGTACCTAGGTATTGGAAAGAGTTAACTCCCCAAGCACAAGCCAACTACCTTGTGGCTCTAGTCTTACCTTGCTTACACAGGTAACATGTAAATGGTCGAGGACCATGGTTTTGTATATTGATGGGGTATTTCAATCCCCAAGAAATGAAATGATTTGTTTATCCTCGAAATTGGAAAATTACAAGATCAATCAACCCCCGGGTTGAGGTTTATTACAAAATTGATCCAAAAGTATTTTTCACTGATCTAGTTGTCCGAGAATTTGACTGGAGTGGTGATTGAAAGGAAATCTGTTGGTTCCAGTTCTGGATCAGTGAATGTTGATAACAAGCTAAAGGCACCAGAAACTGAATGCATTCGCTTCTTAGTACCCGTTAGTGCTGATGACAAGAAGATGCAGATTGAAGAGCTGGTTGTTAACAAAAAGGAAATGGTGTTGGAAGTTCTGATGGCTGACAATCCGAGTGTTCCAGCCAAGGTATTCACTGATCTATGTACCAACAAATGCGTTGATAAAGTTTTAAAATATCGCTGAATCAATGAATATCTCATTCGTGAACGCGATACCTTTAAACCATTGATAGCGTGTGATTAAGTTATATATATATATACATATATATAATTGTTGGTTTAAAAATGGTTTCACGAGATCAAGTTTTAAATTTATAAAATGATAAATACTCAAACTTAACACACACACACAATAGGCAAGTGTACCTATAGTAGCGTAAAATAGTTTAGGTAAGAACCAAGTATCGAACAAATGGACATGGTCGTGTTCCAATACTCAACTTTTGTTATTGTTTAGCCGGTTTAATTAGTGACTGGGTTTTGTCTGCTTATGATGCAGAAAAGTAAATGACAGAAAAGTAAAAATGTGCGTGAAGTGTATAACAGAAATGTAAATAGCAGAATAGTAAATAGCAGGAAAGTAAATATCTCGAGGATGATCAGGTCATGAAGAGTATTGTTTTGGGCTTGGAATCCGCTTGGTATATGATAATGTTAAGTTAACTAATCCGGTGGTATGACTAATACAAATGTGTGAATGGTACACCGCTAGAGCCTCATTCTCACAACATTTGGTTCACGAATTATGTTCTTTAGAATAAAATGGTTGGATTCCCGGCTAGGGACATCGTTCCCCTCAACTCTTTGAATACTATCTCCAAGTTGGTTTAAGACATCAAACTTAAACACCTTTATTATTATTTGAAAGAGTGATTAGACTTTGTTCACGGGGAGGCGGTGAAACAATGGGACTATGTATAAAGAGTTACCGTTCCCAACATGAGTTCACCAATTCTTGGTTTCATAACAAGTTTGTATAAAGACGTACGATCTTATTAGTATTAACCAAACCTTGGCTTAACAAAATCAGCTTGTATAAAGACGTACAAGTTCTAAGAGAAGTTTGATTAAAAAGGTTTTACTGTCTTACACTTTAAAATCAAGAACAGAGACAAAATCAAGTAAAAATAAAAATCCATCATGAAGATGGTTTTAAGAACGAATTACTAAAGAACATAAGCATACCACTAGATTAATATGTTAAACATTATCATACACCAAATTTCATCTTCACCCTAGCAATACAAAGAGTTTAGCCACGAATGGCCATACTAACTAGCGTAACGCTAAGGTTCATAGGCTCTCTACTCTCTACCCTCTACTCTAAATTACAGAAACGAACTATCTTGAGCTGTGGTAATGTGTATTTGGGTGTGTGGAATGAAGAACTCAAGCCATCTATTTATAGGCCTCAAAATGAGCAATGCACGACCGTGTATTGGTTTGCATGGGCTTGCAAACACCTCGGGATTCAAACAGGGAACAAATGGCAGTGTACTGGAGCCTTAGAGAGCAAGGTGGGTAATGCACGGCCATGCATTGGGATGCACGGCCGTGCATCCCCTCCTTGCTTCCCAGTTTTGTCTTTTAGCTGCTTGTTTGACTTTCGTTGACCTTAGTTGACTTCTTGGGGATCAAATCTCGGGAATGATCCTTCTAGAAGCTTGATTTCTTGTTGTTTTTTACTGGTTTTAGCTTTATTTATCTCAAGACACCAAATAACCTGCAATTATGAAATATTAACGTTTTAAGTATCAATTGTAAAGTTATTGTTCAATTAGTACCATAATATGGTGATTATTATGAATGAAAAACATGTATAAATGATGGCACATCATAAAACCTCACACTTAAAATTTTCTATCCTCAAGCAAACTCATGCATGATCAGACCCAGAACTAAAAACTTTACAAAAGGAAAGGAAGCTCCAAGTAGTTGGAGTCTCCGGGATATCTCATGACTCGTGATATGCCATCATTTATACATGTTTTGCAGGTATAATAATCCCCATATTATGGTACTAATTGAATAATAACCTTGCAATTGATACCTAAAACGTTTATATTTTATAATTGTAGGTTATTTGGTGTTCTAAAGATAAACAAAGATAAAACCTATCAAAAGCACCAAGAAACCAAGCTTCTAGAAGGATCATTCCCGAGCTTTGACCCCCAAGAAGTCGACAAACGTCAATAAAAGTCAACCAGTAGCTAAAATACAAAAGTGGGCAGCAGGGAGGGGATGCACGGGCATGCATTGCCCCTCCTTACTCCCCATGGCTCCCAGTACACTACCACCCGTACCCTATGATTCCCTAGGTGTTTGCACGCCCATGCAATCTAATGCACGGTCGTGCATTGCTCATTCTGAGGCCTATAAATAGGAGGCTTGGGTTCTTCATTCCACACACATTTCCATATCTCAAGAAACTATTCAAGAGAGAGTATTTCGTAGTTAGAGTAGAGAGTAGAGAGGCTCCTTCTCTTTGTCCGCAATAGGGGAGCCTACGAAACTCAGCATTACGCTAGTTAGTATGGCCATTCGTGGCTAAACTTCTTTGTATTGTTAGGGTGAAGATGAAGTTTGGTGTATGTTAATGTTTAACATATTAAACTAGTGGTCTGTTTATGTCTTCAACTATTCGCTCTTAAAAGCACCTTCCAGGTGGGTTTTTTATTATTATTATCTAAATCTGTCTTTACACTTGTGAGTGTTCTTGATTTCAAAGCGTAAGACAGTAAAACCTTTTTAATCAAACTTCTCTTGATGCTTGTACGTCTTTATACAAGTGGATAATACTAATAAGGTCATACGTCTTTATACGAACTTTTTATGAGACCACGAATTTGTGAACTCATGTTGGGAACGGTACGTCTTTATATATGGTCCCATTGTTGCACCGCCTCCCGGTGAGCAAAGTCTAATCACCTTTTTCATAATAATTAAGCATTTAAGTTCGATGTCCTAAACCAGCCTGGAGATAGCATTCAAAGGGTTGAGGGTAATGTTGTCCCTAGCAGGAATCATTACCATTTATTATTAAATATTATAATTCGTGAACCACATGTCATGAGAACGAGGCTCTAGCGGTAACCCGGGTCACACATTTGTATTAGTCATACCACTAGATTAGTCAACTTAACATTATCATATACCAAGTGGATTCGAAGCCCAAAGCAATACTATTCGTGACCTGATCATTTCCAAGTTATTTACTTTCCTACTATTTACTATTCTGTTATTTACATTCCTGTTACACACATCACGCACGTTTTTACTTTTTTGTTATTTACTTTACCGTAATTTACTTTTCTGTCATTTCTTTTCTGCTTCACAAACACACAAAACCCACTCACTAATTAAACCGGCTAAACGATAACAAAAGTTGAGTATTGGAACTCTACCATGCCCATTGGTTCGATACTTAGTTCTTACCTAAACTATATTACGCTGCGATAGGTACACTCACCTATTGTGTGTGTTTTAAGTTTGAGTATTTATCATTTTATAAATTTAAAACCTGATCTCGTGAAACCTTAATATTAAATATTTTAAAAACTAAATCACACGCGCATCAAGTTTTTGGCGCCGTTGCCGGGGACACGGTGATTTCAAGAAAAATTAGAGTTAACGGATTAGCCTTATCATTTTCCATCTGTTTTTCTGTTACGTTTCCACTACTGGTTTATATCAACCTTTAACAGAGCCCAAAAGATTCTTTCACCACCGAATATGAAAATACCGTGCTAGAAAAATGGCCGTAAAAAACCGCACTATTTTCGACTTTGCAAGACCGCACTTGAGGCTTTAGGGTCTAGCATCACAAGGCCTACAGTTGATGCTAACAACTTTGAGATCAAATCGCATGTCATTCACATGATCCAATCATCATGCAATTTTCATGGATTACCTGATGAAGATCCACATGCCCACATTGCAAATTTCCTCGAAATTTGTGACACTTTCAAATTGAACGGAGTTTCGAATGACGCAATTCGCCTCCGAATGTTTCCCTTCTCCTTAAGGGAACGAGTTAAGGCATGGCTAATGTCACACCTCAACCAACAGCGGAATACGTCGGGGCGGGACATGGAGACTATTCATAAGTACATGATCAAACTAAGTTTCATATAATTAATAAACCAAGTTTCATAACGTAAGTTTAAACAAACAACCAAAACAAAATACATCAAGTGTTTAATTCTTTATTCAATCTAGGTCCTTTCCCTAAGTGAGGCATCTTGCATGTAATCTCAAACATTTGCACCTGAAACATGATGAAAACAAGGTCAACTAAAAATAGTTGTCGAGCATACATAGGCTTTGACTCTACAAATAGTTTCAAATTTGTTGTGTACAATTCACATGTAACATGGTATAAATAGGAAATTGTGGAGAACCACTATAGTAAACTAAGTGCACAATCAAACCTTGTGACATGTTAGGCATAACACTCAATGTTACCCTTGTGTATTGTCGGTAAGCAATCACCCTACCTGGGTGGATTTGTCAAATGCAATAGATCTATCATTGTTACCATGGGCTTGTACGGAGTTATTGATTGTACTTGTTATAAATGTAGTTTAACTCATAGTGTTCAAGCATAAGGCACAAAAATACACACATGTACATGATGTTTGAATTGTATAAATTGCAAATAGTTTAAATGTAATCATGTTTCACCCCAAAATGTAAAAATGTAAAATGAGGGGCTATGTAACTCACCTTGAAATGAATAGCTTGAATGTCACATAAGTATGTTGTGTTGCACAAATGTTCTAGCTAATCACAAGATTAACCTATGTTTGATGTAATATGTGTATAAATGATTTGTACAAAATGAAATAGGAAATCCTAATGCACAAAGTGATTGATGTGGGTGTCCTTATTTTAATGATAAAATAATTATTTGAGTTGCAAATAATATTTATGTAAATCTTTGATAAATAATTGTATAAGTGAAAGAATAAATAAAGGATTTCATTTATTTAAAAATAAATAAATAAGTGTATAAATAATTAGTTGTTATGAAATATTAAAAGATATGGATGAACACATTTTTCAACCTAGCTTCATACCTACATGTACTCCAAATAGTTTATCTTGTTTATTGGTTTACCATGTAGTAACTTTTGTAGTATAAATATCACCTCAAAGTGAATGAGAAAGTACACCTCTTGTATACACTTTTATAAAAGTCTATGCATTTCTCTACTTCTTATTCTTATCCCCTCTAAATTTCTTATGTTACAAACACTAATTTTGAGGTAATTCTAGTTATATTATAACACGTTATCAGCACGAGAGTTCTTATATCTTAATCAAGAAGATCATAAAAGCACAAAGACATCCATCATAAGCAAGGTAAACACTTCATTAATAAGAGTTCATAATATACATTGAGAAGAAAAGTATTATGGCAAATGAAATAAGTATATAGGACATCTTATTATGGACATTTGCTAACTATGGGACTACTAACAATCTAACACTTTATTTATGCACACTAACTTTTATTTATGCAACTAACATTTTATTTATATGTCAATCTAACTTTTATTTATGCATCTAACTTTTATTTATGTAACTAATCTTTATTTTATGTCAACTAACTTTTAATTATGTTTACTAACGTTTATTTATGCATACTAACATTTTTATCCTTTCTTAATTTTGTGCATACTAACTTTTATTCTTACGTCTTAATCTCATAATTCATGTCTAAATTACTTTTTTCGCTTTTACAAAAGTAATTTTCAAACACACAACGGTAACATGACCGTTTGTAAACGGATATAATTTTTTACTATAAATTGACAATCTCTTTTCTCTTACAACAAACGGATTATCTAATTTTCTCAAATTCATCCAAGACAGTTTTCAAAGATGATTCACCCAGCTTTATTATTAGCCACCATAATGCTCATTTTAGTTATTATCCCACTTTCTGAAGTCCCACCTGAAGAATTTAAACTTTTATTGTTTATATATTTGTTTATAGCTCTACCACTCTATTGTATCTCAATGCTTATTGATATATATGGATTCTCATATTTATCTTATTATTTGCTCTATTATGTTTAGCAACAAAATGTCAAACATTGCAAAAATTGAATTTCCAGCTCTTGAAATTACTGGAGAAAATTATATGCCATGGACGGCACACGTAAAAAGGCACTTAAAATCAATGGGAGTTCTTGAAACAATACAAGAAGGAAATAAATGCTCAGAGCAAGATAAAGCGAAAGCTGATGTCTTCCTCCACAAACATATTGACAAAATGTTACAATTTGAATACTCAAATTGTGATGACCCACACATGTTGTGGAAAGATTTACAAAGCAGATTTGATCATCAAAAGGAAGTTTTGCTTCCTACTCCTAGAGATGAATGGAACAATCTCAGGTTCCAAGATTTTAAAAAAGTAAATGAGTACACATCTGCTTTATTCAGAATATGTTCAACACTCAGATTTTGTGGGCAAAATGTTACGGAGGAAGATATGTTGGAGAAAACTTTCTCCACATTCCATGCATCGAATATAAACTTGCAACAACAATATCGATTGCAAAAGTTTAAAAGATATTCTGATCTAAACTCTTTTCTCCTCGTAGCAGAAAAAAACAATGAGCTATTAATGAAAAATCATGAAGCTCGTCCCACGGGATCACTAGCATTTCTAGAAGCTAATGCTGTTAACAATAATGATACTAAAAATTATGGACGTAAATGGGGACGAGGTCGTGGACGTAGCCATTTAGATAAAAACCATAATAATGGTCGCAACCATTCCTTCAAATGGAACAACAATTATAATCGAGGTAATTATCATGGTCGTGGTCGTGGTCGTATCCAAAGAGACAACAATGACCACACTCCACAAAATGGCAATCCCAACCAACAAAATAAATTTAAAAATGAAATCGAAACGTCTCAAAATCATGGCAGTTCATGTTTTAGATGTGGAAGTTCAAACCACTGGTCAAAGGCTTGTCGCACACCTTCACATCTGTGTAAACTATACCAAGCGTCCCTTAAAGGAAAGGAGAAAGAAGTGAACCATGTGGATAATTTTAACAATGCCAACACTGAGCTTAATAACTCAGACTTCATCGATGACTTGGGACTATGAAATAAGTGTTACTAGTGATAATTATGTATTTTATAAACTATGTTTGACTATGTTTAATTAGTCTCCCCTTTTCATATAACATTTTATGTATTTTCCTAATTATGTTTGACTATGTTTAATTAGTTTCTATTTCATGTAATATATTATGTATTTTCCCAAAGTATGCTTAACTATGTTTAATCTTTCATGCAATATATTTAACATAATAAATATATCTTATTGAAGATCTCGTAACGAATACTTTACACATTTATTATTTTTCTCTCTTAATTCTTTTATTCATATTTGAAGATTAAAATGAAAATCAATGGAGCGCGAGATCAAACAAAGGATGGAGATATGTGTATAGCGGATAGTGGTGCCACACACACTATTCTTAAGTCGAAGAGATATTTTTGTGAATTGAAACCAACAAAGGGAACTATTGATACAATATCAGGTCCTACAGATATAATAGAAGGAGTGGGAAAAGCTAATTTAGTATTACCAAACGGTACAAAGCTTTTAATAGAGAATGCTTTATTTTCCCCAAAATCAACGAGAAATTTGTTGAGTTTCAAAAACATATATCATAATGGATACGATACACAGTCAAGGACTGTTGATAATGAAAAATATTTGCATATCATGAATGAAAATCACATCTTGGAAAAATTACCAATGCTCCATTCAGGTTTACATTATACACATATTAATGTGCCTCAAGCGCATATGGCAATTAAAGAAAAATGTTGTGATCATGGTATATTCAACTTATGGCATGACAGATTGGGCCACCCAGGGTCTACAATGATGAAAAGGATAATTGAAAATACACATGGGCATCCCTTAAAGGATCAAAAGATTCCTCAAACGGATAAAATACATCAGTGCGCATCTTGCTCACTTGGAAAACTGATTTCAAGGCCTTCGCCGTTAAAAGTTGATAAGGAATCACCTATGTTTCTTGAAAGAATTCAAGGTGATATATGTGGACCAATTCACCCACCATGTGGACCATTTAGATACTTCATGGTCTTAATAGACGCATCGAGTAGATGGTCTCATGTCTCTTTATTATCAACTCGTAATGTAGCTTTTGCTAAATTCCTTGCTCAAATTATTAAATTACGAGCACATTTTCCTGACTATACTGTTAAAAGAGTGAGACTCGATAATGCTGGTGAATTTACATCACATGCTTTTAATGATTATTGTATGTCTATTGGAATTGTTGTCGAACACCTAGTTGCTCATGTACATACACAAAATGGTTTAGCTGAATCGTTAATCAAACGCCTCCAGCTAATAGCTAGGCCATTAATATTCAAAATAAAACTTCCTGTGTCCATTTGGGGCCATGCAATTTTACATGCTGGATCATTGATTCGTATGAGACCAAGTACAAATCACAAATATTCTCCTCTACAACTTGTGTCTGGCCAAGAGCCAAACATTTCCCACCTTAGAACTTTTGGATGTGCAATGTATATTCATATTGCACCACCACAACGCAATAAAATGGGTCCCCAAAGAAGGTTGGGAATATATGTTGGCTATGAAACAGCTTCGATCATAAGATATCTTGAACCTTTAACAGGTGATGTCTTTACAGCACGTTTTGCTGATTGCCACTTTAATGAGACAATTTTCCCGACATTAGGGGGAGAAAAGAAAAATCAAGAAAATGATGTCTCATGGTGTGAACCTTCATTGTTATATCAGGATCCAAGGACAAGACAATGTGAGACAGAGGTTCAAAAGATAATGCATCTTCAAGAAATTGCAAATCAATTGCCTGATGCATTTACCGATACAAAAAGGGTAACTAAATCTCATATACCAGCTGCTAATGCTCCCGCTCGAGTTGAGATTCCACATAAACAAGTAGATGATAACATGACTCATGAATCTCAGAAGCGTTTAAAACGCGGAAGGCCGATTGGTTCAAAGGATAAAAATCCTCGAAAAAGAAAAGGACTTGGAAAGGAAATTGATTCTAATGAAACGCCAAATATCAAAACCTTTTCTGAGGAAGAAGTGAATGATACCAACAAAGAGATGTCAATCAACTACGGTAATACACATATATTATGGAACCGAAATGAAATGGAAAATATTGATGAGATATTTTCTTATTCTATGGCAAGTGAAATTATGAGCGAGGATGACAATCCTGAACCAAAATCTGTCAACGACTATCAAAATCGACATGACTGGGATAAATGGAAAGATGCTATGCAAGCTGAATTAAATTCGATTAATAAACGGAAGGTTTTTGGACCTATTGTTATTACACCTAAGGCCGTAAAGCCTGTAGGATATAAATGGATTTTTGTGCGAAAGCGGAATGAGAAAAATGAAGTTACAAGATATAAAGCGAGACTCGTAGCTCAAGGTTTTTCCCAAAGGCCAGGTATTAACTACGAGGAAACATATTCTCCCGTTATGGACGCAATTACCTTTAGATATTTAATCAGCTTAGCTGTCTCTAAAAATTTAGAAATGTGTCTTATGGATGTCGTTACAGCTTACTTGTATGGCTCACTTGATAATGACATCTACATGAAAATTCCTGAAGGATTTAAAATCCCTGAAGTGTTAAGCTCAAAACCTAAAGAAATGTATTCAATCAAATTACAAAGATCTTTATATGGATTGAAACAATCTGGAAGGATGTGGTACAATCGTTTGAGTGATTATTTGATAAGTAAAGGCTATACAAATAATCTTATTTGCCCGTGCGTCTTTATTAAGAAGACAACATCAGGATGTGTGATCATAGCTGTATACATTGATGATCTAAATATAATTGGCACACATAAAGAAATCCATGAAGTGATTACCCTTTTAAAGAAAGAATTTGAAATGAAAGATCTTGGAAAAACCAAATATTGTCTTGGTTTACAAATTGAGCATACGAATAATGGAATACTTGTGCATCAATCAAATTATACTGAAAAGCTCTTAAAACGTTTCAATATGGACAAGGCAAATCCTTTAAGCACCCCAATGGTTGTTAGATCACTCAATGTCGAAAATGATCCATTTCGCCCTTGCGAAGATAGTGAGGAAATCCTTGGTCCAGAGGTACCATACCTCAGTGCAATTGGAGCTCTTATGTATCTTACTAACTGTATAAGACCTGACATTTCTTTTGTAGTTAATTTGTTAGCAAGGTTTAGTTCATCCCCCACAAAAAGACACTGGAATGGGATTAAACATATTTTTCGATACCTTCAAGGAACTATTGATTTAGGCTTATTTTATCCTAGCTATTCGAAATAAGGTTTGGTTGGTTATGCAGACGTAGGTTATTTATCGGATCCTCATAAGGCGAGATCTCAAACTGGATACGTATTTATGAACGGAGGAACTGCAATTTCATGGCGTTCTCAGAAACAAACACTTGTTGCAACATCCTCAAATCATGCTGAAGTCATTGCACTACATGAAGCTTCCAAAGAATGTGTATGGCTGAGATCTATGACACAACTCATAATGACTTCCTGTGGACTAGAGAAAGATAAAAGTCCAACTCCAATCTACGAAGATAACGCGGCTTGTGTCTCGCAAATGAAAGAAGGATATATCAAAAGTGACAGAACAAAACATATACCGCCAAGATTCTTTTCATACACTCAGGACCTTATCAAAGAGAATCAGGTTGAAATTAGATATGTCCAATCTAGCAACAATTCAGCTGATCTTTTCACAAAGGCACTCCCTACAGCAATTTTCAGGAAACACGTTCATGATATTAGAATGCGACATGTACGGACTATATAGTGAGTTACAGATGACAACTTGAGGGGGAGCTATATACTGCACTCTTTTTTCCTTGGCTAAAGTTTTTTCCCACTGGGTTTTCTTTAGCAAGGTTTTTAATGAGGCAGTACTTCAAATCTCCAAAATTGAAAAAAGTGTCATCCAAGGGGGAGTGTTATGAAATATTAAAAGATATGGATGAACACATTTTTCAACCTAGCTTCATACCTACATGTACTCCAAATAGTTTATCTTATTTATTGGTTTACCATGTAGTAACTTTTGTAGTATAAATATCACCTCAAAGTGAATGAGAAAGTGCACCTCTTGTATACACTTTTATAAAAGTCTATGCATTTCTCTACTTCTTATTCTTATCCCCTCTAAATTTCTTATGTTACAAACAATAATCTTGAGGTAATTCTAGTTATATTATAACATTAGTGTCCTTTTGTTTGTAAATAAATGAGTGAATAAATAAATACATGGTTTTCTTTTATTTGTAAATACACAAATTAATAAATGAATAAATAAATGATTTAATAAATAACTTCTTTATTTATTTATAATCTGAATTCAAGAGTAATTAGTGTAAAAGTTAATACTTAATTAATTAATAATCTAGTCATAATTATTTATTAATTAATGGTATACAATTTGTTTTAAATAATTATAAAAATAAATTAAATATATGTTTGTATAACTAAATAGACAACTAAATGAATAAATAAATAAATCCTTTTATTTATTTATGGTTTGCATTTCCATGAAAATTATGTGTAAAAATTAATGATCTAATTAATTAATGATTAAATCATAATTAATTTTAAATTAAAAGTAATAAATTTGTTTTAATGATTTATATAAAAAACAATATAAATAAATAAATTTACAAAACTATACAAGGCAAATATTTACAAAAACAGTTTCTTTTATATCTCAAAATTTATTTTATGATCCAAGATTTTAATTACATAATTAGTAATGAATCATTAAACGTGTTAGAAATAATAATGTTCACATATCATTCGTTAAACGTTTGTGATAATAATTATGCATAGTTATAAATATGTATATTTTTATTTGAAAAGGATAGTTATTGTAATTCCTTGAACATTTATAAAAGAATTGATTTATAACAATGATTTATATATATATATATATATATGTTTACACACGCAAAAGTTTATAAAAATATTTAAAATTTGTATATGGTTGGTTATAGTTAAATAATGCATTGATCTCTATAACTTTATACAAAGAATACATGGGTTTATATATATATATATAAGTATGCACATGTATATATGTGTGTGTGAGTGGGTGTGCTAAGCAAGGAAAACAAGAAACAAAAATGAAAACAAGAGCGCAAAATAAAATGCGGGTAGAACTTACTTAAGAACATGGAAACGACTTTGGATCTCAAGGGAGGGATTAGAACTTGATTATGGTAGCCTTGAGAATCTTCAATTTTATGGGAATGGTGTGAGAATGGAGGTAGAATGAGGGTCTATTTATAGTGTGGGGGATTATGGGTAAAACTAGTAATTATTAATAAAATGTTTCATAATATACAAGGATAATTAAGAGGTTTAAATTCCATTAATTTATATAATATAAAAATTTATAAGTTTTTTTAAAAAAAAATGGGTATTCATCTTTAAGGTTTTTAATAACATTCATGACTAAATAAATATTAAAATTTGATTTTTTGTAAAAGGTTTAAATTAATGATCTTTTAAGTATTAGTTTTTATAAAAGGTACACCAATGAACCTTGTAGTTATAAATGTGTGGTTTTATACTTTTTAAGTCTGAATTTAGTTTTCTAAAGATTGAAACTTATAACTTAATTGTTACAATAACTCCTATGAATATAATTCACTAAAAAGAAAATTTAGAATTAAAATCATGATAACTTAAATTAGTTAATGCATAAGTTAAGAAAGGTTTATAATAATACAGTGAATAACTATATATCACAAGTTTGATATATTTATGGAACATAAATATGAAATTTGATAGAGTTTTAAGTCCATAAAAAATATAAGTCAATTGATATAAAATGTTTAGTGGAAATAAACAAATGTTTAAATAATATTTTAAAAATGATGATGTATAAATATGATGTGTTGAAATTTGAACTTGATCATGGATTACATGGGCTTGTACGATGAATACAATGAATGGAAAAACAAAAATGTTACAGCTAAACTCTCTTCCTACCGGGTCAATCACTACATGGGATGATCTTGCTCAGAAATTCCTGTCGAAATACTTCTCGCCAGCAAAAACTGCTAAATTAAGAAATGATATTACCACTTTCACCCAGGAAGATGGTGAATCACTATATGAGGCGTGGCAACATTTTAAGGACATGCTGAGGAAATGCCCTCACCATGGGCTAGAAGTGTGGCTACAAGTATCATCATTCTACAATGGGTTGCACAATCAAGCTTGTCAAACACTCGACGCTAATGCAGGTGTTATTTTTGGAAACAAGAGGCCACAAGAAGCTTACAACCTAATTGAGGAAATATCTATGAACATCATTCAATGGTACAGTCCAAGGAGTAACAGGGGAGCCAGGCAAGGAGTTCATTCTGTCGATACTGTCACTTCACTTTCTGCTCAAGTAGACGCCCTCACCACTCGACTCAATCAACTTGGCAAGGGCAAAATAACCACTGAAACTACTGAAGAAGTGAAAAGCATCATTGTTGATGCTGAGCAGGTTGACTTTATTGGAATAAATCACCCGCCGAACAATCCTTACAGTAATACTTACAATCCTGGATGGCGAAACCACCCAAATTTCAACTGGAAGGATAAGAACAACCAAGGACAATCCGGCTTCAGACAAAAACAACAGTTTCAACAAAGAGAATCTCAAAACTATCAGCCTCGTCAACAATTTCAAGGAACTAACAAGCCAAGTAATGGGTTAAACTTGGAGGACGCGGTAACTAAGTTGATTTCTATGACTGAAAGTGAAGACCTTCTAACAGATTCCCGTCACAAACAATATGAGGAGAAGATTAGTCTTCACAAAGCTGAGCTTAGGACACAGAAAGCAACTCTTCAGTCCGTTGAGATACAACTAGGGCAAATTGCAAAACATCTATACAAAAGAGAACCAGGATGTCTTCCTAGCAACACTGAACTAAATCCATAAGCAAATGTTAGTGCTATCACTCTCAGAAATAGCAAGGTTTATCCAGAACCTCAATTGCCTGAAGAAGAGGAAGTTCAAAAACCAAAGAGGGAAATAATCACTGGAGTACTACTTTGTCTGCTTGTCGTAAAATCAACCGCGCAAGCATCACCACCAAAAGTAATTCCACAACCTGCTCCAGTGGACTCTCCTCAAAACGTTCCGACAAAAAGGGCTTTCAAATCTCACATATCATACCCAGGAAGACTAGTAAAGCAAAGGACTGACGAACAATATGAGAATTTCATCGAGCTTTTAAGCCAAATTCATGTTAACCTTCCTTTCCTTGATATCATACAACAAATGCCTGAGTACGGAAGTTTTCTGAAAGACTTCCTCACTAACAAAATAAACATGGAAGAAGCAGTCAAAAAGGCTAATCAATGTGTCGCTCTCATTGAAAGATGCCTTCCAAAGAAACTTTCAGATCCCAGAAAGTTTTCTTTACCATGCTCTATCGGGCCACTGCCGATAACTTTAGCGCTCGCTGATTTGGGAGCAAGTGTGAATGTAATGCCATATAACATATTTCAAAAACTAAAAATTGGGAATCCACGACCTGTCAATGCTACTATCGAACTTGCGGATGGTACTGTTAAATCACCTAAAGTAGTCATTGAGAACTTACTAGTGAAAGTCGGCAGGTTTGCTTCCCTACCGACTTCATGATCTTAGAAATGGGGCCCGACTATTCTATGCCTTTGATTTTGGGTCATCCATTTTTTGCCACTTCCAGAGCTGTCATTAACATGAATGAAGGAATTCTGACACTTCGTGTTGGAAAACAATCGTTAAGTTACAACATCGGAGGGAATGAATGCTTATCAAATGATCCTATTGAAATTGCTTAGTTCATCGATACCAATCTGGACTACCAACTGAAGAAAGCTAAAGAATTCAACAAAGGAAAGAAACTAAATCTTGGCAAAGATCTTGACAACACAAGCTGGATTGATAACTATTGGAACAAGCTACCAAAGTTGAAGGACTTGAATGAAGGAACGGGAGACATGGGGGAAGTCAATATCCCCCACCCGAAGAAAGACGGATGAAACACGTACGGTCTGGCCAATGACTCTTAAATAAATGTGGCGCTTCCGGGAGACAACCCGATAATCATGAATAAATTCAGAAGTTGGTGCATATGGCAGAACACGTAGACCTCAGGTTTGGTTTTTCCATGTTTAAGTTTTTCATACTTCGGCCCCCAGGTATGCCTTCTCGATACTAGGACCTTAGTAGCTTAACTACTACCTTTTATTTTCATTTTCTATTTTTATGTTTTTCTTTATGTGTCAAATAACATAGCATCACCATGTAGTTTCTCTACTACTTTGAGGAGTTACACTCCACCTCTACAAGTTGGGAGTTGGAAAACGCATCAAATTTGTGAGAAATTAGATGAAGTCTTTGAAGCGAAGTGTTGACAACAACAACAAGTTTTGGCCATAGGTTATACACCGAATTGATCGGGGGAGTACCAGTTTCTTTTCCTTTAAAACTTCATGCATTTAAATTCGTGTATAGCATTTCATTAAATGCATTTGTACATTGAGGGCAATACACAGTTTTAAGTGTGGGGTGGAGAATTAGAGATTTAGGACAAGCTTGTAACCTCAAAGTAGTAAAACTATAGTCGTGATTTCCTACCCATTTGGCTAAAACTTTACTAAAATCCTACTTTTCTTAAAACCCTAAAAAAATTTCAAAAATTTTAAACCCTAAAACCTAAATCTCTTCGAGTTCGCGCTTAATTAAATAAAATGAAGACATGGCAAGTAGAAACAAATGGATATTATGCATAACAAATCACTAAACCCTATCTCATTCGTTTTCATGTGAGAATAATCTGAGCCTTTGTATGAGCATTATTATCATTATTTTTCACATGCTCTTTCGTTTGGTATATTGAGTGTTTTTCGGTCGAATTTTATGCATAATTAGAACGTGTGTGACTTATACATATCAAGATCATGAACTAGTAGAAGTATGAAAATGATTGAGTCACCTGGGACTTTATTACGCTTTATATATTATCCTTAAATCCAAAAATACCAAAAATAATATCCGCCTAGATAGCCCTTTGAGCCTTAGCCTTTTCTTTTCTACTACCCACAATTACTACCAAACCAGCTTTTCGTAAACACCGATTATTGTCTAATTGTCTTAAAGATGGAAAAATATTAGACTATCTTAGGTCGTTATTTCAAGTTTACAACCATTGAGACAATTTGGAAAGAATCTGTTTCACTCAAAAGAACTAGAATATACAAGAAAAAAGTGGATGTATTAGGAGGAAACAGCCGAACGATCTACAAGGAAGATATGGAAAAATTACTTCAAGGAATTTGAGGAAAAGAATTACTGAAAAATTAGTCTTGATGATATGTTGTCTAAAAAAAATAGAAAAATGAGAAAAGAAAAATAAAGAGAGAAGTTGGTCTTTTATCGGTTAGACCTTAAAGAGCTGGACATGCATTCTTTCAATTTCAATTTGCTTTCTTGTATTCATTTCGTGAAGCCTGAATTACCGCCGGAACTCCGAGAAAAATTTTCAATGCAACAAGTGATGTAAGAAAATGGTGGCACAAGCAAGAACAACTACCACCATTCTGCGGCTTGTCAAAAAGCGCCGCCAAAAGAAGAGCCAAAAGATATGGAAAATGTGTGAAGTGTGGCAACTGGAGCCACGATAGAAAGTGTAGCAAGAATCAAACTTATTCCCAACATGAGTATACGCCTCAGATCAAAGTAGGAGTTGTTAGGCTATAAGCCGAAAGAAACATACGAAAAGGCAGTAATGTGTACTACGCAGTGAGGGAAGAGTTGAGAAGGATAAGAGATATCGGTCTTGTCAATCTAACCATAAACGAGCCCTCAGATTAGTTATACCCTCATGATCTGAGTACTGTAGAGGGGCCGGCTAGTATTTTCCATCTTAAGCCATGATGTTGCAGCCCTTGAAACCCTTTTAAATCCCTAAAAAACCAAAAAGATTTTCATTTTCACCCTTTATTTTTCTTTTTAGCCACATTACAACCCTTTTAAGTCCTCTTGATTGATGCATATTACTTAGTTAGTTGGTGGAGACTTGATTTGCATACAAGCTTATGAGTATTGCGTAATTCGATTCGAGCTTGAGTGTTCTTCTTGACTTACATTATCCATATATATATAACCCTAGAGTTGAGTGAACATTGTGAGGAGTGAAAGATTATGCATAATTAAAGTTCTAGTAGGCTTGTCATGGAATCCATCATAAAAAAAAAGAAGCACAAAAATAGAATAAGTGACATGATGCGCGTGTGTTTTAGTTATAAAAAGATATTAATATTAAGTTTTCACGAGATCAGGTTTTAAATTTATAAATGATAAATACTCAAACTTAAAACACACACAATAGGCAAGTGTACCTATCGCAGCGTAATATAGTTTAGGTAAGAACCAAGCATCGAACTAATGGACATGGTCGAGTTCCAATACTCAACTTTTGTTATCGTTTAGCCGGTTTAATTAGTGAGTGGGTTTTGTGTGCTTGTGAAGCAGAAAAGTAAATAATAGAAAAGTAAATGACGGTAAAGTAAATAACACAATAGTAAATAGCAGGAAAGTAAATACTTCGAGAATGATCAGGTCACGAAGAGTATTGCTTTGGGCTTCGAATCCGCTTGGTATATGATAATGTTAAGTTGACTAATCTGGTGGTATGACTAATACTAATGTGTGAATGGTACACCGCCAGAGCCTCATTCTCACAACATTTGGTTCACGAATTATGCTCTTTAGAATAAAATGGTAGGATTCCCGGCTAGGGACATCGTTCCCCTTAACTCTTTGAATGCTATCTCAAAGTTGGTTTAAGACATCGAACTTAAACACCTTTATTATTATTTGAAAGAGTGATTAGACTTTGTTCACCAGGAGGTGGTTAAACAATGGGACCATGTATAAAGACGTACCATTCCCAACATGAGTTCACCAATTCTTGGTTTCATAACAAGTTCGTATAAAGACGTACGATCTTATTAGTATTAACCAAGCCTTGGCTTATAACGTGCTTGGTACGGTCTATAAAAACTACAATAAAAACCTAACCTAGACACTCTAGTAATACTCTAGAAAACCTTTGAACTAGACTGCACTGACAGGCAAGTGTACCTATCGAATGTAGTTAAGCTTAACGACAATCCGGATATCGAACCCTAAGGACACTAGTGACAACTAATCAAGACTCTGACTCAACTAACTAAACTGAATTATATTTGAATGGGGGGAATTCTATGAACTAAAACTATACTAATAAAAAGTAATAAGAACTCACGGTCGAAAAATAACTATTAGACAGAAAATTAAGGTGAAATCAAGAATAAAAAGGCACTACCTAGGTCAGAATCCTACTTTTAAAACTCAGACCTCTCTTGGTTATGGAAACTATGACGGATCTGGGGTTCTAAGGATAACAAACCTAGACAACCTAGTGGATCCCTAATCACTCTCAGGGTGTCACTAGAAGGAAACTCTAAGGATGTAAAACGCTCACCAAATGTTGGATCACCTTTCAGTCTCTCCAACGACACTAAAGTACCCTACAGACAGATCACCTTTCAGTCTCACTGTCTTAATACATCAAAGATGCAAGGAGTACTCTCAGAACAAAACGTAAGACACGGACTAGCAAAGATACTAAGAACCTAGGGGAAACCTCCTCTCAGAGCGTTTACAACTAGACACCTAATACCAAGGACTAACCGACTACCTCTCACCTTTCGGGTATCGAGATTGGAAGAACACTCAATCCTAATGAACTCTCAGTCAATGCTCCTATGGATTACTTAGCTTTAGCAAAACCATAAACAAATCACACACTCACAGTAAGTGACCTAAATATGCAACCATAACTGAAAGACATTCAACAAGCAACATACGAAACGATGATCAATCATTAATTAGAAGTAAGCATGCAAATTCATTAAATCAATTGAACTAAGATCTATTACAATAATGTCAAACCATTATACGAATCCAAACACCGATAAAAATTAAAAATCTTTAACAAGCATTCATCATAAAACCTAGGTAGTATCAAAGATCTAGCCAAGAAACATAAACAAAAACATTCAAATAGAAGTAAAAGTCATGATCATGGTTTCAATTCAACAAATCAAACACAAAAGAATGAAGATTGAAAACCGAATAAGCTATGTCTAACAAACCCGGATCCAAAAGCTCCAAACTTTAGCCTCAACCTCCTTCTCTAACCTCATAATCGCCTAAAAACACCCCTCTGACGGCTGGTAATCGAATCCTCAACCCTAGAATGGGTTCTAATCTTTTAAACCATGAAAATGGGCCAAAAAGCCCGTATCTAGGGTCTCTCGCGTACAGCGGGGGGTTCTGGCTGGTCTCTCGCGTAC
This sequence comes from Smallanthus sonchifolius, assembly GCA_023525975.1. Classification (NCBI taxonomy): domain Eukaryota; kingdom Viridiplantae; phylum Streptophyta; class Magnoliopsida; order Asterales; family Asteraceae; genus Smallanthus; species Smallanthus sonchifolius. The sequence goes on from CM042023.1 coordinate 36,930,854, forward strand.
CGCGAGAGACAAAATAGTCGCGCTGGTTTCCTGATCCCTCGCGTACCGTGAGAAAAACATGCCACATCTCTCGCGTACCATGAGAACTAACTGGATATTTGTACTCCTCTCGTCGAAATACCCCAAATCCATATAGTATGGGTCCCGTAACTAATTTTCTAGCTCAAGATATGCCTCTACGAAGTTTGGACTCTTTCCTAACTTTTGTCGTTCTCATCCCATGTTCTCGTGTGCTCGTTTCCTTCACAGTTCTTGATCGTTTAAGCTCCAACTCTTCCCGAATACCTACAAAACATGACATAAATAAGTACAAGCTATAAATGAATGAAAACGACTGTAAAACTATACGAAAACGCTACGAAATACAAGGGAAAACGAGGTGTGTTTTGCAACACATCAGCTTATCAAAATCGGCTTGTATAAAGGCGTACAAGTTTCAAGCGAAGTTTGATTAAAAAGGTTTTACGGTCTTACACTTTAAAATTAAGAACACTCACAAGTGTAAAGACAAAATCAAGTAGTAATAAAAACCCATCATGAAGATGGTTTTAAGAGTGAATGACTAAAGAACATAAACATACCCTTAGATTAATACGTTAAGCATTAACATACACCAAACTTCATCTTCACCCTAGCAATACAAATTGTTTAGCCACGAATGGCCATAGTAACTAGCGTAACGCTGAGTTTCGTAGGCTCCCCTATTGCGGACAAAGACGAGGAGCCTCTCTACTCACTACTCTCTACTCTAAACTACAGAAATGGACTATCATGATCCGTGGTAATGTGTATTTGGGTGTGTGGAATGAATAACTCAAGCCATCTATTTATAGGCCTCAAAATGAGTAATGCACGGCCGTGCAAACACCTCAGGAATCAAACAGGGTACAAATGACAATGTACTGGAGCCTTGGGGAGCAAGGTGGGTATTGCACGCTCGTGCATTGGGATGCACAGTCGTGCATCCCCTCCTTGCTTCCCAGTTTTGTCTTTTAGCTGCTTGTTTAACTTTCGTTGACCTTGGTTGACTTCTTGGGGGTCAAAGCTCGGGAATGATCCTTTTAGAAGCTTGATTTCTTTGGTGTTTTTTACTGGTTTTAGCTTTGTTTATCTCAGGACACCGAATAACCTGTAATTATGAAATAGTAACGTTTTAAGTATCAATTGCAATGTTATTGTTCAATTAGTATCATAATATGGGGATTCTCATGCATGTAAAACATGTATAAATGATGGCACATCAACCACCAATGATGAGATGAAGAAGAAGGAATTGGATTTTAAGAAAAAAGTGGATTCGTTGCTTTCCGAGGTTCATACGTTAAAAGAATTTGTCTATAAAAAATATTTTCTAATTAATGATCTTACAGAAAAACTTGGTGAATCTAGAAGTGAAACCATCAAGCTTCAAATTAAACTAGACAAATGGAATTTAAGTCATAAAACATTTGAATGAATGCTTTAAAATGAGAGACCGGGTTTTGTAAAAGATGGGTCGGTTTTAAAACAAAATTTTTTCCTCCTCCAACCCTTGGTTTTTATATGTGTACTCCTGAACCTCGTCCAGCAAATAATCTGCTGAATAATTTTGTTAAATCTGTGGATTCTAACATTAAACATGCATGTTTAAGGTCTGACAGGGATAGTGAAGATCGAGATGATAGTGGTTTTGTTAAAACTGCTGGCTTAGGTTTTAACAATTCTGATTTGAACAATTTGAATTTGGTCTGTAATAACTCTAAAACCTTTAACTCTATCAACAATGATGTAATTCGTGGTTATGGCAATAAATTTGATGTTTTTGTTTCAAATATTGTAAATAATTGTTTTGCGAAATTCATGACGGAATAAATTCCTTCATATACTCCTGTAAGCACTTCATGTAGATCAGACAACCAAGAAGATTCAGAGAATCCGACATCAAGTGACTTTGACACAATAGAAGATTCAAGATCTCATGATTCAGAAGACTCAAAATCTCAAAGTGATTTAGATGCTTCTAAATCAAATTATGAAAGATGTGAAGAGGAGATTGTTGACATGTCAAAGATGTTTCCATTCAAAGTACACAAAACCACAAATGATGATGATCATCTCATAATAATGATTGGAAAGGATGCTGCTCTGGAACCAAAAGGATTTGATATTTCAAGACTAAAGCAGAAGTGTTGTTCCAAAGAACAATTACATAGTTGATGTGTATGAAATGTATACAAAAATATTAAGAATTACACAATAGTTTTAAAAGGGAAATACCAAAGACTCAACCACACAACGACAAGTGTACCGGTACGTATGCAGCAAGTAAACGTAAGTCTGGATATCAATCCGTGGACACCTAAGACATCCCTCGATAGTAAACCTCTATCGGGTCCAAACCTAATGAAATGGCCAAGATAAAATTAACTAGAAACCTAAAAACATGAATTAAATGCAAAACTAAATGACTCAAAACAAGAACAATGCAGCAAACAAGCAGACTAACAAAGACTGGAAAACTAGGGTATGAAATCAAAGAACTAAGACAACCACCTAGGCAGGAATCCTATGAACATGCATTGACAAAGGTAAGGAACTGTATGACTATCTCTAAGGATACAAGTCTAAAGCTAAACAGGTATGTTTCTACTGCCTGAGAAAGTTAAAAGACTCGTGTGAAAGTCAGGATAGGTTATGCTAAAATGTTAGAAGAGGGTTCTCCGGTCAGTCTCACCACTCTCAATGCTATGATAGGTTCTGGTCAACAACCCTAGATCAAAAGACAATCAGGTATAGAGGATGCAAATAAACCCTAAGAACACTAACACCACGTCAAAAAAGCTAGACTCGTACGGTCGCGTAATCTAAACTTAACAAACAATGGGTAGGAGGTTTCAGGCTCTATCTATCACATGGTCAGTCTCAAGAAGAGGTAGGACACTGAATTTACTCTCTAACTATAGCCTAGACACCAACCGCTATGGTCAAGTCAGTCGCCTATCTATCAAAAGACAAAGTAATGACGTCTAGCATGCAATACTCGACCTAGAAGACACGAAACCAACTAGAAACAAGTAGGACATCATCATTCATAAAAACCCAACATACTGATTCTAAGATTAGCAAAACAAATCATGCGATTAAATACCGAAAAACGTCTTTACATGCAAATATTCATCCAAACCTAGGTGGATAATGAAACTAGCCACTTATACTAGTAAAATACGAAATAACACAGTGTTTGAACATGGCTAAAATTGAATAGAGTTATGAGAAAAGTAAAAGAACGAAATCTGAATTGTTTCAAACCGAAAAGCTTCTCCAAAACTCGATCCTTATGTTCCAGAGACTCCAAACCTTCTTCTTCAGTGCTCCTTATTCGTACACAAACGCAAGGAAGAGATCCTTCGTGTCAAAACTCGTCCAAATATAAAGAACGACCTAATTAAGGCTTTCTGGTCCGTCGGATCCGTAACGGATCGTCACCGGCTCTGACGGTCCGTCATAGGGATGATGAAGTCACATCATCAAATTCTGCTGACGCGCGTGTGACGGCTGGTCGTGACGGACCGTCACGGGCAGTGATGGTCCATTATGGCTCTGAAAATCCAACTTTTTACTTTTTTTTTCTTCCACGTCATTATGCTTCCTTCCAAGCTCAATTTCGTCATTCTTCGGTTTCTCGTACCAAAATGCAAATTCATTAAATATCTCATTAAGTATCAAAATCCTACAATTTTTCCATAGAAACCGATCTAAATGGGGTAAATACTGTCACACCCTGCCTAGGGCGGAAACACAGGGTGTAACGATTCATGGGGTTCATAGCTTTTCATTACATCAAACGACCTCTAATGATATTAATAAATCAAAGGTTCTAAGTTATTACAAAAACAAGAATTGTTTCCAAGGACATAACATGCCAAAATGTCATACTTAGTCTAGTTTGTACTGTCTTTTATACAACGAGTTTATCAGCTATGACCTAGACATCCCTAGGTTATAACAGGGAAACTCGAAAAGGTTCCTACATGCATACATGTCTGGACTCGTTGCTTCTAGTAACCTGAGAAAAACATGCTTAAAATGTCAACATAAAGTTGGTGAGTTCACAGGTTTAAGTAAATAGTTGTTGTTGGATCACAAGATTTCAAGTCTGTTTATTGCTCACCCGAGCAGCGTCTGTCTTACTATCATTAATTAAAACAACAATATAAGTCTGTTATTATTACCATGAGCTCCCATAACCGAAACTAGACTTCTATAGTTGTGCCCCAACCCAATGTTCTTAATGCTAAAACATTGTAAAGTTGATGAAAATTATGCACCCGACTGACCTCCAGTCAAGGTTAGAGCGGCTAACCACGGGCGGGGGTGTCAACTCAAATAGATCTATTCACAATATCCACGCTTGTTTCATAACTAACAGTTACAGACTAAAAGGGGACTTTGAGCATTAAACGAGTCTACTCATGTAACAATGTCTGTCAAGTCTACCACTTGTGTCTAGTTTCAAGTCTAGCATGTTTTCTCCCTTGAATGTTTAAAATTCAATTTAAAACAAAGTAAAGTGGGTCCGTGAAACTCGCTTGATGCGTCTAGTAGTGAACAACTGTCAAGCTGTGGGCAAAGTCCGACTAGTGACTCGACCTACTCGTTTCCAAGAATATTTTAGACACTATAAGGTCTATATAGTTGTCAGGGTATGAGTTGGTCAAACGACCAATATCCTGTAAGTCTTGACCCCTACCTTGCTATGATTTACAAGGGTCCGACTCAACCGTCGTTGGTGATATAACTTGTTTGTTCAAAAACAAATAATTATATTTATTAAAATACTTTTAATAAATATTAAGAGGTGATCTTTATCGTCTAGCGTTTCCTTATTTTGTTTCGTTTCCGAGTTACGTCTTGACACGTATGGTTAATAAATATATTCAATATATATTTATTAAAATGTGAGGTTCTAGTAATATGACATAAAATAATAATTATATTATTTTATAGTTTAGAACATTTTTATGTTGTCTCAAAATATATGTGTATACATATATCAATATATATGTATATATCTATATTCATTACTCTCTTTCAACATACGTAAGTGCATATATTGTAACATCCCGAAATAACGACAAAACAATAAAGAGTACGGGAGCGAATAAACGAAAGAATGAAAAGATTAATGTGCTCGCGGGTGGAGGCCTTGGGTCGGGCTGGGGAAAACGAAAGGGGAGGAAGGGAGTAAAGCCCAAGCCAACCCTCCACTTCTTCATTCACCATCTTCACCATCTTAGTCTAGAGAGAGAGAGAGAGAAAGCTTCATAGCTCACCCGAGACCACCTCGTTTGAGCCCGAGATCATTGCTACGCATTACAGAGGATCGAAGAAGAAAGGATCAAGCAATAACAGGTACCAACTAGATCTCAGAATTGATTTTTTTCTAAATTGGAAGTGGGTTTAGAGTTTATATGTGTTTTTCAATCAAAGTTGGGATTTTTACGTTGGATTTGCTCTAGAAAGTAGATATCTTGCTTCATGGAAGCTAGATATAGGTTTTGGATATAAAAAGATCAAAGCTTGGATCAAATGAAGAATTTGATCAAGAACAGTTGAATCGTCCGAAAACTCGATAAATGGTCTGAAAACTATTGCTCATCCGAAAAGTATTTCGGACGGCAAGATTTCGGATGGATGTTTTCGAACGAAATAGTTCTCGGACGGAAGATTTCAAACGAAAGGTTTTTTGAACAAATGATTTCGAACGAAATAGTTACTGGGTAAAAGACATTTTTAACTGGTTAGTTTTCTGTCGAAAAAGATTTCTACCGATATAGATTTTGACCGAAAAAGATTTCGGTAGAAAAAGATTTTGGACAGAAAGTTTTCGGGTGAAACATATAGGTTCTAACCTTGTTCCATTCGTATCCCTTGATAGAGTCGTTAGCATCCCACCTAGCTTGAAGTTTCCTTGCTAAGTGAAATAAATCTCGTAGAAGTCAGGTGAGTTCTTATTGCCCTTTTTCCTGAACGGTTTTGGGCTGGCATGCATACTGTTAAAGAGATAGTTTTGAAAGTTAAAGTATATTTTTATAAGAACTATATACTTTTATAAAAAGGAAAGTGAAAGTATTAAAGGGTAAAGTACTATCTTTGAAATGAGTTTTAAAGAAGGTAAAGAGTTAAAGTAAAGAAGGGTAAAGAGGTCGCACTTCGGTGTAGCTTGACAGTGACAGTGACGGATGCCATATTATATGCTTATGTGTTAATATGTGTTATTTGTCTATGTGTTATGTGTTTCAATGGCATTATATATGTGACATAGTATAACTGCATAGTAATTGCATAGTAGTTGCATTGTAGTTGCAAAGTATAAAGTCTCACCCTGAGGTGTGAGCAGGCAAAGGAGTCTTACACTTCTGTGCAAGCGAGAAAGTCCCACCCTGAGGTGTGGGCACAGCAAAGTAAAAGTCTTACCCTGAGGTGTAAGCGAGAAAAGGGATCTTGTCCTCGGACTTGATCCATATGTTATAGTTAAAGTACGTTATAGTCACTTGTTTTGTACGAGTGAAAAGCAAAGTTGAAAGAGTAAAGGGGGACACCTTAATTGGTTTCCTCAAATGTAAGTTTTGTTAAAGATAGAAACGAAATGATTTTATAAATTGTAATGTTGTAAAGTTTTAAAGCAAACGCACATGCAAAGTTATTTTTTAAAGAAATCATATTTTATTTTTATAAAACTAGCTACCTAACGAAAGTTTACAGTTTAAAATAAAGATAGAACTCACCAGCGTTAGCTGACTTTTAATATCCACAACAGGTAGTAAAGGTAAAGCGCAAGCAAAGTAGAGAGTCGGGTGGGCTAGAAAGCATGGACGTCGGGTTGCTGTGCTAAAGACTGACATTGCTTGTTTCTGATAGTTTATGTTCAAGCAATATTACAATGTTTTGCATTATGAATGATTTGAGTTAAAGTCTTTCGCTCTAAATAGATTCTGATTTATGGTTTAAGAACTATGTTATTATGTTTTGTGCTAACTATGAGATGTACCCGCTTGGGGGCGTTTCATATATATATATGTGTATATATATATATATATATGTAAGTTTTTATTCAGGCGGTAAAACCATGATCATATGTCGATATTTATAATGAGTTTATAAATATAAAAAAAATGTTGTTGCATAAGAATAATTATTAATAATCATCGTAATAATAAAGTTTAAGAACAAATCCTTTCACTTTGTTGTCTTTCGGGTTTTGACCAAAATCAATATATGTATATATATATTTATAAAATAAAATATATGTAAATATTTATGGCTCACTAAAATGTTATTATTTTTGTTTTAACTATGATTGGTAAAAAAATAATATTAATCATATTGATACAAAATCAAACTTATCAATACTTAGTATAATAAATATAATGATTATATTTATGATAACAAAATCCTTATTATATTAAACATATTCATGTCGTTTATGTGTTAATTTATTTACGAACGGGAAAACCGTGTTTTATAAAATAATATATATCACCAACTCTTTTATACTAAGATAACCATAATAATAACTTGGAATAAGTGACTGCTCACGTAGGTAGTCACGGAGAAGGCGGTGGAGGTGACGTGAGACCCAAAATCAACGAATGATGGCTCGTAAAACTCGTTTAGCACCCGAGATCACTAAAAGGCTTCGAATACCCGAGACCCGAAGTAGACAAGGTGGTATTTGAGCTTGTTGTTGAACCGAGATCGGTGGAGAGGAGAGGGGAAAAGGTGGTGGCTGCCATAAGGGATGAGGGTGGTGGTGTGTAGTTGTCGCAACCGAGAGAAGGAGGAGGGGGTGGTGTTGGCGGTGGATGGTGGTGTTGGGGCTGTTATCGTGAACCGCAAAGGAGGGAGGAGGGAGTGGTGTTGGTGTTACCGAGCGAATGAGAGGCAGGGAGTGGTGTTGAAGTGTGTTGGTGGAGTTTGAAAGACCATGCATGCATATTTATACTACTCTTCAATTGTGTAATACTCAAGAGGTATAGTGTCTCATGTAGACAAGGTTGTCTCACCTTTGGGGTGACCTCTCAGCCATGTTACCCGTAGGGGGTATGTAGCTTGAGGTGTAGGGGGTGGGGTAGGGTAGGTAGCTTGAGGTGTTACCCGTTAGTCCAAGTCCGGTATAATACCCGTGTGATACTCGATTTTAATAGTCGTTACCCGGTCGTTAGGATACGAGTCAGGTTTTTATAAAAGTGTACTAGTATATTAGTTGTTATGAGTACATGTAAAACGTTTGAACTTAATTTCCATACAGTTGGGTATTCTCTAGTGTAAAAATAAAGAGAACGTTTAGAGGAGTTTATTTTATTAAAGTTTATCACCAACGCGTATGAGTATCGATGTGTCTCAAAAATTTCTAAAATTTTCTACTTATGTTGTATGCTGGGTGGACTTTGCTAGACCTTGTAAGACCTAATTAAATAAAATTAAGTCTAATATACAATGTCACGCGTAATATAGTCAGATAATTATTTGGAAAATTACCTGTTGTCACATTCTCCCCCAGTTAGAAGAATTTCGTCCTGAAATTAAGTTGGTGTTGTCTGCAAGTGGTGCATCGTTGAACAACTAGGGATACCTTAGTCTCATCTAGTCTTCGCGTTCCCAAGTGAACTCTGGTCCTTGTTTAGAGTTCCATCTGACTTTCACTATAGGGATGCGACTTCATTTCAGTTTCTTAATTTCCCGATCCATGATTTCTACTGGTTATTCCACAAAGTGGAGTTTGTCATTGATTTGAATCTCCTCAAGTGGTATAACAAGCGTTTCATCTGATAAGCACTTCTTTAGATTTGACACGTGGAATGTGTCATGTACACCACTAAGTTCTTGAGGTAGCTTAAGTCGGTAAGCCACAAGACCTATTCTTGCTAAGATTTCAAAAGGTCCGAAGTATCAGGGGTTGAGCTTACCTCATTTCCAAATCTAATGACCCCTTTCCAAGGTGAGACTTTTAATAGTACGTTGTTTCCAACTTGGAATTCCAAGTGTTTGCGTCTTATGTCAGGATAGCTCTTTTGACGGCCTCGGGCCGCTTTGATTCTTTCTCTGGTCTTGAAGATCTTATCGGTTGTTTCTTGAATGATTTCAGGACCAGTGAGTTGGCTGTCACCAACTTCTGCCCAGCACAATGGTGATCGACACTTTCGACCATATAGTGCTTCAAATGGTGCAACTTTGATACTGGTGTGATAGTTGTTGTTATAAGAAAACTCAGCTAGGGGTAGGTGAGTATCCCAATTCTTTCTAAAGTCTATTGCACTTGCCCTAAGCATGTCTTCCAGACTTTGGATGGTCCTTTTGCTCTGACCATCCGTCTATGGATGATAGGCGGTGCTGATGTCTAAGTGTGTACCCAACACTTTCTGTAATGATTGCCAAAACCTTGAAGTGAAACGACTATCTCTATGTGAGATGATAGAGATTGGCACTCCTTGTCTCGAGAAAACTTCCTTTAAATAGATTCTTATCAACCTTTCCATTTTATCCGTTTCTTTGATTGGCAGGAAGTGTGTAGATTTTGTCATTTGGTCAACAATTACCTAAATAGTGCCATAACCACTTGATGTCTTGGGAAATTTCGTGATGAAATCCTTAAAGATTTGTTCCCATTTCCATTGTGGTCTCTCAGGTTGTTGCAGGAGTCCAGATGGCTTTTGGTATTCTGCTTTAACTTTGGAACAAGTTAAGCATTTACTTACGTAAGTGGCAATGTCTGCCTTCATGTTGGGCCACCAGTACAACTCTTTGAGATCCTTATACATCTTGTCAGATCCTAGGTGAATGGAATACCTAGATTTGTATGCTTCGTTTAACACCAATTCCTGTAGATTTCCAAAACGTGGTACCCAAATTCGGTTCATGAACTAACGGGCTTCATCGGATTTGGTCTCTAGTTGTTGATCCATACCTCATAGGGATTCGTCTTTCAAGTTCTCTTCCTTGAGTGCCTCCTGTCCGGCACAATGTAATTAGGCAGTAAGGTTCGTGTGAATCGTCATTCCCAATGCTCACACTCGAAGAGTCTTGGTTCTTTCTTTCTTGCTTAAAGCATCAGCCACGATGTTTGTTTTACCAGGATGGTAATGAATGCCACAATCGTAGTCATTCGGTAACTATACCCATCTTTGTTGTCTCATGTTTAATTCCTTTTGATCAAAGATGTGCTGGAGACTCTTATGATCGGTAAAAATGATGCATTTTGTACCATAGAGGTAATGTCTCCAGATTTTAAGAGCAAAAACGACTGCTCCTAATTCTAGATCGTGGGTAGTGTAATGAATATGCGATGACTTTCTCCTTTTGCATCAACACGCAACCAAGTCCTTGGTGTGATGCATCGCAATATACTACGAAATCATTTGTTCCTTAGGAAGAGATAGGATAGGTGCACAACACAGCTTCTGTTTTAATAACTGAAATGCAGTTTCTTGCTTGTCGCACCAGTCAAACTTCTTTTCTTTTTGAGTCAAGGTCGTCAAGGGTTGGGCTATTTTTCAAAAAATTCTCAATAAAGTGTCTATAATAGCCAGCTAGACCTAAAAATTGTCGCACCTCGGTTGGAGTCCTTGGTGCTTTCCAATTTTTGATGGCTTCGATCTTAGATGGGTCCATATGTATGCCCTTTGTTATTGATCACGTGAACGAGGAAATGTACTTCTCGAATCCAAAATTCGTATTTCGAGAACTTGGCATATAGTTTCTTGTTTCTAAGAAACTCTAAGACAAGCTTCAAATGGTGTTCATGTTCCTCTTTGCTTCATGAGGATATTAAGATGTCATCGATAAATACAATCACAAACTTATCCAAATAAGGCTTGCGGACTCCATTCATGAGGTCCATGAATACTGCTGGTGCGTTGTTAAACCAAAAGGCATGACTAGGAACTCGTAATGACCGTAACGAGTCCTAAATGCATTCTTAGGGATGTCTTCTTCTTGGATCCTCAGTTGATGGTATCCTGAACGTAAGTCAATCTTTGAATAGAAGCTAGAGCCTTGTAACTAGTCGAACAAGTCATCTATCCTTGGAAGTGGATACCGGTTCTTTACCATTAATTTGTTTAATTCATAGTAATCGATACACATCCTAAAAGTTCCATATTTCTTCTTTACGAACAAAACCGGAGCTCCCTATGGCGAGAAACTCGGTCTAATAAAATCTTTATCCAACAGTTCTTGTAATTGACTGGGTAGTTCTTGCATCTCAGATGGTGCAAGCCGGTATGGTGATCGTGCGATTGGTGCTGCTCTGGGTACCAGAATGATGCGAAACTCGACTTTTCTTGGTGGTGGAAGTCCAGGCAAGTCTTCAGGAAAGACTTCCGGGCAGTCTCGTATGATCGGTATGTCTGCGAGTTGCTTCTCCTTTGGCTTCTTTTCTGTTACGTGTGCTAAGATAGCATGATATCCCTTTCTTAAGTACTTTTGGGCCTTCATGCATGTAATAATTCTCAAGATGGCTCCGCTCTTTTCTCCCTGAATGGTCAGGGTTTCACCGTCCGGGAGTGGAATTCGAACTAACTTCTCATGACAGGAAATTTCTGCATGGTTCTTGGATAGCCAATCTATGCCGATGACAATATCGAAACTTCCAAGTTTCACAGGCATCACGTCTATAGTAAACGAATGATCGCCCAGGTTTAAAGAGTATCCTTTGATTTTTTCTCCCGTTTCGATCAATTTATCGTCAGCTAATTCTATCATATCCTTTGATTATTTCTCCTATTTCGATCAATTTACCGTCAGCTAATTCTATCATATATGACTCATCTAGCGTAGTGGGTGCTATACCAAGTAAAGGACTAAAGTCGATAGAGACAAAAATCCTATCGGCATCCGTATCAAATAGTATGGAAGCATAGTGACGATTTACAAGGAACGTACCCATAACAATGTTGGGGTCTTGGCGAGCGTCCCCAGCTCCAATCATAAATGCTCTTCCACAGACTTGGTTATTACCTTGGTTCTTAAGATTTGGGCAATCCTTTTTAAAGTGCCTAGTAACACCACATTCAAAACAAGCTCTATTTGCCCCGATGTTGACTGCTAGTTCAGGGGCTTTGCATTATTTGGCTATGTGGTCTGGCCTTTTGCATTTGGCGCACACAAAACTTTCATAGGTGCCTAGGTGATGGAGACCGCGTTTGTTGCACTTTGGTTGCTTCCCTGCATAATGTTTCTTCTCAATTGGTGCTGCAAGATAAGCCCTTACAGTCTCTGGCTTCTTGGGAGTCTGGTGTCCAGAACTCTTTCCTTCCCATTTCCTCTTACCACCAAAGTTCTTCTCAACTGAAACTGAACTCTTCTTACCCAGTACTCCAGAACGAACAACCTGGTCAGTCAAATTGTGTGCTAGTCTTATGGCGCTTACAATGGTGGTTGGTTTAGATGAAGTCACCATACTCTGAATCTGGGGTGCAAGGCCCCAAATGTACCTCTCAATCCTTTTGATCTCTGGAGTAACCATATGTGGAACTAGTCAGGCTAGTTCATGAAACTGAGTGGTGTAGGTTGCCACTTCTGCTCCAATCATAGTAAGATTCTTGAATTCATTCTCCAATTTCTGAACCTCGTTTCGTGGACAGTATTCTTCTTTTACCATATGCTTGAAGATATCCCATGACATTTGGTAAGCAACATCCTTGCCCAATGTCTGAACTTGGGCATTCCACTACGTAAGTTCTTGGTCTTGGAAGGTGCAAGTAGCATACTTGACCTTGCAGTCATTGGTACAGTTGCTTATGTTGATAACTGAATCCATTTTCTCAATCCACCGCATGAGACCAATTGCTCCTTTGGATCCATTGAAATGGCGAGGTTTCAATTCATAAAGTCCTTATAAGTGCAACCTCTTGGGGCGTTGTTGTTTCCTGAATTGATAGGGTTATCAAGTTTGGACAATAATCATAAACAGTGACCTCTAGGTATATCGTTAGTGTTTGCATTACCCAAGGTAGCTCTAGATCCATCTCCATTTCCGTTACTACCGCTACCGATGTTAGTATTCCTAGTTCCACTGTCATCTCCGCCAGCTCCACTGTTGCCGCTTCCCGGGTTTCCTGACCCACTTCCAGATCCAATGTTCCTGTTCGCTTTGCTCTATGCTAGAGCATCAGCTATTTGCTGAGCTACTAGTTGTGTTATTTCCGCAGCCATCATGAGTTGTGTTGTCTCAGTGTTTTCACTGTTTTGCCGGGGGTTACGTCGAGGTCTTCCTTTGGGTGCAATGGTTTTCTTTCTAGTATATATGAAAAGAAAAGAAAATAAGACAATATGCATAAAATAATTGTCATCACATGAACAGGAAATGTAAACAACTACAACAATCAAAACACATGAAACATACACAATATATAGATGGATTTAAACTTGTTACATAGTTTGTAGATAATACAAAATGGACAAGGGTACAAAGCCTCGTCAATACAAGTTTTAAATCCTATGCTAAGTGAGCATAACCCGCTCACATAGGTCCGTTACATAAACGTGAGAACAATCATGCCTGAGCAGCAACGGTGGCCAAGATGGCACAGATGGTGGCAAGAATCCTCGCCTCCTGGAGCTCTCCGTGGAGGGTCACTACCTCGTGCTCAGCCGCCGTCATGCTGTGCGTCACCTCAGTTAGTCTCTCCTCCAGGTCGGTGATCCTCTGGTCTATGTCGACAGTCCACTCCTCTACGTCGGTGATAACCGTGAGGTTATCCTCTATAATGTCAAAGCGGGTGCCTAGTTGAGCACTGCCCTGGCCTCGTGATACTGGCTGAGGTCTATCCTCGCCATCTGCCTCTGTAAGGAGTCTAAGCCCTCCAGCTGGGCCTGGAATTGCTCGACCTACTCCTGGAGGCTGTCCATCATGTCCTTGTGGTGAACGCCACAAGCTACAAGCAACGGTATGGTCAGCTCCATGGGCTGACCTGTGATGGGTAGCGGAGTGGGAGGGCGGGAGGACTTTCCCACCTCGTAAGTGGAGGGAGTACCCTCCTCATCCACCCACCTCTGGAGGGTGGGGGCTACCCATCCCCATTGTCTGCATGAGGATCTGAGTCTCCTCAGAGCAAGGGCTGCTGGAGCCAGAGGGGCAGTGTTATCAGACCTAGCCCTCTTGGGCTTGGGCTCTGGAGCGGTAGGAGTGGAAGAAGTTAGCCTCTTACGAGGCGGAAGGACCTTCTTTCACGGAGTAATGCTGATACGGGTCCCTCCCATATGGGTACAAAAGTATGAGGGAATAGTAGTTGTTCATATGGTTCCCACAGTGGCGGGAACATCCTCCGCTCTACCAGTGCCGCTGGGGTGTTTCTCTCAGTAGGCTCTGGAACGGCTCCTATGCACTCGGGAGCCTCCTCTAGCTCCGCCTCTGGATCCTCCTCAGGGTCCTCGATCATCGCCTTGTCCTCGGGGCTATGTGGTAGTAGGGGTGCTGGAGGTGCTAGTGATGATGCTACCAAGGATGCCGGTGATGTTGGATCCTCGTCAGAGTCGGATACGGATATCCACCCGTTATGAGACATGGTTGTGGCATTTCAACGTTAGTACAAATCATATAAGTTATGCAAATGCAATGTTCGTGTCCTGTTTCTATGGCTATAGTCTAGGCTCACTAATGCAACCTAGTTCGCTATAACCAATGGCTCTGATACCAATCTCTCATAAGGCGCCTACGGCGGAAACACGGGGTGTAACGATTCATGGGGTTCATAGCCTTTGATTACATCAAAAGACCTCTAATGATATTCATAAATCAAAGGTTCTAAGTTATTACAAAAACATGAATTGTTTCCAAAGACATAACATGCCAAAATGCCGTACTTAAAAGTCAAGTTCGTACGGTCTTTCATACAACGAGTTTATCAGTTATGACCTAGACATTCCTAGGTTATAACAGGGAAACTCCAAAAGGTTCCTACGTGCATACATGTCTGGACTCGTTGCTTCTAGTTACCTGAGAAAAACATGCTTAAAAGTCAACATAAAGTTGGTGAGTTCACAGGTTTAAGTAAATAGTTTCTGTTGGACCATAAGATTTCAAGTCTGTTTACTGCTCACCCGAGCAATGTCTGTCTTACTATCATTAATTAAACAATAGTATAAGTCTGTTATTATTACCATGAGCTCCCGTAACCGAAACTCGACGTCTATAGTTGTGCCCCATCCAAATGTTCTTAACGGTAAAACATTGTAAAGTTGATGAAAATTATGCACCTGACTGCCAGTCAAGGTTAGAGCGACTAACCACGGGCGGGGGTGTCAACCTAAATAGATCTATTCACAATATCCACGCTTATTTCATAACTAAAGGTTACAGAATAAAAGGGGACTTTGAGCGTTAAATGAGTCTACTCATGTAACAATGTCTGTCAAGTCTACCACTTGTGTCCAGTTTCAAGTCTAGCATGTTTTCTCCCCCGAATGTCTAAAAATCAAGTTAAAACAAAGTAAAAGTGGGGCCGTGAAACTAACCTGATGCGTCTAGTAGTGAACAACTGTCAAGTTGTGGGCAAAGTCCGACTAGTGACCCGACCTACTCGTGTCCTAGAATATTTTAGACATTGTGAGGTCTATATAGTTGTCAGAGTATGAGTTGGTCATACGACCAACATCCTGTAAGTCTTGACCCCTTCCTTGCTATGATTTACAAGCGTCCGACTCGACCGCCGTTGGTGATATAACTTGTTTGTTCAAAAGCAAATAATTATATTTATCAAAATACTTTTAAGAGTAAACTGTCATTTTCGTCCCTGTGGTTTGGTCAAAATTGCCACTTTCATCCAATAGTTTGTTTTTTTGTATCTGGGTCCTCGTGGTTTTAAAATATTGCCATTTTCATCCTCGTGGTTTTAAAATATTGCCACTTTCATCCAGTCAGCTAACACCGTCCGTTTTTCTCAATTAAATGAGGGGTATTTCAGTCCTTTTACATATTTGTTTTATTTCTTCATCTTTTTTACTCTCACTTTTTAATCATAGAAACAAGCGACGGAGGTGTTCCAGTGGTGCTCGTCGGAAACTGGTCAGGAAAAGAGGAAGAAGGCCAGCAGGTGGATGATTAAATTAGAGGTTAAATTGGGGATGATTAAAAAGTGAGATTAAAAAAGATGAAAAAATAAAACAAATAAGTAAAAGGACTGAAATACCCCTCATTTAACTGAGAAAAACGGACGGTGTTAGCTGACTGGATGAAAGTGGCAATATTTTAAAACCACGAGGATGAAAATGGCAATATTTTAAAACCATGAGGACCCAGATACAAAAAAACAAACTATTGGATGAAAGTGGCAATTTTGACCAAACCACAGGGACGAAAATGACAGTTTACTCTACTTTTAATAAATATTAAGATGTGATCTTTATTGGCTAGCGTTTCCGGATTTTGTTTCGTTTTCGAGTTACGCCTTGACACGTATAGTTAATAAATATATTCAATATATATTATTAAAATGTGATGTTGTAGTAATGTGACATAAAATAATAATTATATTATTTCATAGTTTAGAACATTTTTATGTTGTCTCAAAATATATGTATATACATATATCAATATACATGTATATATCTATATTCATTACTCTCTTTCAACATATGTAAGTGCATATATATATATGTATGTATTTATTCAAGCGGAAAAACCATGATCATATGTCGATATTTATAATGAGTTTATAAATATAAAAAAATGTTGTTGCATAAGAACAATTATTAATAATCATTGTAATAATAAAGTTTAAGAACAAATCCTTTCACTTTGTTGTCTTTCGGTTTTTGACCAAAATAAATATATGTATATATATTTTAAAAAAAGAAAATATATGTAAATATTAATGTCTCACTAAAATGTTATTATTTTTGTTTTAACTAAAATTGGTACAAAAATAATATTAATCATAATGATACAAAATTAAACTTATCAATACTTAGTATAATAAATATAATGATTATATGTATGATAACAAAATCCTTATTATATTAAACATATTCATGTCGTTTATGTGTTAATTTATTTACGAACAGGGAAACCATGTTTTGTAAAAATAATAGATATCACCAACTCTTTTATACTAAGTTAACTATAATAATAACTTGGAATAAGTGAGTGCTCACGTAGGTAGTCACGTAGAAGGCGATGGAGGTGACGTGAGACCTGAAATCAACGAATGATGGCTCGTAACACTCGTTTAGCACCCGAGATCACTAGAAGGCATCGAATACTCGAGACCCGAAGTTGACAAGGTGGTGTTTGAGCTTATTGTTGAACCGGGATCGATGGAGAGGAGAGGGGAAACGGTGGTGGCCGCGGTGAGGGATGAGGGTGGTGTGTGGTTGTCGCAACCGTAAGAAGGAGGAGGGGGTGGTGTTGGCGGTGGATGGTGGTGTTGGGGCTGTTGTCGTGAACCGCTAAGGATGGAGGGAGGGAGTGGTGTTGGTGTTGTCGAGAGAATGAAAGGGAGGGAGTGGTGTTGAAGTGTGATGGTTGAGTTTGCAAGACCATGCATGCATATTTATACTATTCTTCAATTTTGTAATACTCAAGAGGTAAAGTGTCTCATGGAGACAAGGTTGTCTCACTAGACAAGGATGTTGGGAAACCTGAGGCAAGGGAAGAAGAAAGGAGGGAAGACCCCTTTGGGGTGGCCTCTCGGTCGTGTTACCCGTAGGGGGTAGGTTGCTTAAGGTGTAGGGGGTAGGGTAGGGTAGGTAGCTTAAGGTGTAGGGAGTACCGATGTGTCTCGAAAATTTCTAAAATTTCCTACTGAAGTTGTATGTTGGGTGGACTTTGCTAGACCCGGTAAGACCTAATTAAATAAAAATTAAGTCTAATATGTAATGTCACGCGTAATATAGTCAGATAATTATTTGGAAAATTGCCAGTTGTCACAAATACTCATAAAAATCATGTTTTTACAACACATCAACAGTCAACAACATTTTCAATCAAAACCATCATCATCGCGATATTCATCTGCCAGACAGAAATTTCTTCATGTGACTAGATGTTTTAAATGTGAACAGGAGGGACATACTGCCAAACATTGTAAAAAATTATCTCAGGAACCTAATTGGGTTAAGTTCGGCAGACCGAAACCCAGTTATATGCTACATGGTTTGGGAAAACAGAATAAATCAAATGGGTTTTCAAATAATTTCTTAAATAAACTTGGAACTTTAAAGTCAAATTTAAAAATTTTTTGGAAAAAGAAAATTAACATGAATGGAACTGAATTTGATCAACTTAAGTTGAAACAAACTTGGGTTGCTGCTTCTCATTAATATTCTATCATAATGGCAGAACAATCCCAGGAGGCCTATTAACAACCATTGGAATTTCGATAGTGGGTGTTCTAGTCATATGACAGGGCTGAAGGATCTTTTTACTGACTTTCGAATCATTAACGGCGGATATGTGGCATTTGCGGGTGACGAATGGGGTGGAAAGATCACTTGCTAAGGAAACATATCAAATGGTTCTCTTCTCTTGGAGAGAGTAAACCTTGTTCCAGAATTATGCTATAATCTTCTGAGCGTATCTCAGATCTACGACAAACACTTGGCGGTGTTATTCAATGCATCCTAATGCTTGTTCTTAAAGCCTGGATTTTCAATTCCCGAAGACATGATATTGATGAGGACTCCTTGGAAACTCAATACTTATGTCGTCGACATGAGTGATGATGTTCCTTCTAGCCTTATCTCTTGTCTTATCTCTAAGGCGTCTGATTCAGAATCACTGCTCTGGCATAGGCGATTGGGGCATGTAAAATTTTAAAATATGAACAAACTGGTTAAACAAAATCTTGTTCGGGGTTTGCCCACTAAAGAATATGTGTTTTCTGAAAACTGTATTACATGCGCCCAGAGTAAACAACACCGAAAATCGCATAAGCCAAAGCATGATAATTCCATTAAAGCTCCATTGCATCTATTGTGTATGTATCTTTTTGGTCCCATTAGCGTTAAAAGTTTAGCTAAGAAATCTTACTGCTGGATCCTTGAAAAGTTTAATCTTGAAGATCGAGAATAACTGTATTCTCAAAGTCAAGACTTTAAGAAGTGATAATGGGATTGAATTCAAAAACTCTGAGATGGATTCTTTCTGTGCCAACAAAGGAATTTCCCATCAATTAAGTGCTGCCAGAACACCGCAGCAAAATGGGGTTGCTGAACGAAAGAATAGAACGCTTATCGAGGATGCTCGCACTACATTGGTCGATTCTAAACTTCTCATCATCTTCTGGGCTGAGGCTGTCAACATGACCTGTTACGTTCTGAATCGAGTGCTAGTAGTCAAAGCTCAGCAAAAGACCTCTTATGAACTTTAGTACAACCATAAGCCGCTTATTGATTTCTTTAGACCGTTTGGATGTTCCTGCACGCTTTTGAATACTCAGGATTGCTTAAACAAGTTTGCTGCCAAATCTGATGTTGTTGAATACTCAAGGCCGGGTGGTGACACCGATGGTGGGGTTGGTGGTGACAATAGTGGTGGCGGGAGTGGGTGGTGGATGTGACAACGGTAAGTAGGGGTGTTCAAAAAAATCCGAATCCAAAATTTCGAACCCGAATTATCGAAAAATTGGGATTCGGATTCGGATTCCGATAGTGATTTTAAAAAAATTCGGATATTTCAGATATCTGAATATCCGAAATATTATATTTATATGTATATTTTTAATTGTTTTTTAAGCTTTTTAATTGTTTTTATAATTTAAAAATATTATATTTATATATTTTTTTAATTGTTTCGGATATCCGAATCTGTATCCGAAATTTCGGATATCTGAAATTCATATACGAATTCGGATAGTGAAATCAACTATCCGAATTTGAACACCCCTAACGATAAGCGGTCGGAGATTCAATTTCTTTTGTTGAATTCATTCACAATATGAAAGGAATGTTGAACTCTTTTACTTACAGAATTTGAGAGAATTAATCCCAATTTCAATTTTAATTCCAGTTCCAGTATATTTCTTAACCAAACGCACTAAAAATAGAATCCAAATATCAATTCCAACAAATTATATAAACCAAACACATTAAGAAACTGGATTCAGATTAAAACTCCATTAAATTATGGGAACCAAACACATCCAAAGTCTTTTGAACATCAATTTTTCATAGCACTTTTAAAAATTAAGTGGTTTTAGAACTTTTCTCAACAAGGTTTTGTCGATTTAACCATCCCGCTTTATGATTATTTTAGTTATTTAACGGATTAAATGCATTGAAAAACATCAATAAAACAAATTCTATTACTTACAAAAAGGCATACATGAAACCTGATATGCATATTGTACAAGTCTTCATTGCTTTGGTGATGTCATGATGCAATTAGCTTTTTTGAATTTTTCAGGCTACGTCACCTATATTTACTTTCTCTTTTTCACATACCAGAAGTTACTAAAGGAAGAAGAATCCTTATTTTGCTATAAGAAATTTATGTCTTAAAAGTTGTACCATGTGCTCAATTTTAGTATGAAGAATAGAGAGTTCACTTCAAGGCAAACAGTATATGATAAACAGATTAAATA
The DNA here is from genome assembly GCA_023525975.1 of Smallanthus sonchifolius. Classification (NCBI taxonomy): domain Eukaryota; kingdom Viridiplantae; phylum Streptophyta; class Magnoliopsida; order Asterales; family Asteraceae; genus Smallanthus; species Smallanthus sonchifolius. The sequence goes on from CM042023.1 coordinate 36,951,415, forward strand.
TAAATATATCATTTATTAGCATTATAAATTTAATTATTTTTAAATACAAATAATTAATGCCACTTGATTTTTTTTTTGGATTTTTTTATTTTTTCTTTGATTTCTTTTTCTGATTTATTTTCTGTAAGTTTTGATTTCTTTTTTGATATCTTTCTTCTTTTATTACTTTTTTAGCATTACGTTAGAACTCTTTTTTCCTTATTTCAATAGCTTTTTTCTTAGTTGTTTTTTTTTCATTTCTTTTCTTGATTGAAACAAATTTCCTTTTTTATATCTATTTTTTACATACTTAAATTTACATTTAATATTTTTTTTTGATTTGTTGTTCCTTATTTTTTTATTTTAATTTTTAAGAAAAATTATATATATCCCACTCTAAACTTACAAAATTGCATATTTCCTCAAAATATAAGTTTTTACATATTTACATTTACATTTAATATTTTTTTTGATTTGTTGTTCCTTATTTTTTTTAAGGAAAGTTGCATATATCCCTCTCTAAATTTAAAAAATTGCATATTTTCTCAAAACACAAGTTTTCAATGCATAATATACAATGCACTTGAAGCATGATTTAGGGAAATATGCAATTTTGTAAGTTTATAGGGGGAAATATGCAATTTTAAATTCTTTTTTTAACCCACATTTCAACTTTTAATTATCTATTTTCTTTTGCTTTTTTTTAATTTTTTCTATTAATTAACTAAATATATAAATGCAATTTTGAAATGCTAAATTTAATATTTTAATTAGTGACATTTTCTTTTTTTAAAGTTTTATTTACAATTTTATGAGGAGGAGATTAAAAATTAACAAGGAGTACGAGGAGGAAATTAACAAGGGTTAGAGCCGCTAGTTATGAAATATTGACAAGGAGTACGAGGAGGAAATTAAAAATTAAATGTTGGATTGTTGGAGAACAATGTTGTTCCATTATGAAAAAGATTATTACTATTCCGCATGGGTTTTAGTGTTTTACTTTTAATAGACAAAAAATTAGGAAATAAATTTCATATGTCGCTCAAAAGGAACTACACAATCATGCTTCCAATAATTTGCTTCCTTAGTTGGTTTATTTCTTTGGACATCAGATGTGTTTAAGACTAAAACCAGTTATTTAAATGATATTCATATTCTAGAACATGCATTTTGAAAATATAGTTATTTAAATGATATTCATATTCTAGAACATGCATTTTGAAAATATATATATTTGTTGGATTTTATGGACCGACCCGATGGACAACGCGACTGACCGAGCTATGACAAGTAAGAGAACATTAAATCCACTTAACCTGCTTAACTGATAATTACGAACTTTTAGCGAGACGATATATTTTATATATATATATACGTTACACGGGATTTATTATTTATACAAGTATATAAATAATAATTCATATTTATTGTTTTAATCCTTTTATTAAAACAATTAAATGGGTACATGTTTTTTATCTCGTATTGGACTTTAGGCCCGGAAACAATTATTAGGGTTTATAATTATTATATAATTATAATCTAATTTTGTTTTACACACACAAGAGAATTCTAGCCGCAAAGATATTTTCGTTTTTCCCTTCTGTGTGGGAGCCGCCAAAGAATTGGAGCCGCAAGCTCGTTTTGCTTTTGTTCGGTTGACCCTAGCGACAAAAGACAGAACAACCAAAAGGCTTTTGCCTTTGTAACTTCCGGCCACCCACCTTGCCACCGCACGCCGCCTTGACCGGCGATTCTTGGTGTCACCCGTCTCTCGTGTTAGGTTCGTGATCTAGCATCGGTTCGTTGTACCTCGGTGTCTCGACCGGTTAATCATTAACCACTAAGGTATAATTAATCTCATTGGTAGATTAAATATTTTATTCCGTATTCGTATGTTTTCGTAACCCAGATCCTGTCGGGTTTTATATTGTGTTGGATCGGTTTCATTCCGCTGCGTATTAATAATTACTAAATAATTATTATTAATCTAAAATTATTTATCAACCGTTTTTTATAACTAATCTAACTGATCACCACTGGCCAAAATACCCAACAGTGGTATCAGAGCCTTGGTTACGACATACGAATCGGATCCGGTCTTTTAACCGGTTATAGATCACAAACTTTAACTTGTTTAAAGTTTCTGATCTAGATCTTTTTAGGGCAATTTTTATTTATTTATTTTGGTCAAAGTTTTTTTATTTCTTTTATTTGACCAAAATGATTGCCCGGTTATTTGATTGTATTAAATATGTAAATCTGGCCCGACCCTGTCTTGTGTTTGTTTTCTGTTTTTTGGTTTTATGGTTTGGCCCATTTGATGGCTTAAAATTGTAATAGGTTAGCTTTTATGTTTTGGCCCACTTTGATGGCTCAAAGTTGTAATAGCTTAGGGTTTTATTTTTTTTTATTCTGTATAAATATTGTAAAGATAAAGACCCGAAGACAAAACAGAAGACGGAGACAGGATCTTGGATTTAGTGGGAGTCACACGGAACAACTAGATGCATGCATGAAGTTCATCCTTGAGGTTGTTTGTGTGTTGTGACCACGTGACCTAGTTTGGTCTTGCTATTAGGCTCTAGCAAGATCAAACATTTTTTCCTTGGCCATATGATTTACATATTTTTGTGTTGCTATTGTGGTTGCTTTTATCTTATAAATGTTATAACGTACCGACCAAATACCAAAATTTTCACAATCAAATTAATAACAAGTTCTAAACCTTTTTTTTTACAACTTGTGGATACTTTATATTAAAACAAACAGTTTGTTTTTAAAATAAATGATAACCAATAAAGTTTTGCAATTTAAACTAATTTTAAATTTTCAAAACGAATAACTTAATAGTTCATTTAAACTATTAACTTTTAATTGGTTAATTACATCGCGACAAACTTAGTTTTAATAAGTTATTTAAAATTGAGTGTCCTGAGAGATGAAAGAGTTCATCACGTTGTCACGATCTAATATATAGTAAAACTGGATTTTACAACACACGTATGATTTATCATTCGTTGTGTTTGACCCTATTCGGTAAACACTAAAATTAAATCCCATATTTAAAATCTTTAGTCTATGTCATCCTACTATAAGGAACACTTGGGGAATAACGTGAAACACCAGTGTTTGGAGCCACAGCACCGCACTTGGTGCGTAACCTATCCCTCCAAGGTGCAATGGTTTCGTTGACACATCCGGCCCTTCCACATGTACCTGTACTAGGGCGACTATTACTTTTCTCTCTATTACATGCCCCAGCTGTATGGAGACCAAAAGTGGGCATAGATGAGGCTAAACGTATTAATGCATAGACAAGAGTTGTCTTAGCGGCCTCATACTCGAGAATTGTGCATTTTTCCACAATTGGCAATTATTGTCAGTCTGCCTAAATCACTTACTAATGTTGCGTGCCACAGCCGCCATTACTAATTGATATAACCAGATTCTCTATTCTTAATCTATTCTTGCCATGGGTCATTAATATAAGAATTTATTACATCCAAAATACTAATTAACTTTTAATTTGCTTATTTAACAGATGTCTACTGAAAAGGAATCTCACTCCTCCTTCTCTCTCAAGTCTTTGCTTGAGAATGAAAAACCGAATGACACCAACCTCATCTTGAACTCTCTCCCTAATTCTTATGACAACTTCGTAATGAACTTAAATATAAACACATGGGAGAAGACTATGCCCGAACTGCACGGCATGAAGGAAACGACCGAGATGAGAATATCAAGTGAGACTAATCAAGAGTTGATGGTCAAATCTGCTAGTGTTAACAAGCCCAAAACCAAGAAAAGGGGTTATAACAGCAAAGGTAAGAAGCAAGTTATTGTTGCTGCCAAGAATTCCACCAACAAAAACAAGCAAGTTGCAAAAGCACCCCCTCCCAAGGAGCGTCAGTGTTTTGAATGCAACAATATGGGGCACTGGAAACGTAACTGCCCTGAATATCTAACTAAGTTGAGATCGAATAGAGCAAATGGTGAAGGCATCTCTTCTGGTATTTCTATCTATGTTATTGAACTTTTCACTATCTCTAGCGACACTTGGGTATTTGATACCGGATGTGCTTATCACATCGTTAATGTATTGCACGAGCCTGAAAAGTGGAAGAAGCTGAAACAAGGCGACATGGAACTCATCGTTGGTGATGGGAAGAGAGTACCAGTTCTTGCAATTGGAACATTTCACCTTTCATGTCCTTCTGTCCTTGTAGTTATCTTAAACAACTGTTTGTTTGCACCTGGTTTAACCAGAAACATTATTTCAGTTTCCTTATTGTTTGAACAAGGTTTTAAGTACGTTTTTAATGGAATTAATATTTCTACTTACTTAAATGATATTTTCTATTTTGAGGCTAAACCTCGAAATGGAATTTATGAGGTTGATGTTCAAACTAATAATAACATATAAAATCTTTCTAAACGTATCAAATCTAGCATTAATGATACATTTCTATGGCATTGTAGACTTGGTCACATAAGCAAGGCCCGCATGAAAAGGCTCCAATCCGAATGGATCCTTGAATCCACCGGACAAGAATCCTTTGAAGACTGCAAGTCTTGCTTAGCTGGCAAACTCACTAAAGGATCCTTCACCGGCGTTGGTGAACGAGCCAAGGATCTGCTAGGACTCATACACACTGATGTATGTGGCCCTTTCAGAACCATGTCTAGAAATCATGAAAGATACTTCGTTTCATTCATCGACGATTATAGTCGATATGCTTATGTCTATCTTAGGAAACACAAGCATGAAACTTTTGAAAAGTTCAAAGAGTTTCAAAACGAAGTGGAAAACCAACTCGGTAAAACGATAAAGACACTTCGATCAGATCGAGGTGGTGAATATCTCAGCACAGAGTTCATAAATCATCTCAAGGAGCGTGGAATAGTTTCACAACCTACTCCACCTGGCACACCCCAACTTAATGGCGTGAGCGAGAGGAGAAATCGAACCCTACTTAATATGGTTAGATCGGTGATGTGTAGAACAAACTTGCCTCACTCCTTCTGGAGTTATGCTCTTATGACCGCCGCCCGCATTGTCAATCTGGCACCAACTAAGAAGGTAAACAAGACTCCATATGTGATATGGCATGGGTCTAAACCCAATCTGTCTTACCTTAGAGTATGGGGATGTGATGCATATGTCACCAGCGATTCTGATGACAAGCTCGATCCTAGAGGCGAAAAGGTCGTTTTCGTTGGATACTATAACAGAAGCGGATATTATTTCTACCATCCTGATACAAATGTTATTTCCATCAAAAGGAAGGCACACTTCCTCGAGAAAGAAATTCTTGAACGAGGAACTGGAGATAATATAGTGGACCTTGAAGAAATTCGAGAACCACAAACAACCGCTGATGAAGTCGGAGCGTCTGAACAACAAGAAGTTGTTGCTGGTGAATCAGACATAAACACAAGCGTTCGCAGAAGTGTAAGGACTCGCAAAGAACCTGACAGATACCTATGGCATCTTGATAGTACCGAGGTCCTATTAGTAGCTGAGTCTAATGACGAACCTACTAACTACAAATCTGCTATTTCAGATCCAGAATCTACAAAATGGCTAGAAGCCATGAACGCCGAGATGCAATCTATGCGTGATAATCAAGTCTGGGACTTGGTTGAGCTACCCCCCGAATCTCGGGCAGTAGGGAGCAAATGGATTTTCAAGAGAAAAACCGACATGCATGGAAATATACACACCTATAAAGCACGGCTAGTTGCGAAAGGTTTTACTCAGACTCAAGGCATTGACTATGATGAAACCTTCTTGCCCGTTGCTATGATCAAATCGATCAGGATATTGTTTGCTATAGCCGCGTACTATGACTACGAGATATGGCAAATGGATTTCAAAACCGCTTTCCTTAATGGGCATCTCTCTGAAGATGTCTATATGGTACAACCTGATGGTTTTGTTGATCCAAAATATCCTTATAGGGTATGTAAACTGAATAAGTCTATTTATGGACTCAAACAAGCATCTCGAAGCTGGAATCTTCGTTTTGACCAAAAGATCAAAGAGTTTGGTTTTGTCAAAAATGAAGATGAGCCTTGTGTTTACAGAAAGGCTAGTGGGAGCACTATATCATTCCTCATCTTGTATGTGGATGATATACTTATCATTGGAAATAACATCCCTATGCTTAACGATGTTAAACACCGGTTGGGAACTTGTTTTGCAATGAAAGATCTTGGAGAAGCAGCCTACATTCTAGGAATCAAGATCTACAGGGATAGATCTAAGCAGCTTCTAGGGCTTAGTCAAGGCACATACATAGACAAAGTCATGGCATGCTTTCATATGGAAAACTCCAAGAAAGGAGGTGTTCCTATGACTAAAGGCACCGTGCTGAACAAATCGCAATCTCCTTCAACGGACATTGAAACCAAGCGTATGGAAGCAATTCCATATGCTTCGGCGATTGGTTCTATCATGTATGCTATGTTATGTACCAGGCCTGACGTCTCGTATGCTTTAAGCATGACCAGTCGTTTTCAGCAAAGTCCTAGCATTGCCCATTGGACTGCAGTCAAGAACATCCTGAAGTACTTGAGAATGACTAAAGACATATTCTTAATATTTGGAGGAGTGGAAGAAGAGCTCACTGTAAGATGTTACACTAACGCCAGCTTCCAAACTGATCGAGATGACTCTCGCTCACAATCAGGATTCATATTCACTCTAAAAGGAGGAGCTATCTCCTGGAAGAGCTCCAAGCAGAGTGTGGTGGCGGATTCAACCATCGAATCTGAGTATATAGCTGCATCAGATGCGGCTAAGGAAGCTGCTTGGATGAAGAAATTCATTACTGACCTCGATGTGGTTCCGAGTATTCGCCAACCAATCGAGATACTTTGTGATAACACAGGTGCTATAGCTCAAGCCAAAGAGCCCAGATCTCATCACAAAGCCAAGCACATTCTCAGAAAGTTCCACTATATATGGAAAATTGTGGAACGTGGTGACATCGTGATAAGCAAAGTAGACACAGATCAAAACCTAGCGGACCCGTTTACAAAGCCCATGACTCAGGACAAGCATGATCTTCACAGAGATGCTATTGGTCTTAGATTTGCTAGTGATATGTTTTGATTTAGTATTTTGAATGTGTGAATAATTAAACAGTTGTACTTTTGAATTCTTTTGGTTTACTGATTTAAATGCAATTCTGAATTCTTACAACTGTGTTTGATTTTAATACGTGTAATCCATGAATCTTGTATTCTCATCCGTAGTCGATCAGAATCGTGGGAACGACTCTGAATTAAGACTATTCTGAACTTGGACTCAAGTAGTTGACTTCCAATTTCACAGACCTCATCTTGGATGACGTTGGATGTAACTCGCTTCAAATCATCTTCATGGATTTTAATCATAAGATGTTTTGATATTGGTATACTCATTTAGTATCCTTTGACCTGAGATGCATACTAGAACTTTCGTTTACCAAGGGCTGTTCTTTAATCACTGTCAACCGCTGTCGCGTAACTGCCAGTCATAAAGGCATTGGTTAGGAACACATCTGAAGTTCAGTGGGAGTTGTATATAGTCGATAAGGGATTCTGTACTCTTACATGATATGTAACAGTTAGACATCGTGGCGCCCTCGTGATTCAAACTGGTGAAGTGTAAGGCCTTACCCAAACTGACTGTGTGTTTGATTGGACCACTATGAATCTTGAACGAGAACAATAATAATTGAACGTCATATGAGAATGAACTAAATCCATGTCTCATTGATTCAATTGATGTCTTATACGGAAAGGATGAATGACAACTATTGCCATAAGTCTATTGTCTTGCTTTAGTTAGCTATTACTAACACCAAGATATTTGGTTAATGACTTTAAAGCGTCATACCTTGTTAGGGACAGCCATGTGCAACTAGAGTGCCGTTGACTATTTGCGTTGATTTATCGTGAATCGTCCAAGTGGGAGATTGTTGGATTTTATGGACCGACCCGATGGACAACGCGACTGACCGAACTATGACCCGTAAGAGTTACACCTTGGGCAACGAACATTAAATCCACTTAACCCGCTTAACTGGTAAATACGAACTTTTAGCGAGACGATATATTTTATATATATATACGTTACACGGGATTTATTATTTATACAAGTATATAAATAATAAGTATAAATAATAATTCATATTTATTGTTTTAATCCTTTTATTAAAACAATTAAATGGGTACATGCTTTTTATCTCGTATTGGACTTTAGGCCCGGAAACAATTATTAGGGTTTATAACTATTATATAATTATAATCTAATTTTGTTTTACACACACAAGAGAATTCTAGCCGCAAAGATATTTTCGTTTTTCCCTTCTGTGTGGGAGCCGCCAAAGAATTGGAGCCGCAAGCTTGTTTTGCTTTTGTTCGGTTGACCCTAGCGACAAAAGACAAAACAACCAAAAGGCTTTTGCCTTTGTAACTTCCGGCCACCCACCTTGCCACCGCACGCCGCCTTGACCGGCGATTCTTGGTGTCACCCGTCTCTTGTGTTAGGTACGTGATCTAGCGTCGGTTCGTTGTACCTCGGTGTCTCGATCGGTTAATCATTAACCACTAATGTATAATTAATCTCATTGGTAGATTAAATATTTTATTCCGTATTCGTATGTTTTCGTAACCTAGATCCTGTCGGGTTTTATATTGTGTTGAATCGGTTTCATTCCGCTGCGTATTAATAATTACTAAATAATTATTATTAATCTAAAATTATTTATCAACCGTCTTTGATAACTAATCTAACAAATCACCATTGGCCAAAATACCCAACAATAGTTAGGTTCAAGTAAAAAGGGTTTTTAAAATAAAAAAGATGAGAATTATTTAGGGTCATTAGATCAAATTGTAAAAATGATTTACCGGTTGAGATCAAATTGTAGGAGAAAAAAGTTGTTGTGAGAGTATTTTAGTCATTGCTATTTTTGTTGACTTTTTATCAAGTTCCCCCTTTTTTTTAAACGTTCATAACTTTTACATACGACATTATTTTTTTTTTAAATTACACCATAAAAATAAGCGTTTTTTATCTTTAAAACGAGTATAGTGTCGTTATATACAAAAACGAAATTTTTTTTTACGTTTTCCAGCTCATTGTGTAATTTGCTCGTCATTGTGTAATGTCAGGTCTGGTAATTATGTAATGTCAGGTCTGATCATTGTGTCAAATACTTTTCATCATTGTGTTTTACGTTTTAGATAATTTCGTGTTATTTTTGTTACTGTTTTTTATGTATTATATATAATATAGTGATGAAAAACATTTGACACAATTACCTGACATTAGACACAATGACTAGACCTGACATTACACAATGATCAGACCTGACATTATTGTGTAATTTGCTCGTTTTGTCAAATTTTTTCATCATTGTGTTTTACGTTTTAGATAATTTCGTGTTATTTTTGACATTACACAATAACCAGACCTGACATTATTGTGTAATTTGCCCATTTTGTTAAATATTTTTCATCATTGTGTTATATGTATTCATTATTGTGTTTTACATTTTAGATAATTTCGTGTTATTTTTGTTAATGTTTTTTTATGTATTATATATAACATAGTGATGAAAAATATTTGACACAATAACCTAACATTAGATACAATTATCAGACCTGACATTACACAATGACCTAACATATTTGAGCAAATTACAGAATAATGAGCAAATTACATAATGAGCTGGAAAACGTAAAACACAATGATAAATACATATAATACAATCATGAAAAATATTTGACAAAATGAGCATATTACACAATGAGCTGTAAAACGTAAAACACAATGATGAATACATATAACACAATGATGAAAAATATTTGACAAAATGAGCAAATTACACAATAAGCAAATTACACAATAATCACAATGAGCAAATTACACAATAATGTCAGGTCTGATCATTGTGTAATGTTAAAAATAACATGAAATTATCTAAAACGTAAAACACAATGACCAAAACGAGCATTTTTATCTTTAAAACGAGTATAGTGTCATTATATACAAAAACGAAAAAAATTACAAAAACGAGTATAGTGTCGTTATATACAAAAACGGCATTATTGTGTAATTCGCTCATTTTGTCAAATATTTTTCATCATTGTGTTATATGTATTCATTATTGTGTTTTACGTTTTCCAGCTCATTGTGTAATTTCTTTTTTTGTCAAATATTTTTCATCATTGTGTTATATGTATTCATCATTGTGTTTTACGTTTTCCAGCTCATTGTGTAATTTGCTAAAATATGTCAGGTCAATGTGTAATGCCATGTCTAGTCATTGTTTCTAATGTCAGGTCATTGTGTCAAATATTTTTCAACACTATGTTATATATAATATATAAAAAACAATAACAAAAATAACACGAAATTATCTAAAACGTAAAACACAATGATAAATACATATAACACAATGATGAAAAATATTTGACAAAATGACCAGACCTGACATTATACAATTACCTGACATATTTGACACAATGACCAATATGTCATCTCTTCAAAAACAATAAAATGACAAATGTCAAGTCAAGAATCTTTCTTACCCTTCTTATATTTTAAACACTTTTTACCATAACCTAACCCTATATATATGGGTGAGTTTACTAGAAAACTCATTTACATGAGAAAACCAAAATTATTCATTAAAGGTGTTGCATATGTGTAGTGCACCCAAAAACCTAACCCCCACCTAAAAACCTTAACCCCCACCTAAAAACCTTAACCCCCACCCTCATCCAAAAACCTAAACCCACCCTACCCACCTCCACCCCACCCCCAAAAAAAAACCTAACCCAAAAGGTAAAATGAATCTTCTAGATTGGGGTGATTTGTGCACGTTTTCTTTTTAGTCTTGCGCCTTTCGAGAATGTTGATTTATTCATTTGCTTTGGTTTCCTGTAATTTGGCTTTCTAGCGCCTTGCAAGTTTTGATTTAATAAATCTTCGCCGTTTAATATATACATATACATGCATATATATATATATATATATAGAGAGAGAGAGGGAGAAGGTTTCAAATGATAACCAATTTTTTGTGTGATAACCATGATAAACACTATCAAACAATCACATAATTTATAAATTATTTTTTCTTTTAATTTTTAAAAGATTATTTAAGTATCGTGAACATATATCTTGAACATAAATATGGAAATGATTAGTCTTACATATACGTACAAAATAATGTTATATATACGTGAAACATAGTGTTTACGTATATGTAATACTAACAAAATGCTAATTGTTACATATATATAACATTATGTTTGAGAGTGGTTTTTATGGTTATCATATAAATATTGGTAATCATATAAAGTCATATTTTGACGAGTGTGTTTGTTAACAAATTGCATTATATTTTATTCAAACAATGTAATATACCGGTTTATTAAACTCGTGTATTACACGAGTTTTTAAAAATATAAAATTTTAATTACTAATTATATAACATTTTATTTATTTAACCCGTGTAATACATGAGATTTTAATCTAGTACACTAATAAATAAAGATTTGAGGTGACACAAGTCACTTTCTGGTTCCTTCTCACATTTATTTTCCATACTCTCTCTCCTGTTAAATACTAGTTTTTTCGTTTCTCTCTCCTATTAAATAATAATTATATTAAGAAACATAAAAAAATTAATTATTGATAGTTATTATATTTTAACTAAATAAACTTAATATAAAATTAATAATGGATAGTTATAACTAATGACGTTATTTATCATTTTAGAAAAATGAATTTGCATTATGAAAAGTTATTATATTATCAGACTGCTTTTACATTTTAATAAACTCCATTATTTTAGACAACTAGATCAATTTTTGTTTATATTTTTTATCTACATATTTTTGAATTTAAAATTTTGTTTGTCATCAATCATATATTTATAAACTAGGTTAGATTCCCGTGTTTTACACGTGTTGAATAATTACAATGTTATATAGTTAGTAATAAAGATTTACATATTATAATTTTATGACATATTACATAGTTTTTTAATACAAATTCTAGAAACGTTATATAGTTATTTTTTAAAAATATTTCACAAAAGAATGAAATAAATGTTCAATTTATAAAAACGTTTTATGAACAAACCTATTTTTTTTTAAAATAAAAAACGTTTTATAAAAGAATTATAGAAATTATTATTATTTAATAGGAGAGATGCGGGAAACAAAAAATTATAAAAAAAAATTAAAGAAATTTGTAATTAATAGGAGAGAGAGACGGAAAAAAAAGGTTGATAATACATAGGAGAGTGACAAGTGTCCCACCAAAACCTTTATTTATTAGATAGTATAGATATAGATTTTACAAACTGAACACGATTTTATAGCCACGTAAATACATATTTAAAGATCTAATATTTGTTATGATTTGTTAAATCTCACTGTGTTTTTTGTCATATTATTATAGCCGAAAGTATTAAAGTAATTATTTTCTTTTTTCCTATTTCGATTTATATCATGACTTATTTTAGCTGTTTGTATATGTTTATATATGTTTTGTAGATGTGGTAACTTCGACCTTTTTTCTTATGAACAGGTTGATTTAAGTTATGTTTTTTTCTCTAACAGATCAAACGATTAAAATAGAATAAAAGCAGTCTAAAATGAGAAGACATATCAGTTGAAAGCCTCCGTAAATTTAAATTTCATGCAAATAAATATATTTAGATTGTTATATTATAATCGTAATAATATAATTTTTTAGTTATATTTGACACTAAGAGTAAGCTATACCTAATAAATAAATAATTAGTCACGTGTCACAATTCAGTAAGCTCAAGATTCTTCTAAGCGTTTGAAAATTTTTCCGCTTATTTTCTTGTGAGCCCAAGCTATACGAAATAAATAAGTAACTGTTTGAAGTTTTTTTCATTTATTGTTTCTCAATTATTTATTAATATTTACTTTATGAATATTTTATTTATTTAATATTTTTTCTCAACTATTTCCTTTGTTTTTTCCACTTATTAATACATGTTTAATATTTCATTAATCCAACCTCGTGTAATAATGGATTTGTAACCTGGTATATATATAGGATCAATTTAGAACGTAAAATATTGTAAGAACTTGAAAAACCAAATTAGTTATAGATTAATAATAATTAATGTTTTGAATTGATTTACGATATTTTTGTAGTTAGTTGACACAATGGACATTTTTTAAATAAATAAATAAGCCGTCTATTCTTGTTTCTCTCACCTTCTCCCAAAATGTCCGCAATTCTTTCACTCTCGATAAATTCAAAATTATATATAGTTGTATATTTCGTTCCTTTCTAGGTTTTCATTAAAAAAAAAACATAATCAGTTTGTTGAAAGAATGCGAGTGAAAAAACATGCATATGTGCAGGTTTAAAAAGTATGTTTCTGTCATTGATGATGCGTATGTATGTGTAGGTTAAAACGTATTATGCTGTCATTGATAATGTAGATGTGTATATACGTGAAACTCTAAAACGCAATATTAAAAAGCATAAATACATATGTATAGATTGAAAAATATGATGTCGTCACTAATGATGCACAAGTGCAGATACATAAAACATTTAAAAGAATTAATAAAATCAAAGCGTGTATCAATTGCATAACCGAAACAAAGTCCAATTTATACAATCATGCGCTTAAATTACATAGGATATGGAGTATATCAGATGTTCCACTAAGAAAACACTCATCACTGATATGAACTAACAATGTAATTATAAAATTCAATCCTTCTAGAAATCAATGTGATAGAAAAAATCAATGATTATAGGAGAAAGAGTATGTCACACCCCGAACCTAGGAACGACGTAAACGTTGGATTTACTGACAAACAAACAGCGCAAGACTTACAAACCTTACTTAGATTATAGTTTAAAATTTCATAAATTTAAACTCATTCCAACTCAGTATAGGATGTCAACCATCTTTGTCAGATAGCCGGAGATGCCATGCCACAACTCACCTTAACTCAATCTGAAGCACGTACTAAAACGGGCCAGTTTACGCTGGTAAGTCTATAACTTTCATTATCAAAACATCATTTAATCTTTCAAAAACTCTTTATTAAATGATTTAGTTTAGATAATTCCACCCACTATACATATGACAATCATCTACCACACACACAACACATTTATACCTTACTTACATCACACCACATCACACACTGTTCATTAATTCACACTTCATTAACTCGCACTTCATAAAACCAAATGTCAGCTACACACTGGTATTGTATATAGTTGGGCCCTCACACTTGCTGTCAATGTGAGACTCATACCAATTTTTGACACCGTCATGGACTTCACACACTCACACACTAGTCAACACGTTTCCCACACTTACTGGCCACAACATCCCAACCCTTGGATCAGCATTTCTTCTAAAAATTCTTAAAATAATTTTACTCACACTTTGGTTATAAAATATGTTTAACTAACACCACACATCCCAACACTCTTAGCAGCTAACTTACACAGATATGGTTATGTAGGCTTATTCATGTCAATACAGTTATACATGCTCATTCATGTGAACTTCTTCATATAGATTCCCTTACACAAAATAGATTCCTGCAACATTGTCTATGGTATAACCAATTCACACAACTCACTTACAATGCCAATTCTACCTAAGTCATTCCAATCATTAACACACATATTGACTTAACACACATACTGACTGAACACACATTGTCGCACACACATGCATATCATAATCAACGCCAAAGACTATATCATGCTACAACTCACTAAACATTCACTTCTGGATTATATAATATAACCCAAACCTCACTGTTTATCAGGTTGAAACATCACAGTTTAACACACTTGTTCGTATAACCAAACCACCACATACACACACTCAACAACCACCATACACACACTATCAAGGTTAACTAAATCCCATTAAACCCTGACCATAACCCACATTGAATTCAGCCCCGAATTCTTACACCATTTACTTTATCGATTAAATACTTAGGCCATGTTTGGTAGCTTCTTAATGTCATTAAGAGGCTACCTCTTAATGGTTCAAAGCCACTTAATGGTTAAGACGTAACCTTAAGTCTGAATGGTTAAGAGGTAACATCTTAATGGTAAGTTCTCACAAGTTACATGGCCCTTTACCTCTTAATCATTAAGAGACTTTGAACCATTAAGAGGTAGTCTCTTAATGACCATAATATGCTACCAAACAGCCCCTTAATCACGTGTTAAACCTCTTAAAAACATAATCCAAGTGAATCAGCCCAACACACTTTAAAATATTTAAAATAGGGCATATAAAAGTCACCTAGATCATACAAACCGATCTCACGCTTTCCACATGCTTGTTTAAGATCAAAACCCTAAACCGCTGCCGTACGCCACCTTGCGCCACCGCCAATCACCGCCCTTTTGCTTCGGTTGTTACCACCACCACTTGGAAGCCCCGGTTTTGCATCCCTCAACAGCTCGCAACGCTCGCGCGCACACTAGCGGGTTACCACGCTATCTCTCTCCTCTTTCTCTAACTAAACACACATACACACTCATCACCGTGAACTACCATCAAAATCGCCTAGACATCTTATAGATCACCACCATGAGTTACCACAACGTTGGTTGCTACCGGTCAATCACCCAACAACCACACACACACTAAGCTTTTCTCTCTCTCTCTCTCTTCGCAATTTCCCGATGACCACCACCACCGTCACCGTATGATGCATTAAAAACCACACAGTCGCAACACACACCTCTTTTCTGCCTTCGCTGGTTGCTAGAATACCCCATGAGTACCTCCACCGCCTTCGCTACCGGTGCAAGCCACCAACACCAACTGATCGCCACCAACCCTACCTGATCACCACCTCTCTCTCTATCTCGTTTCTCTCTCTCTCTCTGCTTCTCTAGGAACCAATGAAGTAAATAATAAGGGAGATGGGATATTTGAATGATAAAGAGATAATGGGGAGATGGGGGAGTTAGTTACATACTAGGTTAAATCTTATCTCCTCAAGATTCAAGTTTCAAAATTGATATTGTAACACCTTAGGCAAATCCTATATCGTTCTGTTCTGTCCACGGAAGAGATGCTTGGTTCATAAGGAATGCCCCGCATCAAATATCACAACGCGTTTTGCTGCTTAATGTAGTGGATGAGAGGAGAACTCCACAGTTAAGCGTGCTCAGCTGGGAGTAATCCAGGGTTGGGTGACCCCTAGGAAGTTTTCACCCGAGCAACCAAAAACAAATCCGTGAGCTCTTAGTGGGCAAAGCGGACAATATTGTTGGTACGAGAGGCCGGATGTTACAAATGGTATCAGAGCCACTCCCGTTCTTTTCTGTTTACGATAGTGGGGCAAACCTCATCGAGGACGATGAGTCCCAAGGGGGGGGGGTGTTTGTAACACCTTAGGTAAATACCATATCATTCTGTTCTGTCCACGGGAGAGATGTTGGGTTCATAAAGAATGCCGCTCCTCAAATACCACAACGCGTTTTACGGCTTAATGTAGTGGATAAGAGGAGAACTCCACAGTTAAGCGTGCTCGGCTGGGAGTAATCTAGAGATGGGTGACACCTTGGGAAGTTTTCACCCGGGCAACCAAAAACAAATCCGTGAGCTCTTAGTGGGCAAAGCGGAAAATATTGTTGGTACGAGAGCCCGGATGTTACATATATTATCTCAACATGGAATCACACTAATTAATTATTTAAAACTATTTAAGACACTAAATACACACACACACACACACACACACACATATATATATATATATATATATTCACGCACACATATGTATATATACCCACATATATACGGCCCACATACACACAGTACGCACATTCACTTATTTCACAAGTTTCACATGTGAACACACACATTTATTTAATTTAATTTAATTAATTAAAATTCATGACCCCTAAAAGTGGGTGTTACAAAAAAGGAATTTCGACCTCAAAATTCGACCTTGAAATTCGCGCGCTCACACGTGCATAACACTACTTTTGACACCATTTGATGTCCTCACACTTTGGTCACAGATAGCTAATCTCACTATGATAAGGGGAATCTGATCGCACCACACACTACTCACACTACATCAGGTACCACCTAATGATATTACACATCACACTTCATATTCCATCTGATTCCACATAACCACATCGAATACCTCTTAATCACACATCATACATCAACTCACAAGTGTCCAAGCACTGAATAAATCAACTACTGCAATAATCAACCACCAATCCAAGTCTCACTGAACATAATCAAACACTAAATAGTTCCAACATACAACACTGAAAGTCTAAACCAATAAATTGAAATAAACAAAAGATAGATATCACAATGCATCACATCTCACTCTTACGGTTATTCTACAGCAAAGCCCTCAAACGATTCTTCAGATTTCTCATTTTGGTCTGCTTGTATACCATGTTCATCTGTAACTGTCTCACTTGAGCTCTGACATTCCTCAACTCTATGGAAAGTCCAACACATGTATTCTTGGCATCAGCACAAGAATTGTCATACCTCACTGTTGGGACATCAAGGTCCAGTTAATTTGTGATTTATCCAAAGTATAAAGACATCACAACCTGCTATGTTGATGAATTACTAAGTCATAAAATGCTATGAGGAATAGAAATAAATCAATATGTTATGAGGAATAGAAAGAAATCAATATGTGATGTGGCAAAAGATACAAGTCCAAGCTGTGCTACGATTACTTGTTCTACTATATCTATATATGCTTATTTGCTACTACATTTGTTTTGCAAGGATAAGCATAAATAACAACTTTTGAGGGGGAGCTTTAAAAGTTATGCGACTTTCAAGGGGGAGTTCTATGATTGAGGAGGAGCTTTAAAAGTTATGCAACCTTTAAGTGGGAGTCTCCTTTTTTATATCGACGAAAAAGGGGAGAACAAGAGAAATGGAGAAATTACTTGGAGAACAAAATAAATGTTGAACAAAGGGGAGAACAAGAGAATGCATTACTTGAAAAATAAAAAGCAAAGGATAAACAGAAAGTGGAGAACAAGAAGAGATGAACAAAGGGGAGAACAAGTGAAGAACTTGGGAGCACAAGATATGGAATATGGGAAAATAAGAGATCATTAGAAGAACAAAAAGGGACAAGAAGAGCATGGTTAGTCTTGTGACATAAGGTATGTTGATATCGTTAACATGATCATATCTATACATATAAATGTATCATAAGTAATTAACTTTTGTCATTATCAAAAAAGGAGAGATTATTGGGACATTAAGGTCCAATTAAGTTGTGATTGATCCTTATTTTGACGATGATAAATAATAAACAACTTATGTTATCAAGTGTTCGTTAAAGATGATCACATATCAACATACATATCACTAAACATGTTAACGTATCACAATTAGATGTGATCAACAAGTCTTAACACGTTCAAAATGATGAAGATCAAGTCCACATTATTCAACATATAAAAAGGTGATTGTTATGATCAAGGATATCAATTATGCCAAGATATCATGACTTGGTGGAGAAAGTAATACAAAATGACACGTGTTACAAAAGATCAAATCATGGGATATTAGAAGATTGATTCAACATTCACATGAGAAGGATTCCAAAGTATAAAGACATCAAGACATGTCATGTTGATGAATTACCAAGTCATAAAATACTCATTGATCATCAACTTGGTGGAATTTTATACAAGCCACAATTATGTGATGAGGAATAGAAAGAAATCAATATGTGATGCGGTAAAATATACAGGACTAAGATGTGATGTCAACTCAAGCTTGGTATGAAGAAAAAGTCAACACGTCACAAATGATCAACTATGAAACAAGATGTGGCAAAATACAACTCATGCCTAGAGATCAAACAAGCAACAAGCTATTGCATCATCCACGGTCGATGGAAGCGACCGTGGTGAACAACCGGGAACCAAAAAATGCAGAATTATGATAATCAAGGATTGATGACAAAGTCAACAAGAAGCAGACACGTGATATTAATCAATCAAGACACGGAACGACAACGGTAATATGATTCGGGAATGAGAAAGATCAAAAAGGTTTTCAAAAATAATAATAAGATTTATAAAAATATAACTTAAAACAAAAGTCATTTCCTAAAAATGTTCTATAAAACATGACAACGGTTTACAAAATGGAATTCTTTATTAAAGATCTAGTAACTAAATGGGTGAAAATTGAAACCTGGTGTACTTGAATATATATGACTTTTGTGTGTGAGATTGGAAAATATCCAACTATTTTCAAAAGTTGGCCAAAGCAATCTCCACGGTCGCTTGAATTGACTATGGCATGAGACCGTGGATAAGGCAGCCCAGTCTTACGTTTTGGCTATAAATAGGAGCCATTTTCTAACCTTAACACTTACTCTCTTTCACTCTAAACATCTTCAAAAAATCAAATAGATCTTTCTCTCATTCCTTTCACATTATCATGTCGTTTGAGAAGATCAACGATTCAAGATCTAGAGCGAAGATCAAGAGAGAATACCAAGAAGGGGAAGAAGGGTGAAGCTTCAAGTTCATATCATTTATCACTCTTGTATTTTATAATCACCACAACTACTTGAGAGATTTGTATTTGGAGATTATTATTTTAAAAATGTGAGACAAGACTATCTTGATATAGCGTTGAGGTGTGTGAGATAACACTATCTTGACATAGTGTTAAGTTAAGGGAGATCATACTATCTTGATATAGTGTTGATGTGTTGAGTGTTTATACTACTTGACATAGTGTTTAGTTGTGAGGTTAAACACTATCTTGACATAGTGTTGAACTTGTATTTGGGAGAGAGAAACACTATCTTGATATAGTGTTTTTTTACTTGGGAGGTGGAACATTATCTTGACATAGTGTTGTGAGGATTCACTATCTTGACATAGTGAAGGTGTGAAGAATTGAAAAGGACATACTATCTTGATATAGTGTATTGAAAAAGGTTATCACTACCTTTGACTAGTGAGAAATGTAAAGACCGCTATCTTGACATAGTGAGTTGAAGAAGGTGATCACTACCTTGGATTAGTGAGACGGTGTATTGGTGATCCCTACCATTTTATAAAAGCTACTAGTGGAGAAACTCTCGATTGGAAAATTGTGGGTTTGTTAACACTCACTTGAACCTCTATAAATCAGGTGTTGTGTCTCTCTATCCCTTAAGCTTTTACATACTTGCACATTCATACTTATATATTTTCTTCATCAACAAGTATCATCCATACAACTTTAAGTTTTACACAAAAACTCAAAACAAGTTTTAATAAAGAAAAAGTGTTTAAACTTAAAGAAGATTTTAAGAACCTATTCATCCCCTCCCCCCTCTAGGTTCCTACATACACTATGTCACAAGACTAACTATGTTAACAATAATGTGGAATCAAATTAATTATGTCTCAACAATATCCCCCTTTTTGATAATGATAGAAACTAAATACTTATGAGACATTTGTAAGTATAAAGATGAACATGTTGACAATATCAACATGCCTTACGTCACAAGCCTACTCATGCTCTTCTTTGCCTCTTGTTCTCAAGTAATCCTCTCATTATCAACAAGTAATCCTCCTTTCTCTCCCTTTTTGTCAATATCAAAAGGTAGACCGTGGCGAGACCTACTGTGGCTGATCAATGTCAACTTACACATCGGAAAATAATATCATTACATTACTTAGTGTACGTCTCAAGTACAAGTTACAACCCAACATTACATGTCTTAAAATAAAATACATAAGTTTCCAAATATAAACTACACAATTTAAGCATAATCTTTAACCAACTTCACTAGGCACAGCTACCCACAACAACTCTAGCCTTCGATATCCTCTGTAAGTCAATTTCCTAAAATATATGCTCAAAAATAACGTCAAAAAACAATGTTGGTGAGTTCACGACAAGTGACTCAAAACACAAGTTTCGTGCATAATCAATTGTCAAGCAAATCAACGCTCATATTACATGATATCAAATCAAAACAAACACTCAAGTACTTCGCCCCTTTTCATGGCCCGATAGGGATTGTATGCCAACGCATATATGCCACACTTGCTGTCCACGACTCTCGAGCTACCCAAGTAGTGGTCGCCATCGCGTTATATCTCGATACCGTTCTATAAGTATATATACCCGCGTCTTCGACTAAATGATTTGCATTCACACCCACACCAACAACTGATATTACACGTACACATAATACTTGTAACTCAAAATCATTTAGAGCATGTTTTCACCCTAAAACGTAATAAAACAGGATTTTAAATTGAGAGACTCGCCTCTTAAACAATCGGGTATATTAGGTGATTAAGATTCCTCGTGCTCTCCGAATGCAATCAATATGTCCTTATACGACAACCCTGAAATTTGGGTTAAATCTTATTGATAGTCAATTCATCATAGACGGGCTAGGCCCATTAACGGCCAAGTCATAGGCCCAATAGTGAACTTGATATGTGGCTTTGCTTGACAGATCGTTAAATGATTCGAGATAACTTATACTGAACATATATTAAACATACACTTCACGGTGTACGGTTGAGTTAATTAACGCGCATGAACTAGTTAGAAATGAATACCCGATACCCAGGATATACGAGCACCTAACCAGGTTCTTTTGACACCCAAACCCTATACAACTCGTATAGGTATATACGAGTCATATACGAGTCACAATGCGGCCGTATTAGGTATTTTTTTGAAACAATACGACCGTATTTGTGCATTTTTGGACACCATACGACCGTATTGTGCATTGTTTACACAATACAGCCGTATTTGTGACTGAATGTGTCAGATGTGACATGTTTGGTCGCTGTCATTTTGACTTTTTGGGCAATACGACTCGTATTGGGCTATACGAGTCGTATAGAGGGTATCAAAAGAACCTTTTGGGTATACTAATTATAGCCCCCTACCCGATATGAAAACTATTTTTGATCAAATACTAGTGGTTAATAGTAAGAATAATCATTAATATTTACACGGGTATTTATATACGATATATATATATATATATATGCAGGAGGAAACGACAGATGATATTCGAAGAGCGACCGCAGCAAACGCTGGTGTGAGAGTTTCCTGTGATACTTGACCTATCCTAAGTATTTAAAATATAAAATTATTTATTTTATTTCCAACATTAATTGTATTATTATTATTTATGAAATA
Organism: Smallanthus sonchifolius; assembly: GCA_023525975.1. Lineage (NCBI taxonomy): Eukaryota > Viridiplantae > Streptophyta > Magnoliopsida > Asterales > Asteraceae > Smallanthus > Smallanthus sonchifolius. Next base: position 36,973,632 of record CM042023.1, read on the forward strand.
ATCACTACGTTCGAAACACAAGATGTTTAAATAGGGAAACATGTTTAGACACATGGTACCGGCATGTATCGGCTTGGGCACCGGTTGGAACAGAGATTTTATGAGATAAATATAAATAATGTTATAGTGTCTTAGCATAATTATAAGTTATTAAGGACAGGAAATAATTATTCGGAATGAGAAATATATATCGGGGACGAGAATACGAGACAATATTCTGGGTTCAACATGCGATATTTACCTACTTCCTTACCAACTTAAAAACCCTAAATATATAATCTTTTAATCTTTCCTTACTCACTTCCAATTATCCAAACATTAAACCCACAAACATACACATATACGTATGCGTAGAGAGAGAGAGAGATCCAAAGAGGAGGGGAGCCGCCATGCCTCCTCCGGCGGGCTCCCTCTCTAGCGACGTAATTAACGGCGAAACTAGTGTGCCTAGCCACCATCAACACTCCTTTCTTATTCCTTTCTCCTCGGCGACACACGCAACCAAAAGAACAGAGGCGACAGCGAAGGAAACCAAAACCGCTTGAGGCGGCGATGCTAGAAGTTTAAAGCGACGACAGTGATGATGACGAGATTCAAGGGCTGAGGCGGCGATGGTGGCTCTGAATGAAGTAGAAGTGGAAGTGATGTTGGTTCTTAGAAACAGAGGCAGCGGACGCCGCCATAGATGAAAGGACCCAAACCGGGTACCTCTCATAGTTGGCACAAATAAGCATAAACATAGTTCTTAAAATTTGTAACGAACCAAAATCCGGGTTTCATTATAAATAAATATTCTAATTAATATTATGGTGGAAATAATATTTTAGAAAATAAGTTGAAACAAGTAGGTTTTAAGTTAGTGTTTGGGTTATATTAGTTTTTAACTAATTTTGGAATGAAATGGAAGATGAGGGGCTAAACTTGTAAATATGGCAAACCTGTCATATTTGACTTGGTGAAGTCAAAATTGGGTCATTGTTGGTGAATGGGTCATTCATTTCAAGAGAGAAAAAGGGAGAAAGTGAAATTGAAGCAAAATCGTGCATTGAAGCTTGTTTTGTGAAGTCTTTGGCTCACACATCACCTTCCTAACATCAAGTAAGTGATTATCTTCCATTGATTTCACCTTTGATGAGCTAGTAGGTGGGTTTTATAGAAATCCAAAAATTTATGATGCATGTGGTTAATTAGTGTTATATTGTTGATAATCTAGCTAATCTAAAGGTAAAGAATGGTGATTAACATCCTAGAACCCTTTGATTATGATTATGAAAAGTTAGGGTTCATATGGAGAAATTTGGGGGTGTTTAGATTATGATGATAGGATGTTGAATTAATGAATGGTTAAGTGTTTATATGATGTCAGACACTTGAATGAACACCAAATTAACCTAATAAAAAATATTGAATGAGAAGTTAGTGTCAAGGAATTGGAAATGAAACTCAAGTAGGTGAGTTTGTATGGAAAGAAGGTGTTTGGATATGAGAATAAACCAAACGGGTCAGTTTGGGTTGGAAATAGGAAATTAGGTTGTGAACCCAATTATAATGTGATTTCAATGTATGATTAGATTACTAAACTAGGTTTATATGTTTAGGTAATAAAATTGTGAATCGAGAAGGTGGTGCGGGTTCTTCTAACCCGAAAGGTAAGTGCTTTTATACTTACTTAGTATTGATGATAAATGGTGTTATATGCAATGTTGTATGCATAATGTGTTAAGTGATATGAATTTGAATGAATGTAGTTATAATTGTATTACTATAATGGAAATGTGTAAATGAGGTTATGATCTAAGTATTATAATGGAAATGGGATATGAGGTTATGATCTAAGAATCATAATGGAAATGTGGCAATGAGGTTATGGATTAAATACCATAATGGATATGGGATATGAGGTTATGATCTAAGTATCATAATGGAAATGAGGTTATGGACTATGTGCCATAATGGAACTGGAAATGTGTATTTATGAATGTTATATGAAAGGAATGAAACTTGTAGGTGTTATGCAAGTTATATGTAGCCTAATGTCAAAATTGGGTGGAAAAGGGTCAAATGGGTGAATGGGTGGAAACAAGTAGAATCTTACTTGTTTATTATGCTTTTATCTTCATTACTAATGGTGATATGAATTGTGTTATGTAGGATAAGCTCCGACGTAAGTCCAAGACGTTTGAAGGTTCTCATATGCGTATATGATGATTTTGGGGGTTAATTAGAAATCCTTAAAAAGGATGTAAATTGACTCGTGAAATTGTGTTTTGATGTATGTAAATGGTGTTTGAATGTTTTAAACAAATACCAAGTGATTGGAAATTTTTGGTGTCATGTTGAAATGAAAAATAGTGGAAATTTGGTAAGTGATGAAAACTGCACAGGCCTCTAAACTTTCTATTTGCTGAGGGTTTTCGCGCCACGCGAACAACCAAGGTCTGAAGACCTGGTTTCCCGGAACTGCCATTTTTGGGCTCCCTCACGACACGCGAAGGGAGGGCTCTGGTTCTTCGCGACACGCGAAGAAATAAAAAAAACAATTCTTGGGATAAATGCTTCCGCGTGTGTAAATGTTTATTATAACCCACGTTTAAATTAAAGGTGTTACAAACTTCGAATAAACATTAATTTAAAACAACGAAAGTCTTTACATATTTAAGAGTCAATTAAAACTTTTAATTCAACATTGTTCAATAATAAAAAAACTAGAAAATGGGGATGTCAGTCTTCATCGGCAGCAGCCATCCAACCATCTTCTTCTAAGCCCTTGAGGCTTCATATCTGTCTCTTTCACTTATCACCTGATGTGCATACTAAAAGTCAGTTAACGCTGGTGAGTTCAAGTTTTACTTTAACATTATGAAATGGTTTTCCTAAGGAAAACATTCTTTAAGCATACAGATTATATTATACACATAATACATTAAAAATCTTACTTGTCCATTTTTCTTTCTTTAAATACATAAGTATTAAAAACCTTTCTTTCTTTCTTTAAATACATAAGTATTAAAACCTTTCTTTATTTCTTTAAATACGTACGTATTTACTTTGTGCTCTTTTATTTAAGTCAGGAATTAACGTCCATAATATGTTTTCATCTGTAAGTGCCTCTGTGTCCTCGAAAGGACCGAGGCAAGTGTTGTTCCCTAAGGCTCAACGTCCAAAGGCCGACACCGCCCCTATGTGTTCCCGAAGGAACTTATATTCGCAGGTATTGTTCCCTAAGGCTCAACGTCCAAAGGCCGAAACCCACTTTCTATGCCCCCAAGCGGGCTTCTTCATTCTTACTTTGCGACCGTTGCCGCTAGAGTAACCGTCGTTACTCATCTTAACCAGTTGTATAACATCCTCGTTACAGTGCCCTGCCGAGCACTGTCCCGATTTTTCTCATGGTACGTCATGGACTCGGTCCATGACGCAACATCGGCTTCGTGTAGCACTAGTATCAAGGACCATACTACTACCTCAAGACTTGCTGCTCTACTTAGGGTAGCACTAGCCTCTAGGACTACGCTAGTACCCCAAGTATTTTCTTATCTGGGTCTCATACTCTGACAAATTAGACAATGTATTTGACTTATTCTTCTTATCTTTGTTTATAAAACATATAGTTAAATAAACCATTATTTCGTCTCTTTCTGTTTATAAAACATATAGTTGAATAAACCATTCTTTCTTATCTTTCTGTTTATAAAACATATAGTTGAATAAACCATTCTTTCTTATCTTTCTGTTTATAAAACATATAGTTGAATAAACCATTCTTTTCTTATCTTTCTGTTTATAAATCATATAGTTGAATAAACCATTATTTCTTATCGTTCTGTTTATAAATCATATAGTTGAATAAACCATTATTTCTTATCTTTCTGTTTATAAAACATGTAGTTGAGTAAACCATTATTTCTTATCTTTCTGTTTACAAAACATATAGTTGAATAAACCATTCTTTCTTATCTTTCTGTTTATAAAATATGTAGTTGAGTAAACCATTATTTCTTATCTTTCTGTTTATAAAACATATAGTTGAATAAACCATTCTTTCTTACAAAACGTTCATTTACATAAACCGTTAATGTTCTATCTTTCTTTGCAAACGTTTATGTAATAAAATAAATTGATTATAAACGTCTAATTTTTTATTATGCACACCACTCTAAAAACAGTAAAAATAAGGATTCTTGAACTCACCTGTAACACCTCGAAAATTTCTATAGAATATAAGGGCTAAAGATGTTAAGAATTAAAGTCCAGAGGTTGAATTGCAAATATACCAAAGATCAAGGGTTAAAAATGAAGAATTTTGGAATTTGGTCGATGTCGGACCGATATCTCAGATCATGTCGGTCCGATGTGTAGAGAGGAAGAAAATCATGAGAGTTAGACGCGTGTCTGATGACTCTGCCCCAAGTCGGACCGATATGCTTTTATATGTCGGTCTGATATGTGGATGTCGGACCGATATGATTTTATATGTCGGTCCGACAAGTGTGCGCTACTCCAAATAAGCCGCCATAAGGGATGTCAGACCGAGATGCTCCTATATGTCGGTCCGACATGAGTCCAAAGTTGGCCTATAAATAGGATTCAATAGCCAAATCGTTTTAGACACCATCACACACTCAAAACACCTTCAAAACACACACATTCTAGAGATCCAACCCCGAGCCCCGGTTCGCTTGCGAGACTTCGGTTTCTAGCTTTTCGACTTCAAATAGCCGTAGATAGTTCCAAGGTAAGATTCCGACAACTTAGTTACTTATCATTAAGTGTTGATTGTATATTATTTAGTTTATTATAAGATCTTAATTAAGAAATATTAGCAGTTAAATATACGTCGAGGTGTTATCCGAGGTGTTTGACATATTACTGATACAATAAGCTGAAATATTGTCCAGGTGAGATCCTCTGAATTGAAATGTGTATTGATTTACACAGTTGTTATTTGAAATATTCCTAATGTAATGCCCTATTCCAAGTATATATAATGCGTATTAAGTATTGTATATGTGCCGAAAGTGGATGGGACTTACGAGTGGAATGATTATCTTATCTTACTGGTGAAAGGTAGGCTAGTATGGTAGGATGATTGTCCATTTTATACTGGTGAAAGGTAGACCAGTGGAAGGGTTGACCAGTTATATATATAATAAAAGCTTATTAGTTTTTTGTAAACTAATGGGTGGGACGTGGGAGTGCTGGTGATTGAATAATAACCATGCGGTAAAGATTCATGAACTCACCAACTTATGTTGATCCAGTTATTTTTATTATCTTTAAGGTTGTTACGGGTGGATCTTTTAGTGGCATTCCAGATAGATCATGTATGTGGATAGTTATATGGAAAGTCAGAGGATTGTGATGGATGAAGGCATGCTTGGTAGAGCTGTCTTGTGGATGTTCTGAATTCCTTGATAGGGACTGATGTTTGTTAGTTTGGTTTATTTGTAATAGACGTATGACTTATGATGTAAAACACTTTAGTAATTAATAAATGAAGTTTATGGTTTAGCTTCCGCTGTGTGTTTTTGGTATCAACGTCACAGTAACTAGAAGGCGACCTTTTGACCAGTATGCAGTTAACTGACAAACAGAATGTTCTGTCTAAGGAAATAGCGATGTAAAAATCCCTCCTGGACCCGTCGTTCTTTACTGGGAACATATCTGTTGAAGTTACTACTCTGGTTAGATAACTGTCTTGTGTTACGGGTGTGACATCACCTGATTTTCTTAAGGGGTTAACTCACTCAGCAAGAACTTCTAGCTAGGTAGATGCTAAGGGATCTTTTCAAGAGTCACGAGCTAGACAAATTAGTACTAAATCATTTCGTCCGAAAACTCTATGTCCGAAATCTTTTTTGATCGAAATCTATTTCGGTCGAAATCTTTTTCGAACAAAAGCTAATCATTCGAAATGTCTCACTTCCCATAATTATTTCATTTGAAAACATCATGTCCGAAAACTATTTCGTTCGAAATCTTTTTCGACCGAAAACTATTTCATTCGAAAACGTTATGTCCGAAAACTATTTCGGTCGAAATCTTTTTCGACCGAAAATTCTTTCGTTTGAAAGTATTATGTCCGAAAACTACTTGTGTCAGAAATAGTTTTCGAACGAGCCATCCTTTTCGGACCATTTATCTATATTTCGGACGATTCAACCGTTCTTGGCCAAATTCTTCGTTTTGATCCAAAAATCACAACTTTTATATCCGAGATCTCTTAAAATCATCATATATCCATAAATCATACACAACCCGTTCCAAAAAATATAAACTTTAAGTAAAGTTGTTACCTTTTAAGTCCCAATTTTTGCAAGTTTCTAGATTGTGGTTGTTCGCTTCTTTTGGACAGTTTCGGGACTTGGTCAACAAAAGTTAAAGGCAGTAAACTCGGTCAAACTTGGTCATTTTGTAAAACGTGATGTGTTAAATGCTTTATGTTTGATTATTTTAAGTTAAACGTATGTATATGGTTAAAAGTCTTGAGTTCTAAGCGATACATTATAGATAAAAATAAATATTAATGTGACGATAAATATTAAAGTGTTGTATTAACGTGAGAAAATTCCATTCAAACTAAAATGCAATTATTGGACGGAAAATATTAATGTAGACGCGTAACTGCTTACACGAGACCTTAATATGACTAATGTTTGATATGTACAAATATTATATATTATGTTTGATGTTTTAAATATTTGCATTATGTTAATGAGATAAAAGCTATCATGTACGGAATATATATATATATATATATATATATATATATATATATATATATATATATATATATATATATATATATATATATATATATGAGACGTATCAAATGAAAACCCTTTCTTATTGTGAAAACCTATAAACCCTTTCTTAACCACACATCTCATTTCTTTAATTTATGATGTTTTTTTTTAATTCTCTAAGGGTATTTGTGTCATTTTATGTATCAAACGAAAACCCTTAGTCATTGTGAAAACCCATAAACTCATTCTAGACCACACATTCCATTTCTTGAATTTATGGTTTTTTAAAATTTTTCAAGGGCATTGATCGGTGCACTTTATGTACATGCTATTGAACATTAATTATATCATAAATGCACTAATATTTGTATAGAATATAATATTTTAGTTAGTTTTTATATTTTTGTAGGTTGTTTAATATATGAGTTAAAATGGTGTAGCTATGTAGAAATAATGAAATTAATATATGTATGGTCATTGTTAGAAACGTTCACTTGATAAAGCATGGCCAATCATATGCATTTGCTCAAATTGATATTATTTAATTGACTTATATTGGAACAGAATGCATGAATATGGATGAGCTTCAAATTGATTATGAGCAGTTAATAAAAGTCATGGGAATTGATGAAGAAAAGAAAGTGGACTAACTCATTTTGGGCTGATGGATAACAGGATTTGATGGGCTTTCATTGGTCCATAAAGCTAAATAGATCCATATGGAATTAGAGGAAGAGATCTTTGGCAGACGGCTGTTTTAGGGAAAAGGGGGGACGAACGAGTTCTTGAGGGGAACAACGGGTTTCAACCGCTATGGACGTGACAAACATGAGCGGCTAGGCTCTCCGCAGCTTCCTCCAGGCGGACGGTTCACTTAGGTTTTTACTTTTTTTCAGTTTATACTCATGTTTGGATGTGTTTTTGACCTTGACAAAGTTGTATGAATACATTGATGTGTTGGTTTCTTTGAACTATTTGCATGTGTTTTGAGTTCTTGCTTTATAACTTGTTCGGTTGACGACAAAACCTAGTAGCTTGTTGAGTGACATAGAGTAGGTTGACTCACACTAGTAAATAGAGTTAATCGAATTGTAAAAGATCTGATGACAAAGACCTATTTTTTATTACCATCTTAAATTAACCAACTTTCCAACACCATGTCTATGTGGTGGCCAATTAACTGAGTAAACTGAGTTTTGTGAAACCTAGAATCTGAAGTTTGAAGGAGGTTATGTTTTATAAATCTGATATCTTTTCTCTTAATTAGTTTAAAGTTTTCCTTCAAATCAATCAAAACCCCCAAATTAAGATTAGTAGTTAATTAATTAGATAATCTAGCTAAACACTAACCACATATTCCCCGTGGATACGATACCCTACTTACGCTATCTTCTTAGTTTAATTAGGTTTTTGCATGACCCTTACGGCAGTCATCAAAATGGCGCCGTTGCCGGGGAATTAGTGCGCTTAGTGGTATTTAGTTAGTTAGTTGTTCTTGCTTTCTAAAAAATCTAAAAAAAAAAAACCAAAAATATTTTTCTTTCTATTTTATTTTATTTTTGTTAGTTCGATATTACGCTCGGGTGTTTTGTTTGTGCTTGTACAGGTCTTTGAATCATGGATAGAGCTTATCAGCCCGAGTTTAATGAATTTCAGGATGCTGAATTCTCACAACACAACCAACCAGTGCAACAGCAAATGAGCTTTCAAAAAAGACAGTTACCGCTTCAAAACCGACATGCCAGAAATAATTTAGATGAAGAGGATAGGTATTATGACCAGTTTGGATGTGATGAGTATAAATGATTTTGTGCCTCCACCGCAACAGTTTACTCAAAGAGGTCAGAGTCGGGTCTGTTTGGGTCAGCAAAGGTATAATAATGCTCCACAAGATAGTTATGGAAGATCCTTTGAGGTATCAAATCAGAATCACCAGGAAGGAAATCAAGGGAATTATCAGCAGGGATTCTACAACGATTGGAGCTATCAAGGAGATCAAAATAACTATGAAAGCAACTGGCAGACTCAAGAGAATAGGCAAACGTGTCAGCATGAGTCGGATGATAACTCCATTAATGAAAAATTTGACACGATTGATATTCAGACTAGCAATGAGGCCAGAG